>CM056579.1:43997249-45332249 GCA_029721435.1 Gymnothorax reevesii
ATTCCTTGTTAGCTAGCCTACATGTCAGTTAAATACAGCTGCACTCAGCATTGTTGTTCGTGGAGAGCTAAGCCAATTCCAGTTCAATGGTATGGGACAGAGGTGTCAAACTGACCCATAAAAGGGCCAAGAGGCTGCAGGGTTTCAATCCTACCAAGCAGAAGCACACCTGAAACCAATGATTTAATCAACTGATCTAGGCCTGCACAACTGATTAGTTGTATGAGGTGTGCTTCTGCATTGTTGGAGTGAAAACCTGCAGCCTCTTGGTCCTTTAGCGGGTCAGTTTGACACCCCTGGTATAGGGGATGTGGTTGGCTGCCTGTGTTGCTGAAGTAGCGGAAGCTGTCAAAGGATCACTTCATCATTAGTGGATGTCAAAAATGAGTGATGGTAGAGGAAACATTCCTGCCATTTCTCACTTCCCTTGCGTCCTCCTTTTTGTCTCATTCCCTCCTCTCCTCCCATCCTCCTCCTCATACCCCCTAGTTGGAAGGGAGGCGAGGTAATGAGGAAAGGGGGGACACAATATGCAGCCACTGTATAATGTGTAAAACTAGAATTGGATTCAATTTACAGGTGTGCGAAAATGATCGTACTGCATACATTTGTGTATTCTGTTTGTGACTGAATTGCCTCAGTGTAACTATTGATTGCTGAAGTCGCATCGGTTTAAAAAAAATGATCTCATGGAGACATTTTGTGGCCTATTTCTTGATGTTACACTCAAGTCTCAGAGTCATTTACTCTTGTCATGTGATTTTGAAAAGAGACTCGAAGAATAAGTTCTTTTTTTTAAGGGTGCTGGCATTGTTTTCTGATGCATGTTAAAATGACCTTAGATGGTAAAGGAGGAATCACTGACAGTTTTACTTAATTATTTGGTGTGAAACTATAAAATCAGTGCAACAAAACAAGGTTTCACTTTTTTCTTGTTTCAGAGTCAAATTTAACTTGCAAAGCATCATTTTTCCTTATTTTTTATTTGTTGTTTGCCGGGCTAGCTAACTAAGCTGCATTGTAGGCGAAAACAGTTTTTCATAACAATATGTAGATTTGAGGCAAAGTCTTTAATTCATAGCCATGTAGAGAGAAACTGGCACTGATGCGGGCTGACAATAGTAGGATGAAGAGTTTCAAACAAACAAGGGGAAAGTGATTTAAAAAAACTGTACAAACATGGCAGGATATAAACAGAAGCACCCAAGGGCAGAGGTACTACTTCCTTGGAGTCTGGTGGTCCAATCACCATATCCTATTTTAGGTTTCTGATTAGGCTTTGATCTTCCAGGTCGGGCACTCTCCTCATTTAGTTGCAACTACAGTTGCAACCATAAAGGGGAAGGTGGGGACAATATTTTTAAGCATCATTTAAAGTTTACTAGTGCACAGTATGTCTGCATTGCGTTTTGAGTCTAATTATTTTCCGGGAAATCATATTTTTCCATCTTTCTACCACTTCTCTGTCTTCCAGTTGGGTGATTTTTCTGTCCTCTACCCAACTCCTTAATTTCCACCCGCATAACCCTGGGTGAACTTAGCCTCTGCCCTCGGCGTACTTTTAACAGCTTTCAAGAGCACGGCCAATGTATTAAATTTTGCCACCCACACACACCGCATGGGTGTGAAGAGGTCAGGCCTCCTCCCTTTCAACCACCCACCTCTCCCAACTGCTCCCCCAGTCTCATTCCATAAACTTCTGATCAACAGGGTGGACTGCCCCTCCTGGGCTCACTGTCGTTTGTCAATTTTAATGACTTCATCTGAGGAACTGGCTGCTTCCTGGCCTTGTCTTTAATGAGATCATGCACTTCTCACAGCCCTGGCTGTCAGCTGTCTGCTGCCATCTCAGAAAAATGGTGGCTCTGCCAGGAGCCAGCTGATATATAGCTAATATCCTTGCTATATTTGTCTGCCAATCATCAAACACGATCACTTTCATTGAGACTCAGATTTATTATTCATGCAATTCAGTGTTTGGAGGGAAATGGCTCTGGGTTCTTATTGCTGAAACTTTTGTTGAAAAAGTTTGGACTTCTTGTTGGGTCATCTTAATTGAGATGTACTGCATATATGAGTCTCATGTTCTGCGCCAAATCTGGCTGTAGCCCACGGGCGCCGTAAGGGGGGGTAACCATGGACGATTCTGGGGGCCCAGTATTCACAGGGGCCCCACAGAGGATACTGTTGTTATTATTATAAACATTTGTAAATACAACATATGGACATTTTAATTTCATTTTTTAAAGACCTTAACAACTTGCAAAAAGAGTCATTTCTGTCTGTTGCTCAATTTCGTAGTTAGAGTTTTATCTTGATTGAACGGTTTCACTTCGCTTTCCTGGTTTTAGGTTTTTTTGGGTGGTGTTAAAGAGGGAACTGCACTATGCGCTGCTGCCCCTACTTGCATAACTCCTCCCACCCGCTGTAACATTATAAATACTTCAGGCATGCTGGAATCGGTGGTTATCCCCCTTGTTTACAAGTCAGAATATCGTGGATGTTGTCTTTCTTTAGCTTGCTAGCCATGCCCTCATCTCGGAAGTGTATTTTTCACGGTTGTGTGAGTTGAAGTTAACGGTGCAACATTTATGGGGTTAAACATTAGCTAGCTAGGTACGTAGCCAGGTAGCCATCGTACTTACACAAGCTCAATAACGATCTAGCAAACTAACAACATTCTGTCATTCCCCAGCATACTGTAAACACACAACTGGCAAATTTGTCAGGCTAGCTAGATGTGAAGTTAGCATTAAACAGTGGAGCAACATAATTTGCCATATTCTCATCCTTCACCATTATAAGCCATTTTGACTGAGAGCGAACACACGCTTCGCCGGCCAGAGTTGCTAGGTAGCAGCAAAGTAGACAATTCATTATGCCCCGGCTAACTTATTAGGTCAATCAACGATGTAACTTTGACATTGGAGTTGACATTACGTTAGTTTTCTGGATACTGAGGTTTGAGGCATCAGTGTGTCAATAGAGCTGTAACATGTTTGCAGTCAAGCGTAGACAATCCAGGCATTAAATGCCAACTAGTTCCTGATTCGATCAATAACTTGCTAGCTATCCAAGTTCCATGGTTTTCAACTATTAAACATCCCGTTAGAGCTTAATGGGAGGTGAGGCTAACGTAAACTTTGCTAGGAGGAAGTCAATTGAGAAATGAGGTTCGCGACTCAGAACATACACTTTACATCGTTTGATAACAACAGTTGTAACATTATGAAATCACATAGCTCACGCTAGCCCTGCTGAAATCACAATATGTTCAATTACATTGTAGATCATGTCTACAGGTGTATAAAATAACATTACACTTACCCTCCAGGTAATAAGCCTTGCAACCGTCATCCCGGAGCTTCTGTAACAGAAGCCCAAGGACTGAGCTCGCTGCGCCCTTCTCCTCCCAGTCCGAGGTGGCCTCGTCCTACAGAACCACAGTGTTTGTTTTGCACCGTTTGGCAAACTTCTCCTTATCCTCATTATTCGGAATAATTAATCGTATTTGCAAATTCCCCTTTTAGAGCCTCCGAAGTATCACCCCAGGTATTACCAAATTGATGGCGGTCTCCATATGCGATGATTATTTCCTTTCATTAATATATTCAGACAAAATGAGAACGTGATGTCACAGTATTTCATCATGTTTATAATGATGACAAACATTCCTAATTTCCTATACTAAACCTATGCGTATTCATGTCAGAGATCCTCGCATATTCATCCCGTCAACATATTAGCTATGGAAATGGCCGAATGGATTTCGCTGGTGCTATGTAAGCACAAACACGGGAAATGAAATGAACGTTGTTTAAAATGATTGTAATGCATTTTTTTGATCCGCGGCGCAATTATTGAAAGTCAAGGTAGTCTATGCCCAGCTTGCTTCACACAGTCCTTCCAGCAAGCTGAAGGTATTAGCCAGCGTCGCGACACCAGTACCGAACACTTTTGGAATGGGAGAGGCATACTCCCTCTAAAGCTAGACTGCAGCCCCCACTTCGCGCTAGCTCACCAGCTCTTGGGCTAACCCACTCTTGCCCAAGCTATGAAATATACACTGCCTAGAATTGTAACATTTTTTTCTTATCGACATGCTATGCAATGCTTGATTATGCTGATTGACACATAATTAACCTGCTTTATTATGCCAAAAGCATTTCTTGTGACACTCATGACTGATTGTGGCATTGTAGTTATTCATAGCTATGGCCGTGCATTACCTCTTTTTTACTACCAGAGAAGAGCAAGGTAAATTTGGTAAATCATGGAGAGTCAGAAAATATAATTTTATGTAAAGATGCAGGAATGACAAGCAAGTTAACATTTTGCTTCACGTATAGAGTTCATTTTTTATCTAAAAAGTAAGCCATTACATTCGGAAATTATTGTACAGTCATACAGTAGCTGTATCTGGTGGGTTGGGGCACTTTCCAATACGCGAGCATGATGTGTCAACTGCGTATGCCTGGGAGGTACAGACGGTTTGACTTAAGAGAGGCGGGACCTCTCCAGCGATGAAACATAGTTTCCTTGCCTCCAGGGGACACGCCCCCACGCCCTTAGCGACTTTTTTAGTTTTTCATATTTGACAGAGTCATTAAAAACATGTTTTTCTGTGGTATCATAAGCTCATAAAACATATTTAGTTTTCCTTTTCAGGGACTTTAATTGTTATAATAACTTGATCAATTTAAAATGAATTTGTTGTTTGTTTCTCAATTTTCAACTTTTTAAGAATAATCTCAGCACAAGGCCCCCCCCCCTTTTACTATTCATCATTTTGTGCGGCCCAAGTTACGCTACTGCCTGAACTCACATGTAAAATTTTTTTCTGCATGTCAGTTGGCTTCGTTACGCGCGCCAGCCAATCAAAGATCGGCTGTGGTACCATTGTCCGTGCCATCAGCCAATCACAGCTCGGCTGTACTCATGCATCGATGAGAATGGCAACGAATTCAACCTTGTCACTCTCAGCTGAGTTGTGCATGTGGCAAATTTGTAAATGCTCTTCTGCCAATAACAATGTAAGAGCTCCACAATTCGTGAAATTACAAGTACACTAGCTGGTCTGCTGCAGAAGTCCAATAGTCTACTATTAGGCCTTGGCTTTGGTGACTAATACTGCAGATCAGAGAGCAAATTTTGTGATATCAGACTTTGTATTCATTACCTTTTTTTTAATTTCGCTATTTCTATTTTGCGCATTTCTAAAGGTAATGGAAATGCCCCTAGAGAGTGAGGAAGATGTCTGACATTATTAGCCCGAAACACACAGTCTGCTTCGTGACCATAGACTGTTCGTGATGCAGACTCCTATTTTGAGTCTTGTTGATACCAGTTATGGATGCATGTGTCCAGTGGCAAATGGTTTTCTTTAGCTAACTTGTTTCAACATCAATCTCTAACCTTCTATCCTGATGGATTAGATTGGATGCGCACTTCCACTCTGATCTGAAGTTCTGCATGTACATGATTAATCACGCATAAAATCAGTGATTGGTTGGTCCGAGTATGAAATTATTTATTTACAGTCCAGTACAGTATTTATAGTTCGATAAAAATGAGAAAAGCTGCGGTTCTTATAGATTTATAGTCTGTTTTCTTTGGGGTTCCGATAATTGGCCATGTTAAAAAAAGACCAGAAATCAACAAAAACATATTTGCTCCTTTAATATTAAGTGCCGTTACGCACAGATGCAACAGACCCAGGAAATCTTCCCTCAACCCCCCATACGCAAGATACAGTCGAATGGGAGGAAGGTGAGCACTACAGGCTACAAGATGATACATAGCCTACATTAGTCTTCGAATAAAAGGCTGTGAGGTTAAGATTTCTATAAACTGAATATTTCTGCTAACTTGCTAGGCTACCTGAATTGGAAAAACTGGCACAATAAGACAGGTTTGTGTTAGTTTTATTTAAAAATGCAAAGTTGATGTTCCCTTGCAGGTTATCCATGCCCAGCTCATTACAATCAAATAGGTAGCCTGTATCAATGCTATGTGTAGCCAGTGTAGCCTATAGCCTATTGTTAACGCCAATGAAAGATTCTGAATATATGATTCTTATGCGTGCTTTAGAGTCGGAGCCAAAAGTAATGTCGGCAGGGTAATATCAGCAGGAGCAAGGCCTATTGTTTGTGTAACCACACACAGTGTTTGTATATATATATATACTCACACACACACACACGTGTGTGTGTGCACTAGTGGCGCCTTGCAGTAGCCAGTAGCGCAAATGGAGAATATTAAATCGTAATGTGCCATGCAGAGATGGGAGGGTTTTAATAGGAAGAGCTGTCCATGTCAACAATTTTTCTCAGTTTGATTGGACACCTGCAAGTCCACTCTGGTCTTGCCCTGACTTGCAAATCTTTGTCAAAATGGCAGTTGCAATGTAATTAAGAATGAACAGACTTGGGGTTGCATATTTTTTTTTTAATTCTTCAACTATTTAAATTTTTTGTCGCTCCGTAATAAGTGTGAGGTTACAGTCACAATAGGAGTAGGACTTGAATGTTAAAGACGGGGTGTGAATAGGGGGGATTTTCTTTCTTTTTATTTTTTTTGAGAGGATTAACCTCTTTCTCCTAGGAGTTGCCATAGAAGGGATGATAGCCCTGCTGTCACCTCACTTTAAAGCACATTACATCTCGAAACACATTCCAATTACATTTCCTAATTAGGGACTAAGTGTTCATTCAGTTGTGAGGATCAATTGGTGGAATTGCTATCCATTACCCTCAGCTTTCATTATTGTTCATTGCAGTAGCTAACGAGCATTTTCCTATCCAACATAAATTGTGACATAAAGCATCAATGTCTATTGAAGCTTCTGAATTCCTGTAGCTCACGAATCGGGATATTTTATTTTCCGTGTCAGGGTTCAATCGGCTTTATGCGACTAAAAAAAGTTTTTAAAAATGTGGCTTTATCGACTCAGATCTGCGTGTTTGCTTTTGTAAAAGTAAAACTCCATCTACAACCAGTGATATTACCATAATGCAGGTTAACTCTCAACCTGTTTTCAGTTAAGAATCGCATAATTAATTGAATTGATTTACAAAGCAAATAGGCTACCATTGAGCTGCATTGCCATTAATGATTAGGCCTTAAATGTGAACATGAGATTGCGTGGATGGCAGTAAACTGAAATTTCTCGAAATTCCATCTAGAAGTAGAATGTTATGTACTAAATGCTGCTGAAGATGATGTTTGCATAAGATTTATATTCAGTTTCTTATTACTTAATTAGAAAATTGCCATTCATACAATCTCACATTGTACCCATCCTCCAGTTTCCCCAGAAGCTGGACTATGAAGACCTCATCAATTATTGTGCTGCCTTGAATGTTCGACACCATGCAGCAAACTTTCATGATGCACTAATGACCAGTTTACTAAATTGTTCAATGACCAGCAGTTTGATGTATGAAATCGCTGGTAATTTAATGAATTAATTACATTATGACAGCACGGGATTGAGTGTGCAATTGCTCTTCCCTGCAAATATAGCCTATTCTTTTGAAGACTGAAAACATTTTGATTAGGTGCAATATTAAAATAAATTAGGTTGAAAAAAAACATTGCTAAAATAGGAAATGGAATTCAGAGAAAGAATTGCATTAATTATTTATCTTTTTTTTCAATCCAAACTATGTCACTATTAAGTTTGCTATCAATGCTGCCCCTTGGTGATTGCTGTCATTTCTTAATAATTTCTTAATAATTACAGGCTTATATATTGTTCTTGATTATTCAGTAGATACATTTTATGATTGCTAATCAAGCGATCTTAAAGAGGAACAACTTGAGAGAATTTTAGGTTCAGACGCACAAAACACGCCATTGAAAATTCTGTAACGCTGGCGTGACTGCAAGAGAGACATTGGGCATTGGGGTGTTAAATATTTAATGTTTCTTTCAGTACTATTTCAAACAGTTTTATTAATGCGTATTGACATAGCTGCTCTGTTCTACTTGGATTGATTAATTACATGTATATTGTGTGGTAAAACTAAGACATGATCCACATCTCCATTGTAGAAAGCAGATACAAGCGGTGCAGGTGTGCATAGCTTCACTCTGACAGAGCTAATTGCCCTGCATTTACCGGTGTAGCTCACATTAGCCTGGAACCAGGTGCCCTCGAGTTTGTGGTAATCTGATACGCCGGAGATGGAGCAGCAGGTTTGGGGGGGGATATGCAGTGATCCGTGTCAATGTCTCCAGGGCCTCCATATGTCAGAGCCTTGGCATGCTTGTTAGCACGTTACCTATGCTCACACTGACAATACACTTACAGTGTGGCAAGGCCGTGCACTTGAGAAGTGCTCTCATTTTGGGGAATACAGCTAAAATAAATGCATAAAATATTTTAAAATCAATAAAAATAAAATTAACATTTTTTTTAAATAATTGTTGTATGGTTAAAGACAGTATAAATTACCCCATGTAACACAACATTTGTCCATGAATTAAAACTATTACTTTACGATTTTTAGGGTCAAAACAAGTAAAAATGAGCTGTCGCCAAGTTCAAACTTTGAGTTCAGGAGATCAATTTATTGATTTTTACCAATTTTTGCCAATTAATTTAAGGGTTTTTCTCAGTATCTGCTCTTAAATCAAATTAATTCTGTTAAATATCATTTTAATTGCTGTTAACGCTATAAGCGTAACACATTACCGTCTTCTCTCCTCAGATCCAAACTTCAAGAGTGTGGCGGCAGTAGTAACAGTTGACATGTGTTGCCCAATGTTTATCTTGGTCATCAACTGGCATTCCAAAGGAGGCATGATAGGCTTTATTTGCAGGGTGCAACTGTCTGAGTAGTGCTGTTAGGATCCTGTTCTCATGCCATGTTTAAGTTTTGTGCCTGGCTATGCCATGTTTATTGATTTTCGTGTTTAGTGACCACTGCCTGCCCTTTGACTATTCTTAGCCTCATGTATTGTGTTTTGGTAATTTCAGATTTCATGTTTTTATTATTTTCCTTGCCATAGTTATCTTGCCATGTTTTCATTTTCTTGTCTTGTTTATTTCTGCCATGCCATGCTTTGCACTACGTCTACCCCGTCTTGTCTTGTGTAGGTCTTTGCTCACGGTTTAGTCTTACGTGCCAAGCATTCGGGTGATTTACTGGTTTCTGGGATTTCAATCTTCCTTCTTATCTCGTGTTCTTTCTTCCTCCCTCCTTTTGCTATCTACTAACAGTTTATTGTTTTCGAAATTACTAACACTTATTAACATTGTGTATTTTTACTAACTTACTAACTTACTAGCAATCGGGATTGTATAGCTGCACATACTAATTGACTAGCGATATCTCAGCAATCGCCCAACTCTTATCTCGGCCCTCCTTTCCTTTCCCTAATTATCTCTACTGCAGTTTTCCACTTATATCACAGGCTTTCCCTTTCTTTAGACTATACACTTTAGTACTCCTTAATCGGAGCTGTTGTTTGTTCATAGGATTGTCTTGTGATCCCTGTCTGCGTTTTGGCATTTGCCAAATTCATGTAATTAGATTATTCCTCATGTGTCAACCCTGATTATTGTTTCATTGATCGCACCCGTTCTCCCTTGTCATGTGTTCACCCCGGATGTGTATATAAGATGTCTTTTCAAGCACTTCCATGTCAGATCGTTCTTCCTTGTTTCTCATGCCACGTTTGTATTCCACCTTGACTCATTGTGATTTATCTTTCTGACTGGTTTGCCCGACTACTGATTCTTGGTTTGCCCTTTTTGGATATTGTTGCATCTGTGTATTTTTGACCTTTTTCTGCCCGACCTTGATTTTGTGGATTGCTGCCCTGTATACGATTCGGACTGTCCTTTGGCTTATGAGTTTGCTTCTCCCACAAACCTACGCCTGTGTACCGGATCTGTTTTGCCTGAGTACTATTTTTGGGATTGGTGCGCTGGTAACGAACTCTGCTCTGTCCCATTGGAATTCGAGTTTTGGATTACGGACTCTGTACTGTTGCCTTTTTTCTGCGGGGGTTATCCCCCTTATTCAATAAAGCACCTCATTTTTCCAATCCCGTGTCCTCGCATTTGGTTCCAGATCGATACCTCACAAGTGCTTTTTATCCATCTTTGAAAAGAACTCGCCACACGTGTAGCAGCCGGAATCTGCGGATTATTTTCAACCACGAGCACCCAAAACAGTGCTTCTTACAATGTCAATGGAAGGCAATCTCGAAAATTTCTATGAAGCTGCTATTCATAGTTGTTGTATAAACCAGACACGTAAAGACAAAAAATATAAACTTCTTCACTCATCAGAATACCAATGATATAAACCTGTAAATAGTAACTTCATCATGCATTAAACTTTTCAACGCCTCAAAATGTAAAAATATGGATTTACTTATTTACTTATTTCAACAAAGCGCGTTCTCATCCCGACTCGTCATATACTGATGCTACCTGACTAAGCGTCAATATACAACGCAAAAGGAAGCTTTTGGCATCTTTACTTAACGCGTAGGGTTAGGGTTCAGGTGAAAGGTTAGGAGTCAGGGGGAATAGTTCTTTTTAAACTGCCGTTTTGTGTTGTATATCAATGCTTGGTCTGGTAGCATCAATATATGATGAGTCGGGATGAGACTGGGCTCACAAAATCGATGTATTGACAACAAACCCAAAGTTTGAAATCACTGACAGCTTTACTCCAGTGTTTTTAGGCATCATGAATCAGAAAATAAAGCTTATTGCCCAGAAATGGAAAAATAAAAAAAAGCTACATGGTGTATGTACATTGTTACATATTTTAAAAAAATTTTTGTAAAGTACTGATTATTGAAAGAGTATTTTCAATTTTGAGGAGATTTTGTTAGATTTTATCTAATTCCAATATTTTATTTATTTTTTCCATTCTTGCAGGATGATGAAATTGTGTACTACAACGCAAAGGACAAGGTAAGCTAAAGAACAGCAATCATATGTCTTTTTACTGTATTTAGTGAGATGACTAAGAGGTTGTTACAACAACTGAAAATGTGGCACAGGTATACACCAGCTCGATGTTCACGATCAGTGTTCACCTGTCAAGAATGAGAGCAAAAATCTGTCGGCTTGCTTCACTCCTAGATAGTCATTTCAGTGAATGATAACAAGAAGCACAACTTCACTCGTACATCCGGCTGTAATTGGGGTCTGGCTGTGAGCTACATGACTCTCGCCTCTAATTGACAGATTAGAGTTGTTAGATATTGGGGGGGGGGTTCTGCTCATTAGCACGAGGGATACATAACAAATAGCCCATGTCACACCATCTTTGGCCACTGAAGTGATGGGGTATCACATATTGTGTAGTCTAACACACATCTGCTGCTTTTTTGTTGCTATTTAAATGACAAATCCACTCCAGTGGAGTTGTATGTTGCATACACTGCGTTTGATTTTGCTAAGCCTCAGCAAATGTTTCAGAAAATTTGGTGAATTAGGACCGAATGTAAATATTCAGTCCACCTAGAAATTTTCATTGGGTGATCTCGAAATCCCTGTTTTTTGTGCTAGATGAAGTGTTTCATCCACGGTTTTTTGCGGTCATTCTTGCACGAGAATGACAAGCGAAATGAAAGCAAAATGAAATGTATTTTACATTTAGCTGTATATTTGAAATATAATTTTTAAAACAATATAAATTCAATTTAATGTAAACATTCCATTATTTTTAAGCCATCCCAATGGGGTTCATATTCTTGGATAAATCTAAGCACCTAATTCTAGATCCTCCGAGCATTCTCAGTTCTTGATTGGGATACTTTTTTGGCAGTGGAGGCTGGCAGTGAGCAATGTTACACTCCTGACTGACAGAAACTCTCATTAGCAAGGGACTGCAGGACTGACTGTTAGAAATAGGCATAGGAATAATGGTCCTTCTGACCATGTCTCAGAAGTGTTTCTGTGATTGAATTTTGTAAGCCATATGCTGCCCAGCCAAGTAAAAGCTGCCAAATTTTTATAAGCCCATGATTGAATCAGTATTGCAGTGATTAATATGATTGAGCTGGCAACAGTTCTTTTAATCTGGACTGACGCAGTGTACACCTTCTTATGTCTTGAACAAGCATGTTGGAACACATCCCATGGTCGTGGAAAAGCTGTTACTACATTTCTGAAGGGGGAATTATTGACCTGATTCAAAATAAAAATAAAAAAACAACTAGGGAGATCGCTGAAACCTCTTTAACTGGGTTAAGAAGTGTCAAATGAGTTCATTGAAAGTCTTCGGAATGCACAGGAGAAGAATTTAAGTGGTTGGACTTTCCTGTCATCAATAAAAGATCTTGGCCAAAAATCAATGCAATTCTGGATGAGAAGAAATTTTCTTATGTTGCTTAAGGTGTCACAACAACGTAATGACAAATGCCAGCCAGAATCAAAGTCCAGGCAGTGTTAATTAATTTAAATGTATAATGTAATAAATGCAATAGCGCTTTTCATTGGATGCTGCTATATTTGGAATCATTAGAGCTGTGTTGTTGGTGTTTTTCAAATGACAGAAATTCCTTTTCTGCCGCAACCATAACACATTTATTTACATCATTTAAATTATAAATTGTTATGCACCTTGCTGAAGTCAAGCTGTTACCTCTCTTAAGAGCCAACAAAGACTGATACTGGGCGAAAGATCAGCTTTAGTTCCATTTGCGTCTAAAGTACCCAGGACTATTTTTCAGGAAACTACAAGGTTCCTACATCTCATTGTTGTCTACATTATCAAAGCAGTTTGAAGAACAGCTGATGTAGTATAAAAAAGTGATAGCTGTTTTACAAGTCATTTTTGCCTCATCTTCAGGACACAAGCTCAATAAGGATTGGACATCATCATCAGTCCATCTGTAGTATGATTACTTCTGAAAGCCTATTTTCATGTGCCAAAGCACAATGAACAAAAAACAAAAACAAGCTAGTTGCGACTGCAAGATTTTAAACATGGTAGTTGACATAAAGTGCTGCTGGTTCTCTACCAATCAAAAATAAGGTTCTCATACTTTTGCAAAGGTTCTCATACTTTTGCAAAGTTAACAAATTTTTAAAAATCGGTAAAAAAAATTCCCCAGAACTTAATCTCGTCCCTTGTCTCTGTGGCGAAAATGCTGGGAGTTCTTGTAAACCTTCATAGTTCTGGGGAAAAGTTACTGCCGTCGAAACAGGACTATAGAAACTTTATGAAATGTGTGGACTATGTGATCAGGCAAACATCTTGTTCTGAGGTTTAACTGGCGTTCTGTGAGGAGGGGGGGATTCTGAGATACTCCGGAAATGCAGTTGGGTTCAAATAAGCTAAAGCAAATCTCTTACTTCCCCCTGAGACCGCATGGCATTTGGCCTCAAATTGTTATTGCAGTTTCTGAAGGCTTGGGAAATGGATAATTTATTCTGGAAAGTTATCACGGAGACAGTTGTATTGCACTGTATTGCCTATGCTGTTTAAGTACTGCTGGTGCCCCATAGCTGCAATTCTGTTTGACTGAGGGATGAGGTAGGATCAGTGTCTTACTCCAGCCTACAATTCCTTGGTATATTCAACTGCTTGGTCTCCCTGTAAGGTTGGTTATAGTTGAAATGGCTGGCGCAAGTACGGCCTTTGTTCATGGAGGTGCCCAATTAATTACGCTTATACCAATCATAACAGAGAGTGCACATATTTCAGCATCCCACTTATATCTGACGTTTTATCAGTTAATGTTGGGAAAAGTCAGATGAAGATGAGACCAATTTTTTTTTTTTTAATTCTAATCTGTAGAATTCAGCCCATCAATGAAAAACCAGTCCCAGCTGAGCCAAAGTGTTCTTATTTTCTCATTTGTCAATGATATACACATTGAGAACCATTATTTTACTGCCGCTCTACTGCCTGACCCACCAGCCTCTATATTGCGTATTATTCTGCTGGCTTTTCAGTTCTCATCATTGCCTTCATCTCCAGTAACCTCAAATCTGTTTTTGCCCAGTTGGAGAAATTTAGCTGTAAGTCATAAAAAGGTAGATCACTATGATAAATGCATGAGGGCTTGTGCTACTGCATGGAGCTCAGAGCGCTTCAGCCACAGGCTCATTTGTATGTTAATGTCTGGGTTTGTTTTCCAAATGCCTGATTAAAATAAATCTCAAAGCATATCCAAAATTCATGGTTTAATTTTGTTCCTTATGCAGTCATAATGGGTTATGAGCAAGGTCCTTATCAATAACACTGATAATTAATGGGAATATTTTCAACATTTTTTAAAACTCAAACTAGTGACCGTTCAGATGAAATGAAAACATGCTCAGTTAAACTAAATTGCACTCTGGTGGTGTCCAACACTTTACTGCTCTTAAATTTGTCCAACCTACAGCTCAATGAAACAGATGGCCGGAAGAATCGTATTGTTCCAGATTTTAAGGAGGACCCTGCCTTTAAGCGCGAAATATCATACAACCACACAGCCGTCCACATACCCACAGATATCTATGAGGGCTGTAAGTATGCATTTAATGATTACTGTTTCTGACAAGCAAGGACTGGGACCGTTTTGGTACTGTAAACTGTTAGTATATCACAGCTAACAGGAGCAGTGACAACCCCATTAGCTGTGATATAATTACAATATATCACTGCCTGGAGTGAACTATTGCTTTTATAAAATGGTTATCTAGTAAGGAAATATGGAAGTTATAGACACATTCCAATTTATAGTATTTTTATTAGCATGCTCATAAAGCATTCTGAAAGCATTGTTATTAAAAGGAAGTAGGTGTTCCTGGCAGCCTGCACATTATGCAAGGTGGATGCTATGCTACTTTCACATGCAGAGTGATACTGAGTTGCGTAAAGGGTGTAGAGGTCATCATTGTGGTATATGGTTATTACACCACATATATCTACCGATCAGATTGCTTGATTTATTTGTTTAATAATGAAAAGCTCATTTCATTGTTTGCTTGAGTAAATTGTAAATTGCAGTAAACCATTAACTGATCCGTAATTGCCTCACAAACTCTTCTCCAATGACTTATAGTTCCAGAATCTCTGTCTTCCCCCTAGCTGCACCAGGTAGTGGCTGTTCATTTTAATTATTTATTAACTGCAGCACATAAAACATGTAAAAATGATGTTTGGGGTTATTGTATAAATTTAACATATTATAAACTAATAATCTTAAACTAATTTTGTTGTGTGTCCTTGTTTTACCCTCATGTTTTAATAAGATGAAATATTAGTTTAAAGGTATGGAGGGCAGTCTGCTGTGAACTGAATTCAGTCACTGTGTGAGTCAAATTGTGAGGCCTAAATACAGACTTCTTTCTCAGGGTTCATCATTTGCCAACAGCCTTAGAAGAGCACAGTTCCCAAGTATTAGTCTATGACTTTGGATGCTTTGCTGAGAAACAGGTTGTGTTTGTGTTTGTCTTTGAAGGGATTGCAGATTTTTGGGACTCGAATCATATTTGTAATATTTTGATTGATGGACTGCAAGTGTCTATTTTTGTGACTGGTTGGGGAACTTGGATGACATTTGGGGTGCACCGTTTGTTGTATTGGCTGATTACTATTATGGGGGATGAGGGGTATTGAAAATCTAATAAATATTGATCTGACAATGTTTTTCAGCGCTAGATGCAGCTGTTCATTGGAAGAAAGATGGCAGTTTAGATTTATTTATCCCCTGTTAATTTCAACGATCATGCTGCATTTTATTTACTGTTTACTTGTATGGCCATGATTCTCAGGAAGTAAAATGAAAACTTTGATCTCACAAATGGATTGAGGGTGGTCATCAGTTTGGCCATAGAATTTTATCCTCTTGAAAAAATAAGACCCCCAGTGAAACTTGTTCCAGAGGGTTGAAACTGCCCATTTCCCTTTTTTTTTGGCATACTGCGTACATGCCTCTTAAAATAAATTAATGAAAATCGTTCACTAAAATGTACTGCACAGTTACATTAGGCACAAAGGTGGGGTGTTTCTGTCAAGAAATATTTATATTTTTGATCATTTTAGAAAGCTCATTTGCCAAATATGGATAAAATAAGGTTATTGTTTCATTTTGTTTTTGCAAA
Organism: Gymnothorax reevesii; assembly: GCA_029721435.1. NCBI lineage: Eukaryota > Metazoa > Chordata > Actinopteri > Anguilliformes > Muraenidae > Gymnothorax > Gymnothorax reevesii. Next base: position 44,013,322 of record CM056579.1, read on the forward strand.
GGTAATGATTTATTATCTGAATATTTTGCATGCTCTTGCCTTAAACATGTAGACAGTACGTCATTTTGAGGAATCTCCAATTAGCTTTTAATCTTTTCATTTCTGTTAATCTGAAAAAGTCAAGGGATTGAAAATTGAAGGAAAGTGCTTTAATTTAAAAAGGAAGGAGAGGAGACCTTCCACTAAAGTAGCTATAATTTGCCCAGAATGTATTAGCAAAGTTTGTTTCACTTAGTTTGATAGGTCACTGAAAAGTCCTTCATCTAAACAAATTATCAGCAGCTTTGAAGGCCTTTCAGAGTGTCTTGCTTCACACTGCATGCTGATTAAAATCTGAATTAGTGAAGTTCTGTCCCACCATATCTTTGAAGTCATTACAGCATGATGAAGCTCTACTATCCCGTTAGCTCACATTCACCAGTCAGAGGAGTCCAATTATTTCTGCTGTAGTTACAAGACAGAAATGCCTGACAGCATTAGCAGCTTCCTCAGTGTAGTGATATGCTGGTCATTAGATGGTGGGAAGGTTCCATGCTTTTCAGATGGAGTGATTGGTTGTTTAAAAAAAAAAAAAGTGTATATATATATATATATATATATATATATATATATATATATATATATATATATAATTTTTTAATAAAAAATATATTTAATTATTTTTTTTAATTATTTTTTCTAAAGGAAGAGAGGTTGTGGTTTGCATTGCAATGGGCAAGACATGAGGCTTGTGTCTGTTTAAGCCCAGCATCTCCACAGCCAGATCCAAACCAGCCCAACAAGCCTGTATTAAATTTTGAACCACTAAGATTGGACCACAAAGCAGAAGTCCAGACCTCGTCTTCCTCAGCTGAAAGAATTAACAAAAATCAAGTTTCTTGTCAAAATCCATCATGTACAATTTACTGCAAAAAATATGTGCTCGTGGAAATTTCAGGCTACAGTTGAATATCTTTGGTTGATAGAGGGAAGTGCCTGATCAAATGAGACTCCATTGCTGGCTACATACTGTTGTTTAACAGGGTAATGCAGTTTGGCGCTTTCTGCACTGCTGATTTATTCTCAAGCTAACATCTGTAGTTGCATGAAATCATATTATGCTCATAAATGTTGTCATACAATTTGCGCCGAGAAGGGAAAATTCTGTCTGTTCCATGATTGCAAGTTTTTCATCTTCGTCATTCAGTATAATCTTTGAGAAATATTCAGGAAATTAACTAACTTCCTGATGAAAGCAATGCATATAAAGCATTAACGTTTTCTACGGTAGTATTAGAAACCTACATTTGATTAATTTGGTTTGTCAAATTGCAAAGTAAAAATGAAAATAATAAAGTCGCTGTATTAAACTGCATTGCAGTGCTGTATTAAAAAGGTTTAGAATCTGCTGTGGCTGTCAAATCAAATTTGTAATTGCTCATTGACCATCATTATGAGTAAAGTCAGTGCTGTAGAATATTTTAAGAGTAGACCTGGGGCTCTGCAGTCCTTTACCATTGCTCAAACCATACCTGCAAATATCACCTTAAGTACTGCCTATTTCCTTTTCTTTCGTGCCTATCAGGCCACCCAGTTTCAGAGTTCATCACCTTTGTTGATTTACAGATTCAGGCAGTCTGCTGGGCACCCCTGAATCCACTACTGTTTTTAATTGACGGCTGCAGGCTATATGATTCTGATACTAGAACAGTGTCACCACCTGTTGCAACACCTTCGGTGTTGTTGGCGACATTGTCTTTTTTTCCATTAACTTACAAGTAAATGGAACGGAAATTCATTTTACATTGCATCTGCTAAAGAATGTTGTAAAATGTACAATGTTGTGAAAAACAGTTTGCCCCTTCCCAATTTCTATTTTTGCTTATTTGTCATATCTTAAAGCCACATACTCACGGATTCACTAATTAAGACTTAATTTTGAGAATTTCTTTAGAGAACTTTCCTATTTTCGTAGTGGCTAGATATAACGAATACGAACAATGGCACGATTTTAGAACCCTCAGGTCCAGCGATATAGATAAAACTATTGAGGAGGTTTCCCTTGTCGGCCAGTTGCTATAAATAAACCCGGAAGGAAAAATAAGCGTGTCGCGCAACGAACAAGGAAGCCAAGTCGTCGTCTTTTGGATTCGCATGAGGTAAATAGCCTAACATATATGACATAAAGAAATGGTTGCGATGTTTGGATGACTTTACTGTAATAGGATGGTTGTTGACTTGATGTATTTGTGTCATAGTTGCATAAAAATCGCTATTTGCTATAATAGCGATTTGCTATAATCGCTATCATGTGTACTACGTCACGGAAATGTGTGTGTTTTTTTGGCGAGCGAAACGAAGTAGGGTTACACACTTTGGCGGTCAAATACAAACATTTCCTGATGTAGTTAATTTTTTTCAAAGGCATCACTGCATTGCAGAGAGATTCATGTGTAAGGTAAAGTATTTTCAAGTTATTGTGTGATTTAGGCGATCGTCATCCAATCGAAGATGAGTATGTGGCTTTAATGTTTCAGATCATTCAACTAAATTTAATACCAGACTAATTCAAAACCTATGTCACCCATATGAAAAATAATTGCCCCTCTAAACTTGATGACTGGTTTTGCCTCCATTGGCAGTAACAACTACAATCAAACATTTGCGATAACTGGCAGTGAGTCTTATACTTTGCTATGGAGGAATTTTGGCCCACTTATTTCTGCCATTTTTTTTTTATTTTAATTCAGCCAGATTGGAGGGTTTTCAACCATGAATGGTCGGTTTTAGGTAATGCCACAGCATCTCAATCTGACTAAAGTCAGAACTTTGACCAGACCACTCAAAAACCCTCAATTTGTTTCTTTAGAGCCATAATGAGGTAGACTTGCTTATGTGCTTCAGATCCTGCTGCATATACTATATGTGCTTGAGCTTTTGGTCACAAATTGATGGCTGCACATTCTCCCTCAGGAGAGCACAATTCAGGGTTCTATTAATTATGACAAGTTACCCAGGTCCTGAAGAAGCAATGCAGCCCCAGATTATCACACTGCCATCATCATGCTTGCCTGCATTTATTGTGGAATGCTGCGTTCGCTTTATGTGTGATGCAATGGGATCCTTGTCTTCCAAAACGTTAAACGTTTGACACATCCGTCTTCAGAATATTACACCAAAAATCTTGGGTGGTCATCAAGATGTTGTTTGGCAAAAGTAAGATGAGCCATTGTGTTCTTTTTGGACAGGAGTGGTTGTCACCGTGCAGCTCTCCATTGCATGCCATTTTTGCCTTGTTTCTTTCTTATTGCGGTATTGTAAACACTAACTTAAACTGAGGCAAGTCAGGCCTGCAGGTTTTTAGATGTTAATATGAGTTTTTTTGTCGCCTGCTAGATTAGTTTTCGGTGCCCTCTTGAAGGAATTTTGGTGGGCAGGCTACTCCTAGGGGAGTTCAACACTGTTGCCAGTTTTATTCATTTGTCACTATGGTTTTTTGGAGTTTGAGAACCTTAGAATTGGCTTTGTAACCATTTCCTAACTGATATTAGGAATTAATTTGTCTAATGTTTTACCACAAGTGATGGTGGGCGAAGGTACGGGTGGTTTGTCTGGCTCCACTTGTATCCTATCATCCCGCTTCTCCTGGCAACTACTCATTGCTTCAGCCATTGTTTTTAAACAAATCCTCTCTAGGACAACAATAAGCAGAAAATGGAGGGGTAATATGGACAGCAAGCACGGCAACAGTGGAAATATTTACAGACTGCTGCTTTGCTGTGGGCTTTTGATAGTGGCTTTCGGACAATGCTTTATTGTGGACAATACAGGAAAAAACCATTTTCAAAAATATCTGTCTTCTCTGAATCCCTTAATGAAAGGCTGCGATGGAATTTCTTCATATATGCATACCATGTAATTTACTCAATCACCACACAAAATCGATCTTTCCTCCGGTGCACCAAAAAAACAGGACACTCAAACAAAAGGCAAGTGGCATGCTTTTGGTATACTACTGATACTGATCGACGTTACATGCACAACTGATGAAATACTTTTAGAGCAACAAAGCATAGTGGGGGGCTTGAAGCAGCGGCCACATGGGAAATCAAGGGGGAAGAGCATTAGTAATAACATGAAATGTTTTTACTTAAATGCAAGAAGCATAAAAAATAAATTTCCAGAGCTTGAGGCTGTTATAATGATTGAGGGCTATGACATAGTTGGGATTACGGAGACATGGCTAAGTGAAGAGGATGGAGATAAATATAATATAGAAGGCAATAGCTCTTTAGGAAGGATAGATGTAATAGGCGAGGAGGGGGCATAGCAATCTATGTGAACGAATACATAAATGTACAGGAAATTCCCGAAATTGAAAATTCCTTTCCCTGTGAAGACCCCCTCTGGGTCAGGCTCATTGGCAAATATGAGACAGGTTTAAACATAGGAGTATGCTATCGACCACCAGCTTTGGACAGTACAATCAATGAAATGCTTTTTAGGAGGATTACGCAAGCTTGTAGAGGTGGAGGGACTATTATTATGGGAGACTTGCAGTACAGGCCAAAAGTTTGGACACACCTTCTCACTCAATGCGTTTCCTTTATTTTCATGACTATTTACATTGTAGATTCTCACTGAAGGCATCAAAACTATGAATGAACATGTGGAATTGTGTACTTAACAACAAAGTGTGAAATACCAGTAACTGAAAACATGTCTTATATTCTAGTTTCTTCAAAGTAGCCACCCTTTGCTCTGATTGCTGCTTTGGACACTCTTGGCATTCTCTTAGTGAGCTTCAAGAGGACGTCACCTGAAATGGTTTTCACTTCACAGTTGTGCCTTGTCAGGTTTAATTAGTGGAATTTCTTGCCTTATCAATGGGGTTGGGACCATCAGTTGTGTTGTGCAGAAGTCAGGTTGATACACAGCTGATAGCCCTATTGGACAACTGTTAGATACATACATAATTCCACATGTGTTCATTCATAGTTTTGATGCCTTCAGTGAAAATCTACAATGCAAACAGTCATGAAAATAAAGGAAACGCATTGAATGAGAAGGTGTGTCCAAACTTTTGGCCTGTACTGTAAATTATCCTGGTATCAATTGGGATATGATGAAAGGCAGTGGCGGCCCGTGCATTTTACACCTAGGCCTTCAGTAAGCCTCCCGCAATTAACCTGAATTTAACTGCGGCAACAGCATGACGTCATAACGTTAGCCCCCCGACCCCCAAATTCCCTGTGACAGCATTCACACAAAAAGCACTTTGCCATATTGTCTGCATTAATCAATCAATGCCTTTACCAAGAAACAAGAAAAAACTCACACCAACCAGTCACGTCCAAGTAGACTACCTAGGAATGACTACTAGGACACTAGCCAAGCTGCTGCGCATAAACGCACACACATGCCTCAATGTAGAAGGGTACAGCCAGACACACACCAACAGTAACGATCTAAAACAAAACCCAAAACTTACCAGCAGTGGTTTACTGTGATTTTATACCGGCATGGAACGCGACTCAGCCAATCACATTTAAGGATGGGAAGTAGCTGTTTAATAATTGAAAATGTACTCCATCCTCCTCGCTTTCTCACAAAAATGATTAAAGACGCGATCGTACAGCATATCGGTCCATTTGAGCTCCGATAAAAGGTCTTTCAGGATTGCAGTGGAGGCCAGTGCTGTTGACAGTTGAGGCTGTCCAGTTGCATTTGGCGAGTTAGTTTTGATGCGTTTAAAGGGTTGAAAATGATCACTGGAAAGAGGCAGTAGACACTGGGATGGTCACCACCAGATAAGCCAGTGTGTGAAGTTGATGCATGCTCTCACATAGATCGCATCTTTAGTCAGTTCACAGTGAATTTAAATACCACAGCTAGCTAACTGTCAGTTCAAACGCGAATGTCTGTGACTCAGAGACTGTTTGAGTACCAGTGAAGGAGTCAGCTCAGTGAGTAAATTTTGGGTTTATAGCTCGCTAAAGCTCGAAACAACCACAAAATTTGCGATAGTCGTTGCATTACTTTCATATGACACGCCCACTCATGTAAGATCTATACAGTCTGTTTAACGTAACTAACCTGTTGTCAGCTCGTAATGTCCTGACGTAGGCACAGGCCAGGCAGGAGGCCCTGCTGTGTCAAAGATTACGCCCCACTTGGCATACTCGCAATCTGATTGGCTAAAATATGACAATCAGCTAAATCGTCTCGCTCTTTTTAATGGGAGAGGGAAGCAATCTACATTCTGAAGGCCTTGAGACTTGAGACCAGAGCATGTAGAGAGAGCAGCTTTGACCCAGAGACAGCAGAGAAAAAAATCTGATTGGATAAGACGGAGCTGGCCTTTATAAAACCTGTCTGCACTGTGGCAGCTGCACTAGTCGGAGTTAAGCAATGAAATCACTTAGATATAATGATTGAGGATTTTGATTGAATTCTATTAATACATGTAGCTTTAATTAAGGTATTTATGAAGAAAACATAATTTTTCCAATTTATCTAGGCCAGGAGAGAGGGCCTTGCTGGCCCTGACGGCACACCACTGGTGAAAGGACAGGGTAGGAGGGAGGAAGAATTTCTAGATGATATAATGATAATTGCCTTCCTACCCTCTCCCCACACTAGTCAGCTTTCACACTAGTAATGTTGTCCTGTACTCGAGTATACTTGCGTATGTCAAAATTCCAATACAGTAGGTAGTATGGACCTAGGTGGTTTCAAATAGGAAGTACACGCAAAGAAGAAGAGGCTAACCCTTGTGTCATCAACAACATGCGGCTCACTTGTTGGCTTTTGGCCACTGCCTCACACCTCGGAAATGTATCTTTCTCATCACTGGAGTTGCCAGACTTTTGCTCCACGTTCCACTTTGAGATATTTAATTCTGCCATATTTTCTCTAGTTTTTCACGGCACTGTTTTATTGTTCTGTGATAACCACTGCATTTGAATACTCACAAATCATTCCATGAAACTCTGTGTTTTTGTGTGTAGTGATAGTCCTGTTCCTTGTTCACGTCCAGTTGTTCCACATTTGCTACAAGTATGTATGAACTGTGCCCGAGACCACCTCTTCCTAGCAGACTCATGTACCGTGCCCGAGCACGGTACATTTTGTTCACACTTACCAAATGAACCTGACTTTGGGGTCAAGTGTCCTCGGATCCAAGCCCAAGTCCCTAGCGTGAAAGCACCCATGGTGCAATGGAATTGACTGATGTACTAATCAGATTTAGCTAAGTACTTTACATAATGTCTTTCTTTGACTCAGATCTTCAAGAAGTTAGATTGGATTTCTGAAATGGCTCGATTTTGATGAAAGCTAGGGGGCATCAAATGGCTTTAATCATTGTGTTCACAACAATAACTGTTATAACGTTTTGAGTGATTTCATTTCAACGTACTTTCAGTCAAAAAATGCTATGTAATTGGAAATCAATATTGTCATTGTACTGAAACTTTAAGCCCTATATTCAAATGCCTAAAAATATTGTATGAAGCTTATTAAATGGAAGTCATTTGTAAGAGGGCAAATACTTCTTCGCAGCACTGTAGGCTTTTGTATTCTAGTTGAATGGTTTGGGACATAACAAGAGTAAGAGCCATTTACTGCATTTGTGATGAGAGAGTGTCTCATTCAAGGAGGTGGCATGATGACCATGTGAAAGATTTGCTGTTCTGGCATGCAGCATGCCAACTGTGAACCCATCTGGAGCTTCTGGCTTGAGTGTGGCCTCCTCTCTCGACCTTTGGTCATTGAGACACAAATTTACGGCCAGACCCTTTTAGATGGTCAAATTAATCTTCCATATTGTGCCAGAACTGTATTGCTAATTTTTTTCTTGACTTACTGCTGTTTCCTTGGCTCCTCTCGTCTTTAACATTCCATGAACAGAAATAGTGGGAGAGTCTACTTTGTTTTCTTCTGTTTGGATACTGTGCTGATCATTGTTGAGTAAATGTTTTTTTTTTTTTTTTTGAGTTCCATGCATTGGTACATGTTTGCTTTTTATAATCACAAGATGGTTAAGCTGTGGGTCTCAGTCCTGTTTAGCTCCGAGCAGTTGATCTGTATTTGTTATGCAGCTGCTCCTAAAAGTGGGAATTTAAACTTGAATAATGCACAAGATTAGTATTGGTACAGACATGAGATTTCTTACTGGATGGGGAATCATCACTGGATTAGGCATGAGACTCACTGGCTTGAATTGTTACCTTAATGCAACATGGTTGTTGGAATTGTCCAAATGCATGCATTAGAAATAATTTTTTGGTGGTTTTTGTTTGTGTGTGTGAAGCAGATGCTGATGAAAGTATTCATACTGCACAGTGGCGGCACAAAAGTTGCAACTTGCTTTTACATTGTCTGTTTGACCTGAAGCTAGTCCAGTTAAGTAAGTTTGAAAGTATGGGAAGTGTTATCTCTCTTTTTCATGGCTGCGAGATATTGTGCGATGAATCATCCTGAAATAGAGCTTTCAGTTTGTTTTCTGGAATGTCTTCATGGGTTTTAAAATTAAAGTGAAAGAATGAAAGAAAAAAAATATGCTGCATTGTACTATGTAGTAGGGATGTAACAATATCCAATCGCGGTTTTTTCAAAGCGTGGTAAGACCACCTGCTGCCATGGGACGAACATCCAAGCATGCCCTTTTGCTTTATTCGACTCAATGCACTCTTGAATGAAAGGCTGGCGAAAGTGCCAAACATCAAAGGGCATGCGAAACGCTTCCAGAAAAAAAAAATTTACTGACATCAGTGTTTTTCAGCGAAATGCTGAAGGGAGCTGAATAAAAGACTACAGGATCATCTCTTTTTAACCAATTAGGCTACTCTAATCCTGTCGCTGTTTACTTTGCTCAGTTAGCAATCAAGCAGTGGATTTGTTTATTTACTTAGCTGAATGAGTGGAGCTCTTTATTGAGATAGCATGTTTGATTGCCGTATTTTGAAAGTTAAATGGCCATGGAACAGCACAAATTTGCATGAATGCGATAAGGCCATTTCGTGAGACTGTGATCATTTATATCTCACATTCACGTTTCATCCGCTTTATCGAATGTTTTACACCTTATAACTTTTTTAGATGCATGAAATCCATTGCAACCTTAAAATGAATCTCTATTTTTAATTAATCATTCTTAATCTTTTAAAAATGCTACCATGAGAGGTGAAATTCAGAGTTGCGATGTGGCAAAGTTGAACAATATTTTTTTTTTTTAAGCATAAGGCATAAGAAGACCACTTGACATCATGGGGTATGTAGGCAGTTGCGTGGTATTTCCTGAAACATACAAACATGTACAAACCTGAAGTGGTCTTGAAAGCTTTAAAACGCACTGGGAAGAAGCAAGAGTTTAGAATTCTGCTATTTGCAGGTGCTTCGCCCTCCCTAAATCTGCTCCTGTGTACTTAGCCTAAAACTTAGGCAATTTATTTAACCAGTAGCCTATAACGATTAAGATATGATGGTGAAAAGCAGATAAAGGTAACTGGGCTACAGTGTTAGATTGAAAGAATGTTAATAATTTGAATAATTTAAAAAAATCTTCTTCTGAATTCCACCTCTCATTGTAGCATTTTTAGGAGATTATTAAAGATTAATCTAAAAGGAAGAGATTTGTCTTAAGATCATCCTGGATTTTAAGTGTCTAAAAAATACACAAGGTTGAGAAATTCTGAAAAGCGGATGAAACATGAATGTGAGATATAAATTATCACAATGCACAAAATGTCCTAATCACATTCATGTAAATCTGTGTTTGGTCTTTAGCCATTTAAATTTTAAAATGTGGCCATCAAATATGCTATCTTAATAAATAGCTCTACTCATTTAATGAAGTAAGTAAATAAATCCACAGTTTGATTGCTAATTGAGCAAAGTAAACAGGGACAGGTTTAGAGTATCTTAATTGGTTATATAGAGACAATTCTGTAATCCTTTTTTAGCTCCTTTCAGCATGACGCCAAAAAATACTAATGTCAGTAAAGTGTTTTGCGGAAGTATTTCACATGACCTTTGATGTTGGCAGCCGTTCTTACAGGACTGCATCAGGTTGAATAAAGGAAAAGGGCCAGGTCGAATGGTTGCCCCCTAGCAGCGAATGGTCATACTACGTTAAAAAAAAAACGCGGTTGGATATTATTACATCCCTACTATGTAGCGCATGCTGATATAAAATACGCAGGTATAATGGTGATTTTTTTACATTGAGGAAACAAAGCTTCAGCCTTCAAATTATCACTGAGGGAAAAATGTGTTTGAAGCCACCAAAGATTTGTCTCATATGAACCTAAATTAAGACAATGCATTTTGTTCATGCGATTTTTCATTTCACTTGTTGTTTACAATTCTTCAGATAAACTTGTTTGCCATTGTGCAGAAATAGACCTTAGTCACGCCTCTTGGATTAAGGCATGCTCTTAATCAGTCCAGATGAATACAGTTAGTTTTTTCTTGGAGCTAAGCCGTTTCCTCTAAATCGGTACCCTGTCATGCTATTTCAGGCTACACGTTGTCCTCGAATATTGCCATTTGCCTACACTGGATCTTTGTGAAGACAGTTCACATGTAACTTCTGCCGAGCTCCATGAAAGGAAATGAAGGGTGATGACAGAACGAGTCAGAAGCTTTAATCAGAAGCTTCAGTTAACAAGTCTTTGCTGTTTTAAGTTTCTGCAGCTCTGCATCTATATATCTATTTTAGAAGCGCTCTGTTCAAAGTGTGAATGAAAGGTCGACTGAAGTAGGTTTATAAATGTGGCACTGTGAGGGATTTTATAAGAAAATAATGAACACAGAAATAAACTGCATCTCTGTCAGCGTCTCTCAAGTCATTTTTCTTGTCCTGAGAAAGGTCAGATGACTGAAACATTGACAGAGAAAAATAAAGATGCAGTTTGTTTTATAGTCGTCTTCTTCAAAACAAGTAAGGGGCTTCACACCCAGCAGCACAGCCTCCGGTGGTTTCTAGAGAGTGCATTTTGTCTTTCCTCCTATTGCGTGGGAGCACCACTATGTATAGGGAGTGAGAGGGGCATGCTATATTTATACACAGCTTACACTGTGACTCTTCTCTACTGTAGAACTGCTGATGAATATGTGAACTAAAGTCTTCTGTTGCTTAATTTGCCCTGCACGACTGCTATATAACCCATCAGTTGAACCTACAGGCTTGAAATCAAGTCCTGTGCATGTTATAAATAGGGTGGTATTAATGACAGAGCTTTATCTGAATTTGAACTTAAACAATGTGAAATATGAATAGAATAATGTGCTGCAAGTCATCACGTATAAGGTCAGCTTCCACCAGGGATATGCACAATATGTAATAACTTTTTTATGGAACATTATTCAGATAATTTAGTGAAAATATTAAATATTAAAAAAAATGAGGAAAGTTGCTTACAGTCAATCTGCCACAAGTGTTGAAATTAATTACATAGCCTAGAATGTATTTGAACTGTATTTTTTTTTTTTTTTTTGGTTTGTTTTACATATCGTCACCCTAATAACAGAAGTGCCTAAGTCATTTTTTTTGTCATTTTGAGAAAAACACAAAAAAAAACTTTAGCATTTTTATGTCAATGAGAGTTGGGCATAAAATCTCAAAATGGGGAAAAAAGTGTCTTGGGCATTTTTGTTATGAGGGTGTTAATATCTTTGTGTGCGAGAACACCATCATTAATTGGCTAGGACACATATACTTCATTTCACATGCAGTTCCACTGACACATTCTCACACGGTACTTTTCACGAACTACATACAGTACTATGAGGTCAATTTTCATGTTTATGGAACTGTACAGGTGATGTTCATGTAATGTGCAGAAGGAGGACTTATGTTTCGAGGCAAAAACATATTAGGAAGAAAATGAAGTAATTAAGCATCATCAGGATTATTAGAGCGTGAAATCAAAGAATGAACTAAGTGTATTCATAATGAAGGGATCAGCTTTCTTTTAATGAAGGGTGTAATTACGACTCTTGAGACATCCTTATTCATCCCGTAATGACTGAGCTGAAATCTGCTGGCAGGCAAATGATGTGCTCTAAAAGAAATAGAAGTATAATAGAAAAAAATGTAAATGGAAGTCAGTTTTTCCCTGGCCTAAATAAAATTTATGTTGGGTTTTGTGTTGCTGATGGGATGAGGCTTGGCCCTGGAGCTAAAGTACTTCTGCTCGTCTTGCTCCTTTTCCTGTTGCTCAGCACGGCGTGTGTATGTATTAGTCATCCCCTGCACAGAGAAGACAGTGCATTAATTCAATTCTAATCAACTTGCTGTTGTCGCCGTTGTCATGGAAACAGAACTGAATTGTGCCAGCCATGTGACCAACTCAAAGGTGGTAACCCAATTATTGGATTCCGCCTAGAGAGGGAAGTGTCCTTGTGTTTCATTGCCTGCGGATTGCTTTATCTTGCTCTTCTCCAATAAAGAATACTAATACAATAGAAGTGACATATACAAGATAGTGGTTTTCCATTCTTTCCAACTGATCGAAATTGGCCCTAATTAGTTCAGACTGAGTAATTAAATATGTCTTCTCTCCAGTTTGGGATCATTAAATTTAAAAAAAAAATTGGCTTGCCAATGATTAGAGACACCACAGTTGTTTTGAATGAAGCTGGGAAGCCTGAGGTTGCTGTGATGGCTAGTCGTGATGTAATTGGAACCGTGGCGTGTACTCAGACATTCAGTGCCCGCGCAGCCGAAGATCGATCTCAGGTCTGTCGAAGGATGGGCTCCAATGTCCTTTTGAAGAGGAACTGCTTTTCTTTAGCCCTCGGTGGATGTAAGTTTTCTGTTTGTTTGCGCCTTTCTTTCTCTGACGAAGGCATTGCTGGATTAATATCTAATGTTGGTGATAAATAGCAAGGATCAGGATCTCCATCCAAAAGCAAGCTCTGCTCAGCAGAAACATTTGTCTTGGTTATGCCATTTTGAATTCCGACAGTCGGTCTCATTACATCAAAACTACAAGGGCATATTTAAAGAAATGAGGAGGGTTATTTTGATTTAAGCTTGTAAGTGCAACATAATCCTGGAGATGCTGACCTAGACCTGAGAGTAGCATTAGCTGTAGGGATCATTTTCTGTTTGAAGTTCTACAATTAAGTAATTTTGGCAAAATTAATACAGAAAATTGTGATGAATATTTCATATTTACTCAAAATGTGGTCTTTAAAATTAAACCTAAATTAATTATTCAATAGCAGCTTAATAAATCATGATATACAACTGAGAGAAATAGCTGTGTTATGGCAGTTATTTTACAGATGTCACCCTTGGCTTTAGGTCTCACTGTGCAAGTGTGTATTGAGGCAAATCCATTCTAAAATAATTTGATTGGTTAAATCTTCCTGCTTCCAACCAACTGGCCAAACTTTACCTGCGTGGTTTGGTTCTGAGAAACTGTTCTGCCAGTCTGATGGATACTCCCATGTCTTCATAAGAGTGATCATCAATTTAATCCTGGGTGATTTCACACCTTGATCACTTAGCTCTCACTTTCATTTTGTCCCAGTGAAGATGCGATACTAAAAATGTTCCGTCTTTTGCCGGTCCACTTTCAGTTGATCCTCTCCCAGCAGATTAGCATCCATTGTAGACATCTTATGTGGTTCACCTCCCTCACACAACAGCGTCTGTGTACTCGAGCAAGGCTTTGTGTTCAACCAATCAGAGAGAGCACTGAAATTTCTGAAGCCACAGGCACATACTGTTGTGGGAGGTAAGCGAAACACATAAGACGTCTTTAAAGGAGGCTAACCAACACTAACATGTTAAATGTTTATATGGTGGTATTTGTCCAAGCCTCTTCGGTGTTGTTTTCCTGAACACAATTTCTTTAGCAATAGAGCAGCGCAATTTGGTCGGCATTTTGTTAACTAGGCGTTTGATGTGGGCTGGGTTGCTATCGTGATAGTCGTTTGATTTCCTTTAGATTTTCATCCAGTGGACTTTTTTCTTGAGAACCTCTCTAATAAACGGTAGCATTCCATATAGCACACAAACAATTTTGCTTCAGGATTATATAGAGGAATATACATATACGGCAGTATTTGCAGAAAGAACACAACTTATTATAGAAGGAATATTGAGTTGGCTTTTTCCGTACACATATTTTCTTTAATCCGATTCTTGTTATAAATACAAAACAAATGTCATTATCAACAAGTTTTTTTTTCGGAGAAAAAACTGGGAACCCCAAAAGACTATCATTTAACAAGAATTCTGATTTGCTGATTTCGAACAATGACATTATGTCACAGAGCTCAAAACCTGGCTCGAGTGTGAAGACATTAGTTTGTGAGAGAAGCAAACCACATACAATGGCTGTCAACGGAGGCTACCAGCAGATTTTGTTGGCTGCAGACAGAATGTAAATTCTTATTGCCTTTGTCTGCAGTCGTATGCCTGTTAGCCAAATTGAATGTTTAAATTCTAAAATCTGAGATTTGCATTTTTCCGGAAACCATCTGGCCACCACTCAATGTCTCATTGGGCTTTTGATTTGTCCTCACTTTCAGATATTGATATGTATCGTAAGCTAACTTTTTGGGGGAAAGTCTTGCAGAATATCACATTGGATTTGGAGGGCTATTTGCCATCTCATATTCTCTAACCCAGTGTGGAGCAACATTACAAACATGCAAGTATAATGTTCTTGGCTAAAGATTCCAATGCCTCATTTGAATGTTTAATTAAGAATTAAATTCTGTTCTGACTGTTCTTGGCTGGTAATTATATTACTGATTTAACAATGACTCTTGGCAACTAAAAACAATGTACTTCTAAAACGCTGTTTTTCGTGTTTAAAAAAAACATCCAGAAAAACTATTATAATCATGAAAGTGTTGATTATATCTACCAAATATTAACATAATTACGCTGCTACTCTATAACTATTTCTTACCATTTTCACGACACCCCTAAATGTGAATCCCTGATGGGATATTTTGAAATTAGAAGTATTGAATTGGATTATTGTGTTTTTGTGTGGTGTTGTTGACCAATAAGGAGAGGGGACTTGGGGGCACTAACACTGCACCATGAAAGTGGTTTTTCACTTACGTTACTTCAGTAGACACACTGCTGTATAAATTGATAAGGGTTAAAAATGTGCACCATGTAAAATTCCCAAAGCAAAGATATCTGCTGGGAATGTTCATTGTAATGTGATATAAGTGTAGTCTAAAGAAGAACAAGGGATAACTGATGCATGCAGTGATTTGGCCTGTTAAGAATATCAGGGGATGTGCTCAGGAATGAGGCTGTTTGGTTTAGAGTGGAAGACATGACCCAAGAAAATCTCTTCAGCTCTTTTAAGTCCAGTCAATCTCAAGTGTGCATGCATTTCTTAGAGGGCTTGAAGTTGTCTCATTTCAGCAGCCTTAGCCGCAGTGCAAGTTTCATTGTTTATTGTCAGAGTTTCTGCCGCTAGACACTCATCAACTTACAGGGGGCTCCTAGACACTCATCCACTTACTGGTGCCCCTGACTGGCAATGACAAACAATACTTTGAAAAATTATTTTAAAAAAAAATATATATATACATATAGAGAGAGAGAGAGAAGCTCTAAATACCAACATGTACATTATGTTCCAGTGGAACCAACCAAAATCATTTACTGATTTACATAAAACTCACTTTCCTCAAAATCGAGGTTCCACAATTAATGGCACCCTTAAGAAGAAGATTAACAAATGATTGAATATGCCATTTAGCACTGACAGGGCAGTTAATAAAACATTCCAAAGACATGGAACTGTTGAAAACCACAAAGATACTGGCATGGAACTTGCAAAAAGAAGTAGTGGTGTGCTCAAGCACTAAATATCCGGTGAAAATCAAGGGAAAAAATCGCAGGTGCTCTTGAAATGAAGGGTCGCAGTAATTACAAACAAAACTAATTTCTTGCACTCTTGCGTGAGACAAAATTACTTGGTATAAAAGGCCTTTCTTCAAACATGGCAATAAGTGGATAAAAAAAAAACCAACCGGTTTCGACCTGAGACTGTTGAAAACCTCAAGGATACTGAGGAGGATGGCGAGAGAAGCAACAAAATTCCCAAGAGTCACTATGAAGGAATTGTAGACCTTGGTGGCATCTTGAGGTCACCAAGTTTCAAAAAGCACTGTCAGATGTCACCTCCACAACCACAGGCTCTTTGGAAGGGTTGTCAGAAGAAAGACATGTCTGACCAGAAGACAAACGCTTGAAGTTTCCCAAACATCATGTAAATTATGACTGGAACAAGGTGCTTTAGTCAGATGGGACCAGAATTTCATGTTTTCATGTCAGATGCAGTGTCAGCATGTTTTGGATTGAAACAGAGGTGCTTAGAAAGAGAAGCTCCTCATACCCATAGTGAAATTTGATGGTGGGTCAGTCATGTTTGGGGGCTGTTTTAATTCAAGAGGTCCAGGGGCACTGTTAAGATTAGTGGTATAAGGAATTCCACCAATATCAGGATTTTTTGGCTGATAATCTGGTTGCCTTCTCCATAAGGCTGGGATTTGGCCGTTGGTGGACTTTCCTTGAAGACAATGCACCAAAGCATACCTCAAGATCCTCATAGAAAAGGTTCTGTGACAGCAAAGTCAATGTTCTGCAATGGCCATCGCAGTTGCAGACCTCATGTCAGGGTTTGTCCTTGCAGTCCCTCCCCCTGCTGCATTCCTCACCTCTACCTTAACGGGCAACAGGTGTGGCTCATTGAGGTGGAGGTGAAGGTCTGGTTATTTAAGGGTTGGCTGTGCCTCAATAGAGTGCAGCAGCATTCTGGTTTTAAAGCCCTGTCGTGTTTGTGCTGCTGCTCTCCTCACGTTTTTACTTTCCGTAATTAAATTTATTTTAATTTTTTACTCAGCCTATGCATTTGGCTCCCTTTCTTAGCTTTTGGGCCCATGGTCCCTGTGCCCTCCAGCTTGTTGTCTCCAGCCGGCAGGGCAAAACCATGACACCTCAGTTCAATTGAAAACCAGTGGGCTGAGTTGAAGAGGGCAGTTGATAAACGCAGACCCAAGAATGTGAAGGATCTTGGAAGCATCTGCCGAGAGGAATGTTCCACAATCCCCCCCAAAAGTGTGCTTTAACCCTGTCAAAACTTAATAGAAAAGACTCCATGATGTTATCCTTCCCAGAAGTGGTTGCTCTATGTACTAGATGAAGGGTGCCAGTAATTCTGAAATCTTGACTCTGTTTGAATTTATTTTGTATTAAATGATTGTTATGATTTTGGTTGTTTCCTTTGTAACATTAATGAAATATGTCACACATGTTGGTATATTCTGTTTTTCAATAATTTTATTGTGTTTTTTATTTTTTTTTGTATTGCTTGTGCATTGCCAGTCAGGGGTACCAGTAATTTTGGAGCTCACTGCAGGAGCCTGGAGCAGTGTCAGGGTGAGAAGTGAAGTACTTTCCACCAAGGGGTAGAAAACTGGTGACGTGTAATGAGTTCACAGGTTTTGGCCGGCCCTGACCCAACCTTGTGTGGAGAGGGAAGGAAAATGCTGGAATGCGCCGGGCATCTATGTCCCAATTAATCCGCTGATTAGTTTTATTCAGAAAAAAGCCAGCTTCCGCTGGGCTGTCTGATGATTCTGTGGCGGTGAGTACATGCTCAGGGTCTTAATTAAGGGAAAATTACCACCACCAGCTTGTGTGTGTGAAGCAATTAACCATCGTATTGATTAGCATCTTTGAGAGCATACCTTCAGGAAAACCTATCGATCTTTGACTCCAGCACGTTTACAAGGGGCCACCCCAAAATTTGGTGCTGCTCTTTTGCTGACATATGGTGTTCTGTCAGGATCAACTGTACTCTACTGTCTAATTAAAGTGTTGGATGGAGAATTGGAAAGTGAGCGTGTAAAAATGATAAAATTGACTTGAGCAGGTCCTCATTACTCTAACCGTCGACATCACACACCACCGCTTATTTGCCTTAAACAAGTGCTTTTGCTTTCAGAAGCCTCCAGTGGTAGCCAGGTCAATACTTATAAGACATAACCAGAGTTTGTTTCCACCCAGGTAGAAAATTGGATTTTCAGGAGGGGGTGGTCATTTCAAAAAGGATTATCTGGCCTTGCCTGTACATATTGAAATTTGGTAAAAGCAAAGCTCATTTGAAAAACAGACATAAAACTAAACAATGGAAGTTTTATTTTTTTGGTGATGAAATTGTATCAGACAGCAAAAAGCAAGAGCTGACAAAGATCATCCATTCAGTTTCAGGAATGAAATATGGGACAAGGTGTATAATCTATCTTAGCATTTTACCCAAACTTTAATTCACATTGAGCAGCTTAGTTCTCTAAACATATTCTTTGTGCTCTTTCTGTGTGATGCTGCACTGACCCCAGCTATAAATGCATATTCTGTTTGCATGCATTGTGTTTAATGTGTGTGAACCACTGCTAACATCATCATTGTTTGTGTGTATGTGTGTGTGTGTCTGTGCATCTGTGTGTGTTCGTGTGTGTGTGTGTTTGCGTATGCGTGTGTGCACACATTTGCTTGTTGCCCCTGGAAAGCATTTGTCCGGCCCAGCACCATGGATTTTTGTGATCAGCAAAGGTCATCGCTCTAGCTTTGTTTATTGTGCCTGAAATGTGTTTTCCCTGTAATGAAAATGAGAGGCTGGCACTGGTGGGAATCCTCTGATTAATGCCATTAATGCCATCCTCCTCACTGGAGAAGAGAGGAGATGGGTTCTTCTCAACATGAGGTCTGCAGCCGTCACTGAGAGTCATGGTGGTTGAGGCTCGTAATGAAGCCATTGGAACTGCAGGCATCTTTCTTGTTCCTGGGTACTCCAAGTAAATTGTGTGAGAGCAGTTAGTCATTAGCTTGGCATTCAGGACACACAGTTGTAAGGAACCAACTGAGCAACCCAATGCTAAAAATACTTCAGTCACACACACCGTGAGGTATAGGTGGGAAAACATCTTTTATAGTTACCCAAGTTGATTTTCTCAATTTTCTCAAAATGGACATGTTGTGGCTTTAGTACTTTAAGCACTGGGGTCTTCAATTAGCAGATCTTATGATCTATTATATATTCAGATCCTGTATTCTCAAAATAGACATTTTATGACTTAAGTACTTTTATCACCAGGATCTGCCATTATTGAAGCCCCACCAATTCTTTGTCGAGCACGGAATTTTGTGACCTGAGAAGTAATTCAAAAGTGCTGTATCCTCTCTGTCAATTCTGGTGATATTTTATTTGGAACTACGAAAAATCTCAGGGAGCTCCTTCCAATGCGCCATCATGTTTAACACACTGACACTGTTCTAGTCAGGTCAAGTCAAGTTTATTTATAAAGCACATTTAAAACAACAAATGTTGAACCAAAGTGATGTAGAATTACAATTAGCAAAGACTTAAATGGGGGAACTAAAAAATCCATAAAATCAATAAATCTGTAAAACTAAATCACCATCAATAAAAGGAATGTACAAATTAAAGCAAACAGAAGTAAATAAATTAATAAAGACACCATGAAGTGTACACAATTAAAAGCAACAGTGAAAAGACAAAGGATAAAAGCAAAACAAGAAGGCAGCACAATAAAAAAAAACTTGACATGACAAAAACAAAAGAATAGGTGGATCAAAAAGCAAGAGAGTATAAATAAGTTTTCAAACGTGATTTAAAAATGGCAGTAGAAGATGAACACCTGATTTCCAGAGGTGGTGTATTCCACAGTTTAGGAGCTGCAACTGAAAAGGCCCAATCACTCTTGGTTTTTAGATTTGACAGAGTACCTGACAGAAGCAATTTATTGGAAGATCTTAGGGATCGTGCAGTGGAATACGGTGAGACAACGTCTACTGTGTACTCTGAAGCCAGACCATGCAGAGCTTTAAAAACAAATGATATAACATTGAAAATAACTTAAAATTTAACTTGTAGCCAGTATAGGGCTGCCAACACAGGTGAGATATGGTCCCTCTTTCTTGACCCACTTCAGAGCAAGCGGCTGCATTCTGAACCAACTGAAGTAGGGAAAGGCAAGACTGCGAGACACCCAACTACAGAGAATTAGAATAATCCAAACGAGATGTAATTAAAGCATGGATAACAGTCTTCAGGTCTGCTTGGGAGTGTAGGGGTTTTAGTTTGGAAATACGGAGTCGCTACTCTTAACTACTGCTCTAATTTGGCTCTCAAAACTGAGTGAAGAATCAAGGAGGAAACCGAGATTTTTAATTATAGAGAGCGTGTTTACAGAGAGGGGACCAAGTTTTTCTTTAATGATTTCAGTCAAACCTGGGAGGCCAAAAATAATAACTTTTGTTTTCCTCTCATTTAATTCGAGAAAATTGTTGTTGATCCAATTTTTTTTTCCTTTTACATCATTTTAGCAATTAACCAAGGGCTGCAAGCAGGAGGTATGATCAGGTCTCAGAGAAAAGTACAGTTGTGTATCATCAGCGTAACAATGGTACGAAACCTTGTGTTTCTGAAGAATAGAGCCCAGTGGGAACTTATACAGGGAAAACAAGAGGGGGCCCTATAATGGACCCTTGAGTAACACCACAGGTGATTGCAGCTGAGGATGAGGACAAATTTCCTATCTCTACAGAAAATGTCCTTTAAGTATGATGCGAACCAGTCATGGGCAGTGCCCTGAATACCAACACCTGATTTAAAACGGTCCAACAGAATGCCATGGTCAATGGTATCACACATGGCAGAGACGTCTACTAATACTCGCACAACACTGGGTCCTGAATCAAGAGACCGTAACAGATCATTAGTCACTTTCAAAAGTGCTGATCCTGTACTGTGTAAAGACCTAAAACCAGATTAAAACTTGTCAGTGATTTTATGCTGAATAAGAAATGAAAAAAGCTTGTAAAAGACTGCCTTCTCCAAAATATTTTGAAAGAAATGGTAACTTTGATATAGGTCTAAAACCATGCTGCCAACTAGTGTTTATTATAGCCATAATGCTTGGCCCAATAATAGGCAGTAGTTCTTTGAGGAGACGTGAAGGCAAGATATCCAGAATACATATGCAAAAGTCAAACGCGCTTCAGCCAAGTTTCAGAAGTGAAGAGGGGTGCTCAACAGTAAAGGACAATAGTCATAGAAAAAGACTTTTACTCGAGTACTTCAAAAAGACTACCCGAAAGTAAAAACACTGGAGCACACTTTGCAAGTCTGCACGAAAAGATGACTGACGTTTCGTCATGATCAAAGTACATATCACCTGATATACTGGAACAACTGACCATCAGAGGTTATTTTGCAGGATAATGTTGCCTCAAAACAGTTTAAACATATATTTTTTAACATCAATGATCATAGAATAAGCCTTCAAACATCCATTCAGGCTATGCAAGAGTCAAATAAATAAGATTTGCGACACCTTTTTTTGTTTTTGTTTTTGTTTATTATCCATATTTTTACCTCAGTATACGGGCAGGAATTTTTTTTTTTTTTTGTTCTCACTGCCTACTGTAGTATTTCTCATTACATTTTCACCAAAATTATAGAGTAATAGAGTACAAGTAATACATTGGGACCTCTTTTAGATGAAAGTGGTGGTGTATAGTCATCACTGCACACTACTACATGCGCTCTGCAATGGGCCCTTCAGAGTTCTGTTGTTTTTAGTTTTTTTTTTTTTTTCTGTTGAAGGGTATTCACAAAAAATGACTTGAATTAATGACTGAATTAATATAAGAGTTTAGAATTCTATCTTATTATTTTCCTTTTTAAATTTTTTTTTTTGGTAGTTACACTTTCCGCTTGGTGAGTAGAATTCTTGATCTCCGCGAGTAACAACTTCTTTTCGTCGAGTAAACTTTTAGATTCACTGGCCAATGGCAAGTAGAGAAAAAGTTGGATTTTCAGGGCTGATATTTATCACCTTTGCCCAGTTTGGCAGTTTTGTGAAATCAAGGTGTTCGCATCACTATGGGTTGAACAGTGGATTAGGGGATGTATCAGCGCATACCTGTGCCGATACGCAAGATACATGTCTTAGACCTTGTTTATGTTTTGACTCACCCAGACCCCCTTTTAATGCAAACTTTGTTGCTCTATTGGAGTTTGAATCCCAGCCAGCAGAGCCGTTTGCTATGAAATGCATTCCATTCATACCATTTTCCTTCCCTTTTTAATTTTTCACTTTTTTGTGAACCCAATGAATAATGCCTCCAAAATGATGGTGGGGTTTTCTTTGAAGCGGAAAGGTCATTCATACACATTAATATTTTCTTTGTGTGGGAGAAATACAAAACAAAAAATTTAACATGGCCGCCTAGTCACGTGAGTCAACGCACGAAACTCCGTTTGCTTGTTGTGCATCATAGTACATGCCAAATTTTAAGAGATTGCTGAAGATCTTTTTCATGTTCTTTGCGTTTAAACAAAATTTTTGTTGTGCGAACAAATTACACCAATAACTAGCTTGCAAAAGTTTTACCGGAAGTTGATGATTTTCTCGAACTAGGTAGAACGCAGGTTCTTCCAGAGCTGTGTCAAGTTTCAGCTTGATCAGTGTAGTGTTTTTGAAGAGAAAGATTGTCAGAAGTTTTGAACATAACCCAATATGGCAGCCAAACCACAGGACAAATCAGAAATCGAAGAAGAACCTGGAGATGATTCTTGTGAAAAATGAGAGCTTCAGCTCGGATGGTGTCTGATAAAGCTTGCTCAAATAATTGTGAAAATAAAAATAAATATAATAATAATTCGAAGAAAAAGGAAAATAATTTTTGCAGTTTCTTATTTAATCAGTAAAAATAACAGAGCGCACACAGGCGTAGCCCACCGTTTTGTTTCCTGACACTAATAGGTGAGGCAAAGATGATGTCTTCAGCTGGTGTTTTATTAAGCTCTGCTGCACCTGACGCGAGAGGATGTTGAGCATCCGAAGTGGGGACAGGGTGAGTGATGTGACTCTGGTGCTTGGGGACACATCCATTGAGTTTCTTACATGTGGGGACGAATAGCCATCAGTGATTTAATGTCATGCCACCATAATACAAAGACAAATCTTGATGAATGAGGCTGGCTGCAATTCAATGAAATGTTGTTCGCCACAAGCTTGTCCATCTGCATTAGGCTGGATCAGACCTTCATTCGGGCTTAGTATACTGTGCCTGCAGAGTGCAAAGCTCACTGTACTACTGTAGACTATTGCCTTGCTGTTATGCTCATTTCACACAGGTCTAGACTGGTCTGTGGTTGATTACTTGTGCATGATTTGTACTTTTCCGTTCCTTCTGCAGGAAGATGACAATCGATCATTTCAATTAAGTGTGACAGTGACTGTCAATCTAGAGGCTGAGGGAGCTCATTTGCATACCACTATCCCTTGGGAGAGAGTATAATGAACCAACAGCTGCCAAACTGAATGGATTACTTTGATTTTTTTTCCCCTCTGTTATGGTAGCTATACAGACATTTTGGTGTGTTTCAAACTCTCTGTTCTATATGAAGCAGGTTCTACCTTTAAAAAGTTGCCTTGTTCTAAATCATCTCTTTCACAATGTAACTACAAGTGAGACAGATTTAGCTTCCTGGTTACATTTTGTCTCAGTGATTCGCAATTCAGTGTGAATCTGCTGTATGGGGATTCCTAAGATCATTCTTAAATATCAAATAATTCATAGCTTAGACTACCTATTGATCTTATACAGGGAACAGCAGGCCCCAGTTAGCTGGAGCAATGATTTAAGTCTCAGCCCTTCTATGTTTTGGACTGGAGCAGGAGAATTGAATTACTGAAGTAGAGCTTGATTACTCAAGAGTGTGTTCTTTGAAGCTGGGAGTGGATTCGTCATTCTATTACATTTTCAAATGGACATTGCTGCAGGTTGGCAATTCCTGGTTCAGTTCAATGTGGTCAATGGTTCTGAAATCTTCTTTAGTCTTTTATTTTGGCTTAAATCCATCACATGTAGGTGGCAGGGTGGTGCAGCTGGTAAGACTCACAGCTCACAGCTAGAAGGTAATGGGTTCGAATTTGTCCTTGGGCCTTTTTTGTTTAACGTTTTGAAAGTCCTCCCCAGTCTGTAGGGTTTCTCTGGGCACTGCAGTTTCCTTCCAAAGTCCAAAAATATGCAAGTGAGGCTAATTAAAGCTGCTGTAAGTGATACATTTCTGTTAAAACAAGTGTTAAATAGCTCCACATTCTGACGGTGATAGTTGATTTCGAGTGTCTGGTCCGTGACAAAGGTCTCTCAGTCACTTTCTTCTGCATCCGAGCAGCATATATAAGACTGGAGTCACCCACTGCCTCTCGCCAGTTATGTCAGAAAACACCATAAAGAGGCAGTCCTCTCTGACTGTAGGACACTAGGTATCTTTAGGTAATACTTTCAAAAAGCCGTTCATACCAAAGTTTCTGTATGGATGTAATATGTCGTTGATCCATGTTTTTACTAGGGCCTTCACACGTTAATCACTGTGAGTGTTTGTTTATTTCGTACTGTGTTTCTGCCATGATTGCTGTTCTCCATCTCTCTGTCGGAAACCGATGCGCGTTCATGTGCGGCTTGGGGATGGGAGGCGGGGACTGCTTACTTCTGCGACGGAAAGGAAGCTAGCTCATCTGAGCAAACCAGTTACAGCACTTTAAAGGCCCATATATGATTCAATGGATTTACAGACTGTTAATGGTGTGTTTGTGACTCATCCATTGTTTGCTGGGATGGGCTTAAGCCCCTTTACAAGGAATACGCAGATTTGATAATGAAGGATAGAGATGTTTACTGTGTTCCATACTTGAATGAACAGAGATTAAAACTATGCTCTTCACTGGAAATATTCTTTTTTTCATGTCCCTTTTCTTTTGTTGGGAGACAATAAACATATCAAAAACAAAGTAACCTTTTAACCCCTTTGCGCAGAGGCCACATATGGTATTTTATGCGTTATCCTACTTAAGGCTCTATAATTCAAGATTTGAGCTTTACAGGGAGGGAGAAAATTGTTAAAATGGAGCAAGACAGTTGTAGCATTAAGAAATCCATGGCATTTCAGTTTCATCTTTTAATTTTGGTTCAGAGTAAGGGCCACAAACACAAAATATATTCAGGAAAACTCAGCAATGAAATTATAAACAAAAAAATACAGAGAATTAGAAAATGGCTGAGAGTTAAAACAATACACCATAATCATCATAATTGTGATCATTATCTCCTTAACCACAAGTGTACTTCCTCTGACAATGAAATTCAAAATTATAAAACGAACTTTTGACTCATTAATAATTTATTTTCTAGCTGATTTTTGCATGACTTTATCAATATACGCACAGATGGACATCTATGGTCACCAGTAACCTCTCCCAATGAAAAACGTGCCATTTCTCCATGATGAAGTTTAGAGTTTTGTCGATTTTTCATCAGAGCCACATCAGCAAGCACACATACTCATTAGAGGAACTGCTTATTTTACAGTCAGAATGTTCACCTTGCAGCTGACAGCTTGCTATTTACAAATACATTCATCCAAGCAAAACACTCATTTGTATAAACCCTTTTCACACCCTATAAGAAGCAAGTATAACTCAATAACTCATTAATGTCTGAAATATACCTTATTGCAAGAAAACAGACAATCCATTGGCAGGAAAAACCATGCAATATGCTTCTCTAGATCTGTACAATGAAAGTAGCAGAGGATTTATGAATGTTTTTGAGCAGTTTGCATTTTCAGAGACAAATAAACCTAATGTTAGGCATTCTATTTCATTGAATGGAGTATAAGTTCTGAAACTAATTGCCAGATTGGGCAAAATTCAACCAAATGCAGTATTATTAACAAAGGCTAACGGTCACTCTTATCAAGAAATGTGGCGAAAAAGCTTTGTGATCCTCATGGCTATGGTAAAACAAACAAACAAACCACAACAAAAAAAAAAAAACTAGTCAGCTATCTATAAATACTCCATTGTGATAACAAATAATGAAAGAAAACTATCCATTATTGAATTCTTCCTCCTAATATACACAGCAATCCGGTTCAAGAAACCCTCCAGTCCTATTCCATTCAGAAAAAATCCCATTGACTATGTCGGTTACACATTTCATTCTCGTAAATGTAACCTAAGCACTTACAGGATGGTTTTCAAAGTCTTTTTTTCCATGCATTCATGTCATTCAGCTGCGCACCAGCTGCACACAGTTCAGAGGACATGACTTAATAAGCTGCTACACAAAGGTTGAAATACTTTTCTGAGGGTCCTGTCAATGCCTTTCAATTACTGTGGAAAGTTATACTGATCTCGAATTGGATTTTAAAAAAAGGGTCAATCAATAGATAATTACCAGGAAAGTTTCACATGAGTGTGAACTAAAATTGCACTTTATGCAGATAAGCCTGAGCAAGCATTAAATTGACTGGATTTCAGGAAAGATCATTTTGAGGAAATAAGTGAGCACTGACTTTCCTTGAGGGACGAATTTACATGTAAATAAATGGAAAGGAATTGTACGTTTTTGATATCTGATGACTAAAATTTATAGTAGAATGACATGGTATCAATACCATGTTCCTTCAGAAAACTGATTTTTTTTTTCACTACTTAATTGGGATACAGTGGGTCTTTCATAGCTGAAGTGGTTGCAACATAGGACAACAAGTTTTTTTCTGTTGCAAGAGATCATTTTTAATAACTGCTGGATAGATACTATGGGCAAGTATATTCAGCAGTTTGCACATCAGGCTTGGCTGAGGAGTTTAATTTATACACTTCCTTTGGAAACAGTGATGGGACTTAACTTGTATATATTCTAAATCGTTTACTGCCAATGCTTCTTCGTGAATATTCAACAACTGTTTCAGGTGTGTGACCTGTTGATAGGACAGTGTAACTTCATACATAAATAGAGCAGTTCTATATCTGCTGGCCTCTTCAACTGCGCATGCACACTAATATTGTGGTCACCAACCCTGCACTATTCTCTGTTTTTACTTAAATTTTAACCTCATTGAGTCGCCTCATTGAACAGCTAGAGAACTGCATCAAGCTGCTCATTAGTCGGGCTTGAACATTTTGTTTGTAGCAAGCACCTACAGGACAGTAGATCTCAGGAACAGGGTTGTGAATCCCTGACACTGTACCATAATTACAGAACTAGACTGCCTCAAGGGTATGAGAACATGTCAGAAACCTGAGAAGTGAGCAAGTCATTATTAATGTAATGCATGATCATGGAGAAAAGAGTACTCTGCTCACTGTAAATAAGATTCTAATGAATTTTTAATTGCATGGAAACAAGAAAATGGTGAAAATAACTTTAATATTTATCAGTGTCTTTACTGGCTGCCTGACAAGCCTCGTGAAGGCGCGCAGTGCACGACACCAGCAGTTGAACATTTGTGTTGTGGGACAGATAGGCTATCATGTGTATCATCACTGTAAAATCATGGTAGTTATTGCTCTGTCACAGCTTTATTTGGTAATGTTTTTCTCCTACATGCTTGCTCATCTCTTGTATGCTTACTGAAGCATTATGTCTCATTCAACATCCTCTATCAAATGTATTAATTATCATGTGCGTGTGTGTGTGCGCGCACGCTTGTATGTGTGTTGGCTAGGATGTTGTGTTTTGTATAGCTATACTTGTGAGAAGCAACTCTCATGAAAATTTTGGTGTGATGGCATTTTGAATGGTCCTCACAAAGAATTATGGAGGATTAGGACAAGTAAAGTTAGTTACAGTTACAGTTTGAGGTAGGTTAAGGTAAGAGGAAGGATTCAGCTTAGCTTGGGTAAGGGTAGGGTTCAAGAAATTCTGTACAGAATGAATGGATGTGAATATAATGTCCTTATAAGTATAGCTAAACAAGTATAGCTAATTGCGTGCACATGTGTGTGTGTGTGTGTGTGTGTGTGTGTGTGTGTGTGTGTGCGCGCGTGTGCGTGTGTGTGTGTGTGCGGCTGCGCAAGTGCGCACGTGAACTCAGGTGATTATAAGAAACAGATATTGCATTTGTCTCAAGGCTGTTTTTATAGGTTTGCGGGTGTGTATTATCAATTTCAGCCATGATCTCAGCCCTTCGCTTTCGCCTGCTGTTAAGCTGAAACTTGATTTGGTTGGGCTTGGTGGATGCTGAATTTTTATAACTCAGGGAGAAACTAGGGTGTTGCTAAAACTGTGCCCCTCCTTCAGGGCTAGCAGACTTCTGTGCCGCACATCACAGTACTTGTACAACAAACAAGACACAGTCTTTTGACTATATTCAACATGACAGATGAATACCAACACCTGGAGCTCTGTATTCATTAAAAATGCCCATGGCATTTACTGCAAAGAGCAAAGACTGTTATGAGTTATGGTTCATCACTGTTGCTGTCTATTAGTTTGCTTAGTTTGCAAGTGCAACTGCCAAGTTATTATCGCAGTGCCAGATCAGATTACAATGACACTTATTTAATAAAAAGGGATGGAATATAAGCGAAGCAAATTGGAAAGTAAACCTCAATGTAAAATATATCCACTCTCTTAATCCTTAATATGAAAGTGCCATGGATCGACAAACTACAGTAAAAACAATATCTAAAGTGAATTAAGATGGGTCTCCCACTGGAGTGCAATCACACTCTGCATGCCAGTAGAGCCCACTAAAGATCTACAGTGCTGGGCTAAAGAGTTTAATTTGCAAATTTAAAAACACTCCGTGAGCTGCCGGATAGCTCACTCGGTCACTATCACGTCGCGGGTTCGAGCCCCGGCGTACCCACCGGCAGGGGTCAGCAGCTTTTTCAGAGTAGCGCACAATTGGCCATCGCGCTACAGGGTTCCGAATTGGGAAGGGACTGCCGGATTAGGGGACACAGTAATAGCTTTGTTCGTTGCTCCAGCGCCTCCTGTTGGCCAGACGGGCGCTCGTAAGGAAGACTCTGGGTTTGTTCATGTCCGGGTATCCTCCGCCCTCGTTCTGAACTTACGAGGATTCAACCAATTAGTGTATAAGAATCAGTGGTTGACAGGCACGTGCTTTAGAGGAGAGCCGTGAACTATCCTGAGTTGTTGGCAGCAAGGGGTCGCATGCGAGCAAGCTTAGTACATAGTTCACCAATTGGGCATTCCAGATTCGGGTGGGATTGGAAATGGCAAATTAAAAAAAAAAAAAAAAACACTCAGTAATAGTGATTGATTCACTAAGGTTACGCACATATAGTAACATAACGCCTTATGCAAACTTACTGCAGAAATATTGTGTCCTTACAGCTTATTGCAGCCTTTACAGAATGCCGCGTAAGTCTGTGTTAGATAGCATCAAATTGAGGGGCAGTGACTGTCGTGTCTTGCAGATGAAAACGGTCACCAAGAGAGTTCCAGCATGTTCAAGAAAATTCAACCAAGCAATATCACGTACCTTTACTTTACAATATGCAGCATGCAGTAATCTGCTGCCAATATGTCAGAATATCTGTGAGACACATATCAATATTGAAAGAAAAAGACTTACCTCAACCTAAATAATTCACCGTAATAGACAAGTTTTTGAGCATGATGGAAAAATGTCCTCCATCGCAGAATGTAAAGGCTCCCATATAATCAGGTGACTGCTGATCCACTGACTCGCAGATCTTCACTGCCCCTTGCAGAGTGCTACGGACTCAACTACCATACATTGGTTTATGTAAATTTACGCGCGTGATACTCATCTTGCAGAATATTGCTGTTTTGTGAATCAACCCTATTAGGCAAAGATGCTTCCAAAATTCATGAAACGAGAGGTTTCTTAATGTTTAAAAATCTACCTTTACGCGACAGGACTTATTAAAACTAAGATCAAATCAATATTTGGTGTGACCAGTGGTGACTCGTGAACTGGCAGCAGAGGACGCTCAAACAATCCCTTAAAATTGATGATTGGTCACGACCTGTTTTCAATCATTCATTTAAATCACCATTACAGAAACTCCAAGAACTGTCAACATTTTTAGGTGTGGCCAGTTTTCATTTATAATGCATACCTGTCAGCTCTCACGCATTCGATGTGAGTTTAAGTGGCATATTTACGTTATGCCTCTGCTGTAGTCAGAAATTATTCAATCGACCTGTATGTAAGAGATTCTGCCACAAAATTGAAGTCCTTGTGCATGGAGGGGTTGGAAGCAATGGAATTGCATAAAGACATTTCAAATGATCTAATTTCATTTGAACGATCATCAAACACATGCATTGCTTCCAACCCCTGAGCAAAGAAAAGCGTGAGAAGTCCGGAGTCGGTATGCATTTGAAATGAAAACTGGCCACACCTGATAATGTTGAGAGTTTTCAGAGTTTCTGTATGGGTAATTTAAAGTAATGATCACAAACAGGTTGTGACCAATCGTTAATTTTAAGGGATTGCTTGAGCCTCCCCTGTTGCCAGTTCACGAGCCTCCACTGGGTGTGCCGAACCTTTACCCAAAAAATTAGATACACTGTCCTGCAGTTCCATTGTTTTCAGAGATGATTGGCTTTTTGCCTGTTCTAAGCATATAGAAGAACTTTCCACTGTCCTCTCACTTCTCTCCATGTTACCCCAGACAGCCATGATGATGTTGATCCGGGGCTATGACAAGGCTATATAATCTATCTCAGCCATCTTTCATGAAATGCGAACATAATTGGTGAAATTATTTTTTAAATTAATTCTTGGTTTCTCAAATTTTCATTTTGTTTTCAGCGACACTGAGGTGGAAATAAAAAAAATATATATATTTCTAACATCAATTTCAAATATAAAAATCGAGGGCACCTAATAATTTTGCACAGCACTGTATAAGAGTTTTATACCGCTTCATTAATGGCTTTGCGTCTGCAGCCTTGTCTACGGTGATGAATGGTGCCACTCTTGCGTCCCCAGCTGGTTCTGTGTCACCCTGAGTGGTGCTACGGCGGTAGATCATAATTACATACTACTCAGCAGTAAGTGAGAAGTGTTGGCACGCCACCGCCACTCTCAGGTGTCTAAATTCTGCACGCTTGTGGGAGACGATATTTAGTTTGCTTAGCATGTTTTGTGGGGGAGGCTGGGACAGTGTGTGTGCGGCTGATGGAGTTTACCGAGGGGTGCGGTGACGCTGTTGTTTATCCTTTGGAGGCTGAATGCTGTGGTGTGCTTGCTGTTTTCAAATAAATCCATCCAAGGTGATCTTAATATCCTTTCTTTGTGCAAATGAGAGCCGTGAGGGAAACCAAGGATTTTCTATTATGTGTAAATACAGCGATATGGAGAGGAATGACAAGACCATACATACTTTTTTCTGTACAACAAATACTTGTTTATTTTACATTACCCATGGAAATTTGTTTTATTCAGTACATTAATGGTTACGGGACCTTTTCAATTTGTTCCTTATTCACTGAAAGGGAGAGGAAGGCCAAAATGTGTTCTATGTATAGTTAGTGTAGTCCTGTGAAAACCTTAACCCTTTGGAGTAAATGACAAACGTGATCAAAAGTGATCACACCTGAATATTCAATTGTCGATGTCACAATCACTATTGGTACTGAACACCATTGTAACATTTTATCATGTATCAAAGTTAAAGGCTATTTCCAAAAATCCTTCTCTTCAAAGGGTTAATTAATGTGGTATAGGGGGAACTATCATCATTTCATTCACTTTTCTGTTGTGAGATAGATTTATGCAGAATATTTGCAAAAAAAAAAAAAAAAAAGCAGCTGGCCTGGGCTAATGTGAGAGTAGCTATGCCATGAGACTCGTTTCAGATACCGTTGCCCATATTGATGTTTGGTGACGTGTTGGTCAAGGAGCATTCCGCAAGGATGTAGTCCTCTCCCTTTAACAGCATGTTGTGTAAACTCAGTGATCTGTGGAAGTAGTGTTTAATTTAATGTGGAAAGGCTGACAGGAAGCTAAGGTATTGCATTTCCAGAGAGCTGGAGGCTGGCCTATTGTTACTTCACTAGAAGACTGAGTCATGATTATCGGACTGCAGGCGTGACACTGCAGGAAGGTTTCTGATAAGCTGAATCAGCTATCAGCTTTGTTTTAGGAAAAGTGTTAACCTTTTCCACTGGGCCAATCACATATACGGGTTTGTCAAATGCAGCAGCTTTAGTCGAGCCTGTGGAACTTCAGGCCTGCTTTAAATTCTTGTGGCGATCCCAGTGTGTTCAAAGATCCCAAATATGTCCTCCTGTATTACAAGGAAATGTGTATGATGCAAAGGATTGAGAGAAGTTTTATTTGATACAATGCTGTGGCCAGACAAATATGGCAACCTGGGTTTGAATATTTCACTCATATTACGTAGCATCAGGGATGCATTGCAACCAGCAAATATAGAACCTGTGGCGTTGCCCTTCAATATAGGAGGGAAAAAATGTGTTTTTCTTACTTTGAACACACTGAAGGGGAAAAATATGCCTGAAGAAAAAATATATACCCTGTTAAGTGAATTTTGCTGCAGTCTGTTATGGAATCAGGAAGGAGAGGAGCCAAAATAAAAACAAAGAGAAGCTTCTTTATTTCGAGTCAGCAATAATCACAAGCATAACACAGAAGAAGGTCAAGAACAGTCTGAGGAGAGAAAGACTAAAACCAGGAACTTAAATATACAGAGACAGCAATTTGGGAGGATATGGTGTAGGGGGGAGCACAAAGGGAGGAGCAGAGTCACGAGACAATGACTGAACAATTGAAACCAATCAAGAAGATAAATTAAAAAGGATACTGACAGCCTGACTGCAGGGAAAACAAATAAAAAATGAGGTAGGACATGACCCAAGCAACAGGTTTGTTCCACATTTCCCTTCCCTATCCAAAGAATACAAGAAATGCTTATATAATTAACTGCTGACATTAGTACTTTGTAAATAGCTTTAGCTGGCTTCTTTTTAGAATGGATAATTTTAATTTAATTTTAATAATTTTGGAAAGGATCAATTAATGCGATCGATTGGTCTCATAATTTTTTGTTGGTTTGCTAGCAGGGTTCACCCACTGAAGGTAATCCATCTGAATGAATCTGTCAGCCTTCAGCTGGGAAACAAGCAGAGGGAGCCTGAGGAGTAGAGACTGTGCCCATAATTAAAATCTGAGAAGTATTCAATGGGGGGAAAAAAATTACTTTTCACACCTTGCGACATGATAAAAAATACAGAGTAATTAGAATTCCATTATAAATGAGTAATGAATCAGGTGATGAGTGACTGGAGTTATGAGACGTGTTTGCAATTTCCTTTCGATTAAGGCTGCCATTTTCTCAATATTAGGTTGAATATCCATTAGTCATATGTATCATGAAGATCTACTTATTTCTTTGTGCCCCTTCATAGTTTTTAAGTTAATGTGTAGGTTTTAGACAATCCCGCATATCCTCGATTTATGAATATCTTCTTGAAAGCAGAAATGGACAGCAAATCGCTTGCCATTTTTTCTCTTAAAAGCCTGTCAATCATATAAAGCAACAGCGCAAACAGAGTAAGGTTATACCACTGCGATTTTGCTTTATCTGACGACTAGAGACTGTCAAACAAGCTGTACCAGCTGAGCTCCTGGTGATCCCAAACATATTTAAAGTTATTTAACCTTGGCTGGTAAGATGTGCACGTAATGATCTCCCAGCAATGCTTGTAGCGATGGTGAGGTCACAAATATTCAGATATTGGGGTGCCAAGAGAAGACTTATTAATATTTATGAAAGAAACCTCATTGGCCGATTAAACGTTACATGTTCCATGTCATATGCTGCTTTCCTGAGATTTTTCAGGCATTTCAGAGTGCTTTGAGTTAGCCAATCAAGTTGTGGTTCTTTCATAAATATTAATACGTGTTCCCCAGCTACCCTGCATTTTGGAAATTGTGAAGCCCACCTCCATGACATTATTATGGATTTGACTGTAGGGTGTATAACCAACTAGAATTTAAAGGTGCCTTTCACCTGTCCAAGGTCTGTTTGCTGAACTGCAAACGCCTCAGCCAGACTATTTTAACTACCAAACCAATGTAAGTAGAGGAAGGTCACCATGGGGTCATACTGGGCCAAGCATCCTTCCATCCATTCATCTTGTTAAAAATGATGACGGCGAGAACATTGACAAATTTATTACCATTTTCTGAGGAAACATTAGTATGAGGCGGGCTTGACCTGTGAACTGCCTGTCAGAAGTTGTGTGACAATATGGGGGCAAAGTGAATAACAGCCAGCTGTCAGTGCGTAAATACAGCCAGGCATTGGTGCTGGAAGGCCACTGCAGCCATTCAGTTTGAAAAGCGTCCTCGATTAGATTTATAGCTCAGTTCCACCAAGAAGCGGCAAGCAATTGAAGTCTGGATTTACATATGCATGTTCACGTTTTTGTTCTAAATACACTGCTTGGTATTAATAAAGTGATGAAGGCTCCTCACAGTCCTCTTTATGGGTTCATGTGACATGTGAAAGTGGAGTTTATGGAGGGAAATCACCTGTTTTACAACAGAAATTCATTGGCCAAATGAGGTGAAGACGTTTACCGGTCTGTTGCAATGAGAACAGCGTAGAGTGTAAATCATGGATGTCTTGTAACTCATGCAGGGTTTACTTTAGGTGAGAGTGCGTTGTTCACTTTGCTAATAATTCCTGTGCGATTGTAACACGAGTTGGGTGGAATTCAATGCACAGTTGGTACTAGGCTCGTATGTTTGCTCCCACTCGCATGTTGCTCGTTCAATCTGAAATATGGACCGGTGTCCAAACGCCAACGTTTTGGCCCAGGACTGACAGCTGCCATATGGCTGGCTTAATAAATCGGTTTACGGTGCCCTTGCAAATTCTGCTCACATTTTTTCTCAGGTTAATGGAACTTTCAGAAGACTGCATAGCTCGAAATAAAACAACAGAACAAGCATATATTGGCAGGAAATTTGTATCACGATGAAATCCTCTGTTAATCCCAGCAGAAAATTTGATGAATATTGCTGCTTTTTAAAATGTGTCTGGATAATTAAAAATGGGGGATACACTCTGTGCTGAAATCCATTGAGTATGCTCTCAATAATCCATTATTCTGCTGTCTAAAGCAGGGGATTTATTTAAATCTTCACATCTTGCAATAATAATAATAATAATAATAAGGCTGTCTTCTACATTATCATTGCTAGCAGTAAACTAAAGTAAACTGTTCACAAATGATAGAATTCTATCTTGGCGTCATTAGGTTTGGTCATATAGAATGTATTGTCATGGAATCTGGATGTTGCTAGGAATCAGAGGTTTTATTTGCATTTATGTATTCCATGCAAAAAACCAATTCTTGTCCTCTTTGTATAGCCACAATCATTCTGAATGAGCTGAACTGGACCGAAGCTCTAGAAGATGTCTTCAAGAAGAACCGAGAGGAAGATCCCACGCTTTTATGGCAGGTGTTTGGCAGTGCCACTGGTTTGGCCCGGTACTACCCAGGTGAGAGCGTCTTGGCAAAAACAGAGTACGCAAGAATAGCCTTCAGAGTTAAACAACTATCATGCTGGTTAACTCTTCATTCATAGCACCGTCATTTGCGTATTAATTGTCACCTGCCACTGTGGGTGATCAGCTACGGAAATGTTGTTTGAGAGTGTGTTTCATAAACTCTCTTGTTCTTGAATGTAGCCTGTCTATGAATCTCCTGTGGTTAGTTTGAAATTGCAAGCTGTTCCAGACTACTTCAGAAGCTTTGATAGCAGCATAACAGCTGTGCGTGTGTCGTGCTTTGATGAAACTTTTCTTTATCAGAATGATAAACTCCAGGTCACCCCCCTTCAATACCACAAATTATGTATTGCTAAAAAGTAAAAAATATACACCCTTTGAAATATCAAAGGAGTTATTCAGTGCTGTAAAAAAGAATTTGCCCTCTCCCAATTTCTTCTATTTTTGCTTATTTATCATACTTAAATGTTTCAGATCATTCAACTTATTTTTATATAAGTAGGGCTGTGATGGTAGCCGTTTTTTTTTTTACGGCATTGAAAAAGCAACAAATTCTCGCAGTTGGGCTCTCACTGGTACACTGTACTTCCAGATACTTAAAAATGGCTTTGTAACCCTTTCCAGACTTATAGATGACTTTCTTTTTCATCTGTTCTTGAATTTCTTTAGATTTAAACCTTGTTTGCTGATTTTGCTTAAAGTTCACATTGGCTGATTTTATTTATGGTTTTATTGAAGTGATTAGATTCAACTGGGCTGGCAGTAATAATGCCTGTCTGGTGTCTCGTGAAATTGAACCTGATTATCAACGAAAGTTATTTTATTTGTTCATTTAGTTACTAAGGGGTGATTTGCTTTTTCATGGTAGACCAGGATAGGTTGAATAGCTTTTTTTCCTTCAATAAAGTCAATCATTTTAAAATTGCATTTTGTATTTACTTGCATTATCTTCTTCTAATTTTAAAATTAGTTTCAAAATGATCTGAAACATATAAGTGTGACAAATACACAAAATAGAAGAAATTGGGAAGGGGGGTTAATACTTTTCCGCAGTATTGTGCATAACTGGGAACATGCCATTGAGCAAATACCGTTGGAATCATATGCGTGTAGATCTTGCTGTCTCTATACATAGTGAATTACAAACATGTTTTTGTGGTGTGAACGTCACTGAAGAACCACTCTGCCCTGTTTCCTATCAGCACAGTTTGAAGGAAGTGATGATACAGCTGATGGTATTTTCTCAGGAGAACTATAGCAGTGCTTAAGTCTCTCTCACCTGTGCTGCAAAATAATACTACACACAACAGCCCCCTGACAATTTGTTCTTGGCTTTCTAATGAGCACCTCAGCAGGATTCAAAACACACATTCAGGTGCCATCAGGAGTGTAGCTCTAGCAAGGCGAGCCAGGTGGGCTGTGGGGAAATTCAGTTAATTAGGAAGTAACAGTACAATCAGCAGGGTGACACAGCCACTCCTGTCTTTCTTCTCCACAAAAACTGGAGTTCCTTTGTGCACCATTTGGAGATCCTCAAAGCTAAGCTTTCTAATGAGGCCCATGTGCTTTTGTGTCTGTCTGCTATTTGCAGATCCCTCTGCACTGGCTTTACACAAGTAGATTTGCGTTCCTCTTAACTCTATTTACTCAGCACAGCCTTTTTTAGAGTAGCCAGACTGACTTGATCTGCAGACCAAATGCGGTACGCTTTCATTTAACCCTCCTATTATCCTCAAATAACACATTTTATCCTTGGGGTCAATTTGATCCCAGGGATAATTGCCTCCAGAAGATTATTTAATTAAAATTGTTAACCACATTTTTGTGTCAGGGTCTTTGTTTATTTGTTGAACAGCCCTTTGAATAAAATGTACCCCTCCCCCTACACGCCAACCCCCCCACGCCCACCCTCCTTAACTCCATACAGTACTAGCACCTAAAAACCGAGAAAGTGCACCTGTTTCCAAGAAATTCCTTCAAAAACTTAGAATACACCAAGGTTTACTGAAAATTTGAGGCCAACTCGGTAAACGTTGGAAAAATATTACCGAGGTATCCCAAAGTCTGTCCGGTTTACTTAAGTTTGGACAGCACCTCGATGTTCACTTTCTCACAAGGTGCCCTGTTTAAAAATTACATTATGTATCTGATTTGTTTGTAAATTTGTGCTTATGCAGATTGAATATATTCTGAATACTGGACATGTTTTTGTTGTTTTTAGTATAATGGTGGTGGGTTGCCCTTTGCCCGTTCCTGTATGCAGCACAGACACAGCAGGCTAAACCACATTCATAACCATTCCAAAGTTCCCACGAAAATCAGGCGAATATTCATGTTTTTTTTTTTCATACATCTGAAACTTTTTCAGTCTACCTCGGTAGAATTTTTCCAAGGTTAACCAATTTGGCCTCAGATCATCAGTAAACCTAAACCAATTTCTCGGAAAAAGGTGCACTTTCTTGGTTTTTGGGTGCTAGTAGTAGTACATTCAGAAAACCTATTATACACCTGTGGAAATAGATTTTATGGTGATTTGCTTATATACTCTTCCAAAAAAGAAACTATACATTGTTGTTAGCATCAATTTATTATACATGAAATGTTTTGACAAATGTGGAAAACATATTGAAAAGAAAGTGTAATCAATCATTCAATATTTGTATTGTTTCTTTTTGGAAGAGTATATGTTCTTGACGTAAAATTGGAAAGAAAGATGGTTTTGAGGTTTAAATGGCTTTATCTTTTTAAAATATTCCCAAGTAATGAATCAAGGATATTACAGTCTTACCAAGACGGCCGCCGCCACGTTTCCACTGCTGTTGCCAAGTTTTACATTAGTCTGATAACTCCAACAGCTTTCATTCAAATCTTTTCAAACTTGGTGGAAACACTGATAACCCCTAGATAATGAACTGTATGAATTTTGTTAACCCCATGACCTTTCCTTTAGCGCCACCATCAGGCCAAACTTTGAATTGGTGTATTTTGAAAAGTTTTTATTCAAATCTTTTCAAACTCACTGACCACATTAATGACAACAAGAGGATGAACCCCATGGATTTTTGTGACCCCATGACCTTTTCTGTTGCAGCACTATCAGGTCAAACCTTCAATTTTAGAATTAGTGTATCATGAAAAACTTTCATCTCAATCTTATATAACTTGGTCTGCACATGCATGACCCTTAGTGAATGAATCCTATTGACTTTGGTTTCCCCATGTCCTTTCCTCCAGTGCCACCATCAGGACAAACTATCAACATTTGAATTTGTGTATCTTCAATAGTTTACATCTTAATTGTTTCAAACTTGCTGGCCACATTGACTCTTACAGAATGAACCGTATTGATGTTGGTGACCCCATGGCCTTTCCTCTCATACACATTTTTATTTTCTACTTTTATTGTATTCAATTACCTTTTTGTTACATATTTGTGGTTAGTCACC
This sequence comes from Gymnothorax reevesii, assembly GCA_029721435.1. NCBI lineage: Eukaryota > Metazoa > Chordata > Actinopteri > Anguilliformes > Muraenidae > Gymnothorax > Gymnothorax reevesii. The sequence continues at coordinate 44,052,168 of CM056579.1, forward strand.
AAAAAAATCTCACTCACCCCTCCTCATTTCTTATCTGGGCTTGAGACAGGCAGTGGCAGAGTTAAAACCTCATATTGAGACAAGACGGTGCCTTCAAAGAGCATCAACAGCTGCTGCAGCTATTGTGAAGGACATACAGACAGAGGCAGACACTCCAACTTTTCCAACGGTACAAACTGCTGGCGGGAAACATGGCAGGTGGCAGGTGCCAGGTTCCCCACCACCCCCACCACCACCCCAGACACACACACACACGCGCTCACGCATGCATACACACACACATACAAACACATGTTACACAGCTACAACAGCATGATCACCGATGTACACAAAATGTGTACAGGACATTGACAACATATCAGTGTGTTAATTTTATGTTTATCCAGTATTCCCCATTAAATCAGAAAAATTAATGAAATATGAAGTAAAAAAAAATCAAATCATTTAATTAGAGACAGAAAACAGAGAATGGGTTCAAATTGACCGCAGGGATAAAAGGACTAACACTATCCACTAATTTGTTACCATTTTGCTTGCAATATGTGACATAAAAGCCATCTTTGATATTAAATCCAGACTGAAGGACTCCGTTTGCCTGCAGCACAATGAGAATTAGCAAGTTGTAAATATAAATCAAGTGGAAATGACCGTCAGTATCATATATTGTATGTATCATTACCTCAAATGAAAAGATTTTGCATCCATTGAGTTGAAGTCAACGGACTTGAATATAATTCGCGTTATTGAATATGGAAAATATACAGGTACATCGCAAACATGCAGTTTACATGACCTAAAAGGATACTTTGGAGCTGGAGAACTTGTGTAAGAAAGAATTAGAATGGCAAGAATAGAAAGGATCAGGTTGCTTCAGGAAACTTTTGTAGATGCCTTAGGTTAGATGATACCAATGTGCTTAAAATTCAGAATGTATGTGCCACGTTGACATTTGTTTAATTTTTTTAATCAGATAGAAATCTTTATATATAAGGATACATTAGAATTTGTACTATGATGTTTTGTTTACTTTGTACCATGTGGAGGTCAGGTCAGCTTCTATTCATTAGGATGTTAATTAACAAAACCTGGGCTGTTTTTAATAAACTTACTTTTTGTGACATCATTATTATCAGACTTCGCAAATGCTCTTGCTCTCAGCTTTTAATGAACTTACTTCTTGTGACATCATTATGATCAGACTTTGCAAATGTTCTTGCTCTCAGTTTTTAATGAACTTACTTCTTGTGACATCATTATGATCAGACTTTGCAAATGTTCTTGCTCTCAGTTTTTAATGAACTTACTTCTTGTGACATCATTATGATCAGACTTCGCAAATGTTCTTGCTCTCCATGGGTGTATCTAATAAGCCACTTTTAGGAAATATTTTATTGTTAACTGTGTCTGTACGTATACTCTCTCTTTCTCAGTGTTTGACATGTTTCGTAGATATTAGAAATAAATATAACAGCTCAACTGAACGGTTGGCTAAACATGTTGTGCATATATAATGCCACACTTGCAGCACATTTTATAATTTTGAAATTTTTGAATGAAACCATGCAGTGGAGCATACAAACAAAAATATATGAGCATTCAAAAGGCTTTCCATAATTATTCAGTACCAATAATTTGACCCTCATGAAACACAGTAACATCTTTTCAATGACCGTGAGATATGCCTCCCAACATGGTTCTTTTAGGACATGAGAACTTGCCAGCTGAAGCATGTTCATCACAGCAATAATGATTCAATTATAGGCTCGTGAGTTTTTGCTTTTTCAAATCCAAATGGCAGATTTTTTTTGGAGGGGCAGTGTGTTTACATGTTACTATAAGGTCATGCCTGTTGCCATTATTAAGACCTGGACCGCATTCTCATCTCCATAATCATTACCTTCACCTGGTTGTCATTTCCTCTATGCAGTAGTGTTGTGCTAATTTAGACCGAGATTCGGTCATGGTCTTTGTAAAGTCTGGTAGCCACATGACTGTGTTGTATCTCTAGTCTTGTATAGACCTTTTCCACACACATCGCATGTATTTATTCGAACTCTTGACTTAAGTGCTGTTTATATATATATATGTGTGTGTGTGTGTGTGCGTGTGTGTGTGTATGGATTTATGTATATATGTGTGTGTGTTTCTTTATAATTATTATTATTGAATGAACCTTGTTTTATATTTTCTTTTCCTATTTGTAAGACAGTGGTGGGCGGCGGACAGAGAACAAGAAGGGCGATAAACATGTCTTTAAACTGCTTATTAATCTTGATCTATTTTCTGTCAATTTCCCTGGTAAAAGACACTTGAACTCTCCCCTCTCAGGCGCAGCTAATTGTCTTCGTTAAGATGAGAAATCAAACACACCCGTTGAACGCAAAAAAGAGCGCATTTCAATCTTTTTCAGTTAAGCAATCATTATACACAGGTTTGACAACTTGCTTAGGATATGACAAAATTTAACTCGGGAAATCCTCAGTGGTTTTTTCATGAAGAGTTGCCTATTAAGGCATGTGAATTAAACATTTTATAGAATTTGTTATTCTCTGGCCTAAACATTTCATAATTGGGGAAACTAACATGTTGACCAAGAACAATGATTGAAATCAGGTCACTAATCTCATCCGTTTCAAGGGGTGTTTTCTGCCCCCACAGTTTTCCGTCCGCCGCTTGCCACTGTTGTAATAGATTGTTACTGTAGCTAAAGTCCAGTCTCTGTATTACTAATAGTGCAATTCAGGAACATCATGTCCTACATTGTTTTGTATTGCTTCTTGTGTGCCTCCCTGATGTGCAGAAGGCATAATAAATACAACCAAGTCCATCCCTGCACCTGAGTCCAGTCCTCAATTTCCTGTCCTCCGTGCACATCATCTGTGTGCGAAGCACAATCCTTACAGTTACAGTCAGATTGTAAAACCAGTCATTTTGTGAAATTACTAAAATTAATCATTTCCTTGAATGACTGGTTTCACAATCTGACTAATACATACATACATACACATATATCCACTACTGTGCAAAAGTCTTAGGCACCCAACTTTTTTAAAAATTTCAATCTGGCTTTAGATGTTTACTCTTTGTCTTTCAAGCTAGCGTCGCTGAAGAGAAAAAGTATGTTTGAAATTCCAAGTGCTACTTTGTAATTTTAAACACAGTTTGATTGATAAATGTTTGTATTTCATTAAAAACAGTAGATACAGGTAATATAGTCTTGACAGACCCCTATGGTCAACATCATCATGGTTGTCTATAATTACCTGGAGGGACAGACACCAGTGAGACTGTCTGCAGAAGAACAGTGGCAGGTTTTCCACTCTGCTAGGAGTATGCAAATAAACTTAGAAAACTGTGGCACAACAGGACAGTGTCCCAAATTTTTAGGCAAAGCGTTGTCATACCGTATATTGGTTAGATATTATTTTTTACTGTTTACAGCCCTGTATAGTACTTTTCTCAATTATTAGAAACTTATATTTTATTATTTTTGCAAGCATATTTGCCCTATGACAGTACTTTAAATATGCACAGTACCGTACCAGACTTTTGCACAGTACTGTATATACAGCACCCTCAATAATTATTGGCACCCCTGGTTAAGATGTGGTAAAAGCCTTAAAATGAATTCAATTTTTATTGCAGAAGCATGCTCTCTGAAAATTGTGGAAAAATTTACCTTCAACTCAAGTGAATTTAAGGGGGAAAAAATCCCTGACTAAGAAATAACTATTTTTCATAAAATCACCTGTTCCACAATTATTGGCACCCCTAACCATTCCTAGGAATTAAATGTAATTGAAGTATTTCTGTCATTTCTACAGTAGTTTACAAAGTTGATCAGAGTATCTAGGAACTTTTAATTAGTAATTCATCACTTCCTGTTTCCCTGGGGTATAAATATGACGAGAGGCCATTTCTCTTATCCACTCTTCAACATGGGAAAGACAAAGGAACACACCATTCAAGTAAGGTAGATGTGTGTCGACCTTCACAAGTCAGGCAATGGCTACAAGAAAATAGCCACTTGCCTGCACCTGCCCATATCTACTGTCAGAGGAATCATTAAGAAGTTTAAAACAACTGGAATAGTGGTAAACAAGCCTGGAAGAGGACGCAAGGCTATTTTGCCACCACGCACAGTGAGGAGGATGGTAAGAGAAACAAAAAAAGTTCTCCAAAGCTCACTGTTAAAGAATTGCAACAAATGGTTGTATTTTGGGGTCATAAAGTCTCCAAAACAACCATCAGGCGCTATCTACATGCCAACAAGCTGTTTGGGAGGCATGCATGGTAAAAACCTTTTCTCACTCACAATCATAAACGCAAACGTCTGGAGTTCGCTAAGCGGTACTGGGACTTCAAATGGGATTGTGTGCTTTGGTCAGATGAGAACAAGATAGAGTTTTTTGGCAACAAACACTCTAAGTGGGTCTGGCAGAACACAAAAGATGAGTATGCAGGAAAGCACCTCTGGCAGAACACAAAAGATGAGTATGCAGGAAAGCACCTCATGCCCACTGTGAAGTATGGGGGAGGATCGGTGATGCTGTGGGCCTGTTTCTCTTCCAGTGGCCCTGGGAACCTTGTTAGAGTGCATCGCATCACAAACGCTTTGAAATACCAGGACATTTTAAATCAAAATCTGGCCTCTGCCCGAAAGCTGAAGATGGGTCCTCACTGGGTCATTCAGCAAGATAATGACCCTAAACATGTGGGCAAATCTGCACAGAAATGGTTCACCAGACACAGAATCAAGCTCCTCCCATGGCCTTCTCAGTCCCCAGACCTCAACCCCATTGAAAACCCGTGGAGTGAGCTGAAGAGGAGAGTGCAGAGGAGAGGACCCAGGTCGCTGGATGATTTAGAGAGATTGTGCAAAGAGGAATGGTCGAAGATCCCTTTTTCTGTATTCTCCTATCTTGTGAAACATTATAGGAGAAGATAAGGTGCTGTTTTTATGGCAAAAGGGAGTTGTACAAAGTATTACCATCAGGGGTGCATCATAATTGTGGCACACATGATTTGATGTAAAAGAATTATTTCTTAATGTGGGATTTTTTTCCCCACTGAATAAATGCACTTGAATTAAAGGTTGGATTTTCCTCTTTTTTTCATTGTGGTCCAATATTATTTAGAAAAAAACGGAATTTATTAGAAGCTGAAGAACACATCTTAACCAGGGGTGCCAATAATTATGGAGGGCGCTGTATATATACACATATACCAGTATACATGCACGCACGCACACATACATGTGTGGACAGCAAATTCAGTTCTGCTGTACCACAAGTTTACAAGTTTTAAATGCACTGAGTATATGAAGTAACTGAGGCTCTAAATGGATTATAGTATGCATGCAGATCAAGTAACACATTCTGTTCAATCTTAGCTTCTCCTTGGATGGACTCCACAAAGATGCCAAGCAAAATTGATTTGTATGACGTTCGGCGACGACCATGGTAAGCAATCGGGATTGTGTGTGAATTTTCCTTTGCGTCAGCTTATTTTGTGTCCATTGTGCCAATAATGTTGACACCACTGCTTTCATTCTAACAACCCATTTTACTGATCATGTCTGCTCTCAACTGAACCATGCCCTCTGTTCTATATTTGTTCAAAGAGTGGAAGTGTGAAGTATTAATTCAGCATGCGTATAGAATGCCCACTCATATATCCTATTGTTTTACTCCCAACATGTTTGATCATTGTGGGTCTCTTGTTGCTCTTGCTCAAAAAGCCCATCTATCATTGTATACCTGGTCATCATAACTTCAATATTAGGACATATCTGGAATCTAATTATATGATTTTTGTGTTTTTAGGTACATACAGGGGGCTGCATCACCAAAAGACATGCTGATTCTTGTGGATGCGTGAGTGATCTTGCAATTATTCAGACCTGGTTCTTATGGATCTCCCTTTCTGGAATATCAGTATAGTTTTTGTGTACCATTTCAATCACCCAGACACAGCTGTGGGTAATCAAAACTGTACTGGACACTTTAAGTTATTTTTTGTTATTTTTACCCAATACCAGAACAGTAGTTTTGAAATTAGCACAGTGGCCAAGCACTATGAGTTGAAACGTTTTTGGGAACAAATTGGTCTATTTGTGATCGTGGCTTGTCCGTTTAGTACCACTGAAGGACAACCTTGATTCAGCAGCATACAGTGAAATTCTAGATGACGCTCTCCTTCCACTCAGTTGGGCCAGACCCTTTACTATTTTTTGACAATGTGAACAATGTGTGGAGAGCAGGGTCCATTTATGAGTTTTTTATATTTTTTTACCAGCACTGAGGAAATGAGCCCTGAGCTCATGACCTCAACCCCATTAAACATTGTTGGAATCAGCTGATAGCAGAATACCTTCAAAGCAGCATGGAGGCTGTTGTAGCAAGAAAGAGGAGGCCAGCTTAAATTTAATCCCTATTATATTTGAATGAGATGTTAGATGAGCAGATTTCCGTGTACTCCATGTAATATTTATGTAAGCATTTCTAATTTCCTTTATGAAGAAGCCACAAAATAGCCTTTTTCCTGAGACCCTTTAGCTCTGGATTTGCACTAAACATTTAAAGTATTCAAAGTACACTAAATTATCAGAAGTATTAGGACACTCCTCTTACTCATTGAATTCAGGTGTTTCGTTCAGACCCATTGCCACAGGTGTATAAAATCAAGCATCTAGCCATGCAATCTGCATTTCCCAACATTTATGAAAGAATGGGTCAATCAGATGAGCTCAGTGAATTCAAGCATGGTACTGTCATAGGATGCCACCATTGCCATAAGTCAGTTCATTAAGTTTCTTTCTCTGTTAAATTTTTCATGATCATCTGTCAGTGGTAATATTGAAAAATTTAAGCGTTTAGAAACTGCAGTGACTCAGGCGCAAAGTGGCAGACCACGTAGAATAACAGAGTGAGGTCACTGAGTGCAGAAGCGCATAGCGCGAAAAAATCGTAAATGCTTTTTTGACTCAATAACTGCAGAGTTTCAAACTTCCTCTTGCATTATCGTCAGTACAAAAATTGAACACCAGGAGCTTCATTAAATGGGTTTCGACGGCCGAGTAACTGCACGAATGCTTCACCAAGCACAATGCCAAGTGTCGGACAGCGTGGTGTAAAGCCCGCTGCCACTTGACTATGGAGCAGTGAGTGACAATCATGGATCTTTATCTGGCAGTCTGATGGACGAGTTTGGCAGAAGCCAGAAGAGTATTACCTGCCAAACTGCTTTGCGGCAAATACAAAGTTTGGTAGAGGAGGGATCATGGTATGGGGTTGTGTTTCGGGGGTTGGGCTGGCCCCCTTTGCCCCAGTGAGGGGAAATCTTAATGCTTCAGCACACCAATACATTTTGGACAGTTCTATGTTCACAACTTTGTTGGGACAGTTTTGGGAAGAGTCTTTGCTGTTCCAGCATGACGGTTCCCAAGTGCTCAAAGCAAGGTTCATAACGAAGTGGTATGGTGTGTTTGGAGTAGAACCTTGACTAGCCTGCACAGAGACTTGACCTCAAATCCATCGTACACCTTCTGGGTGAACTAGAATATTTGTCATCCAGCCTTCTTGTTCAACATCAGTGCCGAACCTCACAAATGGTCTTCTGGATGAATGGGCAAAAATTCCCACTGACACTGTCCAAAATCTTGTGGAAAGCCTTCCCAGAAGAGTAGCTGCAAAGGGGGACCAACTCCATATTTTATCCCAGTTGAAGAGAATTGCTATTGGTCTGGTTTTTCAGACATTAATATTCAATGTTAATGGCCCTGGACTCTGAATGGGATGTCATTAAAGATCCTGTTGGTGTAACAGCCAGGTTCCCCAGTCCATTCATCTATATTGTGTATTGAGGGAAGTTCCCTCAATACACAAACCCCCTATCCCCTTACCCTGCTTAATTTCCAACCTACCAAATAATAGACTAAATCATGTGTCATGTGTAAATTGTTGAATTTCAATTTTTTAAGCATGTTTGTGAGATTTATTTTCATAGAATCTTTTTCAGACATAAGCTCTAATTTCTGACTATGGAAAATGGTTTAATCTGATGGCATACATTGCAAACAGTATATACAGAACGAGTCTAACGTCAGTAAGTGTTAACTTCCAGTATTTGCAAAGGGAAACTAATAAAAATGATCATTTCAATTGTTTCTAGATTGGCAGTAGGCCTTTTGCTCTATTACTTGTATTAAAAGTGATGTTTTCAGTGACTGTCTCCCTCCATATGCAGCTATCTTATAAGGTGTAGGACACTGACACCTAACTTTCTGATAAAAAAAAGCCTGGGTGAAACTGGATCAGGGCTTGTATGCCAGAGCTAAATGGGCGATAATTATTAAACTGAATGCCTCCATCATGGCGTACTGTTTCACAAGGAGATGGACTTGAGTGATTGTCTTTTCAAGACTGCACTTCTGTCATTTTCTTTGTAAATTTGAAAACTATTGCACCATATTTAGTTCCTCAGATTTGTAATTACCTCTGCTCTTTAATGAGCAGTGAGTAATTGCTATTTATAGAATGTGTCCTTCGGCAATTTTAGAATTTCACTTCCTTTTTAGCTCAGCACGTGGCTGTGCTTGCACTCAGCTCTTTATTTTTTAAAAGAAAATTATCTCTTGAATACATAACTCACTCGTGCCATCAAAAGTCTTTTCAAAATGCAAATAGGAAAGCATAAAAGTAATCTTTTACCCATGACAGTTTTATCGAGACAGCTTAATAGTACGTCCCATTCAAACTTTACTGCGAACCACTTATGCAGCTGTAACATTAATGACCCATATTGTACTCCTCTTTAATCAAGCTTAGTTTAGAAATGCGACAAATATTTAATGTCTTTATTTTCTCCCCTGTATTCTGAGTTTTCTCTGCTTAAAAGTGTCATGGTTTAGAGGCTTTGAGAGCTCTTTTTGTTGCTCTCGTCCGGGATGATATGGTTTTGCTCCCAATCGGATTCCTGGGCCAGCTGGCATTAATTGGGGTCGTTGCCCAGACTCTATTGAAGCTCCAGTTTCGCCTCGCGTCCTTTGCTAGAGTGTCAGTGTCATGTTTGCGCTTTAGCCGGTAAGGTCTCGAGACGGAGCTCTGTTAAGGACTTAGTTACATATTTGAGGCCTAGTGTTAGAAAGAGAGGGAATCTTTGTTTTATTTTTTCCCTTTTCTTTTGATATCTTCGATCTCGCCTGTTTTTCTACCTCGGACGGCGTCCAGGTCCGTTGGTAGAGCGAGTCTCGCATTTTTAGTCTGCTTAAGTCTCTCAGCACTCTGCAGGTTTTGCCTTTTATTTCTGGTCGCTGCTTTTGGTGTCCTATTTCAAACAGCCATCACATAAAGTGTCCCTGTGAAATAATATACAATCACACTTAATTGCTTATTAATTGCATGCCAGGTGATTATAATATACAACATAATTTTGATATAGATATTGTATCATAATCAAAATACAAAAGTGTATGAAGAAGTTAATTTTTATGTACTATGGAAGAATTTGAACGTGAAGTACCCCGTATGCATTACATGTACCCTCATAAGACCAATAATCTTTCTTTACTCATCCTTCACAGGAGCGGCAGTGTCTCTGGACTGACTCTGAAACTGATCCGCACGTCTGTTAATGAGATGCTGGAGACCTTGTCTGATGATGACTATGTGAACGTAGTGTATGTGAGTACCTCCTGTTAACTTCTAATCAATACCTCAAAACCTAGTTGGCATTTCATTCGTAGCCATTGCTCAGATGGAATCATATTGTTTCCTACAGGATTTTGAAGGGTATTTTGTGCACATTCGGAAGCCATTCAATTTTTTAAAATATATCTTGTTGTCCTTGTAAAAATAAAACTTCATTTAAAAAACACGCAATGCTAGCTTCACGAAGCCAGATTAAATACAGACTGCAATCCATGCTGATTGGATACTCCTCATTCAAAATCTATGGGCTTAAGCTGTTTCTGTGTTGTGGATTTTTGATGAAATATTCACCATATTATCCTATTTGCAATATGAAAACATGGTTTGTAATGATATCATGCTTCATTTAGAATTTCAGAATTTTAAACCATCCCCATATATCATAAAAATGTATGCAGACAAGCCAAAAATATTTCAGTCGATGGTATTGGGAGCGGAATATGGCAAGTCTGGGAGATGCCAGCAAATTAAATAGAATGGCTTACGCCTATCATTTCCACTTCTACATCGTCTGTGCATAAAACCCCCTCTATTTCACTAAAAAAAAAAATAATAATTTACCATCTTGGAGACCACTCTTAACGTGATATGCCATATTTCAATGGAGAGCACATGTTCCACCTGATAGATATGGGAGGAACCTGCCATATGGGACTTGAAAATTTAGGTGCATCTTTGATTGAGGCTGCCAGTTCTGAAGAACAGGATAGGACAGGGGAGAAATAATGAAATATAGATTTGAGGTTTCTGCTTGAACTCAGGGGTTTAATGAAATTGCTACAACCCATCTTCTGCACCAAATTGAAAATTTTGTCAGCAAGCCAAATCACAAGAGCTTGGCAAAGGGCTGGCAATTCACCATCCATCATGATTCATACCACATTTTTTTTTATGAGGTTTTTTGATTATTTTTAGGTGATGCCTATATTCCAAAACCCCAATTCCATTGAGGTTGGAATGTTGTGTAAATTGTGAGTAAAAACAGAATGCAGTGATTAGCAAATCTCATAAACCCACATTTTATTCACAATAGAACATTCACAAAATTTCAGATGTTGAAAGTGGGACACTACCATTTCATGAAATATATTGGCTCATTTTGAATTTGATGCCAGTAACACATCTCAAAAAAGTTGGGACAGGGCCATGTTTACCATTGTGTACATCCCCTCCTCTTTTAACAACAGTCTGTAAACTTCTGGGAAGTGTCCAATTGTCCAATTGCTGAAGTTTTTGGAGAAGAATGTTGTCCCACTCTTGTCAGATTTTGGATTCTAGCTGCTCAACAGTCCTGGGTCTTCTTTGCAGGAGTTTTACAATTTATAATGCGCCAAATGTTTTCAATTAGTGAATGGTCTGCACTAAGGGCAGACCATTTCAGCACCCGTACTCTTCTACAGCAAAGCCATGCTGTTGTGATGGATGCAGTATGTGGGTTAGCATTGTCTTGCTGAAATATTCAAGACCTTCCCTGAAAGAGAGGGTGCTGTTAAACCTCTATATTATACTCAGCAACAAAAGTTTCTGTGACACCAATATTGTTAATTATTTTTCATAACGCAATTATGAAATTGTCATACATGGTGATATCAGACTGAAACAGTACACGTAAACACAACATTGAAATGGAAATCATGAAAATGCGAGAAAATGACTTTGCACGCGAAAATGTGCGTAAATCATGCTTGTGGATGGCAATAAAAGAGGAGAATTTTTGGAATGTTCACATTGTGCCTGATGAACGACGGAAGCATCACTTATCGAAAACACAGCCATTTCGGATCAGGAACTCTACCCTCTAAATGCCAAGACTGTCTGAAAATAATCGGTGGAGGGCCATTGGGATGATTGAATCCGGAACCTCGCAGAGGGAAGTTGCTCATCGCCTGAATGTCCACCGAAACACCATTTGGAACTTATGGCAGCGTCATCAGCAGACAAGACATGTCAGAGACCGTCCTCGCAGCGGCCGTCCACGAGTAACCACTCCCAGACAGGACAACTGGATTCGAACAACCCATCTCCGAAATCGATTCCAACCTGCAACCATAACTGCAAGAACGATACCTGGTTTGAGGCGACTGTCTGCACAGACAATCCGTCGCCGTCTCCGTCATTTTGGCATTGTCCCACGTCGGCCAGCAAGACGTCCAATACTCACAGTACAACACCGACGACTGCGTCTACAGTGGGCACAACAACATCGATGGTGGATCCAACGTCAGTGGGATCTTGTACTCTTCACTGATGAATCAAGATTCATGCTTAACCGATGTGATGGTCGTTTACGTGTATACCGTCGACGTTGAGAACGTTATGCCAACAACTGTGTTCAGGAATTTGATCGTTTTGGAGGTGGTAGTGTCATGATTTGGGGAGGGATCACGGCTAGAAACAGAACAGATTTGCTTGTTATTGATGGAAATCTGACAGGTCAAAGATATCGCGATGAAGTGCTACGGCCATTGGTGGTACCGTTTTTGATGCAACATGGTCCCGGAATAACGCTGCAACATGATAACGCCAGACCACACGTTGCAAGGATTGTACAGCAGTATCTGATGCAACAACATGTCAATGTCCTGCCATGGCCAGCCAGATCCCCAGACATGTCCCCAATCGAGAATCTTTGGGACGAGATGGATCGACGTTTGCGGTGGTTGGATAACCCGCCAGCTACACTCCAGGAATTGCGACAACGTCTACGTCAGATTTGGAATGACATCCCACAGCAATTTCTGGCACATCTGATTCGGTCCATGCGCCGGAGATGCGTTGCTTGCATCATGGCACGAGGAAGTCACACCCGGTATTGAAGTGTGAAGGTCACAATTGGTTAGACGTCAGACAAGTGCTTCATGATGCATGAAAATGACATTTTTCGTTTTGAGTGACGTTGGCACTGAAAAGTCAGTGTTTCTCCTGTTAAATAAACATATTGATTGCATTGAGATCTTTGCGTGTCATTTATAACATACACATAAATGGTGTCACAGAAACTTTTGTTGCTGAGTATATTTTCAGCATTGAGGATGCCTATCCAGATGTGTAAGCTGCCCATGCCATAGGCACTAATGTAACCCCATACCATCAGAGATGCAGGCTTTTGAACTGAGCACTGATAACAAGCTGGATGGTCCCTCTGCTCTTTAGTCTTCACGGCATCTGTGGGTTCCAACGAGAATTTAAAATTTTGATTCTTCTGACCGCAGAACAGTTTTCTATTTTGCTTCAGTCCATTTTAAATGAGCTTTGGCCTGGAAAAGACAGCGGCATTTCTGAATCGTGTTCACATATGGCTTCTTCTTTGCATGGTACAGCTTTAACTTGTATTTGTGGATTCCACAGATGGCTAAGTTCACAGACAGTGATTTCTAGAAGTGTTCCTGGGCCCATGCAGTGAATTCCAGTGCAGAATTAGGGCTGTTTTTATGTTGTGCCGCTTGACGGCCTGAAGATCACAAGCATCCAATATTGACCTTCGGCCTTGTCCCTTGCGCACAGACATTTCTCCAGATTCGATGAATCTTTTGATGTTATTATGTGCTGTGGATGGTGGGATATTCAAAGTCACATTGAGATTCACATTCACATTGAGAAACATTTTTCTGAAATTGTTCCCCAATTTTTAGATGCAGTTTTTCGCAGATTGGTGAACTTCTGCCTATCTTTACGTCTGAGAGACTCTGCCTTTCCAAAATGCTCTTTTTACGCTTAGTAATGTTGCTGACCTGTTGCCAGTCAGCCTAATTAGTTGCAAAATCTTATTTTTTATTAGTGCGACTCACTTTTCTGATTTTCTGGTCTGATGTTATTTGAACAATTAAGAAATGCACACCAACTCTCAAAACAGAATCTTTTTCATTTCTTACAGTTAAGGTATTATATTACTCAGAGTAGTACCCTTATAGAACATCCAGAAGTATCTGTAATTGAGAAATTGTTACTACAGCAACCAGAGAAAGTGTCTTTGAGCTCTGTCTGTAAGGTAATGTCTGATATTTAACCTGCTGATACGCAGAGAGTTAAGGGTGCATTGGAGAGGGAATTACCAGTGACTATTAATGACGAGGTCTGGGAAAGTATTTGGAAATATTCAAAGAAGATTTCAATATGCTCACGGACTAAGTCAATTCAATTCAAAATTATACATCAAACTCCCAGCCGTAGGCATTCCTTTAACCCCTCACTTTCCCCTCTATGTGTTAAATACAAAACAGAAATTGGCACTCTAACTCACTGTTTATGGTCATGTCGTATTATGCAGAAGTATTGGTCAGAAATACTTTTTGAAATGGATTAAAATTTCATCAAAACTTTGAGATGGATGCCATGTCTCTGATTTTGGGTCTGCCAAGACAGATGATAAGCACTGACGCAAATAAAAGATTGTATAACATTCTCACCTTTGCTGCAAGAAAAAATATATTGTTACAATGGATTAGTGATAATAGCCTTTCTGTTCAAGGATGCCATCAACTTGTGTTTGAACGTGATTCCTCTGCCATTATTGTTAAGGGAGTTTCTTGAACTTTCTTACATTTTGACCTGCTACAAACATACAATGGTTATCGCCTGAACCTCTGTTGATAATGGATCCCACTTGAGCTGTTTGTTTAGGGTTTGTTTTTGTTTTGATCTGTTTGTTGTTGTGTATACTTGTTGACTTATTGAGTCATTTCCAATTTTTGCAATATTTTGTTTCATGTACACAACTGCTCAAAAGTTTGGGATCACTTGGAAATTTTCTTGTTTTCCATGGAAACACACATGAAATTTGTCTGAATAGTAAATGTAGCAAATGAACAGAACATGCTGACATTGTCTGAGTTAGAAATAATGATTTTGATGGAAAATGATGAATATGTACTTCAAACTTTGCCTTCATCAAAAAAAAAAAAAAACACCTTCACTGTTGATACTGAAACTGGTGTTTGACGGGAACTATTTAGCGCAGCTGCTAGTTGATTACTTGTGAGGCGTCTTTGTCTTAAACTCCACACTCTCAGATATTTGTCTTCCTGCACAGCTGTGCATCGGGGCCTCCCACTCCTTTTTCTGTCCTTGTTAGTGCCAGTTTGTGCTGCTCTCTGAATGGAGTAGTTGACAGCATGATAAGAGATTTTAAGTTTTCAATTTCTCGCATTGAAAAGCCTTCTTTTCTAAGCACAACAATAGACTGATGGGTCTCTAAAGGAAGTTCCTTCCTTCTGGCCATTTTGAGCCTGTAAACAAACAAACAACTGCTTATGCTTATGCGCTCCCTTATTAGTTCAACGGTTTTCAGTGCAACACATTTGTCTCACTTTGTAAAGGTTGAAAAAACACATCCTTCTTCAACATGTGACGCCAGCTGTGATATAACTATATATATAACAGAGTCAATTCGCTAGTGGATGTGTGATTCCACTGTTTACAAAGTATGACTTTTGCCTATGTTTGATTATGAAGACATTATGTCTCATTTATGAAGGCATTGTACAGGCTGTATAAAGCCGCTATGAGCAACACTTCAAAATAAGGGGTGACCCAAATTTCATGCACTCAGAAATGGTAACTGAAATTTATGTTCATAATCTGAGACTGATCAGAGTGATCAACTTTCGCCTAAATAACTGCTTGGCTGATTAAGGGCATTTTACTAAAACGACAGTGATATTGCTCCAAATGTTACCCCTAATACCGATCTTTAGGTTCCCAGAGGTATGCTGAATTTGAGGTTTGGTTCTTCTTGATTTTTTCATCCAATTTGCACCAATCTCAGTAGATTTTACATTGTTTGTTAGAAAATGAAAATAATGAGTTTACCTTTTATTTTCTGAAGTATAAGTTAGTTATTAATGCGAAAATGAGGTCTGAACCCCAAATTTACAGATTCCTTTGGTCTTCTCATTATCCTCATCTTATATTGTGCCATTTCAGGTTATGCGACTTGAAATTGCTTATATTCCTCAATTGAGGTTATTTACATGACTTACGACTCCTTATATTTCTCAGAAATGTGAAGCAAAAACTTAGGGGAAGTATCCAAATATTTCAGAACTCTTCTCCCTTTTTTCTCCTGAAAATCCAGCAACAATTGCTCTGAATTGAAAACCTTGAATGCTGGGTATGTTGTCAAGTTCAACACTCTCATGCGAGTATTTGTAAGATTTTTTTTATTATTGTCTTTGCTGAGACCCATTGTGTTTGATTGATTAGTTATTAGTGTCACAGTCTTTCCCTTCAACCATGTTTGGTACTGAGATTGATTATTTTAAAGGGCGGTTCTGCTCTGAATTTAATTGAAGCGGATTGCAATATGAGGACCCAGCATACCATTGGGTCTGAAACAATTTTATGATTGAGAGGTGAGATGTCGGCGGCAGATAGGTGAGAGACAGCACCAACTGTGCAATTAAATCTCAATGGTTGCTTTGACTGACAATGTAGTGTGCTGGCAAAGGCAAACTGGGAATCTGACTTACTGCTTATGTTATTTGTTGTATATGCAGCCTTGTCCCCCAGTGTTTGCACCCTCAAGGCAAACCTACTTCAGGAATTTACGTTTGAAGTACCTGACTCATTCTGACTTGTATTTCGGTCTTGCGAATTTGATGGAAATTCTGCTACATTTAGCGGTGAGTTCAACAAGGGCCTTTCTGGTGAGCTTCTTCGCAGATGGCATGCCTGATTCTTCAGGCCCCTGAGAGTTATTAGCTGTGCTGCCTCATGTCGAAATTCGATCCTAAATCATTCATCATGGAAATTACCCATAAGGCCCTACTCATTAAAACCCACCCCGGGATTGAGTTGACATTTGGATTGTCTCCCATTTGGCCCTCCCATTATGAGTAAGCACTGATCTATATGCCACATCGCTTCATCACCAGCACTATTTATCAATCCTTTCTTAACTTAGAAGTCTATTAAAATGATTTTCTTTCAAATTTCGAGAAAAAAAGGTGTATTAAAACACATCACGCCCTACAGCTCAATACTAAGCCATTATCCCTTTAAGTTCACTCAAGGTCACGATTCTTTAGTTCTCAGAAATATGGAGATACAAAGTAAAACATGCAGTGGAATGAAGGGGATGATCACTTAATGTGCAAGAGTGTCAAAAGGATCAAAGCAACAACGTCAACAGAAATAAAAGATAAAATAAAATAACTAGTGGAAAATGAAATAACATATCATTCTTAAAGTTTACACAAATAATATAGATCTTAAAGTTTAGTTCAAACTACAACCACATTTCCCCTTAAATTTCGACAATGTGTAAAATGTAAATAAAAACAATGCAAAATTTTAAAATCATTTCATCCCTGCAATTAAGCCAAATTAGTTCAAAGGCAACCCATCAAATTTTGAAACTGAGAACTCTTAATATTTTTTGAAAAATATTTGTTCATTTTGAATTTGATGCCACCAACAAGTGCCATCAAGTTTTCAAAAAAGCTTGGACAGGGGCAAAAAAGACTGGAAAAGCGGCATGGTGCTAAAAAAAACAGACCTGACGGAACATCCCACAGCTTACTGGGGTAATCTGTGACTTGATTGGTTGAAAAAAAGAGCATCCCAGTGAGCCAAAGTCCTTTAAAAGTACTTGGAGCTCTCCCCATTTTTAACGATGGCGAGGGCTTCATGTGCAAATAGTTTCAGAACATTTCTCAAAGTAAAATGGCAAAGAATGCGGGAATTTCATCATCTACGGCACATAATGTCATTGGAAGATTCAGAGAATCTGAGGTAATCCCCGTACACAAGGGACAAGGTGAAAAACCTACATTGAATGGCCATATGTCTCCAGACCCTCTAATGGCAAAGCATTTAAAACAGAAGATATTCTGTGGTGGAAATCACTGCATGGACTCAGGAAAACGTCTGAATAATCATTTTCAGTCATCACAGTTTGTCACTGCGTCCACAAATTCAAATTAAAACTCTGATGTGTAAAGATAAAACAAGATGTTTATGTATAAACAAGATCCAGAGACACTGCTGCCTTTTCGGGGCTCAAACTCATTTTACATGGACTAAAGCAAAGTTGAAAACTGTCCTGAGGTCTGACCAATCAAATATGAAATTCTTTTTGGAAATCATGGATGCCACATCCTCGAGGCTAAAGAGGAGAGGGACCATCCATCTTGTTATCAGTGCACAGTTCAAAAGCTTGCATCCGTGATGGTATGGGGGTGCATTAGTGTACATTGCACATCTGTGAAGGCATTACTAATGCTGAATGATATATATCCGTTTTGAAGCAATCATGCTGGCATTCAGATGTCTTTTTCAGGGAATGCCCCGCTTATTAATAATATATTCAATATATATATTTATATTTATTATTACTATATAGGAACACTCTCCACAAGGGATGGGTTGAGTAGTTCCGGTACCAGGCGGTGATGCTGCTTGTCAGGACACTCACTGATTCTATTTTAAAACTGTACAATGGGAGTCTTAAATGACAGCACAATTAGCCAAAAGTTACACACAGCCCACTTCTTTGCTTCTTCTTATCCAGACAGTCTACCTGCAAAATTTTAAGGTTGTGGTTCATTTTGTTCTGCTCATGAGAGGACAGTGGAGTTCGCACAAGTTTTCATGTTGTTGCAGTAGGTACAGCGTGGGATGTATCTGATTTGAATTCCAAGCCATTCTATTGGTATTTCTACATGCCACGTACATTTACTTTCCCAGATTATTTTTACCATCTATTGTAGTTTGTATATTTAAGATCACATTTGTATTTTACAATGCTCCTGTGTAATTTATGATTCAGCAGCCATTACAGCAGCAGGCTGTACATGATGCATTTGAAGTTGACAGGGTAATTTCTGTGAAATGGAAAAATTCAAAGTCACACCCAAGAGGACGTGGGTTTATATTGTTTTCATTTTGAAACCCACAGCCCCAGATCATGTGAACTGGGTGAGAGGTAATTTGCACGTCCCGTCTTGAGGGAGATGCGCAAGAATTTAAACCACTAAAACAAGCTTCTGAATATGTGGCAATCTTTTGACATGTTGCACATTGGTACGCATCAAATGAACAAGTTTTTTACAAAGCAAAAATTGCTGGTCTCATATAATGTGACCAGCTGACTAAACCCTATTATTTCCATGCTAAACTCAAGCATGACTGTCAAAGATATCATTATTTTTAAAAAGAAAAAAAAAAGCGAAAATAATATAAAAATGAGTGGGGCCAGGCACAACAAGCCCCGCCCCCTGCACATGTTGAACTTTGACCTACTTTCCCTAAATTCAGTTGGCATCTATTCTGGGTCAGTGGCAATCCCTAAGCCCAATTTGAGGTGAAACAAGCCATTAGCCTTGCTGCTAAAGTGTTAACAAACAAACAAACAAATGAAAGGTCATTCATAGAATGACGACTTGCTGGAATCATGCACAGATCTCTGAAACAGAATGAATGGAATGGAGTTGGTTTCAAGTCTCTAGCTGTAATAGTAGCAAAATTATGAACCATATTGTGTTTTTGACCTTTCTGGTGAGTTTGACCTTGAGCTTTGATCTTTGGCCTCGAAAACAGACCGGTCTCTAAGCACAAGGCTAGTCAATGTTGTCTCCAATTTAGGTGAAGATAATGTGAAAATTGTGGCCTGTAGAGTGCACACAAACAGAAAGCCAGACAGATAAAATAATAAACCAGAATAGAGCGCTGCTTAGGTGACCTTGACCTTTGACCTAGATTTAACAAAATAGTGCAGTGCTTAGGCCTGGTGACACAGGCCTTGAGTTTATCAACAAATTATGCACTTGTTTTAAAGTGTGTACACCGATTTGAAGCGAAGCTATGGCCGCTTATGTGTTTTTGACATTTTGTGTGACTTTGACCTTTGATGTAGATTCACCCAAATGGTGCAGTACCTAGGTCAAGTTACACAGACCTTTCGTTTATGAACAATATGCACTTAGTTTGAAGTCTCCGCGAGGATTAGACCCAAAGATATGGCCTCTTATGTGTTTTTGTTTTTTTGGGTGACCTTGACCTTTGATCTAGATTCACCAAAATAGTGCAGTTCCTAGGTCAAGTAAAATGAACCTTACATTTATCAACTATATGCACTTGGTTTGAAGTCTACCCGGCGATTAGAACTGAAGATATGGCTTCTAATGTGTTTTTGAACTTTTGTGTGACCTTGACCTTTGACCTAGATTCCTAGGTCAAGTAAGATAGACCTTTCGTTTATGAACAATATGCACTTGCTTTGAAGTCTTTTTGAGGATTAGAACCAAAGATATGGCTTCTTATGTGTTTTCCACCTTTTGTATGACCATGACCATGACCTTTGACCTAGATTCACCAAAATAGTGCAGTGCCTGCCCAGTGCCTGTCCTATGTTGATCATGAAATATGAGCTAAATTGAGCTGAGACTGTGGATGCCGCAGTGCAAACAAACAATCACACAAACAAACAAACAAACAGAGTAATATACTTGCGGAATCCAAGATTCGGGCAAGTAACAAACCCACAGACAAACGAACAGAGTGATATACTTGCGGAACCCAAGATTCCGGCTAGTAACAAACCAAACCAAAAACAATAACCTTGCCCTCACCCTTCGGTAATAATAATTATATTAGGGGTCGGCTATTATCCTACTTATTTAAAAAAAAAAAAAAAAACGGGGCCCGGTTATTCAAAATTCAGTTATTTTAACCGCTGGTTAACTCCTGTTTACTTCCGTTTTATCAAAAATGGAACCCCAAGGAAAAGAGAAGCAGAAATTTCTCTGCTGACAAGGAAAATGTAATACAATTCATGGTGGAGGCAAACTGGTCCATGTTAACCAAAAAATCAAATTTTTTTGCGCACAACCACACACGAGGCAAATTCCCCCTGGCAGTACTGTGAAGCTCGGAGAAGGTCTGAACTGCGCATGCCTGAAACTCGACTGGAAAATGACCTCTGCACGCAGATCACATACAGTGCTCTTCATAATTATTGGTACCCCTGGTTAAGATGTGTTAAAATCCTGAAAATAAATTTAATTTTTATTGCAAAAGCATACTCTCACTCTGAAAATTGTATAGAAATGTAACCTTCAACTCTAGTGAATTTCAAGGGGGAAAAAGTCCCTGACTAAGAAATTATTGCTTTTCATAAAATCACCTGTTCCACAATTATTGGCACCCCTAACAATTCCTAGGAATTAAATGTAATTGAAGTATTTCTGTCATTTCTACTGTAGTTTACAAAGTTGATCAGAGTATCTAGGAACATTTAATTAGTAATTCATCACTTCTTGTTTCCCTGGGGTATAAATGTGACGAGAGGCCATTTCTCTTATCCACTCTTCAACAAGGGAAAGACAAAGGAACACACCATTCAAGTAAGGCAGATGTGTGTCGACCTTCACAAGTCGGGCAATGGCTACAAGAAAATAGCCACTCACCTGCACCTGCTCATCTCTACTGTTAGAGGAATCATTAAGAAGTTTAAAACAACTAGAACCGTGGTAAACAATCCTGGACGAGGATGCAAGGTTAATTTGCCACCATGCACAGTGAGGAGGATGTCAAGAGAAATAATAAGTTCTCCAAAGCTCACTGTTAAAGAATTGCAACAAATGGTAGCATCTTGGGGTCACAAAGTCTCCAAAACAACCATCAGGCGCTATCTACATGCCCACAAGCTGTTTGGGAGGCATGCACAGAAAAAACCTCTTCTCACTCACAATCATAAACGCAAACATCTGGAGTTCGCTAAGCGGTACTGAGACTTCAATTGGGACCGTGTGCTTTGGTCAGATGAGACCAAGATAGAGTGTATGTTGCCAAAAAGCTCTAAGTGGGTCTGGCGATACACAAAAGATGAGTATGCTGAAAAGCACCTCATGCCCACAGTGAAGTATGGGGGAGGATCAGAGATGCTGTGGGCCTGTTTCTCTTCCAGAGGCCCTGGGGACCTTGCTAGGATGCATGGCATCATGAACGCTTTGAAATATCAAAAACATTTTACCAAATATTTTAAATCAAAATCTGGTGGCCTCTGCCCGAAAGATGAAGATGGGTCGTCACTGGGTCTATCAGCAAGATAATGACCCTAAACATGTGGCCAAATCTGCACAGAAATGGTTCACCAGACACAGAATCAAGCTCCTCCCATGGTCATCTCAGTCCCCAGACCTCAACGCCATTGAAAACCTGTGGAGTGAGCTGAAGAGGAGAGTGCAGAGGAGAGGACCCAGGTCGCTGGATGATTTAGAGAGATTGTGCAAAGAGGAATGGTCGAAGATCCCTCTTTCTGAATTCTCCCGTCTTGTGAAACATCACAGGAGTCATCTTGTGAAACACTATAGGTGCTGTTTTGTTGGCAAAAGGGGGTTGTACAAAGTACTGAGTACAAATGAAAACGCACCACTTGAAAAAAGTCAATATTTAAGTTCAAATGAACTTCAATATAATTTTTATACAACAACAACACTACAGTGACGTCACCCGACATGCCAGGTGCAAGAAATGGGAGAATTTCAAGTTAACTGTAACTCTAGGCAATTTTTTCCAAGAACGCTACATCTTGCACGCACACCACGGGTAAAATGAATTTCACTCTGAATTTGTGCTCACATTACCTTTAAAAGCATGCGAATCCGAATAAAATTTCACTTCTTCACTGACACTTGTGAAACGTGGACACTATGCCGCGACTTACAGCTCCTGAACGAGAACGTGCCATAGGCATGCTTCAAATTGGCTCCAGCACCGGGGAAATTGCCAGACGACAACACTGTGCACACACAACGATCGCAAGACTCCATCAAAGGTTTCTGCAAACGGGGAGCACTCGGGACCGTCCTCGACCGAGTCAACAACATGTGACAACGGCACGTCAGGACCGTCAGATCGTACGGGATCATGTCCAAGACCGAACACTACCAGTGACAAGAACGGCTGCTCAAGTCCAAGGACGACATGGATTCATTCACCCCAACACCATACAGAACCATCTGCGAGCTGCAGGCCTGCGTGCACGACGTCCTTATTTCGGCCCCATATTGACGGATCGTCACCGAAACCAGCGTCTACAGTGGGCAAACAAGCACCAGAATTGGCGACTACGACAATGGCACGGTGTCATCTTTTCTGACGAGTCACGATTTCACTTAAGGAACGCAGATGGCCATATACGTGTTTGGCGGAGACGTGGTGAACGTTATAACGCCGATTGTGTCATTCAAACGGACCGTTGGGGTGGTGGCAGCGTTATGGTGTGGGGTGGAATAAGCTACCGTCACAGAACCCCTCTGTATGTCTGCAAAGGAAGGGTGAACGGCATCTACTACCGGGACCAGGTGCTGCAGAACCATGTTGTGCCGTTCTTCAACCAACACCACGATGTCCACACGTTCCAACAGGACAACGCTAGGGCACACACTGCAAGGGTGTCCATGCAGTACCTTGCACAGCAGAACTTCCCCGTGCTTCAGTGGCCAGCTCTGTCACCCGACCTCTCCCCTTTCGAGCACTTATGGGATGAAATTGGACGACGTCTTTCACGTCGATGCCAGATGGACAACATCCGATAACTTGAGGTTGCCCTTGTTCAGGAGTGGAATGCTATCCCTCAGAACACTATCCAGAGACTGATCAACTCCATGCGACGACGATGCACCGCATGTGTCAATGCAAATGGAGGTTACACCCGTTATTGACTTTCCTGTTTGACCCCTACACCAGTTAAACCTCTCTCGCGCAGTAACATTATCGTGAATGAAATTGAATGATGTTTACATGTCTTCTTAAATCATTCATTATCTCAAATGCATCATACGTATATACTTCACATATCAATCCGGGGAGCTATTCCAGATTTCGTGAGTGGTGCGTTTTCATTTGTACTCAGTATATTAAGATCAGGGGTGCTAATAATTGTGACACACATGATTTGATGCAAAAGAATTGTGGGATTTTTTTTCCCACTGTATAAATGCACTTGAATTCAAGGTTGGATTTTCCTCTTTTTATTTATTATGTTTTTGGTCCGACCGCCGCCGCGCCACCCTACGTGTTAACGCGATAGCTTCAGTAATATTTCAATTCGAAATTGCATATAAGTAAGTATCGTAAAGAGGAAGAACTGATTCCATTTTGGACAAATCGCAATTTCTAGATCGGCCACCAGAGGCCAAAAACTGAAAAAATCACTGTTTTTATCATATCTCTGGAAATCTTTGTCCGATTGACCTCAAATCAAGTGCAAATGAGTGGACATGACCTGTTGATGTGTCCCACGATGACATTATGCCTGCTTGGTTCTAAATTTTCACACAAGGTGGAGCTTTGTCACATAAAATTCACCATTTTTGCTATATCATTGGAACTATTTGTCCAATTGGCATGAAACTATGTGCAACTGCAAGGTCATGACCTCACAACGTGTCACATGATGACATCATACCTGTATGGTTCAATATTTTGCCACCAGGTGGCGCTTTGTGGTGGAAAATTAACATTTTGGCCATATCTTCGGAACCATTTGTCCGATTGACCTGAAATTAGGTTCAAATGGAAGGTCATGACCTGAGGGGCTTTAGAATGTATTGGGTCTATTCAAGGATTGGGGAATTGCAGGATTGGGGGCGTTCGGTGATATACCCCAAGCCGTTGCCTCCGACGGCATAAGCCTAGTTTTTATTGTGGTCATATATTATTTAGAAAAAACTGAATTTATTTGAAGGTAAAGAACACATCTTATCCAGGGGTGCCAATAATTATGGAGGGCGCTGTAAATACAAAATCTTAGTGTTTGGAAACATTATATTTTATATTGGTCGTAATGGAAGTCGTCATATTTTGCCGTCAGCATAATATTATGTTTTAATATAAACCTTATGTGAACGCAAACATCATACTCTCTAATGTAGTTCAAGGATAGGGGAACATCAGTCAAATTGTTGTCAATATTTCATGGGCACTTTAGATGTGTAGACTATAAAAATGTCAAAACCAAGATTTATGACTGAATTCATGGAATCAAATTAGGTCTAGGCCTAATGTTTTATCAACCAGGAAAAAAGGAGAGTAAACATATATTCATATTTTCTTAGCATTGATTGATTATATTTCATAAATAACTATTTAAATTATTTGGAAATAATTGGGCTATTTGTTTTATTATTGTCACATCTATTTTATTCCACACTTAGCACTTAAACTGTATGGATACGATGGGAAATAGAAATCAGCCAAAATTATTGGATTTTAAGGGTGCTTCACGTACATCTTTTATTATGTTTTGACAATATTTATTAATGAATTACTTAAGTAAAATCAATTAAATTGTTTAATTCAGTGCGTGACTCCTGCTTGTTGTACATTGCAAATCACCTTGCAAAATATTGCAAAGGTAAGCAATAGATGCTCTACCAAATTGGTAGTGGGTGTGTAACTCTTCATTAGGGTAATCTCCAATATCAAAGTCCAGTCCGTGATACCCCCTGTCCTTCCTTTGCTGAGCTGGCATCATGAAAGCAGCATTAGCAATTAACGCCATTTTGAGAGTTAACCACACTGTTAAAAAGTTAGTGGTGGTCCATAGTGGTGGTTAACTTTAACGTCAAGTTAACACCCTGTTAAAGTTAACCAAGTTTTGAGCAACGAGATAACAGCTTCGTTAAAGTTAACAGTCGGTTAAGTGTACGTAACGGCTGGTTAAAAAATAACAGAGTTTTTAACAACTGGGCCCAGGATGGTGAAGAAAAATACACAAAAATCACTTTCAGTTAAGGGTAGTGACCCACTTCATTGGACAGGGGAAGAGTGGTGGAATGGCAGTTGATGAGATTAGCCTCCCTGAAATACAATCCTGAACTGTGCTATTGGCTGAGTCTACTGGACCCCAGTCAGATGTGAGAGATAAAATAAAGTGAATGGAATACAACTTAGAAGACAGTAGTAGGCTCTGAGTCTTCAAAGCCCAGAATATTTTGAAAACCTCACTTTTTGAGTGCTTGTGTATTGACACTTCGGCATCAGGAGAGCCTACGAACCCACTAATTGCGAAATTTAACAACCCATCTGTTTCTTTTTGAGCTGCCTTTTTCATTAGATATGGCATTTGGCATGCTGTTCAGATTTGGCTCTCCTGCCAACGTTACTTGCAGGCTGATTAGAATTGTTCCGCCTCTCATCGGAAAAGGTTAAAAAAAAAACTATTTGCGTGTAGAATCCACTCTTTGTCTGACTGCTTTATGCTACTAACCTGGGTCAGTACAATGCAAGAGTGGCAACAAAATGTATATTAAAGGCGACCTATTATGCGTTAGAGTGTTCCCGATAACAAAGGCTAATGAAGAAGACTACTCCTAATGCCCCTTCCTATTCGTCCACACGCCTATATATACTCAGAGGCAATGAAAACACAACACCAGTTTGGATTCAAATGATTTTGTGACTGAAATTTATTTTCATTTTTTCGACAATTCAAATATGTTGGGTGGGTTGACTTGATTGATGAGCACGAACGAATAGATTGCAATTGAATATGATCTGTTCCCCTAAGCTTCCTATTCGTTTGTGCTCGTCAATCAACTTATCGTGACTTTCAAGATGGAGGCGACTGGAAGCCGCCTCAAGATACGGTTTGCATAAACAGTCTTTTTTAATAAACGAATAAAGTTTATTAAAAAAATATTTAATAAAGTTCTCAGTGCCTCGTTTTAAATGTCAAGGCCCTCGGAATTCTAGCGATGAAGTGTGGAGCTACTTTGAGCCTTGTTAATGATGATAAAAATAGCGATTTCTTTCCATGGCAATGCTATGCCCGATTCATTACCATTGTAAGCCTGTTGGGAGCTTAGGCTAAAAAGCCATTTATCTCGAAATGTAGCGTGTGTACGGAGGTGGGGTATTCAACAAAGGTTAGTGCTCGTTATCATGTTTCAATACACCCCAAGTCAATTTAACACCGGAATTCTCCTTTAATATCTAAAAGATTCAGTAGATTTGAAGAAATAAAAACAATAATCGTCTGTCGAACACAGAGATATATTAAAACCCTGTGCGTTCAATGCAGCAACGCAATCTGTCATGCGAAAAATTTGTTTCGCGTCCAGTGTGCAAGCGGCTTAATACTACTATTATTGTCACTTAGGTTTGATCGTTTTTAGTCAGGGAAAGGAATACAGCCTGATTGCTGTGATATTGTACTGAGTTAAGATCACATATTGAAAATGAATGTGTAATGTATCTTGCATTGTTGTCCATTCATGTTAATGACAAAAGTTTAAGCAGCAACAGGGTGTAATAATAGGAACACGCTATCCATCGTTTCTCTTCCCAATGATGCAGGCAGAAGAAATAAATGAGCGACCGTCGTATTTCATTCCAACTTCATAAGTTTGAATTATCGGACGTAGTTTTCGTTTTGAAATTCCATTCAAGTACTAATTTGAGAATGCCTCGTATTCATAATGCTTAACATAGACGTAAGCGGTGCAGAAAACAAGCCTGAAGCAGCAAAGTAAAATGCAACATTAACGCGTCATGCAGATATAGGACAGAGGCTTCTTTATTCCAACATCTTAAAGATGAGTAGTGGAGCTTATTTGATTGGTGAAGATTTGACTCGGCTGTGTTATACCCACTCACGCCTTCTCTCCTCCATCTTTGCCACTTGCACTGGCAGAAGGGACAGAAACGGGACAGAGGAGTACTTGCGCCAGGCTGCGCGGGGCACAAAATTGCAAAATACGCCTGGGTACATCCCGCTGGCGCGGCGCTCCCCCCATTCACCGCGCCTGCACCTGGTCAACAAATTTATGATGTGTTATTCACTTCAGATTTTTTTAGAGTAGCCCACGGCTACGAATCAAGGACACACCTTGATTTCCTTCATCAGCCGTTCTAATAGTTCCGTCATCGCTGGTATGATTCACTTGTGAGTGGAGTCCGAAGTGAGACTCGTGGCTATTTTCTATGGTTGAATTCATTACTCCAGGCGACAAGGTCCAAAATTCCAATAGCCAATGACGTCAGACCACACAAAAAAATCCTGCCCACACGAGAGGTTTAAGTCAGAATTGCAGACAAAAAAATCAAGATTCATAAATGAGAGAGCTGGGAGTGTAACCGCAAAACTGATAATTGCGAAAGCAGCAGAGGGAACTGTGAGAAAAAAAAGAATTTATCAAACAACTAAAAGACCAATGGTTTACTCCATCATAAAAATAATTTGTTTATAAGTTTTACCTTTGAGGTAACTTTTTTTGCTTCAGTGAGTTATATTCTCTCTAAATTTTGAAATTTTAGTTTTATATCAAAAAGTTTTGTTTGATAATTTTGACACAAATCTGATTCCATACATACCTGGCTAAGAAATTATAACATAACATAACAACATGAATTGCGAGAACAGGCCGTTCAGCCCAACTTCGCTCGCCAGTTTCTTTATACTATTGTGAATATATCCCTTCAGATGCTTAATGACTCAGTGGTATCAGTGGTATAGCTTTAAGTCAAGCCTGCTCTTGAAAACCCCCAAGGTCTCTGCCTCAACAATATGAGTTTACTTTCGTTCCATTGAACTGACTGAAAACATTACGCAATCATTTTTAGTCGATTTTTAAGTGAAATTTCAATCGGATGTTATCAAAGAAGTGCCCCACATTGGAAACAGTTTCGTTGACTGCGGTGATGATAATGGCCTATACAAATTTCCCACTCAAAGCACTGGGGATTTTGTGTGACATCACTGATGGCAAATGCCAAGCAGTGCTGGGAAAATATGCATACGGTTACCAAAGATTGGGGGGGAAAAAGCAGATTTTGATTTGCCCCATAGTGTGGATATCTGTCGTTTTTCGTTGAATCCTTTCACCTATGGTATGCTTATCTCCTTGTGAATCCAGCTGTTAAGATCATGCCCGCAGGTTGACCCTCTCAGGGGCTATCTACCATGAGTGGTGTGAGTAGTTTGTGGTGGTTGTTACATGCATATATTTTGTGTGAGGTAGAAAGCCCTGGGGCTGGCTGACATTTAGCATCTGTTTGACTTCCCTGTCAATGGCTGACTTTGTCTTCTGTTTGAAATTATAGCTCTCAATGTATTGTCTCGGTCTCCGCATGGGTTTCTTTTTAACTCTCCTTAATCGAGAACTATAATCAAGTTTTCAACACCCTATTCCTAATTATGTATAATTTTCACCCAGTTAAGAGAAACTGCTGACATTGCTCTTCTCAGGGGGAGATCTGTGGTGTTGCCTACAGAAAGAAGCACTGAATGGGATTTAATCACTGCTCAGTTGCATGCTTGTGTTAAGGCCTGTTTCCTCAATACTGTTAGGATCAGATTTTTTTGCATTTTTTAGCAGCACATTATCTGATTGCTAAAATATGGCCGTTATTTCTGTCACAGATCTGTGCCCAATTACAAAATAGCTGAAACAATGTTTAGTTTATAGGTAATATTGTAACAGTTCTTGTTACTTTTTTTCAGTTCAAGGTCACTTACTCCCCCGTCAGAATGTTTCCTTTGTCAGCCAAATCATTCCTGTTTTATTGGTTGGCTTGCTGTTTTCACCTATTGGCCATGAGTAAAATTAATTTCTCCCTTTTTAGTGTACATTTCCTTGTGGTCTGCTTGTCTCCACTTGGTTTTAATGTTTATTTGGATGCTTTTCACCTATTATAATACCGCACCTATTGTTTATCTAGCCTCTGTCGTGTTCCCTCCTGTTTGTTGTTTTGCTTTTCTGTTCCTGTGGAGACCTGTGTTTAGCGCCTAGCCCAGAGGTGGGCAGCGAGGGCCGTATCTTTCCCTGGTTTTCACTCCCAACTTCTGGGTCAGTTAGTTTTAGAATTAGTTGATTATCGTAATTAACCAAGCTATTTATGAAAGCTGACTTTTCTGCTGCATTTCTTTCAACTAGCATTAATGAGCTCTGTTCTTTTCCCCCAACATAAAACATTTTTTTGAGGTAATCTATGTGCAAATCTATGTAAATCTATGTTTTTGTATACAACCAATTAGCTCGATTATTCAGGGTAATTGATAGAAATAAAAACCTATATAGACACCGGCCCCCCAGGACCAGAATTGCCATTCGGAATTGCCCACCCCTGACTTAGCCACTCTGCATTTGAATCATGTCATTACTCTCTGAATTTTTTTTTTTTTTTTTTTAAATTTGTGAAAATGAGCCTGTATACAGAGAGGTAACTCAAGTGTGAAGACACGAGAAATTAATGTCCATGAGAAATTTCCAGTTGAGATTTTTTTCCTTTTTGATGGGATGCTGGCAGTGATTATGCCAGTGTTAAGAGGAGAATCTGAGTGTAGAAGGGGCCCGCTCAAGCATTATCTAGTGTCCTGTTTATTGAATACAGTGTTGCTGCTTGACTCTGAATATATCTGTAGGTCTATACTACACGCTCTGACAGCTCCCTCAGCCTGCTTAAAATAACTACGGTCACTAAGAGGTCCTGACATACTCGTAGCCTCTTATTTCCATGTGCTACTCTCTGTCTCCTTCAGCACTTACTGTGTCTCTGGGCAAGAAGACCTACAGTCTGGGGGAAAGGTCGGGGCTGCTGTTTAAATTTTTTAACTTTTTGAGGGTTAGTCAAAGTACAGGTATTCAAGAAAGTAAGCCATCACAACTTTTAATGATTACTTTTTGACAGTTATTTTACAAACATCCATTATTTACAGAAAATGGGATTTTTTTAATGAGCTTTTGATTTGATCGATGAAAGATTTTTTTTAGTTACTCTATACATAGACAAATGCTTTCTGGCATAAATGCCTCACTTCCCAGCCAGAGGAGTATGGGCCCCTTCCAAGACTTCTTGCTGCCCTCATGGGAATTTTCTTCTGCAACTGTCGGCTTTGACTTGCATTTGTGGGGCTATGCCGTGAGGCACATTGTGAAAAATGTTTTCAGAAATCTGTGAACTAATTTAGGTTTGGGATCGGATAAGTATGTTCAAAAGGTAACATTATACAGTTACGATCTGCTCCATTTAATTGGCCAGATGTTGCAATAGCATGTGTTTAATCTATTGAGGGAAAAGCACAGAGCCTGTAGACTTACTGTCATTATTATTGCTGACTTATTGCTGTTTTTCTTTTAATTCAGCAATTAGCTGGCACAATCTGGACTACGTTGATATATGTGCGCTCACACTTATAAAGATCATATTTAGAAAACTTATGTGAGGAAGGACTTTTGACTGCTGAGCAATTGACTTTTGTGAGTACCAGTGCAGAAGTTACGAGGTTACTTTTGTCATGCAAACCTGCAGCAAATGGATGAAACCACTGGGCGGGAAACAGAACTGGGCCCTTAAAGTGAGACTTCAGTCCTAAATGACTGGCTTGATGCTTCTGTTTGTGTTTTGTCACGCATCAGTGAGCTCCTTTCCCCGTTATGTCATTATAGCCACGGTTTTACTTTTACTTATCCATCCAAACACATCAAGGCACCATCAGTGAATCCACTCACAGAAAGTCCTCTGCCTTTTTTTTTTTTTTTACATGATCTAAAAATTCATAAAATTGGAATTTATGTATCCTGGTAACAGAGAATACTGTAAGAATTCAATTGGAGGAAATAAGGGGATTCACATAAAATGTAAAATGTAATGTGATTTTAGCTTCAGAGGATTCCTGCCACATTTCGTTGGCTAATAATACAGAATATGTCCTTACTGTTACCATGAAAATCAAGAAGAAACTTTGCCCTTGGTCATGTGTGACGTATTTCATGTGGTTTAATGTCATTTGGGCTGTTTGAATGGTTGCTGGTTCTGGGAACGGTCTTCCAAATGTGTTTGGAAAATAAATCTTTTGGCTCCAGTTGCCGTGATTAAGGGATATCCAGCTTTGCTTCATTCAAAATATTTTTTTTTTCACTTTCTGTATATTGAATTGATAATATAAAATGTGTCCAGGATCACCAATGTCAGTGTGATTTTTTTTTTCTTTTCTATGTTTCAGTTCAACATGGACGTGAACAATACAGACTGCTTTGATCACCTAGTGCAGGCGAATGTCCGCAACAAGAAGAAACTGAAGGATGCTGTTCAGAAGATCTCGGCCAAGGGCATCACAAACTACAAAAGGGGCTTTGAATTTGCCTTTGAGCAGCTTTTGTTTGTAAGTTCCAGTTCGCCCATTCGCTAGCCTCCATCAACAGCCGCTTCATTACTCTTTCTGTACAGGCTCCAAAGAAGCATGGGGTCACAGTTCACAGATGCCAGAGTCTTAATGCATTGAGAACCCTGTCAAAAAGCCACATGTAGTTATGAGCGAGATGGATGACCTCGAAGAAGAAATAATGATTCAAAACACAAAGCGTGTTATTTGCTACAGCAACTTCATACCAGATGCTACGCCATTGGCTTTATAACAATCTTGTTAAATACTGCCATCTGCTGGCTGTGAAGAATAGCTTTTGTTTTTCATTTTGCTTTATTTGGTTTCAAATTCCTTGGTTAAGTCTTCAAAATTCTTTTGAGATTTTCATGAGCTGTGTCTTTTATTGTAGATAATAATCAGACACTGAGTAAATGTTGAAGCTATTTATCATGCGCATTTTATCAAAACAACACAGTATTTTCAGTGGCTAATTTGAACTGAAATGCCTCCTATTTAATGAAGTGTGTGTTTCTGTCTGATCCAGTCCAATGTTACCCGTGCCAACTGCAACAAGATCATCATGCTGTTTACTGATGGAGGGGAGGAGAGAGCACAGGAGATCTTTGAAAAGTACAATTCAGGAAAGGAGGTAGGATGACTTTTTGAAGTTGTGATGTGTATGAGAGTATATAAAAAAGATTAAATAATCAAACCATATATTTTCCATCTCCACGAACTGTCAAAGAAATTGCTGCAAATAGATTTTCATTTATCCACACTGTCAGCCAGGGAAATTATTATTGTCATAGAATCCATTTATC
Organism: Gymnothorax reevesii; assembly: GCA_029721435.1. Classification (NCBI taxonomy): domain Eukaryota; kingdom Metazoa; phylum Chordata; class Actinopteri; order Anguilliformes; family Muraenidae; genus Gymnothorax; species Gymnothorax reevesii. The sequence goes on from CM056579.1 coordinate 44,084,789, forward strand.
TGTGGTTCTCAGGCTTTATTCATGAATGTAGAGCACAAAGTATACAAATATAGATTTTTTGTTTCATGAACTATGGACCTCAAGGTTAAATGATCAAATTCTGAGCTCACCAAAATGATATCTCATTGTGGTTGAGGGGAGCATATATAGGCCTAAAATAGGTCATATTCAACATTGACTTCAGTAAATGGTAGCATATCCGCAGATGTGCCGAGAAAAGTTTACCGCGCATGCTCTGAATGTCCTCAGATACAAAGTACACAAAATTATAACCTTGAAACATTGCACTCTCGCGAAAATCTGTGGTCCCATTGATATGTTTTAACTTTGAAATGTTAAATCTTCAAATTATATGCACCCATGGATGGAGGCACTGCATTCTTTGAACTTCTAAAACAAAAAAGATGCCTGCAGTAAATTTGACTCATGACATTCCATTGCTTTATGACATTTGTCCCCTTGAATACTCTGTCTGTACCCACCCATAAAATGCAAGATATTGCGTAACACTGCACCTGCTGTTTGTGTGGGTCCTTTTGATATGCACACATGCTGTTTGGAGCACCCAGTGCGCCTCTCATTAAAATTCCAGTGTCAAGCCTCTCTAAACTTAACTCAAACAAACGACATCCAATTAACAGAGATGCACCTTATCCATAAATGTCATTGATCATTTCTTGATCTGGCTATATCAATCAGTTCTCTGACATGTAGCCTGTCCCACTCACTGAGGAATGTTACACCACCTGCCGGAGAGAGATGCTGGCATTATATTACAGGGAGTAAACTGCTGAATTTGAAGTTGAGTTTTTTGTGCACTTGTGGGTGTGACATACCTGAATGATCATATTTTTGCAGTTTTTAGTTTCTTTGTATAAGATTTTTAATCAACCTGAGGTCTGCTGACATAATTGTTTTTATATAAGTTCAACAATTTCAAAATTTGTATAATACTTGCCAATACTGGCTTCAGAGAAAATAACTGTTACCAGCTTGCTGCTAAAATCATTGGTAATACAAAGTAATAACATTAGCTATTCAAATGTAGAGGAAATGATACCAGCCCTGGCAAGTCCATCACATGAATCCCAATTGATTCTTTCTTATAATGATCGAATGAATGAATGAGCTGTGATTCAGATTATACACATGTCATTTTCTTTAAAGGGAACCTAACATGCTGATCCCTCTTTTCATACATATTAGTAATGTTATAATGTTGGTTGTCCATGCTCAACCTCTGAAAAATTTCTAAACATAGGATACAGGGATTTTTCCATAATCCAAGAACGTGATTTTGTGAGCGTGATTTCCTCTCTGAACAGCTCTTCCCAAGATCTTCACAAAATCTGGGCAAAACCTGATGTCAGGTTGTGCCGTCCAATTAGTGCAGACCTAGCTAGAGCCAACCACTGTGCTGGACCTGCCCTCACTGGAAGCTATTCTAGCAGGCACTAACAACGGCAGATCATACTATGCCTTAGTAGTGTCTACACTTTTGGAAATGCAAAAGAAGAACCGCAGAGAACTTGAGGTGCAATTTTGTAATTATCTCTCCCAAAGCTACCTGTCCGTTTACTTTCGAACGTGAAGAAAAACAAATATTTCTCTTCCAAAAGACGATGCCACCAGAAATCAGTGGGTAGCTTTTTTTGTTCGCTGGCAGCAAACAGCCACGGCCAAAGGGAACGTTTGCTGTTTGTGCTCAGCATTTCGCCAAAGACAGCTTTGTCAATAAAGGATAATTCGACACTGGATAAGCGTTTCAGCTGCTACTCAAACCTGAAGCAGTTGCATAGATCAAGTGCTCGGAGCCACAAGCTGTAAGTAACCATATAACAGCAAATAACGTAAGTGAAGCTAACATGTTACGGGTGGCTAGCAAGAATGCTAGTCATAGTAAACACTAACAACTGGCCTCAAACGCAGGGTTTGTAAAATATCTAAGGATAAAGCCTGTATCGGTTGCGACTGTCTGTGACTCACAGACACATAAGCTGTAAGTTGCTTTTACTGCTTAAGCCAACCTCACTTGATAGCCAGTTGATTGTGGCTGTAGCACAGCAGCTAATGTAGCCAAATTACTGTTGCTAATGTTTGTGTCCTAAATATGCAAGGGTGATATCAAGGGAAATTCTACAGAAGGTGTATGAACATAAACCTCATTTGAAGCTAACTTTTAATACTTGTTTGTAATTTGGATGCTTGGTACAACTGTGAGCAGAAACAGAACTTGCTGTCTGTAAAACCTGTATTGCAAGGGTTTGTCTCAGTGCTTATGACCGCTCAGTTATCAGCTACTGCATGTTAGTTTGTGTGCTCTGCTAATTAAAAATGCTCCTGGTTAACTTATATGCAGTAATTCTGATCGGTATGCTTGTGTCACTTCGGTAAGCATCAATGTGGCAGTTTCATCATAACGTTGCCCGATTGTAGCCACTACAGTTAGTGATCGCTTCACTTATCCATGACCGGGATTAGCCGGATACTTCACAAATGTCTGAGCAATCTCTCTGGTGCTACCATGAAAGCAATGCAAAAGGCAGAAGCTCTACCAGTTTACAAATGATTTCTCTGCACTACCTTGACATAATTTTATCCCCCTTTAGAAATTGTTGTGGCTAATTAAAAGCCAAAAAAGGCGGAGATTAAATAGGTAATTCTTTCCTGTAGAAGTGATCAATTCAGTAGCTCCACATTAGCAACTTGTCTGCGTTAATGCAACTTATGGTCTGCAAAACCTGTATTTTGTTCATACCATAACCAAGCTCCCTCTAGCTGTCACGTACTATCCATAACGCTGCTTTCACATCAGACACGAAACAAATTTTTAGCTGGACAGAATAGCCTACATTCAAAGTCAATGCAAAGACGCAAATACACATTATGGGCACGTCAAGCCGCTTTCACACCGGGCGCGAAACAAATTTTTTGCACGACAGATTAGCTACATTCAAAGTCAATGCAAAGATGCGAATACAAGCGCTATGAGCGCGTTAAACAGCTTTCACACTGGATGCGAAACAAATTTTTCGCGCGACAGATTACATTCAAAGTCGTTACCACTTATCTGCTACTGCATGTTAGTTTGCGTGCTCTGCTCATTAAAAATGGTTCTGGTTAACTTATTTGCAGCACTTATGATCGGTATGCTTATGTTACTTCGGTAAGCATCAATGTGACAGTTTCATCATAACGTTGCCTGATTGTAGCGACTACAGTTGAAAATAAACGGAGAGGTGCTGTATGTGTCTGCCGAGTTGGGCTGCAGTTAGACCAGACGTAGATTGTGCAGAGCTTGGGGTGCGTTTTTGGGTGCTTATGAAACAATCGCTTTACTTCTACATAATGGGGGTCAGCCTGATACATCTCCAATGTCTGGGCAAGCTCTCTGATACTACCGGTGAAATATAGGGATAGGGAAGTGCAATAGGGAAGTGCACAGGCCATAACGTGTCCGGTATAACAACGCTGCATTGCCATGCGCCCATTTTCCGCAAGGAAAAGCTGGTCATTCCGAAGCAATAAGTAAACCATTACCACGGGCATTTTCCAAAAAGGCCGTTTAGCTTGGAGATTCGCCCCTGTGTCGTATACCAGCGTGGAAACTGTTCGTTTCTCCCTGCTAACAACACACTACAGCTATGCACATGAACCAGCAGGTCCTAATACACACCGAAGCAGTCCATAAGCTGTTGGTCCACTTTCAGCTGCTCCTCACTGTCCATGTTTCCCTCTAAACTCAGACCCACCAGATTTCTACGGTCTCTGGTCTACACTTGGGCAAGTCGACCCATTCTACAAATGTGTCTATATTGGGTGGATTCTGGCTTTCCCTGCATCTGAGCTACGGAGTAGTAAAACCGCTGTACTCACCAACTGTTGCCGTAGCAAACTGTTGCCAATAGCAAATTCGTGCTTGAGCTGCCAGACTTTCACACTGCGTCCTCCACTTTCGCCGTTGCCTTTATTTGAACAAGTTAATTTCATTAGATCTATACATGTATACTGCGTTAGATTGCAGAATATGCCTCGAGAGGCATGTCATTTTCACTCTGGCGCCGGACCAGGAGAACTGCGTTCTACTGCCTCGTCCCGCCTAGATCCGCCCTCCACAGAGCTGGCCAGTTAGATGAAAGTGGGCACAAGGGGAGTGGGGGCCATAGCGGAAGAGCCACCCCAATGAGGCGTTTCAGGCAGAGACCACAATGGACAACAAGTGGGGTTTTTTGAGGATGGCAGTATGAGCGAAATAAGTACTTTTTTTTAACTTCGCGCGATCAGGAGTACTCTTGGGGAGTCAAAGACCAAAATATAAACTTGGAAAAATAGCATATTGGGTCCCCTTTAAATAAGATACACTATTGGATTGAATTGTGTATTTCTTGTTTCAATGTCTGTGAAGTACTTCGTAAACTTGTTCTTGCAAAGTTCTATTTAAATAAAATTTCTTCTACTTCTTCTTCTTCTTCTTATTATTATTATTATTATTAATATTATTATTACTATTATTGCAGGTGCGCATATTTACCTTCTCTGTTGGCCAACACAACTATGACAAAGGACCAATACAGTGGATGGCCTGCAATAACAAAGGTATCTGCTTTTCTAGATGGGTTAGTTCTACACATGTAGTATGCATTTTGCATTGAGGAATTGTTTGCTGAATAATCTGTTTGTTTGCCCCCATTTTATGACTGCATTTCAGCCATATGATGTCATGTATATTGTTAATATACACTGCCCATCCAAAAAAAGGCACACATTTATTTTGTTTTTGTTTTAACTATCTTAGGCAATGCTACAACATTTATTTCTGACCAGATTTGCATTCATCTTTGGCTCATCTGTTGTATTGATGATGGGGGAGGCAAACCACTCTGTTGAGTCTTCTCCAACGCATCCCAAAGACTTTCAACTGGAATGTGCCTGTGCCATCAGGGGTTAAAAAGTCCATCGATGAGTCACTGGTCGTTCAGTATATTCAGGCAGTCTGCTGAATTCATTTTACTGTGGCAGAACAGTGCAGAGCCTAGACCTGACCAATTGAAGCAATCTCAGATCATAACACTGCCCCCAGAGGCTTGTACAGTGGGCAATATGCAAGACGGGTGCATTGCATCAGGGGTTCCTTTCGTATCCCCGACGTGTCCATCACTCTAGAATAGTGTAAATCTGGATTTTTTAGACCACATGACCTTTTTCTCCCCCGCCACTGCAAAGCACTGAGCAGGAATACAGTATTCAGCTCCGTCCGTCCGTCCATTCGTTCGTACGTAACGTCCATCATGTTGGTATTAACACGGTATCTCAAGAACCAGAGGACGGATTTTGCTTATATTTCTCACTGCTTATAGATTTTGCTTATAGATTTTGCTTGGGGGGGTCCCGCAACACCAGTCGATTTTGGTTTGAGGTCACAGGGCATTTACATAGATTTTGCCTTTGTCAACCTTGTTTATGCAATATCTCAAGAACCAGTTGACCAATTTTGCTCATATTTAGCACCAATATGTACATCAGACACAGTAACGTTAGTGACAGTTACTTGTGACTGTGCTCCTCAGTCCAATTTTTATGTTCCCTTGAAAATTGAGGACATTTTTTCCAATCAGCCGTACTAGTGGCTTTCTTGTTGCCACACACCTGTTAAGTTCCAGTCCTTCAAGTTCTTCTTGCATCGTGCATGAGGAAATGCTATTACCTTCATAATTAAACACAGCCAGGAGTTCCACTGTTGATTTTTTTTTGATGAGACTTCACTGAGCATTTTCGTGATCTCCGATCAGGATCAGTCGTGATTTTTCTCTAATCCAACTTTAGCGAAGTTGACAGTTAACCACTATCTTTCCGGATTTCGATAAATTGTTGAACAGTTCCTGACTAAATTCCAGGGATTTCAGCAATCTCCACAGTTGTATTCTTTGCTTGATGCTGGCCAATTATCGAAATATATCTTCAACATGTTTTGAAAAATTTGATCCCCAAAATCACAAAAGGGTTATTTAGTGACTAAGGTACTTCTTGCGCACAGGCCTTCAATTTGTTCCACTTGAAACACTGTGACATCTTTTCGTCGACCATGAGACCTCTTCCAACATAGTTTTTTAAGAATGAGAAGTTATGTTCTGAATCAGTCAAGATGAAAAGAATTATTGCCAGCTGTAACATATTCATCACTCAAGATGAAAAGAATTATTGCCAGCTGTAATATATTCATCACTACAATAATGATTTATTTTCTTATTTAAAACCAAAACGCAACTTTTTTCGAACTGGCAGTGTATGTTATTGATAATGGTCCCACGTATTCATATCAAAATGTTTTTATTTGACATTTTAAAACTGTATTATTGCATGTAATTAATTTTATCAACTCTGTGCCTTCCAGGATATTATTATGAGATTCCATCTATTGGAGCCATTAGGATAAACACGCAGGTGAAATTATCATATTGCGTGTGTTTCAAAAAGATTTGTTTTCTGTCATGCCTGTACCAAGACCTTGCACAGCCTGACAAATCTTTGTGCTTTAATTTGCAGGAGTATTTGGATGTTTTAGGAAGGCCTATGGTCCTGGCAGACGAGAAGGCCAAGCAGGTCCAGTGGACAAATGTCTACCTTGATGCACTGGTATGGGCATCAGAAACAAATGTCTATGAGAAACAAGAATAATATTTTTTTTAGATCAGATATTTTCACAGATACGTTCTGTTAGATCACAATATTCGTTTGGCTTTTTATGGGATATTGCTCTTGGAAGTGTTCTTAAATGATTTGATGAGAGAAACAAGCCTCAACCTATGCCATTTCTTTGTATGAGTACCTCTAATTATGTGGACAGAAAAGTGATGTGTGTTTAGCCAGTCAGAACATGTAAGTTTCCAACATCTCCAGATTTCACTGATGTCACTGGTGTTACTGTTGTGCTTATGGTCACTGTCAGTTAGAGCCTAATTATCCTTGTACCACTGATATGTCTCTCAATTCCTGTTACTGTGTTAGTATAATGAATGATTCATAATCTTCCCCTTAGTAAGTTACTGTAAATTACTCCTCGCATCCACTATCTTTGGTCAGTAGGATGTTGAACTGGTATTTGTTGTTTTCTTGTCCTTACTGGAATCAGAACAGATCTTCAGTGTGCAAGTTAGTACTGACATCTCTGCAGCCTTTAATATTATGAAGCAAAGGTCATGAACACACTGTGACAGCTATGTTAGTACATTTTGAAAGCGCTTTGCTAACTTTGGTCTGTATCTGACGAAAGAGAAGTGTATCATTTCTCGTTTTCAGTTTTTGATCTTTTGCTTCTCTATTTGTACGCATGTCTGTGATTAATTTCTTGTTGGCAGGAACTTGGCCTTGTTATTACTGGGACACTGCCAGTTTTCAACAAAACACTCTCACGAGATGGAAAAGATGGAACTCCGAAAAAGGTTTTTGTATTATGTCATTTCATGTAGTCATTATTCTGGATTTGTCCTTAACTTTCTGCTTTCACTTACTGCTGTTTTGAAGCTGTTTGGTAACAGTGTCTGAATTATTCTTGAAAAAAGCGTGAAGAGAGGAGAGTGAAAATTTGAATGTAATCAGGATTCAAAAGTTTGTCATTTTTTGATTGAAAGTAGGCCATCCTCAAATGTACTGTCAAGTCCTCATAACAATCAAGATACTCATGGGACATTCGCTTTAAATAAGGGTTTTATACAAAAATATAGGATGAGTGGTGTTGGAATGCAATCCATTTTATACAACCCCCTGTCTGAAAAAAGTTGAGATGATCAGGAAAATGCAAAGGAATAAAAACAATGTTATAAAAGCTGCTACATCATGTAAAATGCAAAAAAAAAAAAAAGATTTGGAAGGTCCCTTCCTCTTGTGTTACATTTAAAGCGGTAAAACTCAATATATAATGTTCTAACAAGTGGGATCAATTGCCCACTGAAAAGATAGAATGTGGTTACTGCAGCAGTCAGAAAAAAAAAATCAGCTCATTTCTCACTGTGTAACATCACCACTTCTTTTAATCAGACTCATTGAGCATTTGGGCACTGAAGACATCATTTGGTTGAGTCTAGCAAGAAGAATAATTCCGCATTCCTCCATTATGCTGTTATCTACTGCACAATTTTACGGGGCCTTTGTTGTTGTATATATTGCTTCATTATGCACCAAACAGTCTGAGACAGATCGGGATGCAGGCTGGCCAGTCAAAAACCTTCACTTTCTGTTAATGCTGCCATGCATTTGTAATCCCTGCAGAATGTGATTTGACATTGTCTTGCTGAAAAATTCAAGGATGTCCCTGGAATAGGCAACATTTAGATGGCAACATACGAAGGGTTTGAAGGCAAAATGAAATATATCTAACAGGCTGTTTTGAGAACAAGAAATGGATATGAGTGCCTCTACTCCCTAGTGTCACAGTAAATTCAGAGTACGTTGTTATGAAAACGTTATCCTCATAATTTTACACTTTTTACTGCTGTGTGCATTTTTTTTTTTTTTGATAATGCAATAAATCCAGACCCATTTTATCATTTTTGTTAAAAAAAGGTATATTTTGGATATAACTGAGTAAGTCAGTTATACTTGCTCCATTTAGGGCATGAAAAGTTTATACAAGCTTGCTGTTTGTTTGCCCAGAGGTGGTAACAGCGCAATGTTCCCTTGCATTAATGGCAGTAAAATGAACTGCTTGTTCGTGTTGTTCTGAGATAATAAGCCAGCGTTTGATGATTGATCTTTAAACGAAAACTAGAAATATCCTCATGAGAGGATTGAATGGGAGCAATGATGTTGGATTAAATGAAAATGTAGAAACACGTGTGAGGTTATGACAGTGATTATATAAATTTATACGCAGTCTTATTGTATCCTGTTCTGCTTTAGAACAATATGCACTGACTGCGGATATTCCACAAGTCAAGTATAGTTTGAGTGCTGTATTTCGTCGGACAATGTCATGTTCCCTTCCCTGAGTATTTGGAGTCTTTGGGTGCTATGCACTTGGTCAGCCACATGCCTCTTTTTTCTGATTTATTATTTTTCTTTTTCACTGTCCTCACTGATATTTTGTATTTTATTGTGATGCAGAATCAATTGACCCTTGGAGTGATGGGTATCGATGTATCCCTAGATGACATTAAACGGCTAACTCCACGATTCACTGTAAGTACTTCATAAATTAACACTATTGCATGTTTAATGTGTGTCTTTACCAATGTAATTAAAACCTGGCATATTGAAATAGCAGTTAAGTGTATTTTTCCATGTTTCATAAGTATAACTGGGCTTCTCAGTTATGCTGATTAGTGTTTAGCTCTGGCAGGTGTATTCTTTTATAACAAATAGCCAATGGAAGAGAAAATGCCCTATCTTTTACCATAATAAACAAAAAACTGTATATTTTTGTAAGACTTATAAAATGATGTATATTTTACTTCATCTTTGACACCAAGGTACTGCTGTATTTATGAGCAATTCATTCTGTTTTTTAATGTGGCTAGTTTGATTGAAATCTCTTGTTTAGGGTGAATTCATCTGAGAAATGTTCTGCATTTTTTAACCAAGGAGAGAAAAGTATACGGTTTTATCCATTGGATATTTTATGCATTCACTTTCAAAATTGTGCTCAATGATACACCTATTATTATTTTTTATTTTAACTTTATGAATGAATGTGGTCTGAGCTTAACCTATTAAACGATCTCGACATGAGAAAAAAATTATATTTATTATTCTTAACACCTTTTCTTATGTACGACACACACAAACGCACTTTTACATCTTAGCCTGAGGAACTGGAAGTCGCCCCTCGAATGGAGGCACCCCTTTTTCATACAAACTCTGTTTCTCTTCACAGATCGGACCAAATGGATATTATTTCGCAATCAACCCAAATGGCTATGTGCTGCTCCATCCCAATCTGCAACCAAAGGTACTGTATTACTTTGCCATTATTGACGAATCGAACAAAGCCAATATGATCTCTCAAAGTATGAAGAGGAGTGTAGTAAAGTTCCTGTCATTGCCTTCAATGGACTGCAGGCCAATGTTTTGTTTGGATTCCATTTCCTTTCTTTTTCTGGTCCCTGAGTGCTGTGGTTTCAGCGTCAGTCCTGGAGGCCCACAGTGTGCACTGATTTTGTTCCAACCATAATTGTTTCTATACGATTTTAATAAGCCATTTATTTTTCTCAATCACGTTCAGTATTTTTGAGCAGTTATTTACTCCCTTAAGCCACATTTTATCTGAAATATCTATACATGTCATGAAGAATGAAAGATCATTCTATATGGTAATCAATTTCTTGTAATAAGATTTTGAATCAGCTCTCATCAAACACTAGAAAAATCAGCAAGTTCCAAAATAGGTTGCTAAATACAAGAGTAATACATTCTTTAATACTTTGCTCAAACTTAACTCATTCCCTAAGGAATACTTTCATATATAATTGTCGCATTTGTATGGAACACTTTTCCAGAAAATGACACAATATAAAGTATTGAAGTACTGGTGGCCCATCATCGCGACTGTCAACAGATTTCATTTTTTATCGGACTGCGAATGGTCATCCACGCCGCTGGCACCAGCTTACCGTAGGGAATGGTAGAATTCGCCGCGCTGTTGGCAGTGGCTTGCCGTACGGAATGAGTTAAATACGAAACAAGACAGGTGTTAATTTCTCGTTAGTTTTTCACCGAAATGATTCGTTTTTATCACCATGGGCTCTAATTTCGTAGACCAGGCGCAGGTGCGGCGCATGGGGGGTGCACCGCGCCAACGGGGTGTGTCCAGGCGTATGTGGCAATTTCGTGCCCGGCGTAGCCTGGCGCAAGTACTCCTCTGTCCCGCCTCTGCCCCTCCTTCCAGCGCAAGTTGGCAAAGAAGGCGTGTTTGGGTATAACACAGCCGAGTCAAATCTTCACCAATCAAATGAGCTCCTCACCTCACCTTTGATGTGTTAGAATATAGAAGGCGAACCAGCCGAGTCAAATCTTGCTCACTGGCAAGAGAAACGATGGATAGCGTGTTCCTATTATTACAAACTGTAGCTGCTTAAAATTTTGGGATTAACATGCATATACAATAAAGCAAGATACGTTACACATTTATTTCCAATATGTGATCTTAACTCAGTACGAGATCATAGCAATCAGGCTGCATTCCTTTCCCGCACTAAAGACGATAAAACATGAGTGACAAAAATAGTAGCCTAGTATTAAGCCGCTTGCACACTGGACGCGAAACAAATTTTTTGCTCGGCAGATTGCGTCTTGTGTCCAAAGGTCTGACAGGGTTTTAATAAATCGTCGTGTCCGACAGTCTATTATTGTTTTTAATTTCTTCAAATCTACTGACTCTTTTAGATATTACACGTGAATACTTGATAAGAGGGTTCAGTTCTTCAAGATGAGTACCGAGAATTTCAATCAATGTTTCTGTTGAAGCTCTGCTCAATAAAGTGAGTCGACACTGGCGCGAGACAATGTACAATGCCTCAGTGTCTGACAGCCAAAAAAAAGGACGATTAGAACAGATTGATAATGAAATAAAGAATAAAAAGAAACATATTAACAACAGAGCATCCAATGAACACTGCGATTTATTTATTGGCAGGTCATCTTTGTTTGATATCACGTTTGTTGCTGATATATTTTTATTATTTATTTCGTAATAAATCTGTTCTCATATCAATACTTTTACTTTTTGCTGGCTGGTGGACATGGAGTATTTTGCATTTCGTGTCGGACAGTCTTGATCGTGCATGCGATGATTTCTTCACTCTGTCAGTGGTCATGGAATTGATTTGCTCACGCACTATACTATCTCTGCTGTGGAAATAAAGCGTGAATCTGTTCGATCTATCTGACTAATTTTCAGAAGAAAGACCGAATAAAAACTGATGTCTATCTTCAACGGAAGAAAACAGATGAATAGACTAAAAAGACCAGGAAAAGTCGATAGCTATCAATTTGCATTTTGTGAGGGCCGAACACAAACATAGCCAAGTTTGCACGTCTAATAGCCTAATTCCTGGAATACTCGGAAAAATTAGAACTTTTATGACGTTCGGTCACGGAGCAATATTAAAACCCTGTCCGACTATCGCGTCTTTGCATTGACTTTGTCTGTAATCAGTCGTGCGAAAAATTCGTTTTGCGTCCAGTGTGCAAGCGGCTTTAATGAGCATAGAACGCAAGCATTCGATATATATATATATATATACAGTTTGTGGTTGGCTGAGAAAGATGTGAAGTCGTTAGTTTGCATCACAGATTCAGTTGCGTTGATTAAGCCAGGTCAAGTTTCCATGACGCGTGGCAACCGCCTGACATCAGGACAATCGATATAGATACAATAATTTATGTCCTTATTCAGATAGTTACAATAAATAGTGCTTCCTGTAATTTTTTCTTGCATTGAAATGTGCCTGACATTCTGTAAACCTGCCTGTGAGATTTCGGTGACGTGTGCGCACTCTGCGCCGGTCAGCCAAATTACCACTGCACGGAAATTAAACCAGGTTGGAGCTGGCGAGTTTTCTGCGCAACTCCAGCGGAGACTTTTTCTATGAAATTGTCACTGCGTCTTGATGAATATGTGACACCTCCCCCTACTACGCCGCCACACCCATCTCGGCGCACGTTCGTCTACCGAAGGCTGCGCACCTCACGAAATTACCACTACGCGGGCTGCGCCGTACGAAATTACCACTGCGCGGGATGCGCCTCGCTACGCCACCTGCGCTGCGCCAGGAAATTAGAGCCCCATGTGTCAATTACTATTCTCTGGAAAAGAACAAACTAATTCTTATATTTGATCGATTGAATTTTTTTCCTCCTTTTATGGAATAGTTTTCAAAATATCACAATGAAGATATGGAATAATCATTCTTTATGACGTGCATGGATATTTCTGTTAAGATGCTAAATGATTGCTTTAAACATGGAAATCACCTAGTTGAGACAAATTAACCCATTTTTGCCTAGCGTCCTCACTTGAGGACTGTTAAGAAAAAGTGTCCTGTTTGAATGACTATTAGAGTGGTATTTTGAAGTATAATAACATAAAAGAAGTAAAAAAAGAAAATTCAAGCATAAATGGGTTAAGAGCTTTTTGAAATCCTGAAATTGCAGTTGTAGTAGAAACAAAAACCAGTACACTCAGTGGGCCCACACGACCAATGCTGAGAACCACTTTGGAGACCCATCTTATAAACTGGTTTGAATGATCTGACATTTTGAAATTCAACTGAGAGAGGATGTGGTTTGAAATGTGTTTAGTCGTGTTTGGAAAAATACTGTAGAAACACCTGCAAATATTGTTTAACATCCACGCAGTTAGAGGGTTTAATGCATTGCTCATAGCTGTTTGTAGTCCCCCTCTCTATAGAATTGCATGCATCACTTTTTCAGAGAACAATCAATTTATTTTGTCCTAAATTTAAATCAAAATATGTTCCTCACCATTTGTCTACTATGTGCTCTGTATGTTGCATGTACCTCATGTCGCATGTTTTGTCTTGCTGTCTTTGTGCATTAAAAGCTAGCGGAGCATCTGTTCCTTAACAATCAAGTAGGCACGAACTGCTTCAGTGTTCTTCTAAGGAATGTCAAGATTGACTAAAACAGTGCCTTGTGCACACCTTTAATGGCCGAGTGACACAAATATTTGATACACGTACAATTTTGGGACACGCATTTCTTTGAAATTTTACTCATTTTTTTAAATATCTTGCTTATTTATTTATTTATTTTTTTGGCCAGTGTTGGGCAAAAGTTTCCCAGTTGGAAATATATTTACCTTTTTGGTTGTGTGTTTTGTAAATGAGACATAGCTCAACAGTGATACCCACAGGATAGTGATTGATGGCTGGATGAAAACTCACCGAACTCTTTGATTAGTTGAGAGATGGTGACGATGTTGGGGTACAAGAATCGCTGTTTTACATGGATGAAATGTCCAATGTAAATATAAATTCTCTCTGGAAGCTAAATTTCTGCATTGTTGAAACATACGTATTTTTAGTACTGTGAACAATATGATTCAATGGACAGTGACCTATTTTTTTATTTTTGTTCTGTACTCTCACTGTGGATACCATGAGGTGCAAGTGCGGACTTCCAGCTTTAATTTTAGGTTTTTTTTTCCATCCATGTCATATGAACCGGTTTAAAATGGCCGCACCTTTCATGCATAGCCCGCCATTTTTGGGCCTATGAGAATATTTTCCACTTAATGTTGAATAAAGTAATTCGTAAAATTTGCATATCCGTTACATGCAGTGATGGATAGATATCGCTAGACACTGGGGCCTCTATACACCCAGTGCAAAGGTGATGAAACATGATGAAAGCATCTTTGCTCCTTTACAACCAATGCAGATACCATTTTCCCGTCCAGCATCCACGCTACATAAATAGCAAATGCATTTGCGCCAAATTGAGCACCCACGGGCGTGATGGTCTTCAAATGAGGAGCTTTGTGATCTTGAGGTTACAACAAGCCTCTTGTGCGATTGACCAACAAAAACCTGGTCTAATGTCAGTAGTCAGTTTTTTAAAGGCACATTATTATGATAATAGTATGTGCCTTTGTAGGCGAGTGCGCAACATGTGTAACCTCCACTTGTTACATGCACAGGGAAGAACGGCAGTGCATAGACATGCAAATGGTTAAAAGTAAATGTATTACAATGTGAAAGATTGAGTAAATAAAGATATTAAAAAAACTATCTGTCATAATGGCAAGTGTTATCTTTTGCACGCCTGTGCAACTGTGAGCCCAATCGTTGAATGCGCTGAATGCATATAAATGATGCTTGTCACAGTTGGAAATTACAATTTTAAATCATATTGCACTCTGTTATGTACACAATACGCAGATGCCTTTGAAACACATGATATAGCCTAAACACGACAAACGATTTAAAAAAAAAACACATTCAGTTAAATTAGTTGGCATTTAGCAGGTTTAAGATCCAGATTAAGTTCATGATTGTGAATTATCTATGTGAATTGACTGAATAGATTACATGTTCTTTCTACATGTTGAATGATGATGATAAAAAAAATAAAAGTGGAGGCATGTCGCTGTCTCCGTCACATATAATTCCTGAAAGACAGGTCTCCCCAATTATGCCAGCAATACGCTCGTCTGCAGTTGATTGTTCGTCCCATGAATAACAAAAGGTCGCAAGAGACATTTCTGATGAAACCTGTTTTTCTGCACCACGAAGTACAACAGCCACTGCAGTACTTCGTGGTGCAGAAAAACAGGTTTCATCAGGAATGTCACTTGCAACCTTTTGCTATTCATGGGATGAGTTGTGACTGTGAGCCTCCTCCTCCTGTGGCTGATGTAGTTTTTTGTGTGCGCTTATACGTTTCTTTGCCTCCAGTTTCATGTCAAACCATTTACGCTTTATCTTGGACATGGTACTTTGGACTACATAGACAACATTAACGGCACCAGTCTCCTCCCTCCAGGCCTTTGCTTTGCCTGTCCCTGTCACACCACTGCTTAACTCCACTTCACCCAAAATTATTTCTATCTCCGCATCGGTATTATTCTTTTTTCTTTGTCTCTCTTTCTTTGTTTATGCCATGACTGACAGGTCGACTGGATGCATCTACACCTCCTTATATGGTGGTCATTGGCAATTCATGGGCAGGGATTTATGCTAATAGCTGATTACCAGGAGCGCGCTGTCACTTTACGATGGATCGGCTATCATGATCATACACAAGTTTTACTATCAGATCTGAGGTTCACCTGGTGTTCATGAATCCGGAGTAGGTTTTTAGTAGTGTAGGCAAATCTACGCAAAAATATACTAACGTTTCCTGAATGAGACCCAAAATTATTTCAAAAACAGGACATATGACGAACAGCCTCTACCAGCCAAAGTAATGAAAATTTCAGTAGCAAAGTGTAAGAGATTTTTTAATAGCGATTAATAAATACATTATGACTGGAAAATGGCTATTGCCGTGAGGTGGGAGATGGCAGCGGGAGATGAGAAACAGCTAGCGATGAGCTAACTGTCAAGTGATGGGCTACCTACATTGTAGCTAGCTGGCCATGAAGAAATCAATGTCAGGGCAAAAAATTTTGGAAAACCGTCTCTAGAGTCCAGCTTCTTTCCCTTTGTGTGGTATTGTACTGAAACCCCGATGCACGGAAACTTCACAGTCTGACTAGTCGTCCCACTTTGAAGAGAGACGGAATGAGTTCAGACATCATTTTACCCCTTAGCCAATCTCTAGCAACTGCTGTAACTACGCATCTTCAGGGCTCTCAAGAACGCAGGCTAGAGTTAGATTTTCTCCAAATGGGTTGCACGATACTCCCGCTTTCCACTGTGGGTGAATGAATAACGCAGCTTTCAGAATGTTGTTGTAGCCGCATCATGTAAATAATACCAGGATAAAGCCACTTTTACAGCGGACACAAAACAAATTTTTCGCACGACAGATTACATTCAAAGTCAACGCGAAATGTTTATATTTGCATGTAACCAGATCAAGCATTAATATAGTTTTCAATTCAACCTGCAAGTTGCTCTCATCCAAGTCCGCCATGGATCAATTATCTCAAAATCAATTTTGAACTGAACTATACCTGCAACCAGTCTGTCGTGCTTTTTTGGGAATCAAATACACGACTCCACATTCTGTTTGAATGTGCTTATAATAATTTATAGTTTGGCAGACAAAGCAACCATGAAATGCAAACTTTATGAGCAAGAAAGCAACCAATGAAATAATGGTCTCCATCTACTCTTGATTCAAATTTCTCCCATACATCCGACTTGGCCTGCATGGATGAGATGTCAACAATTTTTTATTCACCAACAGTTATTGTCCCCACTGAAAGAATTTCAGAAGCGGACTTTGAAGCGAGCAGCATGTGTATCCATGTGTCCGTATGTGCGTACATCCGTCCACCAAAAATTTAACCCCGCACAAGGCCGTAACCAGGATTTTTGAAATACTG
The DNA here is from genome assembly GCA_029721435.1 of Gymnothorax reevesii. Classification (NCBI taxonomy): domain Eukaryota; kingdom Metazoa; phylum Chordata; class Actinopteri; order Anguilliformes; family Muraenidae; genus Gymnothorax; species Gymnothorax reevesii. The sequence goes on from CM056579.1 coordinate 44,101,797, forward strand.
AGGTCAAATAATGCGTGCTTAGCTCCAGCCACAACATTGTTTTTTTGCTACTAAGACATTTGTTTCCAATAACCTCTTCAGTAACACATTGAGTGGTAACAGTTGGACTGTAAAAATGGACTTATGTGTTGCATAACTTTTTCATTTCTCACCTAACCTCCTCAGGGCTCCGAAGTCTCACGCAATGAGGGTGATAGTCACTAATTTCAGTCTGATGTCACGCACTTACGCCACAAATAGTATTTCTCACGCAAAAAAAAAAAATATTAAAACGAAAACAATTTCCAACTGTTGGTCTATCTGCGCAGCAGCACCGCTATAACTGTGGAAACTGGCAGGAATCAAATGCGTCTCCATGTTTTGCACTCATCCACCGTGTTTTGCTGGGACATATTGTACGCATTGCGTAAACGCGAGTTCGCCTTGTTAACAGTTCTTTCTGTCCTCATGTCATCCAGGTTGATCCATTTCTATCCCAGCTTCACTGTCTATAAAGCAGAAGCAAGTTCATTTCACTATTGCTGGATATTATTCAAGCAGCGACAATAGCGTGATCAAAATAACAGTATTTTGTTTCTTTAACCCACGCTGTTATTTTCCTTTCTCATTTAAATTTCTCTCGGTCTTTGCCCCGCCCATATATAATCATGTTTTTACCAGCAACCCTGAATTAAAGCTTTATAGTTTCATTCCCTTGTTTTATGCACAAGTTCACATGCAATTCACAATGTATGATGACTTTTTTCATCATTCAGTGGTATGCTCTTAAGCCTTCACTTTATGCACAAGTAGACTCATCTCTCCAGAGAAGCGTTTTTCCTGCTATTCGGAAAATCTACCCTTACAATAGCAATTTGTCAAGGTGCAACAGCATATGGTTTTTAAAGGGAATGGGAGATGACAATCTACAAAAGTAATTAGTGTATTTCATGTTTCGCCCAAGCACACCAATGTTTAATTTTGAAATTAATAAGTTTGACCCCTTCGAACCTTGCACCTTGCATTGCTCCCTGGTAAACTGCCATTAAACTTGCGAAAATGGATTTGGACTCTCTCTAAATACACTTTCAGCACGCGCTGTGCATTTAGATTGTTAAAATAGGGCCCTGAGTATATTCCCTGGTGATGCTTTGCCAGGTCTGTAGTGCAGCCATCTTTATTTCTTGTTTGTTTTGGGAACTTTTTCCTTTAGTCTCCTCCTCAGCATGTAAAATACATGTTCAGATGGATTTAGATCAGTGAAAATTGTGCCACTGTCCAATGAATTATGGTACTTATTGTACCAAAGCAATCCATTGGGTCATAAAAATGTGATAAATTCTGGAATTAATAACTTGGCTAAAGTTATGCTCCCCCCACCATGACCATCTTCTGAATACAGGGATTGCTACTACTGGCTAGATATTCTGGAGCCTTCCAAAATCCAGTCTTCTCTGTGTGTTTCCAGCCTTTGGGTCAGTGTGTGGCCTTCCTTGAGTCCCTTTGTTTAATCGCTGAAAACCCACCTGCTATCCCAAAAGTGCATTTAAAATATTTCTGAGTTTTCGTCAGGGATCATTTCAGTATTTTACGAGTCAGTGATATTCTATTATTTCACAACACTGCCCCTGCTGCACTTGGTTGGGTTTACTTAGATTGTGAAATTGCATAAGAAAAGTATTGAATTGTGTCTCCATAAATAAATACTGAATATATAAATCAGTCGTACTTCAGGACATAAAGCCAGTTCTAGCTCTTAGCCAGCTCTTTGAAAACACGGCATGAGGAATAAAATTACATGTATCGGGTGAGATCCACAAGTGTATGATACATCAGATTTCAATGTATCTGGGTTTGGAATATAATTGATATGTCAAATTGTCATTTCATCTTATTCATTATATAGCTGATTTTGAAATGTACTAAAAGGTCAGTTGTTGCAATGATAGTAAACCTGATCAGAATCACCAATGTCTTTCATAAAATCACAGGATTACTTGCAGTCAGTATTACACAATTTGTGAGTATTTGTAACAGTGAGTAAGTAGGGCAGAAAATCTTGAATTAAAATGTCTAGTGCTTCAAAAACATTTCTCTTATTCCCATGTGGATGAGTGTGATGCAATCAGCATCTGTTCTCAATTTTATGCCCGCCAGAAATCTCTGCCAGTCTGTTTTTCATGATTCTTGCTAATATTACAATGCCAACCACCACAAACTTTTCTTTGAAAACCTTGAATGTTTATTTACCACTTTGAGATGGTGCCAGTTTTTTTTTTTTTTGCCAGTTCCCAAAGACTTGTACTTCCAGCTTCTTAAAATACTTGTCTTTAGAGATGTGGTCCATTTTCATGCTAACTGCATATACATGCTGTATAATAACCAGAGCGCACCTTTATTCACTCATCTGGGGTATCCTGAGGGTACAATTCTTTGGGACCACCCAACAGGAAGTTGGCCATTTTGAATTTCATGTGCCATAAAACAGCTGTTCCATCATTTTGTTTGCTTATTTATCCATTTATAGATATTTATTTGTTCTTATCTAATTATATCCCCGAACGCCGAATGGAGTTCCGGGGATATTATGTTTTTGGTCGCCGCCGCACCACCCTACGTGTTAACGCGATAACTTCAGTAATATTTCAATTAGAAATTTCATATTTTGCATAGAAGTAAGTATCATACAGAGGAAGAACTGATTCGATTTTGGACAATTTACAATGTGTAGATTGGCCACCAGGGGCCAAAGACTAAAAAATCTCTGTTTTTATCATATCTCTGGAAATATTTGTCTGATTGACCTCAAATCAAGTGCAAATGAAAGGTCATGACCTGAGGATGTGTCCCACGATGACATTATACCTGTTTGGTTCAAAATTTTGACACAAGGTGGAGCTTTGTCACATAAGATTCATCATTTTTGCCATATCTTTGGAACCACTTGTCCAATTCACATGAAACTATGTGCAACTGCAAGGGCATGACCTCACAATGTGTCACATGATGACAGCATACCTGTATGGTTCAATATTTTGCCACCAGGTGGCGCTTTGTGATGGGAAATTACCATTTTGGCCATATCTTCAGAACCATTTGTCCAATTGACCCTGAAATTAAGTTCAAATGAAAGTCTATTCAAGGTCTATTCAAGGATTGGAGAATTGGAGGATTGGGGGCGTTCGGGGGTATACTCCAAGCCGTCACCTCCGATGGCATAAGCCTAGTTTTATTTCATTATTTTATTTCACATTGTCTATTGGGCTCATTTGTTATTATTTTGTGTTGGAGCTAGCGGATCTCCACCCATGGAGACTCACTCATGTCTCTGCTTTGGACTGTGAAGGCTGTGCCCATCTCTGAGAAGGTTTCTGAGCTGTACACATAGATAACTTTGAAATGGCTTATGCTTAGGCGTATGCATTGGCCATTGATACCAACAGTGGCCTGGGGGTGAACCAAAGCAGGTGAGCTGCTCCTCATCTTGTCTGCCCGAGATATGGACCACGGTCTGCGGAGAAAAGCGACAGGGCAGACGCTCCTATCGCCACCATCATACCCCATCCCAACCTCACACATTGAATTGGAAAGTAGATTCTTTGAAATAGAAGAACAGGAAGATTGTTCTTTCCCTATATCTCCCCCCATTTTGCCTGTTGCACGGTGGCTTGGGTCCCAGTTACAGTTCTGGACTAGGCAGAATGCTTGGAGCCAAGAGGCTGTTCCTGCTCGGTGCCCCCGATTCTCCAATGGTACTGACTGTGGCTTCACCTCCTGGGCAGAATATACGCAGAACCTCTCTCACCACCACCTACTTTGTCTGTAGTGGTCCACTGTATTTTAGGAGCCAAAGTTGTTACCATTTTGCATGAACTTCCTAGTTTCTTGGAAAAGAACTTTTCTGTGCTGAAATTTATCATTCATGCGGGGTGTAATGACATTCGGGATCAACAGTCAGAGATATTGAAACAAGATTTTATGAAGCTTTTTAGTTTTTTTCAAATTGTGTGGGGAAAAAAGTTATCATCTCTGGCCCAATTCCACCTCTTTGGAGAAGGATCTTGATGCTTTAGTTGCACTTTAAATCTGCAGAGCTGACTTCAGGAGATCTTCCCTTCATACAATCTAGTTTTATTGATAATTTTAAGCTTTTCTGGAGTCGTCTTTCCTTCTTTAGGAATGATGAAATTCACCCCAGTAACCTTAGTGACTGAGTTCTTGCAGATAATATGGCTGATATGATGCTGAGCATCACCGCAAAATGACTAATTTTACTTCTTCCTTCTGTGTCTTTCAGGTTAGTCATGCCAAATCTAACTACCCTTTACAAGTTTGTACATCCAAGCATACCTTAGCCTCATTTTTCTGGAAGTCTGAGCCCTCTGCCTCTTTCAGTCTGAATCTCAACAACCTGTGTTTAATGCCTTAGATTTTACAAACAGGAAAGGCTCTTGACAGGCGCACCAGGGACCCTGGTCACTGGCTTGCTTTTAGGCAGCTAAGGAACAGATACATCTCTGCAATGCAGAAGGCTAAATCTAGTCACTATTTTTCAAAATTCCAAAACTGTATTCATTCATATTCAGCAGCTAGTTCGATTGACCACAAGTCTTCCCGCTCATGTCCTCCCCTAGTCTCAGCTTAGGAGTGTTCAGTATTAGACCAGGAAGAAATCTGTGTGGGTTTAAATGAACATTTTGCATCTTCTGGCAAGTTGTTTGGTGAAATCTACACAGTAACCCCCAGCCTCCGATTGATGCTGACGTGTAGTAAATGCCAAGGGCCTCTTTTACATTACAGCTGTTCACCGCTGGAGATGTGGCCCATGCCTTTCTAGCTATAGATTTAAAGAATTCAACTGGCGTGGATAAACTTGATTCTAGCTTTTTCAAGCTTGCTTTGCCAATTGTAGTGAGGCATTATACATACATTTTTAACCATTACGTTTTAACTTACAGTTGCCAAGGCCTGGAAGGCTGTTTATGTACCTCCCTTGCATGAAAGCAGCAGAATGGATGACCTAAACAATTATTGGCCAATCTTTAAATTGTCATGCCAAGCAAAAACACTGTTCCTTTCATTTCTAAAGTATGACCCAGTCAGGTTTTTGAGAAAAGCATAGCGCTGTTACATCTGCCACTCTTGTTTTTAGTGATATTATTTTGGCTTTGAATGAAGAAAAACAGCTCTTATTATTACTTTCTCATAGGCGTCCAATACAGTTTATCATGCTTTGCTTTGAAAAAGGCTTCATAATATCATATAAGTGCATGTTAATGGTTTCAGAGTTAACTTATGGACAGACAGCAATGTGTGGCAACCAGAAATGTTAAATCTGATTTTTTTACCCTCGGCCCGACTTCAGGCCGAAGGTTATTGTCATCAGTTTGTCTGTCCGTGTGTGCACCTCTAAAGTCAGCATCAATAAACTAGTTACCCATGCCAAAACATTCGCAATAATGTAGGGAATCCAGGTCAGGAAAGACTTTTTCAGATCGGACCATTTTTTAGGGAAAAAATGGCATTTTTGGCGTTTTCGAAAAAACTTTGTCGTGGACTGATTTTGATGAAGCAGTTGAGCTAGGGGGTTTATACCTGGGTGAACGATCATATATATGCGGGGCTCTAGATTAGTGAAAAAAATTTGAATTTTCCAAAATTTTTGTGGGACTTTGGGCATTTTTGTATTTGTAAATGTATGTTCTGTGGAATTCTGCTTTGGTTATTGTGTAATTGTTCTGGGACACTTCATAAGTCAGGCCGAGGGTGTTCAAACGCGGGCGTTTCTTGTTTACAAGTTACATAAGGTATCCCACAAGGCTCAATTCTGGGGCTTGCTCTGCTCTCTTTATTTGTAGATAATATCGTTTCTTCTGCAACTGGGTGTGATATACATCTTTGTTCTGATGACAGTATTTTGTACTGTATTGAGGATGCAGTACATTCTGCAAAATAATCCTTTCTGCGCCGTTTTGCTGATTTACAAATTGCATTCAATAATCATTAACTACTTCTCTATTCAGAGAATAATATCAATAAAATATCTCATCTTCTCTATTAAGAATGGTAAATAATTGGAAGAGTTCAGGTGTCTTGGAATTTGGAGTCATGAAAAGGTTACTTTCAAGTATCGTTTCTGATCTGGTCAGGGAACTCAGGGAAAAAACTGGTTTCTTAAATGCGTAAAAAATGTTTTCCTCTGTATTATAGAAGGGTGCTTATTAAGGCAACTTTTTTATCAGGTGATATTCTATTTAGGCATGGAAAACGTGGTGTTACAGTGGTTAAGTACGCTGGTCGAGAGATTAAAAGGCCCTGAGGTCAAGTCCTGGCCATGGCTCTCACGTTGTGTTTTTGGGCAGTCCCTCCCCCAGTGCCTCATCCCACCCAGGTGCATGAGTAGGTACTGGCAAATTGCCTGGGAAACCTGACTTAAATGCCAGGGGTCTCCTGCGATAAACAAGGATCCCATCCAGGGAGAGTAGCAGTACTCCTAGTTGCTTCAAGCAACAGAAACTGGGGATAAGCATTGGCCTGAAGAGCCACTTGGCTGTGGACAGACTTTGTCTATGCAGGCATGCTTCAACTGCAACTCTACAACCCTTGGATCACTCTTGGCTGAGATTTTTTATTGAAGACGATTATAATACTCATCTCTGTGAGCTAAACTATTTTTTCAATTAGGATTTTGAATTTCAAATGTACTTTTTATTTTCAGCAAGTCCAATGTGGAAAACAAAAAGTAAGCATCTAAAGCCAGATTTACATTTTTTAAAAATGCTGGGCACAGTACTGTATATGCTAAGTTTGGGTGGTGCTCTCTCTCTCTCTCTGTAAGGCATGATAGACCCTGGGTTTTATTTATTCATAAGGCTCTCACTGGTTTTCCAACCCCTTATATCATTTCATTGCCATCTGTTAATGCAGGCCTTTACCGAGCACGCACAAATAATTGGATTATATCGCAGGCGCCAGCTGTTTTTACTGAAATCAGAAAAAAGTTTTTTCTTACTGTGTACCTGCAACATGGAATAATATGCTGGATAATCTGAAACCCACCTCATTTTCTCTTTCAGGCAATTAAAATTTTTAACTTCATCTTATTTCACTCCCAGCTGTTCTTGTTTTAGTTGATTCATTTGTTTTTATCTTAACTGCCTAATCTACGTTTTTGCATTCATTATTGAATTATTCTCGCTTGTTAGTATTTTTACTTTCTATTGCCACCATTGTAATGTAGGTTGGTGGATAGAGCACAGTACACCATTGCAAAGATGAGGCGAGAGGATCCATGTGAGAAGGGTGGGTTTATATTCATCTGAGGCAGGGCTTCAGATAAAACAGGGGAAACACACGCAAAATATTAACAATGATACGGGGAGGAATAAAAGACTGAATCTCAGTCTTTTGAGTAATCGGCAGATTCAGTAACACACTGATTCTGGAACAGCAAGGCAATGCAAAGACTCGGCAACAAGCAACTGGGACACAGGGGTATTTGTACCCAGAGATTACTTAATTGAATAATTAGCAACAGGTGAATCTAATTGAAAGCCGGGGCAGGCCGATGATTAGCACTCAGGCGAGGCTGAGCGCTGTGCGTGAAGTATCTATCTAATCTAATGTTTTTAATTATGGCTCTGGTGTCTAGGATCTTTTTAATTGTTTACTCGGCTATACTGCAAATTAATTATCTAGCTGAATGTATCTCCATTTTAACATAAAGGTTGAATCAACGAATAATCATATTTATTTTTTGTCAGAAAAGGATACGCAACCGTCGGATCCGGCTTTATGACAAATTTGCTGTAACCTTCCATGAGGTGAGGAGGCACTTTAGAGACAGAGATATGCCACTTTTCTGGGATGGGCCCTTTGGTTGGGATTGAAAAGCCTCATTCCTTCAGCATAGGAATTAAGGGGGTGGTCGCACATACGTTAAATAACGCAGTTAAGCATAGTGGAAGCTTCTGTAGCTTAATGTAGCCTAACGTGGTGCAACGTAGAGATCCGTAGCCATCCGTGGCTATCAGTAGAATTAAATTTGGCATTAACACGAGAAACCCATGCGCGGAGGTTCATCTGTTGGACATGTTCAAAAGATAGCCGGCATTTTTATTAACGTAGCAGTAACTTAGTTTTAGTTACATGTAGTTCACCATAGTGACAACCATGGCCTACCATAGCCAAGCATAGCATACCCCGTAATCAACAAATTTGGCGTGAATCTGCGGGCAACTAAGGGCTACTACGTTACACTATGGCTGGCAGTATGTCTCACTACATCTAATTACGGTGTACTAAGCTAGCCTGTACATCGTTGAAGTACATTAAAGTACGGTACCTAGTTGAACGTATTTTAACATACTTCTACATAGTCGGGGCTACGGTAATCCCCCCCCCCATGGATAGCTATGGAGGCTAACGTATGTCTGACCACCCCATTAGTCTGATACCGCTGTTCTTTAAAACTGATGAGATCTGTGAACCCAGAAGTCTTCTTTTATTGAAGACATTCAGGGAAAGTGAAATCATTTCCATATCCCATGTTATGGATGAATAATGTTGCATGGTACATTACCGACCAGGGAGTTGTTGAGTTTTTCATGTGTGGATGATATCCACCGCACTGGTTCTTCCCCTAAAACAATGTCAGCATACAGGACAACAGACCCAGGTAAAGGACCCATCCCACCATGATGGTTTTCTCTTTTGTTGTAGTCTATTAGGAGTTTTGTAGTGGGTATATAGTAGATTCCTTCTATGTGTTATGTGTCCTGTCTGTATAGCTAGTGAACTCTGACCTGTGATGCATTGTTTGTGGACAGGAAAAAGTTGACGGACGGAAGATTTAAATTGTACGCAGTTGTGATGAAGTCAGTTTAATAGGAGATTTACATTCAGGTACAGGTGAATGATTAAAAGCAGGGATCCAGAGGAACACTGACAAAAATTGTTTTTTTTTTATTAAAATACGAACACTTTATCTGCCAGCTGTCCATTTCTCCCCTTCTTTATATCTTCCTTCCCTACCTTCCCCCAATACAATAGGGATCTGGCTCAGTTCAATTCAATGCAGTAACACAGCATTGCCAAAGTATATTATCTCAAACCATACTATTATAATGTACATAAACCAAATGACCTACAACAGCAGTAACAGGCATGGAGAACAAGAGGGGCTATGGAAGGCAAAACAAGGAAAAGATGACTACGAATGAATTATGAATATCTCCTGCTTTCTTGATCAGTAATTCTCTTGAAGCAAATTGCTCTTTTTTAATATTCTCTTGGATTTTTCATGATGACATGCTGCCAGAAACTTGACTTTACTGATCCTGGCAAAGAGTAGAACCAGTCTGTTCATAAGCTTGTCGTGTCAGTCATGAATTTCGGATTATGTAATCAATATACAACGTTGTATGCTGGAAAAGAATCTTTTTGCAATTAAAAGCCTTTCTAATCTGTCGTGTAATGCTAGATCAGCACCTAGCAGCGGATCCGAGGTGAGGGAAAATGCAGGCTAATGAGTATGGCTGCAAAGAGAGCATCAGAGCCTGGCTGCTTTTTTGCTGACACTGCCTCACATTAGTTGCTTACTTGAAAAATTTGAATAGATTTGAAAGTTCAAAATCATTAGCACATGATGAATGATATAAAATGTTGCACAACTTTATTTTTTCCGCCATCAATGCCATGGTGAGGAAATTCCTCCGCTGGTTAATAAATTTGTGACAACATTGGTAGTTGCCAATTACACCACACATTTTAAATATTCAACAATGATGCTCAATATCAGTAGAGGTCATACTTTCATCTTTTAAGGTGCTTTGTGCAGGATTTAGGACCACTAGATGCCAATGTAGAGCTCCAGCATCTCAGACCAAAGCAAACATTAGCCACACCTCCCCAGGCAGTTTTCTCAATGCCGGCCCAGCTGCCAAGACAAAGACAGGATTATGACTGGCAGTGGGAGTAGGACTTTTTCCTTCGCTGAAAACACCATTGCCCCTCAATATCTTTGAGTAGCAAATATTTTCTTCAATATTCATGTTCAAAATTTAATATATAAAACTTAAAGTTAGATCTTTAAACAAAGGCTTTGGAGGTTGGTTAATTACTTCTGAAGAAAAACAAAACAATAATTAAACAGGCAATGCATTTACAAACTCGCGAGTATTAAACATAAAAATAGAGCTTTTCAAACTAATTGGACAGATGATGGCTTAACCTAGGCATTAACACAGCCTACCATTTCTGTGCAACATAATGATACAAATAGCCCATTAAAGATCTTCGTATCTTCTACTTACTTTGAACAAAACAAATGCTTAGAGGTTTGGTTCATTGGGCTATTATTTTTTTATGAAAAAATACACATCTTCAAAAACCAGTGCAATAACAAACTCACTAACATGAAAATTAGAAGTTCAACTTTTATTCACGAAATGAATAAAGGTCGTTCGATACTTGTAAGGTATATCGAGGGTTTGGAGCACATATGTCCAAATTTTGTGGAGATTTTTACCCCCTGTCACAGCTTTCTATCAGCTAATCCTTGGAGCACAATAACAGTGTGTCCATCTGCATTAATATTTAATCAGAATTTACATTTTCATTTTGCAATATGTCCAACAAAATCTGCTTAAATGAATTAAACATTGATATTTTGATGATTAAACATGAATTTTATTACAGAATAGTGTGTCTTCCATTGCGAACGAACTGACCTTCAGCCAATCACCATTGTGTTATATCACTTCATTTGCTAGACTTGTTGGAGCACTGAGGTGACATGTCCTTTTTTGGCAATTTTGACCATGATGTTGCGGTTACACTCCTATGAAAACTTGGGTATTCAATATACTTCTGAAGCATACAGCAAAAGAGTGACTGGTAAAAAAAAAACAAAGATATAAAATACCTGATTTAATAGAATACTTGGAAACCTAAAAATCAAATTTTCTCAAAACCTCTAAAATGTACATTTAACTATTGTGCTCTGACCCCTCGATATGTTGATTGACTACTTGAGCAAAGTTTCAATGAAACAGATGATTTTATGTTTGCACAAAGTGTCAGACAATGTCTGTGATGCAAACTTTCATCTTCATGGTCATTATAGTTCGTTAGAATCATAACTAACAGATCTTTTTGCAATCAACTTTCTATATCTGTGACAACCACTGAACTGTCAGTCAATCAAGCCAATGAAATTTTAAGACAACTGATGAAAGTGTCTGCAATGTAAAAAATATTCAAAAGGTAAAATACATTGTTGGAGGATACTTCATTCTGTCTCTTGGACATTATATTTGTCGTCAAACTCTGTCAACGAACACGCCCTAAAAGTATGAAATGGCCTAATAAGTGATAAGTTTGGTAATGTAAGAGGCCACAAATGAAATGTACAGTTTTTATTGCCCCCCTCGGCCACTATCATGGCCAATGGTTTATATGACGGGGGAAACCCAAAAGGGCTATCATTTAACAAACACTCTGATTTGCTTATTTTGAACAATGCCATTATGTCACCGAACTCAAAACCTGGCCCAAGTGCGCAGACGTTGGTGTGTGAGGGAAGTGAACCACATAAGACGGCTGCAACGAAGGCTAAGTAATCATGTCATGTTATTAGGGGTTTTTTCTTCTTCTTTAGAAATGTTTTCACAAAATTTTAATGTAGTGTAATGAAGAAAAGGAGGTGCAAAAAGGCATGGCAAGCCAAGAAACCAGCTGAAATCTGTCAGTATTTTGAAAGCAATCCTGCCCCCTATCAGTGCAAATTAAGTCAGCTGGTTTAGTCCTAATTGATGACCTATGTAAAGGTTTCTCATAACCAGGTATCACACAAGCAGCATCTCATGACGGGTGAAAGCAAAGCGTTCTCGCAAGACCTTTGCAACCTTATTGTTCAAAACATACTTTGGCCATGAAATTTGAGTCACACAAGCACTAAATGAAGGAAAGGACAGGGAATATAATGTTAATATTTGCTAGTAATTCAGTCTGATCAATTGACATAAGTTCATCTTCATATGTAGTTAGCCCACCATCATCAGATGGGGGGGCTCTTCAAATCACTTTTCGTCAGTCGTCTGTCCGCCCACCCGTCGTCCATAAACTTTTCTTGGTACTGCTATTTCTCAAGAGCTACCTGTCCGATCTTTCTCAAACCTGGTACACAGGTTCTCCTTTTGTCCTAGTTGTGCACCATGTATTTTCTTCTTGGTCTGTAAATCCAAAATGGCTACCAGGCAGCCATGTTGGACTTCAACACAACTTTGATGGCTGAGAAGATGGCGACTGGGAGGCCATGTTGGATATTTTGTTACCGCTATTTCTCAGGAACTACCGGTCAAATCTTTCTCAAACTTTGTATCTTTTTATCTCTTGGATAAATCCAATATGGCTGCCCAGTGGCCATCTTGGATTTTTAACGCAAAAGTTTGTTACCGCTACTTCTCAAGATCTGTTTCTCTTATCATGCATACAGGTTCCCCCTGGGTCCGAGTTGTGCACCATTGCCTTTTGAAGTCAAGTGGGTGAATCCAAGATGGTGACTGGACAGCCATGTTGGATATTTGTCACCGCTATTTCTCAGGAATTACCGGTCCAATCTTCCCCAAACTAGATGCTTAGGTTCCCTTTGGGTCTTAGTTGTGCAACATACACTTTGTGTCGTCATCGCTTAATCCAATATGGCTGCCCAGTGGCCATCTTGGATTTCAACATTAAATTTACCACCATTTCTCAAGATCCGGTGGGGGTGATGTTTTTTCTTTTGTTGCATACAGGTTCCCCTTGGGTCCTTGTTAAGCATCATTGCCAAGTCGAATGGGTGAATTCAAGATGGCATCTGGGAAGCCATGTTGGATACTTTGCTCCCACTATTTCTCAGGAACTAGCAGTCCAATCTTTCTCAAACTTGGTACCACTTTCCCTTTGGGTCGTAATTATGCGTCACTTGTTTTTTATCTCTTGGATAAACCCAATATGGCTTTCCAATTGCCATCTTGGATTTCAACAAAAAAGTTTGTCACTGCTATTTCTCAAGATCTATCGGGGAAATCTTTTTCATAATTGTCATACATGTTCCTCTTTGGTCCTCGTTGTGCATTATTGCCTTCTGATTTCAAATGGTTGAATCCAAGATGGCCACATGAGAGTCCTGAAAATTTCTTGTTATTACTGTTTCTCAGTAACTAGCACTTTGATCTTTTTCAAACTTAGCACAGAAGTTCCTCTAGCGACAAGTTGTGTGTCGTGCATTTTTTGTCCTGGTTTGTAAATCCAATTTGGCTGCACAGCAGCCAAAAATCCTGTTTGATGTCAGTGTGAGGGGGCATAACTCACGCTGTGAATTTCTGATAGCCAGTGCATGTATATATGGTACCTGACTGTATGTACATGCACTATATTTTTATCCTCCTTCTCTGCACTCCATAGGGATTGATTGCAGACACAATATATAGTGTTCAGTATGTAGTGTGCTGGGTTTTAGGAAATGAGTTGATCGAAGCTTGTCGAACATGGCACTGCCTTTAATGGGTTTGGTCATGCTCATTTGATTTCTCAAATGTTTCATTATGCACTGCTGTCATGAAATACTGATTTTATGTAGGCAGATTTCTTGTATTATTACCTGGCCCCTCCCCTAGGGATGATCAAGCAATGATCATGTCTGTGTGTGTGTGTGTGTGTTTCTGTCAGTCTGTCTGTCAGCCCGTGGCTGGGGCCAGGTCTGCTATCTCTGATTGCCTTGTTTTTAAAAGATTTAACCCTTCGGTTTTTGGAATATGGGATATAAGTAATGACAAGAATGAATGACAAGCAAAATTAAAACAGCTACCAATACCATTGCCTTTCTGACGCCAGAACTCCTGTTTCAGTCCTCTAAATAAAAGCGGGAGAAAAATACTCGAGAGCTCCATTTCATGCTGATAAAAACATATCATGGGGTTACTATGTGGATTTGAGTATGTGACAGTCAGTGGTATCAAGTTCAGATGCCATTTCTAGAGGATGTTGGTCTACTGTTGTGCCATCCCCACTTTGTCACACAGCAAGGGGGAGGAAGATTTGCAGTTCTATAATACCAAGAAAGATGACTGTTCTCAGATTATATGAATGGCAATGTTTTTTCTGAGGTTAACTGGTGATTTCATCAACCAAACGTCAGCAATTACTCATGCTTGGATGTCAAAAGAACTCTAATGGATCCAGACTTCCTTTTAGCATAGATCTACATGTCTGAATGGAAATATTAGGATCTTGACAGGTTTTGTGCATGTTGAGATCCTGAATTTGCCTATTGTTCATACTACCATCATCAAACTGTTCAAGTTTATTTATTAAAATATTAACTTTCACCTACATTCATTAATTTTAAATCCTACAGTATCCTTAATTGCATTTTATTAGACATATAAAGTGACAATGCACATTTGCCGAAGGCATGTCAGTTTGACAGATGTCTTCACTCTTAGATTGCTCATGGAGGTTTTTGTTAATGTTGGTCCAGCGATTCTTGTTTTGAGTTTCATATGCAATAAACTTACGTCATTTTTTCACTTAAATTGTCTACTTCGAGTCCGTTCAGTACAACCCTAACCTTCCGGTGCATACACAACTGTGAATTATACTTGCAAAGATAGTTGGATGGTGGGCTTCAAGATCCTTCTAGGATCTCTTGTTTTCTCTTCAGATGAGCAAGCATAGAATTAATATGAATCTGAATCACTGAATCAATTTAGGTAGCTAGTCAGTTTCTCTTGCCTGAATTATATGTCTCGCAGCACTAGCAGGCAGGTATATCAGTGAGATATCTTGCTATGTTAAGTGGGACTGATTTGATTTGGCAGGTACTGATTGTGTATGCATTGATTGGCTAACGAATTAATGCCTTTTGCTATTTAGCGGTTTCTGGGAATTTTCATTTTCTCTTGATTCCATGGAAAAGGTTTGGAAAGGTAAAATTTCAACATTTGTCTTGCAACAGAGATTACTGGCTGCAGGAATAAGCTCACATGGAATTGATTTGTTGGGAGAAGGGGGGGTGGGGGGGAGATCTGTTTTGCGACTATTAGTTTTATGTATGTTCTTGCTTTGTTGGTGTTTTTGAAAACCAGATCATCCCAACAGCAACTTCTCACCACCAGCCAGACTTACTGCTTGCATTGGGTAAACTTGGAGTCAGAAACCTGTTAGCCAGTAGAAGAAGACAGTATTTTCCTGTAAAGCCTCTTTAATTGGTCTTTCTTGCCTCTGTTCATCGAACGGAAAAAAGGTTGAAAAACATACTCTTACTGACATCCCATTATATAGTGACAAACTGCTCATAGTGAAAAATTATTTGGGGCAAAAGAAAAAATATCCAGGGCTTCCACCCTGAACACCTTAGCCAGGTGACACCACTGCCTCTGAGAGGGATGCAGTGTCATTTATTGTTTGTATTTTCACAGGCATTTCACCATTGGGAAAATATGTATTTTGAATGTTCATACTAAAATGTACTACATTTTAGTACCATCTTGCCTTGCAACAAAAACACATTTTGCCATAGTTTTTACGATCAAGGATCTGTTTTTAGCTCATCATTGTCTCCTCTTTGTGATGTAGAAAAAGGTTATCGACAAACTTTTTTGTTTTAATTTTTTCAACAAAAGTAACACTGATGTGTAGTTTGTATCACAATGAAGGCTGAGTTTGAAGGTTGGTGTTGTTTGCGCGAGGGTCCCGGCAGCAGGGTGAGGGGAAGAACGGCAGGTGTGATCCCATGGCTGGGTGGTCCTGAGATTTTCAGCCTTGCCTTTTCCTTCCATGAGCTTCTCATGAAAATCATGCACAGTAGATGGTGAAATCCTGAAATTTCTTCAATTGTGCACTGGGAAACATTGAGCCTAAACTGTTGTCTTATTTTCTTGTGCAGCCTCATGCAGTTTTGTTTAATCTCAAACCATCCTTGCTCATAAATGCCCAGACCTTTTGTATGTGCCTTTTTTATAGCTAATCTTGATAGCATCAGCTGTTACCGATGAAGCTAGTGACCTGTGGATCATTCCAAAACCTTCCCTGTATTGCAGTGCTCTTGTCCCAACTTTTTTGGAATGTGTTACAGGCATCAAAATTGGATTTAAGGTACATTTGTCAAGATCATTTAAATTGAAAGCTAAAAACAGTTAAAAGAAAGAAAAAAAAAAAAAAAAAAAATATATATATATATATATATATATATACGGGATAATTAACGAGAAGGTGTGCATTCCACGGTTTTAATGCGCGACGCAGAGGCAAATAACCACCCGACGCGAAGCGGAGGGTGGTTGCCTCCGCGAAGTGCATTAAAACCGTGGAATGCTCACCTTCGAGTTGATTATCCCGCTTATACCATGGTCATTTGCCAGCGATATCAAATCGCAGCATTCAGAAATTTTTGGTGAAAGTTTTGCACCAAAAAAAAACGAGCTGGTAATCATTTAACAGGTGCCGCGCCTTCTCATACCCAATAGCCTACTATAGGCCAAGTTAAATTAAACCAGCTATCTTAGTTCATCTTACGTTCATGGAGAAAGATTTTTTTTTAGCACACGCTTACATCCGTTTACCAGCTGATTTGATAACGAATTCCAGCTGAAATGGAGATTATGCATAACGCAACATTATGTGCGATTATGCAGATTGTAGCTAACTTGCTACCCACAATTACAATGAACTTATGACGGTTTCCGCAGTCAGCGAGCTGAAATCAGTCTGCTGGCATAGCACGTAGCTAGCGAACTGTCAGCAGTTGCTGACACATGAAGTGGACACGTTAGCTTCCTTTGTAACCGTACACAATTACAATCTTTTAATGAATAAAGCCTGATTACCCCGCTGCTACCATATTTCGGTCATTATCGCTCGAGTACCTATAGTTAACCGCCCCGCTGGACGCAACTTGTATGACGCCGCTAAATTTACCGGAGATAAATTAGCTACTAGGTTTCTGTTGTACCCAGTCGAATACCACGTTTAAGGTTGCTAGGGTTACAAGTTGGCTAGTGGATGAATTTTGAATGGTGAGACGACCGTAGCCGAACTACCTGTGCGGTTCCACGGTTTTTATGCATACCTGCCAGCCAATCAGAAAAAAGTATTCACCCAGACCATGGTATAAATATATATAAGTATACAGTATATTCCTGTAAATCACTAAATGCCACTTGTGCCACTCACATGACTGAAATCAGTTTCTTCATCAACAGCATGTGCGGGAGGGCTGCAAGTAATCCACGCTTTTGCATAACATAACTTATTTCTCAGTTTTTTGGCCAAATTTATGGAATGTGTGCCAGATGTCTGCTGTTGGGAAAGCCCTGTCTTAGCTGTGCATGATTTCATTGCATTGTGTAGTCTATATCCTATTATACCTTCAGTATGCTCCCTTAATGCAATATGGATTTAATGTCATTTTGTCTAGACGCACTTTAATCTGAAAAGAGGGTATGTGAGAGTGTTTTTGTGGTAATATGATGCATATTCTCTTCTCATTTCATTCCATCTGACTCTTTTTTTTTCCCCCGTTTCCATGGTCTGGTGCTTGGGACGAATCTGTCTTCTTGAACCTGTTTCCTTCCGCGTCTCTCATCTGTCATGCATGCTCGGTCTGCCCTTTCTGTGTTTTATTCATTGCATGTAAGCATACGCATCCCTCGCTGAAATGCCCACTATGTATGGCATTTCCTGTCTCACACAAGTTCATCCATTTACCATCTCCTCAAAGTAACTATATTGAATTTACAGTCTCATGACTCGCACAAATTTTAATATATTCTTTGCATTTGAGGTCATCTCTCTCAGCTGCAGTATAGTCAATGTCATTTCCATTCTCTGTAATGAAGGGATCGCAACTAAGATGCCAGCGGTCCGTTTTGTTATCTTGGTCATCCTCTAGTACTGTGACAAAAGCCAGACAAGAATGCGGTCATGACTCGTGTTATTTATAATAGCAGAGACACGCAGTCTAGGCTGTTATAAATAGTGAAATGACATGATAGAAATGTTTTGGATAGAATTATGTTTAAACAGAGAATTTCTTGAAGAGAGACTGCAGGACCTGCTCTCTGTATACCGTATGCATGTTTATATATTACATTGAGTGCATATATATCATTGAACCAAATATACTGTATTTGAATGTTTTATGTTTCAGAGTTCGTTAACCCTCATGATGACGTAATTAACAAGTTTCATTTTCATACAGTATAGCAAAGTACTTCATGATGCTTCTTAGTCTGTAAAGTAATAGCAGTATTCATACGGTTTATAAAAAAAACTGGCCTCTGATACCCCATTTTCAAATCAATGAGAATGTTTAAATTGAATATTTTTGTGTGATAAGTTCTAAAGCTTGCAATCCTCCAATATGTCATTCATGGGTAACGTACTCAAACATCCCCCTCTCCTCTCTCAGAATCCTAAATTCCAGGAGCCGGTTACCCTAGATTTCCTTGATGCGGAGTTGGAGAATGAAATTAAAGTGACGGTACGTGGAGTAGCGCTAGTTTTTAGTCTCTTTTTGTGTTTACAGTTTGTTCATTCCCAGCAGATAAGCCTTGTCCGTTTACTGTTTCTCATTCAAAATGTTACCCCTTGAAGTAAATAATTAATGCCATAAATAGCCCTTACAAAGGATGTTCATGAAACTATCGCCTCTCTACTGAGGATACAGTGAGGATATGATATATTGTGACAGACTGTTCATTGTCAACGATATCAGGACCTCTCTGTTTGTCGAGGACAGCTGGGCCTGTTCTGGGTGTAGGAGAGCCCTTCATCAACACACAGAGCAGGGTGTGAGGTCTGTTTAAGGCTGTACTGAGATCTGTTCCAGTTGGCTCCTGTTAGAGGAGGGAATGTGATCAGAGGAATGCATACGGTGTTACATTTGACAGGACTTCAAAATTATACACTGGAGACTACAATACACTCCTTCAAAGTAATGTTGAAAAACTGAACATACATACAGTGACTTTTTGATGGTTTGTGACAGCCTTGCAAATTTTTAATTCAGATCATGTGGCAACTTGGGATAAAAAGCATAATTATCTGGGGAAAGTGGTTGAAATGTGAGAGTAGAGGTATGTAAAATGTCTCGACTCTTCTCACCCATTGTCTGGTAAAAACATTCATGTTAGAATGAAATTTATTGAAATTCGTTTCATAAAATGTGGTGTGCAATATGAAAGATAAATCGTTTTTTTTAATTTTTTTTTTTTGGTCTTAGAGGCATTATTAAATTTGGGATGAGCATTTTCCAGTCTGGGATTTTATTTATTTATTTTATTTATTTGTAGGGGTGGGGGCAGAACTGTCTAATCTACTATTGTGACATGCTGTCATCAACTAAGGAGGAGGGAACCATGGCACATGTTTCCTGGGACCCATGTGATGACTGGCTCTTGTTGCTTTACACTGTCACCAATCACATACAGCCTATGCTGTCATGTAATACACTCAGTGTATACTTGGCTCATACAGCTGCAAGTGCCTGGTCAACCTGGAATGCCCTCTAGAAAGTTATGAAGCCAACAAATTTTAAATGACTTAACATTATCCCAGGTGAGGCTTGACCAATTGCTGCCCCGGCAATGCGGATCTCTGGGCATTGGCAGTAACAGGAAGCCTTGGGTTCGAACACCCAATGACCGGTTGTGATTTTAGAGGGCCACTGTCTGCGATTTTAGCATGTTCTGGTGATCATATAGACATTCATCACAGCAGGAGCGTTAAACTCAGGTCCAGGAGAGCTAGTGATTGCAGGCATTAGTGGTTTACATTCACTCAGGTGTTGATTAAGGCCATGACAATTTGTAACTATTTAATTTCTAAACTTGTTTACTCATTAAAAACACACTGAAAACCACCTGACACTGTGGCCCCTCTGGACCGGAACGTGACACATTATCATTTGAATTTCGGCTGTGAGGTCAAACTGTGACTGTATTACCTGGGGGTTATCTGGAGGCTAAATTGCTTTTTTTACTATGAACACAGTGACTTTTATTTTAGTCAAGGATTACCTTTGACCAATAGAGCAATAATTAATGCAAAACAAATCTGTGAATGTTTTTTTACTTCATTTGCAGATCAGAAAAAATATGATCGATGGATTGACAGGACAAAAAAAAATAGATACTCTGGTGAAATCTCAGGATGAGGTGAGTAAAGAACTGCTTAGTGAAAGATGCTCATTTAAAAAAATATTTCCCTTGTTCTTGCATATTTGTCACATTTAAATGTCTCAGATCATCAAACAGATTTTAATATTAGACAAAGATAACCTAAGTAAACACAAAATGCAGTTTTTTTTGTGATGATGATTTATTGATTGAAAAAAGATATTCAACTCAACCTAGTCCTGTGTGGAAAAAGTTATTCCCCCCTTATTATTAAACTTATTTTATTGATAATTGGGTTAAATTTCATTAGACACATCCACGCATGAATACTACTCGCTCAGTTGAATCCAAACATCACTTAGATAGAACCTGACTGGCTATGTGAAGTTGGCAAAAAGCAACACAGGATACCGCTATCTAAAGAAATTCAAGAACTGATGAGAAACAAAGTTGTTGCCAGCTGTCAGCTTGGAAAGGGTAACAAAACCATTTCTAGGGCTCTGGGACTCCAGAAAACCATGATGATAGCCATTATTTATAATTGGAGAGAACTTAGAACAGTAGCAAACTTTCTCAGCAGTGGCTGGCCTACCAAAGTTCCTCCAAAAGCACACCATCAAGTCATCCAGGAGTTTACTGAAGGACTCACATTAACATTGAAACACTGCTGGCCTGATATAAGTGAAACTAGTCCAGGCAGGAAACTCGTGTCATTCTAAATCACCTTTTTGGTTTTCTGCGACAGTGAGAATACTTTGATCGCAGAGCGGCAACAGCAAAGAACCAATTAAATTAGTCTATTTAAGCACAATCAGCACAAACACCTTTGCTGCTCAATCTGGTGCCTCACGTGCAAGGTGAGAAATGTTTTTTGTTTGCCACCTCCACCCCAGCCTCCACCTCTTTGGTTCTGTCCTGTCTGACGGTGGGGGGATTCTTTGGTTCTGCTCCCTATCTAATTTTGTTGTTGTTTAGCATATTCTGTTCTTGCTATGCCATGGTAGAGAGCACCTCCAGAGCAGAACCTTTCGCCAAATTCAAATGTCATTACATCTACATGTCAATAAAATTGCTCAATCTTAATACTTGAGTTTACCTGACTGAAGCACCTTAGTTAAAGACAATGTTCTACATTATGAAAGAGACTGGACAAAAATGGCACGCATCAGAGAGCTGCAAGGGGAAAACCGGTGCTGATCCAAAAGGACATAAAGACTTGTTTCACATTTCACAAAATCATTTTTTTTATGAGCCCCAAGACTTTTTGAGTAAAATTCTGTGGAATGATGAGTCTGAGTTGGAACTTTATTGGAAGATATGGGCTTACATCTGGTGTAAAGGTCATGCTGCAGTCCACAACCAGACAACTCTGAGAGTGCAAACCTCTGCCAAGACTGTGGCAATAGGATTTCAAGATGGCTGCCGTGGCGGCCATATTGTTTGACCAATCGAGGTCAATGTCAATAGGATCCATCCCTGATGTAATAGCCACCCACCTACAAAATTTCAGAGATATCTGCTCATTGCTTTTTGGGTTATTTTGTTTACAAACAAAGAATCAAACAAACAAATGGCACCAATCACATAACCTCCTGCCAACTTCATTTAGCGGAGGTAAAAAAACATCATACCAACAGTCAAACATGGTGGTGTTAACATGATGGTCTGTGGCTGCTTTGTTGCTTCATGACTTGGGTGACCTGTTATAATTGATGAAACCACAAACTCTCCTCACAACCAGAAAATTCTGAGGGAGAATGTAGGCCATCAGTTTGCGACCATAACCTGAAGCACAGTTGGGTTATGCAGCAGGACAGTGATCCGAAGTACACAAGCAAGTCCTCTGCCGAATGGCTCTGAAGAAACAAAATGAAGGTTTTTGAGTCGCTTTGATAAAGGCCTGCCTTGAATCCGATTGCGATGGATAGCATAACCTGAAACAGGTAGCCCATTCTTGAAAACCCTCTGGAGTGGCTGAATTAAAACAATTGTCCTATGAAGAGAGGGCCAAAATTCTGCACTGTACAGCAGTGTAAAAGATTGATTGCCAGTTATCATTTAAAGGCTGCATTTATGTGTTCACTCACAATATCTTTGTATACTGCCCAATCAAAAAAAGTCACACTCTCTCATATTTTGTTGGACCCACCTTTAGCTTTGATTATGCCATGCATTCACCATGGTATTATTTCCATAAGCTTATGCAATGCCACAACATTCATTTCTGTTGAGAGTTGCATTAATTTTTCGCCAAGGTCTTGCATTAGTGATAGGAGAGTCAGATTGCTGTGTGAACTCTTCTCCTGCACATCCATTAGATTTTCAAGGGGGTTAAGGTCCGGACCCTGTGGTGGCCAATCCATGTGTGAAAATGATGTCTCCCGCTCCCAGAACCACTCTTTCACTATTAGGGTGAATCTTGGCATTATCATCAGGGAAGAAAAAACTATTGACGGAAAAACCAGGTAATTCAATAAACAGTATACAGGTAGTCAGCTGACCTCAATTTTTTTGGCACATATTGTTGCTGAACCTAGAGCTGACAAGATGAAGCAACTCCAGATCATAACACTGCCCCCACGACTTGTAAGGTAGGCACGAGGCATGATGAGTGCATCATCTTCCTTGAAGACGATGGCTCACCACTATCCTTCCAGGTTTTAATCATTTCTTCAACAGTTCTTAGCCCAATTTCGATCTCCCCAGTTGTTTTTATGCCCCTGTCCTCCAAAGTGGAAAGGGAGCATTATGTTGACACCATGTCCGTCCAACGTCCGTCCGTCGTCCGTTAACTTTTCGTTTCCGTGGGATAACTATAGAATCCCTCGTCGGATTGATGCCATTTCTTAATGGCCTATTGGGAGTGGCTAGAGGAAGGTTCCTTTCGAAAACTAGCGTTGTGCGATATCTAATATGGCCGCCACAGCAGCCGTCTCAATATGCCCTTGATCAACATACAGGCAGGGGCATATGCCACGCTCTGCGTTGCTCTTGTCCTTGCTTGATGCAGGCCAGTAATTGGACCCTTCTGATTCAGAGTAACATCTTTACTGACATCCACGACCACAGTATAAGTCTTCCGACATGGTTTTGTTCGAAATGAGAAGCTACTTACCACATTAGTTAGGGTTAAATAACTTGTTCCCTGCTGAAAAATATTAATCTCTGCAGAAATTAAAACAATTACTCCTGACCAAATGAAGCAACCCCAGATCATAACACTGCCACTACAGGCTTGTACGATAGGCACTAGGCATGATGGGTGCATCATTTCATCCACCACTCTTCTTACCCGGATGCGCCAATCACTCTGGAACAGGGTACATCTGGACTCATGAGACCACATGACCTTTTCTCCACTGCTCCAGAGTCCAATCTTTATGCTTTCTAGCTAATTGAAGCCTTTCTTCCAAGAAGCCTCACTTGTAAGTGGTTTTTTTATGGCTACACAGCTGTTTAGTCCCAATTATCTTGCATTTTACGCATTAGAATGCTCTCACTTTCACTACTAAACATAGCTGTGAGTTCTACTGATAATTTTTTTTCGATTAGATTTCACCAAATGTTTATGTGATCTCTGATCATGATCATTCAAGATTTTTCCGAACTACATTTCTTCCTTGTGGTTCACCACTATCCTTCTAGGTTTTGAACTGTATCCTTCTACAGTTGTTGACCCAATTTAAGTAGTTACAGCAATTTCCTTAGTTGTTTTCTTTGTATGGTGCAGGCCAGTAATTAGACCCTTCTGATTCAGAGTAATATCTTTTTCATGACCATAGTATGTCTTTGTTTAAGATATAGTATGACACGTTTGTTTAAGAAATAAGAAGCTACTCACTGCTGGTTTAAATAACTTGTTGGCCACTGAAGAATATTAATCACTGCAGTAATTATCCAGTTGAAGGCTCTTATCTGTATGCTTAGTTAAATCCAGATGGTGCTTTTTTTCACTAGGCTGTGTATCGTATTAAAATTAGTTGGGTGATCTGAAACACTTACTTATGGTAAATCTGCAAAAACGGAAGAAACCGGTAGAGGCAAATACTCATAAACAACACTGTAAATAGACAAGTTTTGCACCCAGGCAAAAAAATCTGGCTCTCTGTTACATTATACAACTAGTTTATTTGTCGTATGGCCATCAATTAATTATAAAATTTGAATATAAAATATTGATTTAGCAGCACTGCAAATCAGTTCTGCCCTCACTGTAAAATCCTATTTTTTCATAAATCATTATCAGACAATCTTGCCATTTTCCCCTCTTTGTTTAATTGTCTTTGACAGAGGTACATTGACAGAGGAGTCAGGACTTACACTTGGGCTCCTGTCAATGGCACAGACTACAGGTAACTACGTAAATCTGTGTGCATGGAATTGCAGAAATAGATAGCAGATACAAAGAAAACCTTAAGATACTTCTGCTCAAAAATATGAATTGTGTTTATACTGCACAGGGCATGCCATGGGCGAGCACTCTGTCCTAATTCCTCATTCTCTTTGGGCATGATTGTGAGCCATGCTCATGACGGTTTGGGTATTATTATTTTCTGTAGTACATTATTATAGTGCAGTACATTTTGAACAAATTTCCTCCCAAACTGAAATTCTAACTATTCTTCAACCACTTTGACTTCTGGCATAATCATGGTCTTGTTTGAAAGATGCCACTCAGTAGATTGCTCTTGTATAGTCAGAATTGCTGAGAAAATTATCCAAATTGAAACACTGGCAATATAAGTTTTTGTTGGTTAGAAAAATATTTTATATTTCTTCCGCCCCAATGGCACTGTGTCCAAGCCTCATCAGCGTAGACAACTAATACAGCCACAGCCTAAACAACTGCAGGTCCAAATATTATGGTTGTGTAAGCAAAAATAAAAATTTTTTTTTTTTGGTCATGCTCCTGCATGTTTCAACAAACAATTTTGGAGAGTCCACATTTCCCTGTGTGTCTAGCCTTTGCTTTTAATAAGTTTTACAACTTACTTCGATCAGGTCGCCTCCCCGATATTCAGCTAAATTTTCACTTGATATACCCGCCTGATTCTCTGCACTGCTGTGCGATTGTATATGCATACTAAAGCCGCTTCCAAAACTCCTTTGCTTCATTGACAAAATACCCCCTCGTCAGAAACCATTCCAACAATTACTCTGCATAAAAACCAATCATTGTGCCACCAAACGCATCTGTCTTCTGGTAGTTTCAGACTACTGGCTGCCTGCGTAAACTAAAAGAATGTGATTTTCCTGTTACATTGGAGTGAGGGCTGATATGTTAACTCGTAAATGCCCCCTGTGATAAATTTGTCACATGATTTTTGGGGTTGTCAAAACCACTGACCCCACATAAATTTTGCAACCTAATGCCCATAGTGACATATTTAGACCGTCAGTGCTTCCATCTGATGCATAATAGTCAGGCCTACCAAAGAAAACGTAGCCTCAGCACACAAAAACTTTGAAATGCCTACATTAATCGCGGAAATAGCAACAGAAAAATAATACCCCGCTACCGAAACTGCAAAAACCGCAACATAAACTGTTGACTCGTAGCATAAGACTATGAAACTGCAACATCTTCTTTCACATCTGTCTTTGCCATTTACTGCGCTTGCGCGTACCGGCCCAGGCTGCTTTCAGAGATAGCGGAATCAGGCGTGTCTCCTTCGGGTGGTAAGTAAAGCTTCCAAATATGACGTTATTGTTAATGCAGATGTTCAGCAGCCTGGGCCGGTACGCGCAAGCGCAGTAAATGGCAAAGACGGATGTGAAAGAAGATGTTGCAGTTTCATAGTCTTATGCTACGAGTCAACAGTTTATGTTGCGGTTTTTGCAGTTTCGGTAGCGGGGTATTATTTTTCTGTTGCTATTTCCGCGATTAATGTAGGCATTTCAAAGTTTTTGTGTGCTGAGGCAACGTTTTCTTTGGTAGGCCTGATAGTGGAACTGACACTACACTGGCTGCACCAGCTAACCTTTCCAATATGGCTGCCCCCATGGTGGAATCCACACGATAGATCAGCACCCATTCATCTCTGGATAAAGTAGACAAACAGCTAAGCTAATGAAAAATAAGCTATGCCTAATACTAATCCCCAAAATGCCATTGTGACATACTATATGTCACAAAACTAAAATGAGGTCAAAGGTCACCAAAAATAAAAAATAGCTATTGGGTTGTTATTAGCCCCCTCCGCAGGACATATTCATGGAATACATAGATTTTTCTTTCAACTTTTACTATAGTTGGGCATTTAAGGGTTAAAGCACTCACTGATCCATTGGATCACCACACTATAGCCAGTGGGTGCACTTTAGTTGCTCCCAAGGGGCTACTGTGCAATTTACAGCTATGCATCACGAGTAAAAAGAGCTGATAACAGAAAAATTTGCAGAGATGCGATAAGTATGTCACAGTCGATTTAGTGACGTTTGTCCATGCTTGCTTGTTTTGCGGCTCAAAAACGATATCAAGTCTTTATGTCTGGACCGCAACTGAGGTAAGGACACTGATTTCAACTTATTTTGACAAATATGAAGAGCGCTGTACAATTGAACCTATGGGACTGCATAGCCAGGCTAACGGTTGTGATGAAAATTTCAAGTTCTATTTTCGCTATTGTATTTGCATCATAAAATGGCTTAAACAGCTAGAATGCTGCGTCCTGAAACGTTCGAACGATACATAGCACAACATAGCACAATATTTGACAGTATGAAAATGCAATTATGCCTAGCGGCCTGCCCTCGGGCCATTGCTAGCAAAATGGTCAAAATGATCTGTGACTAGTTTATTTCAGGAAAGTTCAAAAGTGCATTTGTAAATGCAGCACTGTATGGCAGCAAATTGATGTTTTATACCTTACACTAGATGCCAGGTGAAAAGGTAGGCAGCTCAAATATGTTTTACCTCTAGGGGTCATTCTGCTTATCAATATGGATAGAAATCAAGTGTTACCTGCACTTGACAATTAGCATTTATCCCCCCCCAAAAAAAATCCAAAATACATGCTCCTCCCCAAGATAACACAGATCACTGTCTGTCAGTCACCCAATAGGAGTTGAAACACAGTTTCAACAGTTTTTTTTTCTTTTAATCTAAGGTTTTTGTACTCACTCACATTTAATGTAATTTAAAATCCAAGGCAGGAAAATGTGTATTTGAAAAATACTGAGCTGGTAAAATGGGAGATTGAAGGTTTCTGTGTGGTGAGGGACCCAGTGAAGGCCCCCTCTTCAGACTGTTAAGTGCTATCACCTTGAAAATGTGCCCCATTCCCACAGTAAGATCTTTCATGTAAACTGATCAATACTGTGCTTTTGAGTGTCAAAATGAACACTTCAAATATACTACCAGTCAGAAGTTTTTGCACACCCTAAGATCTTGTCAAGTCTTTATCTTACATGTATGTTTACAACAAAGAAATCACTGGAACCCAATTCTTGTTCATTACAAATAACAAATTTACTAGAAAAATCCAAAAGGAATCCAGCACAGGTGATTGAAATGACCAGCTCGCAATCAACCCCTTGAAGCTGCTTGATAATGAGTAGATCATTTGAGTCACCTGTGCTGGAGCAGAGAGATCTAACACATGCAGGACAGGTGATGGTCCAGGAGGGGTTTGAGAAGCACTGGATTAGATCATCATCACTGATCTGCTTAAATATTGACAAAATGACTGATCCTGGTTTTTCATAATTTGTTTTGCCGTATACATGGTTTATACATTGGGCTTCCATTTTCCTACCTGTCTTTTACTGTATACAACCAATATGAGACTATTAGCCTACACATGGACAAAATATTTTTAAAAATTGTAACAATTACAGAAAATATTGGGGTGAGCAAAAGCATTTTACTGGTAGAGTAGTACTGACTTAACCTGCCAGCACTGAGAGCATTTTGATGTGTTCTTCAGTCACAGACTCCAGCTACTGAGCAGCAGTGATGTTCGCATACACATTAGTCTTCTCATACATCATCATTTATCATCATTTCAGTCTCAACGGGACTTCCCTGGTTAAATAAAGGTTAAATAAATAACTAGCAGTGACAGATAATAACAGGCGAGTGTAATATTAGTCCATTGTATCTGTGTTGCTGCATCTGCCTTTTTTAAGGCTTTCTGCTCTCATATTATGGCTCATTTCATTAATTGACTTGATGTGACATGCTGCTCCTCACCAGTGACCCTCTAGCAAATAACTTCATCAGAACTTGCTGCCAGGGGGTATTTATGTAATGAAAATGTGAGCTCATTAGTTATTTTTCACTCAGCGGTGCTTTTTAAAGCCACCTAAACTACTGTACAACATTAAAGTTCAAGGGAGCTGGAAAATAGAAGATGTAATTGCATGGTCCAGGCTGTTTGAAACTGTGCGATGTTCTGGGGAATTTTGTGCTTTAGGGAACAGTGCATACAGTGCCTTGTCAGACCTTAGTTTTTGTCTTCCTAATATGCTGTTCAGTTAATTGATGTCTTTGTATTTTCAGCTTGGCTCTGGTTTTGCCTGAATACAGTTTGTACTACATCCAAGCAAGAATAGGAGATACAATTACTCAGGCTAAATGTGAGTATTCTGGAGTTAATTTCACGCTTGCAATGTGCTGCTAATTCTTCAAAAAGGTATTTACTGTTATGTTAATAGCTGAATTTAGTTATTGGATTACACAAATTGTATGTGTTGTCAGTCACTATGCCACTTATTCCATCAGTTAAATCTTCAAATTGCATGGTAAATTTCCATACAACATTGCACACAGGAAATAATAGGATATTCCTCTTACTGTTAAAATGTACAATTTTGGTCTCTTGATGTTAAGCTGTAGCATTGATCCTCTCTGACAGTGCTCTGCACTTCCCCGGATTTCTGATTAAATAGTATAAATAATTATTATTGTGCAATGAATAGGGTATGTTTTCTGCTGCAAAGGTTATGTGTTCTGCAAATGCTCCTCAGAAGCATTCCACTGGATTGAAAGTTCATTTTTGTTGGAAGTCTACAGTGTGTCTGCAGAAAGACCAGTCACGTGGAGTCTCTCCAGTCATAACATCTTCAGTAAAATCAACATCATGTCTTAATAAAGAAACTATCTGACCTTTTCCAGCCTGAAAATTTAGTGCAGGTTTTTTTACCCCTTGGACAATGTGGGATGGGATGTGAAATTAGAATTTTAACTGAAAGCAGTGATTTGTGAATTGTTTTTGCTCTGTATTACTTTGAACACAAAGCAGCAGCACATTATTTGATGTTTTTCGCAATAATTAATTTTATTTTTCAATATAAGCACATCTCAGTTTTGACGAAGATGGGCAGTATCATGTGTATAATTTCGCCATTTTGTTTCACTGCACTTAATAAAGACAATAATTGATTGAATGTTTCGGGTACAATTTTGAGCCATTCTTCCTGCAAACTAGATGCGCAACAGCACACAGATCTTGTTCTCTCATTTTTCATTTCAAAATTAGCATCACATTCTCTATTGGGGATGAATAAAGACTGCAAACAGGCAAGTCCAGCACTGCCGCTCTTCTTATGCAGCCATACCGTTGAAGTGCATGCAGAATGTAGTTTTGCGTTGTCTCATTCATATTCATGGGTTTCCGTGGGAAGGATGTTGTCTTGAAACAAAGATATGTTTCTACAAAATCTAAATGTATTTCTCAGAATTAGTGCTGCCTTCACAGAGAGTTACCCTTGCCAACGACACTGGGACAACCCATCCACTGACTAGGCATGACTTTTGGACTTGTTGCTGTTAACATTCTGAATGGTCCTTTTCTTCTTTCGTGTGGAGCACACAACGTCTATTTCTTCCAAAAAGACATGAAATATTGGTCCCTCTGGCCTTAACTCATGTTTCATGGAGTGATGATCCATCGTTGTTGTCTCTGAGCCCAGAGAGGTCTATGGCACTTTTGGACACTGTGGACATAAGGCTTTCTTTTTTAAGGACTTAAGGGGAATTTATGGATTCAATCGGTATTGTGGTATTTCACAAAGATTTTACAAAGTAATCCTGAAGCCATGTGGTTATATCGTGTACAGATACATGACGGTGAGTGGGTTAGCACTGTCACCACACAATGAGAACGTTTCGGGTTTGATTCCCTGCAGTTTGCCTGTACTCGCTGTGTTCACATAGGTTTATTCCTGGTGGTCTAGTTTCCTTCACCTCGAACTACATGTCCCTCTGACCAAGGCATTGGCTGTAGAAATGGGGTTGGTGCCAAGGCCTTTCACTGTGGCTGCCCACCGCTCCTAAGTAACTAGGATGGGTCAAATGCTGAGGTCAAATTACCTCAAGGGGTTAAATAAAGTATATATTATCTAATGATTGGAGATCACGGGCATTTAGGTCAGGCTTACACCCTTGCCCTTTAAGCACAGAAATTTGTGCAGATTTCTTGATAATTTTTAATATTTTACGCACTGTTGAGGATGAAATATTCTATCCTTTCTTATCTTGCTTTTGGAACATTGTTGTTAACATTTTCAATGATTTTCTCGCGCTATTATGGACAAATTGGCAATACCTTTGGCCCATCTTTTGCGCCTTTCCTGTATGCTGCTTTTGGTGTCAAATCATGATTGCTATCTTTTGCTGACATCGGCCATTTTAAATAATATCATTATTCTTTTTTTCTCTCATTACTATTCCTCCATTGCCCCATTCCAACTTTAGTGCAATGCATTGTTGGCCTGAATGGCAGTTATGGGTGTATTTTTACAAATAAAATGAAGGTGACCTGACAAAACGTTGAATATCTTGTCTTTATACCGGCTCCAAAGAAATACAGGTCAATTAAATCTAGAAATCACTGCTTAATTTTTTCAAGTGCATTTTCCTTTCCATCCCGACTTTTCCAAATAGGGGTTATAAATTGAAAACTGGAGGTTTTCAAATAGTGCTGCCTAGCTTTTAACACTACCATTTTACTGTGTCTGTTCTTCCAACAATGGTGATATAACTGGCCTGATTTGTCCATTTAGTCTGCTCCTTAGCTAATAGAAGCACTCCATCACCTTCGTCTCCTTTGCTTCCACATTCCAGTCACTTAGTTTAGCCCTGCTTGTCTGTTCCTCAACTGATCTTGACGTATATTGAGGTCTGACGTGTTTAAGGATGATCCCACCCAATAAAGTACTCCTTGAAGTAGATAAACTCAGCCTCTGCAGAAGTATTCTTCAGAGCATTTGAGGTATTAATGACTGATGTGGTTCCACGTCCAACTATGTGCCATATCTGTAACTTACACAGCCGTTAACCTGATACTAGATTTCTTGATTCTTCCGTTCGCTCATGTTTTTCTTTTATCTTTTTTACAATAAGAACGAGAGCAGTTAATTGACTTACGGAAAGGAAATAAGGAGGAGGAATGAGCTGTTGGAGTCAGCCCTCTCTCTCTTTCTCACTATCAGATATCAAAATGCAGTTTAAGGCTTGAAGTTTCTATTTTTAACCAGAGTCACCCATGTCAATAGATATGTCAGATATAAAATCTAGTGTCATACCCTGTAGATGCGTCATTCCAACTGTGGCAACGCTATCTGCCAGTTTTTGATCAGACAACTGAGATTCAGTCAAATCAAAACTGTTCTTTTTTAAGTATTATCCATTGATTAGGTGTCGTAGGATTTGAACATTTGGATCCGGAGAGTATACATTTCTAAAATATTCAGAGGGTAAGAGGAGATTTGAGAATGCACATAACATTTTCCATTTGATTATAATGTTCTTATTCATATCTTGTGCTGAATAAAATATTGTGCGTAATCCCTGATGTTTTATCCCCCCCGAACCCTTTCCCTGTGCTCTTGTTGTCTCTTTCTTTCTTTCTGACTTGCTCTCTCTGGCCCTCTCTCTCTATTTGTTTATCTCCCTCAGCAACACTTGGCAAGTATCCTCATGTTGTCTGTAGTACAGTTGTTTTGTGTCTGTCACCTGTTCTGTTTCTTTCACACTTCATTTAGCAAACCACAACAGACTGCCTGCCAATGTCTGCTGCATGAGTGCCACAGATGTGCATGCAGTGTTGAACTTCTTAAAATTACTTGGGTCCATCAGTTTAACAGGTCATAACACATAACGATCTTCCTGTTGCTTCACATGTTACGGAATCCTAAAATAGTGTTTCATCGCTGTGGCTGTCGTGTTTAATCATGTGGCTGTAAAGTCTTGCCATCATTCACTGTAGAAAAATTTTTTTCGAGTGTCGCTGATCGTTTGTGCACTTCCCAGTCATCGTTGTTGAAAGTTGAATCAATTTGATGTAATTTTATGTCATAAGAATTTGAAAAATTAATTACACAGGAGCGGTAAGATTTCAGAGAATTACAGTTTAAATAAATATTAAGTATTTGGACTTAGAATGAATTTGGCATTGTATTCACTGGCCCGCATGTCTTTCTATTCACTTAACCTGTTTGAAAGCTAAAAGAAAACAAATTGTTCTTCATTCTGAAATCCCGGGGCTTGTGCAAAAATTGAGACATTAATATTTGAACAACTGAGCCTAAATTTCCTGCCATTAATTGATATTAACCCCTTTCCGCAGATGTAGATGCCCGCATCTATAGACCGGCAAATTGGAAGTACGCTGTTACTGTACTCGATCACTAGATAGCACCCCCGGATCAGTTATTGAATGTTCACAAGCAAGCAGACCTCGAACGCGGTTCTGAATACGGTGAAGTTCACTCCACTCCCTGTTTTTCGAGAGCTGCATGAATTAAACTCCTCAGCTAAGCCTGATGTGCAAACTGGTCAGTATCCTTGCCCATAGTGTCGATTCAGCAGTTTGAAAAAACGATATCTTGACACAGAAAAAATTGTTATCCTTTGTAGCAACCAGTTTAGCCACAGTGAGCTAACAGTATTCCAATTAGTAGTTCATAAAAATCAGTTTTCTGAGGCAAAAAAATCGACATGGTATTAATTCTCTCACATTCTATTGCCTATTACAGTTGTCCCATACAAAAAAAATTGTAGTTCCCTACCGTGGATTTACGCGTAGATTCCTTCATCGCCAAATCCAGCGCTTCCTTATATCCTCCCGAGTACTGGCGTTGATAGCCAATCACTCAACCATACACTCAAGCTCTTCTGCGTAATTGTAGAGTTACACTTCATGGCCTCCTGAAGTTTCCCTGATAACAATGTATTGATTGGCTCGTTTCTTATCCAATTCCCGAGTGTTTAAACATTTTAGAGTAAGTGAAACACATTGATTGGACAAACACAGAGCATACAAACCAATGCGTATCAGCATGCGCTGTTGTATCCTGTCTACGTTATGCACATTACGCGGCTAAAATAGACGGGATTTATAGAAAGTCGGTTCGCAAAACTGGCCTTGAAGTGTTCAGTTACATTACAGAATTTAAATGAGAACGATATGCTCTATTGGAATTATTTCGAATGAAACAGGACCGGAGGGTTCTTGTTACTGGATACATCGCTCTCTATTTTATACAGTCAATGTCTCTGGAGGAGGGATTCACGAAAAAGGTCAGGCTGCTATTTTTGTTTGTTTTTTTTTTCTGTTTCGGAATGTATATGTACTCAACTAAGTCGAATGTCGAGGTTTTTTTCCTGTTTAAAACGCGAACTGCCCGTGCATTTTGGTGTGGACCCCCGGTACGTTCATTGCACGTTTCTTTTGAATCGGGAGACGCAATGGATTTGATATTCCCTGAAAGTGGAGTGTCTGTTCAGTTAAAATAAGGTATATTTCAGAATTCAGATATTACTGTGTTAGTGAGGTGTACTTGCTCCTTATAAGTGTTGAAATGGGTTCGTGAGCTTTGAAGAGGGGACTGGTAGCTTTCATTACAGGGTGAATGTTCTGACCGTTTAATTAGCAGTTTATTTAATGCGTGTTTTTGCTGGCTTTGAAGAAAAATGGCCAAAACTCTAAACTTTATTATGGAGAAAAGGCACGTTCATATTTGGAGAGGTTACTGGTGACCATTGGTATTCAACTGCACTGATATTGATAAATTCATACTAAACTCAACCAGAAAATCATTCGTTCATATTAAATTTCATGCCTTAAAGCTTTAATTGTGTTAAATACATGATTTTTTTAATGATTTGACAGCAAATCATTTTGAGACTTTGGGGAGACACTTGGGTAGCTGTATAATTTGGCTAATAGCATGTAGGTAATCTAGAATGTAATTTTGAAGATGAATTCTACTTGTGCTCAAGGAGTTTATGATACCATAAATGTATAGTTTTAAGCCCCAGCAGTTTTTCAATCGTCAGAATTATTTTTTTTGCAATTTCAATGGTGAATTCTCATGAAGATTTTTTATGTTTGCTGCTCATTTTCTCTACCAAAATCATGAAAAT
Source organism: Gymnothorax reevesii (assembly GCA_029721435.1). Classification (NCBI taxonomy): domain Eukaryota; kingdom Metazoa; phylum Chordata; class Actinopteri; order Anguilliformes; family Muraenidae; genus Gymnothorax; species Gymnothorax reevesii. The sequence goes on from CM056579.1 coordinate 44,136,309, forward strand.
AAACTGAAATACAATGTAATTCTAAATGCTGTAAGTGTCTTTCCTGAATTGAGCCACATTTTTCCTCTTTGTGAAGCTTAAATCTTGAATTATACAGCATTAAAGTGGGTAACCCATAAATAGCCAAATTTGGCTTCTGCACAAAGGGGTTAAGGTATTTTGCCAAGTGCGAAGCCAGAGTAGCAGGGTTTATTCATAGTAATATGGTAGACAGTGGGATGCAGCCCAGAGTTGGAACTGCGCAATTCAGTTCAGATGTCACCGGCGAAGCAGTATTGGTGTTGCCAATGCTTGGCCAGTACTTTCTGAGATGATTGCCAGATGGAGTGCGTACTTCGCCAGGGTCAAACTGTCTGATTGCTGTTTAACTTTTTTAACTTTTTAACTTTTTTTTTTTTTTTAACAAAAAACTCAATTACAGCAACTTTAAGGTTAATACTTTGTGCAAAAAAATCCCTGGCAAGATGACATGTTTGTCTTTTTGTATGATCTGTAAAAATGTTTCAGAACGTGTTTGGATGGGTTTTTGATTATGCCAACATGCTTAGATTTTCAGTTTCACCGATTACACTTGGGTTTTCACTTATGAAGTAGCCTTTCCTGTTTTGACCACTAGTTTTTATGGAATTTTGTGAATTCAAGCTCTGGGATGGCAATGACGCAACTTGATGTTCTTTTTATGTGGGGTTTTATGCATTTAATTCTGCTGGGTAATCCAATTATGACCAATTCTTAGTCCTTTAGAACAGGATACCCAATTTTAAGACATAATTTCCACATATTTAGTGGAATTTATGACTGTCTGATCTGAACCAGTGCCCTTATACCACTGGCAGCACAGCACACCCAAAACATCAGTGACTCACCCCCAAGGTTGACTGTGGGTGTACGGTGTTTGTCCCTGTACACATTCATTCATTTATTTTTTGTTTCCAAGCACTTTAGTTGTTTGTTTAGCCAAAAAAAAACATTATATTTAGTCTCAACTGACTATTGCTCTGACATCTGGTCAGTATCAATGATGTTTAGCAAACTCCTTGTGCTCAGTAAAGGCTTTCTTTGTGCAACTATTCAAGATAGTTGTTTAATACAGAGGAAATATCTTATGGTTCTAAGACTTGCTTTCCTCTGCGTGCCACCGGTCTCTGTCATTTTTGCTTCCTTTAGCATGTGCCTCCCTGTCCATAGGGGACACATACATTTGAATTCTCTCCCTGGTAAAGCTCTAACCATTTTCCTTAATTATTTATTTTTGCCATGAAACTCAAGAAATACCCTCATTCTTATAACCCCTCCCATGTGTACTTACCACTACTTCGCCTCTTTGTTAAGTGGGCTGTTTAAGCAGCTCTTCTGCTTCACCACTACTGCAGAAACATGCCTCTCCCTGCTACTGCTGTCCTGCATCAGTCCCTGCTGCTATAATTTACATTGATTAACATTGCCTGCTGCTGGTTAACATCCCACTTCCATCCCAGTATCTGGGTTTTGGGGGGGAGCTGATATTCTGACACTCCCTGCTTTTTTCTCCTCAGGCCTTTAGGCCATAGGGTGGGCCTGGCTCTGAGCCTGGACTCCATAGCATCAGTGTATGGATTTGTTAATCCTGCCATTACCGGTTTACACATTCGTTCAATGACTGAAATGTACGTTGTAGGGCCTATTTTTGTATCCTTTATTAGACTTGTATAGGTCATTACAATCGGTCTCTTTTCTAGTGACTTTTTTGGCGTTTCCCATGTTGATTTATTACAAAGGGATTTGCAGGAATGTCACTTCATTTTTGTTCCGTAATGAAATGCCTGATGATTGAATGACTCAGTAAACAGCAGTTCCCTTAGACAATCTTTTGGATGACAAAAATGAGCCACTTTACTGGCTTCCAGGTGGTGCCATCGGCAGGAAAAATGAGATACGGACCTAAAAATTCAGCTTTTTCTGTGGGACACCCATATCTACCCATGTGCCAAGTTTCATTCAATTCCAGGGGGGTCAACTGCACAATGAATATCAATCTCTCATGGAATGGCTCTTAACAGAGTGGAGTTAAATTTTATTGCCAGTTGAACTTTCTTTTGTTTTATTTGCAACTGTTTATGGTTCCAATATTTTTATACATATGGTTTTTCAGAAAAAAAATTAGATTATCAAAAAGCATTGAGATTTGAGAAGGAAAGTTTTGAAATAAATCTGCATAGTTTTCCCATATCTTTGAACACAACACATTTTATAACATTAGTTATAGTACAGGTAATGATACCCCTGATATCAAAGCGTTTCCCTGAAATGTGGTGTGTGAACGTGTGGCTTTTAGACGTAAAACTGGACTCTGCGCTGCGTCCACATCTATAATTGCCATCAAGGATGCGATACAGAAAAGTTTCAGGTTTCTGGGGCAGGAGATCTGATTTGATCACTATTTGTCCAATGTTGGGAGGACGTTTGGAAACAATTTTTGGCATGTCCTTGAAAGTAGCAGACAGCTTTGGGTCACTGCTCAGGAGGTACCAGTGTTGTTTAATTATTTTTTCAAACTATCATCCCATAGGTGAATACCACATAATGCACAAGGGAATATTATCAGAGGTCCTATTTCGCATGGATTGTAAACACTCATCTTGTGTTTTGTGCTCAAATTTATCCCGTGCCCTTTATCACCATTAATTTGGATAGCCCCTATCTTTGAAACGTGTGTCTAGGACATCACTTTGTTTTTTATAGTCAGTTTCGTCACTGCAAAGTCTTTGTATGGGGCTGTATTGACTGACGGGGAGACTGCGTTTCAGTGGTAGCGGGTGGAAACAGTGGTAGCGGGTAGATTTAGAAATGTGAATGCAATCATTTCACTTGTAGGTCCACCCACCATCGATGACGCTGTCCGTGGGTAGCTGTTTAGGTGCACGGAAAACACTTTGTAAGAGATGATCTGACAAAGAGCACTGGCTCAAAGCGTTCTCTTCGATTAAATATTTGGAGCATTTGAGTGTGCGAATTAAATTTTCTTTTTCATTGTCTTTCACTGAACTCAGCACCCGTATAAGGGATGTGCGTATTTCCTTGACTATTCTTAAAAAGTCAATGGACAAAATGAAATATCTGGTGAAGTCAGGCCTTGGTTTAAAATAATTTAAATTTAAAATTAGTTGCATTTGATTTTTGCCTGAACTCTGTGATGGGTATCTTCCTTGGTGATGCTCTGCAGAGTTACACAGATTTTTAACTCATATATAACAAGTTCATGGTACACCTTCCTCTGCATTCTCCATCTGTGTTTTCCAGCCTGCTCCTTGTCCACTGTGCTCGTTGAGGCATGACCATCTAACCCAAAAACCTTATGTCTTTAATTATATTTTTTACTGTCTTTGGCTGTTCCCATGAATCCTGACCTGGAATTTCAAACTTCCAAGAGTTTTTCAAGTTTTGCTGGCCTTCAGAGATGTAATAAATCTTGACTGCAGTTTGTTGAACAAAATGGGCATGTAACTGATAAGATAAGAAAAATGAAATAATTGACATCAGCAGACTGTAAATCTCCAGTTGGATACAGTATATATATATATATATATATATATATATATATATATATATATATATATAAAAATGGCTGAAACTCCACATAAATCATAAAAATACACTAACCATGCATGGAGTAATGCCGGATGATTTTTTTCTACATTTCGGATTGCATTTTGGACGGTTGTTGCTGCCGATGATTTATTTTACAGCACATTTGTGTTATTCAAACACTTCCAAAAATGTGCTGTATACAGAGTAAGTCAGAAAAAAGTCTTCTCCATGCCAGCAACAGAATGAACTTTGTATTCTCCAGATTTCAGTTAGATGGCAATATTTTTATTCAAGGCTTGTTTCTGAATAAAATATTGTCAACAGTAGTCCCCTGGAGTTTTACCCTGTTTCTCTTGTTCCCTCCGATTTCTCTCTCTACTGGAATTCCACAACAGGGGAAAAGGGCAAGTATTCAAAATGGTCTTTCTCCTGTGTTTCTTCCTTCCCCTCTCCTCCCTGCATGCCAAACACAACCCTTCTCATGTGACCTCTGACCTTCTATTCATACCTGCCACAGGCCTATGACTCTCTAACCGTCCGCAGCCTTTTTTATGTGGGGCTGCCTCACTAATTTTATGTGGGGTTCCCTCACTAATAGTGTTTACAGCACTTCAGCTTGTCACCTTAATGGTCACTCTTGAGCTGAAACAGGTCTAAAAACCGTTATGAAGTCAGCATGTGGAAACCTTGTGAGAAACGTTGTCTCCATGAGACTGCCGTTGTCACTGACAACAAACAGACACAGAGTGTGTGATGCCCTCTCTTCGCTCTTGAGGTTTTCACAAACTGAATTACAGCATGATATCTGTGGAGCTGTAATTAACAGTTGTATGTCCTGAATGTACAATGTGTTACTCACTACACTCAAATTAACCCCAAAAAATACTCTACAGTTGATGTAAAACTACAGTATATTTGATATGTAATTAAAAAGCCAATTGTCTAATAAATCCATCAGTAAATAAATAATTAAGTTAGTCTTCATATATTGGGAGGAAAAAAATACACTCATTTTTGTTTTTTGATATTTGTCTCAGAGTCGTAGTCAAGAATCATGTATTGGGCATGAGCATAATTTGCTGTATGGAAGCTATTAATACATGGGAACTGTAGAGAATTGTCTTGTTCAGTCATGCTCAAAATGGATATTTCTTTTCATTACTAACAATTTTACATTTCAGTGCTGTCCAGTGTCCAGCGCTCTACGTTGTCTTCCTCTCTTGCTTGGCAGGTTTTGTACGTGAGTTGGAGTATCTTTCCTTTTTTGAGGTTTTGACTTTGATGTTTTTCTTTGTTCTTAAAAGTTTCCGAGACCATGCAGCTGGAGAACTTTGATGAGTATGGATATACATTTATAGCACCCAGGTGAGGGAATTTGTTTTCAAGCTCAAGCATAACACTTGCTGTGTGATGCCTCTATATATGGGGCACGGAATTAAAAACCGCAGCATGTCAATATTTATATGAGTTATGTGTATGAATGACCATGGTATGATCCTTCATTGTAACTATCCATGCACTATCCCCAGCCCTGCAACAGACAAAAGGAGGGCTGGCTTTGCGGCCTGCTGTCCTCATGCAGTGTGACACATCTGAGACTTTTCAAACAACCTCCTTAGGAATGGCGGAAAGACCGCAGAATTCCCTCGTGATTATCTGTGAAAGATTTACGACTCTCCTCACTCAATACAATAAGCCTTTGAAGGCTTGTAAATTTACAAGACCTGTCATTTTGGCTTAATTTATGTCACTATTTGATTACACTGGCCAAAAAAAATAAATAAATGAAAAATCATTGTTGTAAAAAGCACCATTATGGAGTTGTTAACAGTTTTTCAGTGTGCTGTAGCTATCAAGATGATTGATGTCCACATGCAGAGACTAGAGTGCCATCTTCAGGCATCTATGAGATATTGTTTTTCCATATATATTTTACCCTAACCACGTCGTCTTGTGATTCTGCATATACCTGTTGTATTAATTGCGTGAAGTGTAGCTTCAGAAGCAGGATTTGTCAGATGTCTCGCTATTGATGTTCATGAAACTGTGTGTCAACAGAGAGTACTGCGAGGACCTGACTGTATCCGACAACACTGAGTTCCTGATGGCCTTTAATGAGTATATTGACACAAAAACGCCCAACAGCCCCACATGTGAGTGCAAACAAAATAGATAGTCTCAGCAGTACCTGTAGGGTGTCTTTGCTCCTATGCTACCTGGGGAACATTTGTAAAACTATTTAAAAATGACCACCATTCACTGAAGAAATTGAGACTTTGGATCAAAGTAAAAAAATTTGCATCAACTTGTTACAGCTAATTTTTTTAGTTTTTCTTAATTGATAAAAAATTACCTTTGTAAAAAAATTTTCACTTGAGAAAAACTAAAAAAATTTGCTCTAACAAGCTGACACAATTTTTTTACTTTGATCCAAATTCTCTATTTTTTCAGTGTTGCAAAGCTGCCTTTGATCTCTGGCTGAGTTTGTTAGAAATGAAATTTCATACCAGTGTCATGTTAATTACACAGAAAGTGAGCCAGATGTGTTGAACCCGTTGCTGTGATTCACACTGATACTATATTCCCTGGTTACCACCTGTGCTCTTTAGTCTAAATACACAGTTTCTGTGAAAGAAAGCAGGACATGTCAAAGAAAGAATGGAAGCTCAGAAGTCACTAGTTAGTTTGGAAATTATTTGTGCTGAGCAATGATTTGCAATAATTTTTTTTTTTTTACACACTGTACATATTCAAAGAACCTTAATATGTTCATGCCATCATATTTTTGTTACCTCCTATGGATTCATATTCTAAAATCATTGACGCCATGCGCTTTGGCAAGATGTGAAGGAAGTATTCAGAATGATTGAATTTTTAATTTTTTTATCCAAAGGTATGTTCAGTTATGGGCCATAATGGTCAATACCCCATTACAATTGGAGGACTGTTGTCGATCACTTTTTCAGTGGAATCGTATCAAGACTATAAAAGTATTGCATCTGGTGTTTTAAGAGTTAAGCTATTCATATAGCATATTTGTACAATGCTAAACAGGTCTTGTCAATTCATGACTGGAACAGGATCTGAGATGGATGTTAAAATGCAAAACAGTGATTTTTCTTTTGTCTCTTTTATCTGCTGACACGAGTCACGAAACTAATGATCAATAACAAACACCATACTGCCTTGCCCTCTTGATACACATATTGTCTTTCAGTCTGAATCTGCAAAGATGAGCGCATCTCTGTGTTTCATTACGCAAACAAGAATTGTATTTCATTGTGTTTGCTTTAATACATTTGGTCATGCACCCAATCGATACATTTCCTCCACTTCTCTCTCGTATCGATGTCCTTTTCAAAGCCCAGTTCTCCACAAAAGTAAATGCGTCATTGGGATCTGCCTCAGTGACTCATTGCTGTCCCTCAGAGTGGTCAGTTTTTCAAGGGCGACGCCATGCTAGCTTCAAGATGAGTCACCCAATTACAATTGTCTGGGGTAACATTATCGCATTCCCCAATATCGCTATCCTGATCTGACCATTTCTTCCTCTGACTCATAAATTGTTTCATTTTCGTGTATCATCTGCTCTGGACCCATGCCAGCTGTTCATATTGAACATTTTGGCACACCAAAAAGGGAGGAACAGTTTGCTGCAGTTCTGATTTTTTGTAGACTGTTGCTGAAGTAGGGGGTTGCATGGTTGCGCAGTGGGTAGCACTGTCGCCATACGAAAAGAAGCTTGTGGGATCAGCCCCGACTTTAGGCCTTTCTGAGTTTCTGAGTTTGCATCTTCTCCATGTGTTTGTGTGGGATTTTTCCAGGTACTCGCCTTCCTTCCACAGCCCAAAAACATACCCTTCCATAGTTATGGTAGTTTGGGTGAATGGCATATGAGCCCTGAAATGAATGTTGAAAATCCATCTTGAAAAAAAGAAGAGGAAAAAAACTGGAAAGAAGCCAACTCAACACTCCTCAGCACCACCTTTGTTCCATTAATATTATGAAGCCTGGGAAAAATTAATGCTCTGTTGCTCCCTATCTGAGTAATGGTCTCAGCAAGCTTAGCATAATCTGTCACTTTTCGGTTTCTTTGTGGAATATGCTAGAACTTTGCCATATTGATGTGTGAGCTAAAATGGTGGGGTCTTGTCTTTCAGGCAATGTTTCTCTCGTCAATAGACTTCTGCTGGATGCTGGACTGACCAGTGACCTAGTCAAGATATGGAAGGAGCAGAATGTGTGAGTTACACTATATGTGGATGTTGAACTTAGCATCGTTCCCACATGACATGGCTAATAGAGGACCTATTATGCTGTTTTTTTATTATGATGTTCTTGAATGTCCTAAGGCAGGTTGATAAACTTTTTTGCAAAAAAAAACTTGAACCCTACGACCTGTCGAGGACACGCATGCCAGACCTTTAGGACCATGGTCACAACACAAGTCACAAGAGATGGGAAAACATCCCTTCAAAATTTCTCATATATTCCATTGCAGCATCAACAAAGTGTGGTTGATTTCATTTAAAAAGTCATTGTTGGACTTTGCGTTGATCAGTTTTTGCGATTGTGTCCATTGGGATCGCCTGTGTGAACACTGAAGTCACCAGTTTAAATAGAAGAATTCAAATCAGTGCAAATTATTGACTAAATTTTAGAAAAGTCATCAATAAAGCATGCACAGTATTTCAGGGGCCTGCGCACAGTTACTAATATTCTGTTACAAAGGTTACAAATCTTTTAGCAATTGGGCTTCAAGAAAAACCGTTCGGATTTTTTTTTTTCTTTGCTGTTCATATATTATTTTCCCAAGGCACCAGGCGAACACAAGCTAAATTGCACCGAAGTTTGCACATTTACTTTCAGTGCTGTATAAATCCACTACACCACAACCTGCAGCTTAATTTACACTTTCACATTCGAAAATTCAATAGATGTGACTGAAGATTTTTGTGACAAACCCTGGCTTTCTCACCGTGCTTACCTGATTCCCACTGGAGCAAAAAAAAAAATAATAAAAAACCATCGCAGCGTTTGGCCCTGGACCGAGTTCGAGAACTGTTGAGTTAGGCTACAGCAAACTACCTTGGTGGCCAACTATCGCACTGGCTTGAACATATTTTAAACAGCTATGTGTTTACAGACAAGCAACCCAGCTGTGTAGGAACGGTTTGGTGTCGATAAAAAATTTTGATCATTATAGATTATTAATCAGATATTGTATAGCACTGTCTTGAGCCTTTACAGCTAACTTGGAAGTACCATGTTTTGCATAACGTTAGCTCAGAAATCGCCAGTCTTACTGTGGTAGAAAACATGGCAAGAAATGACATGGTTGTACGCATCAAGCGATTGTTAAGTCGAAGACAAATCAAATTAATATATGCCATATAAAGATGCACCCATATCAATCACGTTTATGTAACTAGGGACTCATATAGAAATTTTCACACATTGTTTTCCTAGTTCATTATGAGGGGATGGTTGTGCTTCAGCTTCCACCGTTTAACTGGTTAAACAAAAATCCGTGCATATTCACTCGCTCACATGACTGACTGCCTCAAAACATCATTCGGCTTTTCAACTCCACAGAGACCTGTCAGCCAATAAAACAGCATTTGGACGTATTTTCCGGTCAAACCCTTCTCTGATCGGCCTTTCTTGGCTCTGATCATTGAAGATACAAAAGTGCTGTTCTGTTGTACGGACATTCAGTAACGTAGTAAACTGCCAGAAGTGAATAACTATTCCGGACGGCTTGATTCTTTATATTTCAGAATAGCAATAGCTACGTTCAGAGCGGAGGACAGATAAAAAAATAAAGATCAGTAGCCTTCCAGGAGGTGGCGGGCAGAATGAAAAAAATATATATTTTCTTGATAAAATTTTTGGGATTATTCTGAGCGGTGGGCCCGAGGGCATGCAAAAAATTTAATTTTATTTTTCTCTGTTTCGGGCAATGTCCATGGCCGCAGCCCCGAGGACCAAGGAATTAAAAAAGTCTGGCCTTAGAAATCGTCTTTTAGCTTTGTCACTATCACTTCAGTTTTCCTCTGTGATGAGAATGACGAGTGGTAGCGGCAACCCTGCACATTGTGATCATGCTTTGCAAGAAAAATATTGGTGTTAAATATACCCTTGGCTAGCTTGCATTTGTGACCTCGAGTTCTGCTAAATGAAGTTGGACTAACTAATCCTGCATAATTAACTTTGTTAGTCCCTTTAACATATTTTTGGATTTAAGTCAGATTACCAAGAAGTCTCCTCTTACTAAGACTGAAGAATTTGATTCTTCAGCCTCTCCTCATTGCTTGTATCTTTTACACCAGGACTTAACTTTGTGGCTTTTTCTGAACCTTTTCTTAACCTTTCTCTTTGTCCTTCTTTTAGTATGATCCCCAGAACTGCACACAATACTCTAAGCCAGGGGTGTCAAACTGACCCGTAAATGGGCCAAGAGGCTGCAGGTCTTCAATCCTACCAAGCAGAAGCTCACCTGAAAGCACTGATTTAATCAACTTATCTAGGCCTGCACAACTGATTAGTTGTATCAGGTGCGTTTCTGCATTGTTGGAGTGAAAACCTGCAGCCTCTTGGCCTGTTTACGGGTCAGTTTGACACCCCTGCTCTAAGCCTAGTCCGATGAATATATTGTTGAAGAGAGGTATAACCCCCTTAGATTTATACTTAATACTTTTGGCTATATACCCCAGCATCTGATTTGCCTTTTTACCTGCTACAGCACAGTGGCTAGACCCTGTAAGTGTTTAGTCAACAATTACTCCCAGATTTTTTTCAAGTAGAGCAGGTTCCAGTGTTAAAGCTCTCATAAAGTAATCATGTGTAATGTTTTTATGGTATTTAGAGTACATTATGGTAATCATGATAGGCGATGGTTATCTTGATCATGGTCAATCAGTACAAGTCCTAGTTATCTTGGTAAATTAATGTAAGCTATGATAAATTTTAAGTTAGGGTAACCATGGGAACCCTTTGATGAATCCTGGTAAATGGTGTCTACATGATTTGAACCATGTTCAAGCAGGGTAATTTGCTGCAAAACATGTTTAAAAACAGAATGATCAGACCGATTGGATTAGCAGGAATTGGGGGAAAATTGTGTGTTTTGTACCATAAATATCAATTAGCATAACACCTAGATCATGTTATCAGAAGTTAGCCTGGAATGGTGTCGTAGTCCCATAGAATCGTAGGAAAAGTATTGATGTTATGCGGCCCCCGCCCGCTTTAACCACATCTCCAGTTTTTCAAAAAGGCCGGCTCAGGAAAATATACTGAAGGACTTTAGTTCTGCATGTATTATTTACAGTGTGATTTCTGACCCAACGATAGTTTAAGAACAAAATAATCAACAAAAAGTTGGTTTTATTGCACATTCAATGACAAGTGTTCGCTAAACAAGATCAATTATTCCATTGTTATCAAAGCGCACTATCGTTGGGTCAGAAATTACACCATGTATAAAATATGCAGAACTATACTCCATCAGTATATAAAGATATGAGCCATAGTGGCTAGCTTGTGTAGGGCTCACGAGGCTATACCAATGGGGGAAATAGCCCGGAGTGGAAGGCCTGCGCGTAGTACGTCTTAGGATCTGGATTACAAAAAGGTTATTTAAAGTCTCCGTTGGTGCCAACGGGGCAACAGTGTAATTAATGCTCGTCACATGAGTTCCCAAGGGTCAAGGTGAACGTACCACGTTACACCTCTAAATTTAACTGGTCCGAAACCCATACAAGTAGCTTTAATCACAGTGTTCTACGCGTTACGGGTTTAGCAGTATTGCTAGGATTAATCCCCAATCTGACTCTATTTAAATTAATGGTTAAGTGCTCTGCCCCTTTGACTCCTAAACACTGGAGACGGAATCCTCCTCACGCATGTGCCTAGGAACCACTTGCGTTTTAACACGGACCAGTAACCCGTCGGGAGCACTAACAGCCCCGTATGCTCGTAAGCCAGAGTAGTACATTTCGCTCTCTGGAGCCAACGACGACCAATATTATGAGCCCCGATAACAGACCAATATCTCCCGCAATATGGTATTTCCCGTTCAAAGGCGTCTGGTGATCAAGCAGACTGAACGGGAAACCCAGTTAAAGGCCGGGAGAAAACACTATAGGGAAGATTTACTTGAGCACGTCAAGGCACAGAAGACACTGAACCAAAGTTTAACAATTTATTATATCACCAGGCAGGCACACTTAGTGCAGCGGATTACAGAAACAGTCACATGAAATTAAGAGTAAATTAAAACAGTTATCATACCTGGCGATGGCTACACACCAAACACGGATGCTCTGTGGGGGAAGGAATGAATGCACGCCTTCCCCGTGTATTTGTCACTCCTCCCTTTATACCCAGTCTATTTTCTGATATTTTGCCGAGGTCAGGTCAGGACTTTGGACCTCCATTTGGGGAGGTGGTCATGAGATTACTAGAGAGGCTTGGAGTTATTTTTTCAGAGTTATGAAAACTATATCCAACACGAATCTAACCATCATAAGACGTTTCTTATGTGTTAGCTCATAATTAGACAAGCAGAATAATATGAAACATGACAGGGGAACGAGTGTTGGCCATGAGACTTCAGTTTGCATTGGATTTTAACATTCAAACAACATTAAATGTCCAGAACCAACATAGTGCTGCTGTGTAATGAAATTATTTTCATCAGATTTACATTGGTTCCACTCCTGAACATTAACACAAATGTTATATGTCTGAGTATTCCTAAAATCCTATAAAAACATGTCTACAAGGAAACTATAACCATTTATTGAATTTAACACACTGCCCTTTAGACTGAGATGAGCCCTCACAAGGGGAACAGATAGCTTATCATCAGGGTTCTTGTTGTTGTGCACATAAACAATCAATGTGGCCCCAATTCCTGAGGCATCTGGTGACTAGCTTGTGACACCAGTCCCCCAGCTGAGTGAGCACTCAAAATGCTGGCGCAGAAATGTCCAATAGATTAAAATTATTGCCGACTCAACTCTTGCGAAAAAAAAAAAAATTAACAGAAAGCAGCCTCTTCTACCTCAGGCTATACTCCCCATGATGTTTTGGTTCCAAGAACTGGCATTAAACCTATCAATCTAGTCTACTCAGCCTGTTCTGTGTACTGCCCCTGGACCACTCTGAGCTGAGTTGCATCCTGTAACGGAAGTTCATTTACATAATAGCCAGCTGTGTGACATCCCTGATTCAGTGATGAACAGGGTCAATGGTAATCATTTGTTGGTACAATTTCCTCTAATAGTAACATCAATCTGGAAAGAAAATAATGAATTTTAATTTCCTTTGTTGTCATAAATCATAATAGTCTTGGCTTCTGAGAATAATTTACGATCAATTGGGGTAATGGATAAAAAAATTTATCTGAAATTATTGACGATTATGGTACATGTGATTTATTTTCATTTCATCTGTCTTCCCGAGAAAAGGAGAGAATCAAGGGTGGATCGTGAGGCAGGGTGTGAGATATACATAGGGCATGTGAGGCCTAGTGAAGCACCGTGCTGAAGCAGCAGTAAACTTCAAAGTAGGTTGAGTCAAATGCTGATCAAGTGGCCTCCTGGCTCTCCCATGATATGCAGTCATCACTTTGACAAGCAAACTGACTGCTCATCTTTCTGACACTGACACATGTCTTGTAATCCATCCGTGTTCAGTATCTGCTGCATCATTGTTGTGGTTCAGTAAAAGATTTTGATGACACTGTAAGTTCCAAAATTACTAGTAATTTTTTACTGTCTGGGAAGCACTCATAGGAAAAAGGCAGACTCTTAAAAATCTTTTTTTCTAATGAATCGTTCTCATTATACCAGTAGGCAAGGCCTCTGAGTGTGTGTGTGCGTGTGTGCGTGTGCGTGTGCGTGTGCATGCGTGTGTGTGTATGTGTGTTTATGGGTGTCCTTCGCATATCTCGTCAGCAGTTGATCTGATCGACTTAAAGCTTCTGTAAACCCAAGTCCACAAAAACCTTTGAATTATGTTATTTAGGGTTGTATATGCATAATAGTAAGCATACTAAAATATTAGAAATTATGTTAAATTCTGATCCGAGATTTTGTCATTAAATTTTTAGCACCTATCCCCTGACTGCGGTTGAATTGGGCGTTGTTTTCTTTGTGGGTTATTAGGTAATAAGCCAAACCAATAAAAAAAACTCTGTCATTTGTCCCACCCCTGAGCCCGAGACACATCATCTCAAAGTAGCTTGTCTTGCGATTGATTACCCAACTACATTTCGGTTCCATTCATCTATCTGTCGGTCTGTCTGTCCGCGTATTTGTCTGTCCCTCGCCATTTCCTCTATCATGTATGTTTGAATTGGCTCCATTCAAAACGCACCAGTAAATTATTTTCTGAATGAGACATGTGCTCGTGGAATGGTACGTCCGCTGTGTACGTCCCCATTCGCGTGTATTCAAGTCTTCGCATTGACTTTGAATGTAATCTGTCATGCAAAAAATTCGTTTCGCGTCTAGTTTGCAAGCGGCTTGAGTCAGACGGCACAAGCATATGGGGCTGGACTGTGACCCTAGCGCCATTGTTGTGACGAGCGCTCACAGAGCCAGTGAGATGTCATTCAAATCGAGGGAGTGGCCAGTCACACTGCTATGCGCTACACCCACACTGTCTTGAGAAATGGACTGAATAGCAAAATGAGCCATTTTAGAATTTGGTTTTCGAATAGTCATGAATGTTAATTTTCACTCTGTTTTTTTGTAGATGCTTTATGAGACATTCAACTTTGATATTATACGTGAATTTTCGCTATGCAAAGACAGGTTTCCACAGGCTTTAAAACCGACTGGGTGTATTGCTGAGGACCAAAGTAAGTGCAGTGTCAAGTTTGAAGTTGTGGGGGTTATTGACACTTTGAAAGCTGCAAGCACCAACACCGCTCAGACAGCAATTGAAAAGCACTGCACTACACCATGCAAACAGCAATTGAATGGGCACTACACTAGGTTTTTGTTTATTGGTATACCCTGTGGCGTCTGGATGGGCAGCCGCTTCATAATATGTCCAGGCCATACCTCCTAAAGTGTTGGCCACAAGCACTTTAAATGTGGTATGCAGTTTCTTTGTGAGGGATAGCTGTACCATGTCAGGTTCATTAGTGGATTTGACCTTTGATGTTGGTATAGTGACCTTGAACTAGAAAATTTTGGGCCATATTTCCAAGGGTACTGACCACAGCAGCTTCAAATTTGATTGGCAGGTTCCTTGTGTGGATTGAGTATGCAAGGTAAGGGTCAGTAGTGTATTTGACCTTTGACCTTGACACAGTGACCTACCTTGGACTTGAAAATTTTGTCTGGGCCATATTTTCAAAGGTACTGACCGCAGCAACTTAAAATTATCGTGTGCACATTCCTTGTCAGGGGCAGATGTGACATTTGAGGGTCATTAGTGGCTTTCACTTTTGACCTTGGCATTGTGACCTGTGTCTTGCCATTGATGTATGCCAATATTTATTATCCCCCGCCGCGCGATTAGCGTGAAGTGGGGGAAATAGTATTGGGCTCTGTACGTAGGTACGTATGTACGTACGTCCGTCCGTACGGACACATAAAATTTAGGCGGCGGGGGATATTGCCATGTTAGTGGCAGACACTTGTTAATGATTAGATAAGGGCTGTGGGCTTCACTCTGCATTCAGTATCAGCATGTTCAGCAAATGAGGAATAATCCATTTTCTGGCATTGAGCAGTCTAGGTCTGATGAGACTCCAGCAGTAATCTAAAACAGTGGTGTTGCTTTTCAGAAACTTCTGTAAGCTTTCTATGCCATATATTATGGAGGACAACTGGCTCCTTGTCTTTGCTTTGAGGCCATGGAGACTGCCAATTTACTTCCCTCATTAATGTTTGTCTTCTTTGAAACTTCAGGGGTGGAGTTCAAGCCAGGTTCGTGGCCACTGATGGAGGAATTACACGTGTTTACCCAAGAAGGTATGCAAAAAAGTGTCACATACCATTATGGTCCAAGGAATAATCACCTGCTCAAATATGTATAAGTTCTCCTTAAGTTGGGAAAGTATTGTTTCTTTGGCCAGAAATTCTCTTGTTTCTTCAATTCTTTTGTCTCTTTTGTGCTTTTTCGCTAACCTTGCCCTGAGGCACCAATCAAATGTCCGGCCGCACCTGGTTCTTATTACTAGAACTGATAGCAGCCTGCATAAAGACCACCTCTCCATTTTTCTTGTGTCTCACTCAAACCCTTACTCTCTCTCTCTATGCACCTTTGTTTTTGGTTCCATTAATTTCTTACTCGTTGGTTTTGTTTTGCCCTTTTTTACTCTTGGATAAGCAAAGCTTTGGAAGGAGTGTTGTGGTGAGACTTGAGCGTCACTCACTAATCAATCAATCAATCAATCAATTTGCCATTAGCACGACCATGGGCAGTAAGATAAATATGATCTTGACATGGATGACTGGTCCCTAATTCACAAACTGCTTATCCAGAAGTTAAAAATGGTGTCACTTTGATTCATATATTCCATGTGTGTGCTTTTTCTCTCGTGTAAACATTCATGGACTGACCAGAAATGCAAACATAATGGCGCCTAATTTGACAATATCCTTTTAAGTAAGTCAAGCTCTTTGCACTAAAAAAAAAAACTAAGTACTCACAACTCCAACTTGTGAAAAGTTGGAACAGTATGTAAAATGGTACTGAAAAAAGGTAGCAGCAATTTCTCGATTTAGTTAAAATTGTATTTCATTGTAGACAGAATTATGTCTATGTCATTATGTCTGGCTAACTTAAGTTTTTTAATATACATCTATTCTTGCCATTCAGGCAGCAATGCATTCCAAAAAAGTTT
The DNA here is from genome assembly GCA_029721435.1 of Gymnothorax reevesii. Taxonomy (NCBI): domain Eukaryota; kingdom Metazoa; phylum Chordata; class Actinopteri; order Anguilliformes; family Muraenidae; genus Gymnothorax; species Gymnothorax reevesii. The sequence goes on from CM056579.1 coordinate 44,152,747, forward strand.
AGATGAGGGCAATTTTGGACTAGTGATGAGGCAAAAAAAAAATGGAATAATGATATAATTCTATACCATTGATATCAGTCGGTGATTGTAATCATGATTTGGTACAAAAGCAGTATCCAAGAAATGTTGGATTATAATCCTTCAAGAGCAAAGATAGGCAGAGGACTGCAAATTTGGCGACAAATGCTTGAGGAAATCATTCAAAGGTTTCAAAACAATGTTCTGCACAGATAAATAGGAAGGGGTTTGGATATTTCACCCTTCAGAACATGACAAAATTGGAAGATGCAAGGAGTCTGGGGGAATTTATGCACGTAACGGGCAAGAGCAAATAAGATGAATATGCCTGATCTCCAATAACTTACCTGGCATTGCATCAAATACTGCCATTTATGTGTCATATAACCACACTGGCTCAGGATTACTTTGGCAAACCTTTGTCAAGTATATGAAGAGTTTGTTTCCCAAATGCAATATATCCATTTTACTCATTGTCAGTAAATCAGCTTTTTCAATGTTAGCACTTATTGCATTTTATAGAGAAACACAAACTTTGGCCATGAAAAAATACACCTTATTGTATGAATTTCTAAAAACAGATTTTTGAACCATTTATAGGAATCACAGGGCTGTTGCATCACGGTATTGCTGTATCTCAATTTTTGTAATTTTGGCACTTATTGCGTTTTGGAAACAAACTCTACATATGTAGTTAGATCAGCAAATGCCAGTTAAAAGTAAGCCTTATGTTAACAGCGTCCAGAAGCACTGTTGCCTTCTCGAGGCTCAGAGGCATCTGCAGTGGACTATGACACAATGAAAACAAGTATAGCGGTCAGACAAATCAATATTTCAGGGCCTTTTTGGTTTTCTATCCTTACTTTCAAGTGAAGCATCGAATTTCGACTTGCATCTCAACGCAAAATGCAGGTTTTGCTAAGGCAAATGCATTCTCTGAGTGCCCTCTGGTATATACTGTAATCTGTTAACTTATTTTTATCTATACTATCTGATATTACTTGAAATAAGTGCTTGAATAGTAGTTGGTTTTTGTAATATAATTTTGTATATAATCACTCCACACTACTGTTCCTTAAGGGGACATCAGGACTCTTTCTGTCATGAGTTGCAATTATTTTGGTTGCAATTAATAAGATCTCAAATACACAAATGTGGGCAGACACACACACAGACACACACGCACACAAACTCTCACAAATTCAGCTTCTGACTACTGAAAGCTAAAACCAGCTGTTATTTATCTACAAGTAGCCCTACTTAACATAAAACATTGGTAATGAAATGGGTCTTATGCTTTTGCCATTTCCTTGCTCTGGGGTCAGTGAGACCCCAAGCAACTCAGTGCTGCTGGCTATCTGCATACAGATAAATTTTGTCCAAATGCTGTTTATTGGATGTGGTCAGCACAGCTGCTCAAGCGTAATTTCCTATGTGTAATTTGTTTTCTGTTTGATGTTTCTACAATGAGTTCTTTTCGGCTGAATGTTTATTAGTACTTAAATGCAGCTGTTTGTTAAGAAATCCCGCTTCCTCTGTCGTATCTGATTGAACATGATTTGCAAAGGCTGTGGTAAGCCTTGTTGGAATGTAATGCTTGCCCTTTGTAGACCATTTGAAGTCATGTACTCCTTTTCTGATTCATTGACTCCAGTGCTTGACTTTGCTCATACACCTGAAATGTGTCAACCTTTTTTTGTTTATTCATCAGTGCTGGGGATGATTGGAAGGAGAACCGGGAAACATATGAATCAAGCTTCTACAAAAGGAGTCTGGACAATGACATTTACATCTTCACTGCACCACCATTCAACAGTGTGTCATGCCTGGCCCAATCCGGAGGGCCTTTTCTCTCTTCCTCTGTCTGCACACATAGTGCATACATACACATGCAGCACTGTGGGAAAGTCTTGGGCACCCTGCAGGACTTTAATTCTAATTTGTATTAGATGTTTGATTTTTGTTTCCATATTTGAGTTCCTGGAGATAAAAAGTAAATTATAAATTCCAATAGCTAATTAAAAGAAAAGTTTCAAAAATAAATGTTTGTATTCCATTTAATATAGTTGATACAGATATTATTCTGATAGGACCACTTTGTCAAAGAGAATATTTTTTGAAAGTATACAGGCATACATTGAGTTTGGCAGCATGGCTCTGTTCTTAGAGATCCCACTCGTGCAGCCACACGTGAACAAATACAACGTAAAATTAAATATATAAACGCGTTTTACCTCACAAATCATTTCACCTCATCCTCTTCATTTAAGTATACCAGAAGGTTGAAATTATCTGCGTTTAATTTTCTTGCCGCTTGCCACAAGAACATTTGCTCGTCACTGACTGCCATTTTTCGTTTATGTTTGGAACGCTCTGGTCGGAAGTCAGAGTTTTCAACTCGGAAAGATCCAGCCTCCGAGTTGTTTGGAACGCAGCAAATAAACCAGCACATTATCGATCAAGCAGTCATGTAACAGCAAATCAGATGACATTCGTGAGTACTCAGGTGATTCTGCACTGCAGTGTGAGAAGCGGCTCCTCTTTGTTAGCAAGCTTGACTCCGTGGCCTAACAGAATTTACATCAAGCTCAATTAGTCTTGACAGAGCCTTAATATGAGCATCATTTTAGGTGTTTGAAATTTCTTGGAGGGACAGACGCAAGTGAGACAGTCAGTCTGCAGAAGAAGAGTGGCAGGTATTCCACTCTGTTTGGGACAAGCAAAAGGCCAAACATCTTACAAAACTATTGCACAACGGGACATTGTCCCAAATTTTTTTGGCAAAGGGTAGTCACACCAAATATTGATTTGATTTATTTTCTAAAAGTCTACAGCTCTGTTTAGTACATTTCTTTGTTATTAGAAACTTTTAATTTAATCATTTTGCAAGCATATTTGCCCTATGAAATTGCTTTAAATGTGCCTAAAACTTTTGGACAGTACTATATACTCATGCCAGCACACAGCAGGGTTTCCACAGGTGCTGGAAAGCAGACCTGGGGTGGATTTCGTATAATCAGTGCGATTTCGATTTCGGTGATTACGAGACAATTTTTAAAGATTACGATTACGATTACAATCCTCCAAAACCCATTAAATGGGTTTAGAATTTATGATTACGATTGCAATTATAATCTAGATTACAATCATGATTACAACTGGTTAGACCAGGGGTGGGCAATCACGGTCCTGGAGGGCCGGTGTGTATGCAGGTTTTTATTCCTATCAATTTCCCTCACTAATTGAGTTAATTGATTCCATGCACAAATCTAGATTTTCGCAATGATTCGATCAAAGGAAAATGTTTTATGAAGGGAGACAAGACTAGTCTTCGCAGTTTCATGACAATTTAAAGAAATGCGCATTAAAAAACGTTAGATTTCATAAATGTTAAGGGCTAATTGAGACAATCAACTAATTAAAGACCAGACGTTGGTGTGAAAACCAGGGACAGATACGGCCCTCACTGCCCACCTCTGGGTTAGACTAAGGTTTCTTTGTGGATATCTTTATAATGGTATATGTACAGTACAGGCCAAAATTTTGGACACACCTTCTCATTCAATGTGTTTCCTTTATTTTCATGACTATTTACATCAGGGATGGGCAACTTTGGTCCTGGAGGGCCAGTGTGTATGCTGGTTTTTATTTCTATCAATTACCCTGACTAATTGAGTTAATTGGTTGCATACACAAATATAAATTTGTGCAAAGGTTTGATCAAAGAAAAATGTTTTATGTTAGGAGACAAGAACACTCTTTGGTGGTCATTCATGATAATTTAAAGAAATGCGCCATAAATGTCAGATTTCACGAATAGTTTGGCTAATTTAGATAATCAACTAATTAAAGCCCAGAAGTTGGTGTGAAAACCAGGGACAGATACGGCCCTCGTTGCCCATCCCTGATTTACATTGTAGATTCTCACTGAAGGCATCAAAACTATGAATGAACACATGGAATTATGTACTTAACAAAAAAGTGTGAAATACCTGTAACTGTAAACATGTATTATATTCTAGTTTCTCCAAAGTAGCCACCCTTTGCTCTGATTACTGCTTTGGACACTCTTGGCATTCTCTTGATGAGCTTCAAGAGGTAGTCACCTGAAATGGTTTTCACTTCACAGTTGTGCCTTGTCAGGGTTAATTAGTGGAATTTCTAGCCTTATCAATGGGGTTGGGCCCATCAGTTGTGTTGGGCAGAAGTCAGGTTGACACACAGCCGACAGCCCTATTGGACAACTGTTAGATAAATCCATAATTCCAATTCATTCATAGTTTTGATGCCTTCAGTGAGAATCTACAATGTAAATAGTCATGAAAATAAAGGAAACGCATTGAATGAGAAGGTGTGTCCAAACTCGGCCTGTACTGTATATTGATTTATATATTTATAAAAAAGCATGTGAAATGATTAAACATTATTTTTGTATTGTAGAATTATCTGTGAAAAAATAACAACTTGTACAACAACAAATAATAACAGCAGTCCCTGCAAAATTATAGATTACGATTACGGGCCCATCGAAATTTGTGATTACGATTACGATTATGATTACAATCGTAATCGTAATCATGATCGTAATCATAATCCGGATTACAATCCGACCCCGGGTCTGCTGGAAAGCCTTGAGAATGCTTGATTTTAAAGTGGTGTTTTCTGGGTGTTAAATTGCTTGAATTTTGAAATTGAAACTACTTGACTTTGTAACGTTAATTTCTAACTTGAATATTAAATCTGTATCTGACTGAGTAGTTTGATAAATATGTAATTTATCACAGGTGTTAGGAAAAGCTTGAAGATGCTTGAATTTCACTATGAAAAAGTTTAAGAGCTCTGACATACACTCACACAAGGACAGACTCATAAGCACTCACACACACACCCCACCATCTTATCGTCACCCTTCAAAAAACATTGTTTCACAGAGCTAATTCCTCTTATATTGCTGGATAATGCTTGTAAACTGAGGCCTAAGGCGAATTCTCACTTCAGCTAGCATGAGTTGCACAAGACATGGCCTCAAGCCGAGGACACAGCTGCCTTTTAGCTCAGGCAGACCCCCCTCACACCTTGCAGTTCTCCAGGAGAAAGTCAGCTCATGGTCCCTGTGGAAATCTTGGCGGTGCGGCAACGGAGAGCAACCCTGCTTGGCTTCCGATGCCGTCTGTAGCTGCCTGCACAAGCCCTCTGCTAAGGGATAGAAATGAGCACAGGGACCCTGCTCCCCCTTTGATGTTTTATGATTTCAAATGCAGAAGCACTGCCAAAAAAAACTTTTTGTAGTTCTAACTCTACAACAGTACTGTCAACACTTCTTTAATCTGCCTTCATCCTTTCTTCTTCTGACTCAGAAAGTGGGGACGCTGACATGAATTCTGGCATCTTGGTGAGCAGGGCAGTCGATCTGAACATTGATGGGATTCAGCTGAAACCAGCGGGTAAGGATATGGTTGCGGTTCAGAATTGAAAGGCACCAGTAAATATGTAAAATCCTCACCCGTCTGACATAACTCGTCATGGTACCCTTTTATGATGTTGGGAAATTAATTAACAAAAAAAGAACTACATGTTTTAGTTCTGGTAGTGGAAAACTGACCAAGAATATGTCCTTATCCACCATATGCGTTTGCAGTGGTTGGTGTGAAGCTGAACATCACTGCTTGGATGCTAAGCTTCATGAATGCCACGATGAAGACAAATGTAAGAAAAAAATTTTCCTGTGATGTTTACCTGCTTGGCAGAGTGGAAATGTAAATTGTCATACTGCAACATGTTTAATTCCCTCATGGGATATTTGATATTATAGCATAAAACCTGAGTTGATCTTCACACAGTCTAATAATCTGAATGCCTTTTGTTTAAAAAAGCAATTTTTCATTCTCCAGGAGATTAGGGTGATTGCTGATTTAGCAAGAATTTTGCAAAAAATATTTGTTTCAAATTGTTTGAAACAAATATGACTCAAATTCAATTATTTATTCTCATGTGATTTGCTTTTATGACATTGTATTGTTCTCAGGCAGGTGTGTAATGATTGTTCGTGAAAAATAATTATTTATTTGATACATATTAACATTCTTTTCCCTACAGTGCAAGGATGAGATCTGTGGCTGTGTGAGAAACAGTCCGGTATGATGTGATTTACGCTTTTTGGAACATTAGTACACAACTTCTTTTGTATTCCCCCACGACAATGTACAACTATTTTTAATTGCAGAATGTTGATTGTGTTATCCTTGATGATGGAGGCTTTCTACTGATGTCCAATAAGGATGCCTATATCACTCAGGTAAGATTCCCCTGGCATGTTACACATTAAGTAGCCTTGTGCTGCACATTTTATCATTTCTGCACCTTTATATACTGTAGATGGTGGACACTAAATTAATATTTTATGGACATTATTAAAACAAGTATGTACAGGTTAATCTTGGGCCAGTGTGCAGTAAATATATTGTATATTACGGCCTCAAATTTGCTTTTCTTTTCTTTTTTTAATTTGGAATGGAGGACATGTTATTAAAGAGTTCTATATTAGAGTGAGATAAAATGAGGGCGGAAACATCCTGAACAGAGGTGTGACTCTTCTTGTGTTATTCAGATTATGGCATGGTGAAAAGGGAATGTATACTTTTAAATTTACTTGTGGACTTTGCTACAATTAACTTATTTCAGATTTCCCAACAATCTGATTTATTAATACGAGGTGGGGCCTGTGGACCTTTTCATCCTGAATAAGTTGGAATAAACAGTAACCTTTCCAGCACTGCATCTGTACTGCAGATGTGTTTACTATCCCCTGAGTTCTGTACACATTGCTAATGAGAATATTGCTGGATACATATGCATAGATGTTGCTCCATCTGTCTGAAAATCAACAAACACAATGCGGAAAAAATAACATACTTTCAAATGTCAGAGGAAGAATTCTAAACGCATCACAGTTGTCACGCAATTTATATCACATACATTATAAATAAAATTATCTTTTCTTCTCTGATTCAGTGTTAACACTAGGGGCCCTAATTTCGTAGACCAGGCGCAGGCGCGGTGCATGGGGGGTGCGCCGCGCCAACGGGGTGTGACCAGGCGCATGTGGCAATTTCCTGCCCGGCGTAGCCTGGCGCAAGTACTCCTCTGTCCCGCCTCTGCCCCTCCTTCCAGCGCAAGTTGGCAAAGAAGGCGACACAGCTCAGTCAAATCTTGCTCACTGGCAAGAGAAACGATGGATAGCGTGTTCCCATTAGTTACAAACTGTTGCTGCTTTAAATTTGGGGATTAACATGCATGGACAACAATGCAAGATACGTGACACATTTATTTTCAATATGTGATCTTAACTCAGTACGAGATCATAGCAATCAGGCTGTATTCCTTTCCCCCACTGAAGACGACAAAACCTAAGTGACAATAATAGTAGCCTAGTATTAAGCCGCTTGCACGCGACATGAAACTAATTTTTTGCTCGACAGATTGCGTCTTGTGTCCGAAAGTCTGACAGGGTTTTAATAAATCTCTGTGTCCGACAGTCTATTATAGTTTTTAATTTCTTCAAATCTGCTGACTCTTTTAGATATTAAACGTGAATGTTTTGATAAGAGGGCTCAGTTCTTTAAGATGAGTACCGAGAATTTCAATCAATGTTTCTATAAGCTCTGCTCAATAAAGCGAGTCGACACTGGCGCAAGACAATGTACAATGCCTCCATGACAGCCAAAAAAAAAGAGGACGATTAGAACAGATTGATAACGAAATAAAGAATAAAAAGAAACATTTTAACAACAGAACATCCACTGAACACTGCGATTAATTTATTGGCGGGTCATCTTTGTTGGATATCCTGTTTGTTGGTTTTTATTCTTTATTTCGTTATAAATCTGTTCTCATATCAATACTTTTATTTTTTGCTGTTTGCCGGACATGGAGTATTTTGCATTTCCTGTGCGGGTCATCTTTTTTGGATGTTCTGTTGGTTGGTGATGTATATCTACTGTATTTTTATTCTTTATTCCATTATAAATCTGTTCTCATATCAATACTTTTATTTTTTGCTGTTTGCCGGACATGGAGTATTTTGCATTTCCTGTCGGACAGTCTTGATCGTGCATGCGATAATTTCTTCACACTGTCAATGGTCATGGAATTGATTTGCTCATGCACTATTTTATCTCTGCTGTGGAAATAAAGCGTGAATCTGTTCGGTCCATCTGACTAATTTTCAAAAGAAAGACCGAATAAAGACTGCCGTCTATCTTCAACAAAAACAGACGAATGGGCTAAAAAGACCAAGAAAAGTCGGTAGCTATTAATTTGCATTTTGTGAAGGTCGAACACAAACATGGCCAAGTTTGCACGTCTAATAATTCCTGGAATACTCGGAAAAATTAGAACTTTTATGACTTTCGGACACGGAGCTATATTAAAACCCTGTCCGACTATCGCGTCTTTGCAGTGACTTTGTCTGTAATCAGTCATGCGAAAAATTTGTTTCGCGTCCAGTGTGCAAGCAGCTTTTATGAGCATAGAACGCAAGCATTCGATGTATATATACTCCTCCAAAAAAGAAACTATACATTGTTTTTAAGCATCAATTTATTATACATAAATTTGACAAATGTGGAAAACATATCGAAAAGAAAGTGTAATCAGTAATTCAATATTTGTATAGTTTCTTTTTTGGAAGAGTATATTTCAATATGTTTTCCACATTTGTCAAAAATTTCATGTATTATAAATTGATTCTAAAAACAATGTATAGTTTCTTTTTTGGAAGAGTATATATACAGTTTGTGGTTGGCTGAGAAAGATGTGAAGTCGTTAGTTTGCATCACAGATTCAGCTGTGTTGATCAAGCCAGGTCAAGTTTCCATTACGTGTGGCAACCGCCTTTAATCTGATATCAGCACAATCGATGTAGATACTATAATTTATGTCCTTATTCAGATAGTTACAATAAATAGTGCTTCCTGTAATTATTTCTTGCATTGAAATGTGCCTGACATTCTGTAAACCTGCCTGTGAGATTTCGGTGACGTGTGCGCACTCTGCGCCGGTCAGCCAAATTACCACTGCACGGAAATTAAACCAGCTTGGAGCTGGCGAGTTTTCTGCGCAACTCCAGCGGAGACTTTTTCTACGAAATTGTCACTGCGTCTTGATGAATATGTGACACCTCCCCCTACTACGCCGCCACACCCATCTTGGCGCACCTTCGTCTACCGAAGGCTGCGCACCTCACGAAATTACCACTACGCGGGCTGCGCCGTACGAAATTACCACTGCGCAGGCTGCGCCTCACTACGCCACCTGCGCTGCGCCAGGAAATTAGAGCCCTAGAACTGCCAGGGGGTCATTTTTACCCCCCGACCTGTTCAAATGCATGTCAAATTTGAGTAAAAGCTCTATATTTTTCAGGCCATGACTTTATTCATCATCCTTGTAAGTTATAGGGGTTATGGAATTTGAAGGTAAAAATATTAGCATTTGTTCCTAAAACCTGAATGATTTGTCTAAAACTGATTTCAAACATTCATTTAAATCATCACATAAACTCCCTGCATCATTAGAAATGGCCGGTTTTCTTCACTAAGGCAAATCAGTAAAGAAAATTTCATTTCAACACATAACTGCCTTTCAATCAAAGTGATTCATCTGTGGGTATTTGTTGCTAATTTTCGCTTTCTTTGTTGGTTATCAAACAATCATGAAGCTAAGATTTGATAGAGCAGGATGTGCTTAAAGTAACACAAAAGTTCACACTGTAGTTCATCTTTTTTCTATGAAGGAAATGTAAGCAGACACAAACACGCACACACACACGCACACACAGACTCAGCTTCTGACCACTGAAAGCCAAAGCAACATGTTATTCATCTAGTAGTCCTACTTAAGATGAAACTTGGATAATGAAATGGGTTTTTTGCTTTTGCCATTTCCTTGCTCTGGGGTCAGTGAGACCTCAAGCAATTCAGTGCTGCTGGCTGTCTGCATACAGATAGATTTTGTCCAAATGGTGTTCTGTCTAATCACTGCAATATTGCATTGAGAACAAAGCTGTGTGTTTAACTGCTGATGGTTTATTTATTATCGTTAGAAAACTTGTTAATCAAGTCAAATGATTGAAAACAGGTCAAGGCCAATTATTGCTCAACTTATTTTAACGAGCGGAACTGGCTAAACCTGATTGTCTTGACTGTTTTCCAAGTTCTCATAAGATTAGTTTATTTGAACAATTTAGAACAAGTCAAGACCAATTATTCTTTTCAAGGGATGGTCTTTGCTTCTCAAATTTTCGGTTCACCAGATGCCGATACTAGAACCGCCAAAGAGTCGTATTTACTTCCCTCTATCAGCTACTGACAGGAGACGATATGATCACCTGGCATCTTAGCTTACCAACGTCCTTTGTTTGTTTTTAAACTAGCCTACCACATTTTTACAGAATCCCTGTTTCATTCATGTCATTGATCTGTTTTTCTGATGTCAGAATCTGTCTTCAGATTTGTATTTTTCCAAGTGCTATAAGCTGTGCAACTAGCAAAGCTTAATGGTGAAAACCAAAAGTTTCTATTTCTTGTTATTACAAGTGTTCTTGCCTCAAGTCTGAAGACTATAACCCAGTCTGTTTGAGACAGGTTAATCTCACAGTAGTCACATCCCTGGCTACCACCATCCTCACATCTTTGTCCATATTACCGCCATGGCCCTCAAACACCTGGGGAGTGTGCTCCACAGATCTCCGCATATTCCAAGGCCCTTCCTTGTGTCGCTCGCATACACACAAACACACAAGCACACGCGCATACACACACACACACACACACACAAACGTACCCGTGTGCTAACTCAAAAAACAGCCTATGTATGTTCTCCTTAGTGTTTATTGATCAAGTGTTTCTCATCTGCGAAGCAATTATCTTGAAGGCCTGAAGTTTCAGATCCTGCATTCACTTCCAGCTCTACATGTTTGTCGCCTAAGGGGCTATTTACAATTGATCGTGCGTGTCTCCGTGAACTGCGTGTTCTACGGGCGACCCGAATTCTACGGCCAAAACTGACCCGCAGACCGATCGTGGCGCACGCAGGCAATTTTTTTGGTCGTACAGGGTAAGTACTTGTTCAATACGTGCCACTTACATGAAGCTGGCGTAATCTGCGAAATCCGTGACGATCAGGAACCTTTTCACACGCACGTGGGACGTGATGCTCGCAAGTGGAGAGTACTTAACATGCACGCGCGATTCAAGTGGCAAGTAATGCAGACGTACGGGAGGGGTTCACGCACGTGTAACGTGATTGCCACTTGAGTGGCATGCACATCGACAACAAGGCGCAAGTGAGTGTGGAGTACGTGTTCTACGTGGCCAGTGCGGGTTGGGGTACTATTTAAAAATGCTGATGTAACAGGACTCAGCATCATTTGTCATCTTCATCCCTGCTGGTATCCTTGGAAGTGGAGGCAGTGGAAGCAGAAAGCTGACTGGAAGCTGGTGATTTCTTGGATCTCCTGGGTGGCAATTTCACAACTGTTCAAGAACTGGCAAATGACCGGGTTTAAATAACCCGCACTTGCAAGTACTTGCCACGTGCGTGCGCTGCGTGAGACGTACGTCCGACCTGCTTGCTCCGCCAGTGTCGTGCGTGGAAAGTAAGTCAGTTTTGCACTACCCGGACGACAGAAGTGCTTACCACGTGCGTGACACTTGCGTGGGTGTATATTCATGTGCTTACAATATTAAAAATATTTTAAAATTCTTGATATATGATTCATTTTGAATTAATTTTAATGGAATTTTCCCCATAAAACCCTATATATATCTACAGCACACGCACTTGTGACGTACTTGCCATGTACTTGGCGTGGACTATTTTCGACTGATCGCTGCGTGCACCGTGGAATTAATTTGCAGACCAATTCTTTGCTACGGGCAGTTCTACGTGCCCTGCGGCTAGCAAAACATGTGTCACGAACTCGCCACGTCGAGCACGCAGTCATTTTTCCCAAATTTTGCACGTAAGTTGCACGTAGACGCCCGTACGTTCAAATGTAAATCCCCCTTTAGTTATATTCACGGATATGATGAATTTTTTTAGTGCTTCCTTTCTTCTCTATAGCCTCGCACCACTGCAATTCCAAACAATGTACTATCACTGCAACAACAAATAAAACAAATTATTTGCCAGAGTCGGTTTCTTTTACAAATGCGGTCTAGCTCACTTTGATTTTCGGGACGCCACACAAATATTGGTCCTCACAATGTGAAGCAGAAGTAGCTAGTTAGCTTGTTCTTTCATTGATCTCACATATATATTCACACGGTTTCTTACTTGATCTCCCTTTGGAACCTGGGTCCCGACTCCTGACAGAAAAAGTTTGGCCTTGCACTTGGTCCATGTTTTAGATAAACGTTCTTGGTGGGAACTACGAATGTCGGTAATGCTTTGTGCTGACAGGCTATATGATGATATAGACCACGTCTGATAGTGAACAAGCCTCATATGATACAAAAGGAAGAATCACAACAATGCTATCAGGCTACTTGACATGGTTTGTTCATACTTGAATTTATACTGGAACTCTATGGGGCTTCACTTTTAAAATCGATACTGCCCTGATTTTAACAAAAGGTCTGGTCCCCTTTCATGGAACTGTACTGCCCTGATTACACTTCGGGTTAAATATAAAGAAAAAAATCAACTGGGCATTCAAGCTAATGAACTATGGCCCATTACATGTTAGAAGGAAAAACAAATAATCTTGCCCTTGACAAAATGTTTTGAACGCATCATAGTGTAATTCCATATCAGAGACAGTATCTCTCCGATTGCAGCACGTTTCCACAACTGGCATCTTTATTCACTAAGCTTATAAGATCTGCCACCTTGGTAAGGAACAATAATTGGGGTTTCATTATAATTAAGGCCTTTGATGACCCCTGGTTCAGCAAAAATGATATATTTTCTCTGTGACAGAAACACTAGCTAGGGAAGAAAAATAGGTAAATACTCTCTGTCTTATGGACGATAACATCACAAGAATGCAACCCAATATTCATATTTGCATTTTTGATCAACTTATTGTAGAGACAAAGAAACAAAACTATCAGGCTAAAGAAACAAAATTACTGCGAAAAATAATTGTAAGCTATGGATTTTGCTCAAACATGAGGGCTGATGTGGAGATCAGTCCAAATTTGCTTTTTTTAAGTCTAATTATGCCTGAAAAGTGTTGTATACATTGTCTGAGTTTTTAGCATATCATTTGCTACATTCGGCTTCATTGTTTTGGCTTATGGTTTTTTGTTGGCCTAGCAGTAGAGAGCGCTGCAGCAATAATATTTGGATCCTACATTTTTCCGAGTAAACCTATTATAATTGCATTCTTTAGTGTCAAATCAACAACTGCAGGCCAGTGTATCTTGTACAACCTGTTTTTTTTTTTTATCATAAATTTATTAAACACTACTGAAGCTTTTGAACTGTCTGCACCTTACAGTAAGTAATCAGATAGTAAAAAGGGTTTGTCACGCATGTTTTGGTGGAATTACCATATCTTATTCCACTGGAGAGGCGATTAAGGATTAATAACGTCATACCAGCATCATGAAATTCCAACTTTTATCTGATAAATTCAATATGGAATTAAAATATTCCGATTATCAAAGTCCCTGGAAAAGTAGGACAAATGAAACTTGAATGCCTCAGAAAAAAAGATCTGCTTCACTTATATCGGGCCTCACCTGGAGCTGGAGACTGCACTCTTTCCAAAAAAAAGAAAAAAGAACAAATTCAAGGAAGGTAGTGCATACCAGCCACTGGAACCTTGATCCATTTCATAACTCAGATGTAAATATTGTATTTTTGGCTCACCGTGCCATCAAATTTTGATCCCGATTTCACAAACACGACTGGTGTTATCACTAATCTCAGCCATACCCCAAGGACACCTTGGGCTCAACAGCTTAATATTATTTTTATTTTCTTTGAGCCTACCTGCCATTTATTTCAGCTTATCTGAGCAATTAAACTATGACTTTATCATGAAGGAGAAGCGGAGCAGTTTTAGAACAAGAACAAGATGACCAGAATTTGTTTGGGATTTTTGTATTTTAAGTAAAATCAAGCTGAACGTGGATAGTGAATTTCTCAAATTGGGAGTATAAGGTATTATTTATTTGATTTTGATTTACGGATCTAGTTTTAAAAATAAAATCAGATTGTGGCTGTTACCGTCCTTTGCCAACTGATGTGTGCTTTGAACATTCATCCTCACAGATTGGGCAGTTCTTTGGCGAGATCGACCCCAACCTGATGAAGAGCCTAGTGAATGCATCGGTCTACGCGTACAACAAAACATATGACTACCAGTCGGTGTGCGACCCTCAGCGGGAGGTGAAAGCAGCGGCAGGACTGCGCTCCGTCTACGTGGTGAGTTACCGACCTTAGTGAAAGGAGATTCAGCGTGAATCACCGCCGGGAAACTGCAGCAGAACAGAGAGCTCGCATGCAAGAGCTAATCGAAACCACCTGCTCCTAATTACTTGCAGAGCCGGGTTGTTGTTGTTTCAGTTTGGTGACATTTTGAGCTCTTTAAAGGCTCCAGACTTGCTTTTCGCCCGATATTGCTGTTTGCTTTTGACTATTTTGGTTCTTTTTTGAAAAGTGTTTTCTTTTTTGAAAGTGTAACATGTTTCTAATGTTATTTGACCTTTGACAGGGCATTCCTGAATCAAAAAAGGAAGGGCTAACCCAACCAGACTATTCACTTGCAGTTTCCTTTTTATGTTAGCATTATATTTAATGCTAGCTCTTTTTACTTCACAGCCTACAGTGGCAGAAATACTGAATATTGGATGGTGGGCTTCTGCTGCAGCCTGGTGAGTTCAGTGATGTTCAGTACATTTTTTAATCCTTGAAACAACAATTGGATTGTTCTCGAAGGATGTCGAAATCCCCCCCAAATCATTGTATAAACTATTAATAATTATCACACTTCTTAATATTTGCATTCAAACCAAAACAAGAGAATGAGAACAGGGTGGTGTTATTCGACTAGAAACTGCATGGTTTGTGTATTTCAGTCGGAATTACCCGACTAATTCCTTTTCTCAGAGAGACTTTAGGAAAGTCGCAATTAGAGTTTAAAAGAGCAGAGGTTAGTGGATAATTGGAGGATTCTTAAGCCATGATGATTCTACCAAAAAATATGAAGAGCA
Organism: Gymnothorax reevesii; assembly: GCA_029721435.1. Classification (NCBI taxonomy): domain Eukaryota; kingdom Metazoa; phylum Chordata; class Actinopteri; order Anguilliformes; family Muraenidae; genus Gymnothorax; species Gymnothorax reevesii. Next base: position 44,167,986 of record CM056579.1, read on the forward strand.
CAAAGGAAAAACAATCCAAATTTAGCATTTTTGTATATTATTAAAATATTTTATATAGTTAGTTTTTTTTGTGGCTTTGTTTCAAAGATCATTTTGATTTATAATTCGTCATTTGTCCTTAACTTGAAACTTGTGAGTTTGATCATTTTTCAGTTGTGGTCTTCATATGATGTCCTATCTCATCTTTCAAAGACATACCAGTTCAAGTTTAATGTCATATGTTTTCAAGTACATTGTACTATGAATGGAAATGAAACACATTAACAGTCGGTGAAAGTAGTTACGTTGGGTCCTAGTATGAATAAGGTGCCTTCCATGTGCATTTGAAAAAGCATACTCCACATTGTGTATGTGACCTTCTTCATGAAGGATTTTGGAAAACATACACCCTCTGAATCATTGTTTTTTACACATCCCTTGTAGGTCTTTAATTTGATGACATCTGCATCAGAGGATGCCATTTTTACATACACCACAGACCAAATTATTAAAAATGCCAGTTGTGAGTGTTGTTTTTTCTTTTCATTATGTACACTAATGATAATATAACCAAATCACTGTTTTTCCTTTACCAGGTCAATATTGCAGCAGCTATTTCTTAGTTTAACATTTCCTCAATCCCTAGAAGCAGGTGAGATGATATGACTACCTTTTTTATTATGTTCATTGATCTAAGGTTTCTTTTGAGTTATTATCAAAATACTTTAATACCCTCCTATGTTTTAAGGCATCATCCATTCAGACATTGTACACCCTTGAACGCTGAAAGTGATCTCTTTTAACTTTAATTTAAGAACATAGTATTCTTATCATAATCTGGTTATGGCTTCATAATTTTCAAGTGTTTACACTAGCTAAGAAAGATTGCAGGTCTCCATCTGTCCACAGCATCTAATCTATCTCCATAGATTCCATCTATCTCTGTGTTTGCTATAGTTAACATCACTTGCATTGACTGTGTGTACCTTTCAGTGATGAATGTCCTTACGAAATATAGCCTATACTATTTAACTGCTCTTATTCGTAAGAGCATTTAATTGTATCAATGTTGTTTAATTTTTTAACATTAACTCAGTGATGCATTTTCATACCTCTACTCACATTTATTTGTGTATGTGTGTGTGTGCGCGTGCATGTGCTTGTGTGTGTGTGTTTGTGCTTTCTTCTCACAGTAGACATTGAGGATGATGTCACTGATGCTCTCTCCAAGGAGAGCTGCATCACAGAACAGACTCAGTACTTCTTTGAGAGTAATGTGAAGTCTATTAAAGGAATACTGGACTGTGTAAACTGCTCCAGGTAGGAGTCCTTCCCGAGTAGAGATGAACCTGTTAATTGAACATTTTCTCCTAACTCGACTTGAAAATCCATCCGTATCCACTACATTATGAACATCAGTCGTTTAAATCTGAAAGTCAAGGTCAAATGAGTGATGTAATGGAAGGCATTGACACGAAGGGGTGATGTGGTGTAAGAGGATCCCTTATAATGGCTTGCCCTAGAAATTCAGAGTTCCACTGGGACTGGGTCAAGAATCAGATCAGCTTTGTGGTTTTCTGAGGCAGTGCATAGGGTATAAGTATTTTAAACTTACAGCTTTAAAATCTCAGTCAGATGCCCCATCAACTTTAAATGGAACATGCCCTGAATTTGATATTAACCCACTTATTAGGAAACTGTCAGCAGGATTGAAATTTTTACAGCCACCTGTGCAGTTTTGTGCGTGAATGTGTGTGAAAAATATTTCTTTCTTCGACATGACCCACTTAGGACATATAACATTTGAAAACTGATTTGACAACTGCAATAAAGAAACATCCATTTCCTAGCAAGTGCACACGTTCTTTGGTCTTGTCGTATGCAATTTAATCCATACATCGGACTAATACACAGCCTCTCCTTTAGTTCATACAGCAAAGGAAGTGCAAAACTGCACTGAAAGACAATAAAAAAAAAAAACTAGGCAAATATTTGATAGGGACTTATGTAGCTTTTTCTAGATGTTCTTGTTCAAATTCACAATGACCCCGGCAATATAAAGAGCTCCATTTCATGCATTCACAAACGAAACCACATGTGGCGGAAACTGTGTGTGCAAGCTAAATTCTCGTCACCTTCACCCAGTTTGGTAGCTTCGTGGCTTGAAATGACAACTTTTGTATCACAATGGGTTGGATAGCGTATTTGGGGATGTGTCCAATCATAAAGCTGGCTCTACGCCAGTTTCATGTCACAGACCTTGCGTTTGTTTTCACTCACCGAGGTCACATTTTAATGCAAACTCTGTCACTCTGTGGTCGTAAAATGGGAATGAACTCCAGCGAGCAGAGCTGTTCGCAGAGAAAGGCATATAGTTAATTTTGTTTTCCATCTGTTTATAATTTCCACTTTCCTTATGTACCATAAAAATCATGCTTGGCTTAAAAATTGGTGGTTGTGTCTAATGGGAAGGGGAGGTTAAAGAGATGGCATAGTTGCACGTACAGTCGCCGCAGGATTTAAAAATTTTGAATGTGCTTTCATGAAACGTTTATAACAAAAGCCACAAAAGTCGAATAATCCTATCAGGTTTTTCATCTATATCAGGAAAGTGTTTTGATTTCAATTTTGAGTGAATTTCATTCGCTGCCTTTTCCGTGTCAGCCAGTGAAGCCGTATTCCCCATCATGTGCGCCTTTTGTCGTCAGTTCATACATCATGTTTCTAAAATAGTATTCAGCTTTGGTCAAGAAATTTTCAAATGCTCTTCTTGCTCATTATAAGCTCTCCCCCACAAGGATTCTGCGTTCGAGATTCGTTTAAATTTTCCATTTGGTAGGACACTTTGTAATGGTAGGGGACTTTTATGAGGTGTCAAACTGCTGATTGTGAAAGAGTCAACATTTATGGGAGCTTATGTTTTGGTTCCACTAGTTATTTTCTGTTTCCTTAAAAGATACCAAAATGCATTACAGTAAATTTGGTAACTATGGGTTTTTGCATGGAGAACGTTGGTGACAATAGATGCCATGACGTTAGCTTGTTTTTGTACCACGACTGTCCTTTTATATACCATCAAAATAAATGACATTGGAGCCCTTTAAATGCAGAGTTTTACACCCATAAACAACTCCTTTTTCTAGCTGAAGGTTCTTTACTAATCTGGCATTGTACTGTCCCAAGTTAGAAAAACAGTCTGGGGAGAAGTGTTTGGTGCAGACAAACAGGTGGCTCACGGGAGCACAAGGAACACTGCCATTGAAAATAAATGTAATCCAACTGTTCCTCAAAGCAGCATCACCAGATGGAATGATAAAAATATTTTTATCTGGGTTTTGACAGTCAACCACGGAATAGTTATGTCCTCCGCTGCCCGAAGCCCTCATTTTCTTCGACATGCTTGCCTTTGTTTGGGTTATGCCGGGTAGAAATACAAATGGCGGATTCGCGTCCTTCTCTCCAGAAAACAGTGGGAGTGGCCCCTCCTCGGCCCCCCGGCCCCTCCTCGGCTTCTTCCTGACATCAACAAGAAGCCCAATCAGAAATCGTGTTTTTTTTCCCCCTCCTACTGAATTCATGGGGGAAGAGGCGAGATTGTAGTTCTTTGCCCGGAAAACATGTCAGCTATTGTCAGTACCAGAGGAGATTGAGATATACATGCAATAACCTGAAAAAATGGATTTTCCTGTGAGGGATCCTTTTAAAGCTGAGCACGATATGGATATTTGTAAATGAGTTTGATCTTTTGCAATATAACTGAGAGTATAATTCCTTAGAATACACAATTTTTTTACGTTTCGGCTTGAAGTAGAGATTGCACTAGGGTAACGTTACGTATCTTTCCAGTATCAATGGCCAGACAGCTGCACACTTACAACGAACTTTGCATAAACAAAATTAATGTTTAAAAAAAAACTGAGCTGAAAAATAGAGTCCTGCCCTAAAGCATGGCAAATATAAGATTTGTCAATTATTCTCAGACTATTCTGCAACTAGTCTCCAACCCTTCGGTCTATTCACCAACTACTCTGCAAGTCTTCTTCAACTAGTTGCCGCATTCCCGAGAGAGGCCAATGATTGAAGAGTAGTTGACGACCGCAATATACGTTTGCAGACCGTTTGGAGAACAGTTAGTGATTGTGGCAAACATACAAAAAAAGTTCTTCAAAATTTTGATCATGTTCAATGGTTGGCGAATGGTTGGTGAACATGGTGACTACTCTGAGACTATTTGCAAAATTTTCGCAGAATGAATGGCGAATGTGGCGAATGTCCATTCGTCACAGTCACCAACTGTTCGCAAGCCCAGTGAGATACACTCTTAGTTATGCACAGTACTGTACATTTGATACAAATTGAGAATATTTCTCTTCACTGATGCCGTCTAAATTCAGAGGCACTGTCCAAAACATGCCTGAATGAGCTCAAGATAAACAAATTTTTTACTCATCGCCCTTGTATTTATTTCACATGCATCTGTTTTGGTTTTTCAGAATGTACCACGGAGAAAAAATAATGAATACAAATCTGCTGTTCCTCATTGTCGATGCCAAGGACACCTGTACGCCATGTGACAGCAAAAAGTTAATCCAAGCAGAACAGCCATGTATCCTTCATTTCTGCAGAGCATGTCCAACAATAATAATAAACAAATTCATATCATTAACATTTTTTTCTGTCACTTATCTGTAATGAATGTACACCATAGTTTAGGCCCTTGTAATTTTTTTTCAAAATGCTCTCATGACAGCATTTATCATTTTGCTGAATGGAGACTGAGATCACAAAATGACGCCTCCTTGGTCAAAATCCATCAATCCAGGGTAGAGATATTCAATTTTTTAGGTACAAGTTTTGCGAGGCTTGCTTTCGATTTGCTGAACGTGAGGTTTTCAAGTGCCTACACAGGGTTAGTAAAGTTTTTTCCCTGTTTTTTGTAATTTAGTTGTACTAATGAAAAATGTAAATAATAAATCCTCCATACATGCGATAGGGGTGTCATACATTGGCCATATGCATGGACTGACAAATTACATCTTCCCTGGTACACACTGGATTTGAAGTGTGTGAAAGTCTGAAAAAAAAGATACTGAAACAAGACCTGTGTCATTTTGTAGGTCTTAGTGAGCAGATAAAATTAAAAAAAAATCTGTCGGGAATTTTTGGAGAAAATCCATTTTTTATGTGGCAGTCATCTTGAATAGCAAAATCCTAAGAAACGGGTTAATAATCGCAAGCCATCATGTTTTTTTCAATAGTTTGACTTACTAGTGAATTACCCGTGGCGAGAATAATTTTCACTGTGCGAGCATCGAGATGTAAAAACAGCAGTTACATTAGTAAAGGGCTATGCCACACCCTTATCCCAAGAGGAAGGGGAGTTTTGTCTGGCATGGGGGTGGTGGAGTGTCCAAAGTAGAAATTGACCTTTGACCCCAGTGACCTTGACCTTTCAAAAAACTAACCCCTCAAGGACAATTCCAGGAACAACCTACATAGACCCACCAAATTTGGTGAAGATCTGTCAGAGGACCTCGGAGGAGTAGGGGAACAAACAGACAGACAGACAGACAAACAGACAGACAGACAAACGTTCCTCAAATTATAGTATGATTAGATAATCATACCACAGGGTCAGATTGGTGAAAATACAAAATGGTTACCATGGTAACCAAATTTATTGTCAAAAATATGAAATTATTAAATCCCTGAATATCCCATCATGTTGCTCAAAATGTTGGTCAGCTTTAGTCCAATAGTCCAAAACTCTCCTTTTGTGTGGTAGGAAGAATTGGCAGCTGATTACATCCTGTATAATAGGCCTTTTCACTCATTACCTCAGCTGGAGTGGAAGTAACGCCCATGTTGTTTTCATCATTATTCCTACTTGGGAGTTAATGCAGCTTAAAGGTTGCATAACCTTACATTCATAAAAGCCAGAGCATTTTGAAGATAGGCCTTTCCATGACTGACATGCTACCATTATGGATCACAGCGAAGCTCGCTCAAGAGTTTGTTTGCTTTGCTTTCGTAAAGGGAGTTTCTCCATTGTGGGTGAAGTTCACCTCATCAAAACAATTCAGGATAACATATCTCAGTATGACGTGCATGACCGCCGTTTACCAACATCACTTTGTGACACTTGTAAAGTAAAGGTTTATAAGATGAGGCAAGGTAATCTTGACCAAATATTCTGTCTGCACCAATTACCCACAATTACCCACATAAGTAGTAGGTTTTTCCAGATCACAGGAGAAGTGTACATTATAGCTTCACCAAAAACGATACCATATACTTTTTGAATGAAGAGGCTGAAAGAGTTTGTTTGTTTCCTAAGCATCTTACTGTAGCCACTGGTCCAGACCCCTGTGAGTTGGCGCAGAATCCAAGGTACAGGAAAGGACCAGAAGTCTGTTTTGACAATGACGAACGTGTAAGTTCCTGCCACCTGAAATTTGTTGAAGTTGCTGGAATTAGCATCTCTTAATTGCTTTGAATGTTCTTCAGAATTGTGCTACTTCTGAATCCTATTACTTGTTTTGAGAATGGCTGCCTTGTATGTGATTCTTTTCTCACTTTAAGGCTGATGTTTTGCAATATATTCTTAGGCTAAGCCTTTAAACTCTCTAAATAGTCTGTGAAATGTGGATGGTTGCTCGCTTGATGTTTTTCTTGCGCTTCTTCTTGTGCTGTCATCATTTTGTAAGAGTTGAAACTTGTAACTTACTCTGCTTTTGTAGATACATTATTCTCTTGGTTTTTTCATTAATCTTGCACATTAACTCTGCTAACTGCTATCCAGGTCATGTGTTGCATGGCTCTCTCTCATCCCTTTCTTTATCACCTCTCTTTGTGTTCTGTTTCCATCTTGCCTTTCGATTGACCTCTCATCACTTCCTGCTTTTCGATTGGCCGCTTATGCTCCTGTTATTAATAGGATGAACCTATATGCACGACGAGTCGTGGCTCCGCCTTGGCCTTGACTCCTTTCTTCATTTTACTGCAAGTGTTCATGTGCTTTCAAGGGTCAGTCTCATCTCTTTTCTGTTATATATATGATGCCCATACCGTATTTGAGTTTGGATGTGTGCATTGCTTTGAATAACTGTCTGCCCATTTAGGTCTGTGTTATGTCGTGAAATAAGTTTTGAAGAGTTTTTTCATTTATGCACCGGTTTATTTATTAAGGCATTATTTATACGAGGATCTACAAGTTAAAAATATAAACACCAGGATCCCATGAATCTTGTGCTATGAAAATATTTCACTCCAAGAAAAAAAAAAACTAATACCACTAACAAATTAAGGTTTCCTAAACACTTTTATATTAGTTCATACTGCTCTCAATTTGTGCTGTTGTAAAGTATGAATTTGTAGAGTTTCCCTCTGAGCAATTTGTCAGAACAGACAAGATAGTGCTAGATCCACATAGGAATCAATGTGAGAGAAAAAAAATCAGCCCGGGACTATTCCTCCCTCTTCGAGCTGGAATATGTGTTTTTGGAATGCGCTTTATTCTGCAGGATATTTTCTTTTGAATAAACATCGTAAGCGGCTGAAGCATTTCCTGGCTTCGCGATGTCCACTAGATCACTACCTCCAAGCCACTGAACAGATTAGACCATCCTTTTCCATTGGCATTGAATCTACCTCGAAGTCTACAGACTTGAGCAGTTACATACACTTCAGTGACTATTGCGTTAGATTGACGGGTCATGATACATTGCATTTCGGAATGTACATACAGAAACTGTGTAAACATATCAGGCTTTGCTTTTACAATTTGAGAAAGAGGTACACATTGTGTCTACTGTTGTGCAAGGGAGTTAGAGTAGAGTTGCTGCAAGTCATTGACTGTGGATCTGTGCCTCTGTGGTGACAGGAGGATGATAGTGACTGTGGTGGGGGGTCCAGTTTGAGTCCGTCACTCTGGACCACACTGGGCATCCAGCTTGTCCTCCTTTGGGTCCTGGCTGGACCAAGACACTACCCATCGTGACCTGAAAACCCACGGATCGTCCATCGCTGTCCTCCCATACATTTCAGGATCCTGCCAGGTTTTCTTTCTGAGATTCTACATTGACCGGAGGGGATGGAGGCTGCATAACCACCCAGGAAGTAAGACTGATAGTGTGTATTCTCAAGTCCTCCACTGTGGGCCAAAGGGACATCTGTTATGGATAAACAAAGGAGCGATTCAAGCCTAAGATGTCCTGAAGAGGCAACAGAGAAGACTGCCTTATCCGGAGAGAGAGAGGCGAGATTTAACTACTTCATTAATGTTGTAGGTTCCTGGAGTGCTATGTATAGAAAAAGAAATGCACAAAATAATTTAAATGAATTACACTGCCAGATAATTCAAACAGACAGTGCTGCCCCGAGCCATTGTATTGTGGTATTTGTATTTAGTCATTAGTTCTCATTTTTGCCTGAGATTGTTGATATTTGAAAGTATTTAGATGGTTAGCGACAGATTTTTGATCAAGAGCGACTCAGATTTCTCCTCCGGGCAAAACATAAGAAAAGAAATGTAAACAAAAAAAACCCCTTTGAAGTGAGGCCTCATTCTTTTCCATCACGTCATGCCAGAGTGATGATAGTGGAGTCAGTACCCAAGCATATCAAAACTGACGCATTCAGAAATGTCCAGTCGAAGAGGAGGTAACCGGTATGTTTTTTTTATTTTCATTTGTATTGGCCGCAAAGATGATGAATTAGAAAATTGGTTGCATAAAAAACCTTTTATTTGGGGGGCTTTACTGTCATTACCTTCTTTGCATTGCCAGAGGTTTTCGCATGTGAGTTGTTGTTTCAAGAGAACAGTGGATTTGAATTACGTGTTTAATGTTTTTTTTTTTTTTTTTAAATCCTGAAAATACAAGGAATTGCTGCCATTCTCCACTTCACTTTGTGCACGGACAATGCCCTGTGGCCTTGAGATACCTTGCTAAAAGGCACACTGTCACCTCAAAGTCGCTGAGCATCGTGATAACTCATTGGCTTTATTTATTATGCAAATCAATATAGCTGGCTCGCCAAACCTTTTCTTTTTAATTAATTTATTCATTTATTTATTTATTTGGAGTGTTGCAAAAAAGGTTCTTAGTGTAATTTCTTAGATTTTATTGTAGGCTATACATTTTTAAATTGGAGCCCTTTTTTCTTGACCTGTCTGCATGTTCTCTGCCTCGCTGTTTAATTTAGGTTTCCTACTATGGTTTTTATATTAAGTGTTTATGCAAAAAGGTTTCTGAATGAAAGGCAGCGAGAGCCTTGCTCAGTAATAATGCGTGCAAACTACTGTTATTATGTAAAATAGCACATGAAAATACATATATCTGAAACCATGGGTCTTTAAATGTGAACTGAGAGGGAAGCTGGTTCAGTGTTAAAATTATTCAGTATTGCACAAACTCTAAATGATGTGAAGCTTTCATTAATAAGTTCAGTCAACTCAAAATGAGCTTAAGAACATGAAACGTGTCTTTAGCGGGTTACTTTTTCACTCCACTAATTTTCTTGCTTACCCTGTCTTAGAATCCTATTCTGATTTCCAGTTTGAGCAGATGTGCATGTTTTTTTAAACACTGCAGTGAATGAGGCAGGTTGTCTCAAGACATGCTATGGAATCACGCTCGGGAAGGAAAGAGGATTTTTCTGTGCTGTGTAACCAGTGTAATCCGGGCAGTTCACCAGGAAATGCTGCAGGCACAGTGTGTCTCTCTGATTATGAATAAACCCAATATTGCGAAGAAAATATAGATTGGGATGTCTCGATGACTTGAAAGTCTGATGAATATATGCAGTTCAAATAAGCATACAATTTATTTTTATAAAAAAAAAATAAACAAGATTTTCTGCACAATTTTATGGTGCAGAAGACTTCCACTGAATGAAAGATATTGCAGTGTTTAATTTGTTTGTATTTCTGCACTGAAGTATTTTTGATGTACTGATATTTGGAATATTGGCTTAAATTGGTCTAAAGTTGCAAATATTTTTATTCAGATTGTTCATTCGTTTAAAATTAGACACCATTGGGTGGTTTGTACTTGTCTTTCTAATGGCCCCCTATATTAGAGATATGTATGTTGTCATGAAGTTCACTTTTAGTTTACTCTGTAAATATTTGGCTTACTCCTGAGTTCATTAATGACAGCACCGTTTATTCCAGAAAACATGAAATGAGTCACACACTCCACATCCTGGTGCAAGACAGAAGAACAGCAATGTATTTGTGTAAGAAATGGATTCTGAGTTCCTTTTGAAAGGAAGATAATAATTGTCAAAAACCATGAACATATCAAAAGAGTTTTTACCTTACATCCCAGGAATGTGGGCACATATACCCAAACTGTGCTCTCCTTCTTGAAAACATATAATTACACAGTGTGATTATGCCTGTTGGAATACATATTGACTGATTTTATTCCCTTTCATCAGAATTGCATTTGGTACCCATGTGAGTGCATGTAATCACCTCATGGACTCAGTCAGTCATTTATTAGAATAATATACAGTGGTATATATCGGTAACAGCCCTAGAGTTTACCATTTGGTAGATATTTACCAAAAATAAAACCAAATAAGGGCTACAGTTGTAAAGATTAAATGTTTGCTTCTGCTTGGTAAATTTCAGTCACCAAAGTTAAATCTCCATTTTATGGAATGATGTCTGAGGTGTAGTTGGTAAATGTTTTTGTAAACAGTTGATAAAGATTTAACTTCACTGCACATGTTGGCAAAAAAAAAAAAATTGAAAAATTGTATTTAATATTCCAGAAAGTGAAATTAAGTGCCATATAACTTTTTTTTCATCTGTTATTTACAAAAATGTATTGCAAGTGGTGAATGCAACCCAGTGTAAAGGCCAGTTCTGTTTTGACATTGTTCCCTAAATGCATGGTATGACATCAGTGACGGACAGTAATCCTACTTTGGTATTCAATTTACAAAGGTATAGTGCAGTGAATATTATATTTGTTCTTAATATGGATCAGCACTACTGCCAGTTTCATAAGAGGCAGCATTTGTTTTTAACACATATTCAAAATCGAAAGGGGTGACTATCACCAGAGATACAAAAATCGAACCGCCTGTCCATAGAAAATTTAACAAAGAGGCCCATAGTAAACCTACTACATGTCTCCAGCAGTTTGCTTGAAATAAATTTTGTTTAAAAATGTCAATAATACAGGGGGAAAAAAATGAAGAATGAATTTTTCCCATTATGAAAAACAACTTGCTGTGAAAGATTTTGTTTTTCTTTTCAAATTTCACTGTCATTCTCAGTGCTAAAACCAGATGCTGTCACTTCAGGATCCACTACTGCAATGTGATTGGATGTGTGTTTAATGCTGTCTTTGTGAAGATTGTCTGGGTCATGCTTTTTTCTAGACTGTTCTATGGAGACTGCTTGATGTGTGTTTAAATGGAGGGGCCTGGTGCCTGCTGCCCCTGTGCCAGTAACCAGTGGGTCACTCATAATATCCCTTGATTGTGCTTTAAATACTATACACTTTTGTGAAGCTTGACTAGCCTGAATCAATTTTGTATAAATTTGTACCATAATGTTACTATACAAAAAAAAAAGAATAATGTTTATAATCCCAGAAATGTGGTAATTCTTGTGCAAATACGGTATATTCAGAATAAAAGTCTATCATTATTATCTGTTGCTTGGCCTCTTCATGTGCAGCCACACATCGTAAGCAGCTACCCTATATTTATTCATTTAATGTTCAATGTTTTTTAATAGTGGAGTGTTTTTCTGCTTATAATCCATAACATGAACCCAATGCGGAGTCTACGAACAATCCAATAGTAGGATTTATTGACAGTTATACAGTAATGACAGATGGGCGGAGCCTGGAGTAGAATGACGTAGTTCTTCCCAGATGGTACAGGCTTGAATGCAAGGGGCATGTCTGTGCCCAGCCAGTGGCGTTCTGGGACAGCTGCCAGATGGACTGCACACTACTCCAGAGCAGAACTGTCAGATGGCTGCATCGAGGAGTTTAGCAGGAATGCAGTTACAAGTCAGACGACCGCAAAAGGCTTAGGAGGTGTTGCAAATGAACTGGGCGTGGAAGCACAATGAAGAATAGTAAAAAGAATCACGGTTCCAGTCCAAGAGTTCAAGAGTAAGGGCTCTAATTTCTTGGTGCAGCGTAGGGTGGCGCAGTGTGGCGCAGCCCACACAGTGGTAATTTCGTCCGGTGCAGCCTGCGCAGTGGTAATTTCCTGCAGTGCAACACCGTGCGCAGCCACTTTGGCAATTTGGTAGACGGATGTGCGCCAAGATGGGTGCGGTGGCGTAGTAGAGGGAGGTGTCACGTATTCATCAAGACGCAGTGACAATTTCGTAGAAAAGGACTCGGCTGAAGTTGCCCAGAAAGCTTGCCAGCTCCAACCTGGTTTACATTCTGTGCAGTGGTAATTTGGCTGACTGGCGCACAGTGCGCACACATCACCGAAACCTCACAGGCAAGTTTCCAGAATGTCAGGCACATTTCAATGCAATAAATAATTACAGCAACCACAATATAATGTAACTATCTGAATCAGGACAGAAATAATAGCATCTATATTGATTGTCCTGATGTCAGATTAAAGGTGGTTGGCACGCGTAATTGAAACTCGACCTGGCTTAATCAACACAACTGAATATGCAAACTAACGACTTCACATCTTTCTCTGCCAACCACGTACATAATGCTTTTGTTCTATGCTCAGTGAAGCCGCTTGCACACTGGACGCAAAACAAATTCTTCGCACGACTGATTACACTCAAAGTCAATGCAAAGACACAAATACACACGTCCGTTTATTTGTCTGTTTTCTTCCGTTAAAGATGGACAACAGTCTTTGTTCGGTCTTGTTTTTGAAAATTAGTCAGATGGATTGAAAAGATTCACGCTTTATTTCCACACCAGAGATAAAATAGTGCTTGAAGTCAGTGACCAAATCAATTCTATGACCATTGACATCGTGAATTAAATATTGCATGCACGATCAAGACTGTCCGACGAAAAATGCAAAATACTCCATGTCCGGCTGCCAGAAAAAAGTAGAAGTATTGATACGAGAATAGATTTATAACGAAATAAAGAATAAAAATATATCATCAACAAACAGAACATCCAAAAAACATGGCCCGCAAATAAATAAATCGCAGTGTTCATTGGATGTCCTGCTTTTTGATAAAATCTTTATTTTTATTCTTTATTTCGTTATCAATCTGTTCTAATCGTCCTCTTTTTTTGGTTGTCAGACATGGAGTATTTTGCATTTAATGTTCGACAGGCATTGCACATTGTCCCGCGCCAATGTTGACTCAGTTTATTGAGCAGAGCTTAAATAGAAACATTGACTTAAATTCTCGGTAGTCATCTTGAAGAACTGAGCCCTTTTTTCAAAACATTCACCTTTAATATCTAAAAGATTCAGAAGATTTGAAGAAATTTGAAACAATAATCGACTATCGGACACGGAGTTATATTGAAACTATCCGACTGTTGGACACAGAGATCTATTAAAACCCTGTCTAACTTTCGGACACATAAACACTGCGTTCATCGCAGCAACGCAATCTGTCGTACGAAAAATTTGTTTTGCTCAGTCTGCAAGTGGCTTAATACTACTATTATTGTCACTTAGGTTTTATCGTTTTTAGTGGGGGACAGGATTACAGCCTGATGGCTATGATCTCGTACAGAGTTAAGATCACATATTGAAAATAAATGTGTAACGTGTCTTGCATTGTTGTCCATGCATGTTAATCCCAAAATTTTAAGCAGCAACAGGGTGTAATGTTTTGGCCCCAATTTGTTATGACATATGGGACAGCAATGGATGACAGACAAAACTGTAAAACTTTAACAGATTTAATAAAGCACTGACCAAGATTGAAGCAATAAAGAAAATGAGATATTTGCAGTCCCTTTTTCAATCCTCTGGGACTTTCCCCTCTGAGGCATTCCCAGGACATGCCCAAAAACCCTAGCTCCAGACTGGGCTTAACAAAAAAAATGTCAATACTGCCATCTAGTTGCTTTTTCCCCCCACATTACACCTCCATTCCAAAAGGGAAAATTTTTGACTAATAAAGGCAAATTTTTTCTTTTCAATACAAAAATGGTCAAGTAGACAGTTGTGTGTGTGTGTGTGTGTATATATATATATATATATATATACACACACATATAATACAATATCCTAATAAACACGTGATATATACACATACTCAAACATGTGATAAACAATCAGCAATTACATTGAAATTATGCACGTAAAGGGTACTGACAAAGTAAAACTCCTGTAGAATCAAACTCCAATTCAACAATCTCCAATTCTTGATTTACATCTAACTCAAAAACATCAACAGATTGTGGTCAGTATATACAATCATTAGCTTTTGCCCTGTACAAACGTCAACCTCAAAGTGTTGTAAGGATAGGACCAGAGCCAACAGCTCCTTCTCAATTGTTGAATAGTTCTTTTGGTGGCGATTGAACTTCCTGGAGAAGTATGCCACGGGATGCTCAATGTCATCAGAGTCACTCTCTGCAGGAGCACAGATCCACAAGCTTGGTCGCAAGCATTGACCGGGAAGGAAAACGGTTTGTTGAAGTCAGGAGATTTGAGCACAGGATGTGACACAGCAGAGACTTCAGGCGCTTGAAGGCTCTTTGGCATGCTTCATCCCAAGTGAACTTTTCGCCTGTCTTCAGTTGGTTGGTGAGACTGAGAGCAATCTCAGCAAAGTCCTTGCAGAACATGCGGTAGTACCCGATCATTCCAAGGAAGCGGTGAAAAGCTTTTTTGTTGTCAGGAACTGGTAAGTCCATGATGGCTTGGACTTTAGCATTTATGGGTGCCACCTTAACCTTGTCTATGACATAGCCAAGATACGTGACAGTAGCACAACCAAAGTCACTCTTGTTCAGGTTAACAGTCAGGTTAGCCTGGGTCAGACGCTGGAACAAGGTCTCTACATCCTTCAGATGTTCTTCCCGGGAGTCACTCCAAGTGATCAGGTGTCGATGTACGCACCAGTGTGTGGCAATCCGGCGATGGTAGACTGTATCATCCTTTGGAACGTGGCTGGGGCATTTTTCATGCCAAAGGGTGGACTCCATACTGGTATAACCCAGATGGTGTGGCAAAAGCAGAGCTGCTCTTGGCCCTCTCAGTTAAAGGCACCTACCAATAACCCTTCAATAAATCAATCTTGCTTGCCCTACTCTATCGATACAATCATTAATCCTAGGTATTGGAAACACATCAGTTCTAGTTACAGCATTGGCTTTGCGATAATCTGTACAGAATCTAGTACTTCCATCAGGTTTTGGAACTAGCACACAGGGTGAACTGCAATCTGAGTTAGAGGGTCTGATAATATCATGTTCTAACACGTACTCAACCTCTTTCTCAGCAATCTTCCTCTTTTCGGGATTCATCCGGTACGGATGCTGTTTGATTGGTTTGGCATCACCAACATCTACATCATGAGAGGCTGTAGAAACTCTCTTTGGAACATCAGGAAATAGATCTTTATATTTTTTGAAACTGATCTTTCTGTGGGGGCTCTAAGTGCTGGAGTTTTACGTCAAGATTTTGCAACACTTAAGAATTTGACAATTTACATGAAAGAAATTCAGCTTTAATTCTAGGTTCATCATCTTGAAACTCCCCCTCATCTTCACAAGTCTCGGCCATTGGAGGATCTGAAGTGACAGCTGCAACCCTAGCATTCCTATCATGATAAGGCTTCAGCATGTTAATGTGACGCAACTGTTTTGGGTTTCTCCTATCTGGAGTCTTCACAGTGTAATTGAGATCATTGGGTTTTGTCAGAATTTCATAAGAACCATGAAATCTAGCATGCAATGGATTGAACTGCCGCGGAAACAACACAAGGACCTTGTCTCCTGGTTTTAACTCGTGGCTTCTAGCCTTAACTTGATTTCAAGTTCTCTTTGGCTGGGTCACAAGCTGCACGCAGTCTTTCCTTGAACTTGCTAACATAGTCTAACAGACTGATATGCCGCTCTTTCTATTGCTATTGTTCACTCAACAATAGCAAAGGTCCTCTCACTTCATGGCCAAACACTAGCTCAAACAAACTGAATCCAGCAGACTCCTGCACTGCTTCTCAAGCTGCAAACAACAGCAAATGAACACCTTCATCCCAGTCTTTCTCTTGAGAGTGGAATGAAAACGCTCAAAGGCACCCTGACACTCTCGATGATAGGCATTGCAAAGAATCTGCTTTGCACCTTGTTCATACACAACCTGCTGAAACAATCCCAAAGTGAAATTGCTACCTTAGTCTGACTGAATTTCCCTGGGAAGGCCAAACAATGTGAAAAACTTTATCAAAGCCCTCGAGATTGCAGTTCTCTTGATGTTACATAGAGGTATGGCTTCAGGGAATCTGGTAGAGTCACACATGATTGTCAACAAGTACTGATTTCCAGATCTAGTCTTGGGTAATGGATCATTAGACTGAAATTTGGACTGTATGAGAACATATTCGTCTGCAAATTTGGCAGCTGATTGCAAATTCAGCGCTTGCTTCTCATTAAGGTAGGTCATAAGATCATCCTTAACACGGTTGTTAAATTTTTCAACTAACACCATCTCTTTTCGTGAATTGAAATCATTCTTGACCTCCATAGAAGTACACCAGCGCTCAAAGCAAACCTTCTTCTCGTTAGCAAATTCCACATAAGTCTGATTGTCAGATTTCTTCAGACTTCTGAATTTCTGTTGGTAAACTTCTGGAACCAACTCATAAGCTGTCAAAATAACCTTTTTGACAACCTCATAATCAGAGGAATCATCTGCAGACAAAGCCGATTAGGCTTGTTGAGCTTCACCCTTGAGGACAGTTTGCAACATCAGAGACCAGTGTTCCTTTGGCCACTGACAACTCTTAGCTACCTTCTCGAAGCACTGGAAATACAACCCCAATTCCAAAATAGTTGGGACAAAGTGTAAATTGTGAATAAAATCAAAATGCAATGACTTTCAAATCAGCCAGCCAGTGTTTTATTCACAATAGAACAGAGATAACATAGCAAATGAAGAAACTGAGAAATTTTACAATTTTATCTACAAAATGAGGTCAAATCAAATTTGATTGCTGCTACAGGTCTCAAAAAAGTTGGGACAGGGGCTTGTTTACTATGGTGTAGCATCCCCTTTTCCTTTTAACACAGAGTGGAGGGGTCTAGGCATTGAGGAGACAGGTTTCTTGAGTTTAGCCATTGTAATTTGATCCAACTCTTGTTTAATATGGGCTTCCAGCTGCTGGAGAGTTTTGGGTCTCCTCTGACGGACTTTTTGTCTAATTATGCGCCAAATGTTTTCAATCTGTGAAAGATCAGGACTGCAGCCAGGCTAGTTCACTTCTACTACAAAGCCATGCTGTTGTAACAGCTGCAGTACGTAGTTTTGCATTGTCCTGCTGAAATACACATGGCCTTCTCTGGAATGGATTTTGTCTGGAGGGGGGCATATGTTGCTCTCAAGCCTTTATATACCTTTCAGCATTCGTGGTGCTTTTTAAAACATGAAAGTGTCCCATACCATCAGAGATGCTGGATTTTGAACTGAATGCTGATCACAGGAGGGGTGATCTTTCTCCTCTTTAGCCCAGAGAACATGGCGCCCATCATTTCCAACAAGAATGTCAAATTTGGACTCGTCTGACCACAAGACACTTTGCCACATTGCTACAGTCCATTTAAAATGAGCCTTGGCCCACAGAACATGGTGGCGCTTCTGGATCATGTTCAACAATGGCTTCCTTCTTGCATGATAGAGTTTTAGGTGGCATCTGTGGATGGCACGGCAGACTGTGCTTACATACAATGGTTTCTTGAAGTATTCCTAGGCCCATTTAGTAATGTCAATGACAGAATCATGCCAGTGAGTGATGCAGTGGCGTCTGAGGGCCCGAAGATCACAGGCATCCAGTAGAGGTCTTTGACCTTGTCCCTTACACACAAAGATTTTTCCAGTTTCTCTTAATCTTTTGATGATGTTATGCACAGTGCATGATGAGACCTTCAAAGCCTTTGCAATTTGACGTTGAGGAACATTGTTTTCAAAGTATTCCACAATTTTTTTACGGAAGCCTTCACAGGCTGGAGAGCCTCTGGCCATCTTTACTTCTGTGAGACTCAGCCTCTCTAAGACATCCCTTTTATTGCCAATCATGTTACGCACCTGATGTTAGTTAACTTCATTACTTGCTAAATGTTCTTTCAGCTGATTCTTTTATATATTAATTGCATTTTCAGCGCTTTTTTTGCCTGTGTCCCAACTTTTTCGAGAACTGTTGCAGCCAGAAAATTTGAAATAAGCTAATTTTGTGAATAAAAATGTAAAATGTCTCAGTTTCAACATTTGAAATGTTATCTATGTTCTATTGTAAATAACATATTGGCTCATGTGGTCTGAAAGTCATTGTATTTTGATTTTATTCATAATTTACACTTCGTTCCAACTATTTCAGAATTGGGGTTGTACTTATCAACCTCCTTCTCCGAGAATGGAGGTACCAGCTTTACCTCCTGGCTCGCATGAAATGCTAGTTTTCAGCTTCCATTTTGATTTTTTCCATTTGGAGCCTTTCTTCTCTGTCTTACTTATTTAAATTGAAATCTCTCTGTCTGTCTCTCTCTCTCTTTCTGCGCTTTCCTCTTTCTCTTTCTCTTGCTAATTTTTCTTACTCAAACTGCCTTTGTTTTTCTTTTTCCTCACTTTTTTTCTCTCTTTCTCTCTCTCAAACTCTTGTTGTTTTTCTTTTTCCTCTATTTCTATCTCTAGCATTTTTAATTTAAGTTCCATTTCTACATTTGGAATTTCCACTGGAAACTGTTCCAGATCTCCTGGTGCAAACACATTTTCATCGATGTAATATTCAACGATCTCTCCATGCTTTTCACATGGCTGGTTTTACTTCTGTCAGCTCTAACTGTCTGCATATTTCTAGCAGTTCTGTCTTTTTAAAAAACTTCAAAACCTCTACGGTTGGTGATGCCAAGAAATTATCCATTGCTGTTGATCTGTCAAT
Organism: Gymnothorax reevesii; assembly: GCA_029721435.1. Lineage (NCBI taxonomy): Eukaryota > Metazoa > Chordata > Actinopteri > Anguilliformes > Muraenidae > Gymnothorax > Gymnothorax reevesii. The sequence continues at coordinate 44,187,052 of CM056579.1, forward strand.
AAATATATCTAGGAAAATTCAAAAAACAATTTCACAATTTGAAATTTTAGATTTTCAATAAATAACTCACACAGTGGTCTAACCCGGACGAGCCCCCAATTTGTTATGGCCCCAATGTATTATGACATATCGGAAAGCAAGGGATGACAGACAAAATTGTAAAACTTTAACAGATTTAATAAAACAAAGCACTGACCAATATTGAAACAATAAAGAAAATGCGAAATTTACAGCCCCTTTTTCAATTTTCTGGGACTTTCCCCTCTGAGGCATAACCAGGACATGCCCAAAAAATACCTAGCTCCAAACTGGGCTGAACAAAAAAAATGTCAATACTGCCATCTAGTGGCTACCCCCCCCCCCCATATTACAGTAATAATAGGAACACGCTATCCATCGTTTCTCTTCCCAATGATGCAGGCAGAAGAAATAAATGAGCAACCGTCGTATTTCATTCCAACTTCATAAGTTTGAATGATCTGACGTAGTTTCGTTTTGAAATTCCATTCAAATTTGCTAATGGTAATAATTCGAGAATGCCTCATATTTGTAATGCTTAATATGGACGTAAGCGGTGCAGAAAACATGCCTGAAGCAGCAAAGTAAAATGCAACATTAACGCATCATGCAGATATAGGACAGAGGCTTCTTTATTTCAACACTTTAAAGGTGAGGACAGGAGCTCATTTTTTTGGAGAAGAGTTGACTCGGCTGTGTTAAACCCACTTAAGCCTTTTCTCCACCCTCTTTGCCTCTTGCACCGGCAGGAGGGACAGAGGCGGGACAGAGGAGTACTTGCGCCAGGCTACGCTGGGCACGAAATTGCAACATACACCTGGACACAACCCGTTGGCGCGGCGCTCTCCCTATTTGCCGTGCCTGAGCCTGGTCTACGAATTTAGAACCCTAAGACTTTGGAGATTATGAATAATTTCATTGGACAATAAACTTTCTCTTGGAAGATAGTGACTGGCTGCAAAAGGCCATAAAGTAAGCATCATCCCAGCAGCTTGGAATCTCAGAGTAAGGAAAGTACATATGCAGACACACAATTGAGAAAATGGGAAACGAATACATCACAGCAAGCAACCAAAGCATGTCAGACATAAACTAATTCAAGGTGACATTTAATTTGAAAAACACACAAGCTGCTGGGTGGGAGGAGATGTTGTGAGGGACGCCTACATTAGATTTGACAAAAGAACAAATGTTGCTGTGACTGAGACCGTAAAGTGAGGTGAGGCCAGTACAGTTGACGAGATTTTTAAATGAATCATGCAGCAGGATTCTACATTTCAAACTCAAAGGCCTGAGGTGAAATTTATACTGACCAAAAAAAGAAATGCAGTTTTCAATTTCTTAATTTGAGTGTAACTGTTATTAATCAACACTTAATTGGCATCAAAAGAAAGAGGGAATCCCAGATAATAGACATAACAGAAAATCGGGTTGAAATATCGCCATGTTGGCTTTGATTTAACAAGGTAAAGTTTGACAATACGAAACACAAATTACACTATCTGTATTTGTATGTCCCCTTTAACGTCCTGCCCGGCGGTGGAGGTTTTCTATTTTAGTAACAACAACATATTATAAAACTTAGGCCATTTTTTAAAGTGCGTCTTTTTTTTAAAGAAATGAAACCTACATTGAATTATGAAGCTGTGTCCTTTCAATTACTCAAATTCTGCAAAAGGCAATTTTTGCTCCAAACTGGTATTTTAGTCAGCAATAAATGCTTAAAGTCTCTGGAAAATGAAATCAGTGATTTACTTCTAAACACATTATGCATGCTGGAAAATAGTTGCTGAAGGTGTGAAATGACTGCAAACTATTGCTAAATGGCAAAGTAAGACCTGAGACATGGCTTGATGATCCACTGAAGCCATCCCTAACATAATCCCGCCCCTAGCACTATATAAAATCCAGAAAGTATTGCATCAGTTATTATCCACTCAGTCACAAAGTAGCATACAACCACATGTTCTGTATTAAATGAAGTAGCTAGCTAAGTTACAAGAGCTCAGTTTTCTAGCCAGCAAGTCAGCGTTGCCGAGTCCCAAAAATGCATCTTCTCTGAATGTGGGAACTTAGAAACGCCTTGGTCACCCTGTTTCAATTAAAATGAAGACATGAAGAGCGGGTGGATAATTTTTGTGAAGAACCACATTGATGAAGAGCTGAGGATCACCACGAACACTCACAAACTTTCAGATGAGACAACTGGGATTCTGGTAATCTTCTGTTATTGGTAAATGCAGCCGAACTGACTATCTCCCCACTCGGCCTATAACCTTCCCTTCCACTGATATCTGGCACTCTCTTCAGCAGTAACATTTGCTCCAACACCCACAAAAGAGTTTACCAGTAAGTTACCTCAGGGCCGGCCCGAGCCTTTTTGGCGCCCTAGGCGAATTTGATCCCCCCCCCCCCCGGCCTCAGGAAATACAAATACTTGAGAAAATAGGAGCATGGCTGGGTAAAACATCACAACTGTTTAATCTTAACGGAAACATATGGTAATGTATAACATTAATTAAATGAAATAAAAGAAAATACAACGAAATAGATGGAATAAATCTGAAACTTTAAATCCATTATTTATGTATATTTTTCAAGTAATAAATACTTATGTGCAACATCAAAACTGTCATAAGTAAAGTAAGTAAAAAATGCAAGAAACATGGTTTTCGAGTAATAAATACACAACAACAATAGTGCCATAACAACAAGAATCTTTCAGTGCTTTCAATATTTCAAGTAAAAATCTTTTCTCATGAATATTTATCTGGAACTTCACAGAAGTGTAACAAGAACAATCTTTGAAGTAAAAAAAAAGGTCACATTTTTTGGATTAGTAGTAGTAGTAGGTCAGTAGTAGTAGTTTCAAGTAGTTCACTTGGGTGTCTCAGCTAAAACTGAACACGTGTGGTTTTCTTTGCAGCAAAGGCATCAATGGTATCATCATATGATACCTGTCTAGAAACCTCCTGATTGATGCTTATTAATGCCAGTCCATTCAAACGCTCTTGAGACATAGTGGATCTCAGGTATGTTTTGATGAGCTTCAATTTGGAGAAGCTCCTTTCTGCAGTTGCAACTGTTATTGGAATAGTAACTGCTATCCTCAGGGCCACCCACATATTTGGATAGACCTCACTGAGTTTCTTCTCCTGTATGTAATGGAGAAGTTCAAAGGTGGTCATCTTAGGTTTTGGCAAATCAGGGAAGTTCTCAAACTCCTGTGCCAGTTCCTTCCAATCCAGATCTGACTGATCACTGCAGCTCAGGGTCTTGCCCAGTGTTTCACACTGCTTTTTTAGCTCATCATTCGGCAGGTTAGGGAAGTTGACAAGCACTCCAAAGTTCTTCTCTACTGACCCCAAAGTCTGGATTCGTTCCTGCAGTGACGCAATAGAGACATCCACCAGGACATTGAAAAAGGAAATCTCCATCTTTTTTAGTGCATCACTCAGTCCCTCATCAGGAGCCTCATAAGAGAACTGTCTCTTAGTTGTCCGCAATCTCTTCTGCTTGAGAACAGCTTCCACGTTCATTTCCTCGCACATATCTTTCGCAGATACTGTATTTGGGCAGAGGAAAATCCAGTGCCCCTATAGTTCACAAGAGAAGCCTCAGTTTTCTTCAGAAGGTCAACAGCAACATCCATCTGCATTGATTCTGCTTGCAATAATTTGCTGACATGCTGAATGTTGGTTAGGATGTCATACCATACCACAGTACAAATTGAGAAGCGGTAAGATCCAACCTCTTCAGCTAAAGACTGTGCCTCAATTTTTATAGCTGGATCTGTGGCTTTGTCCCTCACCTCTAAGAGTGCATCTCTGACTTTTGCAGCCTGGTATCTCACAGCCTCCACACTGTGAATTCGACTCTCCCGTCTAGTCTCTGACCTGGACTTCAGAGCTGTGTTCACATGTTTTTTTAAGATGGACCATCTCTGAGTAGAGGCAGAAAACAGTGTGAAGAGTTTCTGCAAGTAGCCAAAGTAGCTAGTAGCTTCTGCTGAGCTTTTTGCTGCATCAGCTACCACCAGATTGACTGTGTGTGCTCCACATGGTACAAACAACGCTCTCGGATTTTTCTTCAAAAGTCTCGCTTGGACTCCTTTTGTCTTCCCTTTCATATTTGCACCATTGTCATAAGACTGCCCTCTGCAGTCTTCAAAGGGGATGCTGAGCTCTTGAAGTCTCTTTAAAATTAGGGTCGAGAGGCTTTCTCCAGTTGACGCTTCTGCTTCGAGGAACCCGATAAAATGTTCTTTGATTTGTGGGGTGTCCTCAACTGAAACAAGTCGAATGATGACCGAGAGTTGCTCTTTATGGCTCAAATCAGGGGTGCAATCCAAAATGATTGAGAAATATTTGTTTTCTTTAATCTCCTTGACAATAGTCTCCATAATCTTTCCCCCAATGCAATCAATTAATTCGTTTTGAATTTGTTTTCCTAAATAGGATGTATGATTGGCTCCTCTTTCCACCTCAGAAACATGCTGTTTCAGTACAGGGTCAAACTTGGCCATGAGCTCTACCTCTCTCAAGAAGTTACCATTCCTTGGTTGGTGAAGTGTGTCTGTGGTTCCTCTCAAGGCAATATTTCGCTCTGCCAATGACTGAATGATAGCCACCAACCTGGTCAGGACTTTGCGCCACCTTCTCCTTTCAGCCTCTAATAGTGCCATTTCCGTTTTATCTATTGTTTGGCCCTTGTCAAGACGAGTTTCCAGTTCCTTCCATGAGCTCATGTGCTTTAAATGTTCTCCACTGTTCTCGTGAGATTTCAGTATGTCACTGCAATTTCTCCAGTCAGTGACTCCATCACTGGTTAGTTTGAATGTTTTTTGGGAGAAGAGCTTGCAGCAGAAGCAGTAAAGGCTGTTGTTTTTGTTGGAGTAAACTAACCAGCTTCTCTTTACCTTTTCTCCATTTACTAAATGTCTGTTAAAATGATGGTGGTGGCAACTTCTCCCATCTCTTCTTTTAGGAAACTGAAAGTCTGGTGACACCTGGTTTGGCCCTCTGCTGACTAACTCCACTCTTATGTTGTCAGAAAGAGATGGCCAGTCAGCAGGGTCTAAAGGGGTTGACTTTGAAGTTCCTTGCAGTTCAGGAGAGCTGGCAAACAGGGGGTCTTCAGGCTGTGGATCCAGGATAATGCCCACTGTGCTTGGGCCTTCACCTGCAAGCACATTAAACATACATTCATACTCACAATGATTTACAAACTACAATACATCAGGCAGTAAAAACATCTGAGACAAAAAAATATGGATAATAACAGTAGTAACAGTAGTAGAGGTAGAGATCAAGAATCCAGTTTTTATTATTTTATTATTATATATAATTTTGATGGGGAAATAATTATTCTACCTTTAATGTGTCCAGTAGACAACTTGATTAAGCAGTCTAATCTGAATAGTATTTCAGTTAGCTATATTCCCTTGTATGCTGTATTTATCATGAAATGATAATCAAATATTTTCTTCTTTCTTTCTGCAACTGTTACCATATGATAAAAGAATGTAGGAAACAGCAGGATGGTTTGTACATATTCATATGTGATGTCAACATTGTGACAGAAAATGTGTTAATTATTGATAAGATTAAACTGTGTCTCAATTTGGTCATACTGACATAAGTAATGTTACTGCAGCTGTAGCATACAATTACAGAACTCACCTGCTTCAGCCTGACTTTCACAGGGGGCAGAGGTGGTGCTGCTCCAAGTTGCCAGTGGCTCACTCTGACTTGTAGCTGTATTCAAACATACAGTACATCCACACTATAACATCACTGTGTTAACTCTGTGGTATCATATACAGCAGGCACTACAGACAGTACAAATAAACCTCATTTTATTTGATTCAGACCAACATTTAGTGTAATTACTAACAAATTTATACTGTAGCATTCAGTAACAATGATGACAATATAATATTAATAACAATGATGATAACAACGAAATATAGCAGTGTATTGAACAAAGTTTGGTCAACAAAGAATTGGCTAAACTTACATGCTTTACAGAGTGGTGTGGGTGGGTCAGAGGGCGGAGGCCCCTCTCCAGCAGCTGTTTGAGGCCTAAGGTATTTTTTTAGTGCATCTGGAAAGATATTGAGCAGATTTAGTTACTTCTGTACAAACAAAAAATCTGTTGGAGGACATTCATCCACTACAGGCCCTACATACACTACATACAACACATCAGTGTGTTCTTCAATCTTCTACATAAGATTATTATTCTCTAGCTGTGATTATGCATAACTAATAAAAAGAGAGTAATCGTTACACATGCCCAAGCCATTATTTGTTCAAGTTGGTCATATCTGAACATTAATATGCTTGGCGTTTGAGTTGTGTTTGGTCTATGTAAAAATGACTTATATGTGCTTGTAGCGGAGATTCTCCTGTTTAATTTGATGTGCATGATTATATTGATACAAAATTGGCGTAGCTCTGTATGCCTGTTGCTGCAGTGAGTCACTGGGTACCTGGGGCTCAAGAGGTTAATAATTACAGCATTAAGCAGTAGTAACAACCGCTACAGGGGGAGGGGATGTGGGGGGAGGGGGGCGCAGTACTTCGAGAATCCCTAACTAGTTTGAAATTTCGGCCGGGCACATTTTTAGGTCTCAAAAAAGAGACATGTCCGGCTAAAAGAGGACGTACACAAGACATAAGCGTGTTAAACGAATGCAATGCTTACTTTATTCAAGCTAGCTCGCTAACATGTTAAAAATACGTTGACATAACGTTACCTTTATATTTTGATCTCTTCTCCTCCTCTTCTTTTCTTCTTTTCCGAAACTGTGCGCCCGAGGGCTTACCTGTCCTTTTCATTATGGAAAAAATATTGTAAATAATTGGTATTATTAGGATAACGAGCCCACTGTCGTATAAATATGTTTTACCAAGAAGGTTACTGTTCAATGATTGAACGGCGAGAATTATTACACTGTGCCGTTTAAAAAAAGAATGGTTTTATTATTGACGAAAAGTATGTAATGCATTTAACTTCTGTACACTCAGAAAGGGCGTATGGCTCCCTCCGTTGATTGGATGTAAAACAAAAGCTTTATTCCCGTAATTAATCAAGGCTCAGTCAGATGTCATGAAAGACGAACATGGAACCCCATATAACCACTTGTCCTCTTCTTACTGATCGCTCGTTCGCTAACTTGAGATGCGCCCTCACGTCATGTGACGTAAATGGCCAAGTGACAAACATAGTACTTTAGTTTATTTTATAATTTTATTTGTTATTTTTAGGGCTGTCAAAATTAACAAAATTAATGCGGATTAATCCATCATCATTATTAATCTGATTAAAAATTTTAACGCGATTAATCCATTTGCAGCGCAGAATTACTCAAAATCCCTGAAACGTCGCAGGCAGTTTGTCCAAGTAGTGTTACAGTTGCGCATGCGAAAATGGGCAGTTGATCCAGCAGAACCCAAGGCAGAACCGAACAACTCGGTATGGAAGACGCTAAAGACGCTCGCAGACATGGAACTGCAAATTTAAGCATGCAGTTACAGTACTCGATCACAAGAGTACCCCCAGATCAGTTATTGAATATTCACATGCAAGCCGAGCCAGAACACTATTTAATAGCCTGCGACGTTTCAGGGATTTTGAGTAATTCTGCGCTGCAAATTGATTAATTGCGTTAAAATTTTTAATCTGATTAATAGTGATGATGATGGATTAATCCGCATTAACGCGTTAATTTTGACAGTCCTAGTTATTTTGTTATAAGACAAAAACGTAAATGGGGCGCAAGTGGGCGTCACACGTCATTTTATGATTTTTATTTTTTTAAATTTCCAGAGGAGGAGAGCCCGGCAGTGCGCCCCTCCAGCAGATGGCGCCCTAGGCGACCGCCTATGTCGCCTATGCCTTGGGCCGGCCCTGAGTTACCTTGTGTGCTGTCACCCCCACTTCTGGGATGAGAGTCCGTAGGCCTCAAAATGATTTTTTCAAAAAAACAATGGCGCAGTCGCAGACAGCACTTTGGTACAAAAAGGTGATTTATTCTGGTTACCCACCGAACCAACAACAGACTTTCACATACACAAAAAAAAAAAAAAAAAATGTCACAACCCAAACAAATATTTCACATTTAGCTGGGTAGGCCAGTTACCGCCACCTACACCCTGTCTCAAGCCAACCCAGACACACCTGGTTGCCCCTCTTCAATGGAAAGCCCCTCCCTCAATGGGCAATACCAACATAACATAACTACTTATCATTTAATCTGGCATGATAAAAACATTCCTATTTCCCATCATTAGACCACAATTTTGGCTTCGTATAATACCTTTTAAAACTTTTAGAAGTGTTCCCCTTTTTATATTTAAGGCGGTTTATTTTTGCATCTACCCCACACATGGTTGCTCCCAACTGCAGAGCAAGTGCGCAGCGGTCGCAAATTCAGGCACTTGAAAAGACACCTCAATATGTTGCCTCAGTTTGGGTCCTGATATTTTGGTCGGCAAACACGGAAACGTAAGACAAACACAGTAGACGCGGAACCGAAAGCAGACAACAAATAACACGGATGTTAAGGATAACTGAAACTCTAAGATACGTAGTGATGGAGAAACCGAAGCTTTCTGAACTACTGAATCAATTATGAAGCAATTGTGTTGAATGGTTCAGGGTTGCGAAGCATTTCATACAATTAAATATGGCGACATCTGCTGGCTAATCTTCAACATAGCATTTGCGTGGAACAATAAAGGACAAGGTGTCATGAAACAGGCAGTTACGTTTAACAATAGAGGTTCGATGTGCATCTTGTAGTTTTTGACTTTTTTTTTTTCAAGACAATAACATACTTGTGTTATAATGTGATTGTGCCATCATAAAATACTGTATGTAATTGAGATTTTGCAAGACTGATAGAAATACAAAAAATATTTTTCAAAAATTTTGGGGGAAAATGGCAAATGTTTATGCAACTAGGGACTGTTATCGCAGTACTCGAGTAAAATGCTGCATAAGTTGGAAAGGGGATTTACGGGGTTCAAAGATTTTAACACGATCATTTCAGCTGAGTTAGGCTTCAGTCTGTTTCTCTTGTTTGTTACTACCTCTCCAGCTTTGGAGAAGACCCTTTCACATGGCACAGAAGTTGCTTGCGTATGAGGATATCTGTTGGCAAGCTTGTAAAGATTGGGCTAAACTGCTGCCCTTGAATACCAGTATTTTAATGGGTCTTCTCCAAAAATCCCGCCCTGGATTCAAAACCCGAGTAACACATCGCCGATACGCGTGTGACGTAATGACGCTTCATTTGGGGAGTCACGTAGTTTTTTGCATGGTGAAGCGAGGCATCGTAACATATTGCCGAGATACTTCTGCTTTGAAAGACCGATGCTGTGTTGAGCCGTCTGCTTCGAGCGTAATATCCCCAACGATAAGTGAAATAGAACGTGCATTTAACTAATCAATCGGTGCGTGTTGCGTTTAACGCTGTATACAATGTATATATACTCTTCCAAAAAAGAAACTATACAAATATTGAATTATTGATTACACTATCTTTTCAATATGTTTTCCACATTTGTCAAAACATTTCATGTATAATACATTGATGCTAACAACAATGTATAGTTTATTTTTTGGAAGAGTATGTGTGTAAATGAAACCGTCATGCATATTTGAGTTAGTTAATGTGTGCACTCACTCAGCGGCGTTCTTGAGGGGGGTAAACTAGGAATGATTCACAGGGCCCCTGACTATGGGGAGGGCCCCTGGGACCCCCTTTCGGTTTTTTTTTTTTTTTAATTTAATCATTACTTATTATTATTATTATTATTATTATTATTTTAATAATGTTAATATATAGGCCTATTGCTAATTGATGCAAATTTATTGTTCCCTTGGAATACATCAGTTGAAATGTATGATCCAGCCTGCAAATAGTAACTATAATCTATTCAGACACCCCCATTATCAGTGCGCATTGGTTTAGTCCGCCCTCTCGCGGACTTTTGATTAAATGCTCAACGGATTTACACCCGAAAAAAGAGACGAAAACTAATGTCTGATGAGATAAGAGGTGAAGAGCAGCAAACCAGTTCAGAGGCCTTCTTCAGAAACAATGTGTTTCATGTCGCCATTGACAGCATTATTAGCGATTTAGGTGCATGGTTCCAGACCACATCGAATATTTGTGAATCTTTTGCACCTCTTCTGAAGTTTGGGGACATGTCAGAAGAAAAAATCAAAGTGACAAGCAGAGCTCTGGCAAGTGTACCCAAAAGACCTCTCAGGTGGATTTGAAAACGAGATGCTGCACCTGCGCGCAGTATATGGGGCCACATTTCCTCCGAATCTGCCGCCTCTTCAACTCCTGAATGCAATATATAACCTGAAGCTACAAAGCATTTTTGGTGAAATATGCATTGCATTAAGCATCTTCTGTACATTGCCAGTAACTGTCGCTGGTGGTGAGAGAGCATTCAGCAAGATGAAGCTGGTGAAGAATTATTTAAGGTCAACAATGAGCCAGGAGAGATTAAACAGCCTTGCCCTTCTCTCCATTGAAAGTCAATTGGCAAGACAACTGGACTTTAAACATCTCATCCGTGATTTTGCCACCAAAAAGACCCGTCAGTGGGAATTTACTGGAATATAAATTGCAATTATTCTACAACTTGTGAAGCATGTTTTCAGTTTTTCCATGTTCTGAAAGAAAAAAAATATCAGTCAGTTTAAACATTATTTCTTATCTTTAAATGCTGTAAAAAGCTTTGTCTTTTTTAAAAATAAGCTTACTTACTGTTGTGTTGTTTATTTAGGCCTAATATATTATGAGTAAATACAATGAAACAACAAACTGTGCATGTGCAATATTTGCTAAGGTATCAAGCAATGCAATTGTGTGTGTGTGTGTGTGTGTGTGTGTGGGTGTGGGTGTGTGTGTGTGGGGGGGGGGGGGGGGGTCCATGGAACTGGTTGTTCCTGGGGCCCCAAATTTGGTGTGACGCCCCTGAACCCACTAACCAAGACAAATATGCTACTGCTAAAGAATAGAGTGCGCCCTCGCTGCAGAGTGCAGGACATCAGTCCCCGCCCCCCTGATGTCCGACCCCGCACCCTGATGTCCCGACACGCAAATTCTCTAACATTTGGCGGTGGCAATACCTCTAAAAGTTGTTGTCAAACAGCCCTAGTTTATCCCGAATTTCTGAATAACGGGGCTGCGTCCGAATGGTCTAGTTTGCCAAGGAAAGTCCCTAACCCCAGATAAATGATCCGGAAATAATTACGTGACAGCCATGACAAGCGGATTCCAATATTTTAAATGTAAAGGAAAGGTGTCTCAGTGCTTCCTTATTGGAGTGAGCCCTCACTGCGGAGTGCAGGACATCAGTCCCCGCCCCCCTGATGTCCTTGGATTGGGTAAAAGGGAACCATACTTCACGCTTGGACACAGCCACTAATGCTACACCCACGATGTATATATGAGTGTATGCGAGTGCTGCCAGTGGTTTATTAGTGTAGAAGCGCTATCGGACGTTAGCCTACTATCAGATTATCAGGCAAAGTTAGCCTAGCCTAATTTTTTATTTCTCTTTTTTTTTTTCTATAGCCTATGAGCGTGCAGGAGCGATTGCAGGATTTGCATGTGGGGGGGTGATGTTGGTGGGGGATCTGGGTGTCCTCGAACTGAAAAATTTGGAAATTAAAATGTCACTTATATGTTTTCCTGGCATCTGGGAACAAAATACAATACCTGAGAGTCAGCTAAAAATTGCTAAAAAAAAAAAAAGGCAAAAAAATTGCTAAGAAAAATGCTTTCATCGAAAAACGTGACATAAGGCCTAAAGTCAGACCGTTTATTCCATACGTGGGGCTCAGTGGCTGTCTTCAAAGAACATTCAAATGCGAAAACTGCCATTAACCAATTTTTGTTAAATTAAATTTTTCAAAGGGCGTCACGATGATTGTTTTTAACGCACTTTGAAAAAAAAATCTCTTTTTTTTTTGAGGTGGACCAACATTTTAACGCACTTTGAAAAATTTTTTCAAAGTGCGTTGAGTTGGTCCCAAATGTTAACACACTTTGAAAAAATTTTTCAAAGTGTGTCATTTTTTCAAAGTAGGTTGTTACAGGGGTCAGTGGTTTTGACAACCCCCAAAATCACGTGACAAATTTTTCACAGGGGGCATTTAAGGTTTAATAATACATTTGTGTTTCTGTTGGGTTTGATAAGTCTCAACCTGGTGAGTATGGATTTCTTTTGCTGTCTTTATTTTTTCTTGAAAAATGTTTATTTATTATTAATTTTTTTTCCCCCCTTCTGAGCTCATTTTAGTTATCGCTTTCTAATTTTGCTTGGTCCATGTAGCCTATTACACAAGTTTTAATGTTTGCTAGGCGTTTTTTTGTTTTGTTTCTTTAAACATATGTGGTGTGTATATGTACATGTGATATATATATATATATATATATATATATATATATATATATATATATATATCACCATGGGAAATAATTTCAAGGTCTGATTAGTTTTGACTCGTGTGAGGGGTCCCCTTTCCCTCCACTTTTCATTTATCTATTACATTCTTTTCTTTTTTTTGAGTTTGAGTAATTCCAAGTGTTTAATGTATGAGAAGCTTCCAACCTTTTTTCCTTACATTGTATTTTTGGGGGGGATCTGGGTTATATTTATCTCCACTGTTATTTGTGTTAGTGTGGTGTACATGTGCAATTTCTATGTGTGACAGTTGAAGGGTCCTGTCACTGGAAGTGTCTCCTAATAAGTACATGCCCTGGCATCCTTTCTAACGAGCCTGGTTCTTTGGCGATGTGGTCAGCGCGCATGACTCTTACCCGGGAGTCTGGAGGTCTGGAGGTTCAAGTTCCCGCCCGGGCCCTCCTTCGGCCTGCTACATTCGTACAACATAAATTTAAAGTTAGATAAATCATATCTTCATTGTGGATACTTATACTTAACTTTATTTCTTATCATTGTGATCTCAAAAAGGCAGGGTCATACACTTTCTTAACGTGTTGGGAGTTCTTCCCTGTTAGAGGAATTTGAGGAAAAATAATCAAAAATAATTTGATTATTATTACGTAGGCCTATTTGCACCGTCACTCAGCGACGGGATTTCAGAACTCTTCAGCGAATGAAGGTAATGTTGGTGACAAGTACGTGATTTCGCCCGTTTACATTTTCCAATCGGACAGCTGTCTATTTTTACAGCGAGCTGAGTGACCGTGCTGCAAAACAGGTGTACGTACTTGCCGCCGAAATTACCTTCATTCAATGAAGAGTTATGAAATGCCTTCGCCGAGTGACGGTGCATAGACCTAATTATAATCAAATTATTTTTCGGTACTGAATGTAGCCCATTATTTTGTCGCTTTTAGATCGCATGGGGGAGAGAAACTGAGAATAAAGGACAACCATCTAGAATTAGCCAGGGCTAATTAATCTCAATAAAGGGAGGGATATTAGCCCGAGAATTTTCAGGTCAAACGACACGCCTGTAGGACCTGCATTTTCAAACTCTTGACTCGCCATGATGGTAGTTTTTCAGATGATGAAAATCTTTTGATGAGGTTCTCCTCTTGCAGCGCGTCGGATGAAATACTCTCGACTGATCTGGTAGCGAAGTATTTTTCTGAACTGAATGTAGCCCATTTGTCGCTGTTAGATCGCATTGGGGGAGAGAAGCCGTGTCTTCAATTGCCAATTGATTATTCTTAAATAGGAGAACGTGTTAATAAAGGAAAACCAATGATAACAAGCCAGGACTAATTGTTGCTGATTTTCGTCTAGGCGAGCGCCGGCCCTGAGGTGCGCTGGTAGATTAGTTCTCAAGCGCTGCAGAGCCGCTTGCATGAATTGCATCTTTTTTTTTTCTTTTCGCCCGACATTCTAGCCCGGGCGCTACAGATTTCAGGCCGGGGCACCCGGTGGTCTGACAAATCTTGCTACCCATCAAAATATGCTACCTCGCGGTTCTGCGCTTGTGCAAACCTAAAATCTCGGGCTGTTTCCTCGCTCTTTAGTATCTTCAAAAATCATTAAATAAGATTTATTTTCAGGGTGCATTTCGACCTGTAAGCGTAGCCTACATATATTTGCATGTACACGCTGGGGTTTCCAGAAAATGCAGAAGTTTGACGATAATGGCGTATATGGGCATACATCTTCAAACAGACTTATCCAACTCGTTACAAAATATGCGTATGTTATAAAAAGCTAACTAACAACAAAGTTACTACTGTAACTTTACGATCGCTTTGTATGAAGGTAGCATTTTTTGACAAGGTAGCAAAATTTGTCAGAACACCGGCCAAAAAAGCTCTGCAGGAAACCCTGATTGGGCAGTTATACATTGGTGGGATTTTTGGAACCCCCAGGGACATATTTGAGAGATCTAGCATTCCTCAGTCCCATTTGTTCCATTACTTTCAAGTACGACATTTTGCTAAATCAAATAATCCATAGCTTTCCAAATTCACCACAAAACTCAACATATGAGACCATTTTGAATAGATCACCAAATGTAAAAGGATTTATATCCCAAATATATCAAATCATGAGCTCAATTACAGAAACTAATATTGTTAAAATTAAAGCAGACTGGGAAAAAAAAATTGACAAAACCATATCAGACTCATTCTGGAATTGGATTAGGATAAATTCGGATTAATGGAAGCCCATGTGCACGATGTATAATTTAAGGTACTACATCCAGTGCTTGAAGTGGACCGGAACGCAGCGGAACGTAGTTCCGGTACTTCTGTATTTTTATCATATGCGTTCCTGCACTTTGAAGTTGGCCAGAACGCACCGGAACACAGTTCCGGCACTTCTTCATTTTACATTACATTACACATTATATATTTTCATCAAAGATTGTGGTTCATTCGATTGCCTAGATTATTCCATTGTCTGGGTTGCTTGTCGTTCATTCACATGAGCGCACCAATAAAAGAAAATCCCACATTTGACAACAAATTGGTTGCCTAGCTACCACTTCTGAGTTATTGCCATAGGTACTGAGGGCGCGCTCATTCAAGTCTGCACTGCTGTGGTTGGCAAGTGGGACGTTACGGTCCAAACCACAGCTGTAAATGGTAAATGTTTGCTGCCAATATTAACTGCTGGATTGTAAAACACCTACTACGGTTATGAAGACAAGGAACACATCGTTGAAAAGACGACACCGCGAGGATTCATCTGCAGTAAGTCGATCATAATTTTATATCCACTCAGGGAATTCCTATGTGTTCCTATGTGTATGTGCACTCTATGGGACAGCTTTGAATCTCTTGTCACTCTGTGAAATGACAATAAAGGCGTTCTATTCTATTCTATTCTATTAAGTGCGACCAAGACGGGTCCAGTGTTGTTGTTTGTGCTAACATTAGCTAGCTAGCCACCAGCATGAATAATAATTCAATGACTTGCCAACTGGTTCGCAAAACCTGCTCAACGAGCTCTCAATAGAGGATTTTAAACTAACATCACAATCTAACCAGCCAACACGCTGGAACAGTGTTTCGTCCTTTAAACTCTAAAGCACTAAACACTTCTCAGTCGTCGTTGGCTGGTGGTACGATCATTATTATGCAGTTCTGTGTTGTTATTAAGAGTTTGAGCAGGCTTTGCAAACTATCCTATGTTGTTTGACTGGTGACTTCTAGCCAGAAAATCCAAACAATGACATGAATAAAGTGCTCTGATATATATCGAATGCTTGCATTCTATGCTCATTAAAGCCGCTTGCACACTGGACGCGAAACAAATTTTTCGCACGACTGATTACAGACAAAGTCAATGCAAAGACGCGATAGTCGGACAGGGTTTTAATATAGCTCCGTGTCCGAAAGTCAGAAAAGTTCTAATTTTTCCGAGTATTCCAGGAATTATTAAATGCGTAAACTTGGCCATGTTTGTGTTCGACCTTCACTTTAGCCTATTCGTCTGTTTTCGTTGAAGATAGATGGCAGTCTTTATTCGGTCTTCCTTTTGAAAATTAGTCAGATGGACCGAACAGATTCACGCTTTATTTCCACAGCAGAGATAAAATAGTGCTTGCAATCAGAGAGCAAATCAATTCCATGACCATTGACAGTGTGAACAAATTATCGCATGCACGATCAAGACTGTCCGCCAGGAAATGCAAAATACTCCATGTCCACCAGCCAGCAAAAAGTAAAAGTATTGATATGAGAACAGATTTATAACGAAATAAAGAATAGAAACCAATGAACGGGATATCCAACAAAGATGACCCGCCAGTAAATAAATCGCAGTGTTCATTGGATGTTCTGTTGTTAAAATGTTTCTTTTAATTCTTTATTTCGTTATCAATCTGTTCTAATCGTCCTCTTTTTTTGGCTGTCAGACACGGAGGCATTGTACATTGTCTCGCGCCAGTGTTGACTCACTTTACTGAGCGGAGCTTAAACAGAAACATTGATTGAAATTCTCGGTACTCATCTTGAAGAACTGAGCCCTCTTATCAAAATATTCACGTTTAATATCTTAAAGAGTCAGCAGATTTGAAGAAATTAAAAACAATAATAGACTGTCAGACACGGAGATTGCAAAAAACTTAAACATCTTGACAATACGGTTGTGGTTCTTACTCCAGCTGCCCACATACTAAAGGTTCATTCAAAAATAGGCCTAATATCAGAATTATTGTGAAAACACATCTGTTCAAACAAGTACTGTAGCACAAAATGAAAAGAGTAGAGCATTGTCCTTAAGAGCCATGTTTGCTAAATGCATGAATGTAAAAAAACGTTTTGTTTCCAATTTAAAAAATAACGTGTTTTCAACTTTTCGACTAACCCTAAACCTTTTTTAATGACCGGGATGGTTCTCAGAAAATCAGGGTTCCTGCACTTCTTTTTTCCCACTTCAAGCACTGACTACATCGCCTCCACTACTCTAATTCAAAATTTTCGAAAATGAACCCTGATGTAGTAGATAGATGTAACAGATGTTACAATTCACCAACAGATCTTAAACACGTTTTGGCTTTGCCCACAATTAACAAACTACTGGGATACAATATTCAAAGTTCTCTCAGAATCTCTCAATCTAAAACTTCAACAAAATACATGGATGTGCATTTTTGGGGATCAGGGTGATAA
This sequence comes from Gymnothorax reevesii, assembly GCA_029721435.1. Classification (NCBI taxonomy): domain Eukaryota; kingdom Metazoa; phylum Chordata; class Actinopteri; order Anguilliformes; family Muraenidae; genus Gymnothorax; species Gymnothorax reevesii. Next base: position 44,204,216 of record CM056579.1, read on the forward strand.
CTACCAAACTTTAAAAACTCAGCATCAAAATATAATCTCTTTTTCAACCCTTTTAGCTCGTTGTAGAATATTATTGGATTGGAAATCTCCTAACCCCCCAAGTGCCCCCCAAGTGACTTGATTTTATTTTTAAGATTGGAGAAAATCAAATTTTCATTGATGGGGCACACTGAGAAATTTAAAACCACTTGGGGCCTATTTATTCAGCATTTTGACAACTTGAAGACTCTTGATTTAAGCGCTTAATTCTTTTCTGTTATTTGGATCTTCTTATTTGGTTCTAATGTATTTTTTTTTAACTTTTATTATTTCCTTATTTTTTCTATTGGCATTTTCATTATACCTTGTATCTGATTGCTGTATTTCTGTCGATCTTATATATACTTAAAAGTGTATAGTTGCATCATAGTGAGGTGTTTAAATAGTATAGGCAGTGTAACCTGGGTTTAGGGGATGGGATTGGATGGGAGAAAGACTGAAGGGGAGGAGGGAGGGGAAGGGGAAAAGAAAAGCACCTACCTATGGATTTTGTCAACTATACATTTGTACAATTTTGCGGATAAATACTGCATTTTGTAACCCCTGAAAACTTAATGAATAGAGATTGCGAATTTAACATTTTGATGTTCTCCTGTAAAGTTTATCATTTTGAAGATACAAGGTTTTATCAGCGGGCCGACGATATGATTGCGTTGCAGTTTAAAAGGATTGAGGGTGATTGTCGCGTAGGTCAGTATCATCTTGCTTCAAATTGGATTCTGGCTCCAGTGGCTCAAATATGCAATAGCTGTACAGTAATATTCCAATAAATGAAGCACCATTTTTCTGGCTATGGTGTACTTGCTGCTCCTTGGGTTTGGGTGTGATTTTGGCAACTTTTATGTCCACGGTGTTTTAGAGCTGAGAAAAAGGCTTACTTTTTCTCAACTTTAGCACGTAATTTCATGTACTTAGTGATTTTTGTAGTCATTAAAATTAAGCTAGATGCTTAATAAGATATTTCTGTGTGGTGTGCGGAAGTCAGAACACAAACAGTTTTAGTTTTTTTTGGTTTTTTTTTTTGCTTTACTCTTTCTTGAAAATACCAGGAAGCGCTACAGTAGAAATTCACTAATCACAGGTTGCCTCCCTGATTAACTCAAAGGGCATTCCCTGAGTTGGTAGGTGGTATACATATTCAGTGAGTTCTTAATCCTGACTTCCTGCCACAAATAGGGGGTTTGGTCATCAGGATGGTTTTTCACTTGCAGACAAGCCATGTTCATGTTGGATTTACAGCTGCAAAGAACAAAGCCCTTTGACAAGAAAAATTATTCAGGCTATGACCAAAAACATTGGGGAAGACCATCTGTAACTTGGTCCCGCCAGCCCAAGAGTGGCCACACAAGATGCTGACAAAATCTAGGCCCTTGAGGGTTAAGGGAAGGATGACAAAGTTGTTTCCCGTTTTCTGCCTCTCAGAATCAGCCAACTTCGATGCATCTTTCTGAGTGCCATCGGAGGCAATTACCTCTTCATATAAAAAGCTGCATTACATGGCAGTTACCTTGGGTGAAATTTTTATGAAAATAATTGAAAAGGTAATGTCAGTTCAGGTCACCATTGGGTTCTCTATTTGTCAATTTGAGTGCTATTTGGAAGCAAAAGAATGGGTTTTCTATATAAATGTCATCATTTTGTTGACTAAAATTCATTGATCCTGCCCACAGCTCCCAGAGGGTTATTTTACTCGACAAGGATTTTTTGGTTGTTTGAGTGCTTTGAGGGGTTTATTAGGATTAGCTGTACAAGGAATCTGTGCCACATAAAATAGGCAATTTTCTGGTCAAAGTTCTCCATCTGGGGGTTGATGTAAAATGATACCTTTGTCGAGCAGGGAAGGATCGCAGCCCTTTCATGTCTCTCTCTTTCCACCACATGCTGGACTCTAATAATCCTAACATGAGGTAAACTAAAGAATTTCAGTCACTCCCTTATGGTTTTGCCATTAATCAAACACAAACTCAAGGGTGCGACCATATAACTTCATGAAACCAAAGAAACAGTTGGTGCCGAGAATTTTCACATTAAAAACACAATGGAGCAAATGCAGTCAACATGTATCATGAAATGGCTTTTCCTGAAGTACTTTAAAAATGAAGATTTGCTGATGGAAAGCTGTATTTCCCCACCGCTTTTATTTTACTCTGTCTTCACAGGAAACAAGTCTTTTTAAACATAACAAATGACTTTTAACTTCATGATTCTTACATTGTGGTGAATAACTTTCCCAGCAATATACTCTGACTTCATCAATGACTCAGTGGTTCTCAAACTCGGTCCTAAGGCCAAGGCATAAGAGGTGACAACTTTCTGAAGGGGCACCTATGTCAGAATATAATAATTTTTTAGAGTTCCATGTATCGGTCACGTCTTTGTTTTCCCTGCAGTCCAGCCGATATTTTCAGTTTCAGTTTTGTTTAGTGTATCGATTCCCATTATTTAATTATTTTCTTGTTCAACTCCCCTCCCTCCACATGTCTTTCATGTGCCAGTGCTTGTGTATTTAAGTTCCTTGTTTTTGTTTCCCCTTTGCTGGCTTTTTGTCCTCCATCTTAAGTGCTCAATCTAAAGAAAGCAAGAATCTATCTATTAGGGAAACTCTCTCCAGCGCCTGGCGTCCTGGTGAGTGGTGCCTCTTCCAGATCCATCTTCATCCAAGTTCAAGAGGGTGCAACAGCCCAGCTTGCCTTGATTAATTCAGCTTCCCATCCCTGTTACTGACCTCATTTTAGTCCATTCTACTACACTTTAACCTGTGTTCCTGTCCGCCCCTGCCTGACTTCTGACCATCTTCTAATTATCCTGTTCATTTGTGTATTGAATGTGTCTTCTGCTAATTTAAAATTCCAAATGGCTCATCTGTGATCTATTTTGTTCTTGCATTCTTAAACTTGCGACAATATCAACATATTGAGGCATAGAATAGTTTGTCAATTGTATAAAACAGGGTTGTCAAACCACTAGAGCGTTGAGGGCTATAGCTTCTGCAGGTGATTCTTTTTTTTTTAAATCTCTTTTTGATCAATAGAGAAGTAAGAATAACAGTAGACAGAGTGTGAAGACTTGCCAATCGCTGATTTAAATCATTTGAGCTGAAATATGAGGGGAAACGCCTGCAGAATGGGTTCTAACAGTTTCCGTACAAATTTCTTCATCGCTAACATGACACCAGGGGCGCAGGAGATACTTTCAAAGTTGATGGGACCAAACTGTAAGCAAAAGCCAAGACGGCAAAATCAGATTTCCAGATATTGGATGACCACTTCTGGCCCACTTACGGACTACCATGCAATATTATAATTGAACCTTACCTGAATATTAATAGAATAACGTTTATTGTTGTTGAATTGAATTAACCACCCTCAAACCAATAAGCAAAAAAGGTTCTGCTCCCACTTGACTGACAATGGTCCAAGCCTTATCTATGGGGGAGGTCTCAACTTTTAAGTTTATTAAGTCCTATTTTTACTATTCTGATTGAGTTATTTCACTGAGTTGGGGCTAATTGTTTAAGACTCTAAAAATACCTTGGGATGCTGACAGTTTTTACAGTGAATGATGATGAACCAGAGGCAACACTGGTCAACATATAGACTTGTTAATATACATGATCAAATGGTTGGTCTTCTTCAATTTCTAGCATGAAGTTGCCAAACAAACCGCCAAAACAACATGTATTCTCCACAACGTCTTAAAAAAAAATGCTCATAGTGGTAAAATAACTGCTTGAGAGATTTGAGAGACCACATTTGATTATGTTCAATAAAATGCATGTGCATTTTTAAAAGGTGTCTGTGGATATCCCCTTGCTATCAGCAAGAAATAATGGACTAGCTACAAAGCAAGTCATTTAGTTAATCTGTCATCAGTTTCAAAAGGCAAATCACTGCTAACGCTATTGATTGGAGATCACTTGTGTTCCCACAACATTCTTTCAGCCAAGTTATTTAAATACACTAATTACCTCAGAGTTTCATAACCACGACCTGTTGCGTAGGATAACTCAGATATTTGGATGCGTGAAATGTAACATTACGTTTCATAAGAAAACTGCCTGATGTGAGAAAAGAGTCTGCTGTACCTATGGACACCATTCTAGAGACCCACATGTTGCTTGAGGCAAGCGACGGAATGTAGCTAGTCCTTCAGATCTCTGCCCTGGCATATTGATAGCAAAATTGTAAATATTATTTCACACTGAAACCATCATCAAAGAATAATTTTAACTCCTCCAACCGTTTGCCTATGTTTTCTACTATCGTTGTTTAGCTTGTTCCTTCTTTTGGCCAATTTTAGCAAAACCCCAGTCATTTTCCAAAAGGAATTTTACCATAAGACCCAGGAGGCGAATGTGAAAATCTACGCCTTCCGGGTGATTCCATACCAAAGATAACTCAAGATAGATCTGCATCTTGTTGGTGATAGATGCCTGAAATAATGTTTTAGAAATTAAAATTGGTGAAAGTTATTTTTATTTTATTTAATCGCTTCAATGCACAAAGTGAAAATGAGTTGAATATTAGCTAGCAGTGAGCATTTGAGATGATTGATCGCCTACACATTGTGCCTGACGTAACATACAGAATGAATGGGAGACGGTCTAAAAAGTAGGTAGTCTCGGTTGTGATGGTAGTTAAAGCAGGCAAGATGATCTGAGCGAATGCAAGACTGTATCATCTCTTGGCTCTTGTTAGAAAGGATGTTAAGCTGTTTGTGGAATGCTTTATTTATTGGAGCCTTTAGTAATTTTTTTTTGCCTCATCCAAAGTGGGGGGATGGATCGCTGTCCTTCAAAACTGCATGGGATATATACCCTGTATCTCCCCTACCCCCTGCTCTCCTTCAGCACAACTATCTAAATGCACCATACTGTTCTTACCTGAACAAAATTTAAATAAATTTGCTACCTAACCAAATAATCGATTAGGACAGCCAGCCAACTTGAATGCGATCCCAGGCAAGATTCCTTATGTCTGCAAGAATAATGGAAGTAACTTTTAACTTTCCAGATTGAGAAGGAAATTCAATCAATCAACGAATTTGGTAAATGTTGAAAAAAAAGTCAATTTTCTAATTACCTTCCCTAAATGCACTAGCTAATCTTGCTAACGGAGACAACAATATAAAGGCTGTCTCCGTTATTTCATTTCAATGACTTTGATAACATGCTGTGATTTAACTGATGTGAAGCCAAGGTGCAGCTGGTTTCCCATGACCTAGTCCAGACTCTCTACCAGTGGCCAGAAAAACACCACTGATCCAAGAAACATCAAAAAGTTCCTCTGTTTGGAGTACTGGAACCTTGTACATGTGTGCGCATATATATATGTTACTTAATATAATTACTGGCACCCCTGGTTAAGATGTGTTAAAGCCTTAAAATAAATTCAATTTTTATTGCAGAAGCATACGCTCGCACTGAAAATTGCAGAAAAATGTAACTTTCAACTCAAGTGAATTTTAAAGGGAAAAAAAATAAATCTATGACCAAGAAATAATAATTTTTCATAAAATCACCTGTTCCAAAATTATTGGCACCTAGGAATTAAATGTAATTGAAGTATTTCTGTCATTTCTACAGTAGTTTACAAAGTTGATCAGAGTATCTAGGAAGATTTAATTAGTAAATCATCACTTCCTGTTTCCCTGTGGCATAAATATGACGTGACACAGAAGCCATTTCTCTTATCCACTCTTCAACATGGGAAAGACAAAGGAACACACCATTCAAGTAAGGAAGATGTGTGTCAACCTTCACAAGTCAGGCAATGGCTACAAGAAAATAGCCACTCACCTGCACCTGCCCATATCTACTGTCAGAGGAATCATTAAGAAGTTTAAAACAACTGGGACAGTGGTAAACAAGCCTGGACGAGGACGCAAGGTTATTTTGCCACCACGCACAGTGAGGAGGATGGTAAGAGAAATAAAAAGTTCTCCAAAGCTCACTGTTAAAGACATGCAACAAATGGTAACATCTCCCAAAACAACCATCAGGCGCTATCTACATGCCAACAAGCGGTTTGGGAGGCATGCACGGAAAAAACCTTTTCTCACTCACAATTATTAATGCAAACGTCTGGAGTTCACTAAGCAGTACTGGGACGTCAACTGGGACCGTGTGTTTTAGTCAGATGAGACCAAGATAGAGCTCTAAGTGAGTCTGGCAGAACACAAAAGATGAGTTTGCAGAAAAGCACCTCATGCCCACTGTGAAGTATGGGGGAGGATTGGTAATGCTGTGGGCCTGGTTCTCTTCCAGAGGCCCTGGGAACCTTGTTAGGGTGCATGGCATCATGAACTCTTTGAAATACCAAGACACTTTAAATCAAAATCTGGTGGCTTCTGCCCGAAGGCTGAATATGGGTCGTCACTGGGTCTTTCAGCAAGATAATGACCCTAAACATGTGGCCAAATCTACACAGAAATGGTTCACCAGACACAAAATCAAGCTCCTCCCATGGCCATCTCAGTCCCTAGACCTCAACCCCATTGAAAACCTGTGGAGTGAGCTGAAGAGAAGACAGCAGAGGAGAGGACCCAGGTCGCTGGATGATTTAGAGAGATTGTGCAAAGAGGAATGATCGAAGATCCCTCTATCTGCATTCTCCCATCTTGTGAAACATTATAAGAGAAGATTAAGTGCTGTTTTGTTGGTAAAAGGGGGTTGTACAAATTATTAAGATCAGGGGCGCTAATAATTGTGGCACACATGATTTGATGTAAAATAATTATTTCTTAATGTGGAATTTTTTTCCTTGAATTAAGGGTTGGATTTTCCTCTTTTTTCACTGTGGTCCTATATTATTTAGAAAAAAACTGAATATTTTAGAAGCTAAAGAACACATCTTGACCAGGGGTGCCAATAATTGTGGAGGGCACTGAATATATATATATATATATATATATATATATATATATATATATATATATATATATCATGTTCAGAAGTTGACATACTTTTCTACCTATCTGACCCAAATAGTCATGATACTATGGTATCTGAGTTGTTGAGTTGTTTGAGGTCTGAGTTGTTTCAACAGCTGTCATTCCCCAGTAGGTAGATAAACAAAAACTGTAGCTTTGCATGTGAGAATAATCATGGCAGAAATCTTCCAAAACTTTTTTCTCAGTCTATTTTTAAACAAGTAGCATATAATTCTTTCAAAGCCTGGGTTTGTATGGGAGTAAATGCTGCTGCCTAACACCAGCCAAAAGTTATTAAGAGGAATCCGGTGCTCATGTGAACCGCAAGCACCTTAGTCCCTTTCATATTGTTGTGACCCACAAAGGAGTCTTGTCATTTGTTTGGAACGATGCCAGTCAGCAGATGGTGGGCTCTGGGGAAGGTGGAGGGAAGGGAGTCCTGTATGAGGCACTGTTCCTGCAAAGATGAGTCGTGGGGGGACAGGTGAAACCTCAGCACCTGAAGTATGGTCAGAGATAGGTTTGTGTGAAATCTATCACCATAATAATTCATCACATGGTCTAAACAGGTGAATGAAACCAAAAGGTGGGAGGGTGAAGGAGTGAGGCATTCCTACCCCTCCCGCACAAGCAGCAGCTGTGCAGAGAGTTATGTAGCCAAGTACTTTGAAACTGCGGAGCAGAGCCTCACTGACTCACATACCGATCATTTAACACATTCACCTGCACTGCCTGGTCGTAGGAGCCCCCTAAACCCATCTCCTTTAATTTCTTTGTGTCCTTTCAAGGTAGCTGTAATGAGGCTGAATAACATCAGTTAGGTGGGGGAAATTTAAATTCTTTCAGATGGCCTGAGCATTGCCTTACCAAGGAGCATTAAATATTTAGTCAGAAATGGTGCACAGTGAATTTCCACTTCATAAAATTAAAAGCTTGAGGAGACTGACAATAAATGTGTACCTCCCAGTTGTAATAGGAATAGGAGGGCATTCAGGAGTGTGGAAGCTTTTAGCTGGTCCCTGGACAAACACTAAAAGGTCTCAGCAGCTGTTTTTCTACTTAAAAAGATCTCTGCACTCTCCAAAAACTGCTTTTCCAAAAAAGCAGCTGTTTAGACAAGGTTGATATTAAGGGACGAATTGAATAAATGCAAATGAGCAGGACCAGTCCTGAAAAAAGCGCTCATATGCAGCAAAAGAGTGAGAAAATAAGCAGTCAAAAAAGTGAAAGCAGATTTTTTAGCATGAAAACTACTGATAACCTGGTTGCATGAAAACGGCATTTTTCAGGACATTTAGGTACAGAGGATGAAAACAGAATTAATATTACGGCAGCTTTTAAAAATTGATTATTAACTCATTCCCTACGGAATACTTTTATATAAAATGGTTGTTTTTGTACCGAATACTTTCACCGAAAATTACACAATATAAAGTATTGAAGTACAGGTGGCTGTGATCATCAACTGATTTCATGTTTTCATCGGACTGCGAATGGTCATCCGCGCCGCTGGCACCAGCTTACCGCAGGGAATGGAAGAATTCGCCATGCCGTTGGGAATGAGTTAAGGAATTTGCGCAATGAACTTCTCATGCGATAAAGAATCTGAGGTCCAGCAGTGCAAGATTGTCCATTTAAATACTTAAATTATGATAATTGTCCCCTGCGGCGGGACATAGTATTAACGACCGTCCGTCCATCCGTACGTCCCGAATCCTTGTCAGCGAGATATCTCAAGAACGAATTGACAGATTTCATTCAAATTTCCTGTCAACATGTATTAGGGTGATACCCCGGCGCCAGTCAATTTTGGTGACCTTCGCGTCACTCTCAAGGTCACACCGAGAGATTGCTCATTTTGACACGATTTCGCATCTTGTGGCGGGGGACAAAGACACATTAGTGGCAAATACTTGTTATAATTGAATCCTAGCACGTAACTTCAGCTAAAAACAAAGCCTGGCCACAAGATTGTTTCTTGTGAGTTTTTTTTTTAATTTTCTTTTAATTATTCATTCGTTCATTTATTTATTCAATTTATGCTATGTCGCTTGACATATAAACAAAGGAAATACTTTGTAATTAAAATTTAAACGTTTTGGAAAATAAGAAAATAAGACGGAGCAAAAGTTTGTGACAGCGTGTCAATGTGATGCACACAGTGCTTGATTGCACCATGTCAGAACCAGAAAGTCAGTTTCCCACTGGTCAATGTGTATCACCGGACCCCCAAAACCAATCACTCCCAAAATCAATAGGCTTCATGACCTTACCACTCTCAAGGGCCTAGCCAAGTTTGAATTCAATTAATTGAAATTGAAGCACCTATTACTAAAACCCCATAAGTCACACTTGACTTGACTTGTGGGGTTTTAGTGTAGTAATCAGTGCTTCAATTTGTGGCCTGTGGAGTAAAAACGCGGCGGCAGACGCAACGTGAAAGTCGCTGATCTATAGTATCCCCAACTCGTCGCCTACAGATACAATAATCATGAGTGGAGTCAAACATTGATGTTAACTGCCATGCAAAAGTTGTGTAAACATCTTTTTGATGACAAACAGATGAATAATTGGCAGTCTCATAAAAATGAAGACTTAAGTTCTGATAGGACATGGAGTCTAGCCTGCTAACAGAGGAGCAGCTTCTATTCATTAACCCAGCTCTTTGTCTCAATTTTTGTTCTATAGGAAATTCTCCTTCGTGAGGTCATTGCTGCTGTCAGCTCTGCTCCTTGTAGGGGGATTACTAGCAGCTCCCTGCCTGCGGTTCCTCGTTCGGATGGGCAAGGATCTCTCATAACACAGCCATGTCGCCAAACTCAATGTATGATTGTATGCCTGTATGCTGCCAATAAATATTTTCTTTTTGACAAAGTGGTCCTATCAGAAATGGTGAAAAGTGAACGGCAAAATGCAACCTAGTGTGAACTTGCATTTATTATTTTATTTTATTTTTTTCTAGTCAGAAACTGTCAGAAACTGGTTGCAACAACATATACAAATAATAAATTGTGCCGTAAAAACAGTCCCATATTTTTCAGGGATTTTTGAAACTACCTGGGAATCAAAGATTCTCCTTCAATGATAAAAGTGTTGAACCTTTGTGACCCACTTTATAGCACTGTTTTTTATGTAATGAACAGAAATTGATTGCCATTGTACTGTGGCCTCCAGATGGGTCTTTGGCACAAGATCAAAGGCATGTGGCAAAATGAACTGTTCTCTCCCTCTACCTCAAGCTTCAAACATTGTTTGTAACAATTAAATAATTCAAGAAATATTTAAGAATAAACTCTACATTTGTCCCTACGTTGCAAGTGAAGCAACATATATTTAATACGTCCAAACTAGACAAACATAGACTGCAAACTCTACTTGCATTATACTGCATCTCAAAAACTCACAGATGAGAGAATCCTACAAATAATTGCTCAATTCGGAGATCCTGTGCTTTTCACATCATATTCAACCTCATAACTGATATAAATGAAACAAAAAATGAAGGTTGAACAGTGAATTATTCTATCAATACTGGTTTTATGACAAGTGACTCATCTGCATTACTGACCAACAATGTATGGAGCAAGCCGTTCATTCTTTGGGCCGATTCTTTCACGCGGTAACCACCTTCACAACATCTGGACCCATCGCTGCCAGCAGCTGTTTGTTTTAATGCTGATGGTCATCCCTGCTTCTTGTCACATTACTGACTCATCCTGACCTTCCCTTCCAAGAACATCCCCCTGCTTGCACAAACGCCCACACACATCACCCTCTCCCTTCTCTCAGCAGCCCCTTAATTGCAGGCACGCTCTCCCTCATACTCCACCACAGGCGAACAGGAGAGGAGGTCAGCTGAAGGTCCAGGTAATTTGCTGCGCAGGAAATTCTACACCAATTAAAGGATCTGCATGACACAAAACAAAAAAAAAAATCTTAACCTAAAAGCAAAAGGAAATCTCTACGTACTCAGAGGGCTTCCCTCTGACTACTACAGATTTTGAAAATGGTTAAAAAAAAACTGAAATATAGAAATTAATTACGATTATACCAAGCTGGAATTAACATCTTTAGCAGTGAATGGCTGAGATTTCTTGAGTTGGCATGCTAGGCAGTTAATCTGCAATGAGGTAGTCAACTAGCCTAACAGTCAAAACACAAAAACTATTGTCATATGGTTTCAGTGAGCTTTGATTTGAGGGAGCAAGTATTTTCCCAGGTCTTTCTCAGCCACACTTTAGTGGAGGCACGGCTTCACACTGCTAGGGTTTTGTGTAGCAGGTGCACAGTGCTGAGCGCCACATCATGAAGTCTTAATAGTGGCCAGTGCACGGAAAAGTGCCATTTTACACTTAAAAGATTAGCCAAACTGCTTTGTCTTGTAGAGATGCAATGACTGTGGCTGTCAATAACTTTGAATATGCAATCATATTTATAGGAAACCTTGAAATAACAGACATTGGCTGCATATGATAAACAACACAGTTAATGCTCAACATATACTCAGCAACAAAAGTTTCTGTGACACCATTTATGTGTATGTTATAAATGACACGCAAAGATCTCAATGCAATCAATATGTTTATTTAACAGGAGAAACACTGACTTTTCACTGCCAACGTCACTCAAAACGAAAAATGTCATTTTCATGCGTCATGAAGCACTTGTCTGACGTCTAACCAATTGTGACCTTCACACTTCAATACCGGGTGTGACTTCCTCGTGCCATGATGCAAGCAACGCATCTCCGGCGCATGGACCGAATCAGATGTGCCAGAAATTGCTGTGGGATGTCATTCCAAATCTGACGTAGACGTTGTCGCAATTCCTGGAGTGTAGCTGGCGGGTTATCCAACCGCCGCAAACGTCGATCCATCTCGTCCCAAAGATGCTCGATTGGGGACATGTCTGTGGATCTGGCTGGCCATGGCAGGACATTGACATGTTGTTGCATCAGATACTGCTGTACAATCCTTGCAACGTGTGGTCTGGCGTTATCATGTTGCAGCGTTATTCCGGGACCATGTTGCATCAAAAACGGTACCACCAATGGCCGTAGCACTTCATCGCGATATCTTTGACCTGTCAGATTTCCATCAATAACAAGCAAATCTGTTCTGTTTCTAGCCGTGATTCCTCCCCAAATCATGACACTACCACCTCCAAAACGATCAAATTCCTGAACACAGTTGTTGGCATAACGTTCTCCACGTCGACGGTATACTCGTAAACGACCATCACATCGGTTAAGCATGAATCTTGATTCATCAGTGAAGAGTACAAGATCCCACTGACGTTGGATCCACCGTCGATGTTGTTGTGCCCACTGTAGACGCAGTCGTCGGTGTTGTACTGTGAGTATTGGACGTCTTGCTGGCCGACGTGGGACAATGCCAAAATGACGGAGACGGCGACGGATTGTCTGTGCAGACAGTCGCCTCAAACCAGGTATCGTTCTTGCAGTTATGGTTGCAGGTTGGAATCGATTTCGGAGATGGGTTGTTCGAATCCAGTTGTCCTGTCTGGGAGTGGTTACTCGTGGACGGCCGCTGCGAGGACGGTCCCTGACATGTCTTGTCTGCTGATGACGCTGCCATAAGTTCCAAATGGTGTTTCGGTGGACATTCAGGCGATGAGCAACTTCCCTCTGCGAGGTTCCGGATTCAATCACCCCAATGGCCCTCCACCGATCATTTTCAGACAGTCTTGGCATTTAGAGGGTAGAGTTCCTGATCCGAAATGGCTGTGTTTTCGATAAGTGATGCTTCCGTCGTTCATCAGGCACAATGTGAACATTCCAAAAATTCTCCTCTTTTATTGCCATCCACAAGCATGATTTACGCACATTTTCACGTGCAAAGTCATTTTCTCGCATTTTCATGATTTCCATTTCAATGTTGTGTTTACGTGTACTGTTTCAGTCTGATATCACCATGTATGACAATTTCATAATTACGTTATGAAAAATAATTAACAATATTGGTGTCACAGAAACTTTTGTTGCTGAGTATATTAAGAGCAAACAAATGGAGAAACTACATCTGTTAATGTCCTTGCATTTCCTTTCAAGATCCTTCACATTCTTGGGTTTGTGTTTATCACCTGCCCTCTTCAACTCACCCCACAGGTTTTCAATAGGACAGAGGTCTGGCGACCGAGGCCATTGCAGAACATTGATTTCTGGAGCCCACTGTATATCCATTGCAATCAACACAGAAATGGTTCATATTAATCCCTGGACTTACTTATTCCACTATATACATGTGTGAATAAATTACAATCTCCAAAGAGGAATTAATTGGCTTCTTGTTTCCTCTAAATTCAAGCTGAACAAATGAAATAACTACACAGTAATTTGTGCATATTATGAACACAAAAATTACTGATAAGTTGATTCAGTGTTCATTGATTTTCATTTGCGTTTTCATTGAAGATAGCCGAAATGTCTTAAATTCTTCCAGTGAAATTTGTGCAAAAAGGATATTATTCACAAAATGTCTATTTAGAAGAAAAAAGGGTCTGAATGGATCCAAAAAAACCAGTCACAAAATGTCCATTTTGAGAAAATTGAGAAAACCCACTTGGGTAACAATATGTTTTCCCATTTATACATAATTTTAAAAACTCTGATATCTATTATCTGAAAAACAATGTTCTGTGGGCTAGACCGCGCTGATTCTACGCCGGGGATGTTCAATCTTATCCAGAAAGGGCTGGTGTGGGTGCTGGTTTTTGTAAGAGCCCAACACTAACACACCTGATTCTATACACCAAGGTCCTGATGGAAACCCCTGATTAGTTAATTAGTGGAATCAGGTGCAGCAGCACTGCTGGCTAGGACTATGGCCGTTTTTACACTGTGAGTCTTGATGCCCAGATCCAATTGGCTGCCTGAATTCAATTTTTTTTTTACCATGCAGTTACACGCATTTATCAAGTGACCCATATCTGATTCACGCGATTACACTTGCCTACAACATCTAAAACGTTGCATGCCTAATTTTAATTTTTACTAAACTTTAGGCCACGCCTACTTCTGCACCAAGTGCTAACGGCTAAGCAAAAAAATGGATGATGCTGACATTTCGTCGGCCTGCTGATAAAACTTCGTATCTCCAAATTGATAAGAAACAAAAACTTGTAAGCCCACTATTCTTACATGCAAAATTAAACTTATTTCATTTATATTTTAACTTATATTTATATATATTTTTTATTTTATATTTCGTTTTAATTTTCCTGTAACGTTTATCATTTCGAAGATATAAGGTTTTATCAGCAGGCTGATGATATGTTTGATGATAATGTTGCGGTGCATGAAAACTTCGCCTAACATTGCCAGGATTTTCAGGCAGAGGAGGAAAATGGCCACAATTGCATCTTGACCATATGCTGCAATTATTGCCTCTTCAGTCGTTCATAGGAATGTCCGGGTGCGAGACAGCCTCCATGTCCAGTCTTCCAGCTTCTCAAATATAACACCTCGTTTATTTACCGTGCATTCACCGTTTATGCGACAAAATAAGCTAAATTGTCGCAGATTTGATTACTTCAGAGGCATAATGTGTAAGAAAATCCAATCTGCCTGTTTACACGGCGGTCGCATTGGCACATATCCAATACATTTCTGATCTATTTCCAAATATGAGTGAGGCCTGTATCCGATCTCAAAATATCTGAATGCATGCGTATTTTTCCTGTTTACACCGTCAACGAGCGTATCCGATCTGTGCCACATACGAGCAAAAAATCGGAATTAGGTCACATTACACTGACAATGTAAATGAGGCCAAAATCTTGCACCCACACCGGCCCTTTACGCGTAAGATTGGCCACCCCTGTTCTACGCCCTTCAATTACTTTATGACATTGAAGGGGATGATATCATACCCCAAGGAAAACAGACAATACAGGTTTTTTGTGACTATAATAAGAGAAGTAATGTATCTGTGTACCTCAATCCACGTTTTACCCGTTCTTCAGGAAGAAACAAAAATCTTGTTGATGGAAAAAATTGAGGATAAAAAATCACGTTTCAGTCAATACTCGGAGGCACTAAGTAAAACCAAGGTCACATACCTAAAATGTATTTCACACAGGTGCATTTGACTCAAAACTTGTGACCCCTTTGCTGGCCTCTGCATCACCGAGAACATGCTGAGAAAATGGAATTAAAACCAATTCAAATCATTATCTCCGCCAAGGAGATTATGCGATCGAGTCGGTTTATTTATTTATTTGTCTGTCTGTGGACAGGATTTCTCGAAAACTACGAGACGATCTTCGTGAAATTTTCACCAGAGATAGATTTTGGTCCAGGGACGACTCCATTAAATTTTGGTGATGATCCGGATCCGGATCTGGATTCTGGATCTGGATCCGGATCTGGATCTACAAATTAAGTGACATTTCTTGGAAACTACTGAACGGATCTTCATGAAATTTTCACCAGAGATAGATCTTGGTCCAGGGATAACTTTATTGAATTTTGGTGATGATCCGGATCCGGATCTGGATTCTGGATCCGGTCCTAAAATCTTCCCAAGAGACAGATCTTGCATTTGTATGAATGTCATCCTTTTGGCGGAGATCAGAAATCTCGGATTGCTCTTGTTATACAATGGTTTTAAGAGGTTATCTAGAATTACCAGCAGGATTCTTCTGACCGATAATGTACAATATAGTTACTTTGAAATGCATCTACTACACCAAAGGCAACAACATCTACTCCAACAGCTTTAATTTTAGAAAACCAGTAATAGAACAAAGAAACCAATTGGCATTATATTGTGCATTAAGGTTTGCCAGATAGACGGGTTTGTTGACGAGTACATCCATATAAAAATAAACAAAGGTCTATACTCAATCAAAATTTGCCGAAAACTTTGCTTCAATTGTGCAAGCATTTGGGACATCTTTACTGGCATCAATAGGCATCCAGAAATCCATCTTTCCTTGCTGCTTTTCACTGGCTATTCTACCAAAGCCAATCACCACCTTTGAGGTGTACATTAGCTGACATACAACTAAGCATCCTGAGGGGGACATTTCCAAATGTACAGCAACACAGGCAGTTTTCATTATAATAACCTCAAATGAATTTGAACCTCAGTTGATGGGTCAATGTGAATGTTATTTCAATTATATATTTATTACCATTACATTTTCAGCTTTATTTGAGAGAGGAAGTAATTAATCATTGCGGATCGTCGCAATTAAATCTGAAACAAACAATGTTATGTGTTTTGAGACCAATAACCTATAACTTGGAATTTTAGGTACACTTTATTGAACCCCATGGGGTAATTTGTCCTCTGCATTTATTCCATCCTGTAGTTAGGAACAGTGGGTAGGCACAGAGCAGCGCCTGGGGCCAGCTCCTGTTCTAACGCCAGTTCCTTTTCAGGAGTGGTGATAAGAATGTTCCTTTAATGCATAATTTTTTTCCAGATAGAGGAAACAGGAATACCAGGAGGAAACGTACACCACAGCGAGGAGAATCATGCGAACTCCACACAGACAAGCCCCAGGCTGGATTCGAACCCGCAACCTTCTTGCTGTGAGGCGGCAGCTCAAAAAAAAACGCAACAAATATTCGTTGCTCAATGGACAGTCCCTTCTAAATGGAATAGCATGCCGTTTGTCATGCATCTCAGTCCTCGTTAAAATTGACCGGCTAAATAAACAAACATTGTTGAGAAACTGTTGAAAACTGGAGGGAGAGTGGGGTTGGGTTTCCTTTAAGTGCTTGTATACGGGGGAGGGGTGACGGCGCAATACAGTCGCACTCGGGGTTGAGCGGAGGACGGATCCTTTCCAGTAAAGGGCATCTTTGCTGTAGTAAGGATTTTTCCTGTTAATCACACAAGCCAATGGTGAGATCAGTCCATATAAGCAGACACCGCGCAGCGAGAAGCTCAATCATTCGTAAACATCGGAATACCTGCTCCAACAATTACAACAATGTGGATTTATAAGGCGCTATTGTGCGTGGCTTTCGTTGTTTACTCAGGTAAGTTTTGAACAATGCATATTTGTGGCATTGCAATGTGCACCTCCCTGCCTCGTTTAAATATTTAGTTCTTTATTTAATAAATCGCATGTAGCCTGTACCTGAATCGCATTTTTTCTTTTATTTCGTTTACGATATTAATTGCTGCATATAAGGTGATGATGCCAATGCTATTCGACATAAGCTCACCTCTACTTCAGCGTAATGTACTTGAGAAGTCACTCTGAAATCCACGTGTCGGTGCATATCACCTGACAAAATTACTTGCTCGCAGGCATCTTTTTAAAACTGTAATAGGAAATGTAGCCGACTGATGCAATTTAGGGAACTTTTAAATTAAAAAAGAGAGGGGAAAAAAAAACTCATGACTGCCATGACAACTCAGTTGGTAACGTTTATTCTTTATTATTTTCCTCGGCTGTATTGATCATGCACGCGAAAGTGCAAGTCGCCGACCTGTATTTTCGCACTCTTTATTCTCTTTGGCTATTTGAGAAATCTTCAGAAGACTGAATTACTACGCACAATCTCTGCATTAGAAAGTCGTCTGCTTTCATTGAAGAAATGTTTTCCTTATTGCATCAGTGAAATAAACGTCATGCATATGAAGTTGCCTACTTATTTAACTATGAGTAAGCTTTTCTTGCATTCAAGTCTAACTCCTAGATTACGGGCGCGTATCAGCAACGTAACGAGTACGACGCAATTTAGAATCGTCCTTAGAGCGACTGCATATCCCACCGAGAGCGTAAAGGAAGCGACGTCTCTTGCCAGTTAGTACAATTCACTGACTCAGATTATGCTTATATAGAAAATTTTCTTGGAAAATTGTGCTTTTACCATGAGTGAGTAGGCGATGAAATTAAATACTCTCTGTTTTAGTCTGTCTTAATCGCACCGTATTTAGTGTCATTTCCGACTCTGTTGCGCTGCAGCCTACAGTCCAGTCATGAATGCCATGGATTAAACATTTCTGCCTGTGTTTTAGTTTTATAACCCCAATTTCCGAAATACTTGGGACAAAGTGTAAATTATGAATAAAACCAAAACACAATGACTTTCAAATCACACCAGCCAGTATTTTATTCTCACTAGAACAAAGATAACATAGCAAAGGTTGAAACTGAGAAATTTTACAATTTTATTCACAAAATGAGCTAATTTCAAATTTGATTGCTTCTACAGGTCTCAAAAAAGTTGGGAAAGGGGCCTGTTTACCATGTTGTAGCATCCCCTCTTCTTTTTGACACAGAGTGGAGGTATCTGGGCATTCAGAAGACAAGTTTAGCCATTGGAATTTGATCCCACTCTTGTTTAATACAGGATTCCAGCTGCTGGAGAGTTTTGCCTCTCCTTTGACGGACTTATCTTTTAATTATGCGCCAAATGTTCTCAATCGGTGGAAGATCAGGACTGCAGGCAGGCCAGTTCAGCATGCGTACTCTTCTACTACAGAGCCATGCTGTTGTTGTCATGGTTTGGAGCCTTGTTAGCTCCTTTTTGTTACTCTCATCCGGGACGATATTGTTTTGCTCGCCGTCGGATTCCTGGGCCAGCTGGCATTAATTGGGGGCGTTGCCCGGACTCCATTTAAGCTCCAGTTCTTCCTTGTTCGTGTTGCTGGAGTGTCATTTTTACCTTGGCGCTTTAGCCGATAAGAGCTTCTGAGAAGAGAGAGAGAGTATTAGCAGGATCTTAGCTGCATAAAAGGAAAAGTGTTAGTTAGTAAGGGATTCATTTGGTTTTTAATCCCTGTTACTTTTGTCTTTAGTTCGAGCCTGTCTGCTACCACAGGCGGCGTCAGGTCCGTTGGTATTACGAGGCTCGTGATTTCTATCTGTTTTAATCTGTCAGCACGTTGCTGGATTGTTCTTTTATTTCGGGCCACTGCTCTTGGTGTCCTACTACCAACGCCATCACAGTTGTAATAGCTGCAGTATGTGGTTTTGCATTGTCCTGCTGAAATACACAAGACCTTCCCTGGAATAGATGTCATCTGGAAGAGAGCATATGTTGCTCTAAAACCTTTATATACCTTTTAGCATTCATGCTGCTTTTTAAAACATGCAAGTGTCCCACACCATATGCACTAATGCATCCCCATACCATCAGAGATGCTGGCTTTTGAACTGAACGCTGATAACAGGAGGGATTCCTCCTCTTTAGCCTGGAGGACACGACGCCCACAATTTTCAACAACAATGTCAAATTTGGCCTCCTCTGATAACAGGACACTTTGCCACTTTGCTAGAGTCCATTTTAAGTGAGCCTTGGCCCACAGAACACGGCGGCGCTTCTGGATCATGCTCAACAATGGCTTCCTTTTTGCATGATAGAGTTTTAGGTGGCATCTGTTGATGGCACAGCAGACTGTGTTTACAGACCGTGGTTTCTTGAAGTATTCCTGGGCCCATTTAGTAATGTCAATGACAGAATCATGCCGGTGAGTGATGTAGTGACATCAGGGTTCCCCCTGGGTTCCCTCAAGAAATAAAGTAAAAAAATACAATAAAGTTTTATGAAGTGCATGTAGCATGAACAAGGTCAAACCTCAAATATTTGCGTTATAACAGGTCTCTCCATTATACTTTTGATTGTATAATTGTGGGTCCATTCAAGTCCATCCTCTAATAATGGGGACCCTGTGGACCATAAAAGCTAAATTAAAACCTCTTGAGTATTTAGCATGGAATTTTTTGAAAAGACTGGCAATAGAAATCCCTTTAAACCCTTAATTTCTTTATTTTTTTTCCTTAACATTTTTATCAATGCGGCCATTTTTGGCATCCCAAAATTAAAAAGGGACAGACCCTTTAAGGGCAAAAGAGAGGCCTGACAAAAATGCTAAATTGGACTTGGGATGAGCTCAAAATTTTGTGCTGTTGGAATCAGAATTAGTGGAATTGTCAAATGTTTATTTAAAATGTTTAACTTTAAAGATTTCCATTAACTGATTCCAAATTGAACTTTAGGTGAGTTCAATGTTTTGTGTGCAATTTATTGGAATCCTCAATGTAAATCTCAAATGTTTAGGGTTTCAAATGTTAAACGTCTCAGATAATCACTAATTCTGCCTGCAACAAACAAGTCTCAGTACTGGCACCCTCATCCACTTCTCTCTTGGGAGAGCTTTCTGGCTACTGTACTGTCCAAAACCACCATGTGATGCTCAGCTGGCAAACCCAAAGCCCCCCAGTGGTCGCAAGCGCCACGGGATTTACATAATTCAGTCATAATTACAACACCACGCCTAGCAGATTAATACGTATTGTTTTTGGTCAAAAGCTTGGAGTCCATTCGGTCGATGGCTGCAGCTATCGCGGGGTTTGGAGGGCTTATCACGCAACTTCGGCAAGATTCTTGTGAAATCTTTCGGGAATCTGGCGCAGCCGGCTTACTTGCGGACATGCTCGAACGCACCCGAAAATCCAGGAATATGCACTCCCTCACGTGACTGACAGCCTGATGACATCATTTGGCTTTTCAACTCCACGGAGACCAGTCAGCCAGTAAGACAGCATTTGGATGCATTCTCCTATAAAACCCCTTTCTGATCGGTCTTTCTTGGCTCTGTTAGTTGAAGATAAAACAATACGAAAGTGCTGTCCTGTTTTACAGACATTCAATAACGTGGTAAACTGCCCAAATTGAAGAACTATTCATTTATTTTATTTATTTATGCATTCATATAAACTATATTTGGCTAAAGAAAACGTCTTTGGGGCTACAGCCTCAAATGCTCTTGGTAGACAAAGCCACTATTTGCCATTGAATTTTTATTCATCATTAAACAAATAAATTCGCCACTGTGACGACTGCTCATAATTTTCTCCTCTTCACCGATGAATTATTTTCATCAATGACGCCACTCAATGAGAACCCTCAGTGGCGACTGAGGGCCTGAAGATCACGGGCATCCAGTCAAGGTCTTCGGCTTTGTCCTTTACGCACAGAGATTTTTACAGTTTCTCTGAATCTTTTGATGATGTTATTCACTGTCAATGATGAGACCTTCAAAACCTTTGCAAATTCACCCTGAGGAACATTGTTTTTAAAGTATTCCACAATTTTTTCCCAAGCCTTCACAGGTTGGAGTAGCATCTGGCCAACTTTACTCCAGAGAGACTCAGCCTCTCTAAGACATCCTATATATAGCCAATCATGTTAAACACCTGATGCCAGTTCGCTTAATTACTTGCTAAATGTTCTTTCAGTTGATTCTCTTATATACACTGAACAAAAATATAAACACCCCATGTCAAATATTGATGGCACATGGAGTTAACTACTCTAAGTGAGCATATGCTGACTTTTACTTGAACAGTAGGGATATTTATCTTGAATTGTGTATCATTTTTTAATCCATCTTTCTGTCAGTGAGCATTTGCTCTGCGATGCAGTGATTTCACTCAGTACATGGCTGTGGCATTTCCAGACGGTGATCAGACAGAATGAGCAGTACCCAGACACTCCTTATACTGGGGACAATAAAAGGCCACCCCAAAATGTCAAATTTTGTCAAAAGTCATCATGTCTCAGGTCATGCGGGAACGTGCCATTGGCATGCTGGATGCAGGGATGTCCATCAGAGCGGTCGCTGTACAGCTGAATGTTAGCTACCGGACGATAGGCCGTTTGAGAGTTCATTTCAGACAGACGAGCAGTACTGCAAATCGACCTCATCCATGTTGGCCACGTGTGACCGCACCAGCACAAGATCGCTACATCCGGCTCATCCACCTGGGGGATCGGCTCAGATCAGCAACACGCACAGCGGATGAGATCGTTGGTCTGCACAACAGACCCATCACACCACAGACCGTCCGTAACCGCCTGCGAGAAGCCAACTGGCACGCTCGGCGTCCTCACTGTGGTCTGGATCTCACTGCTGTCTGGCGTCGGAACTGACTCGCATGGGCAAATGCACACGTTCGATGGCCCTTGGCACGCTGGAGAAGAGTGCTATTCACAGACAAATCCTGGCTCCTGTTTTTTGTTAATAAAAACTCAAGAATTTTACATGGGGCGGTTATATTTTTGTTCTGTGTATTAATTGCTTTTTCAGCCCTTTTTGCCTGTGTCCTAACTACTTGTATTTTGAGACCTGTTGCAGCCAGAAATTTTGAAATAAGCTCATTTTGTGGATAAAAAGGTAAAATATCTTAGTTTTCCTGCTGAAAATTCCAGCTTTGACCAACCTAGGCTGGTCAGGCTGGTTTAAGCTGTGTTTTGGACAGTTTTAGCTGGTCAACCAGCCCTTCGCCAGCTGACTCAAGCTGAAAATACCAGCTTAACCAGCTTTGACCACCTTCATCAAGCTATAGAGACCAGCTACACCAGCTAGGACCAGCTAAGAACACAGCTCAGACCATCTTAAACCAGCTTAGAATTTTAGCAGCTAGAATTCTAAGCTGGTTTAAGATGGTCTGAGTTGTGTTATTAGCTGGTCATAGCTGGTTTAGCTGGTCTCTATAGATTGATGAAGGTGGTCAAAAAGCTGGAAGTGAAATTAAACAGCGACATCGTCGCAAAGAGGTGAGCAAAGTTATTAAAATACTTGCATAAAGATGTAACGTCAAGGATGATTTATGATATACAGACTAAGGAATAAATCATAAACCCCGTTTGTTCCCAATGCAACCTGAGCTATGACTCGGTGAGATCTGCAACGAAAACTGAGGCAGGCATTTTAGTCTAATATAAACATTCACTAACAAGTAACAACTGGAATGATTAAAAGGCCAACAATGCTAAATTGTTCATGATTAATTAAACCAGTCTCATTCAGTTGGCGAGTAATGTTTTAATGTTAATTTCGAGTCGTGATGGCCGGTGTTCTGACAAATTTTGCTACCTTGTCAAAAAATGCTACCTTCATGCAAAGCGATTGTAAGAAGTCTTTGTTTTCACCTTGATATTGCAATATGAATCAGTTTACAGTAGTTACTTTGTTGTTTGTTAGCTTTTTATAACATATGCATATTTTGTAACGAGTTGGATAAGTCTGTTTGAAGATATATGCCCATATATGCCATAATCGTCTAATTTCTGCATTTTCAGGAAACCCCAGCGTGTACATACAAATATATGTACGCTTACAGGTCGAAATGCACCCTGAAAATAAATCTTGTTTTATGATTTTTGAAGATACTTAAGACAAGAGCGAGGAAACAGCCCGAGACTTTAGGTTTGCGCAAGCGCAGAACTGCGAGGTAGCACATTTTCATGGGTAGCAAAATTTGTCAGAACACCAGTCGCGGAGAGAAGGCAAAGCAGCGCAAGATCTCCTTGTTCTTTACGACCGGCGGGGTGACCCAAAAATAAACAGTTTGTGTTTTCCAACATCATATTTGTGGGTTTGTTGTTAAGCAACTCTCTCGTATTTTGAGAGCCAAAAATAATAATTGATTAAGCATTTAGTACAATTTTGTTTACCTGGGGTGTAGGGACAGCAGAGCTCTTCGAAACCTGTCTCTTCCTCTGTCCTGAAGGAAAGTACGTTAGTCGTCCTCGCTGAAGTGCACATTGCAAACGCGAAGCTTTTTCATTTTAAGTAGTTTGGTGTCCACTTGGAAGCCCAGAGCAAGCAGCCAAAGTTGCCTCAGAGCTACGTCCGTCACTGGGAAGCGATGGAATGTGTTAGGAGAATCACTCACGTCTTTGTTGGTACAGCCTGGATAATCGCAAGTGCGCACAATTTTTATCAAATAAAGTATTTTCTGGAGAAGCTGATGAACTTCTCACTCTAGCTCTCGAACTAGCTCGTTAGCGTCGTAGGTCTGTAGCCGGTAAACACTGTTGAACAAGTGAGCTCTGCTGTCCCTACACCCCAGGTAAACAAAATTGTACTAAAGATTTTCTATTGCATCCGTGCATAGCCTACTGGTGATGCACCGAGGGCTATGTAAGCGCAACATAGATTCATCTATCAGTGTCATATTACCAGTGAAGCTTATGAAACATAATATGTATTGTTATTGCTGTACTGTTATTACAATCGTCAGAAACTACGTGGACGGGTGTGGATGGTTTTTAGGTTTGAATGACAAGTCCATGACTCCAGTCACAGCGTTGGCTAGCATAATCAAGACAAACTTGGCTACCTTTCTCAGCTACCAGAGCAAGGGATGACCGCAGCACCCAGCATACATATTTATTTTGGTGTCGACGCACCAGCGTCTTCCCGAAATAATAATAAATTCCTTTGGAAAGTTACTCCGAGTGCTCCGGTTATCCCTGGGTCAGTTCGCTAAGAAGTGGTTGTTTCTCTCGAGTCTGCCGTCCTCAACCGTAAGGAGACATCCTCCTCTGGCTGGAATATGTGAACACTGTCGAACAACTGATGAAAGTAGTTTGCTAGTGCGCACAGCTGTTAGCAGTGACAGCGCGCAGTGATCGCTATTGAGAGAAAGTAGCCCCAAGCAATTACAAGATGTGACTTTTTGGAATACCAGGGTTTTGTTATGCAAATAAATCACTCGTTCGAACACATACTGTTTTGAGAAGAAAAACGTTTTACTTTGCAGACCCCAGGAAACCTGCCGGAACTACTTTCGCTTTGACCAAAACTGGACAGAACTCGGCTCACAGGACACTGTCGGGGGAAAGTCAGAGTCTGTGCACGAGACTAAAGACGGTGATGCCATACAGATTCATATTAAAAATCCCGAACTATCCCTTTAATACTTGAAATGTAATTATTTATCTTTTTTTTTTTTTTTGGCCGAGAATGGTTCTCGGCAATCGTTCTCAGGTTAAACCCCCGCCCTCCCACTCACTCACCTCCCCCCCTGGCCAAAGTTTTTCCTGCAGGAAACCCTGGAACTGCTTCCAGGAAGAAAACTGTGATTTGAAGTCCGCTAATTACCAGCGAGGGTGGACAGCCTTCATCACCTGGCCATAATTAGCTTACCTTAAATCAATTCCTGTGCACTTTGCCTAACTTGCAATCAAGCTATTTATTTAGCCAACTGACCAATCAAAACCAAAATGTGGCCTATAATGATAAAGAAGAAATAGTGAGAAGCAGACAGACCGAACCAGGCTGCTGCCTTAGATCTGAATAAATAGCAGAACTCTGAATTCCTCCTCTCGTAGAATTTTTATACATCATTAAAAAGATTTCTTAAAAATAAGGCCATTTTAAGATGGTCCTGGTTTTAAGTGTTTCAAAACATAGTGGAAAACATTTTGTGAAGCATATTGAATGTGAAAATGGGATAAATTATTTTCGCATTGCATGCAATAGATGAATTCAGCAAAGACTTTGCAAACATGTTCAGGCAAACGCAAATTTGTGGCATTTTTTAAAATTTGATCATTTATTAAGATTAATTTGAAAAAGTAATTCATAGCTCTTGATTTTGGTTACTTTTGAGCGACTACATAGCCTTCAGTGAAGGTGGAAAAAATAAGCGTAGCCTATTGAACGGGACATGTTAATTGTTTGCAGGCAGCGCGGCCAAACGTAAAAGGGCTAATCTAGCAAACATATTCAGGCAAATTACATTCTAAAAGGACTTCGACTCCAAATGCAGTTCAGCATAGGCAGGGCGTTTATTAGGATTTACACAGCTCATGGTCAAGTACTGAAACAGATTGATAGCCAGGTAAACAGGGTATTGCAGAATAGTCAGAATCAGAGTCAGGGGACAAGCAGAAATATTAGGTAACCAGGAAATCAATCCGCACAAAGACAGTAACAAAAGGGGTAGATCTAAGGGAATGGAAGGGGAAAGAAAAGGGAGTTGGATGGGATAAGGGAGAAATACGGGAGAATCGAAACAGATGGGTACAAAATGGGAATAAAGGAGAACGAAGTACTACTCACTCAACTTGCAATCAAACAACGTAATACAAACAATCAATAACAAAACTTACGAGAGAATACACAAGAAACGAGCAATAAGCAATCAAAACTAGAAAACGCAGAAACGAGGCTTAACCAAAGCGAGCTATGGGAAGAAACGAGTCGACGAGAAGCAGGGGAAAAAGGGGGTCTTTTAAACACAAACTAATTTAGAGGAATCCCAGCTAAACTCAGGACAGCTGTAGAGAGAGGCGGAACTAGAAAAGCAAGGACGGTGATAGGAGAGAGAGGGGAAACAGGTGGAGTTCTAACTCTGATCTAACTAATCACCCGTGCCTCTCTAAACTACTCTCAGGTGTGGATAGTCAATGAGAACAGCAAGGAAGAAGGAAGTGGAATTACCCCACCGAAATACAGGGAAGAGAGTGTGATGAAAAAGACACGACACCACGCGACAGAAACGAGAGGAAAACATTCAAGACCAAAGACAGCGCAATCTTACAGAAACATACATAATCTAAAAGAATAAATATGATAAATAAATAAATAGTAACTAAAATTACTAAAACATACTAAAAACAAACATACAAATCAGCGAATCACAACAGAACCCCCCCCTCTATGACCGCCACCTGGCGGTCTCAACTGAGGCTTAAAAGTCTTATGAAAGTCCTTGATTAGTTGTTTGTCCAGTATGTGACGCGCAGGGACCCATGAGCGTTCCTCCCGGCCGTATCCTTCCCAGTCCACTAAGTATTGTAGGCCCCTTCCTCGACAACGAACGTCCAGCAGCTTGCGCACAGTATACGTTTCTCCTCCATCGATGAGCCTAGGGAAGGAGGATTGGTCGGGGCAGGAGTGTGGCGGGAAACTAGTACAGGCTTGATACAAGACGCATGAAAGACTGGGTGGGTACGGCTCATGGTGGCTGGTAACTTAAGTTTTACAGAAACTGGATTAATAATTTTTTCAAGAACAAAAGGACCAATGTAACGGGGGGCTAGCTTGCGACTTTCAGTCCTCAAGGCAATGTCCTGAGACGAGAGCCAAACCTTTTGTCCTACTTTATACACTGTGGGGGAAATGAGCGACGACGGTTGGCCTGGCGACTCATCTCATCTCCAGCTTTTAGGAGAGCGGAACGGGTCTCCTTCCACATCCTTCGGCACCTCTGAAGAAATTCCTGGATATTGGGAACATTAACCTCGACCTCCTGTGAGGGAAACAGAGGTGGTTGGTAACCGAGACAAGCTTGGAAGGGGGACACACCTGAGGCAGCCGTGGGAAGGCTGTAAATAGAGTACTCGACCCAGGGCAGTTGTTCACTCCAGTCCTCCTGATCTCGGGAAATGAGGCACCGAAGGATGCTCTCCATCTGCTGGTTGACCCTTTCCGTCTGTCCATTGCTCTGGGGGTGGAATCCGGAGGTTAAGCTGACCTTTATTCCCAGGGCTTGAAAAAAAGCTCTCCAGACTTGAGAGATGAATTGAGGGCCGTGGTCAGAAACAGTGTCAGATGGGATGCCGTGTATCCTAATTACGTGTTGGGTCAGTAAGTCCGCAGTCTCTCTGGCAGAGGGAAGCTTGGGCAGCGGAACGAGATGTACTGCTTTGGAGAAGCGGTCAACGATGATCAGTATGACGGTGTTACCTCTGGAGGGCGGAAGGCCAGTCACAAAATCCAACGCGATGTTGGCCCATGGTCTGGAAGGTACCGGGAGTGGCTGCAGGATACCAGCTGGTGCTGTGTGGGTGGCCTTGTTCTGGTCGCAGACCGGACAAGCAGTCATCAGATTCTTTACATCCCTTCGGACCGTTGGCCACCAAAACCTGCGACTTAGCATGGCTAAGGTCCGGTGGGCACCAGGATGGCAGGCTAGAAGGGAAGAATGGGCTCACTGGAGAACTTCGGCCCGAAGGTTTTCTGGAACGAATAGACAGTTCTTAGGACAGTTAGTAGGTGGCCCCCCAGAGGGACGTAGCCCAATCACTGACCGCCTTCACCTTTCCTTGATCCATTAGAATGCCTCCTGGAGTGACCACAAATCCGAGGAATGGGACTGTGTCCAAGTGGAACTCACACTTCTCAGCCTGAGCGTAGAGTTGGTTCTCCAGGAGGCGCTGCAGAACGGCACGAACATGGCGAAGGTGTTCTTCCTTGGAACGAGAAAATATTAGTATATCGTCCCGGTACACAAACACAAACTGATTAATCATGTCATGCAAAATGTCATTAACGAGATGCTGGAAGACTGCGGGAGCATTAACCATGCCAAATGGCATAACCAAGTATTCGTAGTACCCCCTAGCGGTGTTGAAGGCTGTCTTCCATTCATTCCCTTCCTTAATCCTGACGAGGTGGCAGGCGTTGCCTAGGTCGAGTTTAGTGAAAATAGTGGCTCCTTGCAACAATTCAAAAGCCGAATTCATTAAAGGAAGGGTGTATCGGTTCTTTATTGTGATATTATTTAGGCTCCTGTAGTCAATACATGGCCTGAGGGATCCTTTCTTCTTGCCAACGAAGAAGCCGGCGCCAGCGGGAGAGGAAGAGGGACGGATGATTCCAGCAGCTAGGGACTCCTCCACGTACTTCTCCATAGCCTCCTGCTCAGGGCGAGACAGGGAATAGAGACCCCTTTTAGGAGGCGCCGTGCCCGGCTGAAGATCGATGGCGCAGTCATACGGTCTGTGAGGGGGCAGAGACAAGGCACGTGACTTGGAGAAGACTTCGGTCAGGTCGTGGTACTCACTGGGAATCTGTCAGATCCGGGGCGTACGGAGGCTCACTGGATTCTCCCTCGGCCTGCTTAACAGGCGCCTTGTGGAGGCAGGAATGCATGCAGTGGGTACTCCACTCGGCCACCTGCCCGGTCCTCCAGTTGATGGTGGGGTTGTGTTGTTTCAACCAAGGAAGGCCCAGGATGATGGGAGCAGAGGAGGAGGTGATGACGTGGAGCCGGATCTGTTCCTGATGGTTGCCAGAGACAATGAGTGTGAGTGGGGGTGTAATCTGGGTTACCTGACTTAGCGGCTGCCCACAAAGGCCCAATGCTTGGAATGGCGTGGGTAGACTCTGGGGCTGGAGCAGGAGCTGGTTGCACAGGTTGGCGTTGATCAGATTGATGTCGGAGCCTGAATCAAACGAAACGTCAGTAACCACAGATCGGTTACCAACACGTAAGGTAACAGGAACCAGCTTACGAAGGTCATTGTTATTCTGGGTCAGCTTTCCGATCCTCCCACTCACTCCTTCCTTCTTCAGTAGGGGGCAGCACTGGATATGATGGCCCCCCTGACCACAGTACAGATATGGCCCCCGTACGTAGTCTCCTAGCCTGCTCTTGTGGCGATAACCGGCAGCGGTCGACCTGCATGGGTTCTCCCGACTCCCGGAGCTCGCCGGTCTCCTGGATTGGAGAGTCGCCCTGAGGTGATCGAAAGTTACCACGCTGGTCTGACCGTTGGGGCTCTGAATGGATCCGACGCTCCCTCTTACGTTGTTGGATCTGGGAATCGATCTGGATGGCCACTCTTATGAGCCCCTGCAGGTCCGATGGGAGTTCACGGGACGCCAACTCATCCTTTATGTTCTCTGCCAATCCCCCATAGAACACATCAAACTGGGCGTCCTCGCTCCAGTGAGTAGAGGCGGCCAAGGAACGGAATATAGGGCAGATGGATGAGCTTGATATTTACCTTTTCAATGACACAAACCCATTTTAGCCATTGCTTTCACAGACAGTATTAATGAAGTTCCGTTTTGTGGACAATGCTTATCTCTGTCTCATATTTAATTAATTGGCAACAAAAGTATTTGCAAGATAGCCGTGGACTATTGTACTGAAATACAGGCAAACCCCTTCCACCAACATTTGAAGTAACAATGTAAAATGTGGCAGCCTCGCAACTGAAATGAACGAATCAAAAGGATGCCCAATATTCATACATCCAAAAACACACTCAACAAGAATGCACATCCCGTGCGCAACGTCTGAATTACATAAACTAAATATAAAACACATAGTTACAAAGGTTTATATAAAAATTGATATCAACCGTGCTGCAGCGCTATCAACTGTAAATCTTACAGCTGTCAGCTGATGGTGCAGCTGATGTCATCGGACCTAAATGCAGTCTTGGTAAGGATTGAGCGTATAAAAAAAACAGTACTGCTTAGCCATCATGCTCTGAAATCCACTTGACACGACAAGAATAATAAATAATAAAACACCACCTTTTATGCCTCACATTTAAAAAATGTGACAACAACCCGGTCATCAAAAAGGCTACGGCGGGCCATGGTGCTGTCCGGTCAAATAGGAGACATGGCCAGCAGAAAAGCTAGTTATGCTTGGCACTTCCTGTTAGCCACTCGTTTCTAGCATAGTTAGCTTCACAAAAAGAGCGAACTTTTCCATAAGCTCTCCCCTTAGTTAAATTGAGTTTTGGAGTCGGCCTACCGTCCCGCTTGACTTTTAGTTGAACCTCAAAAGGACGTTTTGTGAAGTCATTTTTGTGTGGCCTGTGAAGCATAGCGGCACATAGGGATCACTTAGTCCGGCATCTGTCTGTCCGTCTGTCTGGTAGTCACACTTTCAGTTGGTAGTCACACTTTCACATAAGCTTCGCAGGCGACACGTGTGTTCACCTGAACACTCTAGTTTACAAGAAACTCAAGGTCCCTGTCACCATCCATTCTCTGACTTAATGGCTATACTTTCTGTGTGGGCTAGCTGGCGCCTGGTGGGACAGTTGAATCAGTGTGTCTATTTTCCGTAACAGTTTGTGATTGGTTGGAAGCCAGATTTGATCTGGCCTCCCTCATATTTTTTTTTAATGATGCATTGACCATTAAGCGATGAGCCTTGCTTCAATCTGATTGGCTAATATGGGCAGTTTTTTTTCCTAAGGGAGGCAAAGTGAAGCTGGCCTCTGAACTGACAGACAGGGCGGAGGGCATGAGACACGAAGTGTAATACACAATGAGAGCTTGACAGGAGCGGCGCTGTTTCGCTCCTCACGCTCAGCCAAAGCAGAAGTGCGCTGATGTAGTGTTTTGACAAGGAAATGACAACAATATAAAATACATTGTGGTGAAGCTTATTTATATTTTTTCTTTCTTGCAATAATTTTTGGGGAAGCCAGGCTTCCCTTGGCCTCCGTGAAAAACCGCCACTGCACAAACCTTCAGTTTAGTGTTCAACTTACAGCAGAGGCCATTTGAAATGCTTCCGGGAAGAAAAGTACAATTTGAAGGCTGTTTATTACCAGCGAGGTTGGACAGCCTCCATCACCTTGGCATAATTAGCTTACCTTGAATCAATTCCCCTGTACTTTACCTAACTTGCAGTCAAGCCATTTATTCAGCCAATTGACCAATCAAAACCAAAATGTGGCCTAAAATGATTAAGAAAAGATAATGAGAAGCAGAAACAGGCTACCGTGTTCGATTGAAAGAATGTCAGTAATTTGAACAAACAGCAGACCTCTGAATTCCACCTCTCATCATGGAACTTTAGCATATTATTAAAAAAGTAAAGAAGGCCCTGGTTTTTAAGCATTTAAAAATGTATGCAAAGTGGAAAACATTTTGTGAAGCATATCGAATGTGAGAGAGAAATTATTTTTGCATTGCAAGCAATAGACAAATACACCGAAGACTTGGCACGCACATTCAGGCAAATCTGTACTACAAATTTTTAGCATTTTTTTTTTTTTTTGCTAATTGAACAAGATTGACTCTATAATGCCCCCTGTATCATTTGTATATGATAGACCAAATTTGAAGGACCATGCCCACGGGGTAAGATGGCAACACAACCACGACTGCTCACTGTTCATATCTGATACACAGTGCTGCCACCCAGAAGGAAGAAGTGAGATTACAGGAGTAGTCTCTCCCCGAGTCACTCACTTCAAGGTAGTAGCTCCCTGGTGAATGGGAATTCATGAATTTCCTTGGACTTTGGCAGTGAAGTTCAGAATTCCAAGCTAAATATTATGCAAAAACTTATTCTTATACACGTTAAGGGATAGCAATAGATAGTAGAGAGCATATAAATAATTTGAAATTTCGAGTGCTGAGTTCTGGAGGGGTGCAGATTTTTGGCTGTATCAGATAAGGTTCTCCTGGAATTCGAAGACGTTATGTTCAAAAGTGTATATTTTGCCGTCACAAAACCTAATGATGAACAGTGGATGTGAATACTACCCTTCAATACTTCAAAAATATTACTGGGTCATATTTTTCCTATAATGATGTCTGTGTCTGGGCATTATTGGGTCAATTTGAAGTGAAGTATTTCAGAGCTCTTGATTTTAGTTACGTTTGAGCATCTATGAGGGTGGAAAACATTTTGTTTAAGCGTATCGAAAGTGACGTAAATT
The DNA here is from genome assembly GCA_029721435.1 of Gymnothorax reevesii. NCBI lineage: Eukaryota > Metazoa > Chordata > Actinopteri > Anguilliformes > Muraenidae > Gymnothorax > Gymnothorax reevesii. The sequence goes on from CM056579.1 coordinate 44,236,392, forward strand.
GTTACAGCATTGGCAAAATGTAATAATCTAGCAAACACATTCAGGCAAATTACGTATCGAAATAAGCAAAGTTAAGGGCTGCAAAATCATCATCCTCTCCACGACAATTGCTCTCACCCCATTCCCATTTACTTTGCTCGATTTGCAATCAAACAGTTGATTCACCCAATTAACAATTTAAATTGGTTAGCAGTCTAATTCATTTAGATATCATTTTTGTTGGTCACATTTTGAAATTTTAATTACCATGAAACATGACAAAGTTGTCTAGAATGTGCTGCTATTTATTCAGATTATTGACATTCTTTCAACCTAAAGTGGTAGCCTGGTTAGGTCGCTCTGCTTCTCAGTATCTCTTCTTAATCATTGTAGGCCACATTTTAGTTTTGGAGGCTTTCCAACCTCGCTGGTAATTAGCGGACTTCAAATCACAGTTTTCTTCCCGGAACCATTTCAAATGACCGCATTAGGTATGTGTCATAGAAAAGGTCATTAGAAAGCTTGTCTGTCTTCCTGATAGTGGCAGTTACTTTTGTTGCGCTTAAAATAATTGCGTTTAATTTAATTGAGCAGCCCTATGGCTGCCGCCATGATATGCCTGGGCTTGCGATTGCATCGCCGCTATGACACTGACAGCATAGCAAATTTCGCCCATTATAAGAATTGGCAAAAAAAGCGCCCAAAATCAATAATGGTCACAAAAAAATGAAGCATGTTACTAATCCCATATTACACAAACTATTAAGCCAGAAATACCGCCTACAAACCCGAGAGAAATCCGATATTTCGCTCAATCAGCTGCTCGGCTTGTTTCCACTGGCTTGCTGGGCTGGAATTTTCACTATGTAGTTTCCGTGGCTCGCGCATAACTACAGTATTCTTCCAACCTTGTCACCTGCTGGTTTGGATGTACTCTCGTGTACTGCTCCTATGTATTTCAATTCTCACGCTGACCAAGGATACTTCTGGAATTTCCTGAATGCAAGTGACATTTTAATCATGCCAGGACACCGTTGAAGACCACGAAAAACTGGCAAAAGCCGCTATTAAAAACTAGTCTTACGTATGTAGCAGAGCAAAAAAAAGAAATAAATAAAAAAATGAAAGGAAGTGCCAGATGCCGGCTCTTTAGATTGTGTTTTTTTTTTTCAAGAAAAAAGACGTAAGTACAATGCAATTTTCTGACATTTTGCTGGCATGTCTGCATTCATTGCCATCGTTATGCTGATTTTATCAACAGCTCATCCACGGTCATGCATACAAATCTGGTCAAATGAGTTGTAGGTGATTTATACCAGACCTAGAATTTAAAATACTGCATCCTGTCGAATGTTATTGCTGACCAAAAAGGAAATTACCATTATTAAGTGTTCAAATGTGGTCTGTAGGGCCACAACGACGTAATTCTTCGTCAGTGAGGTGAGTGTGTCTGTGTAACGTGGGAGTCGTGACGTTGTTTGTAAACAGTATACTATGTGCTCACTGTGAAGATTTTATAATGTTCCTTCTTTCAAGATTAAATTGTCAAACTGGACCGGTATATCTCACGTCTAATGCTGTAGGTAAATCATTTTACAGAAAAACCATATGAAGTGAGTTGTCAAAAGGAATATTTAAATAACAGTCTCTGTCAGGATATGATGTTATGTTGGGCTTTGGCTGCAGTTTTTTTTTTAAAGTTTTTGCCTGAATCGCTACTGAATCTCCCTTAGGACTGAGACTTTAGCATTATTGACCAATAAATAAGATTTATTTTAGGTTGCATCAGATCAATCATGTAAATCATTCCATTGTGAAAAATCATGTAAACTGTCTCAGGGTTTCCCGCAGAAAATCAGTTAGTCAGGGTGGTGACTGGGGGGAGCCAGCATTTATTTAACTGCTTTGTTTATTTATAAAGAGTAAAGTGCAATAACAAAGTGACAAAGTCAAGAGTCTTGTAACTTTATTACAAAGTTTTTATCGTGTAACACTTGCTTGTACACAGTGTATTTTAGCCTTACTGTAAGAGCTGCGCTGGAAATAAGATCAAATAAAAACACACGATGTTACCAAAATTCAAACATGAACACAGGCAAAATGATCAAAAATAAATAAATAATGAAAAGCGCGTAAAATGCGCTCAACTGTCCCTAAGGGTTAAACGAAAGTTAATGTACGAACGGAAAATGTATTTGTTTTCTGTTTTGACAAGCCTTGGTTGTCACTAGGGCAGTACCCTCAAAGGTACTGCTGTTGTACCTTAGAAGTGGGTTTTTATTTGTTTTGGAACATAAAAGTAACTTTTAGACCCTAGAAAGGTTCAAACAGGTACCTTGAGGTCCTATAATTAGCCCCAAAGGGTACATAATGCCTTGAGGAACAGAAATGGACACCTGCTGTACCCCTATTTCTGAGAGTGCAGGGAGGTTTTAAATAACCCGCTGTATTAAATGAAGAGAGCATGTGACGGATCTGAGTTTGGCGCCGCTTTGAGTTGCCTGTCTGAGCTAGCTCCGCAGGCTTTGCCTCATTTCTGTCAGACAACTCTGGATTGAATTCAATATTTTGAGTGTAAATACTTTGCATAATTGAAGCATGTTTGGCGACAGGCTCTGTCTCAATTTATTAATTCCCTGAAAATGATCTGCCAGATTCATTTCAGGGAATGATAGCAAGACCCCAAAAAGCTTGAGACACAGAGCCTGACGCTGCTAACAAAGAATGTGGAGCATCCACGCTGAGACTGAGCTGATTCCACTACATCTATAGCCTATAGATGCAAGACAAATTGCCAAGCTATTGCAATTTGATCAGCCCAGCCATTCTACTTTAACCTGAACCTAAGAATGATTAGCAGCAAGCTCCTCCCCTGTAATCCACCAGATATGCATCCTTAGTGACAACCTTGTTGCAGCAAGCTAAGCTTTTATTTGTACCAATTACAAGGCATGAGCACTCATGATTTTCTTTTCTTTTTTTTTAGAGCCTGCAGAATTTCATAAATATATTAACATTAGAAAATTCTGGTAGAAATTTTGAATGTGCCTGCTGCTCTACACGTACAGTGTTTGAGGTGCTTGCCAGGGATCTGGAAAGCCACTGATATGATGTTTTGGGTGCTCTTTAGGTTGTTGCTTGGCGGATGCTATGGAGTTCTAGGTGGTAGCTAGAGCATTGCTAGATGGTTGCTATGGTGTTCTAATAAGCAGCAGAAGACCAAATGGCCCAGAGACTTGAGGGTGGGTGTAGGCATGAGCAGCACCGCAGTTGTAGCCGCACCGATGCGGAGGGAGTGAGCAGTGTACACTTCTGGGGACAACCTTGCAGAAAACCAGGATCTGGACATGGGCTTGCTGCCATCGATGATGGGCGGGTGGTTCAGGCCAGAGAGAGAAGAGGGCCTTTGCAACTTAATCTAGCACGGTTTGGGAGAATGGAGGGCAGGGCAGGCCACTTGGCTGGGCATTTGGACACAGGTTTTGAATTTCTGAAATTTAAAAACGAGTGCGAGCGTCTGCTACATTGTTGTCATGGCCTGGAATATAAACAGCGCGCATAAAATGACCAGTCACGTAAGTCCATGTGAGGCGTCTGAGAAAACGATTAATTGCAGGCGTCGGAGAGCGCCCCTTGTTAATCATGTTAACTGTAGCCTCATTATCGCACAAAACTGCAGTCTGTTTCCGGGACCATTTACAGCCCCTGTTGGGTTTTACGAAATGAACCAATAGCGATAACCAGTAGAATACAAAAAGGAGGCTTTATTTCTGAAGGGAGAAACCCCCCAACAGAGCTGGCAACAGTACAAAGTCCGCAATCCAAAAACAGTCCAATGGGTGAAATCCAGAGTCATACACAGGGCACCAATCACAAAAATCATAGTCAGACAAAAGAGGTCAAAAAACAAGAATGCAGCAAAAGTACAGGGAATAGGCAAAGCTCGGTATCTAGGGCGATCCAGTCAGAAAGATAAATCACAATGAAACAAGGCGAAAGAAGCGTAGCACAGGTAACATGGAAGAACGATCTGACAAGGAAGTGAATCAAACAGGCATCTAATATACTTATCCGGGTGAACACATGATCAAGGAACACAGGTGCAATCAATGGAACAATAATCATGGAGTGACACAACAGGAATAAACTAATCACATGGATTTAGCCGAAGCCAAAACGCAGACAGGGATAACAAGACAAACCTATGGACAGACAAACAGCTCCAGTCACAGAGTACTAAAAGTGCATAGTTTAGAGAAAGGAAAGCACAAAGCATTTGTGGAGACCCACAGAAAATCACTGCAGAGATAATAGGGAACGGCAAGGAGGCGGAAACTAGAATAGGGCGACTGCTGAGAGATTGTTAGTCAATTAGTAAGTGCAGCTATACAATCGCGAGTGCTTGTTAGTAAGTTAGTCTAAATATACAGGGTTAGTGTTGGTTAGTAATTAGCGAAATTAATAAACTGTTAGTCTGTGTAAGTAAGATAGTAAAAGTAAGGGGAAGGAAGAACACGAGATAAAGACAGAAGATTGAAACCCAGAAGCCAATAAATCACCTGAATGAGTGGCACGCAAGACAAGGGACTGTGAGATACACTCATGACAAGGCGGGGGAAAGACGAAGTGCAAGGCATGGAAAAATAAACATGACATAGAAACTATGAAACATGGCTATGAACTGAAAACATGGCTATAGTAAAACATAAAATCTAATTATCAATAATACAATACATGATAAAGACATGGTCAGACGAAGCAGTGGTCACTAAAACACATGAGGCAATCTAAACATGGCGCAAGGCCAAGCACAGAACTTAAACTTGAAGCATGGGGCATGGGACATGGGCATGGCAAAGACAGAAAATGCAGGATCACAACAGCCCCCCAATAAGGCAGCTACCACTATTGGATACAATTCGAATAGAGCAATGGATTTGCAATCTGGTGGCAAATCGAGCATTTCTTTCGGCTAGTGGTTCTCAAATTCGGTCCTGGCGCCCCCCTGTGTATGCTGGTTTTTGTTCCAGCCGCAACTGCAATTCTAGGATTTTAACAAGCTGTTGATTTGTTTTAATTAGGTGCATTTATGCAAATATCCACAGGTTCCTCATTGGTGAAACTCTTAACACATGGAGGTAAAACCCGACAATTTACTTGACAAACAATGGAGTCACACCTGTTGTGTTTTCTGTTGATTTTATTTGGTTCAGGCAGGTTATTTGGGAAAAACTCAAAACACCTGCATTCAGAAACCTAATTTGGAGCTTATTGATTTTCTCAGAGTCTAATTTGATCTGTTTGAAAAAGTTTTCACCTGAAAATCCCAGCAATATTGAAAATTAAGCACAAGATGTTCAAGGGTTTTTATTCTCCAGAGCAGAATGGATGTGTCCATCCAAATGTGACTTAAAGGGATAGTTCGGGATTTTTCACATGAATCTGTATGGCATCACCGCCTTTAGTCTCGTGCACACACACGGACTTTCCCCCGACAGTGTCCTGTGAGCCGAGTTCTGTCCAGTTTTGGTCAAAGCGAAAGTAGTTCCGGCAGGTTTCCTGGGGTCTGCAAAGTAAAACGTTTTTCTTTTCAAAACAGTATGTGTTCGAACGAGTGATTTATTTGCATAACAAAACCCTGGTATTCCAAAAAGTCACATCTTGTAATTGCTTGGGGCTACTTTCTCTCAATAGCGATCACTGCGCGCTGTCACTGCTAACAGCTGTGCGCACTAGCAAACTACTTTCATCAGTTGTTCGACAGTGTTTACATATTCCAGCCAGAGGAGGATGTCTCCTTACGGTCGAGGACGGCAGACTCGAGAGAAACTACTACTTCTTAGCGAACTGACCCAGGGATAACCGGAGCACTCGGAGTAACTTTCCAAAGGATTTTATTATTATTTCGGGAAGACGCTGGTGCGTCGACACCAAAATAAATATGTATGCTGGGTGCTGCGGTCATCCCTCGCTCTAGTAGCTGAGAAAGGTAGCCAAGTTTGTCTTGATTATGCTAGCCAACGCTGTGACTGGAGTCATGGACTTCTCACTCAAACCTAGACACCATCCACACCCGTCCACGTAGTTTCTGACGATTGTAATAACAGTACAACAATAACAAAACACATTATGTTTCATAAGCTTCACTGGTAATATGACACCGATAGATGAATCTATGTTGCGCTTACATAGCCCTCGATCTAGCACCAGAAGGCTATGCACGGATGCTATAGAAAATCTTTAGTACAATTTTGTTTACCTGGGGTGTAGGGACAGCAGAGCTCAGTTGTTCGACAGTGTTTACCGACAACAGACCTACGACGCTAACGAGCTAGTTCGAGAGCTAGAGTGAGAAGTTCATCAGCTTCTCTAGAAAATAGTTTATTTGATAAAAATGGTGAGCACTTGCGATTATCCTGGCTGTACTAAGAAAGACGTGAGTGAGTCTCCTCACACGCTTCCCTGTGATGACGTAGCTCTGAGGCAACTGGCTACTTGCTCTGGGCTTCCAAGTGCACACCTAACTACTTAAAATAAAAAAGCTTCGCGTTTGCAGTGTGCACTTCAGCGAGGACGACTACTTTCCTTCAGGACAGAGGAAGAGACGGGTTTCGAAGAGCTCTGCTGTCCCTACACCCCAGGTAAACAAAATTGTACTACAGATTTTCTATAGCATCCGTGCATAGCCTTCTGGTGCTGCACCGAGGGCTATGTAAGCGCAGCACAGATTCATCTATCGGTGTCATATTACCAGTGAAGCTTATGAAACATAATATGTTTTGTTATTGTTGTACTGTTATTACAATCGTCAGAAACTACGTGGACGGGTGTGGATGGTTTCTAGGTTTGAGTGAGAAGTCCATGACTCCAGTCACAGCGTTGGCTAGCATAATCAAGACAAACTTGGCTACCATTCTCAGCTACTAGAGCGAGGGATGACCGCAGCACCCAACATACATATTTATTTTGGTGTCGACGCACCAGCGTCTTCCCGAAATAATAATAAAATCCTTTGGAAAGTTACTCCGAGTGCTCCGGTTATCCCTGGGTCAGTTCGCTAAGAAGTAGTAGTTTCTCTCGAGTCTGCCGTCCTCGACCGTAAGGAGACATCCTCCTCTGGCTGGAATATGTAAACACTGTCGAACAACCGATGAAAGTAGTTGGCTAGTGCGCACAGCTGTTAACAGTGACAGCGCGCAGTGATCGCTGTTGAGAGAAAGTAGCCCCAAGCAATTACAAGATGTGACTTTTTGGAATACCAGGGTTTTGTTATGCAAATAAATCACTCGTTCGAACGCATACTGTTTTGAGAAGAAAAACGTTTTACTTTGCAGACCCCAGGAAACCTGCCGGAACTACTTTCGCTTTGACCAAAACTGGACAGAACTCGGCTCACAGGACACTGTCGGGGGAAAGTCAGTGTGTGTGCACGAGACTAAAGACGGTGATGCCATACAGATTCATATGAAAAATCCAGAACTATCCCTTTAAGATGGTAAATAACTACTCTAAACATGGAATTCTGCTAATTAAGAATAAGTAACAGCTTATTAAGATCCTAGAATTGCAGTTGTGGCTGGAACAAAAACCAGCATACACAGGGGGGCGCCAGGACCGAATTTGAGAACCACTGCTTTAGGCCAAGCTTCAGAAAACCATACGCCCTTAAAGAAGCCCCCAAAACCAACACATGGAGCGCCGTCTGTAAATATATTAATCGAAGCAGATGTTTCTGATACGTCATTATAAAAGAAAGAAATGCCATTCCACTGATCCAAAAATAAAGACCAAAATCGAATATCTGACAGGCACCTTTGATCTAAAATTATATCATAGTGTTGATCTTTAACCGTTTTAGGCAAATCCAGCAGCCAGGACACAAATGCACGCCCTTGCGGAATAATCCTCATTGCGAAATTTTGACGACCTAACAGAGAGAGAAGATCCCTTTTTAATACGGACGCGGCTGAAGAAAATGATTTTAGAATAACCCTAATACGACAATTTTTCCTCAGGAAGAGAGGCTTGCATGAGAACGTTGTCTAAAATAATACCTAGAAATTCAATATGCGGACTGGGTCTGACAGTTTTCTCTTCAGATAGCAGCACTTCAAGAGATGAAAAAACATTTCTTACAGCTGTAATACAACGAGCTGGGGGCGAGACAGGAAAATCGACCACTAAGACATCACCTCGAAGATCCAGAATAAAAGGCAGTTTATAGATGTTATACAAGATCCAGCACAGGGCCTCTGAGAGAGTATCAAATATGCGGGGGCTGCTTCGGCATCCGAAAATTAGTTTAACTGCAAAATATAGCTTGGAGCGCCACTTCACGCCAAATAAATGCCACTGGGAGGGATGAAGCGGCATCACTTTAAAGCACCTGTGATGTCTGCTTTTCCTAACCAAGCGCCTTGCCCTGCAGAACTGCGTTGTCAACCGCAGCGTAGAACATCGAGACAGGAACGGAGCTGCCGTAGTTGCCGCAGGGACTGCGGTTCCCAGAGTCCCTCGGGGTAAGGTGGAATGATTGGCCGATGACGTCGCCAGATCTAAGCCGCTCGATGCGGAAGTGGAAGAGGGACCCGGTGCGTTGGATTCGAGCAAAAAAAGGCAATTGTTTATGCGGACTAAGGAGAACTTGATATCGGAGAGGGTGGACAACAGCTCAGTATTTGACTGAGCAGCCGACGAAGTGGAAGTGGACGACTTTCTTTTCTTTTGGGGAGTGTAGGTGGACTTTGTTGGGCGTTTTTTGGCTGGCGCTTTCCCCTTCTTGCTTTATTGACAGTGCCCTCCGGCTCTGGTTCTTCTATCGTAGCAGGAGCGTGATCTCTGAGGAAGTCAGACATCCTCATGACTGAGGCCGGGTGGAGCAGATATGCCATTTTCATATAGAACCTGAAGGATCCGGACCATGGGCCAATCGTTCAGTTGCCTCTGGACCAAGCGAGCTGCGGTGAAGATGGGACACGGGAGGTGCTTCCTGCTCCCTAGCGGGGGACGGCGCATTGTAATTGGTTTCTGGGACTTACCCTGCAAGACTTCATGGGCAGCAGCACAGGGTAGCAGCAGCAGCAGGAGCAGCAGCAGCACATGCAGACGAGCAGCAGCAGCAACAGCACACGCAGAACGAGCAGCAGCACGAGCAGAACGAGCAGCAGCAGCACAAGTAGAACGAGCAGCAGCAGGAGCGGCAGCAGAAGCAGAACGAGCAGCAGTACTGAGCATCAGTAGCAGCAGTGGCAGCACAGAGCAGAATGAGCCGCAGGGAATGATCAGGTAGGCAGGGAGGGTTTAAATAACCCACTGTTATTAGATGAAGAGAGCATGTGACTGATCAGGGTTTGGTGCCGCTTTGAGTTGCCTGCCTGAACTAGCTCCGCAGGCTTCGCATCATATATTAAATTTAAAAATAACAATGACAATGAAGATTACCAGATGTGCTTTTTGCATTAAAAAAACTGCAAATTATCATTTGATGGCCGTGGTACGGACCGTCCTGCGTTGGAATTTGAGGACCAACTGACCTTAGACTAGACGATCAGAACACTGCTTACATTTTCAGAATTTAAAAAATTAGTGATTCAGAGAATGGTCTCAACTCTTAAGTGATGTTTGGACTTTAACCCGTTATTAACAGTGAGCATAAACAGCAGATGGATGTTGAGCGATTTGACATTAATTTTTACGTAAGAAATGCCCGGCATAACTTATCTTGGATAAAATAAAAGCAATTAATTCAGATGATTCCTCAGATTCTTCAGTTTTTACTTAGTCATAACCTGAGAATATTGCTGGGTCTGATTAGGATGATATTTTTAGGTCACCTGAGCCAAAGGCGAGACCTATTGCGATCCCCTTTTGTCTGTCGTCGTGCGTCGTCCGTCGTGCGTCGTCCGTCGTCCGTAAACTTTTCCTTGTGAACAAAATAACTTAAGTATTTATGAACCAATTTTGATGAGACTTTGTATGCAGGCTTATATCCATAAGATCTTGGACGAGTTCGAAAACCAGATTGATTTGATCATATTTGAAGGAGTTATTGTCCTTTGTTGTATTATTATCATAAGCAACCTTGTGAACACAATCATTTTAGTAAATATTGGTCAATTTTCATGAAACTTGGCATGCAGGCTTATATCTATATCTCAAAGAAGTTCGAAAACCAGACCGATTCAATCAAATTTGATGGAGTTATTGCCCTTTGTTATATTGTCATCATAAGCCACATTGTGAACACAACAACTTAAGTAAGCGTCATTTAAGGATGTGTCATGTTTAGGTTTTGGAGGAAACTGGAGTATACCTGGAGAAAACCAACAACCTGTGGTTGGTACTTGGCAACTGCCTGTACAGTTTGAGGGGAAAATGTCACGCGGGATAAGGTTTTACCTCAGAAGTAGAAAAGTAACTTGACATATGTTAATGAAGGTATTATTCCTTCCTTTCACTGAAGCGTTTTTTGTTGAAACGCAAAATGAAGTTTTTATGAGCATATTCACAGAGCGCACCAACCAAACCTGTGTGTTGTCAACTCTGTTAGTGCAAGCCTATTGTCTTGCATTTACTTTTTTATACCTAGATATGCTGGAAACCAGTTATCTTTATAGATGGAAGTGTCTTGAGGTGCTTTATAAAAATTGTGAATTTCATGACCCCCAGGCTCCATGTTTGCCCCTGGGCAGGGGGTCAAGTTTACTATAGTTTATATAGGAAAATTATACTTTTGGGTATATTCTGTTTAATTTCTACTGGAAATCATTCACACTTGATTGACATTACAACAATGAGATGATATTATGATATTTTTGACAGTTTCCCCTACCCAGGGGCTAAGGGGCAGGGCCCAAGGGTCAAAATGGCTTGAGAAATCTTCTTTGCTTAAAGAAAATAGCCACATGTTATTTACATACAATTTAGATTACTCTCTTGCTTATGATACTGGTTTCCATTAATCTGATCCCTGGGGTCAAAATTAGGGCCACGCCTAATGGCCAAGGTTTAACATTGGATATACTATACTCAGGTGACTGTTTAGGCCCATGGGCCTCTTCTTGTTTGTAATATTTTGTTGCCAAGTTACACAGTACATGCCTTCAGTACTTAAGTCAGCTTCATGCCGGTAGATTTAAATGAATAATGTTGGTCGTTTCAATTTCTTGCCTATTTTGTGTACCAACTAGTCAGGTGTAAATTACCATGTTACCAATAATTTTGTACTCTTATAATAGAGGGCAGAGTTAACAATCTGAATAATCTGTTGACTTGTTTCATTGTACTTGCCTCTTTCATTAAATACCAAAAAGTAAAAGGACCGTATTGACTATACAATTTTGCTGTACATTTCACGGTTTGCATTGCAATCATTGATATGCAAATTTTCACCTGAAAATATTCCCTGATTTATTTATTTTCCGCAATCTCATTTTTTATCACCACTACAATGCAAAGGACTTAACATAGGTCATTGTTTTTTGCCCATGTGATTGCCTGTTATATGCAGATTCATAACCTTGGTCTGGTTTGAATGCAGTTTTTTAGCAATGTTTTTTGAACTCAATGCTTGAAACTTTGACAAGGCTCATTTGTTTTGGTAGTTTTCCATTCAAAGAATAAATGTAATCTGGGTGTATATCGATTTATAGAGGTAATCCTGACTACCGCCGACATTTCTTTCAGGTGCCCAACGCTGTTCTTTGCTCAGTGGTTATTCGTGGAGCTGAGTGTGCTGATGTGCAGTGAAATAACCTGAAATAGTCATCTTATTTAATTTTTTTAAAGTGGCTGTATCATGGTTATTTGAAGTTAGACAGGGGCTATATTGGTTCTTTTAGGAAAGCTCATAGAAAAAGGATCAAAATAACATCACTTTTTGTGACATCATCAGTCCTGGAACTGCTCTTATGTTTTTAAAGGCCTAGAAGAATAAAAGATGGCATATGACAGCTTACGCTACAAGAAAATCAATTATGTCATGACAATAACATATGACATTGAGATTAGAGAATAAAATTGCTGGTTGCAGCTGCTTGTATGCTTGAATATGCAGAATATTATGCCATACTCAAAGTGAGAACTTCCATCATAACACTCTTATCGCTAAATCCATGTCCTAATGTTTCAGCATCATGAAACAGACCTTTTTTGCCAGCTAATGGTAATATACTGAATGGGTCTGGCAGTGGGTTGAGACCATGATAACTTTTTCATAAACTAAAATCAGTTATTAAGAAGAACTATAGGAGTGGGACGAGTAACATTAGACATGAGATAATGGTCACAAAATGTAGCTACAAGGTAATATAGCAGATGTTTTAGAACAGATGTTTTGCCATTATCCGAGAACATAAACAGTAGGCTCAACAATTGTGTTCACATCAGAGATAATATTTGACAAGAATTTATACTATTTGTCTGAGAGATTACAATCTTCTAGGACACCTGGACCAGCACCATTTTTTTCAAACCGAAACTCTGAGCCAGGTATTAGTAGATTGAAGCACATTTCTCAGTAGACCGAAGGAGGTGATGGTTAACCAAGATAAGTGCTTTTTCTTCAACAAAATTGTCAGTTTGCTGTAGCATTAATATTTAGGTAAGGACCTCTCGATGGTATACAGCATTCGTCTTGCAGCTGCTTCACAGAAATGAACAGCCTTTGACCTGCCACCACCGCAAGCTATGAGCAGGCTCCATCCCTTTGCTAGGGCAAATATAACCTAGCTTCTCAGCCATGGCAACTTGATAGCATCGATCTAGGGTACTATGGTTTACACAACCAAAATTAATTGGCCATTTTTGCCCATTAGCCAGGAGTTGGGTGGAGTCAGGCATTGCCAAGATGGTGACGGCTGGGAGCACTGGTGAGCACAAATTTAGCTTCTTTGTGTTTTCACAGCTCTATGGCTGATGCCACAGAGACTACTTCCATTGTTTTATACAGACTATGAGCCAGACCAGTATTTTTCATTTCCAAATATGACTTTACATCATTCATATGTTTTGTGTACCTTTTTTGTGCATTACATGTACATTGGAGGACTGTATCATTTACCCCCAGAAAAGCTGAACTTTGATTTCAAAAAAGGAAGGGAAGGAGGAGAGAACCAAAGCTAAAAACTTGGTATAATGTGGCTTATTAACAGATGAAACAGGGGTAAAAAGTTGATGAGGCTGGGTACTGGTCCACATGGGTTTTCGGTCCTCCTTAGGGGGGACATTTTTGGCTATTTTCAATTGCGGACCATTTTTAGACCTCCACCAATTCATGAACACTTTACCAGGGGTGGTTCATAAGCCTTTTGCTCATAGATCTGTGCCCATATTTGATACCGCTGCAAAGAAAATGATGTTATTTTTTGTTACTTTGGGGTCCCTCCAAACCTCTTGGACCCTAAGGTCCATCTTGTGAAAGTTTCCTTGTTGGGAACCCACTGCTGCTAAATGATGCAAGATAATGTAAATCTAAGCACAGATTCTGAAAGACTGGGCCAGAATTGGATAGAGTACCAACTTTCTGAGACTCTCCATTGTGGCGATATTGACCTTCGAAAACCACTTTGATGGCACCCAAAATTTGAAGGGCCATAAAATCCAAACCAGATCGAGATGATCGAGAACTAGCCAGGATTAATTGTTGTCATAAAGGACTTGTCTGTGTCCCTTCCAATTCCCAGTTCGATTTGTGCTTCTGCATGCTGGTCCATGCAGCAGACTTATTTTCGTTAGACTTCGCATCAGCATTCCTGTCACAAATGACACCTGTTTGTGCTTTGACAGTCTCTATGAGGATCCGCCTCATCCGACATTAAATGTTCACGACGGTGTCTTCTGTCCGTAACTTTGCATCTACAGGTGGTCGAGACACACTGCTAAATGTACACCTACTTCCCCTAATGCATTCTGAAAGTAACATCCCGAACAATAAAACATCGTCAACTCCGCCTGACCGCTTGATTACGCAAGTACAGCTAAACATCTGCTTACCTAGGGTGAGTGTAGTAAAATATTAAAAGTTTTTTATAATGAGCGCTTAAAACTTATGTTTAGCAATCCGCAAACAAATGTGTTTTAACTTGGTTCTAGCTCTATACGTGCAGAGATAAGCGCTCGCCGACAAGGAACTTGCGGTCAAGCTGATCGCCAGTGACATTATGCCATGGGGGGCATAAGGAGCTATTGAAAAAGACACTAATAGATCCGTGAATACATTTTTTGACTACCGAGAAAACTGAGAAACTTTTTTTTTTTTTTGCAAATAATCATTAACTTAGAATGTAAAGACAGCAACACATTGCAAAAAAGTTGGCACAGGGGCCTTTTTACCGCTGTGTTACATCGCCTCTCCTTTAACGACACTCAGTAAACATTTGGGAACTGAGGAGACCAATTTTTGAAGCTTTTCAGGTGGAACTCTTTCCCATTCTTGCTTGAACTACACCTTAAGTTGTTCAACAGTCCGGGGTTTCCGTTGTCGTATTTTACGCTTCATAATGCGCCACACATTTTCAATGGGAGACAGATCTGGACTACAGGCAGGCCAGTCTAGTACCCACACTCTTTTACTACGGAGCCATGCTGTTGTAACACGTGCAGAAGGTGGCTTGGCATTGTCTTGCTGGAATGAGCAGGGGCAACCATGGAAAAGACGTTGCTTGGATGGCAACATATGTTGCTCCAAAACCTGTATGTACCTTTCAGCATTAATGGTGACTTCACATATGTGTAAGCTGCCCATGCCTTGGGCACTAATACACCCCCATTCCATCACAGATGCTGGCTTTTGAACTTTGCGCCTATAACAGTCCGGTTGGTTCTTTTCCTCTTTGGTCCGGAGGACACGACGTCCACAGTTTCCAAAAACAATTTGAAATGTGGACTCGTCAGACCACAGAACACTTTTCCACTTTGCATCAGTCCATCTTAGATGAGCTTGGGCCCTGCGAAGCCAGTGGCGTTTCTGGGTGCTGTTGATAAATGGCTTTCGCTTTGCATTGTAGAGTTTTAACTAGCACTTGCAGATGTCACGAAGGTCAGGGGCAGATGTTGCGAAGGTCACGGGCGTTCAATGTTGGTTTTCGGCCTTGTCGCTTACGTGCAGTGATTTCTCCAGATTTTCTGAACCTTTTGACGATATTACGGACCGTAGATGATGAAATCCCTAAATTTCTTGCAATAGCACGTTGAGGAATGTTGTTTTTAAACTGTTCGACAATCAGCTCACGCATTTGTTCACTAAGTGGTGACGCTCGCCCCATCCTTGTTTGTGAATGACTGAGCATTTCAGGGAAGCTGCTTTTATACCCAATCATGGCACCCACCTGTTCCCAATTAGCTCGTTCCCCTGTGGGATGTTCCAAATAAGTGTTTGATGAGCATTCCTCAACACTCGCAGTGTTTTTTGCCACTTGTGCCAGCTTTTTTGAAACATGTTGCAGGCATCAAATTCCAAATGAGCTAATATTTGCAATAAATTTTTGGAAAAAAGTTTACCTGTTCGAACATCAAGTAACTTGTCTTTGCAGTGTATTCACTTGAATATAGGTTGAAAAGGATTTGCAAATCATTGTATTCTGTTTTTATTTACGATTTACACAACGTGCCAACTTCACTGGTTTTGGGTTTTGTAATACATGATTCCAACGCTGGATGGGAGTAATTCCTACACAATGTCCCTTTAAGGAGGGATGGGCCTACTGTGTGATCCATTTCAGATAAGTCATTACCAAGTTACACGACAATGATGTATAAACCGTGGAAATGAGGTTTCAGTATTAAATTAACTGGACCCCTGCCTCAAGACAATGTATTGAAAATGTTCCTGAAAATACAATTTATGATTTTTTTTATTTGTTTTTATGTCGTGAATCATGGTTTTTCAAGGTGATATTCTTATTAGAGGAAGGGAATAATAATACCGGCTGAAAAATAGTTTGATAGTAAAACTGACACTTTGAGCATTATGTATGAAGCATCACCAATTGATAGAATAGCACAACTGTGCAGGTCTTTTTACTGGTTAAAACTTCAGATTTCCTTTCTGATGCAGTTTTCTATACCTCTTGTATTGTTTAGAGAGCAAGAGGAACTTTCTTCAGGACTACATGAAGAGCGATGGCGTACGCCTTATCAGACCTGGTGTCTCGTATCTGGTGAAGAGCAAGAACCTTAGTGTGGTCAGGTGTGCCCGGAGATGTAGTAGAAACAAGGAAATTAAGATCAAAGAAAACACTTTCATTTGCAGGTATGTTTGACAGTCCTTTGTTCTAGGTGTTCATCAGAATATGGTATATCACTGAAAGGAAATACAGTCATCCACAAAAGTCTTCTGTTGCACATAAGCAACTTGTAAGCATGTATTCAAGAGTTGCTTTACATTCAAAAGTTGCTTTCCTACTATATGTACTATATGATGTGGGTTGTTGTTACTTGTTATAGGCTGATTACTCCAGTTTATAGTCAGATGCAGAATTACTGGCACTCTTGATTAAAAAAAGAGAGAAATAACAAAGCTACATGTAATAAACAATGGAAATTATGTATAGTTTACTCTCAGAGATATGGTAACTCTTCATTAGATCACTGCTATTCATTTATGTCCATGTTTAATTGTTTTTCTTATGTACTTGAATAACTCCACTGTCTCTCAGTATGAAGGTTGTGGGTTTGAATCCAGCCTGGGGCCTTTCTGAGTTTGCACGTTCTTCTCTTTTTTGCATGGGTTTCCTCCGGGTACTCTGGTTTCTTCCCAGTCAAAAGACATGCACATCAGGCCAATTGGTGACTTTAAATTGCCCATTGGTATGAGTAAGAGAACGAATGGTCTGTGAATGGTGTGTGAGCCCGGCAATGGATTTGGCGAGCTGTCCAGGGTTTGTTCATGTCTTTCCTCCATAGTCAACTGGGGTAATCTCTAGCTCCTCCGCAACTCTAGGGAGGAAGAAGTGGAATAGATAATGGATAGATGGATGGCTAAACCGTAGTCAGTAGCCTCCTTTCTCACTTATATAAAGAAAAAGAATTAACATGCAGGCAGAATCCCTTTCTCAGCAATCCCCAATAGACTGTAGGACGTTCATCGCTTCAATCTCATTAATGAGATTTTTGAATAAAAATAACACGCATCAGCTGATCATTCATAAGTGAAAACAATTTAGCGGAAGAGGAAAAAGTAACAAGTTTTACACGGTTTTATCCGTGCTTACTTCTATTTTAGGAGTGCAGTCTTCAATGGTGAGTATATTTATTACTTTCTGAATGTTGACATATTGAAATTTCGACAAAAATCCTGAAAATTAGTGAGAAATACGGCGTGTTATTGGGATAGTGCAGCGAGTAAAACTGAGCTATGTGAATAAGCTTAATAAAATCAATTCATGCAATCAAGCACGTGCGCGTTTTTCTTTGTTTGAATTCATCGGTAACATTTTGAAAGATAACGTGAAAATTATAATGCCGATTAAGCTTGTTTGTTTTAGCACAAAATAAAATCCAAAAGGCGATCATTGAACAATGATCAGTGCATTGTCTATATAACATTATGATTCTGATGTTGTACGCTGATGTGCATGGCTAGAAAATATACTAGGGAATAGGGATTACATCCAACAAATTGTCGCTACTAATTTTATTGTTTTTAAAAGCACTGGGGTTCTTGAACTTTTATTTATGTACAGCTATTTTAATAATATATGCATAATTTAAATATGCAATGAAAAAGAATCGACAAACTGGCATGAATAAAATTTATTTCACGCCACTTTGAGTCTTTCTCACTGCTAAATTATGTTCAGTAAAATGTGCTGGAAATTCAATTACAATAAATTTTGGGTAGGGAATGGGGAGGGAAATGCTTGTGTAACTATTTGATTAAAACTATAAGGTCATTTGCATTTTGCAAGTCTTTGATCCTGTTTTTATCAAGAATTACTTGACAATTGACATGCTTTTGGAGGAGTGACTTTATTTACTACATTGGCTATCACTGGTCCATAATAGTTTTGTATTTTAATGTTAAATCTTATTGAAGCCTGAAGCAATCATTGTACATAAATAATAACACAAGTCGTGGAATATACCACATTGTGTTATATTGTAAATATGCCTTATTTAGCACATGCAGAAACCAGCTGTCATAATATAATACAGATTTACAATACCACTTTATGTTTTCATACTTGCATAATGAATACTTTATTTGAGTTGTGTCATTTATTTTTAAACTATTTTTTCATCACAGAGATCTTGGCAGCATAAAACATGTCTGTGGCAAGGGTGAATATTTTTCTAGAAGACTTGATTTCCTTCCCCAATTCTGTCTGGCTTGGACAAGACAAGACATGAGTTAATGTTTTGTATTATGGGAAGAAAATCATGAACTTTCAAATTATATAAAAATATATTCTCGCTTCAATATCCCAAAGATTTCTAGAGCCAGCACAAATTTTGGATAAGTGGTTAAAAGTCACTTCAATACACAAGCATGGTATAACTGAACATAAAATAGATAATCAAAAAATACACCAATCAGTTTGATCTTCATTCACTACTTGTTACTTATATGCATTTGCATCTCCTTTGAAATGCATTACCAGGTTGGAAGTATATTGGAGTTTTGAACTAGAACTCAGTGAATGCACGCCTGTTCAATGGAATTGCTTTTTAAAAGCACTTCTTGTTTAACTGTAAAATTTAAATTATCAAGGTCAAAAGTTAAAGACATCCCCAATGAATAACACAAATACATATTCCAATGTTGAAGTGGACAAGGTTGATGGTTTTAACTTCAACTCTGTGCATACCTATTTTATGGTAGTTTCCTTAAAAAAGCACTTCTTGTTTAACTGTAAAATTTAAATTCTCAAGGTCAAAAGTTAACGCACATCTCCTATGGATTGCACAGATACACTTTCCAATGTTAAAGTGGATATAGTGGACGTTTTGAAGTAAAACTATATGGGTATCGGTTTTGTGGAGGCATTTCCTTTTAAAGCATTTCTTGTTTAACTGCCAAAATTTTTAACGCCTATTACTCATTAACGTGCAAGTTTTGAAACTGGGAAATGATATATCATTGATAAGGCATATAAAAGCAATAGTTTCATGCAAAAAACATCCTCCCCCCAGAAATGGAGAATGAAAATTGCTTTCCAGAGCAGATAGCAAGCTTGGTCCTATAGTCTACAAGAGCAAAACCAAAGTAAATGTCAATTTATTGGAGACAGATAGTGGTTGATCTTCACAGGTAAGGGTGTGGGTACAAATGTACAAACAAACCCCAATTCCAATGAGGTTGGGACGTTGTGTAAAACGTGAATAAAAACAGAATACAATCATTTGCAAATCCTTTTCGACTTATCTTCAATTGAGTACACTACAAAGACAAGATATTTAATGTTGAAACTGATAAACTGTATTGTTTTTTGTGGAAATATTCACTCATTTTGAATTTGATGCCTGCATCGCGTTCCAATAAAAGCTAGGACAGGTGCAACAAAAGACTGGGAAAGTTGAGGAATGCTCAAAAAACATCTGTTTGGAACATTCCACAGGTGAACAGGTTAATTGGAAACAGGTGAGTGTCATGATTAGGTATAAAAGGAGCATCCCCAAAAGGCTCAGTCATTCACAAGCAAGGATGGGGCGAGGTTCGTCGTCGGCTTCCTTCTGTCTCATAAGACAATGGAGTTTTGCGCCAGGGGTTAATCTGTTGATGTCTTGCAGCGCCTGCTGTGGCTGAACAGTCCGATGCTGGAATGACAGTCTCTGTTGCAGTTTCTGCAGATGTGCTGAGTACCAGCCTCTGTAGGTGCTGGTGCCGCCCTCTGCCGCCTGCGCAGTTTCCTCTCCTCCCAAAGGTCCTCTCTCCTTTTCTCGCTTCTCTGGATGCCTACGTTGATGGCGAGCCTCCATTTTCTGCGGTCTGCAGCTATAGCTTCCCAGCCTGCTGGGTCGATGTTGCCTGTCTTCAGGTCTTGCCTGCAGACATCCTTGTAACGGAGGTGAGGTCTTCCCTTGGGTCTGGATCCAGTGGCAAGCTCCCCGTAGAGCATGTCTTTTGGGATTCTCCCGTCCTGCATGCGGCTGACATGGCCGGGCCAGCGCAGACGCCTTTGGGTGAGCATGACAAACATGCTTGGTGTTCCTGCCTGTGTCAGAACGTTCTTGTTGGAGATACAGTCCTGCCAGGTGATGCCCAGAATCCTTCTGAGACAGCGCAGATGGAAGGTGATGAGAGTAAAGGGTCCATGCTTCACTGCCGTACAGCAGTATGTTGAGCACGCAGGCTTGGTAAACCTTCATCTTGGTGTTGGTGCTCAGCATGGAGTTATCCCAGACCCTCTTTGCCAGGCGAGCCATTGATATTGATGCCCTGCCGATCCTGGTGTTCACTTTAGCATCCAAAGAGAGGTTGTTGGAAATAGTGGAGTCAAGGTAAGCGAAGGCCTCCACCACCTCCAGAGTGTAATCGCCTATGGAGATGCGAGGGATGTTACAGATGTCTTGGCCCAGGATGTTGGTCTTTTTGAGACTGATCGTTAGACTAAACTCTGTACAGGCACATGAAAAGCGGCTGATGAGGCGCAATAGGGCCTCCTCAGTGTGTGCTGTCAGGGCGGCGTCATCAGCAAAGAGGAGCTCTCTGATCAGTACCTTCCGTACTTTGGTCTTTGCTCTGAGACGTGCAAGATTGAAAAGATTGCCATCGCTTCTGGTGTGGAGGTAGACGCCATCATCTGACTGGTTGAAGGCGTATGACAGCAGCAAGGAGAAGAATATGCCGAAGAGTGTCGGTGCAAGCACGCATCCTTGTTTCACGCCGCTCCTTATTGGAAAGGGGTCAGAGACAGAGCCATCGTACAGGACAGTGCCCTTTGTGCCGTCATGGAATGATCTGATCAACCTCAGGAGCTTGGGGGGACATCCAATCCTCTGCATAAGGATGAAGAGGCCTTTTCTGCTGACGAGGTCAAAAGCCTTCGTCAGATCAATGAGGCAATGTATAGCGGCCGC
Source organism: Gymnothorax reevesii (assembly GCA_029721435.1). NCBI lineage: Eukaryota > Metazoa > Chordata > Actinopteri > Anguilliformes > Muraenidae > Gymnothorax > Gymnothorax reevesii. The sequence continues at coordinate 44,257,389 of CM056579.1, forward strand.
CTCCGTTCGCGGCACTTCTCCTGCATCTGTCTGAGAGAGAAGATCATGTCAACAGTTGACCTCCCAGCTCTGAAACCACACTGTGCCTCAGGGTACACGCGTTCTGCAAGTGACTGCAACCTGCTCAGTATGACGCGGGCAAAGGCCTTGCCAACAACGCTGAGTAGAGAGATACCCCGGTAATTGTTGCAGTCACTGCGATCTCCTTTGTTCTTGTAGAGAGTGATGATGTTGGCGTCCCGCATGTCCTGGGGCACAGTCCCTTCCTCCCAACACTGCAGGAGGAGTTTTTGGAGGTGGTTGAGGAGAGAGCTCAGCTTGCCAGCCTTGATGACTTCTGGGGGGATGCCATCACTACCTGGAGATTTTCCACAGGCTAAGGCGTCGATGGCCTTCCTGAGCTCTTCTATAGATGGTGGTACATCCAGCTCTTCCATGAGTGGCAGGGTGATGGTGTTTTCCACTGCTGTGTCGGTGACTGTGTTTTCTCTTTCATAGAGCTCCTGGCAGTGCTCTGCCCATCTTTCCATCTGTTTGCCTCGGTCTGTCAGAATGGCACCTGAGGCAGCCTTGAGTGGTACGACCTTGGTGGTACTTGGGCCAAAGGCTTTCTTCATGCCCTCGTACATGGCACCGGTGTTGCCGCTATCAGCGGCGAGTTGGATACTCTGGCAAAGGTCCCACCAATAACCATTGACGCACTGTCGAGCAATCCGCTGGGCATCACTGCGGGCCTTCCTGTGCGCGGCAAGTGTTTTCACTGAAGGCTCCCTCTTGTAGTCGAGCATTGCCTTTCGCTTGGCTGCAATTGCTGGTTCTAACAGAGCGATTCCGGCATCAAACCAGTCTGGGTTTCTCCTCTCCTTCTTGCCAAAGATGTCCATAGCAGATTTGTAGGTGGAGTCGCGGATGTGACACCATCTCTCTTCGGCACTGCTGTTCGGGCAGTCCCTGAGAGCAGCCTCAACAGTGCTGGTGAAAAGCTCACAAACAGCAGGGATTGTTCACCACTTTGTGAACAACTGCATGAGCAAATAGTCCAACAGAACAATGTTCCTCAATGTGCAATTGCAAGAAATTTAGGGATTTCATCATCCACACTCCATAATATCATCAAAAGATTCCGAGAATCTGGAGAAATTTCTTCACATAAGCAGCAAGGCCGAAAACCAACACTGAATGCCCGTGACCGTTGGTGCCTCGGGCGGCACTGCATTAAAAATCAACATCAGTTTGTAAAGGATATTACCATGGAGGCTCAGGAACACTTTTGAAAACCATTGTCAGTTAACACAGTTCGTCGCTACATCTACAGTTGCAAGTTAAAACTCTAGCATGCAGTGTGAAATCCACATATCAACAACACTCAGAAACGCCGCTGGCTTCTCTGCGCCTAAACTCATCTGAGATGGACTGATGCAAAGTGGAAAAGTGTGCTGGGGTCTGACGAGTCCGCATTTCAATCTTTTTTGGAAATCATGAACATCGGGCTCACTGTGCTGAAGAGGAAAAAGGCCATCCAGATTGTTATCAGTGCAAAATTCAAAAGCCAGCATCTTCAATGGTTTGGGGATGTGTTAGTGCCCATGGTATGGATAACTTGCACATTTGTGAAGGCACCATTACAGTATCTCACGAAAGTGAGTACACCCCTCACATTTCGATAGTTAATTTATTATATCTTTTTAAGGGACAATGTTACAGAAATGAAAACTGAATATATTCTAGAGTAGTCACTGTACAATATGTATAGCAGTGTAGATTTACTGCACTGTCCAAATAACTGAACAAGCAGTCACTATTTCCAAAATTGGTGGCAACAAAAGTGAGTCCACATCCCAATTGGTAATGGTCAACCAAGCCATGAAATGTCTCTTGTTCATTGTGTTCATGCTTTTTTCTGTTTGACTGGGCCATATGAGGTTGTGTAAAGTGTTGAAGATTTAAATTGTGGTGCTTTGGGTGCAATGCTCTCATTCTGGTCACTGGATGGTCAAATATGGCACCTCATGGGAAAGAATTCTCTGAAAAAGAGAATTGTCGCTCTCCACAAAGATGGTCTAAACTACAAGTAGATCTGAGAAACCATGAAATTGAGCTATAGCATGGTGGCCAAGGTTATCCGGCAGTTTTCCAAGCCGTGTTCTACTCGGAACAGGCCTCATCAGGGTTGACTGAAGAGGTTGAGCCCGGGTGCTCTGAGTCAGGTGCACAAGTTGGCTTCCGAATACAGCCACAAGAGTGCTGGCAGCATTGCTAACAAAGTTCTAGCAGTGGGAGAACAGCCTGTCAGTGCTCAGACCATACGCCGTGCAGTGCACCAAGTCACTGCGGCCAAGACGGAAACCTCTTCTGAAGCTAGCCCACAAGAAAGCCCGAAAACAGTTTGCTGGAGACGACCGACTCAAGAACATGAACCACTGGAACAGAGTCATCTGTTTGTCATAGGTTGTCTGTGTAATCCCTGTCTGCGTTTTGGCTTTCACCAATTTCAGGTGTTTAGGTACTTCCTCTTGTTCATTCCTTTGTTTATTAGTCTGATCCAGCTCACCTGTTGCCTATTATAGCATGTGACTTCATGTGACTTAATCTTTTTTCTGATCCCCCACAAGTAGTATTTTCACACAGAAAAAACCTGAAAGATCAGCTGGTTTATTCAGACCTGATCCCAGTGAAATCCACTAATGTCACTGGTTTACTTGCTCCAATCCGCCCAGATAATTATCAGTGCAATGTATGTGCCCAATGCAACAGCACACATAGATGCCATGATTTTAAGCATCCAAGATCAGGCAAAAAGATCCCAATAAAAGGAGTTATTACGTGTACAACTACAGGTGTGATTTATTAAATTACATGTCCTTGCGGGAAAATGGAAAGACAACACGGCAATTGAAACAACGTATAGCGGAACATAGGAGCACAATTAGTAGGTATGTTACTATCAGTTCATTGGCCGCCGCGATATTGGTTCCCATAGCGCGTTGCGTAATTTTCCGAAGTGGCAGAGGTATACCCATCAAAACCGCCTTTTATCGGCGAAAGGAGGGGAATTCCCGGAAATCCCGTAGAAGACGTTGATAAAAATGACCCCGAATTCCCCTTATTACCTTGTTTTCAATTTCCGATTTCCCAGATGGCCGCCTGAGCGCTTCAAAGTTTGAGGTGACAAAAACACCCTTCACTTTTAAAGAAGCTAAGTAGGAATTCTAATAAAAACTGCACAGACTATTAGATTAAGTACTCAAGATCCAACAGACAAAAAATTATGAGATTTGGAGTGCCAGCAGTCTGTTTCTACCGTCAGCAAAAAAAACTGTCTGTAGTAAAAATTCCAGAAATGGCGCCCCCATTAAGGGTTGCACAGCAAAATTCAATTCTGTTTTCATTCATCATTTTGGAATAGGCAGATAATATTCCATTGAACATTATCTGAAAGTTTCATAGGAATATCTAAACAATTAAGAAAGTTATAGCATTTTATGCAAACCATGTTTTCGGTCACAGATTTCTCTCTTTTTCTATAGAAACAAAGGACATTTTATATCCCTCATTTTGCCAATTTCCAAGTTTAATAACTTTGTCAGTTCTTAACCTATCACATTGATCTTGGTGTCATTTGAAAGTTTATTTCAAACTCTTTCATGATGAATAATTCATTTCAGCATAGAAGCATTTTGAAAAGTTTAGTAACATACCTACTATTAGATGCAAGAACAATACATACCCTCTAGCAGCTCATTTTATTCTTATGGAGCTCCCTGTGGCCTCACTGCGATATACTGGCATTGAAAAGATAGAGACACCTCGTCAAGGGGGTGACTTTGATAAAATCCTTTTACAAAAGGAAGCAGCATGGATTCACAAACTGGGCTCTCTTGCCCCTAATGGTCTCAACACTGAGTTTGATTTGAGATGTTATTTGTAATAGAATTGGATGTATTTCTGTGTATGCCAAAAAATACTGTAATGTTTAATGTTGTATATTGATGAATTTATTTCTCATTATTCACAAAAGAATTGCTATTAGGACCTCTAGTGAAACAATGTTGTGTTTTGCAGAGGCATGAGCAAGGGAATTCTCCGGATTGCCATATGGAGTTATGATGGAATTGGGATTGGACTGGATACGCCCACAATTAACATTGGCCCAATCGTGAGAATCTTAACATAAAATGGCATGAATGAATGAACTCTGGTTTTATGAATGAACCCTGACAAAGGCTTTATTGCTGAAACGTTGGTGAAATTATAAAATAAAAACTTTGTGCGTATTAAGTTCTGATTGTGTCACAAAACTTAGAAAAACTTTTTTCTTGATTGGAATAATGGATTCCAACATGTACTGTGACATTCTGAAGCAGAACATCATGCTCTCCCTTTAGAAATGGCTTTGGTTTTACAAAAATTCCAGAAATGGTTTTTCTAAAATGATGACCCGAAACACACCTCCAAGATGACAACTGCCTTCCTGAAGAAGCTGAAGGTGAAGGTGATGGCATGACCAAGTATGTCTCCAGACCTGAATCCCATTGAGCACCTGTGGGGAATAAGAAGGTGGAGGAGCAGCAAGTGTCCAACATCCGCCAGCTCCGTCATGTTGTCATGGAGGAGGATCCCAGCAACAACCTGTGCAGCTCTGGTGAATTCCATGCATAGAGGAATCAAGACCATGCTGAAAAACAATGGTGGTCATACTAAATATAGACACTATGGACACAATTTGGCATGTTGATGGTGAGGTGTACTCCCTTTTTTTTTAGGATTTAAAAGATTTAATTGAGGGGCTGGATCTAAGGTGGGAGGTTATTCCAGATTCTCGGGGCAGCAGTAGAAAAGGCACGATCACCCCTCGCCTTGTGACGCGAGTTTGGAACAAAAAGAAGATGTTGGGAAGCAGATCTGAGTGACCGGGATGCGGAGTAAGGGGTTAAAATATCAGAAGTATGGGGGGGGGCAAGCCCATTCAAGGATTTAAATAAAAACAATAAAATCTTAAAATCAATTCTGAATTTCACAGGGAGCCAATGAAGTTGTTCAAGAACAGGTGGGATGTGCTCCCTCTTTTTGGTGCCAGTTAAGACGTGCAGCAGCATTTTGTACCATCTGCTGTCTCGCTATGTTGGATTGAGTGAGCACGGAGTGTAATGAGTTGCAGTGATCTAATCTGGATGTGATGAAGGCATGAATGATTCTTTCCAGATCTACTTATGTCAAAACTGCTTTTAGCTTGGCAATATTTTTTAACTGATAGAAACTTCCACTCACCACACTGCTGACCTGCTGATTTAGATAAAGTGTGCTGTCTAGCCAGAAACCCAGATTTTTGACCACCGAATGAAGGTTTGCACCCAGGGGGCCAAGACTACTGCCCAGTCCAGAGATGGAGCTAGGAGGGCCAAAGAGGATTACCTCCGTCTTGTTTTCATTTAATTGCAGGAAGTTGTTTGCCATCAAAGATTTGACATTGTTAAGGCAGGCAAAAAAATATTAAAATTAGTGTTTTTGTTGGGAGAAATGGGGAAATAAAGCTGGGTATCATCTGCGTAGCAATGGTATTGAATGTTGTACTTTTCCAAGGTAGAGTTGAGGGGTAACATGTAGATTGAGAGTAACAGGGGCCCTAAGATGGATCCTTGAGGGACCCAATAACTAATGACAGCAGTAAAGGAGGAACAGGTACCCAGGGTGACAGAAAAGGTCATTTCAGTGAGATAGGAAGAAAACCAACTCAACACTGAGCTCTGAAGTCCAACAGTCTCTCTTAGCCGTTCTAACAGGATGTTGTGATCGATTGTGTCGAAAGCGGCACTGAGATTCAGGAGGACGAAGATGTCACAGGAGCCAGAGTCGAGACATAGGAGGATGATGTTTTGGACTTTCATTAGGATGGATTCTGTGCTATAAAATGCTCGGAAACCAGACCGAAACTTATCAAAGATACTGTGGTACAAAGATATTGTCAGACAATGTTAGTCCGGCTTCTATTCGTGTAAGTATTCAAACTACCCAACAGCAAGAGTCAGAGGAAGAAATCAGGAAAAGATTATTTTTTAAAACAATTGAAAGGTTTAAAGGTGTAGCAAATTTTATTTTTTGACTCTTGCATGGCAGGAATGCATGTTTGAAGGCTCATTCCATGATTATTGATGCTAAGAAATTTGTTTAACCTCTTCCACTCGGGACTTGCCATTGGAAGGATTAGTACCAGACTCACTTCGCCTTAAAGCTCATCATCCCCAAACCCATTCCCATGTATGCTTCCTAATTAGGAACTAGGTGTTAATTTGTTCAGCTGTGAGGATTAAATAATGGAAATACTGTCCATTTTTGCTCATCTTACATGATTGTATATTACAATAGTAATGAAGCACTTTCCTATCCACATTAATGGAAACATAAAACAGCAGTGTCTTTCGAAGCAAGTGAATTCCTTATGTGAACTTAGCTCACATAAAGGTATAATTTTTTCTGCATCAGTGTCCAATAGGCTTTCTACACCTAAGAAAAAAAACGTGGTTTTGCCAACTTAGGTGTCCGTGTTAAGTTTGCTTATGTAAACTTATGACACCTATTGAGTTTGGTTGCCATGGTGACAGATTGGCTGAATAATGTGCAAATTTGTGCTGAAACATAGACATTTCTTGTGGATGCCATACAGGCTGTAATTTTTGACAGATTTCTTTCATATTTGGTATGGACATGTATTATAATTAAGTTATGACACCTATCCCTTTTGGTTGCCATGGCGACAGTATTGGCTAAGTAATACACAAAAAAGGGGGAGAAGTGGGCTTTCGGGGGCTGCGGTTGTGGCTAACTGGACTGTCTAGTTATTATTGTTTTGACTATTTGTTGTTATCTGTTTACTTATTTTCATCAATATGATCCAATATTACATGACATAGATGCTCGAATTGTACTTGATTTCTCATTTATCTAGGTGAAATTTCTAATTAACACACAATAACCCCTAGAGACAGACAAATCATGAAAGTCAATATTGATTTAAAAAAAATTATTACAGTGGAAGACCAACATATTGGCTCCATGAAAAACCTGATTTACACCCTGTGCTCCTAACATGTCATTTTTGATAGCCCTGCAACAATAACCATCTATTTTTGTGTAACATCAGACACTTTTATTACTATAATGTTACAAATCTGAAGTTAAAATGCTCGTATCAGCTACAAATTTCTTTTCTAAACAGGGACAATTGATAAGAGTTTGTAAACCAAAAAGCAAGTTCCTAAGTTAAAAAGTTTTGAAAATATGGCAAAATGAAATTTTGGGGATTGTCGATATTTTAAGTTTTTTTGCAAGCACAATATTAACTTTGGTGTAGCACACAAGATCTGCATCATACACTCATTATTATCCCTGTGGATAGGATTACCACTCATTTCATCACCAAACATGTCCAGAATGTCTCCGAACTCAGCACACATTTACAAAACAGGTTGCACGTCTCTTTTAAAGTCACAAATTATACCACCTAAAATCTCTTTGAAAAAAAAAAGTATGTGGTATTGAGTAAATGGCTGTTGCCTTTGATAATAGTACCGTTGGGGCATTTTATGTTAAAATATGGAGAGGCTTCTCCAAGGCTGAGTGGTATTTCTAATAGAAAACTGATTATGTAACGTCAGACACTTTTATAATTTTAACCAAAATACAGCCCCATGGGATAGGATATGATGCCAATATAGCTCAGGATGTTTTATAATGTGTGTCTTTACCCGAAAAACACAACAGTAGTGACATATATTGGATATATGAGCAGAAATCTAAATAAAATACATACGATGTAACTTCAGACACTTTTATAACCTGTGCCTCTGTGATCAACTACAGGGGGTATATAACTGGTCTAAAACATAAACAAGGTGCCTCTGACAACTGAGCATGAGCAAAGGGATTTAGACCACTACCGCCGGTTAATCTATGGCGTCTCAAAGTTTGCGAATCGATGGAGTGAATAAAAGTGTCTGACGTTACATCGAGTGACGTAAATGCACAGGGACCTAACGGAAGCAAGTATCGATACAACTGGTCAGGATTGTTGAAAATAATCATAAATCATAAGTAAGAGCCAGGGTCCAAAAATCACAGAAAAACTGTTGAGAATACACAGGAGGAGGCCAAACATTGATGTTAACATCAGACGCTTTTATCTAGTTTAAAATTGTGTTTTGATGTTTGAAATGTACAGTGCTGTGGAAAAGTATTTTTCCCTTCCTGATTTCATATTTTTTGTATATGTCACACCTAAATGTTTCAGATCCTCAAACAAATTTTAATATAAGACAAAGATGACCTAAGTAAATACAAAATGAAGTTTTTAAATGATGATTTCACTTATTAAGGGCAAAAAGCTATCCAAAGCTTCCTGGCCCTCTGTGAAAATGTAAAATTCCCCCCCCCCTTTTTAAATCATTAATTAATTGTGATTAACCACCTTTTTTGAGTCCAATTGCAGGCCTGATTACTGCCAGACCTTGAATCAAGAAATCACTTCAATAGAACCTGTTTCACAAAGTGAAGTAGGCTAAAAGATCTCAAAAAGCAACACGTCATGCTGCGATCTTGAGAAATTCAAGAACAGATTAAAGATTAAACAAAGTAATTGACATCTGTCAGCCTGGAAAGGGTTACAAAGCCATTTCTAAAGCTTTGGGACTCCAGCGAACTACGGTGAGAGCCATTATCCACAAATGGAGAAAACTTTGAACAGTGGTGAACCGTCCCAGGAGCAGCCGGCCTACCAAAATTATTCCATCAACTACTCATACAGGAGGTCACAAAAGAGCCCAGAACAACATCTACAGAACTGCAGGCCTCACTTGCCTCAATTTAATTCAGTGTTCATGATTCAACTATAAGAGAGAGACTGGGCAAAAATGGCATACATGAGAGAGTTCCAAGGTGAAAACCACTGCTGACCAAAAAGAACACAAAGGCTTGTCTCCCATTTGCCAAAACACGTCTTGATGATCCCCAAGACTTGGAAAAATATTCTATTGACTGACGAGACAAAAGTTGAACTTTATGGAAAGTGCGCGTCCCGTTACAATGCTGTTCAACTAACATAGCATTTCATTAAAAGAACAACATACCAAAAGTCAGATATGGTGATGGTAGTGCAATGGTTGGGGGCTGCTTTGCTGCTTCAGGACCTGGAGGACTGGTAGTAATTGATGGATCCATGAATTCTGCTCTCTATCGGAAAATCCTGAAGGAGAATGTCCAACTATCCGTTCATGACCTCCAGCTCAAGCGCACTTGGGTTATGCAGTAGGACAATGATCCGAAACACACTAGCAAGTTCACCTCTGAATGGCTTAAAAAAACAAAATGAAGATTTTAAAGTGGCCTAGACTTAAATCTGCTTGAGATGCACTGGCATGACCTTGAACAGGCCATTCATGCTCAAAAACCCTCCATTGTGGCCGAAGTAAAACCATTCTGCAAAGAGGAGTGGGCTAAGGAGTGGGCTAAGATGTGAAAGACTCCTTGTCAGTTATCGCAAAAATAATTTTGTGGAATATTGAACAGATTAAACTGTTGCATTTATATTTTTGGGCAGTGTAGTTTATATCTGGTGCACAGTTGTGGGTATAAAAAGCAATCACCTTAAGACATTGTGACATCATATTGCTGGTTGACTTTGTCATATTTTAAATGAGAACACAGTATCTTATCATCTTGCCTACATTGCAGCGTCTCCCTCGCAAAAATGCACCATTCTAAAGGATTACTTGCAGTATGTTGTTTTTGTAACTATATTTGTGAATCTTTGATATCAAAAGAAGTCATTTGCACAAGGTTGACGCAAATTGGTGTCATGTCATTTTATCAACTGAATGATTACTTGCCCTCTTCAAGTATCACTTTTTCATGCTTTTGTCATGATTCTGCCTTGTTCTGTTCATGTTTTGCCATGTCTTGATCCATGCCATGTTTTGTTCATGTTTATTCCTCCATATTCTCCCATAGTCCACTCCCTCAGTTATATTCTGGTCCATGTTTTGTCTCATACCATGCATTGCACTTTGTCTCCCATTGTCTGTTCTTTTGTCATGTGATCGCTCGCTGCCCCAGTGTTGTGTGCCACACTTTCGGGTGACTTCATGGTTTCTGGGATTTCATCCATGCCTACCTATCTCTTTTACTTCCTTTACCTTGCTTTTCTATTTCACTAACAATACTAGCAGTTTGTTGTTTAAGTTAAGCTTACTAACCAAGACTAACATTGTTTATAGTATTAACTTACTAACAAGCACTAAGGATTGTATAGCTGCACATTACTAATTGACTAACAAGCTCTCAGCACTCGCTCTGCTCTAGTCTCTGCCCCTTGCCTTCACTCAATTTACTTTGCTGTGCTTCAAGCAGATTTTCTGCACCTGACTAATCATTGTTCTGCCTCTCACTCTGTGCACGGTAGAACTCCCTAACCGGAGCCGTATGTTTGTCAGTAGGCTGTCTCTTTGATCCCTGTCCGCATTTTAGCTTTTGCCAATTTCTTGTAATCAGGAACTTCCTCATGTTCATTCCTTTGTAATTAGTTTGATACAATTAACCTGTTCCCTGCATAGCATGTGACTTCCCTCTTGTCTATTGAAGGAGTCTTTTCACAGCCAGCTCCTTGTCAGAATGTTGATCAATATTTCTTTGTGCAGAGCACCTTGTATGCCATTGAGTATTGTTTCTCTTCGACTGGATTGTCCGACTTCGATCTTGCCATTGCCCTTTTTGTATTGTTTTTGTCTTTATGGATTTCGACCCATTTTTGTATGACCACGATTTATGTGTTTGGATGCCCTGTGTATGACTCTTGGCTTTGTTCGTTGACTATGAATTTTTCCGTTTTTGTACCTCTGCTCATCTGTCTTACTGGTTCTGACCCCTGCCTGTCTAGTTGACACTGTTTTTGGATTTCGTTTTGTGGCTTGGCCATTCCTGTGTTTTTTGGCTCTGACTCCGACTCCATTAAAGGCAGACGTTTTTTGGATTTCTGTCTCTCGCGAATGGTTCCTGAATTGTACCTCACAGCTTTATAGAAAGGTTTTTTTATGCCGCTTTGGAATATTTTTAATTAATTTTTAATTTATTTTCATAGATATTAACACAAACTATATTTTGTTCATATATATTATTTTTAGCTATTAAAAATATAAGCATGTTTCATCATGATTTTACTGTAAGCTGACTGGAATTTTATGTTGTTCATATCCAAGGAAGATTTTATGTTTCTTGGATGGTGGAAGAGTGGAGCGCAAGGGTGTTGAGGGAATGTGAAGAATTTACTGCACTTTCATAGTCCCTCATTCCAGCATTTCTGAGGTGTGGGATTGGTGATTTGGATATTTCATTTTGATGAATAGTCTTCAGCCATCTAATCTTGAGTTCTTCTGAGGCCTGCAAGTTCCCAGGATATGATTTCATCAGTGCTCAGCTCACTTATGCATCTTTTATGTGGCCTCCAGTATGGTTGAAAAGGCTTAGATTTAAGTCATACTACTTGTCTTGAAACCCTGGATGGTGTTTGCAAAACAATAAAGCTACAAAATTTCTGCTTGTACCCATGGACTCTGCACTTGATAAGGGGTGGGAAAATTTTGTGTTTCTTATGGAAGAGGAAAGAGAACATGTTAATATGTGAATATAAAATACGCAACCCAGGACGAAACCAGATAATTAAGCTGTGCCCACCCTAAGGCTGCGACTTACAGTAGGGGGGCCATGTGTAGAAACTGTGTCCAGCGCATACCCCTTGATTTTTTCACACATGCATGGCTGCAATCTGTGTGTGCATGTTTGGCTATGGCAAGCATGACTTGTATCCAGTCAGCATATCTAAAATCATTCAGAATGTATTCAGATGTCTTCACTTTTTCACATTTGTGAAAATGGCCTTCAGCCTAAACTTCTTGAAATTCATTTTTTCCCCTTATCAGTCTACACTCATTGCCCCATAATGACAAAGCAAGACAAAATTTTAGAAAGTTTTGCGACTTTATCGAAAATGAAAAACTGAAAATCATATTTACATAAATATTTAGACCCTTTGAAATTTAGCTTAAGGTTCTTTAGTTTCTCTTGATCATCTTCCCCTTTTCTGCTCCTTGATTGAAGTTCACCTGTGGTAAATTCAATGGATGGGACATGATTTGGAACAAGACTAGATGCAACCTAGTATATGGCTGGGCCACCAAGTGCTGTCTGAGAATGTACGCCCAAGAAAAGGGTGCGCATGGACGATATTAAATATTAATCTGAAATTATAATCCTCCCTTCTCCCTCTGAAAAGGGCACCCCCTTTTAAAACCATTCTGGCGAGTAAAATGCCAGAAAAAGTGGAGGTTTGATACGTAATTCTTTCCCTTTCTCTGAATCCCATCTCCCATTTCAGCATTTTTTTACATTTAAAACAGAAACTTATTCCTGTCACACCCTATGAAACATCGGCATAGAATGTCGTGACTTCCTAAGCCTAGCCATCATGTGTCCTTTTATGAGCTACTTGAGGCCTGCAGTCCCAAAAATAAACAAATAATCCTCAACGAAATCCAAAATTTGAATGAAGTGATTCATCGTATTATTAAGGACTTACTTTTTAATCCACTATCTTTAATCAATGTCACTTTCGCCAACATAAATGCATCCAGGCAGCAGGCTAATCCCATAAAAGGCATAAAATAATGATGGCCTGATAATTGCTCCCTTTGGTCTCATCACCAGCATTCTTAAAATGCCCCGAAACCGACGATTTTATTTTATTTTCATCTTTTTACTGCGGGTATGTGAAAGCCATTCTCAATCTTTCGGTAACGAGTGCATTCTCTCAAACATAAGCTGACGCAGAACTTGTGGCAATGACTGTGCCCTCTGGGTGGTATTCCTTCATGGCTCAGGAATTTAGCCGATCTGAATAAATTTTACAGCACTGTCCGACCAGTATGTTGATTCCTAGCTGCAAACTCCGACAGCATAACGCTGATTAGTTACTTAAATCATAGCGAACACATGTAATGAATCAGACTGCAGGCCTGACAAACTTTTGCTGACCAAGTTTTTCTTTTGCCTTTTCCCAATTGCTGAATCCCCCCTTAACAGTCACAAGTAAAACAGTAAATCAAAGAATACCGTTGGTTTCCTTAACACAGTGCAACTTTTGCCATTTTTCAAACAAACGTCATTGAAAGGATCTGTCAAATCACGAGTTGGGACAAAGTGTAAACTGTGAATAAAATCAAAACGCAATGACTTTCAAATCACACCAGCCAGTATTATATTCACAATAGAACAGAGATAACATAGCAAATGTTGAAACTGAGAAATTTTACAATTTTATGCACAAAATGAGCTCATTTTAAATTTGATGGCTGCTGCGGGTCTCAAAGTTGGAATAGAGGCCTGTTCACCATGGTGTTCACACAGAGTGGAGGCATCTGGGCATTGAGAAGACAGGTTTCTTGAGTTTAGCCATTGAAATTTGATCCCACTCTTGTTTAATACTGGCTTCCAGCTGCTGGAGAGTTTTGGGTCTCCTTTGACAGACTTTACTTATAATTATGTGCTAAATGTTTTCAATCGGTGAAAGATCAGGACTGCAGGCAGGCCAGTTCAGCACACTGACTCTTCTACCACAAAGCCATGCTGTTGTAATAGCTGCAGTATGTGGTTTTGAATTGTCCTGCTGAAATACACATGGCCTTCCCTGGAATAGATGTCATCTGGTGGGGAGCATTTCGAGGGCTGACTACAATACACAGTTTTGTCCAGATGTTTTATATTGGACATAACTGTTTCTTGCAGTCAGCTCTCGATATATTTCTCTAAGACCTTTATATATTTTTCAGCATTCATGGTACTTTTTAAAACATGCAAGCGTCCCACATCATATGCACCAAAGCATCCCCATACCATCAGAGATGCTGGCTTTTGAACTGAATGCTGATAACAGGAGGGCTGGTCTTTCTCCTCTTTAGCCCAGAGGATACGACGCCCATGATTTCCAACGAGAATGTCAAATTTGGACTCGTCTGACCACAGGACACTCTGCCACTTTGCTATAGTCCATTTTAAATGAGCCTGGGCCCACAGAACATGGCGGTGCCTCTGAATCATGCTGAAAAATGGCTTCCTTTTTGCATAATAGAGTTTTAGGTGGCATCTGTGGATGGGGCAGCGGACTGTGTTTACAGACAGTGATTTCTTGAAGTATTCCTGGGCCCATTAGTAATGTCAATGAAAGAATCATGCCAGGGAGGGATGCAGTGGCATATGAGGGCGCCAAGATCACAAGCATGTCAGGATTACGTAGAGGAACCACAAGCGAGAACCAGAGAATGCAAAAATGGAGACTTTATTTCTGAAGGGGGAGACCCCCCCCCACAGAGCTGGCTACAGTGCAAAGTCCTCAATCCAAAAATCATAATCCAATGGGCGAAATTCAGAAACCGTAACTAGGGCACCAATCACGAAAATCAGGGTCGTACGAAAATAGGTTCGGTAAAAGGAAATGCGACAAAGTACAGGGAATAGGCAAAAATCTTAAAACGTGGACGGTCCAGTCAGAAAGGTAATCTCAATGAAAACAAGGCGAGGAAAGCGTGACACAAGCAGACAAAGGAAAACGTTCTGACAAGGCATGACTGTGGTCAGACTCCTTAAATACACACTGGTATGGTCACATGTTATCATTGGGGAAAAGGTGCAGGGGATCAGACTGATTACAAAGGGAGAGCATGTGAGGGAAACCCTAACCACATGAAATCGGTGAAAGCCAAAACAAGGACAGACAAGGAAAAACAAGGAATGACGAGACTTCCTGTAAATATTAAACGGCTCCAGTTAGGGAGTTCTAACATGCACAGAGTAAGAGAAGCAGAACAGGTTTTTAATTACAAAAGTAGAAGCCAGAGCAGCAGAAACACAGCAAGCCTAATAGGAATAGCAAAGAAAAGAGAAGAGCCTTGGTAAGAGAAGTGACCAAGACCTTGATGGTCACTCTGGCTGAGCTCCAGAGATCCTGTGTGGAGATGGCCAAAACCTTCAGGACAACCATCACTGCAGTTCTCCATCGCTCTGGGCTTTATGGCTGAGTGGCCGGAAGGAAGCCACTTCTCAGTGAAAGACACATGAAATCCTGCTTGGAGTTCACAAAAAAGCATTTAATGGACTATCTGGATTCTCTGATGAAACAAAGATTGAGCTGTTTGTGAACTGTTTGGCCTCAATTGTAAGCATCAATGTTTGGAGGACACCTGGCACTGCTCATTACCTGCTTAATACCATCCCAAGCATGGTGGCGGCAGCATCATGCTTTGGGGAGTGTATTTCAGCAGCAGGGACTGGTCAGGGTTGAGGGAAAGCTGAATAGAGCAAAGTACAGAACCATCCTTGAAAACCTAATCCAGAGTGCTTAGGACCTCAGACTAAGCCAAGGGTTCACCTTCCAACTGGAGGATCACCCCAAGCACAAAGCCTAGGCTACGCAGGAGTGGCTTAGGGACAATTCTGTGAATGTTCTTGTGTGGCCCAGCCCAAGCCCTGACTTGAACCCAACTGTACTAAAGAAACCTTAAACTGGCTGTTCACTGATGGTCCCTGTCCACTTGACAGAGCTTGAAAGGATTTGCAGAGAATAATGGCAGAAAATCCCCAAATACAGGCATGTAAACCTTTTTGGGTCATACCCGAGGAGACTTGAGGTTGTAATCGCTGCCAAACATGCTTCAACTGAGTACTGAGAAAAGGGTCTGAATATTTATGTGAAAGTGATATTTCAGTTTTTCATTTTTAATGAATTTGCAATATATTATGTTTTGGAATTGTCATTTTGGGGTATTGAGTGTAGACTGAGGGGGGAAAATGAACTTAAATCCATTAATAGAAGCTTAAGATTTGAGTGTTTGGCTGACATCATTAGCCTTAAAAGTGATACAAGAATTGCGTTATTTTATGTCTCTAAGTTGTGTTAACCAATTTAGGAGCACATTGCAGAACCCACAGTTCAGAGGGTTACCGTGGCACTCATTAATTATTTGAAAACATCATTTTCCGTCTACTTTTCCCTGCTGATATTTTGAAAATTTTCGAGGATAGGTCAGAGGGAAACTATTGTTGGATTGATGTCCGTTGCATAGTCAATGTGAAGTATCTGGACATTTAATTGGGAAATCAGAAATCTGCTTGTCTCTTTTGCTTTGCTGTTCTTAACAATGAAGTTTTTTTTTTTTTTCAAACAGTATCCCTCACTACTGTGAGCATCCAGAAATTTCCCCTAATACACATCAGAAAATTATTTTATCGGTTACGCAACATGTTACTGGCTCTCTAACTCCGCCATCTCTTTCCTCAGATGGCAGGACTCGGATTTATCTGGTGTCCATAACATCTTTTGCTGTCTCCACAGAGCATTCTGCTTTGACCAGACCAAGAGGAAATGCCACTGGCTCTCCTTTGACAGCCTCACCCCAAACACCCAGACTGTCCAGGACTTCAACTTCGATCTTTATGAAAAGAAAGGCAAATATAACTATTAGCTTTACTTTTGATCGAACATTTTCTGGGATATCACAGCCCATTAATCAGAGGTTTATTTATCAGGTGGAACAGGTGCCTCTTATCTTCCAGATATGAAGTAGCCCTGCAACATTTCAGGCTCTATTTTCATGCTTTTGCAAACAGAAACGCATGTGGCGGTATCGGTATGCAGAGTTTTGTCTGTTGCAAATGGCATATTTATCGCCTTTGCCCAGTGTGGTGGTTTCCTGCTTGGAAATAAAATCACTAGTGTCTAAAGGGATTGGACAGTGTAACAGGAGAAGTGTTCATGTCTAAGGCTGGCTTTGGGCAATTTTTGTGTAACAGGCCTTTTTTATGTTTTGACTAACCCAAACCACTTTTTAATTCAAACACTGTTGCTCTATAGTAGTTTTATTGGGCTGAATCGTCAGAGGAGCTGTTTGTAAATAAACATATTTAATTTCCTTCCCATTTTCATTTTTGTTATGTCCCCTATGAATAAGCCTATAGTATGGTGGTGGAGTCTAACCTGAAGGGAAGGAAGGTGAAGGGCTATTTTTACGCATTCTCACACATAATCTCTTTGTGTGGGGCTAATAAAAATAATAAACTTCAGTCTTGCTTTTGATTTGATACCACAAGCAGTGTTTTAAATTGCCCACATCTTTTGCAAAACGCATTAGCTGTATTGACCTCCATCACTATTGTATTGTAAGTATTGAATTAAAGCATGGTTCTCTGAGGACTGAAGGAGGTAGCGGTAACACAAATTAGGTGCTTGTTCTTTATCTGATGAAATTGCTAGTTCGCTATTGCATTAATACATTTGTGGTAAAGGGAAAGAGCAGATAATCTGATTGGCCTTAATGGAATGAAATTCCCACCACACCCACAGGTAATAATTTGCGTTAGTCCAACACTTTTCACAATAGTACTACAGCAGCGCAGGTGGCTCCCATCATGAAATTACCAGAATAGCATTAGATACACCCAGTTTTGATCTGCAGTACTGTTAGCCCTTGTGTTTGCCGACTGCACTTAGGTTGTCAAAATAGAGGCCTTCGTCTAGTTTAGTGTCTTGAGTTCGTTGGTCATTTTCCCAAATGTTTTGCCCTGAGCTACTCTATCTATTTCTCATTAAAAAGTTAGACAGCTAAACAGCTGGAATAAGCTAGACAGCTGGGATAGGCGAACAGTTGTAGTTTGTCTATGATTATCTTGGGTTGTTTTGAATCCTGAGCAAAGTGGAAATTTGAAATTAATTCACTTTGCACTGCTGCAGATTTTTAAAAATCCATGAAAATCCTGTCATCTGAATATGAAAAGCAAAAATAACAGTATATCATGAGCAGTCAGGTCCATACTTATTTTGACATTGACAATGTTACTGTTATTTTAGCTGTTAACCATAGAATATTGGTGTTCAACTTAAATAATGAATATAAATGCAAAGTGTACTCTTTCAGCTTCAATAAGAAGGTATTCAAATTGAAATATGTTGGACGGTACAGGAACTTCAGCAATTTTAAGGAGGTCCCCCCTCCCTTTTTTAAGGGATCAGAAGTAACTGAACAATTGGCTGCTCAGCTGTGTTTACATTGTTTAAAATTGAATACATAAAAAGTCTACAGTTGATTTCAAGTGTTGCATTTCAATTTGGAATATGCTACTATTTCCTCTCATTATGGAATCTGAAGAGCTGTCACTGCTGAGGAAGTAAGCCATCATTAGGATGAAAAATGAAAGCAAACCCACTGCAAACCCATTAGGTGAAGTAAACTGAAGCATTTAGTATATTTTTAAAAATAAATCAAGCACTGGTGAGCTCAGCAATACTAAAAGCTAAAACTTTTGCTATAAAGCTATAACTATGACAATTGTGTCACTCTCCAAATATTTATGGACCTAGCTGAGTATTGAGACATTACTCTTGTGAGCTACTGCACAGATCATAAATCACTGTCACTTTTGGTTAGCCTCACAAGTCCTTATTTTTATGCTGGTTGTTCTCTCATAGATTACGTGAAACAATGCATTGTTGGTACTGGTCTGAACTACAAAGGAAACAAATCTGTCACAAAAACTGGAATTAGATGTCAAGCTTGGGCCTCGACCATACCACATGAACACAAGTAAGATTTTTGCTGTTTTACCACCCTTATTTGCTATTGTATTTGTAACTTATCTACTACATAGGATTGCATCTACCTAAGTTTCAAGAGTCCGATGACAGCTGCAATGCGTATGAAACCAGTTTTTATAAGAGTTCTACAGTAATGCACTCATCATTGAAAATAAGACATTCAAATAAAAATAGCACAGAAGTAATTAATTTAAATGTGCTTAGTTCTATCTTTCAATAGGACCTCAATTGTAGGCATGTGTAGATATTAAATTTAGGTTGTAAGTATGGAGCAGCATTTTAGTGTTTACTGAACCAAAGCCAACATATAGTGAAGTTTCTGATGTTAAAGGTGTTGAAGAACCTCGGTTCAATGGGAGCAATCTGATATAGTGCGAAACCCTCGTAAATGGCGAGACGAGATAAATGAATTGGATTTCTTTTAGACGTTTGTACTTCCGGCAATAGGGCCAGTTCTGCCAAGCCAATGCATGCATTTCGGAATGCAATGAGCACTGTTCAGCTTTGCTACTGAAAACCATATATATAGATATGAACATGAAAAATGCTGCAAAATTTAAAAAAAAAGCTAAATTCAAGTCAAAGTCCACGTCTTAGAACTAAATGCTATAAATAGCAATTATATTAGCTAGCATGCTACCGCATGCAGGTATGGATGGAAGTTCACTCGCCTACATTTTGAACTTTGACCCGTCATTATCGCCGATCATATCCGCCTTGCAATGCGCCGTATTGGATATCGGGTAGCTCCAATTGCTGTTCAAATCCCTTAAAGCAACACTTTCTCTTGCCTTGAGATAATTATGGATCAGGAATTCTACTGGGGAGTAAGGCTTTAAGTTTTACATTTATGGATGTACCTGATTATTGTGTGCCTTCCAGTTGATCTGCTGGCTCAACACATTCCATTATTTTTTTGCTGAACTCCTACTTTCCTGTTTGATGTTCTTTCTGATTAGCTATGTGCTCCTCATCTCTCTGAGTGCTATAGCAAACATTGAATAGCTTTTCATTTATCTTTAGTGGTTTCAAAAAGTTCAGAGTGTGTAATCTTTTGCTGCCTTTGTTCACAACTATTCGTTTTTGGGGGAAATGATGGTATTGCCATTCTCTTGTGCCAAATTTCTACAGATTTGTTCTGTACAGTTGTTCAATGGAAATTAGAAAAATGAATTATGAAACGAGTTGGGCATTTGGTAGAGTGCAGACCTCAGTCTGCTCCATCATTTTTGACCTTTTTTGTGATTTTGACCTTGACCTTTGACTTCCACTTCGAAAATTCGATCACCTCTTACTGCTGTCATAAGCTTGGAACAATGCCACAAAGTTCCATCTAAATCAGTCTCGGACTTTTTACATAATCCTCCTTGCAGACAGACAGACACGCAGATTGAGACAAAAACTCTGTCCAACTTTGTTGGCAGAAGTAATGAATTAGAAATTTGAGCACTGAATGAAGTAACTGGTGGTGACTTCATTCAGGGGATTCTTGGAAATTGTATTTTTTTACTCATTAGCTAGGCCCTTTGTTATTTCTAAAGTCCTTTGTGATTGTTTTCTGTAAGCATACCCTTCAGAGCATAATGATTTGTTATTTTCCAGTAAGTGATGTTGATACTTTTCACAAACTGTCAGCATTTCACATGCGAATGAAATGGTAACTTGAATGCATCAAACATGTTTTTTAAAAAATATTTTGGCTTTGTTTGGCTGAACTTTGAGGAAATACTAATGTCATGGACTATTGTGTGCCCCCATGTAATGTCTTACATCTGGCAAATGCTGTTAGAAACGGCTCCAAATGCTTAATATTGCCACAAAGAGATGTACTGTCAGTGCATTTACTGGCAATCCCATAGGTTCAATATTTGTTGGAAAAGCTTTTTTCCATAGTGAACAGAAGGCCTTTGCTGATTGCCAATGTTGAATGAAAAACTAGGCCATTTCAGTGTTGTTTGCAGGTCCAGTGGATTTATGGGTATTGCCTCTGCACAGTTTTTTGCTGAGAAGGAACCAGGGAAGGGACCTTCGGGACAATTATTGCCGCAACCCAGACAACGAGACCACGGGGCCATGGTGCTTCACATCTGACCCAGAACTCCGACATCAGACATGTGACATCCCTCAGTGCTCTGAAGGTAAATCTTCATCTTTGATACAGAAACTAGGAACTTGTTTTTTGTGGTGTCGATTCTATTACTCTTCTAAGGACTTTAAATACCTTGTTCCAGACATCTTATTACTGTAAGTCCAGTGAAGATTTCGTTTTAAGACATCCACTACAAATTAAAATGTGTATGCAATAGTAGAAAAAAATGTTGTGGTCATAGCTAAAGGATGAAGATGCTTTGGATGATTGACTGATTAAAAAAGGAACAGTTGTAATGGGGGTTGGTAGTTGGACGCCAAGAGCAGTGGCCAGAAATAAAAGGAAAAACCAGCAGAGTGCTGAGAGACTAAAACAGATAGAAATCACGAGACTCGCGCTGCCAAAGGACCTGACCGTGGTAGAAAACAGGCGAGCTCGAAAAAACAACAAAAGAAAAGGGAAATAAACCAAAGATTCCCTTACTCACTAACACTAATCCTGTTATGCAGCTAAGATCCTGACAATACTCTCTCTCTAAAGACCTTACCGGCTAAAGCGCCAAGGAGACAATGACACTCTAGCGACATGAGCGAGGCAGAACAGGAGCTTAAATAGACTCCGGGTAACGCCCCCAATTAATGCCAGCTGGCCCAGGAATCCGATGGAAAGCAAAGCGATATCGTCCCGGACGAGAGTGACAAAAGGAGCTCTCAAAGCTCCATAACCATGACAACAGTAGTCAAGTTTCCATCTTGTGTGACCCAAATTTTCTGTGAATTTTACAAAATTCTCAAGTGCTGAAATGAAGTATCAATGTGCTGGAAAAGATCTGTGGACACACGGTCCAATGAACCTTAAAAAGACTATGGCAGCATAAGTTCCACTCCTGTCAGCTAACATCAGGAATAATAATGTGTCACCTGTCATAGAGCACCTTTGGGATGAGGTGAATAGGAGGTTTGCATCATGAATACATGAAATTTTGAAATTTGCTGAATCTGTGTGATAATAGTAGGCAATTTTAGAACAAAATCCCCAAGGAATGTCACATGCTCCATGTTGAATCAATGTTATGGTAATCAGTGATCGTGAATATGTAATCAATCATTAGACACGCATACCTAATAAAGTGCTGAGTGACTATAAACACTGCACTTAACATCCTTATATGACATGATGAACATATGCTCAGTATTAGTGTACAGTTCACTGCTTTTTAGTCATTTGTTAATATATTTCAGTCAGGACACTTTTGTTACATCTAACCATTTAATGCAAAACATTTGCCTTTGAATTTGGTGGTGACTCTGTGTGAGTGATGAACAATCTGATCAAGCATGACACAGACACTCCTAGAGATCACAAACCCCCAAGCGGAGCCTGAGATTCTTTAATTTTAAAGTATTGACCGTGATATGGAATGTTGTGGCTTGCAATGAACAATGTTATTCATAAAGGAGGGGAAATGAGATGCAGATTATTAGTGGACCAGAGACGGAGCTGTGGAGAGGACACAAAGCTGGCAAAATGAATGAACGCTGCCATAACAATAAAAGCTCGCCAATTGGGTGAGAGATGCCGAAGTCAAGAATGACTGGACAGAAAGGGGCTTGTGACCAGCCCGACTTCTTTGCCTTACTGAACTAAAAATTAGTTTAAAGGACCAGTGTGTAAGATTTAGAGCCTTCTCGTGGTCTAGTGGTTAGATTATTGATTGTAACCAACTGACCATTCCTTTTCTCAGAAAACCTACGGTGGCCGCAAAACTTGCGAAAACATCAAAGGCGCTCTCTTGTGTCAGTGCTTTATTCATTAACTTCTTTCCCGTACTGGGCTACTGTAGAAAAAATGGCGGCGCAATATGTTGGCCTCCACGGAGGTGGACCTACTCCCATGTAGGTTTAAAGGGCTTATTCTAAGCGAAATGAAACTCATAGATTATTGTTTTCACGTGATTATACACTGCTTAAAAAGTAGTTATGAATGTTATATTCCATTTCTGCCAAAATATCAATCTAAATTCTACACACTGCTCCTTTAACCAATGCACCCTACTGTGCGACAGTAAGAGTGAAAAAGTACCCTTATTTTTATTATGACTTTGCCTCACACAGTGGGGAGGAGGCATATTGTGTTCCAGTCGTTTGTCCGTCCATCCATCCATCACTGATAAGTACGCAATTTCTACTAAAGGAGTGGAAGGATTTCGACCAAAACATGGTAACTCCCCTGAGAGGATGACTTAACTGATTTGGTTTTGAAGGTCATCAGGTCCATGTTTGCGGTCACGTTAGATCAGGTCTCTGCGGGAGCTGATGATCAACTTTGAGGGCGTAAGGAGCAATGGAAGGTGGCGGCATAGCAATCAACACTTTGTGCTGACTTCCACTTTGTTTTACATGAGTTGTGAATTTTTAGCTTACAGGCCCTATGGGCCGATAAGCTATTGTCGTGGTGTGGCATCTGTCGTCCTTCCTCCGGAACATTTTCTATCTTTTTTTTGGCCTAATGAATTTTTGTGTAAATTTGCTATAACATACTGCTAGACCATATCTCCAGACCTTTTTTCTCTGATTTTTGATTGATTTTTGTCCGTTTTATGGGCCCTTGAAATTTGGCTCCAATATTATAGACAGGACTGAGGAATTTTAAAAAATTATTTCTCAAAAACCTCTCAATTATTTTTTTCCTAATTCAGGCAATCAACTTACCTTAGTACCGTCGATGTACAGCACAAGCGCCATTTTGATTGAATCGACGGAAATGGGTCTATTGGGGGCGCTGTACTTTATGAATATGCAAGATGGCCTGTGGAGGCCAAATGGTTGCAGATAGAGATGAAGTTTGTATTATCGACAAATAGGAAGTCATGTATGACCTTTATTTTGGCAATATTAAATGTGACCCCAGATGACTTTGAAAGGTCAAACTGGAGGTCAGGGAATATTAACAATGTTAAAAGATATGACTTGAAATTTTTAAAAAATTATTTCTTAAAAAATGTCTGACAACTTTTTTCTCTAAGTCTGGCATTCAACTCACCTTGATACACTAATTGTACATTGAGAGTGCAATTTTGATTGAATCGTTGGAAGTGGGTCCAGTGGGGGTGCTTTAATTGAACATTGGGTCTTATGGAGAATGGGCCTAATCGCCTGTGGAAGCTAAATGATTGCAGATAGAGATTAAGTAATTGAACAGGGTGCTGTAATTGAACATTGGGTCTTATGGAGAATGGGCCTAATCGCCTGTGGAAGTTAAATGATTGCAGATAGAGATTAAGTTTGTATTACTGACAAATAGGAAGTAATACATAACCTATATTTTCGCTGTGTTAACGTTGACTTTAGATGACCTTGAAAGGTCAAACTTGAGGTCAAGCAAAATCTCAAAATTTTTCAAAGGTTTCTAGACTTGAAAATATTGAAGATTGGGAACATATGTGCTTTGAACACTTCTAGGAAATGGACCTTTGAAGCAACCTTCGAAGGTCAAACTTCACATAGTGAAGTCACAATCACTTCTCTAACCTAAACTTTTACAGGCAGAGGTTAGGTTTGTATTTCGGGCATATAGGAAGTCATGTATGAAGTTTCATTTGGTGACATTGAACTTGACCTTCAGTGAGCTTGAATGCCCAAACTTCACAGTGAAATTCCCATGACTTATGTCCTCAAAATGGTTACAGATTGTTTTGGTTTGTATTGGTGATGTATAGGAAGTAATGTATGAAGTTTCATTGGGTGACCTTGAACTTGACCGTCAGTGACCTTGAACGGCCAAACTATACAGTGAAATATCAATATACTTATATCAGCAAAATCGTTACAGATTGAGTGTAGGTTTGTATTGGAGACGTATAGGAATTCATGTATGAACTTTCATTTGGTGACCTTCATATTGACCTTCGAAGGTGTAACTTGACCAAGAGAAAATTCAATGACTTATATCACTGAAAACGTCACAGATGGAGCCTAGGTTTGTTTTACTGACATTGGAAGTCACATATGAACTTTCATTTGGTGACATTTGGCTTGACTGTTGATGACATTTGAAGGTCAAACATAATACAATTACAATGACTTGTCTTGCCAAAACGGTCACAGATGGTGTCTAGGTTTGTATTACAGACATATAGGAAGTCATATACTGTATGAACTTTAATTTGATGACCTTTGTATTGACCTTCAAAGGTAAAATGTGACCAAGTGAAAATTCAATGACTTGTATCACTAAAACGGTCACAGATGGAGCCTAAGTTTGTGTTACTGACATCTAGGAAGTCACATAAGAACTTTCACTTGGCGACATTCCACTTGACTGTCAGTGACCTTTGAGGGTCAAACTCGACCGTGAAATTACAATGACTTGTATCACCAAAATGGTCACTGATTGAGCCAATGTTTGTGTAGAGACATTTATAAAGTCATGTATGAAGTCCATTTGCTGACCACAACTTGACATTCCATGACTTCTAAAGTTCACAATTGACATATTGAATTCATATTGACATATTTTCATGACTTCTTTCACCAAAACTGCTTCAGACTTTAGGATTGTATTACAAAGGTCTTATAAATGCATGTTAACTTTTATTTAGTGACCTTGACATTGATTTTCATTGATTCAAATGTAAAACTTCATGTCAAATTTTCATAACTTGTATCATCGCTGTAAGACTGCTTGCCGGTAAGCTACTTGACCCTTGGTCCTATTTTTTCTAATTTGTTTTCCTTCTATGCAGTGGAATGTATAAAGTGTAATGGGGAGGGTTATCAAGGCCCCATGGACCACACAGAGAGCGGAAAAGAGTGTCAAAGGTGGGACCTAATGCAGCCCCACCGACACCACTTCCACCCGAAAAGGTAGGAAAGAGGCACTTGGACATACATTATTGACATTAAAAAATGTCATTAAAGAGCACTGTTTCAACCCTACCAGACAGGTGGGAGTGGATAATTCCTCTTGTCTTCTGATGATTTTTGGCTGTTTACACTATTCAGCACATTACACTCCATACTATACCAGTTGTGAACTTGACCCACCAGACAGAATGTACGAAAATAACTCAATACAATTTGTCAGCTGATGTCAAAAGACTCTGTGGGTATAATTAGAGGAGGGTCAGAGGTACTAAAGAAACTAGCTGAAAATGCAAAAAGACAAGTTAGTCAAGCACTGAAGTCCAAGTCAGTTTTTGAAGTTCTGAAGCCATCTTTAGCTGCTATAAGTATGTTGCTGATTCAACCCCAACATGAAAAGCAAGCTTGGTCTTTGGTGAGTAATTTTACTGTGCACTGTATGGAACAGTCAGTTACGTCCTTGAGAAAAAGCAGCTGGTACACCTTTTGGAGGAGTCCCTCAGATCAGTATGTTCTCCTGAACGAGCGCCAGGGTTAGCATCATGAATGCAGCAGTTGTAGATCAGTGGGCCTTTCATATTGGGGTGGGAATTAGAGCCTTTTTTCTTGTGTCAAAAAATTTTTACTGTCACATTAATAGATAAAAAGCAGTTTCACCACAAACAGCTCCGTTTTCCTGACATTATTTGCACATTTAGATACACTGAGCTAGCGCTCCGGTGTGTATCAAGCTTGCGCTGGATGATTGCCCCCTGTAGGCTGTAACTGTGGTCTGTCTTCATTGTCATCTATTGCATCCCCACGATTTTACCACCATCTTTTCCAAACCAGCAGTCTAACCTAGAATGATTATGAGTCTAGTCAGGATCCTTGCCAAAACCCATCAGTACTTCACAAATTTATGAAAGGCAAATGAGAGAATGGGAACGTGCATTGCTGGCATGGAGTTGCATTGATTAAATATATCAAACATTCGCGGAGAAATGCTCAGGTGCATTGTAATAGTTTCAAGTTAGGTCCCTACCGGAGTAATTTTGTGAATGTGCTCCACGGAGTGAAGTAAGGGAGATTCTTTTGTGGCATCGATGCATATTTCAAAGATTAACTAAAACTGCTAAAGTCTGCTCTCCATCAGAGATTCTTCATCCCATGACATGCCTGATCAGTGACAGTGATCACATGTGATGGCTGGGTTACATGCATGTTTGTCACAGGGTAACGTTAGAGTGTATGTGTATTGGCATAAAAGCACTGACTGGTAAATCTTTGAGAATTTTTACGATGTATTGTTGTTTAATATGGGCTGTATTCGCCTTCGGAGAAAGCTTTGTCCATTACACAGCAAATGTTAAAATTTAAATGTTAAAATTTTAGAACATCATTAATTGTTCTGGTAAGTAAGCTGCACTCTAATAGTATTCTGTTCTGGAGATGTAGACAGTATTAGTCCTTGAGAACACTCATATTCACAATTTTGGAATTTCATTGCCTAAGTAGTTGTTACTTGGGCCTGAACACTGATTTCAAGTATCGAGCAAACAACAGTACGTCTAAACAGGATGGTGTAGTTTTTCTCTTTTTTTTTTCCATTTCTTAAATTGTGTTTGAGATTGTTTTGATAAATATGTCTTGATATATTGTGGTGTC
The DNA here is from genome assembly GCA_029721435.1 of Gymnothorax reevesii. NCBI lineage: Eukaryota > Metazoa > Chordata > Actinopteri > Anguilliformes > Muraenidae > Gymnothorax > Gymnothorax reevesii. Next base: position 44,284,669 of record CM056579.1, read on the forward strand.
AGTTGGGGATTTTTCTTCGCATTTATCTTTCTCCATGCACTATGTTGTGAAGAATGCCATAACTTTTGCAATCTGCATAACAACTCTTCATCGGTATGAAATTTTAAGGGGAATTAAAACAGGGAATCGGAAAATGGACCTTTTGCATGACTTGTGAAACTGTGACTTAGTGTTTTCTTTGCATGACTTCTGTGGAGTCCCAGACAGCAGCATGTTTAGATAAGATAGCCCTCTTCTCGCCCCCACCTTAATTCTTTTGGATGATTTAGAGACATCCACTGCAGATTTCCTCCTAGCACATTCAATAAGGAGCAGGCCAACCTTTTTTTATTGTAACACTTGAGAAAAAACAGTCGGAAACCCAGGCCCATTTCCCTTCCCAGATACCCTGACAAGGGCTTGAAGGACAACTTCTGCCGCAATCCAGACAATCGCCTTCGCCCATGGTGCTACACCCTAGATCCCAAGACCCCCTGGGAATACTGCAGCATTAAAGTGTGTGGTGAGTCAATTAGATTTACTGCCTCCTTTTCCTGTCTATCAGTGTCCTTTGTCACTGGCAACCTCTCTGGAATGTTGTTTGTTAGAAAGGGTGTTTCACAAAAAGGAGTGGAGAGGTCATCTACCAAGTCTATCAAATTTATGCTGCTATGGTGGCACAGCGGTTAACACTGCTGCCTCAAAGCAAGAATGTTGTGGGTTCCAATCTGGCCTGTGGAGTTTGCGTGTTCTCCCCTTGCAAGGGTTTCCTCCCTCAGTCAAAAGACATTCACATCAGGCTAATGGGAGATGGTGAATTGCCCGTAGGTCTGAAAGGTGAGTATGCCCTGTGATGGTTTGGCAAACTGTACGGGGTGGGACTCTACCTTCTTCTCATAGTCAGCTAGTATAGGCTGCGGCCACCCCCCGTGACCCTAGTGAGAAAGTATGGAGAATGGATGGAAAATTCAATGATGAGCCGATAAAATGTCATTGGCTCTTAAATCTGAGTCCCAATACTCACTTAAATACACTTCTGTCAGCCATCTTACCTGTAAACCTTTAATTGCTGCATTAACAAATAGATACAATGATAGTTTGGTGTCTGTTTGGTGTCTGGTGCCAGACACACCCTGCGGCCTATTGAGAGCAGGGAGTATCAGGATAATCCCTCCCTGTGGTGGATGCTGTAGTTGTACAGACCTTGCCAGAGCCAATCACGGCGCTGGACCTGCCCACACCGTAAACTATTCTAGCAAGCAGTAACACCGGCAGATCATACTATGCCTTAGTAGCGTCGATTATGTACTTAAGATGGCGGCGGTGGCTGCAGCTACGTCTCGCCCTGGTGCAAAAAAATTGCAAAAAAAGTTTGTACCAGCATAGTTTGTTGGGCTCCCTGCTGTGTATATTGTTCTACTTTTGCAACGTGTTTCACACCACCAAAAGGGAAGGTTTGGAGTCGCCGTTGTCAAGACGATCAAAGACGGCAGCACACATCAAAGGAACACGCCGTGTCATTCAAAACTCTGGCGCTGTGCGCGTTCTGTGTTGGACTCCTTTTTCACCCGCTATGGTTTTTTTGACTTTATATTAAGACATTTCTTTTTAAACTCACTGAAGCACATGGTGACGTGCAAATTTCAATCAATTGGATATGGACATAGCATAATTTCTCAAATCCTGAAAAATGGCTTGGTTCAAACGGAAAGTCCCACAAGAGTCGCAAAACGTCATGAACGCGGAGTGATGTGGTCAAGGATCAGACTGTACCTCATTCTCTTGCTACTGGCGGGGGACGTACACACAAACCCCGGGCCAGTTGTCTATGGAAATTCCACAACTGCAGTGGAGATTCTAACATCTGGACCATCGCAGGTGGACGAGGCCAATCGCAGGTCGTTGCTTTCGGAGCCAACACTCGCTTTGGTCCCGCAGCCGTGCCCCGTGCTGCTGTCACCGGGTCAGGTGCAGCGGTTCACGCCACCAGCAGCAGCAGAGGCGGCAACGCGGAGGGATGGAGCGCCCACTGAGACACGGATCGCAACGGCAACTCTCTGCATGGATTCAAAAAAAGGACTTGGATCACAGCATAATGACACTAATGGACAGAGTGGAACAAATTTGGCAAATTCTTGGAGGCAACCAGTGAGTGACCATGCATATGCACTGCACCATATCGTTTCAACTGTAAGCAATGCAAAAATAATATGGTACAAAGACAGTAAGCCAAAGGGAATCTTTGGAGGGCACTTGAATACGCGCAGCTTGTTACCTAAACTCGATGAGATCAAGACTCTCTTAATTAACTCTAACTTGCATTTCCTTGGTCTCAGTGAAACCTGGCTTAACCATAAAATTAGCACAGATTTAATAGATATCCAGGGATATAATTGCTTTAGAAAAGACAGGGAAACGGGTAAAGGTGGGGGCGTGGCCTTGTATGTGCCTGACTCCATCAAATGTACTGAACAGGTATTTGATTGTAATGCTCAATTAGAATATGTAAGCGTTAATATTTCTTTGTCGCCACGAATGCATTTTATGATTTTAGTTCTCTATAACCCACCTTCCACAAGTGATGAAGTGTTTTGCAATGAAAAACAGAAATTACTCAAACAAATCAATCAGAAATCAGAGCTATTACTATTTGGGGATTTTAAAATTGATTGGTTTAATAAAAGTAAAAGGAAGAAGCTCAAACTGATGATGACAAAATTTGAATTTACTCAAATTATTAAAGGGGCAACTAGAATCACAAAATCCAGTAAGACTCAAATAGACCTTATTTTTACAAACAGAGAAGACAGAATTCTAAAGTCATACAATTTTTTAACCGGACTGTCCGATCATAATATGACTTTAGTAGTAAGAAATTTATCAAAGAAACGATTTATGAATAAGAACAGCTTTAAAAATACATTGATTATCTCTAAAAATGATATGGCCCTGTTGGACAATGAAATAAAAGAAGCCGCTTGGGAAAGTGTAACAAGAATCAAATGTGTCAATCGAGCATGCCAGGAAATAATGAGCAAAATCAATGAAATTGTATCCAAATATCTAAAAATTAGGAAGAAAGGAAGAAATATATATATATATATATATATATATATATATATATATATATATTTCTGCCTTGGATTAGTGAGGCTATCAAAAAACTTATGAAACAGCGAGACCTAGCCTTGAGGCAGCACATAAAAAGTAAGCTGACCACCGACCACAACTTATACAAGAGCTTAAGAAATAAAGAGACTAAGGAGATAAGAATTGGTCGGAATTGCTTTTATATATCAGCAATCATGGAAGCCAGAGGAAACTCATGTGGAAAACAATTAACAATATTGTAAAACCAAAAGGAAAATCAACCCATTTACACAAAATTGAAATTGGCGGAAAAATTGTAAATGATTGCAAAAAGATGGCCCATGAATTAAATTACTTTTTTGTCTCCTCAGTTGACCAATTATCACAGGAGTTCAGTTTAAGATCCAGGACAGAACTCCCAAACCCATCTAGTCCAACAAACTGCCTTTTTTCATTCGAGGAAGTTACAGAATCACAAGTTCTGTCTGTAATAGACAAAATTAAAAACAGCCACACTAAAGATCTTTTCCATCTTGACACTTCTTTTTTAAAAAGAAATAAGGGAATTCTGGTAAAACCACTTACTTATTTAATTAACCTCTCTTTAAAAATTGGAGAGTTCCCATGTGAATGGAAAAAATCAAAGGTTATACCTATATACAAATCAAGAAAAACAAACCAAGCCTGCAACTACAGGCCAATCAGTATCCTGCCTGTTTGCTCCAAGGTGCGAGAAAAGGAATCGAGAATCGTGGCAAATCAATTATTGTCATTTCTGCACCTAAATGACATGCTGCATCCCCTGCAGTTTGGTTTCCGGCCCCAACATTCAACAGAAACAGCCAACTGTTATTTCATTGAACAACTTCCATCTGCAATTGATAAAGGTCAAATGGTTGGTGCAGTTTTTTTAGATCTGAAAAAAGCTTTTGATCTACTCCAACATCAAGTTTTATTGCAAAGATTGGCATTGTTGAAATTTGAAAAAACAACAATAATGTGGTTCCAGACCTATCTGGAACAGAGACAGCAATGTGTTTCAATCAATAATGAAAACTCATCCTTTTTAACAATAAGAACAGGAGTGCCACAGGGATCAATACTCGGTCCACTCCTCTTTTTACTGTATGTAAATGACTTACCAAACACGTGTGTGGCCGGTTTCCAAATGTATGCAGATGATGCAGTTGTTTATGTAAGTGGCAAAAATATTGAAACGATTACACAGCAGCTTCAAAACCATCTTCAGCAAATAGCCCTTTGGTTTAAAAACTCTGGTTTAGTTTTAAATGTTGCTTAAACAGTCTCTGTTTGTTTTTCTTCCAGAGCACGCCTTACTGCAGATTTAAGTTTGAAATTCGATGGTCGGGATATTCAACATATAACAGAGGTCAAATACCTAGGTTTAATTCTGGACTCTCATTTAATATTTGAAAGTCATATTAAAAAGGTTGTTAAAAAATCTAAAGCAAGTCTCTACAGCTTTAAACTCATTAGAGATTGCTTACCCTTTAACGCTGCAAATATTTTCCTGCATGCTATGATTTTCTCACAAATAAGTTATTGTGTCACCTGCTGATCACAGGCATCCACAGCAATTAAATCAATCAGAATGATCTACAATAGAGCTATTAAAATTTTAGATAAACAACCTGTTTGAGCCCACCATTGTCAGGTTTTGCAGAGGTTGAACTTTCTTAGTTTTGAAAATTTTACAAAGATGTGTAATTTAAAATTAATGTATAAGTGTTTGCACAATGGAGCTCCTGCAGTCCTCAGTAAACTCATTGTCCCTCTCAGAGCTGTGGGCTCAACCACACGAGGAGCCTCAAACGGAAATGCAAAAGTGCCTCTGAGGAAAACATCTTTGGGACAGTCGGCGTTCAGTCATGGGTGCTAAACTCTGGAATCAGTTGAGGCCGGACTTGAAAGTGGACTTGGGCTGGAGTGGTTTTAAAAATTCACTGAAGCGCTTTTTGAAGGAAAGCCAGACATGTTCTCACTAAAGGACAATATGAACATATTATATGAATATGAATATGATCTGATCTGGTCTGCCCTCAAGTATTAAGGTTTATATATATTTTTTTTAATATAACTCTAAATTATTGATTATGTTTTTATGAAATTGTATTTCTTGTAAAAGCCCTTCTAGGGACGAACATTGCAAATTAGCCCTGGCTATAAATGTTGTAGTGTGTCACATGTTTAATGTACACACCTGTCCCTATCAAATAAACTATTAAAAAAATATAAATAAATAAATAAATAGACACTTTGAGGTGAAAAAAAGAATATCATTTGAGGTGCAGTTTTTTCAGTATCTCCCCCAAAGCTGCTTGTCCGTTTACTTTTGGACGCAAAGAAAAACACTTATTTCTCTTCCAAAAGAGGATGCCACCAGAAATAAGAGGGGAGCTTTTTTTGTTTGCTGGCAGCAAACAGCCACGGCCAAAGGGAACGGTAGCTGCTTGTGCTCAGCATTTCACCAAAGACAGCTTTATAAATAAAGGATAATTCGACACAGGATAAGCATTTCAGCTGCTTCTCAAACCTAAAGCAGCTGGATCGAGCTGCGTTGATAAAGTGCTCGGAGCCACAAGCTGTAAGTATGGATATAACAGCAAATAATGTAAGTGAAGCTAACGTGTTACGGGTGGCTAGCAGGACCAGTAGCGATAGTTAGCATTAACAACCGGCCTCAAACGCAGCCTTTGTAAAATATCTGAAGATAAAGCCTGTATCGGTCGCGACTGTCCGTGACTCACAGACGCAGAAGCTGTAAGTTGCTTTTACTGCATTAGCTAACCTGACGTGATAGCCAGTTGATTGTGGCTATAGCACAGCGGCTAATATAGCCAAGTTACTATTGCTAATGTTTGTGCCCTAAATATGCAAGAGTGATATCAGGGGAAATTCTACAGAAGGTGTGTGAGCATAAACCTCATTTGAAGCTTACTTTAAATACTTGTTTGTAATTTGGATGCTTAGTACAACTGTTCACAGTAACAGAACTAGCTGTCTGTTAAACCTGCATTGGAAGGGTTTGTCTCGGTTACCAGCCACTGCATGTTAGTTTGTGTGCAGTGCTAATTAAAAATGCACCTGGTTAACTTATATGCAGTAATTCTGATCAGTATGCTTGTGTTACTTTGGTAAGCATCAATGTGGCAGTTTCATCATAACATTGCCCGATTGTAGCCACTACAGTTAGCCGGATACTTCACAAATGTCTGAGCAAGCTCTCTGGTGCTATATATATATATATATATATATATATATATATATATATATATATATATATATATATATATATATATTTGTTTGTTTGTTTATACTTTGCAAGTTTGGCTAGCGATGAACTACAATTCTTTTAAGGAGCAGAGTTTCCGGAAGGATCGGACACTGAATAATAATGGATCCCTCTGATGCGTTTTAGTAAACTTAAAATGCTTCAACTTTCCTGAAATATTTTGTTATTTGTGTGTTATCGTTGGGTGTGATCCGATTTGTCCATGCAAACCTCTTTTTCTTTCATAATACATTGATGTTGAAAAATTTTCCCAGCAAGATTGTGTGATGCATTATGTTACAATATGCACAATTTTCTATCATTTCCTTAGAAAATGGACTTTAACCCTTTTGGCTGATATAGTTATTAGCAAAGGAAAACACAGCAGTGTGCAGAAGTCTAACGGAATCAATTAAGCAAGATGTAGACAATTGAAGCACCTATTACTAAAACCCCATAAGGCACACTTGACTTGACTTGTGAGGTTTTAGTAATCAGTGCTTCAATTATATTGTACATACTGTATGTTTTCATATTAGTTGTTTAGATAATTAAATTGTTTGAATTCAACATGAATACTTTTTTACATTTTTACATGGAGATATTTTACAAAAATTGATAAAATTATAGAAATTTTAAAAAATCACTGAATTATTGCGGGTCTTGGTGCAGATTTGTTCCTTATTAGTAACTCAGTAAATACCTTAAGGCTTGTAAATAAATTCCAGTGTACTTTGAAATAGCATTGTATGTTTATTATTTCTGCTTGTTTTGCATTTCATTAATATTCATGAATGTAATTTTTTTCAGGCTAATATTTGGCTTATTCTGACATGTTTTTTTATTTAAAAGATGTGTCTGCCTCTTCAGCTTCCATGCATCTTCGGTTAACTACTCAGAGTGTAACTGTACGGTTAGACCGAGTGGAATTTTTATTTGATAAATTCAAGGTACTCTATAAATGCAGTATTTCCAATTTGTGTGAAAGGTTGAAGAAAAACTGCCCAAGCACAGTTTGTATGTGTGTTTAGCATTGAAAATATCATGATAGTCAAAACCATGAAGCCAAAACTGTAATTTATCATATGTATTTTGGCAGTGTACGTTCTAAGATGGCTGAGTATTACCTCAGGAAAGTGTTCTCACCCAGGGCAAGACTCATGTGAACTGAAATTCATATGAGAAGTTTTCAGTGATTATTGCAGTGATATCACTATTGTAATGAGATTCTGATAATGCATACTGATCCTCTTTCCATGTTTTTAGCTCAATTACATTATTGTGATGCATTTAATTTATTCCCACCATTAATGCCTGATTGAATTGCTTGCAGATAGTGAGCTTAATTCCTCCTAATTGCATTCCTTCGATTCTCAGAATCAGAGACCCAGAATGATGCCGATGTGACAACAGAGTGCTTCCATGCTCAGGGGGAGAAATATCGAGGGACAGTTTCAATCACAGCCAATGGAGTGCAATGTCAACGCTGGGACTCACAGTTTCCCCACGATCACTCCTACATTCCCCAGAACTACAAGTGCAAGTGAGCCTTCCTGCATGTCGAATTCTTTTGGCTGAGTCACTGTGCACAAAACAAATGGACCCATATTTTAAGCTGATATTACAAATAAAAACTCGATGCTGAAAAAATAATTCTGATGGTCTTCTAATTTTTTTATGTTATTATTTTCTTCATGTTTGTCATTTTACCCGGGCTTGCAGTCTTGTTTAGTCTAGGTCACTTATCAATGAAAGTTGATATTTTTCTGCTGAGGAGCTTTCAAAAGAACTGAATGTAATAGGACATCCAATTTTTGTCGCGTCGACTCATGTTCATGTTACAATCCTCTCAGCTCATAATCATGATCACCATAGGCAGAAATAAGTTTCCGCTGTCTTACAACTATCTGCTCTCATGTGACTTCTTGTCACAGGGATTTGAGGGAGAATTATTGCAGGAACCCAGATGGAGCTGACCTGCCGTGGTGCTTTACTACTGACCCCAAAGTGCGCATGGCTTTCTGCACCAGCATCCCCAGATGTGCAGCCAAGATTCCAGAGGCAGAGGGTGAGGACCTGTTTGATCACATTCCTGTGACAATAGGATGCAAATGTTGCAACTTATAGCTGTAGAGCAAATTTAATTGCTGCTCTTCTGGGATGGTTACTTTCCCTTTGCCGCTGACATATAATTACATCCTTGGTTTTCTGTTATTGTCCGAACACCACGCAATAAATACACTGCGGTCTGTGAAGAAAAATTCGAGGAGGATAAATAAGGTCAATTTCAAGTATGCATATTTTAAGAAGACAAATATATTTGAATAAAATCCAGAAATCTTTGATAATTCTCACAGTGAAGACTGGTCTCTTGGTTTGTATTACAGACTGCTATGAGGATAACGGTGAGAAGTACCGAGGCCACATGTCTAAGACGAGATCTGGTATTCCTTGTGGGCTGTGGGAAAACCACATTAAAAGGTACTGGACCTTGCTTCCTTCCCCACCCCAAAATCCAGAGGTGTTATGGATGAAGAAAAGCAGCACATATTTCAATTGTGGGTTCTCTGGGACTGTACCTTGGTTTTGCATTTTGTTTGGTTTTTTTTGTTTCTTAGTTTGTTTTTTCATTGCCGGTCTATTTTGTTGATGCTCAAGGGCAAATCTATTGTTAATGTTCGTTTACAAAGAGTCCAAATGTTCTTTTTCAGATTATCATCACGGCTAGTCTTTTGGGTTGGTCTGTAATCATAATGTCAACCTAATCCCGTCGCTTGGTTTAATTTTCTATTGATCACCCATGTGGTTATTCAGATGATCAATGATCTTTAATTGCCTAGTATTTCAATGCACATTTCTGTCAGTGAACATTTCACAGTGGGTGCTCTAATCATACCATGGTAATTGTTCCTTTCGTATACAATGTACTGATAGAGATAGATGTTCATTTTATGTATCTTGGTTATTCGCTAGTTAATCTTAAAATTACTGCAAACATATTTTTTTTCATTGTAAAAGCCTGTTTCAATTGCTTTACTCTGGATCAATTGAGCTCTCACCCAAAGTTCAATTCTTGCTTAAAATTCAAAATTCAATTCTTGCTCAGTGGATGAAAAACCGTCAACTTCTGAATAATCTCACATCCGCAACCTTTCAAATGTCTGCTATGTGGCCTGAAAAATGTGTCCCTGGACTTGTTTATATTCTATAGAGGCCAGAACTTTTATTGCATCTTTATATTTTCCAAGTAACTTCATGGTCTGCTCTGCATTTTAGGACCATATGTCTTCCTTGTATGTTTCAAAATTCACCACCCAAGAAATTCTGAAAGAGAGGGAAGTTTCCAGAAAGAAAAAAATAATTCTGTCAGCAATGTGAATGTGGGAGTGATAATTCTTGGTGGACATGCCATGACTAACACTCAACGCAGATAACTTTTTATTCCCCAGAGTGTTTTTCTGGTTCATTTAAAGATATTATGTTTCAGCTGTAATATCCAAATGTGGTTTGTGGTTCTGTGGGGGTTTGGTATGACCATTTTACTCAGTTTACATTTTTCTGGGAATTTTTTTCTCTAACTGAGTGTCTGTTTTGAGTGCAGTGGAGGCAGAGATGCAACAGTGCTGACTGCTGGCCTGGAAAGGAACTTCTGTAGAAACCCTGATAAAGACAAACATGGGCCATGGTGCTACACTAACAGTTCATTTATTCCCTGGGACTACTGCCCGATAAAGCCTTGTAAGTTTTTTGAAAAAAAAAAATCTGTAGAATATGAGAATAAGTTGCAGATTATTGCAAACAATATAAACATTTTTACTACAATGAAGTATTTCATCCAATCTCCCCAATCTGGCAGCGGCAGTGTGGTGCTTGAACTGGTGGCGAGATGCCTTTAAAATTACAGTGGTCCTACCATGTGTGGCATTTCCTCTGCTGTGATGAGTTAATAACAAAAACTGAATTTCTCTGAGGTTGGATCAGAGTTATTGGTATCTGATTTCTTAGAATTGTCTACACTATTTTGCAGTTTAGGTTACCCTGAAAAAAATTACATAGCTCCCATGTGTTTCTTGTGGGTCATGGATCATCTCTGATCTGCTTCTTGCATTGTAGAAGAGGCTTTGTCCCACTGCCTGTTCCGCTGTATATGAACTTTGGATTTTATATTCTAAACATCCATGGTTGAACATTTAGCCTTTCCACAAATACTGGTGCTTACAGAAATTATGTGGCTTATGTACGTGCACTTTTGTTGCTGCAGTTTTCTTTGAAGAATTCATTTATTATTTGCGTTTAATTGCAGGTAAACAATCACTTAATATGATTCCAGCAAGGAGTGAGTACCTTTCTTCCCATGAAATTTGTATTTTTGATTATATTTAAAGAGCAGCTGCCCTTTTCAGCATAGAACATGAGGTGTTTCAGGTCAAAGTTTTGATTTGTGTCTGTTTCTCTTTGTCCAAGCTGACGCATCAAAGGCATCCTGCTTTGTTCATAAAACAACAAGGATTGTGGGTGGGACTCAAGTCAAGATCAAGGAGGGGAGCTGGATGGTCAGCATTCAGAAAGGGTAACTGTCTTTAGATTTATTGTACAGGCTTCAGGGTTCTGCTACATCTGCGATTTACATCAAGTCGGTGTCAGCCACTGGAGAGCCATGGGTTTCAGAATTTCTTTCAACATGGATCTCCAGTTAATTAAAGTTTCTGAGTGGATGCTCATATACTATGGTGAAAGCTTGCTGTGGGGTTTAGAGGGAGTTTGAGGCTACATTATCCATGCATGTTGCTTGCTTTCAGTGGCAAATTACATAGCTTTGTTAAAATGTGCCTGTGCAGATGGAACAAGCAGTACTTTGTTGATTTATGTTTACAAACCAAGTTTCTCAGTATTTTAGCATTGATTTATATCTTCAGCTACTTTGATTTTACAGCTTTGATGACTAGGTTCACACCTTTATGCCTTTTCATATTCTCATGTATCGATTATATCGCATGAATAGTTTATGAGGTTTAAAAGCCGTCATCCTGAATAACTTGTAATTTACTTTGCATCCTAGTAACACCCACTGGTGTGGAGGCTCATTGGTACGAGAGGACTGGGTTCTAACTCATCGACAGTGTTTCTCCTCCTGGTAATGAACATGCTGCTATTTTTGTGCAATATCATAAGTTTACATTTGCATTGTGGAGAAGGAGTTCTCATTCTTTTCTGTCTTTGTACTTGCCATATCAGTGTTTAGAAAGAATCCCATCAAGAGCAGTTTGAAATAAAATTATGGTGGTCCCACTGGATTTATGATAGTGGACCACTTGTCCGTGTTTTAGGTTATAGGGTCACATTTTACAATAAGGGGAAAAATTGTATGCTTTAGTACCGCAGAAGTTATGCATGACTCATGATGATATAATGCATAAATATAAAGCAGGACGTATCATGAATTCTTATCACTCACCATTAACTAACGATCAAGTCACTATGATTTTATGTGATTAATTCACACTCATTATCAGTTAGGGAATGTTAAATCACAATTACTTGTTACATTAATTGACATGCAACCAAATTAGCTTGATTCCTTTTATACAAAAGTTCATCTCATGATGTAGAAATTGCCCAGCCTCGCCGATTAAAAAAAAGAGTTGCTTCATATTTCTGTGAGACCAGAACCAATGGCGTATTTGACGTATTTACAACATAGTGGGTGGAACATTAGTTGATTTTTTAAAAGTTTACTTGTGTTATATAAAACTCTATTGGGCGCATGTTCCATTGTGATGCAAATCATTTGTCCAGTATTTTTTGTACAGAAATCAAGTAACATGTTCAAGGTTGCAAAATAATTTCTTTTAATTGTATTTGTGGTATTGAAAGCAGAGGAGTGTAGCACAATGGAGAAATGTGCAGTATAAATAAAATCACCTCATGGGTAACAATTTATAGACTTGAGGTGAATGATCAGACATACTTTTTCAATCTCAGGAGATTTGCATAGGCCTATACAATACACTTGCCAATTCAGTGTTAATGGAGCTATGTCACAAGTACTGCGCATGCTCACAATTTTGAATTAATGAAATTCACTGAACTGCAAGTCAAAATCTGGAGGGTATTTTACTTATTTTACGATTATTGGTGATGGCAACCAGCTTATATTCTTTGTATCCCTTGGCCGAAGCTTAAAATAGCACTTTGAATCCTCAAATTTCCATAGAAGGTGCCCCAATATAAAAAGCAAAATGGTGGCCGGAGTAATTAAAATATATGAATGCAATGCAAAGTAAAGATGGATTGCCAAGGATGGAACCAGATTATGACTTGCAGTCAAGCAGATTCACATTCTTAGGATGTAAGTTCTGAGTATGCGCCGTAATCGTGACACGGGTCTTTCAAAGACAAATGAATTGTACATTTTTACTAAATGATTTCTTCTCACAGTATTAAACTGATTTGTGTCCCTCTGGGTAAAGTCACGTAATGATTCTCATTCGCATATGATTACAACCCCTGGCAAAAATTATGCAATCATCACTCTAAGAGGATGTTTATCCAGCATTTTTACTTCATATCAAATAAACAAATTGTAGATATGACACAAAAAATATTTCAGTAGCTTAACACTCTTGGTTCATGAAATATACCCAAGAAATGAGATTTGAATTCATGGAAATTTGAATAATTTGAATTCATGGCATATTTTTTACTAGATCAAGAAGAAAAAATTTGGAAAAAGTATGTTTACATGCACAGTTAAGTTGAGCTATGGTAATAGCTCCATTAGGCCATGCATTTGGACGACTGTCCTTGTCCCAGGTTACATACGCAGGACAAAATTTGATTTATTGACTGAAGCATGTCCGTCTCCACTACGATAGGCCCCCTTTCAGCTTCTTCATGTTGCATCTTTTTCTGATTGACCTATTACGTCCCAGACCTAACATTTGACAAGTAAGTTAGCTGGCAGCAAACTAGTTGCATGTCAAGTGCATTGACTGTATAAGATTGAGTGGTGAGGACATGGAAAACTTTACAGGTCTGTACAGTCAATACGGGCTGTTCGCTATGCTATACAGTTGTGATGCATGCTATCCGCTGTGGTTATGGCATTTGCCGAAGCTGGGCTGAAACACCGCTATGCTCTACTTTGCATCCTTCCTACTACCCCGGTGTGCTTTTCTCAGAAGTATGGTTGCTAGCAACTAACATAGTTCTTTTATTCACAGTCTGTGGTTCCAACTATGTAAATTAGAATTTGGTGCTTTCGGGAAACGCAGTTCAGGGCTTACCTTGCATGTTGTATGCAGGTCAGGAGTAATGACTTGCGGGAGAGTCGTTTTTCCGATATCGAGTGGAAGGAAAATTTTCGGATAACGTGCAAGTCATTCGATAAATGCAGATTAATATTAGAAGTTAAGAGACCCCAAGGCATGACTGTTCAAGCACCAGTACCCTTGCAGACAAGGATTGTTACAGTACAAACTTGCTAGTTGGGCAGAGCTCAGAGTTCTCGCTAAGCAGTTTGCTGTTTACATGTCCACAAGACATGCAGGTCAAAGCCCTGCACAAAGAATGTGGAGCATACTCACAGCGCATAGTTCAGTTTGGTTCGATTCAAGTGTATGCATGCAGGAATAATGTGAATATTAACTGCATTATCTGGGTGTGTTAGTCGGACTATGAGAATTGGATTTAGGGCGATTCCAGTGAAACCAACATGTTTACATGCAATTTAAAAGTTCAGTTATAACACAGTACTAACTGTGTTACTAACACAGTAAATCGATTTTCTCTAATGTCATGTAAACACACTGAGTGTTGAAAAAATATGGATTTACCTGCAAAACATCAGAACTAGTTCTGTGTTGCTCCTCCTCAGGCAGGGTGGAGCTAGTCTCTCAGCCCTGAGCAGGCAAAGAAGTTTCGAGGGGCCCCTCAGATAGTTATTGCAGTCAACTGTAAAATAACAGAGAGACCTATATCTTATTCTATCCAACCCAACACATTCATGGACACGTAAATGGGCGACTTGGGGGTGCGTTTTCCGACATAGCGCTAGGTTACAGCAAAAGCATATAGGCCTGTTTGCTAGGCGTCCGCTAAACAAGAATTGTAATTTCCATTTATTCAGAGCCTCTGGCGAGAATGAGAGTAGTTATTTTACTTATTCCAAGTCTTTGGCGAAGTATACATGAGAATTACTACTTGAGTTTTATAGATTTTATATCTAAACAAAACTCAATCTTCCCATTTTTTTGTCACTAGCCAGTTAGGCTTGAGACAGAAAAAATTCACTAGCCCTCTAGAATTTACAAGCCCGACTGAAAAAGACTAAAATATCATATCAATATCAATATCACAGGTACTTTATTGAACTTACTTTACTTCAACTTTATTGAAACACTTTGTAAAAATAAATTAGAAATTTAAATAAATAAAAAACACCAATAGTTTACATGAAAGAGATTATTTCATACATTAACTTAGCAAACTGGTTACAGCCTTCCATTGGATAATAACTGTTAAGAGTGGGAAAACGACGATGATCCAAAGGAACGAGCAACTTCTGACAATGCAGACGTGTGTCAAACCCATTGAAAAATCTGGAGTGCCTGTATAGGCGAAACCACTTTAGGAACCCTAAGGGAAATATGCTGCAAGAAAAAAACTCTGACCTTGGATCTCACTCGCTCACTATAAAGACACTGTGCCAGAGACCGAAAAAGTGCCACTGCTGATGACCAGCAGAAAGTTGTGAACCACCCAACCTTCATTGCATTTTAGCAACTGCAGTGGATGATTCGTTGGACATGGCCAGCTAGCTAGCTACCTTAGAAACGGGGACGTTTATGCAGCTGCAGAAACAAGAACATGCTGTAAGTAAATCCGTTCTGGCGGCATATTTCAGCAGAGGACATAATAGATATTTGTTGAGTCCCCGCACTCTTAACCCATACATGAAAATGTGCAGTTCATTTGCTTGTGCGTGAAGCACCACTCCAAAAACACAATCTTTCTTTGCTGACAAGTTAAATAAGGGGCGAGTTAACTTGCAAGTTCCCTTTTAATCTCTGTTTCTTCCCCTGGAAAGGTTTGTCTTCATTTAGTGACTGCTGGTATTCTGCACCATTAGGCCATATGAAGTTAAAGTTGATGTTCTGAGCAGTTGTATCCAGCTAATTATTTCGGTTTTGTCAGGCCAAAATTATCCACTATTGTGTTACTTCTTATCTCGATCTGTATGCGTTAGTGCTTGCATGAATACGTGCAACTTGCGAGGCAGTACATTTTAGCTGTTTACTACCCCGAAGAAATACAAGAAAACATTGCATGCATTTGCTAATATGAACAAGCGAGCTTGCTCGTGGTTAACTGTTGAAGGCTGTGGCAACCGTCCCCTTTGCCCCCGTAGTCGCTTGGCTAATGCCTGCAGTTGAACTGACCATGTGTCATACTATGAAGATTAAGTGCTCCCTTAATTTTCTCAGCAGTATACATTGAAAATGTGTCAAAAACATTAAGTCTGCTCTCATAGAAATATGAAGCTGCTTTATCAGACAGCCTGATATAATCTTGTATGCTAACTCCAGCTAATTTGGTCCCATATTAATGAATGTATGATGTAACTGTGAATTAAAATTCCTTAACAGATGATCTATTAAGTGTGAAATGTGAGCTATGCATTAGTTCAGCACTACTTAAGCATGTGATTTCTACCCTTATTATTAAGCATAACTGGTTATTGTGTTCATCCAACATCAGATGCAAGAAGAAGCACTGACTGCATCAGCAACTCTTACTTGTAGTGTTGCCCCATTTAAGAGATTAACTTTTGTGGTTAGTTTTGCCACTAAGAATGTTTACTCTATCGGTAAGTAGAATGCATCTTGAATTTCGGCCTTTCCTAAACACAGGCAAAATTGTCTAAGCACTTAAAAACTCAATCAAATGCTGAACTTATGCCAACATAAATCCATTTAACTGGTATTAGTATTAGCTGGTATTAGAAAACTCTGTTTAACTGATATACTGCATTTAACAAGTGAAACAAAAAATATATTTGTGAAAATATTTGGGACTAAGATATTTTTCTTTTCATTTGGCTTTGTACTCCACACCTTTGAGCATTTATTGCAGCTTTTTGCTTTATCATGCTGAAAATGTAACTCTCTTAACACAAGGCCTGCTGCAGAGGAAAAGCAGGCTGAACTGCAGGACACAATATGCAGAAAAGCTGGATGGCTGGATTACCGCCTGTGGAAAAAAAAGTAAAAGTGAAAAAGGGGTCTTGTGAACTGAAGAGACCAAGTTTTGTCAATTGGATCCTTTCCCTAAGAGCCGCAGGGTCTTTTAGCTACTTCTTAGCAAGCTGTTGGCTGACTTTTTTGGCTGCAGCTTTCAAGTAATTTACAAGTTGCCATATAGCCTCTCTCTTTGTTGTCGATGCTTTCTGCAGACAGTAGTCACGGACACATTCACTTTAGCGAATTCAAGAGTACTTCTGACCTGGATTTTGGGGATTTTTGTTTTTCATCATCATGTTGAGATATTCTTTGTCATCAAATGCAGAAATGACCCTTGACCTACCCTGCCTTTTGCAAAAGAGTTCACCAGTCCAGTGCTCTTAATCATATTCCAAGCAGTTAACTTTTTTAAACGTAATGTTTGGCCTTAGAATATAACTCCCTTCTTTTTTCTCTGACATATTAAAGCTAGTGTGACTTTCACTGTCACAACTCTGGTTAAGCTTTTGGTAAATACCAATAATGGACTCAAAAGGCAAACAAAAGCCTGAAATCAAATCTCAAGCTGAAAGCCCTCCAAAACCTGCATTTTTGAAGTAATGGAATATACTTAAATAATCAGAAACATCTGCAGAGCCATTAATGTCAAACATTATGGTTCCTTGAAATGGCTGCGTTATTTGTAATTGATGAAACAAAAGTACAAAAAGTGTCCTATAATAGAAACTTCAGTAAGCACATGTGCGGTGTTTTATTGTAAATATAAACATGTGGACTTCAGAGCCAGATGATGGAAAAAAAGAGAGAAATGTCTTTGCACTGAACAGCATGCAGCCCACCATGACATGAGTATATTATGCCTATTGAGCAAGTTTTGGTACATCTCCACAGTATCCCTGACCTTACTGAATACAGAGTGTGGATGGGGTTTCTCTATCTCAATGACTCTGGGGGTAAGGAATCCACAAAACAGGAACTGAAGATCGCCCACGTCATCTGTGGTCCCGAGGGATCCAATCTGGCCCTCCTCAAGTTATCACAGTGAGTTCTGTGAAACAGATTATTTCACTTATCTGTCTAGTAGCCTTCGCTGGAAACAGTCAGGAGAAAATATGTTGATAAATATTGCAAAATAGAGAGTGTATAGTGAAATGAAATGTGCTGAAATTCACCTATTGCATGAAACAGTATACTCCATTATTTACAGTTCGTAAGTACACACACCACTTGTACAACGTGCTTACATTTACACTCTCATAAAGTAAAAATGTATGTCATATATTTTTTTTTTAATTGCTCAAAATTGCCCCAAAAAAATCATTGATTAGTGTTTGCACCATCTTTGTTGATAGTATAGCAATATCTAAACTTGTCACCCATAAAAGATTGTATGATCCTGTGTTATTATTCACTGGATTAAACTGAAGTAACTTTTAGCAATGACTGTGCCATTGAATTTTTGTAAATAGCATATAATGCCAAATTTAGATGTGGGTTCTGGTTTATTATAGAAACTACACAAAGGGATAAACATCAGCTTTTGACTATAGCTGTCAGTAGAGCTAAAGGTAAAGCAAAAGGAAGGTTTGAGTCATGTACAATACTCCAAATGTAGAAGAGTGTTCATCATCAGTGCTACTGATATTCATCTTTTGTTTTCCTGTGCATAGGCCTGCTCGGCTGGCTGAGAATGTCAGAACAGTCCAACTGCCATTGGCTGGATGCTCCATGAAAGAAGGAACCATCTGTACCATGTATGGATGGGGTGAGACCAAAGGTAACATCTGGCATGATCCTGCTTCTCATGTTCTACACAGTCATATTCACTTCATGGCCCTGCCTAGAGTGTTTGAAACTTTTATTTGTGTCACAACCCTTGGGGTCTAAATTCGTAGACCAGGCGCAGGCGCGGCGAATAGGAGGAGCGCCACGCCATCGGGGTGTATCCAGGGTAATGTTGCAATTTCTTGCCCGATGTAGCCTGGCGCAAGTACTCCTCTGTCCCACCTCTGTCCCTCCTAGCGGCGCAAGTGGCAAAGAGGGAGGAGAAAAGGCTTAAGTGGGCTTAACACAGCCGAGTCAACTCTTCACCAATAAAATGAGCTCCTCTCCTCACCTTTAAAGTGTTGAAATGAAGAAGCTTCTGTCCTAGATCTGCTTGATGCGTTAACTTTGCATTTTACTTTGCTGCTTCAGGCATTTTTTCTGCACCACTTATGTCTATATTAAGCATTATGAATATGAGGCATTCTCGAATTATTACAATTAGCAAACTTTAATGGAATTTCAAAATGAAACCACGTCAGATCATTCAAACTTACAAAGTTGGAAAGAAATATGACGGTTGCTCATTTATTTCTTCTGCCTGCATCATTGGGAAGAGAAACGATGGATAGCGTGTTCCTATTATTACACCCTGTTGCTGCTTAAAATTTTGTCATTAACATGCATGGACAACAATGCAAGATACGTTACACATTTTTTTTCATTGCTATGATCTTGTACTGAGTTAAGATCACATAATCAGGCTGTATTCCTTTCCCCCACTAAAAACGATAAAATCTAGGTGATAATAATAGTAGTATTAAGCCGCTTGCACACTGGACGCAAAACAAATTTTTCGCACCACAGATTGAGTAGCTGCGTTGAACGCAGTGTCAACGTGTCCGAAAGTCGGACATGGTTTTAATATATCTCCTTGTTCGACAGTCGGATGGTTTCAATATAACTCCATGTCCGATAGTTGATTATTGTTTTTAATTTCTTCAAATCTACTGAATTTTAGATATTAAACATGAATGTTTCCATAAAAGGACTCTGTTCTTCAAGATGAGTACCAAGAATTTCAATTAATGTTTCTGTTTAAGCTCTGCTCAATAAAGTGAGTCGTCATTGGTGCGGGACAATGTGCAATGCCTGTTGAACATTAAATGCAAAATACTCTGTGTCTGACAGCCAAAAAAAAAAAAAAAAGAGGAAGATTAGAACAGATTGATAACAAAATAAAGAATAGAAAGAAACATTTCAACAACAAACAGAACATCCACTGAACACATCGATTTATTTATTTGCGAGCCATATTTTTTGGATGTTCTGTTTGGTGATGGTATATTTTTATTCTTTATTTTGTTATGAATCTGTTCTCATATCAATACTTTTACTTTTTGCTGGCTGCAGGACATGGAGTATTTTGCATTTCGCGTCAGACAGTCTTGATTGTGAATTAAATATTGCATGCACAATGTCAATGGTCATGGAATTGATTTGGTCACTGACTATAAGCACTATTTTATTTATTTATTTTAAGCCTATTTTATCTCTGGTCTGGAAATAAAGCTTTAATCTGTTTGATCCGTTTGACTAATTTTCAAGAGAGAGACCGTGTAAAGACTGTTGTCTATCTTCAACGGAAGAAAACACACAAATAAACAAACGTGTGTATTCGCGCCTTTGCTTTGACTTTGACTGTAATCAGTCGTGCAAAAAATTTCTTTCACGTCAAGTGGCTTTCCTGAGCATATAACGCAAGCATTATATATGAGGTTGGCTGAGAAAGATGTGAAGTCACTTGCATCGCAGATTCAGCTGCGTTGATTAAGCCAGGTCGAGTTTCCATTACGCGTGCCAACCGCCTTTAATCTGACATCAGGACAATCGATATAAATACTGTAATTTATGTCCTGACTCAGATAGTTACATTAAATAGTGCTTGCTATAATCATTTATTGCATTGAAATGTGCCTGACATTCTGGAAACCTGCCTGTGAGGTTTTGATGACGTGTGCGCACTCTGCGCCGGTCAGCCAAATTACCACTGCACAGAAAGTAAGCCAGGTTGGAACTGGCGAGCTTTCCGGGCAACTTCAGCAGAGACTTTTTCTATGAAATTGTCACTGCGTCTTGATGGATATGTGACACCTCCCCCTACTACGCCGCCACACCCATCTCGGCGCACGTCTCGGCGTTCCACTCAATCTTCGCTTGGACATTGAGCGTTTGGGAGTTCAGTTCTAAACCTGCCCCATGCTCGGCAAATCTTAAAAGGCTCGCAGTAGAAATGGTGTAGTTTTGGTAAGGCAGCGTGAGGGACGGGAGCTACTATTTAGCATGCATCTTACATCAATTGCAGTTTTCTCCTCCTCCCATTCTCCCCTCATTCATTTACCAGCTGCCACCTGATCTGGACCAATGGTAACACTAGTGATAAACCCTACAATTTGATTGTACTCTTTCTCTGCATTTAGTTCCTTATCTGGGTCATAACAGTACAATGCAAGCAGTGGAGGTGAATAGCCGGGTTGACACCTTGAGGTACCTGGGTAGGCAAATTGATCAGCAGGAGGAATAGCTTCTCCAGCTACACCAGTCCATTTGATCCCAATTCAATCAACTTGTGGCTATTGAAAACATTTCTCTGGACTCCACTACTGCCGCTCAATCAGTCTGTTCTGTTCTACAGCAGGCCATCTCTCAGGCACGTTCATCGGAAACAAAACTTCGTGGTGCTGGGCCCCTTCGATGGCAACCCCTCCACCTGCCACAGTTTCCTGGCCGAATGTTCGAAGGTCCACGTACAACTATCCACATTCCCCACTGAATGGTCCAGAGTGGCTGTTGTCATCACTCAGCTCTTTGGCCATGCCTGGAACTGGGCTGTCGCCTGATGGGAGGCAGTACATCCTGCAGTGCAAACCTAAGTTGCCATCACTGAAGAAATGAGGACAGAGTTTAACCGGTCCTGCTCCAGCCACATCGCTGTGCAAACACTGCTCCAGTTGCTCTAAGGCAGCCTGTCAGTATCATGCTTTTTTGGCACCCATTTATGTGCTTGACAGAGTCCAGGACAAACTGACCACCTTTGTCCTCCCTACCAGGCCTGGACAGCCTCATCGACTTAATACTCAGAATAGATATCCAGCTGCAAGAGGCAGTTGAATTGGCGGGTGAGGATGCAAAAATGCTCAACCCGTGGTCATGTCCCGCCTGGCTCATTTGGTACCCATGGCTGCTGACCGGGTATAAGGAGCTCCAACTGGACCTACGCTTGTAGATGGCGCAGCATTCACAGCTTTGTCACTTAACTTGGGCTCAGTACTTCTATTGACAGATCCGGATGATATAAAATGCCTATTAAAGCGCTGAACAATATCATCGTTATCATTTATTTTTCCGGAGTCAATTATAATACGCTCAGGGATACCTGAGGAGACCACTGAGCCAAATAGAGAATTAACTTGTTTCCAGAATTTTGCAGGATTATTAAGATTATCAGAGATAGAATTCAAAGAATACTTTGACTTGGCATTCCTAATTTGCAGAGTAGATTTATTCCCCAGGGCTCTGAAGGCACACCAATCAGCAGGTGAATTTGATGATCTAGATTTAGCCCAAGCAATGTTCCTTTGCTTTAAGAGATTCAACAATTCCTAGGTAAACCATGGATTATCTCTGCCACAAACCATATTTTTTTTCAAGGGAGCATTCTTGTCACAAATGGAAGTAAACAATTTGTGAAAATACTCCCATGCATTTTCCCCATCCGGGATCAAAGTAGTTCTGCTAATATCACTAGAGTATAAATTATACAAAAAAGCTGCTCTTCAAAACGCTTAAAATATCCTTTAAAAATATACTGCGGTTTAACCTTAGGAGCTTAAGAATCCTTTACACAGGCAACAGCACAGTGGTCACTAACATCATTGCAGAATACTGCAGTTGATGAAAACCTAAAAGGTGCGTTCATCATAATAAGATCTAATAATGTTGATTTGTTAGGCTCTTTTTGGTTGAGTCTGGTAGGCTAATTAATAATCTGAGTAAAATTGAAAGCCTCACACAGGTCTTTGGTAGGTCCGCTATTAGAACTGGAAAGCCAGCCCTAATTTAGGTCCCCCTTTAGAATAATTCCAGTATCCTTAATATTATCAAGAACATCAAAAAGTGAGGAAACCTTTTCCTTCGTAGCTGAGGGAGGTTGGTAACAGCCTATCACGGATAAGTGGATGTTCTTCGACTTCAGAATATTCAAAAGTTGGCAACGTGTCCGGAGATGACAAAAGTTCACATAGTTTTTGCAGTTGTGCAGGTTGAATTTCATGATGATAACTGTAGGCATCTCTGGTCGGAGACCTTGAGTAAAATGTTCCACTCACCTCTCTGCAGGAAACTGATTCCGCAGAGGGTAAATTCCATAAGAGGCATATTAAAGGAACTGTCCACCGTACTTTCATAATGAAATATGTTTTTCTATGAAATGAGACGAGATGATACGTACCTCTCCGAGCTTTGAGCGACCACCCAGTCAGCCAGACGTGCTGCCACTCCTGTTAGCATTTGTAGCTAGACTCATTGTGGTCAACGGTATTTTTCGGGGCTGTAGTTAGATGCGACCAAAGTCTTCCACGTTTTTCCTGTTTACATAGGTTTATATGACCAGTGACATGAGTTCGGGTACGCAAATCCAAACGTGGCTTTTTCTATGCTGTGGGAAGTGCGTACTATAATGAAAGGCGTAGTAACACCTTCTGCGCGCTTCGACAGCGCATTGATACCTTCACTTCACTTCTTCAAATACGATTCATCTTCGTCCGTTTCTTGTTCCCTCTCACAGTCCATTTCGGCTAGCTCCTCCTCGGTATATTCTGGTTCAAATAGATATGGCTCAGGCTCCGCCACAAGCCAGTCGTCGGCATCTATGTCCTCCATCTGAAAATGTTCCATAGGAGCACACTTGATTATTTTCTTTTATAATTTTCTGCAAGCTCTGGCTTCCTGACTGTGTACTAAGTAGCGCAGTGGCAAACAGATCATGGGCATGGCAAAGCAGAACATGGACATGGCAGACAGGCAGAATCACAACAATGCCCCCCCTCCCTACGAAACATTCAACCCGCTGGTCTGGGGTGTGAAGCGTGAAAGTCCGTGATTTGTCCAGGATGTGAGGGGCAGGCACAGCTGCGGAGGTCAGGTTCGTAGCCCTCCCAGTCGACGAAGCACTGGTATCTGCGACCTCATCGACGGCAGTCCAACAATGCCCGCACAGTGAAAGCTTCACCTCCATTGATGATGCGGGTGGGTGGTGGGGGTCAGGTCTAAGACAGGGGGTGGGTAACTGCAGGCTTAATCTGGGAAACATGAAATGTGGTATGAATTCTGCGCATGGATAGGGGCAAACGAAGGCGGACAGCAGAGGGGCTCAAAAAAAAGGTCCCAGAAATTTAGGAAACAACTTTCCCCCACTCCCCCTTAACGGAATGTCCTAGGAGGACAACCATACACGCCTCCCAGGTCGGTAAGATGGGGCGGCGACACGTCTCTTGTCGGCCTGGGTCTTCATTCGGGCTACCGACCTGAGCACCTCACAGGTGGTCCTCCAAGTGCGCCTGCAGCGGCGAACAAACTCGCGGGCAGACGGGACCGCAACCTGGCATGGAAACAGCGGGGGTTGGTAACCAAGGCAGGCTTTGAAAGGGGAAAGACCAGAGGCTGCAGAAGTGTGACTGTTAATGGCGTATTCTGCCCAAGGGAGTTGATGGCTCCAGGAGGAGGGGTTTTTTAAACAGAGGTATCTGAGGACTGTCTCAATACATTGGTTGGCCCGCTCGGTCTGGCCATTAGTCTGGGGATGTTCTGCTTTAGCGAGGGTGATATCCATCTTGTTACTGCCCCAGGACGCCACTGGCCAGCTGCAGGCTTGCTCAACTCCTAAGCCTATAACCTCCTGAACTTTGCCAGGCCATTCTGCTCTGGGCTCTATCCCTCACGGTCACGACCATATTACTGTCAATAAACCCTACCACTGGATTGTACTTTCTCTCTGCATCTGGTTCCTTGTCTAGATCATAACAATTCGCTCTTAGTCAGATCAAGTGCCTTGCCACGGGCTGCTTACAGAAGGCACCCTATTTTGAATTTGAAACCTATAACTTTCTGTTTTCTGCACCCCCCATTTATACATTTAGGTGTCTGATTTCAGTTAATGTGATTTCCAAGTCATTCATTGTTTCTCTGTATGCTTTTAAAGGGACCGGATATGAAGGGGTCTTGAAGGCAGTTCAGCTGCCAATTGTCAGCAATGAACAGTGCAGCCAGAATCACCGGGGGAGTCTAATAACAGAGACTAAAGTCTGCGCTGGGGGTCAGAAGGATGAGGGAGTGTGTGAAGTAAGTTCTTCAAGAGGCTCTGTCGCTGTGTATGCTGTCCCCATGTGAGCTAGTTAGTGGAGGGAGAATGAACGTAATGTTTTCTTTCAGTTAATGTGAAATCATGCTTTAAATTTGCAAATTTCTGAGACTCCTGTAAAGAAATCAGCAAATCTAAAAATGGGCAATTTAATAGTAAGTGGACAACTCAGTCACTGTAAATAATTTTCTAACATACATTATTGTCTAAGTGGCTCATATCCAGTATATATTATGTATACAGCCTTGTAGGTCAGACTGTATCAAATTTTCTGTCTGGGATCTTTGCATGCTTGAAAAAGGAACTTCTACAGCTATGATAAAAATAATTATTATTAAATGGCTTGCAAGTCGCTTTAGGTGATGCAATCTCTTAAAGCACAATAATAACTCAAACTTATTCTCGCAGTTTCATTTTGGCTCCATTAAAATTACTAGTAGTCTGCCTTTGTATTATTTGATAGGTCAAGTCATCCTAACTTGCCGAAATAAAGCCATTCCATTTTTCAGTCATTTCATCACTCGTAGAATGTGGTGTTTTATGTCATAATCTTGTGTTTCTAGACATCTCTTCTGACATTTTGTTGACTTACTGATGTTACTCCTTTCCCACAGAATGATTATGGTGGACCGCTGGTATGCCAAGAGGGTGAGAGTAAAATCATACTTGGCGTGAGCATCCATGGCAGGGGGTGCGCTCGAGCTAACCGTCCTGCAGTCTTTGTCAACGTCTCCTTCTACGCGCAGTGGATTCATAAAGTTTTCAGATACTATTTTCACCTGGAAGAGAACCACTAGAAGGACCAGTGGTTTTAAGTTTCTGAGACAGTGAAGAATTATTATACTGACATCTGTGATGTTCAAGACTTGCTTTAAGAAAGCCATATCTTGAAAAGTGGTCACTATACTCCTCTACAATCTTTCTAGTTTTCTGCTGCCTAGGTTGGCTGAGATAGTTCAAATATTCAGGAACTATGCTCCTGATGTGGGAAAAGACAGTAAATGGCAGAATGGAATTTTTCAAATGGAAAATTACTGAATGTCTTTCTTCTTACTGACTTTGAATTTCATATACAGTAGTGTGCAGTGGTGATTATACACTGAACAAAATGAAGGTAAATCAGAAACCAGGAACTATTCAAGTATTTCATTTTATATTGGATCATGCAGATGAACATAAGTAAACAGATAACCATATGTAGTAAAAACAAAAATGACAATGTCTTTTTAAGAGAAGAAGTCTAGAAAATCTAATGTGGCCACCCTTTCCTTTGATTACAGCATTTAATCTTTTAGGCATAGTTTTCACGTATTTTTTTTTATTTCTTTTCTCGCTAAACCATTCCATATAGTTTTACGTTCATTGTAAAGAGATTCTTTTGATGTAATGGCAGCTATGCTCAAACAGCTTAACCCCATTGAGTTGAAGCCAAATCTGGCCATTTATGTGTTACCCTATTGAAGGCTTTATAATTCAAATGAGTCAAAACACTTATAGTATTTAGAATTATATCATATTTCAATCAATTTTCATGATTTTGGTTGAGAAAACGGGCTGCAAACATTAAAAAAACTTCATGAAAATTCAGCAATTAAATTGTAAAAAAAAAATAATAATAATATTGAGAATTGAAAAATGGCTGGGGGTTAAAACTATACATTTCTGGGATCATAAACTCCTTGACCACAAGTATACTTCATCTGAGCATAAAATTATAAATTATCTGCTCTTTAGGAGCCAAATAAAATTGCTTTCCAGGTGGCTCCCCAAACTCTCAGATTCCTCAAAATGGCACACTGTCAAATCATAAAATAATAATAAATTTAACATAAATCAACTTTTTATGCATCAAATTCAGTATGAATTAATGATTTTCTGGTTATATTTAGCATGAGTTTATCAATATAGGTATAGTTGGACATCAGTGGTCACCAGTAACCTCTCCAAACACGATAAAGTTTAGAATTTTGTCCATTTTTATTCAGTCCCACAAGCCAGCACATATAATCAACAAAGGAACTGCTTACCGTATCAGAATAATAAGAATATTCACTCTGCTATGAAAAGCTAGCAGTTCCCACTTCCGAGCTTGCAACCTCTTATAAACACTTCCCACGTCTATAAGGAACAAGTATAACTCATTAACACAGTAATATCTGAAAGATATCGTATTTTAACAGATCAAATATGTTACATGCAGGCATTGAGGGTGACCCCAAGTGCGGAGTAGCAGGCAAAATGATGGGTTTACTATTCATTGTATAAAGTTTGCAAAAGCCACACAAGCATACAAACACCTAGGCTTATGCCGTCGGAGGCGACGGCTTGGGGTATATCCCCGAACACCCCCAATCCTTTACTTACCCAATTTTTGAATAGACCTTGAATAAACTTTCATTTGAACTTAATTTCAGGTCAATCGGACAAATGGTTCTGAAGATATGGCCGAAATGGAAATTTTCCATCACAAAGCGCCACCTGGTGGCAAAATATTGAACCATACAGGTATGATGTCATCATGTGACACATTATGAGGTCATGACCTTGCAGTTGCACATGGTTTCATGTCAATTGGACAAATAGTTTGAACCAAACAGGTATAATTTCAGAGTGGGACACATTCTCTGGTCATGACCTTTCAATAGCACTTGATTTCAGGTCAATCGGACAAATATTTACAGAGATATGATAAAAACAGTGATTTTTCATTTTTTGGCCCCTGGTGGTCAATTTAAAAATTGTAAATTGTCCAAAATCAGAACAGTTCTTCCTCTTTATGATACTTACCTATACGCAAAACTTGAAATTTCTAATTGAAATATTACTGAAGTTATCGCGGTAACATGTAGGGCGGTGCAGCGGCGGCGGTCGGACCAAAAACATAATATCCCCGAAACACCGTTCGGCGTTCGGGGATATAATGACAATGGGAAATACAAAATAGAAAAAGGATTACACACTCCAGAAAGATAGAATATTGCAAAGCCCAAATAGGTAGTAAAACACAAAGAGACACGGTTATGCAAGCTTTGAATTCAAGTCAAGTTAGAAGGGAAATTTATACACATGAAAGTGCAATAACAGAATTTAGTCTCCCAAAAGGGAGAGAACCAAACCAGCACCGAAAAGGGAAGTGAATGGTCTGATCGACAAAAGCCAACTAAACCAACTAAACTAAATAGTGGGGTAAGGTGAAACTGAACGAATAATTGAATTATTGGAGTGAGTGGCGGAAAACTATGCTGGCAGGCAGGGAAGACGAGCTTTAGATGGCACTCTTCACAGTAACCCCCTCGGTAGGAGCGCAACCTTGCGATCGATGTTGAGCCTCCTGGCACTGGTGGAACTCAGCAATGAGCTGGGGGTCCAGGATGTCCCGAGCCAGCACCCAGTAACGCTCCTCTGGCCCATACCCCTCTCAGTCGACAAGGTATTGCCGGCCCCTGCCTCTGCTTCAGACCTTCAACTGACAGCAGATGGCAGGAGCACCATTGACCAGGCAGGGTGGACGTGGGTCTTGGGGAGACGGGGCCAGAAGACAGCTGGCACATGGCCAGAGCCTGGAGAAGTGGAACACCAGGTGGATTCTGCAGAGGGTGGACGGCAGCCTTAGGCAGACAGCTACAGGGCTTAGGACCTTCTCGATGGTGAAGGGGCTGATATACCGGGACACCAACTGCCTGGACTCGGCCCGGATGGGGTTGCCCTTGGAAGTGAGCCACACACGCTGACCGGGCCTATAGCATGGGCTCAACCTCCGGGCCTGATCTGCCTGGGTCTTTATTCGTGCCATAGCCCTGCGTGAAGCTGTCCTGGTCCGGTTCTAGGTATGTGTCACAAGTCTGATGTTAGCGCTGACGGAGGGGACCTCCACATGGGAACAGAATGGGAACAGAAGGTTGGTACTCGAAGGCAGCTTCAAAAGGCGAGACCCCAGTGGCAGCAGCTGGTAGGGAGTTGTAGGCATACTCCACCCAGGGGAGTTGCCGGCTCCACCCCTCTGGTTCTGGCCACACAGGCACCTCAGGGCCACTTCCAGCTGTTGGTCAGCTCGCTCGGTCTGGCCGCTGATCTGGGGATGATAAACAGATGACATTTTAACCTCAACCCCCAGGGATTGACAAAACGCCCTCCAAACCTGAGATATGAATCGTGGTCCTCTGTCCGACACCATTTCCGACGGGATTTCGTGCAGTCGTACTATGTGGAGGACGAACAGATCAGCAGTCTCCTTAGCGGAGGAGAGTTTGGGCACTGGGACAAAGTGAGCGGGCTTAGAGAATATGTCCACAAAAGTGAGGATTATGGAGTTTCCTTCAGAGAAAAGGCAATCCAGTAACAAAGTCCAGGGCCACACATGCCTAAGGTCTGTAGGGTACAGGCAGAGGCTGAAGGAGTCCTTTGGACGCTCGTGTGACGTCTTGTTCCAGGCACAGACAAGCAGAGACGTAGTCCCTGAGGTCCCTGGGCAGGGTGGGCCACCAGAAACTAGAGGAGAGTTGGGTCAGAGACTGACTTACCTCTGGGTGAGCCACCAACTGGGAATCATGCGCCCATTGGAGAACCTCCATCCAGATGAGCTGTGGCGTCCAGATGATTAGGTGGCTGGGGGGACAGCCTACTTGGGTAGATCCTTTGGAGGTGGCCTGCTTGACTTTGTCCTTGATCTTTCACTGAAGAGCTGCCACTAAGCACCGCTGTAGAAGGATGGTCGAGGGCTCTTCGGAGTGGGGGCTGGCAACCAGGAAGGACCTGGATAGGGAGTCAGGCTTACCATTCTTGGGTCCCGGTCTGTAAGGGTAAAGTTAAAGCGATCAAAGAGTGTATTAATGAGCTATGAATATTAATCAAAGAAGCTCCGTATGATATTTAATGTTTCAGTGAAACAATGTTGGATGCTACTGTTTCTGACAAATTTATTATGATTAATGGCTATTAAATTGTAAGGAAAGACAGAAATAAAAATGGTGGTGGTATTATTGTTGTCTACATTAAATTCAACATTTGTTTTGATATTCGTGAAGATCTTACTAATCCTGACTTGGAAATGATTGCTGTACAGATTGGACAGGATAAGCAAAAGCCATTTCTTGCATGCTTTTGGTACAGACCCCCAAACTCGAGACTTGATATTTTTGACAAATTTGAGTGTGTTTAGTAGAAAATGTAATCAGGTGACACTTTAGTTTTGTTGATGGGAGATTTAAATTGTGATGTCTCAGCTAAAAATACAAATTGTTATACAGATCTTTGTTGGCATTGGCTCATCAGTATAATCTAAGTCAACTGATAGCAAAACCCACAAGAGTAACTGGGAACTCCTGTACAACCATTGATTTGATATTTACATCCAATATAATGAAAGCATCCCATAATGATGTTGTGAAACTAGGTCTTAGTGACCACTACATGATTATTGTTACTTGGGGAAATACAAAATCTAAATAAATAAATAGCGTGCTATACACAAAATGTATGAGAATGATTTCATTCAGGAAATAAGATATGAGAAATGGGATGGCATTTTGAATATAGATAATGCTGAAAAGGCCTATAAATCGTGGTGCACTAAATTCAAATCAATAGACATGCCCTCGTTTAAATGATGAGAGTAAAGGCAAACCATGTTCCGTGGATCAATGGCGATACTAAAGAAATGATGCAATAAAAATAAAAATAAAGATTAAAGGATAAACCTATTGAATAGGACGATTTGGCCGACTGGAGTGATTACAGAAAATTGAGAAGTGAAGTTACGTCTGTAATGAGACGCCTTAAAAAGGAGTATGTGAAAACAAAAACAATGGAAAATCACAGTAATAGTGCAAACACTTGAAATGCCTAGAGTTTTGTTCTACCTAATAAATCATCCAAGCGTTCTATCCATAATGTTAAAGTGAATGGTCAACTAGTTAATGATCCACTTACTCTGGCAAACGCATTTAATGATTATTTTCAAAACATTGTAAATGAATTAAGGAAAGCTCAAGAAAATAGCTTGAATTATGATATTTATATGCCTCTTAAAACCTTATTAGAATTCACAAATGCCAGTCAAAATGCCAGTCCATAAGGCTCCTGGAATCAACAATATACCAGTCAAAATTATCCGCATGGTCATTCCAAGCATTGTTCCGATTCTAACTCACATCATTAATCTGTCTCTAACAACTTGGGCCATACCCAGTGAGTGGAAAGCCGCCAGAATTGTTCCTGTATTTAAAGGTGGTGATCCAACCCACACTGGCAATTATCGCCCTATTTTTCATTTTACCTATTTTGTCTAAAGTGCTTGAGACACTCGTTAATGATCAGGTCCTGAAATTCCTCTCCGATAATTCAATTCTGTTGACACAGCAATCTTGGTTTAGGCAAGGTCATTCAACTGTGACGGCCTTACTTAATCTTACTGATGATCTTTTGTACAACATGGACCAAGGGTTGGTGACTGCTTTTATTACACCTGGTCTAAAGAATACCATAGACGATAGTATCCTTATTTAGAAATTACGCTGGTATGGCTTCAATGAAGTAAGTGTCTCATGGTTCACAAACTATTTGTGTGGCAGATCTCAGTCCACGGTAGTGAACGGGTCAATGTTTCCTGCAATTGAAGTGAAACATGGCGTCCCTCAGGGATTGATACTCGGACCCACATTGTCTCTGGTTTTCATAAATGATATTGTAAAATATCATTATGTGCTGATGACACGAGTCTTTATTTTTCGTCAAGTAAGCCAACTGAATTTGTTTTTGTCAATGACGATCTAAAAAGAGAGTCTTCCTGGTTTCGTTTGATACTAAATGCAGAAAAATCTGAGTTCATGCTTATTGGCTCTAGTCAACGTTTGAACAATTTCATACTCATTCCTTCACCTTCTAAATTAATGGTAAGTCACTTAAAGAGGTGAATAGTTGTAAATACCTAGGTGTCATTCTGGATCCTTGTCTCACGCGGAGACCTCATATCGAGTATGTGAACTGTAAAATTCGTCAAAACTTATTCTTTCTGCGCAAGCTGAGGTCATTTGTTGATATAAGTACAGCAAAAGCACTTTATAATAACTTAATCCAATCCCAGCTTGATTATTGTTCAGTCGTATGGAGCAATGCAACTGTCACCCACTTATGTAAACTACAAATCTTACAGAACTGGGCAGTGTGAATTGTTCTTAAATCCGATTTCTATAAAAGAACTTGTGAATTATCTGAAGAATCAAATATAAAACCCATAGGTATTCAAAAATAGATAAATTGATCATGCTTTTTAAAGTTTTGCACACAGGTGTTCCAGTAAATATAAACTCTAGACTTCAAACCCGACATAGCACCTATAACTTTAGAAATCATAAAAGTAAATTAAGCCTTCACAAACCAAAAACAGGATTCATGAAACGCAGGTTTTATTATTCTATGTAGTTCACTCTTATTTAATATTTTGCCTGAAGAAATACGTAAAATCCAAAATTTAAGTAGTTTCACTAATAAAGTTATACGAGTAATGTCATTCAGAGAAGCATAACGCCCAAACCCATTACCCTATCATTCTATATTTTAAGTTACCTCTGATTAATCCTTGTGTTTTGTTGTTTTCTCTTCTATTTTATTGAATTTGATCATCTAAAACCATGTTCACCGTATATATGTACACATTTTTTTCTCTCTCTCTTTGTTGGTATGTTGACGTAATTGTTTTTTTTTAACTATGTAATGTGGACCCTTTTGAAAATCAGCTGTGCTGAAAGGACCATCCACCCTATCAGTGGAAATAAATAAATAAATAAACAGAGCCCACCAGGCCTGGTGGGAGTTAAGTCACTTGGCAGTCTTCAAATATTCCAGGTCACAATGATCCATCCACACCACAAATGGTTATTTGGCCCCTTCTAGCCAATGATGCCACTCCTCCAGGGCCAGTTTGACGGGCAGCAGTTACTGGTTGCCGATGTCGTAGTTCCTCTCAGTGGGCAAGAGGGGGCGCGACATATAAGCATAAGGGTGCAGCTTGTTATCACCAGGGTCCCGCTGGGAGAGGAGTGGCCCCCACTCCTACTTTGCAGGCATCCACCTCCACCACGAACTAACGCTCCGAATTGGGTTGATGCAATATGAATGTGATGGTAAAGTGGTGCTACCAGCAAGCTGAAACCCCGGATAAGCCGTCGGTAAAAGCTAGCGAATCCCAGTAAGCACTGGACCTCTCTCCATGTAGAAGGCACAGGCCAGTCCTCTACTGCTCTTACCTTCTCATAGTCCATGGCAACGCCTCCTGGAGAGATCACATAACCAAGAAAAGTGGTCTCAGATAAATGGAACTCACACTTCTCAGTCTTGACGAAGAGCTGGTTCTCCAGGAGACATTGCAGGACCACTTGGACATGCTGTTTGTGCTCCTTCAGGGCGCTGGAGAAGACCAG
The DNA here is from genome assembly GCA_029721435.1 of Gymnothorax reevesii. NCBI lineage: Eukaryota > Metazoa > Chordata > Actinopteri > Anguilliformes > Muraenidae > Gymnothorax > Gymnothorax reevesii. The sequence goes on from CM056579.1 coordinate 44,317,870, forward strand.
GATGTCGTTGAGGTAAACAAAGACGAAACCATTGATCATGTCACAGAGAACATCGTTGGCCAGGTTCTGGAAAATGGCCGGGGCGTTGGACAGGCCGAAAAGCATTACGCTTGTAGTGGCTCCTTGGGGTGTTGAACGCCGTCTTTCACTCGTCACCCGCCCAGATCCTGACCAGGTGGTACGCGTTCTGAAGATTGAGCTTCTTGAAGACAGTAGCACCCTGAAGGAGTTCAAAAACAAATTCCATTAGAGGAAGAGGTTATCAGATCTTTACCGTAATAGCGTTGAGACTTCGGTAGTCGATGCAGGGGCGCAGTCCGCCATCCTTCTTCTTGACAAAGAAAAAGCCTGCTTTCGCCAGAGAGGAGGACAGATGGATGATGCCAGCAGCCAAAGAATCCTCAATGTAGGCCTCCATGGCTTCCTGTTCTGGGCAGGACAGGGAATAGAGGCGGCCCTTGGGTGGAGTGGAACCAGGCAGGAAGTCGATGAAGCAGTCATATGGCCAGTGCGGAGGGGGGGAGAGAGCTCTGGACTAGGAGAAGACCTGTGCCAAGAAGTAGTACTCCCTACAGATCCTGGTCAGGTCCACAGGATGCTCCACCGAACCCAGAGCTGCTGCCGTCTTAGGCACCCTCTGCAGACAGTTGCTGTGGCAGAAAGGGCTCCACAGCAGAACTCTCCCGGTTGACCACTCCAAGGGGTGGTTGTGCAGTGCCAGCCAGAGGAAATCCAAAGTACTGGTGTGCGAGGAGATAACAAAACAATAGAAATCAACAAATTCTGACTGATTGCCAGAAACACAAAGAGAAATGGGGAAATGTTTTGGGTAACTTTGCTAAAGGCAGGGCCTGCTAGCGTGTGCACATTAAAGTGGACTGAAACATTGTAGAGGGGAGCTCTTAGCCTGCAAGCCAACTCTCGGTCGATGAAATTTGCATCTAACCAGGAATTGAACAGAGCAGAGACCTGAAGTTGATCGGGACCGAAGCACAAAGTGACCAGGAGCAGACAGTGTGGCTGTGGAGAGCGAGTCGAGACCCTGCCCAGCCGTGTCTTTATAATCATGACTAGGCATTGGCTTTTAATGAACACTCCTGAGGGTAGTGTCCAGCTTGGCCACACAGCGCAGCGGCTGGATGACTTCGACTGACGCACCAACGGGGTGAAATGCGAACGGTCGAACTCCATTGGCACCTCAGCCGGGGCATCCATTTGCTGTGAAGGAGAGGTGTCCATCGAATCAAACGTTCGGGACAAACTTTGAAACTCTCCTCTCTCCCTCCTGCGCTGAAGAACCCGACTATCAATACATATGGCTTGGTCAGCTAATTCCTGGAGGAAAGGAAGGATAATGGAGGGAGACCCCAAGCATGGAGTAGCAGGCAAAATGACTGGTTTATTATTCATTGTACAAAGTTTGCAAAAGGCACACAAGCGTACAAACAATGACAATGGGAAATTCAAAATACAAAATAGAGAATGGCTTACACACTTCAGAAAGAGAGAATATAGCAAAGCCTAAATAAGTAGTGAAACACACTGAGATGCGGATACGCGAGCTCTGAATTAAAGTTACATTTAGAAGAGAAATTTAGACGCTTGAAAGACTGAACTAATAATTGAATTATTGGAGTGAGTGGCGAGAAACTATGCTGGCAGACACAAGACAGTGAAGACAAGCTTCGGTTGGCGCTCGTCACAAGACATTCCACTATCAGGGAAAAGCAGGCAATATGCTACCCTAGATTGAACAGAATGGTGCAGTAAATGTAGCAGGGGGTCTACCGAAGTGCTTGAGCAGTTTCCATTTAAAACTAGCCAAAACCTCGGCATTCAAATTCTTTGACTTTGGTATAAATTCTAAAACAAACAGCCACTTTGAGCGAAATGCCACCACATACAATATTATTATCAAAGACTAAAGGTTACTCTTTCTAACCAATGTGGCAAACAAGCTCAGTGATCATCATGGCTTTGGTAAATCAAGAAAAAAAAACAGCTAGCCAGCTAGCCATAAGTAAAAAAAAAAAATAATAATTTTTACTTGCTCTTAAAATGGACAAAAACCTTTCTTCGTTGAATTCCCCGCCAAAGACATAGATGTGTTTGGTAGAAGGAACACTCCTGTCCGGTTTCATTCGGAATTATTCACATCACATCACATCGTCCAAGTCCGTATCTTTTTTAAATCCCGGAAATGTAAGTGAGCATTTCAGGCCGGTTTCGAAAGTCTTTTTTTTCTGTGCAATTGCATTATTTTCAGCTGCACAACATTAAAAGAATACGACCGAACTTGCAGTTAGGCAAAGGTTTTAATACTTTTCTGATGGTCCAATCAATGTCTTTCAGTTACTGTGGAAAGTTTATACTCTCTGAAATTGGGTATGAAATGTGTCAATCAACAGATCATTACCCCATTATCATGTGGGCATGAACTATAACCATGTTTTACGCCGATGAGCCAAAGTAAGCAATTGATTGACTGGCTATCAATGGGAGTACATTGGTAGATATAAGGGAACGCTGAATTCATTCATGGAGGATTCTACATTTAAATCCACAATAGGGAATTATGCGTTTTTGACATGCAATGACTATAATTGATAGTGGAATGATGTAGCATCAATACCATGTTGATTTTTCCCCAGAAAACTGATTTTTCTTAACTACTTAATTGGAATACCATTGGCTCACTATAGCTGAAGTGGTTGCTACAAAGGACAACAATTTTTTCTGTCACAAGAGACAATTTTTTGAACTGCAGGATAGATACTATGGGCAAGTGTATTGAGCAGTTTGCATATCAGGCTTAGCTGAGGAGTTTAATTCATGCAACTCTTGGGAAACGGAGATGGGACTGAACTAGTCCATATTCTAAACCATGTTCGAGCTCAGCTTGCTAGTAAATATTCAATAACTGATGTGGGTGTGCCATCTAGTGATAGAATCGTGTAACTGTGTGCATAAAAGGAGTAGCTCCATCTCTGCTGGTATCAACATTTACGCAGAGGGGTTACGGTCTGGACTTTGAGCAGGCTAAATCATAAATAACTTTTATGTCACCAGATATTTCTATCCAACTGAGATAATTCTTGCATAACTCAGAAGTGCATTTAGGGTTATCAATCCTCAACCAATCTGGCAATGCGTGCCTCACAAGGATGCTGTGGTACTTCTTTTCATCTTGCTATAAGACCACCAGCTCCTGTCCAACTGACTGAACCCCAAACCAAAATATTGTCACCTCCATGTTGTAAACAATAATTTTTGAAGCGTTCTCCAACTATACGGCTCACATAAGTTCTGCATTTGGGTGAAAAAATTTCAAATTTTGATTAATCAGTCCAAAGGATTTGTTCCCAGTCCACTGGTGTCCAATCCTTGAATTTCTTGGTAAACTCAAGTCTTTTTTTGATGTTGCCAGCTCTTGGCAGCAACATGAGCAGTCAGACCATTTTCACCATTTTTACGAGAACCTGGAAATAGTACGTCTTAATACCTTCATCTCTTCACTTCTGGTATTATTAATAGCATCACAGAGTTGTCATCCTGTCAACTACTGATTTGTTTGCACTTCCGTTTCTAACCTCTATCACCGCTAGTTTTTAGTGAACCAGTGTCTTTAAAACACTTAATGGTGTTTTGTCAGTGTCATGGCAGCATTTAACATCTTCAGCATCATGTGTAACCACAATTCAGCTACGAACAATCTCAGTGAGTTCCCTCCATTGTGCCATTGTGTTTAACACTGTGACTCAACTCAAAGTTCATGTCACTTTATATACTGGAACATCTGACTACAGAGGTCATTTTGCCTTATAATGTTGCCTCAAACCAGTTTAAACAAATATTTTTTGCATCAATAATCATGGAATGAGCCTTCATACATGCATTCAGGCTATGCAACAGTTTATTACCCATATTTTATTTTACCTCAGTATGCCTTTGGCAATGATTTTTTTGTTCTCATTGCCTACAATAGTATATTTCAATACATCTTTCCCAAAAAATTATGGAGAAGTAATATAATAGGGCCCCTTTCGGATGAAAGTGCTGGTGGGTAATCATCACTGCTCACTACTGTACTTTGAAATAGGTTGGAATGTATCCATTGTTCAGTTTATAATGATCAAACCAGTCAATAATCATCACAAAGTAATCAGTCACATTTCAAAAGTAGTTCGTTAAAATCTACTTTTGTGGGATTTAAACAGGAAGTTTTAGAAGGGCGAGCTATAGTTTCAAAGGGAGATATTTTTGAATGTACAATATACCTCTTTATTGGTATTATTTATTTATTTGCTCCTCTTCTCTTCCACTCTATTAATTATTTTGAGGGGAGCACACAAATACGCATTTGGGTGTGAGGATGATTGTGTTTCTACTGAATTGTACTCTGAAGAAAAATTATTATGAGCGGTATTGTTGATAGTTGTTTTGATACTTATGTTATCGCTGCAGTGTTATCTCCTGAAAATACTTGAATCCTGTCAAAACCAAAATACTTCATCTGTCTGTAATTCTTGTGAGAAACTGGGGGCCCGGTTTTCCGTCCCGTGCTAGCGACGTACACAGACGTAACATTACCTCTGATCCTATTTTCTCCAGGTCTCACAGTCTAATTGGTCATTTTTTGCCAGTGCATCACTCAACTGGGCACGGACATGAATTTTGAAGACGTGGTTCTATTTCTCGGGGGGTTTCATGTACAAGGCCCAAGAAATAAAAAAAATTGCCACATCATAGAAAATGCTAATAATAAAAAACAGATTTTTAAAATTCCATGTACTTTTAATCCATGCAGAATGTGGTTGTTGTTGTTTCTTGTTGGAAAATGCACCGACGTCCCTGTAACCAATTACATCTACATGGGAGCATATGTTGCTCCAAAATTCCAAAAGATCTCTCTGAGGTAACAATGCATCACAAACGTGCCATTCACACATGCCGTGTCCACTTATGCATCCCCACATCATGACAGATGCTGGCTTTTTGACCTGATGTTGATAAAAGCTTTCCGTATCATCTTTGGTCTTGATAACATGGCAGCTCTTTTTTTTCCCCCAAAAACCTCTTGAAATGTTCACCTGTCGGTCCACAAAAGTGGTTTCCTGTATGATGCTGTCTATTTCAGGTGACCTGAAACCCAGAGAAGTCCACAAAACTTTTGGCCAGTTTTGAAGTGGCATTTGCAAGTTCTTTTTGGCGTTGGCCTTCACCCACCAAGATTTGATGGGATTCCTTCCAACTGTGAATCATATTACGCACTGTAGAGGGTGAAATGCTCAAAATCCTTCAAATATGCCTTTAGGAGCACTGTTTAGAAAGTGATTTTAAGCTTACGCATCTATTGGAAAATTGGTGAGACTAGATCCATCTTTGGTCTTGAAGGACTAGGCCTAGGACTAGGAGGCTGCTTTAATACTGTACCTGATTAGTTCAAATGTTGAACTTCACCTGTTTCTCATCACCTTATTACAACTTGCCACATCATTTTTAGTCCTAAATTCTCTCTGCGCCAGCTTTTTAGGAGTCTGTTGCAGTCATCAGATTTGAATATGACATACAGTGAGCACCAAGATTACTGGCATCCCTAACTGGCAATGCACAAACAATACAAGAAAATATAAACAACATAATTATAGAGAAACAGAATATATCAACATCTGTGTAATACTTTATTAATGTATTGATGGAAACAGCCAAAATCATAAATCTTTTAATACAACATAAATGTCAACAAAATCGAGGTTCCATAATACTTGGCACCCTTCATTTAGTACTTAGTGCAACCACCTCTGGAAAGGATAATAGCCTGGCATCTTTTACTGTAATTTTTGACAAGGTTAAGGCCTACATTTGGGCAGATTTTGACAGTTTCAAGATCCTTTAAATTCTTGTGTTTCCGTTTATCAACTGCCCTCTTCAACTCAGCCAACAGGTTTTCAATAGGATAGGGTCTGGCGAGTGAGGTGGCCTTTGCAGAACGCTGATTTTACTGTCAGATAATTATTTCTGTGTGGATCTTGAGTTATACTTTGGGTCATTATCCTGTTGTAATGTCCACCTACAGCCAAGTCCCAGCTTTCTTGCAGAGGCAACCAGATTGTCAGAAAAATATCCTGATGCTTGGTGAAATGCATTATGCCATTAATCTTAACCCAGGCCATTGACCTCTTGAATTAAAACAGTCCCAAAACATGGCTGACCCACCATCATGTTGCACTATGAGTGTGAGATGCTTCTCTTTGTATGCATCTCTGTTTCAATGCTAAACATGCCGATGCAGCATCTGACCGAAGCATGTCAGTCTGTTCTCATCTGACTAAAGCACCTTGTTCCAGACATAATTTGAATGACATTTGGTGAACTCCAAGTGCTTGCTGCTGTGTCCTCTGGTCAGTAAAGGCTGTCTTCTGGCAACCCTTCCAAAGAGCCTGTGGTTGTGGATGCAGGCCCTGATGGTGCTTTTTGAAACCGGATAACCCTAAGATAACCACCAAGGCCTCCAATTCCTTCACAGTGATTCTTGGGGATTATGTTTCCTCTCTCACCATTCTTTTCAGGGTCCTCGGATGCAAAATGCAGTTTAGTCCACCGCCCTTGATGTTTTCAACAGTTTCAAATGTTTTTTTTAAATGCATTTTATTCAAAAGTAAATAAGTAATACAACACTGAGCCATTTTTGTAACCATTAGCAGATTTATGAAGGTCTCTGACCATCTGCCTCTTTTACACTGGCATTTGATTTGTTTTCTTCATTGTGTTGGATGACAAAGGAATGTTGCATGTTTGTTACCTCATTTTTATACCCTAGTGAAACTATAAGTGATGTAATGGCTCAATGTAGTTCCTTAACACTTGGTGAAAACCTATATAAGTGGAACTTAATACCTTGTGTAATATTGGTAGATGTCATTCACTATAAGCTGTAAGGGTGCCACTAATGGTGAAACCTTGATTTGGAGGAAATTGATATTTAATTAAATCATTAAACGACTTCGGTTGGTTCCATTGGAACATTAATATCAAACAGTAGATCTCATATGTTATCTAGAGTTTCTCTACAAATATTTTTTTTTGAATTTTTTAAAGTATTTTTTGTGCATTGTCAGTCAGGGGTGCCAGTAATTTTGCAGCCCACTGTATATTGACAGGTGACAAATTGGTGAAAAAATCAACATAAACAACCTTAGTAAGGTGCTGGGCCTCCTTAACTGCCAGGTCAGCTTGAAATCCAATGGCAGAGAGTGTACACATGTAAAACTTAACTGGAGGAATGGAATACCTTCCTCAAAAGAGGTTTTCCTTTGTTTGGGGTTTTGATGATGGTGACCGATGGTGCTGTCTAACGATGGTGTTGTTGTTCCAAAGTCTCTCATATGAGTTCAGATTGTTTGAGATCTGGTGAACATTAAAGTCTTAGCATATACAAAAGTACTTTGGATTGTTTTTAAACACATTAAACCTTTCAGTGACCCTTTGTGCCCTGTGGGACTTAAGCCATTGTTATCCTGGAAGAGACCACTCTCATCATATTAGGAATGCTTCATCGTAGGATTTAAAGATGATCGCAGATAATAAATCTGCAGTCATTTGCAGTGACCATTCTGCCTTTTAGGAGACGATTGGGCCCAAACCATGCCAGGAAGATGAACAGAAGCGTATTTGTTTCCTTTCATTTTTCACACAACTGTGTTTGTCTGTATTTTATATAAACAATTGATTTCTCAAGTTAAAGCATCACAAAGTGTTGTTGGAGTGTCATGTAATAGTATTAACCTGTAGAAGTATGGTATGAAAGTAGTATAATAGTCTTATATAGATTTTTCAAATCACCGCTTTTTGATTTTATTTGCATTTTCTGCAATGTGCCTTTCGGAATGGGGGCTATGAAATCAGGTTGTGCTGGGCGGCACAGTGCCACAGTGGTTAGCACTGTCACCTCACAGCAAGAAGGTCATGGCTTTGAATCTGGCCTGGGGCCTCTCTATGCAGAGTTTCCATGCTCTCTATGTTTGTGTGGGTTTCCTCCAGGCACTCCGGTTTCCTCCCACAGTCCAAAGACAGGCACATTAGACTAATTGGACACACTGAAATTGTCCGTAGGTATGAGAGGGAGAGTGAATGGTGCGTGTGCCCAGAGATAAATTGGCGACCTGTCTAGGGTGGGTCACTGCCTTTTGCCTATAGTCAGCTGGGATAGGCTCCAGCTCCCCCCACGACCATACAGAGAATGGATCGATGGACGTGCAGAATGAGATTTGGTATTTACCTGAAATATTAGGCCATCCCCATAATTGATGTTAGAGCCACTGCTGAACTGAAGCTGAATGTATTTTATGATTATTCCAGTTAGTGCCAAAAAACATGTGCCAAAGATGAACAGCAGCTATGCCTATTTAGGAAATTGAATAATATGTTACGTGATAAAGGTATGAATCTGAAAAATGTATTGTGATGATATTACATATCATTTTATTTTCATTACTGAGAAATTTGTTTTAGTATTTGCAGGCATACCTTTCCGGTCGTTATGATGTTGCTAACTGTGGAGTCTGTGCGCCATTTCTCATGACCAGTCCCAACCTACCACTGGAGGCAGAGAAAGAATTATAGTCAAAGATTGCACTGTCAGAAAAAAATATATATTTCTAAACTGATGAGTCCTGGAGAAACCTACATCTTTCTTTGTTGGTCGTAGCACATTTTGATCCCAAAAAATCCAGCCTTCTCCTTGTAGGCAAGTAAATGTGCCCAACTGTCTTGTCTAAAGAAATTAGTTTTGTGGCATGCTTCGTGATTTTCGTAATCAAAATTGACCTTTGTAGCAGATTTTGATATGTGGAATTCAAATATACAAGTTTCAGCAGTTTTGAGATTTTTAAATTTGATGTGAATAATTCATACATACAAAATGCAAACTGTGGAAGGAATAGTTTGCACCAGGTCCATTGCAAGTCTATAAGTCCAATGCTTAAGACAGAGCTGGTATATACAGAATAAGGTTTTCCAGGTTATCGCAGAAATATGCGAACATTGAAGGCACGATTTTTGTATGTCTTGTCATTTTTAACTTGTAAACTTTTTTCGCTTGCTTTGTATTTTCATGTCAGGATTTTTTTTCTTTTTTTGTTTCATTTTATTTACACGTAATCATTTTTTGTCCCCCGCCGCGCGAATGCGCGAAGCAGCGGGATATAGTATTCACGACCGTCCGTACGTACGTATGTAAGTCCCGAATCCTTGTCAGCGAGATATCTTAAGAACGAATTGACGGATTTTCTTCAAATTTCATGTTAACATGTATTAGGGTGATGCCCCGGCGCCAGTCGATTTTGGGGACCCTTCGCGTCACTCTCAAGGGTACACCGAGACACTGTTCATTTTGACACGATTTGCCATTTCCTGGTGGCGGACAAAGACACGTTAGTGGCAAATGCTTGTTTCATTTATTTCTGTTTAGACTTAGAAAAAAGTAAATATAATAAAGCAAAGATTACAGAGAAGATGCATAAGAACCCAAGAAGCTTCAAATGCAGAATTCTCCATTATTCAAAATCATGTAAAGATTATACAAGAATGCGTTCAATACATGCAACAAAAAAGTTATTTAAGGAGAAAAAACCTTTGCACCCTCAAAAAAATGTAGTACATGTTTATTTACGACTTAAACGTGCATTTCTGAGCTGAGTGGATTTTGGATATACAAAATATATGAGCCATATTTATCTTACTGTATGATCACATATGAAAATGCAGAGTTTTAATTAAAAAAAAAAAAAAAAAAAACTCTTGCATCATTTTTATCTGCTGCTGCCACAGTTAGCTCATTAACTGTGGATATTTGCAACACTCAACATGCATATTTGGATCTATCACTTCAAACTCTTTCTCACATCAGCTACTTGTTTCTAATTCTAAGGTATGTGCCAGTCAGCAGACAGAAAAAGGGAACATCTCCGTGCCTACTGTTGCAGTCAAGCTAGCAGTTGCCCTGGCCTTGTATGCTGCAGAAACAAGACCCAGTTGATCTTAATTGCTTGGCAGTCATGTTTCTGTAGTACAGAACATGGTCATTGTCGCATACTGGGTACAACACTTTATCTTGCTATGGTGAATAGCATGTAGTATCCAGTATATTCTGGCGCAGAATGCGTTATGTAGTAAACAATTATGATATTTTGAACTCGGTTGTTATTCGGCACCCAACTTGTTGTTTTCTTTAAACTACAGAAATGCACCAGAAAACTTTCTGCAATATAATAAATAATACATATAATAAACCAAAGCAAGCCACTTTTGAACTGGTACGTTCTAATTAGCAAGCCCATGTGTGGCTATCACAGAGCATGTGTAGGTGTGGAAGGACTCCAATTTATAGCTTGTAAAGATATTCAAATAGCTTTTGTGTCTATCGTGTTTGATGGGGGAAGTAGGGCCCTTGGTGTTCCTGACATCAGTACACAATGCAGCATTTAATGTTATGTGGTTACAGTCAGATGGTAAATTGTGGCTAGGCAGTGTTACACATACTTCAGGTTTATGAGAGCACTGCAACATTCCACAATATTTTGTAGGTCTTATAGATCTGTACTATTGAAATGATGACTCAGTGACTTCTGTCTTATCCCTTTTTCAGTCATCTTCATGTTACCTGTCGTGTCACATTTCCATGCTAACCTCTTGGGATGAAATGCTTTGATGTTGTGACTGGGCAAATTGAAATGTTAAAGAGGTTTTTGGGAGCTAGAAACAAAAATAGTTGAATATTTCATTAATATCTTAAATTTTGGATGTATCTGGTAAATTTCTGTAAAAAATGTACAAAGAAGGAATACAACACTATCTCGAAGGCTATTATCACTGAATGTATTCTTTATAAATTCGTATTTATAATGTCTTGAAGGAAATCCATGTATCTGAACTCAATTAACAGTGGTGTGAAAAAGACTGCACTGATTGTTTGTATTTTGTTAGTCTGAACATTTATCCGTGTCTATGTGTACGTGAGGTTGTCACCACAGAAGATAAATTGTCATGCCACGTGTACATACCTCCCTCTCACATTCTGGTGTCCCTCATAGCATGCATAGTTTATTGTTGGCTCAAAATCTTGGCAGGTGTCCAAAGTAATCAACCTGGAAAATAATTTCATTAAACAGCCAGTTGAAACAAATAATGTAAACAAAATACTCATTCTAAACGTCTGCCCATTGCCACTGGTAACTGTACAGACTGTAGCAAGAATAATTAGCAGAAATTATGCTTGTTTATACCGATTAAAGTGTGCACAAAAAGACTCAAGGGATATTAATTGTTATGTAAACACGTAAAAGTAAAGCTAAATTAGAGGTTTTGAGAAAAGGAGCGTACTGAACTGTGGCATACTGAATTAAAATCCCTCAACAAAATGTGTTTTTTCAACTTTTTCCAATGCTAGTCATGTTTTTCTCCATTCATAACCAAGCCTTATTTCTCTTATCAATGTTTATGCCCTACTTGCTGGTTGGGTCGCAATATCCATCTACGTTTCAAACCAAATTCTTGCAAATAAATCTTGAACAAAGGTGCTCATAGACTGTACCCATTGGGTCCGGAAAGATTATAAGCAAAGGCGTTATAATTGCTGCAAGGTTATACATAGTTGCATTATTTATAATTTTCTCATAAGGCCAGTTAGTTAAGCATTAAAGTTTAATATAGAACAAGCAGATTATCATGAACTTTGCATTACAGCTGACTGTTGTGTAAAAGTTTTGAGTAAACCAGGTCATTTGAGATGATAAACCAGATTCGTTTGCAATCCTTTGTGATAGGAAATCATCAGCATTATAAAAGGAAATGATATGGGTAGAAATAACCATGCAATGTGATATTTCATTTGAGAAAGTTTCACTTACATAGGAGGGCCACTCAACGAGAGGCTGCAGGATCGAGGAAAATACTGGGATTTTCAGACAGGAATCAATATATTACAGAGAAAAACATCTAAAATCAGCATAAACAACAAATAACATCAATAATAAATAAAGACTGGCAATTCTGGAGGCAAAACATGTCTTGTTTATGACAGTAATCAAAGGAGACTGACCAGACATCGTTTCAGGTGACGGAAAGCTTACGGTAACTATGAATACTCCTTATTATGGTAATGAGCTGAAAAGCATCTCGGAGTGCACAACGGTGAAAATGAGGTGGATGTGATCCAGCCGCTGAAGTCCACAGATTCATTCCTGTCCATAGAGAACAGAAATCTCAGGCTACACTAGGCAGGGGATTTAGTGGAGCGGGTAACTTGAGAATAGCAGGGAAAAAGTGCAAATAGTGATACAAGCATGAAATTCGGCATAACTATTCTTCTTTGTCTGCTGTCTCATAATCAACCTCCGGCCACACAGAATTTGACAGTTTTTCAGAATGGCTTCCTTCCAATATATGAATATGGACATTTAATTCCTTAATCACTTATATATTTCTTTATCATTGTCAGTTAATGCTAAAATATTGAGAGCATCCAAGATGGCTGTCGTCATATCCAAAATGGCCGCCAAAGAGCAAATTATTTGCGTATAAGTTCATATGTACGCTAAAAAGTCAGGTAATAGACTGATCTGGGGTAAATCTAGCTGGATCAGTTTATTTTTGCAAGTAAGAAAATAATTAAGCTCTTTTTAATTAATTTTCATTCTAATTTGAAAACATGAACATAAAGGTAAATATAACATTGTAATAGTGTAGTGTCATTGCACTACCAGGGCACACTGGTTGACACTATAGCTGTGAAACTCAGCATGGGGTTCAATGCTAGCTAATGATAGAAATTTGTCATTAGTTTCCCAAATGCTGTTTCTCTAGCTTCTCTAGTTAAACTGCCGCACCTGAATTGACAGGATGTGCCAGCGCGGGAGAGCCGGGCCACAGAAGATGGGGCTATAGTCTTCTGGAAGGTGTACAGATCACACGGGAATTAAATAGCATTGGATGAATGATCGAGCTAGGGGTAGAATTGTAACATATCTGAGCCTAGTTGTATCCCGTATCTGAAAGTGCTTACATGTTGTATAGGTGGTAAAAGGATAAGGATTGGAAGGGTTGGTTTAGTTTATCTCTTTATGACTGTAAGAATGCCAAGATATGTGAATTCACAATGATTGTGAAGAGAATATGCAATTTTTGTAGCTTATAGGCTGAAAATATTCAAAATTTAGAGCAAATTTGCCACCATTTTGAATATGTGTCAGCCATCTTGGATATAACTATAAATTGAAGTGGCTGGAGGTTGATTTTGATTTATGGGGATATTAAGAGTTCTCATGCAAAGTCTGTTGCTTGTATCACCATTTGCACTTTTTTTCAACTACCCCGCTCCACTAATTATCAAAACTGGACACATGAAGATTGGAAAAACAAAACTTGTCCGATGTATCTTTGTTTCTACTGTGACATGCAGGTGCAAGGGGTCATAATGCGGTTTCAATAGCATGAATCCATGGACCAACCCACCTTGCCACAACTGCTCCAGCTGATGCTGGGGGGTGATCATCGTTCGAATGCAATAGCCTGATTGAGTATTGCATCACTTTATGGCCACAATTTACGAGAGGTGGAAAATCCAGGTTAAGAAAGTAAAAGTACATTCCAGTATTTTGCTCCAACCTCCTGGATCCACAAATCTGTATAAGTCCTCAGTCAGCAGGTAGAAATCACATCACTGACTAAATATTGGGGTGGAGGAAAAACATGGCAGGACTTTTCCTTTCTGAACCCTGGATTTTCCACTCCTGCAATTTACTCATCTTCTGATGGATGTATGCTTTCATAAAATGAAACTCCCATCACCTACAGTCCAGTAACTTTGGTAAAGAGCGCCCTATATTGACGAAAAATCTGCAATAAATTTCCAGACAAGACCAATCTAATGAGTCTCACAAACTAAGCTCATTAACAATAGGTCAAACAAAGCAATATACGCACAAATAATAGTTATTATGACACTTCAATAATGCTTCGAGAGACATGGTAAAATCCCTCCAGACCGCATGAGCCAACAATATTTGAGTCTGTGGAGCTTGAGCATCTTCCCCCTTAAAAAGCTCCAATGACAAAATGATCCAAAACCATGAAATAAAAATTATTAATCTATACTGAACATATAATATTCAGTATAGAAGTATACAAGTTAAATCTGGCTATTTATGTGTTGCCATATTTAAGACTTTATAAATCAAGATTTGAGCTACTCTTAGAGGGGGAAATGGCTTAAATGAAACACAACACTTGTAGTATTTAGAGTTACATAATATTTATGAATTTTAGTTCAAAGTAAAGGCCATAAGCAAATAATCTTTCTGAAAATTTAGCAGTGAAATTAAAAAAGAAATTAGTAGTGCAAATGAAATGAGTGCTGCAGTTGAGTCGGGAAACTCTTGCTGCAGTCACGTGATTGATTTTCATAGACCACCTGCTCTCTCCCACACCAATCACACTTGCACACATTCCACACGCCCACCAATCAGACATGACACGGTTATGGAGCGCTTTTTAAACTGTTCAGCTTTGTTGTGCTGCAGCTGCTGTTTGTGGCTCACCCTCCACCACCCCAGCGCCACCTGCTGTTTACATCTGCTTTTTGTACTTGGGAGGGATTAGGTGTCATTTCTCTCTTGGTAGATGTAACTCCTCCCTGTATTCAGGGTCTGTACGAGACGAGTAAGTGCTCTGAGTACCCAAAGCAGATACGTGAGTTGTCTCGACTGTAATACCGAGAAATGAAAATCGCTGGGAGTTAAAACAACACATTTCTGGGATCATAAACCCCTTGACCACAAGTATACTTCATCTGACAGTGATTTTCAAAATTATCTCCTGTATATGAGCCAAATTAGATGGCTCTTCAAGTGGCTCGCCACGCTGTCAGAGCCCTCAGTTACACACTGACAAATAATGAAATAATTGTAGGAACTTTTGATGCATGATGTTTAATATGAATGAATGATTTTCTAGTGGAATTTAGCATGATTTTTATCAATATAGATACGGGTGGACATAAATTGTCACCTATAACCTCTTCAAACCATAAACATGCCTTTTCTCCATGATAAAGTTTAGAGTTTTGTCCATTTTTCTGCGAAGCTGCATCAGCCAGCAGACATACTCTCTAAAGGAACAGCTTATTTTATGGTCAGAACATTCACCCTGCAACAGAAAGCTTGCTATTTACAATTCTCAATTCTCTCCAAGCAAAACACAAACTTGTATACATGCTTTTCACACCACGTAAGGAGAAAGTATAACTCACTAACACAGTTATATCTGAAATATACCTAATTTTGACAAAACAGACATTCCACTATCAGGAAAAAGCAAGCAATATGGTACTCTATATTGAACAGAATCGGTCCAATGAATGTTGTAGGACAGTGCTTCCCAAACCTCTCCTGGAGGCCCACCTGTCCTGCATGTTTTAGATCTCTCCCTGCTCCAGCACAGGTGATTCAGGTTGTCATCAATCAGCTGTAATGAGCTAATCATTTGAATCACCTGTGCTGAAGCTGGAAGAAATCTAAAACATGCAGGACAGGTGGGCCTCCAGGAGAGGTTTGGGAAACACCTGTAGGGGATTTATTAAAGCCCTGGAGCTATTTTCATTTTAAATGAACGAAAACCCAGGCATTTGACTTCGTTGAATGCAGTATAAATTTTAAAACAGATCCCCACATTGAATAAAATGCTCCACATAGAGTATTATTAGCAAAGGCTAATATTTACTCATACTAACCAATAAGGCAAACAAGCTCTGTGATCATCACGGCTATTTTAACCGAAAAAAAAAAATTCTAGTCCACAGAAACAGAGCAACAGAGCTCCAGTACTGGTCCGTTCAGAATAACTCCCATTGTCCATGTCCGCATCACATTTATATCTCGTAAATGTAACCTAAGCACTTTTGGGTTAGTTTTTGTGGTCTTTTTTTCTATGTACTTATGTCATTCAGCTGCACACAGTTGAAATAATACTATCTAGCTAGCTGTTATGCAAGGGTTTAAATACTTTTCATTTTCATTCATTTAAAAGGCTAATCGAAGGGTTGTGAAATCACATAGTATGCAGCCCCCAGACTGGCTGACTAGTTTTGTACAATGTAGATTGTGTTCACATTCTCAGTGGCCAACAGTGTCAAAATTATTTGAAGACGAATGCAAATCACTCCACAGATAGACTGGGATCCGTAAGCGCAATAATTTGATTATTGAATGCTGAGAATCACATTCAAGACGCATGTCTTGAAACAGTGGTTTGAAAATATTGTGTTTATTTGCAAATTCTGTAAAGGGCATTTGTAGAACTGGTACAGCAGCAAAACAGTAGTGTCAAAATTATAAAATAAAATGTAAAAACTTAACTAATATAATATGAGCCATGCACGTTGTAACGGTTGTGCTTTGTGCGCAGTTCAGTCGCACAGAGGACAGGAAGTTAAGGACTGCATTCAGGTGCAAGGATGGACTTGGTTTTATTTATTATGCCTATTGCACTACTGAAGGCACAAACATTGCAATAAAAAACAAAATGGAAACAAGGTTCCTTAATGCTATTAGTAGTACAGACTCTGGGCTTTAGCTTCAGTAACAATGTATTAATAGTAAAACAAAAGGAAACAAGGTTCCTTTAACTAAAGTGCTGGTATAAAACAATAAACCGCACTTAGTTATATATTGAGAATAATTCACGCAACACGCGGAAAGTACATCTATACAAGACTAGGAATACAGCGACAGCATGTAGAGACCAGATCAACCAGGACTGGGCCACTTCTTTCGACTAAACCCTGGATGAACACAAAAATCTTTCATATGAGCATTTTATTGGTGCAAAAAAAAAGACTAACGTTTCGATGTACCAACGTCTTTCTCAGAGTCAACAGTAATGGCCAAGGTGTACAGAAAATAAAAAGATTTCACCCCACCTTCACCCAAAAGCATTGGTTCATTATAGGATACGTGTGCTATCTCAATAGCCGGTCCTGTGTTAGCACTCACAAGAAAAACAGAGATACAAAGTATCACGAAGCGTTAACATAAAGCACCGTTACAAAGAAGTCATTCATAAAATTGCAGATAAACAATGTTGCACAATATTACAGGAAACATGATCGGCATAATTCTTCATTTAAGCTGGAGTTTGCGATTTTTCAAAAAATCACTTTTTGTCATATTTATTAAAACTGTTACTATGACCTGACAGTGGGATGTGAGTCAGATGATCTTTGAGAAAATCAGAGTCATCAGGCTCGATCTAGTGCTTCTAATTCCTTCTGCAAGATTTCACCGTGACTGGGACAAAACAGGGCGGTGACCGACTGCCCACAGCAGCAAAATGTTCAGCAGACGGATTGGCCTGCATATTCACCCGACTTGTCACCCAATCAGTTTGCATGGGATGAACAAAGGCAGCAAGTTCGATCACATCACGTACCTGCGGTCAACCTCCACCAACTGGCTCAGCGATCAGTCGCAGAACTGCAAGCTATCCCTCAAAGTTATTTCCAACGCCTGGTTAACTCCATACACCAATGTTGCTAATAATGTGTGAATGCTAATGGTGTCTTCACCAGTTATTGAATCTTCTGTGTGTTGTGTGAACATCATATGGACGGGTGGATGACTTTTTTCATCAGGGTAGTAAACAAGTGTTTAATCAAAGTTATTAGTTTTGTGTTTTCCGTTCTTGAGCCATCGAAGAATTATTTTGTCATTCATTGTCACCATTTTAGTCGCATTAGCTTATACTTATATGCAGAAATATTTTCGACCCTTAACTTCTTTTGAGTAGTAAATATATTTTATTACAACTAAGGAGCAGTTCTTTCATTAGCTTTTTACTTTAGAAGATAGCTGTCTTTCACTTTAACTAGGCGAGTCCCTTTGACATTACAAGGTATCTTTTTCAAGGGAGCCCCAGCTAAGGTTGTTAGTAATCTAGTATCTCAGAATCGACATACAAACTCCTTTAAAAAAGAAAAAAAATAAATAAATACTGTTGCAAATCACACAATCATATGCTTTGAAAGACAGGATGAAGCACATTCAATGAAAGCAATTACAAACTAGAATTGAATTTTTCTCCAATTCCTCCTCTACATTTTTAAATGCTCAAATTGGGGTCGGCTCTTTTAATTTCATATGTGTCTGCAAGTATTTCCTGGCTCAGGGGTAGAGAGCATTACGGCCTATTTGCCAAAATATTGTGCAAACCTGGGGAAGGAATCTAAAAGGGTCTCTCATTTAGGTGCAAGCAATAATTACTCATTTCGAGTGAGATGTTCCCACCAAAATAAGAGGGGAGCAGACTCAGGATGGACCTATATGAATCAGCGAGGGAGTCGGCACAGGGCAAAAGAAGGCCACTGAACTCTGAAATACAAGATGCAATGGGGAGTGAAAGCTTTGGAGCCTGTGATAAAGCTCAAAGGTCTGTGGTACGCAGTGTGTAGCCAATGCAAGCATTGGGCGGAGGCATACAAGAGATCACTATAGTCAGGAAAAACAAGGAATGCAACCTTGATCTAGTTTTTCCCTGCTTTCTAAGAAAACCAATATGTTTCTAAAACTAGAACTATATGCCTAGAAGGCATTTATTCAGGACACCCAACTCAATCACATGAGGTCATGTTATGTGTAGTCTCGTCTTCATGACTCGATACCCAGATGCTTCTGGGTAATTCCAGTTCTCCATGTGCACAAACGGGCGGACAAATGGCAACCAGGCAGGCACGCTTAAACTCAAGCTACCAAAGGATTAGCCCTTGTTATAAAAGCCTAACTTGAGCCTAAGTTTTTTTGCTAAGGTTTCAATGGGAGGTTTAAAAGTCAATAATCATCTATTACATTGCCAAAATATTTGTACTGTGACACTCACTGAGCCTGACAGCCTTGCACAGTTGCAGTATTAGGAAGCGAAACTGACATCTTCCAGGCATTAAAAAAACAGCATCAATTTGGTTTTTATTCTATTCAGCAATAGTTTAAAATCAATTCCATAATACCAAAGTCAGACTGCACATCCTCCACTGATTCAGTAAGGGTGGCGCCACTGCAGAAAAGTATTGTTAGCAAAAGAAATTGAGCCGTGCATTACCTACACTTTGACGCAGGTTATTAACATAGAGCAGTGGTCTTCAACATTGTTCCAGGGGACACACTGTGTGCTGGTTTTTGTTCCAACCACAATTGTAATCGCAGGATTTTAACAAGCTGTTAATGCCTTAATTAGGTGTTTTTCATGTTTCGAGTTGTTTATCACTCTCTTTTGCCAAATATAACATAGAAACATCCATACATTCTATGAAGAATAAAATACCCTAAAAGATATTGTTTATTTCTATACTGTAAGAAATTTCAAGTAATACAATATTTCAAACAGGTAAAATTAGACACTGAGGAAATCAGTAAATGCCAAATTTATGGAGAGACATTTGTCTCTTTATTATTCAATCAAATAGATTAGATTTAGCTGCCGGATAGCTCACTCGGTTAAAGCATCGCGTTGCGAAGCAGAAGTGTCTATCAGGTCGCGGGTTCAAGCCCCACTTTGTACTAACCGGCAGAGTTGTGACCAAGTCATCATGTTCAAGTCAAATCAAGTCACTGGTCATTAGCTCAAACTGAAAGCAGACGAGGGAGAGCAATGAGGAGTGAAAGGGGGCAGGGGAACAAATTGGACAATGAGCTAACTAATTAACAAGCAGAGTGGGGAAACCTGAGAGATTTAAAAGCTTAGATAGGCCTACATTTAGGATCAGAAAGTGCTCAATGACAACATGAAATGCAGCTCATGGCTCTCCGTCAAAGATGTCATGTCAAAGAGAATATTTATTGAACGCATACAAGCATACATTGAGTTTGGTGGCATGGCTCTGTTCGAGAGATCCCTGCTCCTCCGGTGTGGAACCGAGGGCAGGGAGCAGCAATTAACCCCCCTTCCATAGAACAGAGCCAACAGCGACAATGACCTCAAACGGAGGAGACATTGTTTTTGAAAGACAGTTTAGTCATGAAAGAACAGGATTACAGAATGCTAAAAATGAGGGGAGGAGCTGGGGAGGAGGAGGGATGTTAAGCGAATGTGCTGTGGAGCCGCTTCTCAGAATGTGAGCTTAAAGGAAAATTCCGGTGTGAAATTGACTTGGGGTGTATTAAAACATGATAATGAGCACTAACTTTTGTCGAATACCCCACCTCCGTACGCACGCAATTTTTCAAAATAAATGGATTTTTAGCCGAAGCTCCCAACAGGCTTACAATGGTTGTGAATCGGGCATCGCATTGCCATGCATAGAAATCGCTATTTTTTTCATCATTAACAGGCTCAAAGCAGCTCCACACTTGATCGCTAGAATTCCGAGGGCCCTGACATTTAAAACGAGGCACTGAGAACTTTGAAAATGCACCGGTAGTTTATTAAAAAAGACTGTTTATGCAAACACTACCTCGATGTATTTTCCAGTCACCTCCACCTTGAAAGTCACGATAAGTCGATTGACAAGCACGAACGAATAGGAAGGATAGGGGAACAGATTGCAAAATATTTGTTTGTGCTCGTCATAATTTTTGCCAAGGTCTCTAGCATAAAAGTTTGAATCCCATATCACAAAATTTAACAATAACCTGGTTGATCCTGCCGGACTGACCCTGCTTTCCTGCTCTGGTGCTTCCTGACGGTGCCCTGATCCTGTTTTCTGCCACAGACGGGTGGAACTTGTCCAACCTAATAATTATACTGTTATACTATACTATACTATACTATTATAGTAGACAGCACTGGCACTGGTGGTGGCAAAGGCTGAGGGTGTTTCAACAAAAGTATACCCAACTTTTATCATCGATTATACTGCACAAAAACCTGTGAAAATAAATGCGTGGTTAAGCTGGGTTTACACAGAGGCACGATGCGTTACAAATTTCATTTTCCCTTCATTCGTGGCACATTCGTGACATTCGTAATGTGACAACGCATCTGAATAGGGTTCTTAACAACGTGTCGGTTTGTGACAGTCATGAAGCAAGTTTTTGGCTGCCAAAAAATCTTCCACAAATGTCACGAATCACCCTCAATTAGTGGAGTTCACAACTGAGCGTGTTGAATAGAGTGTGACAGCATTCGTGGTGTATTCTTGCCATTCTTTGAGCCAATACTGTCACGCATCGTTCCGAATCAACACGAAAGCTGTCAAGAACTGAACTGAATGACGCGTGACCCCTCTGCCCCGAATCATCAAATTCAATTCAAATTTGTGCTCATCGGTCACGGATTTAGATTCAGGACTTGTCGTTATTATGTGTAAACCCAGCATGAGGGTATCAATTTAAACCAGCTTTCTTTTGACATTTCTCACTTAAAATAAAATTCAGTAGTTTTTGTACAGTATGGACGATGATTAAAGTTGGGTACACATTTTTTGAAACACCCTGTATTATTTTCCTGTGCTTCCTCTTAGCTTTTTCCACCCATCTGCTTTTTTCCCCACTCTCTCCTACTGTCCTCTGATCCATCCACCCACGAGACTTCACTTCAGGCTGAGCGCTTACAAAGCAGACAGACGCACATGTGCACACATACACACACATACATGCCCACATATACTGATGTCAACCATGCTTTGTTTTTCCCTGACAAAATTTTGTTTACTGGCCTATATTTATTAATGTTATTATTTTCTTTGTTTTGCGCCATCTTGCCATAAAAAAACATCTCTGTCACCCACTGAGCCTTGGCTCGAAGGTCATCAGTAACATACTTTTTAAAAAGTATTCAGGCAGCAATGATCACAACCACTATGTCGGGATGTTGTACTTAAATCAATGAGTAATTGATCAAATAAGATACTCCACAAGTTTTAACATGAATGTTATCTGATGCACCTTTTTTGGGGGGTATTAATGATGTGTTTTGGGTTAGATAATGCATATTAACCAGCTGGGCTGTGCAACGTTTGGTAGCCTAACCCGCAGGTAAAGTGTCCACCAGGTCCACCTTCCTCTGGGACTTTTCCACAGAATCAACAGAGGCACTCGGTTACTGATTAGACGGGATTTTATGTCATCTCAGATGACCGAAGTCCCGCTCGGAAAAGCACCCATACCTCACAAGTCAATCTGCACAGGACCCCTGCTCCAGTTCTGGTAAAAACGGTTGCAGTTTTTTAAATTTTATTTAGTTTCTCAGAGGTCTAATTTATCCCCTGTGCATTTTCTGCCATATATGTTTGTGCTTATGATTGTGTGCCAGATCTTGGTACTCCACATCCTTCAGTGAAGACGTGTCACTTGTTGTATCTAGTGTTTGTTTTAGAGAATGGGAAGCACATGATCTGGACTAATTTGCTTTTGAATATGGGATTGACTGTGCTTATACTGAGGGGCACAATGCAGGTTAGACCAAAGAACCTTCCTGAGATATTCTGGTCTATACATTTCGAAGAAGAACTGTCCTTGCACTTGATGTTACACTTTGGTTCTTGCCCTGAGGAAAAAAATAATATTTGTCTTTATTAACTGAAGTCCCTTTTCCTCCTTTTGTACCATCATTGGTTTGATAAATAAAAGCAGGCTACCAGCTCGAAAAACTGATTGTCAGTGCATGAAGCATATTGTAGAAACAATTTCATTTCATTAGCAGAAAAAGATTCTGAACTTTGAAAGGAAAGGGGTTCTAAATATAGGTGACATGTATGTAAAAGTAGAATTTGTGTTCAGTGTTAAGTTTCTACCTTCTGTGCAGTTGTAATGTATTCAATGCTAAATTTTTTAATGGTTAAGGTACTTTCCTTCATGTTTTATATTTTCATATTTGAAATTCAGGTTTAAACCCAGCAGGGCTGGTCTGCCTGGTTTCATTTTTCTTTTGGGAAAACTTCAGTGGTTGACTAGTTTAAACTGGACCTAAATCACAGTTGGCCACAGCCGGATTTTCTTGTGGCAAGCTGAAATACAATGTTTGAGTTTTGGATGAACCACCCCTCAGGTCCCTTCTGGAAATATTTTTTTCTCTTAGAGCATTTTTTTTCTTTGTGAATTTGATACAGCTTCCATCGCTAATCATCATGAATGCCGATGTCAAGGAAAAAGCAGAGCCTTGTTGCTCTAAATTTAAGGTATAGTTTTTCTTGCGCATTGTCCTCAGCTCTTACCCCTTTTCCTGAAAAACTACATAAGCCTTCACATTGCTTGAAACTTTGTCTATTAACATTGCTCCAACTTGACTTTTTCCAACCCCCAGTACTCACACTATAGCTACCAGTAAAATTTCCTTAATTTTATCAAGTTTATAAATTGTAATGAAAGTACTTTTATTTACTGTTCAGATTTTCTGTAGTGGCAATTGGATTCAATGTAATGTTTCCTCGTGGTCAAAAGAGGAAAATCAAGTTTAACCCCAAAAATGTCTTTTCTTGTAACAGCTGTTCTTGGCTGCTCTGTCCTTTGTTTACTTTGCCAAAGCCTTCCAGGGGAGTTACATGAAGAGTTCCATCACTCAGATTGAGAGGCGCTTTGATATTCCTAGCTCTCTGATTGGAGTAGTTGATGGAAGCTTTGAGATCGGTGAGGTTTTTCAAACTTAACAACTATGATTAAACATTGATGTCTAATGATATCCAGAGCCCTTTATCCAGGAGTGACCATCAGGTCTTATTTTATGCATTTTTTAGGAATGTGGAAGTTTCTCTACTTGTGAGCACTTTATTTTAGTTTTTGCATGTGTTCCACCAGTGTCTTCAACAGCTCCTACACACTGCTCAAAAGTTTAGAGTCACTTGTTGTTTACATTGTTCTTTCTATTATTCACTGAACAAAATTCTACAAAGTAATTGAAACTTATATGCTACTTTTACATTTTGAAATAATGCATGAAAGATTTTTTTGAGCACGAAAATCACTTCTCACAAATTTTGCCCACAAAGTTGGTCAGGATGGACTAGGATTCTGACATGGGTAGCAAATAAAAATTTATTTTGGCAAAATCAGTGGTCAAATTAGCAGAGGGCAGAATACAGCACAGAGTCATGATGCAAAAACATTGTCAAAAACAGGCCTTGAACAGGTGTGCTTCAACAGGAAAAATGAGGCAAATATGGGTAAATTGGGTAAAACAGAATAAAGAAAATTTGGGTTGACAGACAGACTCAAATGACATTGGAATAGAAGCAATAATGACAAAGAGATTATTTTGATGTTACAACAGATTTGCTGAAATTGGATTCAGGATTAGACTTTGAGCTGGCCAAATCATTAATTTTATGTCACCAGATGTTTCTTTCCAAGTGAGATAATTCTTGTACAACTTAGAAATGTGTTTAGGGGTCATTATCTTGTTAAAAATAAAATCCCCGACCAATAAGTCTCTTTCCAGACGGCAATGCATGCCTCACAAGGATGCTGTGATACTTCTCTTGATCCATGATCTGTCAATTTTAATATCACCAGCTCCTGTCAAGCAGACTGAACCCCAAACCATAATATTACCGCCTCCATGTTGTACTGAGGCGTAGTTATTTTTAAAATGTTCCCAAACTCTGTGGCACACATAAGTTCTGAGTTTGGATGAGAAATTCTCTCATTTGTTATTTCTCAAGGACTTGTTCCCAGCCCGTTGGTTTCCAATCTTTGAATTTATTGGCAAACTCATGTCTTTTTTGATGTTGCCAGGTCTTGGCAGCAACACGACCAATCAGACCATTCTTACACAGCTGTCTGGAAATAGTAGATCTAGGTAGTTTCATAATTTCGTAATAATATCATAAGAAAGTTGTCATACAATTCATTGCAGATTTTTTTTTTTTCGCATTTCATTCTCAGATGACAAACATCAGAGACACTTCTGTTTTGCATCGCTATTGCCACCAGCTTTCAGCAAACTGCTCTCTTTGAAATACTTGATGGTGTTTCTTACAGTGCCATGGCACCGTTTAACGTCTTCAGTGTCATGTAAGGCCACACTGCGGGTATGAATAATCTCAGAGAGCTTCTTCCACCATGCTATTCCATCACTGCGCATCTGAACACATGCTGTGTAAAATGTAAATAAAAACAGAAACTTCATATATTGAACTTCATATTTATTTGAAAATAATACAAAGACAATATATGAGATGTGTATTTTATTGGTTTCTGGAAAATATGAACTCATACTGAATTTTATTCCAGCAAAACGTTTAAAAAAAGTTGGCACAGGGCCGTGTTTACCTCTGCATTACATCATGTCTTCATCAATCAACACTGCATGCGTTTGGGAACAAAGGAGACCAACTCCTGTAGTTTTTAAAGCAAAATGTTTTCCCATACTTGCTTGATGTAGGATTTCAGCTGCTCAATGCTTTACAGCCATCTTTGTCATATTTTTTGTTTCATAATGCACCAAACATCATCAATGGGTGACAGGTCTGAACTGTAGGCAGACCACTTAAGCACCCAGACTCTTTTACTACAGAGCCATGTTGCTGTTGTACATGCAGAGTGCGGTGTTTGGCATGAAATTGCTGAAATGAGCGAGGACTTCCCTTAAAAAAAGGTATCTGGGTGGCAATAAATGATGCTCCAAAACTTGTATATATCCTTCACCATTAATGGTGTCTACATGGATGTGCAAGTTACCCCTGCCATGTGCATTAATGCACCCCCATACTATCAAGGATACTGGCTATTGAATTGTTTGCCTCTCCTCTTTAGCCCAGAGAATGTGGCATCAGTGGTGGTTCTAGCTACAAAGGCGCCCCAGGCGAACCTCCCCTTTAGTTTATGGACTGAGTGCTAATCACAAGCTGGATGGTCCCTTTCCTCTTCAGCCCAAAGTATGCAGTATCTTTGCTTTCCGTAAATTATTTCATATTTTGATTGATCCGACCAGAGGACAGTTTTTAACTTTGCCTCAGACAGACTAAATTGAGTTCTGGCCCAGTGAAGGCAGCAGTGTTTCTGGATCTTATTTATATATGGTTTAATCTTTACACGGTAGAGTTCTAACTTGCATTTGTGGGTGCAGCAAGAGATTTCTCTGGATTCTCTGAATTTTTTTAATGATACTGTGTGCTGCAAATGATGAAATCCCCGAAATCTTTGCAATTTTACATTAAGATATGTTGTTGATTAATTGCTATTTTCGGAATGTGGAAACCCTCCCAAATTTTACTTATGAAAGACCCTGCCTCTTTGGGATGATCTTTTTTTTTACCAAATTATGTTACTGACCTTTTGCCAATTAACCTAATTAGCGGTTTGATGTTCCTTCAGGTGAATATTTTTTTTGCATCATAAAACTTCTACAGTTTTTTGTCACCCCCATCCAAACTTTTCTGAAGGGTTTGATGGCATCAAGTTCAAAATGAGCAAAAGATTTTCAAAAAACAAATTTCTCAGTTTCCACATCTTGTACTGGGTTTTGTCTTTGTTCTGATCTCAACTAAATGTACAGTTTAATAGTTTTCTAAATCTTGCATTCTGTTAAATTCTGTTTTTATTTACACTGTGTACAGTATCCCAACTGTTTTTGGAAATGGGGTTGTACCGTGAGATTGCTTCACTCCCCTGCAAAAGGCATTCAGGATATTTATTTTTCTTTGATTTGGTTCTCAACTGATTTCCTCATTGACTGTGTTATTACGCATGTAATATTTAATACGTGTCTTTGAAGATGGGCATAATTCACAAATTTCACAAATCCAGGTGATCTCTTAACAACACTGTGGAGTTTAAGTCAAGCGATTGAGCTAGCTACTCAATATTTTGTCATTTCCTTTCCAGAAAGCTGCTGCAGAGTTTATATTTATGTAGCCGTGAAGAATGGTGCCTCTACTTATCAGAAATTATAAAATAATAAGATGGAGGCTCTGTTATGTGAACAAGCATGGCCAGTCCTTTATTCTTTTATACGGTTTTTCTCCATGCATTACATACAAAACACATTTGGACCTTTTCCCTTCAAAATAAGTTTACCGGATATACTAGTATAAACTGTATAAAACAAATAAAAAGAACATCCAGACCACTATAATACAGGCCACTCAATAAAATAGATCACATTTAGGTTTTGAGCTCTAGTTTTGCTGTAAAAAATTTTTTTTTTTGATTTCATCCATGAAAAAATAACAAGTGATTCTAAACTATTCAGCAGTGGTATGTGTTGACACTAGTTGTGCTTGACAATGTTCTTTTGCCTCTCAGGGAACCTGTTGGTCATTGCATTCATCAGTTACTTTGGTGCAAAGTTCCATCGCCCACGACTGATTGGAGCCGGATGTATTGTCATGGCTGCTGGATCATTCTGCATTGCTCTGCCTCACTTCTTTCAAGGACCGTGAGTATAATGCAGCTTTTTGCAAACGCCATACAACGAATTCTTCATCCCCACCTGGCTGACGCATCTTTTCGACGCATTCCCGTAGCAAAGTCTACTAAGAATATCACAAAAATCTGAATTAAATTGCATCAAAGTCGTTCAAGATCCAAAATGTAACAAGCAAAGAAAATGATACATTTATAGGCTCAGAAACAAATATTATGGACAAACAGGATTTTCGAGTACTGCTCAGGTGGCCCAGCCTGAGGGAGAAAAAAGAGACAAACAGAGATGCATGAATAGGCCCCGTAGAGTAGCAACAACAACAGTGACTATAGCCTAATGGTACTCACCCGTATTAATGTGACGGGTGGGCCCGCATCTCTGCGCATCTCTGCTCTGGGACGGTTGGTGCAAATATTTATCAATCGCATGGCATTTAGTCTTTTTCAATATTTAGCCTTGGAAGCCATCGACCTGCTGAATTTTCCAAGAGTCCATGGGAGTGGATCAAGCGGATCAAGTGTCTCTTGAGGCCATGTGCGTTAATTAGTGGGTGCTGCCCCCAAATTAGAGCATCGGGTCGGGGTGCCATCTAATGAGTGACACAGTAAATACCTAAAATTTTCAGTAGAGATTGCAATGTATTCTGAAATGTGCTGATTTTCAAACACAGTGTGCACAAAAAGTGTAAAAAGTGCAACTTATGGAGACAATTTCAGTAATGAAGCAATTGCGAGACCACTTTGAAACTTTTTTTTGGTGAAAGTACAGACAAAGAGCTTTCTAATGATATAGGACCCATAAAAATCGGAGGATACCCCCATTGAGAAAAAAACGGCCCGAAAATGGGTTACCCCCCCCCCCAAGATAGGGGGTCATAATTGCCCCCACCACAGAACAACTGCCAAATACATACAAAATATCAATGTTCCAATGGAGACGAGAGTATATGCACTTACACTAAGAGTCATAACATTTTGAGATTTCTCATTTTGTTCGTGTGAAAGGGCCGCCTGAAATGTGCCAAATTTTGGGTTCTGCCTGTTTTTGAACAACGACAGCACAGACATGAATGGGTTAATTTTGTTCATTTTACTTGTAAATTGTTTCATTATCAAAGGTTAATAATTCCTGAAAAAATGAAGTCCATATCTGCATTCGTTTTTGAGTTATGGCCCCATGAAAATGGCTATAATTCATTTTGCCACATCTGAGGGTGCCACACCCACTTTTTTGATCCTCACTCCAGAAAATGAAAACCGCTGGGGGTATTGAGCTAAAACTTGGCATTTCTCCATTTGGCCCAAAATACAACATTTTATTGAAATTTAAAAGAAATCCATGACCATGAAACTGGGAAATTCCTGGAATTTGGTTGATTTCATATGGAATGAACCTTCTTTAAAAGAGGCTTTATCCACTTAGACCACGATTAAGACCAGAGACGAGAAATCGGCCTCTAATGTTCGCTCACCAGAAAAGCTAGGCTTGGACAACTGGAGGGGAGCCAACATCACAGACAAACCCATCGCACAGGAGGACAACCAGGTATTCAATTTATTCACAATATTCAATGGGAGAAATAAGAGAAACACCATAAAATGGGCAGTACACTCCAGAAAGAATAATAAGTTAAATAAATGAATGAATAAGATCAAAAAGCTAAAGTGCATCTACAATGACTGTGGTGACAGTGTAGCATGCAGTACCCCCCCCCAAAATAAATAAATAAATAAAGCAGAAACATTAACAAATAAATAACAGCTAGATTCACATTCACTTACGAATTCGCATGGCATTAACGTTTGTTCTTACGCACCCCGTCAAAAAAAACAATACCTGCCGGCAGCCGCAGTACTACAGTTGGTTTCCAATGCCCCATAGAAAAGCAGTCAATACAATACAAAGAGTTTTCCACCCAATGTGGTGGGCAGTGCAAGACTAAATCAATCGGTATTTGCAAGCCATGTAGCAAACATTGACATACAGCATATAAAATACATTATAGCAAAGCAAACAGTTCAGGCGTTTCTGCTTGTCCACCCACATAAAACAACAAATCACTGGAAACCGGACTTTGAAGAAAAGGATGCAGAGGTTTTGTTCACAGCCATAGGCCTTCGAATGTTAACAAGCGGCACACTGAGCAAGAGGAAACGGTGTTACTTAACTCTTGGCAACTCAGGTCCCGATTCCTTGTAGGTTCCTTGTAGGTTGGTGTGCGTAATTCATGAGTCTGCATGCGTAGTTTATGCGTCGAGTATGCGTAACTATGCGCGGGACACTCGTCGGCCGTCAGTGCTTATGCGTCAGAACTGGTTTGAACCCGCGCACGTCCACGTCCGTCCACTGATGCCCCACGTTCATATCACGCATGAAACGCGCATGTATCACGTTCATTCCACTGACATCCAATGACAATACGTGAAGCGTTCGTGTTTGGACGTGCTCCATCAGTGATTCATGCGTCGGGCGTGCGTCGAATGATCGTGGAATACTGCACCGTATTTGCTAGTATGCGTCGACGTGCGCGATATGTCAGTGATTCGTCAGTGATTGTAAGTGATACATGCGTGATTCATGCGTGATTCGTCAGAGATTTCTACCCCCCCGACACCCTGAAAAATTGGTCAATTTCTCAACGCACAAGCACGTACAAACCCAATCTGTGCGTGATTTGTGAGTGATTCGTGCGTGATCGGCTGTGTGACTGGGCCATAAGAGTTTTAAGTTCTTCTTTGACATTGTAGAAGGCTTTCAGAAGTGACTTTTCAAACTGTTAGGTGTTGTCATGCAGACGGTTCCAGTTGCCTGAGTGGATCACTGTGACAAGATGTTGCAGTACAGGATCCTTTGAGGTCTCTCTTTTTACTTTGTGGAGACTCATTGCTTTGGGTACTACATGTGCTGCAACGAAGGAGACATGCACCTCAGTGTCAACATAATCTGTGGTCAAAGAAGAGTCAAGTGTTTGTGGATGGCGGGACATGTATTCTGCTGGGTTGGATTTTCCAGTCTTGTGAATCACTTGTAAGGTTGGAGTCCGAGACCCCGTCTCTCTATCCGTGCAGGAGGTTTGGACTTTGAGTTGTTGAAAATGAGCTCCAACGGCTTATGATCATAGTGAATTCAGCCCGTAGAGGTAGAGATGAAAATGTTCGCGGCTCCAGACGATTGCCAGCGCTTCTCATTTGGTTTGAGAGTATTGCTGCTCAACTCGGGTCTGGGTCCTGCTTGCATAAGCTATGATGTATGGTTTTCTGTCTACTGCATCTGTTTGTGCTGAGATGGCACCGAGACCAACTGGGCTTGCATCAACGATGACGTTCGTCTCTGTCTCACTGTGGAAGTAACTCATGACTGACTGTAATGTTTCAGCTCAGTTTGTGTGCCTGTTTAGTGCATTTTCAGTTTCTGCCATGTTATGTTTATGTTCTGCTATAGCCATGCCCTTAGTTCTTGCTATGCATTTTTTTTCTGGTGTCTCTTTCTTCTAGCTCCAGTCCAGTCTGCCAGTTGGGATCCACCTCTCCAGTCCGCATTCCATGCCCTGTTTTTGTTCCTGCATGCCAGCGCCTTTCAATGCTTTGGTTTAGCTGGCCGGTATTTCTAACTTTCTTCACAACTGTTCTGAATTCAAGACTTTCCTAAACTTGATTGCTTGTCCATGTCTCATGTTCCAATGCCCTGCCCAGCTCGATTTGCCCAGGTGTTTCCTGTTTCCTTGATCCCGCCCTGAGTCTTTATATTCTGAGGTGGAGCTCCAATCTGGCAGACGGATCCTTGTTCCTGCTATGTTCTCTTGTGTATCACAGCCTTGTATTGCCACAGCTTTGTTTGACTCTAGCCTTGTTTGTCTCTGCTTTGATTGCCACAGTCTGAGAAGTTCTTGTGTGCTTTTCTTTCCTGTTTTTCAGCTCTTGGAGTGCAATTTTTTGTTGGCCCTCATGCTCCGTTTATTCGTATTTTTGTAAATAAACCCCTTTGTTTTGAGTTTCTGTCTTGCGAGTGGTGATTTCCATCACCGACCATTACACTGCAGTGCTGATTTCAGCTGGTTAAGAGCATTTTCATGTGTTGTTCCCCATGACCATTTCAAATCCTTCTTTGTGAGTTGCCGTAGTGGCTAGGTGATTGGGGAGAAATCTGGAATAAACTGTGTGCTGTAGTTGGTCATCCCCAGCAGGCTGCGGATTTCACTGGGATTCTGTGGAGGTGACATGCGTGATGGCTTGTACTTTCTTTGAATCTGGTGAAATGCCTTCATGGAGAAGATTTATCCAGAGAACTTCAGGGACGATGCGTGGAATTTGCATTTTTCCCCATTGATTGTGAGATTGTTCCCATGTAGTCTCTTAAACTGCTTCCACGGAACGGTCGTGGTTTTTTCCTCTTCAGCTACTTGGTAACAGTATGGTGGCTCGCACAAGCTCATAATGTCTGCTATATAGTCTATATAATCGACTAATTTGGTTATCAATTTTCTGTTATTTTCTACCTGTGTCTAGGTAATGGCATTTCAAAGCTATTTCCACCAACATTATTCATTGAGTAGAATACTGGGCAATTCTGAAAAATATCAAGTATACCACCAAGTTTTCCATTTATTTAGTTATAAAGTTGATCTAACCTATGACTTTTGCATGTGGACTGCTTGTATAACATAGCCCATGTCATATAAACACAACCCCAATTCCAAAAAAGTTGGGACAAAGTTTATATTGTGAATAAAATCAAAATGCAATGACTTTCAAATCACATGAGCTAATAGGTTATTAACAAAAGAACAGAGATAACATTTCAAGTGTTATCAAAATGGGCTTATTTCAAATTTTCTGGCTGCAACAGGTCTCAAAAAAGTTGGGACACGGGCAAAAAAGGGTGAAAAAGCGATTAATATGTAAGAGAATCAGCTGAAAGGACATTTAACAAGTAACTAGTGTAATGTGAATATATGCCACTAGATGGCAGTATTTACCTTTTTTTTGTTAAGCTCAGACTGGAGTCATGTTTAGACATGTCCTGGACATGTCTGGGGCAAGTCTCAGAAAATAAAAAAAAAAGAGGTCTAAATGTGGGTGGGGTCTGCAAAAGAGTATATAAGGAAAAGAATTGAGACAGTAAAGTAGTAGGAGAAATTGCAAGGAGAAGGATACATGTGACCAGACCTGTCATTTCTGTTCAAGACCTGTTAAGTTTCTTTTGTGGATTTTTCTCACCCAGGACATCACCAAGCCGCCCCACAAAAAGGACTGTAAATATTTCTTTTTGTTTTTGTTATAATCAATCTTGGTTATTAGTTGTAAATAGTAGTTTAGTCTTTGTTTGTTAATTAAATGTGTTGAGGTTTTTAAAACTGTGTCTGTCATCCCTTGCTGTTGCTGTTGTGTTATAAATGTAATAACAAATTGGGGCCATAACAAATTGGGGGCTCAAGGTCTGGGATAGACCATTTTGTGAGTAATTTATTGAAAATCTAACATTTCAAATTAAAATTGTAAAATTGATTTTTTTTAATTGAATACATATATATTGACAACAGCAATGGATGATTTCTTGGCATCACCAACCGTAGGGGTTTTGAAGTCTTTTAAAAAGACAGAACTGCTAGAAATTTGCAGACATTTAGAGCTGACAGAGGTGAAACCAGCCATGCGAAAAAGCAAGACTGGCTCGAGAGATAGTTGAACATAACATTGATGAAAATGTGTTTGCACCCGGAGATCTGGAACAGTTTCCAGTGGAAAATCCAAATATAGAAATGGAACTTAAATTAAAAATGCTAGAGATTGAAAGGGAGGAAAGAGAAAAAGAAAGGGAGGAAAAAGAAAAGCAAAGAGAATTTGAGAGGGAAGAAAGAGAGAAAGAAAGGGAAGAAAAAGAAAAACAAAGGCAGTTTGAGTTAGAAAAATTAGCAAGAGAAGAGAAAATAGAAAGGGAGGAAAAAGAAAAACAAAGAATTTGAGTTAGAAAAATTCGATAGAGAAGAAAGACTCCAAATGGAGCAACTAAAAATTAAAATTGAAACTAAAAATAAATTTTGTGCCAGTCAGGAGGTAAAACTGGTGCCTCCATTTTCGGAAAAGGATGTTGACAACTATTTCCAGTGTTTTGAAAAGGTAACAAAGAGTTGCCAGTGGCTAAAGGAACACTGGCCTCTGATGTTGCAAACTGTCCTCAAGGGTAAAGCTCAACAAGCCTATTCGGCTTTGTCTGCAGATGATTCCTCTAATTATGAGGTTGTCAAAAAGGTTATTTTGAGAGCTTATGAGTTGGTTCCAGAGGCTTACCGACAGAAATTCAGAGGTCTGAAGAAATCTGAAGATCAGACTTATGTTGAATTTGCTAATGAAAAGCAGGTTTGCTTTGAGCGCTGGTGTACTTCTATGGAGGTCAAGGATGATTTCAACTCACTAAAAGAGATGGTGTTAGTTGAAGAATTCAAGAACTGTGTTAAGGATGATGTTAAGACCTACCTTAATGAGAAGCAAGCACTGAATTTGCAATCAGCTGCCAAATTTGCAGATGAATATGTTCTCACACATAAGTCCAAATTTTAGTCTAGCGGTAATAATAGATGGTCCCAATTTCAGAAAAAGGGTTATGGTGATACCCAAGATTCCTCACCCAAAGACAAAGACAAATCTGGTGATGGTGCTCAGAAATCCAGTAACAGGTCTGATCAAAGTGTGAAAGCTGACAGTGACAAAAGTGGTCTAGTTTGCAGTTATTGCAAGAAATCTGGTCATGTTAAAACTAACTGTTGGTTCCTAAAAGCTAAGAAAGAAAAAGAAAAGGATACCAAACCAAATGCCTTTGTGAAAACAAGGTTAGAAACCCCTGTAGCAGATAACCGATCTGCTAAATTGCCTGCCTCTTGTGGGGCTAAAAAGCCTGATACAGCTGACTTCCTGAGGGAGGAATTTCTTCCATTTGTGTCAGAGGGATTTGTGGCTCTGAATGAGCATACTACTCCTGTCCCCATATATATCCTAAGGGATACCAGAGCTTCTCAGTCACTTTTGTTGATGGACTCTTTGGAGTTACGTGATGAGACCGCTTCAGGGGATTTCATACTTGTTCAAGGTATTGAAGGGAGGACTGTATCTGTACCCCTGCGCTCTATATTCTTGAAGTCAGATTTAGTTACAGGACAGGTAAAGGTGGGACTTATGTCAAGTCGACCTATAAAGGGTGTTTCTCTGTTGCTAGGCAATGACCTGGCTGGGGGCAAAGTAGTTCCCCCTGTACATCTTACTTCACAGCCGAGCACTGAAGATGGGGATGAGGACCCATCTTTGTATCCTTCTTGCGCAGTGACTCGTGCTATGGCCAAGAAGGCTAAAGAAGAAGATGTTGTGGTGCCATCCAGCACATTGAATAGTCAGGACTCAGGTGGTTCGCCTCATGACTCTGATTGGCCTACTATGGTTTCTCCGTTTGAGGACTTATCAGATACTTTTATCAGTTCTCTATTCAGCCAGCCGGAAGGGTCTGGTGATTCTGATGTGTCTGGAGACTTGTCTCTGTCCAGAAAGCGGTTGATTGAGGAGCAAACTAATGATCCTGAAATTTGTGTACTAAAGAGGAGAGCCCTTCCTGATAAAGAAATAGACGCAGTTCCAGTTGGGTATTATCTCAAGGATGGTGTGTTGATGCGGAAGTGGCGCCCTCCTGATATCCCTGCCAATGCAGATTGGGCAGTGGTCAGGCAAATTGTTGTTCCGAAGGTCTATAGGAATGAGATCTTAACAATGGCTCATAGTTTACCTTTAGGAGGTCATCTTGGTGTTAACAAGACTGTTGATAAGATCATGAAACACTTCTTTTGGCCTGGGCTTCGGAAAGACGTTTCCAACTTTTGCAGAACCTGTCACACTTGTCAGGTAGTTGGAAAACACCAGTTAGACCCACCTGTAGCTCCATTGCAGCCTATCCCAGCATTTGGGGAGCCATTCTCTAGGGTCATTGTTGATTGCGTTGGTCCATTACCCAAGACTAGATCTGGAAATCAGTACTTGTTGACAATCATGTGTGCATCTACCAGATTCCCCGAAGCCATACCTCTACGTAACATCAAGGCAACTGCAATCTCGAAGGCTTTGATAAAGTTCTTCACGTTGTTTGGCCTTCCCAGGGAAATTCAGTCAGACCAGGGTAGCAATTTCACTTCAGGATTTTTTCAGCAGGTTGTGTATGAACTAGGTGCAAAGCAGATTCTTTCTAGTGCCTATCATCCAGAGAGTCACGGTGCCTTAGAGCGGTTTCATTCCACTCTCAAGACAATGATGAGGACTTATTGTTATGACCATGAGAAAGAGTGGGATGAAGGGGTTCATTTGCTGTTGTTTGCAGCTAGAGAAGCAGTGCAGGAGTCTACTGGATTCAGTCCATTCGAGCTAGTGTTTGGTCATGAAGTGAGAGGACCTTTGCTATTATTGAGTGAACAATGGCAAGAGAAAGAGCCGCATATCAGTCTGTTAGACTATGTTAGCAAGTTCAAGGAAAGATTGAGTGCAGCTTGTGACCTTGCCAAAGAGAACTTGAAATCAAGTCAGGGAAAAATGAAAACTTGGTATGATCATAAGGCTAGAAGCCGTGAGTTTAAACCAGGAGAAAAGGTCCTTGTGTTGTTTCCCTTGCAGTCCAATCCATTGCAGGCTAGATTTCATGGTCCTTATGAAATTCTGACAAAACTCAATGATCTCAATTACATTGTGAAGACTCCAGATAGGAGAAAACCAAACCAATTGTGTCATATTAACATGCTAAAGCCTTATCATGACAGAAATGCTAGGGTTGCAGCTGTCACTTCAGATTCTCCAATGGTCGAAACGTGTGAAGATGAGGGGGAGTTTCAAGATGATGAACCAAGAATTAAAGCTGAAGTTCTTTCATGTAAATTGTCAAACACTGAAGTGTTGCAAAATCTTGATGTAAAACTCCAGCACTTAGAACCCTCACAGAGAGATCAGTTTGAAAGGTTGATCAAGAAATATGAGGATCTTTTTCCTGATGTTCCAAAAAGAGTTTCTATAGCCTCTCATGATGTAGATGTTGGTGATGCCAAACCAATAAAACAGCATCCATACCGGATGAATCCTGAAAAGAGAAAGATTGCTGAGAAAGAGGTTGAGTACATGTTAAAACATGATATTATCAGACCCTCCAACTCCGATTGGAGTTCACCCTGTGTGCTAATTCCAAAACCTGATGGAAGTACTAGATTCTGTACAGATTATCGCAAAGTCAATGCTGTAACTAGAACTGATGTGTTTCCAATACCTAGGATTGATGATTGTATTGATAGTGTAGGGCAAGCAAAGTTTCTGACCAAGATTGATTTATTGAAGGGTTATTGGTGTGTGCCTTTAACTGAGAGGGCCAAGAGCATCTCTGCTTTTGCCACACCATCTGGATTGTACCAGTATGAAGTCCTACCCTTTGGCATGAAAAATGCCCCAGCCACGTTCCAAAGGATGATACAGTCTACAATCGCCGGATTGCCACACACGGGTGCGTACATCGACGACCTGATCACATGGAGTGACTCCTGGGAAGAACATCTGAAAGATGTAGAGACGTTGTTCCAGCGCCTGACCCAGGCTAACCTGACTGTTAACCTGAGCAAGAGTGACTTTGGTTGTGCTACTGTCACCTATCTTGGCTACGTCATAGGCCAGGGTAAGGTGGCACCCATAAATGCTAAAGTCCAAGCCATCATGGACTTTCCAGTTCCTGACAACAAAAAAGCTTTGCGCCGCTTCCTTGGAATGATCGGGTACTAACGCAAGTTCTGCAAGAACTTTGCTGAGATTGCTCTCAGTCTAACTAACCAACTGAAGAAAGGCGTAAAGTTCACCTGGGATGATGCATGCCAGAGAGCCTTCGATCGCCTGAAGTCTCTGCTGTGTCACTTCCCCGTGCTCAAATCTCCTGACTTCAACAAACCGTTCTCCATCGCGGTCGATGCTAGCGACCAAGCTTGTGGATCTGTGCTCCTACAGAGATGTGACTCTGATGACATTGAGCATCCCGTGGCATACTTCTCCAGGAAGTTCAATCGCCACCAAAGGAACTATTCCACAATAGAGAAGGAACTGTTGGCTCTGGTCCTTTCTTTACAACACTTTGAGGTTTATGTTTGTACAGGACAAAAGCCAATGATTGTGTACACTGACCACAATCCGTTAATGTTTTTGAGTAAGATGAAAAACAAGAATCGGAGATTGTTGAATTGGAGTTTGATTTTACAGGAGTTTGACTTGGAAATTAAGCATGTGAAGGGTACAGACAATGTAATTGCTGATTGCTTATCCCGTGTTTGAATGTATATATATATATATCATGTGTTTGAATATTGTATGATATGTATATATAGACAAGTGTTCACTTAACCATTTTGTATTGAAAAGAAAAATTTTGCCTTTATGAGTCAAAATTTTTCCCTTTTGGAATGGAGGTGTAATGTGAATATATGCCACTAGATGACAGTATTTACCTTTTTTTTGTTAAGCTCAGACTGGAGTCATGTTTAGACATGTCCTGGACATGTCTGGGGCAAGTCTCAGAAAATAAATAAAAAAGAGGTCTAAATGTGGGTGGGGTCTGCAAAAGAGTATATAAGGAAAAGAATTGAGACAGTAAAGTAGTAGGAGAAATTGCAAGGAGAAGGATACATGTGACCAGACCTGTCATTTCTGTTCAAGACCTGTTAAGTTTCTTTTGTGGATTTTTCTCGCCCAGGACATCACCAAGCCGCCCCACAAAAAGGACTGTAAATATTTCTTTTTGTTTTTGTTATAATCAATCTTGGTTATTAGTTGTAAATAGTTGTTTAGTCTTTGTTTGTTAATTAAATGTGTTGAGGTTTTTAAAACTGTGTCTGTCATCCCTTGCTGTTGCTGTTGTGTTATAAATGTAATAACAAATTGGGGCCATAACACTAGGCTTATGCCGTCGGAGGCAACGCTACGGCCAAATGGTAATTTTCCATCACAAAGCTCCACCTGGTGGAAAAATATTGAACCATACAGGTATGATGTCATCATGTGACACGTTGTGAGGTCATTACCTTGCAGTAGCACATAGTTTCATGTCAATTGTACAAATGGTTTCAAAGATATGGCAAAAATGGTGAATTTCATGTGACAAAGCTCCACCTTGTGTCAAAATTTTCAATCAAACAGATAGAATGTCGTCGTGGGACACATCCTCAGGTCATGACCTTTCATTTGCACTTGATTTGAGGTCAATCGGACAAATATTTCCTGAGATATGAAAAAAAAAACAGTGATTTTTCAGTTTTTGGCCCCTGGTGGCCAATATAGAAATTGTAAATTGTCCAAAATCGAATCAGTTCTTGCAATGCAAAACTTGAAATTTCTAATTGAAATATTACTGAAGTTATCGCGCTAACACAAAGGGCAGCAGCGGCAGCGATGGCGGCGGTCAGACCAAACACATAATAAATTAAGTTAAATGAAGCTTAGTAAAAGTTTAGTCAGGAAGACTCTCCTTCACGCTCGTCAACCTCGTCTATTTGTTCATGCATGTTCACTCATGATTCTCCGCAGACAATATCCGGGGCTGTCAATGAGCAGTCAGCTGGCATAGCAGCTGATCGCTTCTATCCAACCAGGGCACACCTCAGTCGCGTCGCTAGCCAATCATTATGCTGCCGTCTTTTTTAAATATGTTATTTTCTCCGCCCTAGTTCACCCATGATGCCGCTCGCTGACCCTTCTCCGCCCCAACGCCACCCTACTCATCAGACCTCCCGTTCCGCTGCTCCAACTTCACCAGTCTTCAGCCACCACCACCACCAGTGTCTGGACCCTTTGGGGGATTTCCTGTGGGTGCTCGAGGCAGCGCTCCTGATCTTTGAGTCTTCCCAAAGAGTCCAAGCGCCAAAAACTTGTTTCGATTATAAGCATGTTACCCCTTTATGCTCAAAGGATAATAAATATTTTCTTGATTTCACTTGAGTCTCTCTTAGTTGAACTGGCATCAGGTGTGCAACATGATTGGCTATTAAAGGGATGTCTTAGAGAGGCTGAGTCTCTCAGAAGTAAAGATGGCCAGAGGCTCACCAAACTATGAAGGCTTGCGTAAAAAAAATGCTTTCAAAACAATGTTCCTCAACGTCATATAGCAAATACTTTGAAGGTCTCATCATCGACAGTGCATAACATCATCAAAAGATTCAGAGAAACTGGAGAAATCTCCTTTACTGGATGGCCGTGATTTTCAGGCCCTCAGACGCCACTGCATCACTCACCAGCATGATTCTGTCATTGACATTACTAAATAGACCCAGGAATACTTCAAGAAGCCACTGTCTGTAAACACAGTCCACCCTGCCATCAATAGATGCCACCTAAAACTCTATCATGCAAAAAGGAAGCCATTGTTGGGTATGATCCAGAAGCACCGCAATGTTCTGTAGGCCAAGGCTCATTTAAAATGGACTGTAGCAAAGTGTCCTGTGGTCAGACGAGTCCAAATTTGACATTTTTGTCATAAATCATGGCCGTTGTGTCCTCCGGGCTAAAGAGGAGAAAGACTACCCCCCCTGCTATCAGCGTTAAATTCAAAAGCCAGCATCTCTGATGGTATGGGGATGCATTAGTGCATATGGTGTGGGACCTATACATATTTCAAAAAGCACCATGAATACTGATAGGTACATGAAGGTTTTAGAGCAACATATGCTCCTGTCCAGACGACATCTATTCCAGGGAAGGCCTTGTGTATTTCAGCAAGACAATGCAAAACCGCATAATGCAGCTATTACAGCAGCATGGCTTCATAGTAGAAGAATCTGTGTGCTTTACTCGCCTGCCTGCAGTCCAGATCTTTCAACAATTGAGAATATTTTGCGCATTATTACTGTTAACGAAAAGTCCGTTAAAGGAGGCCCAAAACTCTCCAGCAGCTGGAAGCCTGTCTTAAACAAGAGTGGGAGCAAATTCCAATGGCTAAACTCAAGAAACTTGTCTCCTAAATGGCCAGGCGCCTCCAATCTGTGTTAAAAAGAAGAGGGGATGCTACACCATGGTAAACAGACCCCTGTCCCAACTTTTTGAGACCTGTAGCAGCCATCAAATTTGAAATGAGCTCATTTTGTGGATAAAATAGTAAAATTTCTCAGTTTCACCATTTGCAATGTTGTGTCTATTCTATTGTGAATAAAATACTGGCTGGTGTGATTTGAAAGTCATTGCGTTTTGATTTTATTCACAATTTACGCTTTGTCCCAACTATTTCAGAATTGAGGTGTACAAAGGCAAAGCACCATATTATAAGTGCCAAAAAACACAACTTCATGCATGGCTCAGCATTGCATTCTATGCGCAACAAAACAAAGCCAAAGAACCCTCAGTGAAGTAGCTTAATTTTGGCTCGGTTTCTCTCAAGCTTTTCATAGTTACGGTCCATTTTTTTCTACAAAAAAAAAAAAAAAAACTACACAGGAAACAATATCTTCCACATGGTAGAGGAGGTAATCATCGTTCAGAAATGACAAATAGTCATCATTGATCATAAATGAAGTTACGCCTTTTTGTCTTTCCACGGCAGAACTGAATTTGACCTTGCTCTAGTTTCAGTGCCGATTTTGTTGCACCGACGGTGTTTTATGCGCTGCTTTCATGTGTTTGTTCAGAAAGATATACGCTATTGCTTGCATACTTTAGATTGACACTTGCTGTCCAGCTGGACTCATTTAAGTAATATCACACGAGAGGGAGTGATGTTGTTGCTGAATATCATCACGGCTGTGGTGCGGTCGTAGACAGAGGCCGCTAGCCTAGTGCCGAAGATATCACAGCTGTAATGATATTCAGCAACAACATCGCTACCTAGAGTGTGATAATGCTTATATACAACAGTTCTACAAATGCAACTTATTAGTTGATGGTAATAAGCGACAACAGATTTTGCTTTCTTTGTTTATTTAATCAGTTATGTGGCTCCACCAACACAAATAGTTCCACAAATGGATCGGGACTTGGCGGTTTTAGCCTATCAGCCCTCACTCCGATATAATGGGAAAATCAAATTCTTTCAGTTTTCACAGACAGCCAGTGGTCTGAAACTTCTGAAAGACAGGTGCGTATGCTAGCCAAGGGATCAATTTTGACGAGAAGCGTAAACCAGCATCAGTTCTCTTTACTCTTACACATCAGATTTCGGGTTCAACTTCAGTTCCGCCACCTCCAAAAGTTTTCTGATGAGTCCTCCATTGTTAGATGCATAAACAAAGACAATGAAGAGGAGTACAGAGAACTGATAGAGAGCTTTTTCACATCGTGTAACAACAATTACTTGAAGCTTAATAGCAGCAAATCCAAAGAGCTGGTGGTGGACTACCAGAGGAACAGAAGCCCCATTGTCCTGGTTATCATTAGAAAGAGAAAGTAGTGGGTGGCCTCATACAAGTACCTTAGAATCCAAATCAAAAGAAAACTATATGGTCTCATAACACTGACACCCTCTTCAAGAAAGGACAAACCCACTGTTCTCTTCATGAGACTGATTTTTTTTTTAGTCTAACAGGCTCCTGAAGGTCTTTTACCAGTTGTAGTAGCTTGTGCACTATTCTTTGCAGTGGTGTGTTGGGCTAGTTAGTCCCCCCAGGAATCCGCGATTCCGCGATCGCGGAATTTACCGCAGATTTCAAAGCCCTCCGCGGAAATCAAAGCAGTCCGCGGAATATAGGGCATGGTGCAGAATTTTATATTTTACATGTATTTTTCATCCCGGCCGCTAGATTTTGCGGTCAGATAAACGGGATCTAAGACTCACAGCTGGTGCTGCCGGTTACGGAAACTGATTTTTTTCTGCTGTATGCAGCATAAACTATATTAAAAGATGGACGCAGCACTCTGATTTGAAAAAAGAAGCCCATGTGGAAGTACCTTAGAATGGCATTCTATTTAATGGCCAGCAGATGGAGACGTCAGTGGTTGCAGAAAGAAGTTCAATGCAATAGAAGTCTAAGAGAAAATGATCCTACTTTCCGACCTGATTTTTAATTTAAATAATGATTTTTCACATCATTTTATGTTAGCTATCGCAAGTTTCAGGTCTCCTTCGATATATCATGACATTCATTTTCATGAATTATGGTCCCATATAAACTAGAATAATAAAGCCAGAATATGCTTCTGGGGTGTCGCTATCCTCTGGTCCCCGTCCGATACGGTCAGACCCCTAGCCACGTTCCTCCCCGGATCTTCGATTCACTTCTTCATCTTCGAACCAGAGGGTGACATCACGGTAGTTTCATCCATCTTTTTATACAGTCTATGGTATGCAGTAACGTTTACAATATCCTGAGGATACAGTTAATAGTGTACACTTTGTTT
The DNA here is from genome assembly GCA_029721435.1 of Gymnothorax reevesii. NCBI lineage: Eukaryota > Metazoa > Chordata > Actinopteri > Anguilliformes > Muraenidae > Gymnothorax > Gymnothorax reevesii. Next base: position 44,360,580 of record CM056579.1, read on the forward strand.
AAATCTTTACTTTGATCTTTGGCACTTGTTCAGTTACTAAGCCTCGTTCACCCAAATTTTGGTGAAATGTTTTGCACTTTATAAGTAATGCAAATAAATCTGCTCAAGAGGGACAAAAAGAATATTGATGCTGCTTATTTTATAACCACAATGTTTCGCAGTGTTTTGGTATAGCAAATAATTTCATAAGAGAATTTTTGCTTCATTATTACATAAATTTGCTTTATAACTGGTCATTTTAGGTTTTTTTTTTTAATGCCCGCGGAAAATCAACTTTCAAGCCGCGGAATCAAGAATTGCTCTCCGCAGAATCAGGAATGTTCTCCGCGGAATCAACACTTTTTCTCCGCTGATTCATGGGGGGACTAGCTAGTGGCATCAAAGCTACAGAGGCGAGTAGACTAAACAACCTGGTAAGGACGGCCAACTCTGTGGTCAGACTGGAACTGGACAGCCTGCAGTCAGTAATGGAGAGGAGGATGAAGGGCAAAATCAAATCCATTCTATTTAACCCTTCCCATCCTCTCTGCAATGAGTTATGGCAGATAGGCAGTTCTTTCGGCCACTGGATCATCCGACCTAGGTCCAAAACTGAGCACTTCAGGCCTTCTTAGTGCTCTCTACCATCCTGCTGTGCAACAGAAGTGGTAAAAACAGAAACATAAAAAAAACTTTTTTTTATTTTTTTACAAAATTTAATATATATTTCTGGAGTACACCTCCTTTTTTTCTTTATGTTCATTAGATGTATTGTATTTTAATCTTCATCTTTTATATTTATCTGTTATCTGCTTCTGTTTTTTGTGGCTGCAACACCTGAATTTCCCCTCTGGGGATCAATAAAGTCATTTTGTATAGAATCGTAGTCAGACCTTCACAGTATACCATACACCCCTGGTCCTCAAATCACGGTCCTCGAGGTCCGAGTACTGCTGGTTTTCCACCCTCCCTTCACCTGGGAGTCTGGTGCACAGATAGTCTGGCCAATCAGGGACACAAAGTTTTCATTTACTTACCTGGGATAAAAGAAAACCTGGACTGATTTGGATTCGAGGTCCAGATTTGAGAATCCCTGCCATACACTGTGACGTTGGGCAATCAGCATTGCTAATGCAGGTGAAGCTTAGATCCAGACCATCATATTTCCATCTTTTTGTTCCAGTCTGATATCCATTTCATTGCCTCTCGAGTCTCCTTGCCTCACTGATGGGCTAATGTGCTCCTGATAAGTCTTTACTCCCCGTCCCTCCTTTTCAGAATCCCCTGTCTCATCTTCCTCTGTCTAACACTCGATTTCTACTCTCGATCACATTCTAATGCATCACTCCATTTGTCTCAGCCCTGATTCCTAGCTCTCTGTCTCCCGCCTGCTTCATGACTGACATTAGACTCATGGTCCACCGCACCTTAATGTGTCCAGCTCCAGTGTTCTGGTGCAAGGCCCGTAGCATTGTATGAATTTTACCACGGCCTAGTGGCTTCTCAAATGGCCAGTTTAGCTTGGCCTTTTTTCAATTAGCCGTGGTGCCCAAAATTACGCAAAGTGCCAATTCTCGACACAGCGACACAGCCACATTCTGCACTTTGTGCAACCAATGACACTCCCACTCACTGAAGAATACGAAAACGTTGTGTGAGGTTGGTACCCTACAACCATACATCCTTCTGGCCTGAGAAACATCAGCTCACATATGTTTTAAGCACAAGAAATTAACTACTGTAGGTCTGAGTATAAATGCAGAGTTGCCAACCATTACGATCTGCCCGTAATGATTACGATTTCATCAAGCTGATTACGTCATTACGACTTCCCAGTCCTTTATTACGATTCTGGCTCAGTAATGAGAATTTTAAATTCGGCGCCTTAAGTCCCGCGTTCGGGATAGCACTGCCGCCGGAGTTCCCGCGTTTCGGATTCCACAGTGAATATTACGTCAGTCGATGTATTTAGAAACGCGGTCTCCATGGGCGTGGTAGTGGGGGGAAGACTATATATCACTATATATCGACTGATGAAATAGCGCGGCGCATTTTTCACATATACCGAGAAGAAAGAGATGATGGCCGACTCGGATGCTGAGCCCTCGAATACACCGCCAAAAAAACGGAGAAAAATCATCTCAGATACGAAGACAGTGGCCCAAAAGTACAAGGAAGAGTACCATAAATTGTATCCCGCGATTGTGAAGTCATCGAAATCACAAAGTCACGCGCTATGTACGGTCTGCAACGTGCATTTCTCTGTAGCTCACTCGGGAATCTACGATGTGAAGCAACACATCAAAACGCTTCTCACAAAAGTCTGGCCAAATCTGGGAGTTCAAATCGAACAATCTCGTCCATGTTTTTGGATCGGTCATCGGTGGACGACGTGACAAAGGCTGAAATTTTGTTCACAAATTTTCTCACTGAGCATAACCTGCCTATTGCCGCGTTCGACCACAGCGGGCCTCTCTTCAAGGCAATGTTTCCCGATTCAACAATTGCTTCGAAGGTGAGTATAGCGATCGCGGGTAACCCAATTTCGTAGGACTCATATTGTCGTTACATTAGAGAAAATCGTTGCAAATGTGAACAAACTTTTTGGCTGTTACAAATATGCTAGTCTCACTAACTTAGTAAGTATAAGTTATATTATTATCCCCCGCCAACACGAAGTGGGAGGGGGATATAGGTTTGACCTCCGTCCGTCCGTCCGTCCGTGTGTGCGTCCGTCCGTCCCAGATAAAGGGGACAGCTTTACTCAGAAACTACTATACATACAGCAACCAAATTTGGTGTGTAGCTTCAGACCATAATGGCCTTGATTGAGTTCAAAAATGAGAAGCGCACGATTGGCGGGGGATGTTGTAGACCATGTCGACTTGTTAGCATTATTTCTCTGCTTGCCTCCATTCTTTTCTTATAGCAGTTTAACTTCATTTGTGTTCAGACTTCAAATAAGGCAGTCACATTTAACTTTTTAATGCCAGGATCTGTACGATTTTCATAAATGCTGACTGTGAACGACTGTTCAGTTATGTGTCAAAGAACAAAACAGAATTCAGGTCCAACATGAGTACAAGGACTCTAAGCTGTCTGGTGACCCACAAGGTGAAAATGAGGGTCATGGGTACACCTTGTTTCAAGGCTGTCCCATCCAAAGATGTTTTGAGGAAAGCAAAGAGTGCATGCTACAACAAGCTGATGCAGTGAATGCTATTTTAGCATGTCAGGTTTTGAATTTGACATTTGTTCTCAATTTTATTAAATGAGTCAGTTCTGAAGTGTATACATACATGTATGTGCCAAATGACCCATTCTACCTATCCATCCTGACCACTGTGTGACAGTGTGTTTGTGTGATATTATGATTTCATGTGCATGTACATGTGCATATCAGCCATATGATTATATGTAGTTCTAGTCAGACCCATCAGTTTGTTTTTATTCCGACTCCTGTGATACATGTACATGTATCTTTGTACATGTAAGTTGCATTATAATCAAGTGGCAATATACTGTAATGTTTATGTTTGTTTGTAACCTTGTGAGTACATATAGAAGTTTTTTAGTCTAGTCACACCTGTCTGTTTTTATTCTGTCTCCTCTTATATATGTTTACATGTAAGTTGCATAATAATCAAGTGTCAGTATAGTGTGTGTGTGTGTGTGTGTGTGTGTGTAAACCCTGTGAGTACATTAATATTTCATTTTTAGTCTAGTCACACCTGTCAGTTTGTTTAATTCTGTTTCCTCTCTATGTGTGTGGGTGGGTGTGTGTTCTGTGTGGGTGTGTAACCTTGTTAGTACATTTATTTTCTGTTTATCTTTTGTCAAGTGACACCTTATATAATTAACAATAGTCAGTGTGTCTTAGTAGTTAGCCTTGGTACCAAATTGAAGTCAATTATTAACAGTAGTCTTTTATCATGTGATATCTTCTTTTATTCTTTTAGCTAACATTTTGTATAATTTTGATGTCTGACAGCAAGTTAGCAAGAGATGGCCAAATACTGTAAGCATACACAATGTATCTGTGTGATTTGCTTTCAACATCTTGCCGTTGCATGGAGGTTAATAGATCATATATGAGTAAAAACTACTGTTATTAAATTGACTTTACTAGCTTTGGTGTGCATGTATAAATTTGTGTTGCAGTTGAATCTAATGTAACTGTACTGTATGAGAGAGAGAGAGAGAGAGAGAGTGTTTGTATGTACATGGGTGTGTGTGTGTTTAGTGTGTGGTGTGTGTGTGTGTGTGTGTGTGAGAGAGAGAGAGAGAGAGAGAGAGAGAGCATGGGCTGCATGTACTTAGATCTAAAATGTTCACAAATGAGGAAGTCTTAATCAAAATAACACTACTGTAATAGTATCAGAATACTGTAATATGCCAGTAAAGTCAAATTTGATTTGTGTATAATGCATACTTAGCTTTTCAAGTCAGGTAGGAAAATTGGAATTGTATGAGACCACAACACATCATCATTGAATTATTCAAATCCCAGTATTAAGAGACAAACTTATTTTATGTGTTTTAATTTGTTCACATATTACATGTACCTCATTACCTACACTGTGAAGTAAAGTTCTTTTTCAAAGTTAATTTTCTTAAATTCTGAAGTAATTTTTTTTATTTTGCCTTTCAGTTAGAGTAGTCCTCAAAAGGCCTGAGGTGGCTCCAAATTGCACCATAGAGCATCTGATTTTTAAAATTTTCTTGGGGGAGGCCCCCCAAACCCCCCCTATGGGGACCCCCCTCCCATACCTACCCCAGCTGGCGTCCGTTGCAAGTGCTTTGCACTTGCCTCCGTTATTACAGTTTGGCAGCATTCAGGGTTGGCATGTCTGTAAATGTGTTTAAGGGCTGAGTGAAAACAAAGGTCATATAACTTTCCTTGATAGAAACTAAACTTTGAGAGCGAGCTGGAGAGAGCATTCACTAACTACGATAGCCGGAGCAGTGCAGTGCCAGTGAATGCTCAGCAGTAGCGGCCCATCAGCAGTAACAAAGGCCTTCGGAAACCTCACCTTTCAGTGCTTAATAACCTAAACCTCTCGCAGTTTACTCTTCCCAGGTAGCAACATTTGCTCAGACTAATTGGTAGAACCAACAAGAGGCTAATTTACTTTCGATAGCATTTTCATGCATTGCACCACAAAACTGAGGCGTTTCCTTCATCGCATAAATGACGACGTAAAATATCAATATGTCTTGATAATTTCTGCTCTTGTGTAGCCCGTGAAACAGCACAGACAGTGGCGTGCACAGACATTATGGGGGGCAAGTGCTCAGGGGGGAGGGGGAGGGCACTTTTTTTGCACTCGTGGAACAAGTTATTATAGTGTGAGATTAAAAAAATAAAATAAACATTACACGCACATGTTCAATGCATGACTACTGTCATTCATTACAAGAAGGCACTTGGGTAGCCTTTATGGGGATATTTCTCTCAGGCAATGGGGAACTGCCTAATTCTTCTTTCTGTGTTCATTTATGTTGCCTAACAAAACCTACACAAAAGAAAATGTTCAGCTTAACAGATAGATTTGCAAAGTCGACCGACATTGTTTGTGGTGGTCGTCCTCACGTTATCTATCATTGATTTGGGATATAGCATTAAACTAGCTAATCAGGTGACCAGTCGGCTAAAAAATGCTCAGTTGTTTGGTGCTGTATGAGCAGTGGCGTACCGTCAGATGCCAAGAAGGCCTTCAGTAACATCACCCTTTCCCGGATAATTGCTCTTAAACTGTTTGCGATCAGGTTTGATTGATTAACAATCAAACAGTGAATTAACAGAATAGCTACCACCAATGCGTGACACGTAATGATTAAGAAATGCTAATTCAAAGCGATTGCCTGTTGGCTATGTTGATATAATTGATGTGAATCCGCAAGGATGACAATCTGCAAAGCATCCGAAACTTTCGCGGACTTATACTTTCGCAATTATTTTCGTCTTCACTCAGCTGTGCTTCTGACCTAACAACGCACTTTAGCTGTCACATTCAGAGTATATAGAACGGTTTCTCATGGCTAATTGCTCAATGAACGTCGCAAATTAATTTACGCAAATTCGGAAATTATAAAGACGTAAGCTATTGATATTTTTTCCGTAGCCATTGGTGTGCGGAAGTAAGTTAAACGCCGTATAATTTCGTACTGCAATGTATAGCGAGGCTTTCAAAAACAAGTTAGATTCTCGTCGGTTCCTCCAATCAGTCTGAGCAACGGTTGCTAATCGGGGAGGTAAACTGCGAGAGGTGTCTGTCATTAAGAAGTGAAAGGTGAGGTTATTGCTGGCCCTGTGTTTCTGCCGACGGACCATCACTGTGTATGAGACATGCTACTGCACAACAAAATGATTACAGGTTGGGCTGTACGATTTCACTTGATCTGTGTGTTACCTGGCTGGCGGGGCACAAGACTGTGGCTTCCAGTCGCTCAGCTGATATGCTCCTGCAGCGCATCCACAGAGATATAAGAAAACTAGAGTGGACAATCCTGTCACTTCCGAGGCGGCTATTCTGCCGTCAGCGCTTTGGCCCAGCCCACGCGGCATCCACTCTAGTTTTCTTATGTCTCTGTGAGCGCATATACACTGCGCGCGTGTTCACGTGACAAAGGAAGAGAGATCGGAAGCTCGTGAGGAGGTGGCCCATTTCGGGGCATTTTTTTCAGTAGTTTTTAATCAGACAGCTTTTCTAAAAGATCATTTCAACATTGGCCCCACTAAAGTGTTAATAATAATAATTAAAAAAAAAAAATGTTTCAAAAGGGCACTTTCATTGATAAAGTGCAAAGAGGCAAGTGCTGTAGCACCACCTAGCGTCTATCTGTGCACGCCTATGAGCACAGAATTGTGTAAATTAGTTTGTGAGGCTCATTAAGCAATAAGGCAGGAAAATCTGTTCTATATTCTGAATGTAGTCACGGCTAAAAGACGTTGTTAGGCACTATGCACAACTGAGTGACAATTGTTAGGATGGCAACAATAAATGTTGCAAAATCAGCGAAAGTTTTGGATTTTTGTATTTTTATTGCCATGCGATCCTGACAATGCCATATCAATTATCGAAATGTTGGCAGTAGGCATTCACTTTTTCATTCTCATGTTAGTCCTGGCTATTTCTTGGTCATTTTCCCGCATTGACACGTTTTCCAATTATCCTAATAATCCACTGGCAATTGAGGACACGGCTTCTCTCCCCATGCTAACAGCAACAAAATAATGGGCTAGATTCAGTACAGGAAAAATATTTACTTAGACAAACTGATCTGAAATTTCTGTGCGACCCTTTATGCACATCAAGTGATTTGAACGTTTAAATTCATCGTTTAAAAACCAAAAAACTTCCATGCATAAAGACTTCAATTTTGTGTGAGCATCTCTTCCGTCGGCATTGATTGAATTATGACTGATCCGCCTTCCGATTGAAATATCGCCTTTCACTCTCGGTACAGTGTGTTGATTAAAAAGTGGGACTGGGCAGTAAAATATGATGTCTGCTGAATTAAATTTTTTTTCAATCTTCATTTTTGTTATTAAGTGTAAAATTGCAGACTACTGTATAAGAAAGTGATTTGTCACTAAAAAGTGTCAGACTCATGCCATATGCATGAGAGTTGACGGGTATACAGTTTTGAATAAAAATCATTTAAATATGCCAAACCACACGTCCAAATGAATGATTGTTGTCACACCTAAAGGGAAAGAATTAGCAGCCCTTGCTAGTGTGGAGTGCTCTCGGACTGAATTGTTAATTAAGAAAATGACTGAGAACAAGTCAAGTCTGGACTAATAATTATTTTATGATGTTCTGTAGCCCCCAGATTTCCTGTTCTGGTGCCACCTCTGCTTATTATGGGTCATGTATTGGTTTTGATTGTTCAAGATTTCAAAAAATTTTACAATTTGAAAAAGCTAATCAAATACTGGTTCTTAATTCACGTCTGGCTTCTAATTATTGATTTAAACAATCCGTTTTATCCTCATACAATGATATTATCACTAATTTTTCTTACAAAATTGATTTATTTAGCGTTGGCATTTGGTGCCCAACATTTTGGCCGAGATGCCCTAATTTTAAAAGGCCAAGTGGCCTTGCCCTAAAATAACTTAATTTGAGGCCTCCTCTAGCTTTGTCCTCTCACAGTAGAAGGATTCACGGAAACAGCGGGATCTTTTCTCAGATCACAGCAAGAAATTGAACTTATTTTTAATCTCTCAGAGATAAAATCTGAATCAGTAATTTTGATGTTTTCTTTGGTCTAACAGTTCTTGCATGGTTGCTTTGAGTGCTATTCTATAAGTTTCAAAAAACTCTTGTTTTTCACTCAGAGGCAAAGTTTAGTTTTTTATGCATTTTATTTTTCTTTCACTTCCTTCATCCATATATTGTTAACATGTATCTAGTCAGAAATAATTCAGACTAGAAATCAGCTAGATCAGTGCTTTTCAAACCTCTCCTGGAGCCCCACCTGTCCTGTATGTTTTAGATCTCTCACTGCTTCAGCACCAGTGATTCAAATGATCATCAATCATCTTTTGTTATCAATCAGCTTTAGGGGATGATTAACAAGCTGATCATTTATGACCAGAGCAGGGCTTTTGACCTCATATTCTTTGATTTTCAGAAAGCATTTGATACAGTACTGCATAAGACACTAATTTTTAAAATGAGCTCCATTGGAGTTACAGGAGGTATTCTGGAGTGGATTCAAAACTGGTTTCAGGACAGAACACAAAGAGTGGTGGTCAGTGGTATCTCATCTAAGCTTGGTATAGTGGGGAGTGGCGTCCCCCAGGGATCGGTGTTGGGACCCCTGCTGTTCCTCATCTACATTAATGACCTTGATGGGAATATTGAGAGCAGATCAGTTAAATTTGCAGATGATACTAAATTGATGGGTTTGGCAAATAGTTTAGAGTCCACTAAAGTGATTCAGGATGATTTGTATAGAATTCAGAATTGGGCTGAAATGAAATTTAATAAAATTTAATATAGCGAATCTAAAGTTGTACATGTAGGCAATAAAAACATCAGACGGGATTACTTCATGGGAGGTTTAAAACTGGAATGTGCTCCACACAAGAAAAATCTGGGAGTGATTGTTGACCAAACCCTCACGGGTTCTAGCCATTGTGCCGTAGCAGTTAAAAAAGCCAATCAGATGCTGGGATACATTGCCAAAAGTATTGAGTAAAAATCTAAGGAGGCGATGCTTCTTTTGTACAAAACCCAAAACCAGCGAAGTTGGCACGTTGTGTTAATCGTAAATATAAACAGAATACAATGATTTGCGAATCCTTTTCAACCTATATTCAATTGAATACACTGCAAAGACAAGTTACTTAATGTTCGAACAGGTAAACTTTGTCATTTTTTGCAAATATTAGCTCATTTGGAATTTGATGCCTGCAACATGTTTCAAAAAAGCTGGCACAAGTGGCAAAAAAGACTGAGAGAGTTGAGGAATGCTCATCAAACACTTATTTGGAACATCCCACAGGTGAACGGGCTAATTGGGAACAGGTGGGTGCCATGATTGGGTATAAAAGCAGCTTCCCTGAAATGCTCAGTCATTCACAAACAAGGATGGGGCGAGGGTCACCGCTTGGTGAACAAATGCGTGAGCTGATTGTCGAACAGTTTAAAAACAACATTCCTCAACGAGCTATTGCAAGAAATTAAGGGATTTCATCATATAAGGCCCGTAATATCGTCAAAAGGTTCAGAGAATCTGGAGAAATCACTGCACGTAAGCGACAAGGCTGAAAACCAACATTGAATGCCCATGACCGACGATCCCTCAGGCGGTACTGCATCAAAAACCGACATCAGTGTGTAAAGGACATCACCACATGGGCTCAGGAACACTTCAGAAAACCACTGTCAGTAACTACAGTTCGTCACTACATCTGCAAGTGCAAGTTAAAACTCTACAATGCAAAGCAAAAGCCATTTATCAACAGCACCCAGAAATGCCACCGGCTTCGCTGGGCCAAAGCTCATCTAAGATGGACTGATGCAAAGTGGAAAAGTTTTCTGTGGTCTGACGAGTCCACATTTCAAATTGTTTTTGGAAACTGGACGTCGTGTCCTCCGAACCAAAGAGGAAAAGAACCATCCGGACTGTTATAGGCGCCAAGTTCAAAAGCCAGCATCTGTGATGGTATGGGGGTGTATTAGTGCCGAAGGCATGGGCAACTTACACATATGTGAAGGCACCATTAATGCTGAAAGGTACATACAGGTTTTGAAGCAACATATGTTGCCATCCAAGCAATGTCTTTTTCATGGACGCCCCTGCTTATTTCAGCAAGACAATGCCAAGCCACGTTCTGCACGTGTTACAACAGCATGGCTCCGTTGTAAAAAAGTGCGGGTACTAGACTGGCCTGCCTGTAGTCCAGACCTGTCTCCCATTGAAAATGTGATACGCATTATGAAGCGTAAAATACGACAACGGAGACCCCGGACTGTTGAACAACTTAAGCTGTAGATCAAGCAAAAATGGGAAATAGTTCCACCTGAAAAGCTTCAAAAATTGGTCTCCTCAGTTCCCAAACGTTTACTGAGTGTCGTTAAAAGGAAAGGCGATGTAACACAGGGGTAAAAAGGCCCCTGTGCCAACTTTTTTGCAATGTGTTGCTGCCTTTAAATTCTAAGTTCATGATTATTTGCAAAAAAAAAAAAAAAAAGTTTCTCAGTTTGAACATTAAACATCTTGTCTTTGTAGTGTATCCAATTGAATATAAGTTGAAACGGATTTGCAAATCATTGTATTCTGTTTTTATCTACGATTTACATAATGTGCCAACTTCACTGGTTTTGGGTTTTGTACATTCGTCAGACCACTGGAGTATTGTGTACAGTTCTGGGGACCATACTTTAAGTAGAAGCTCTAGAGAAATTTCAGAGAAGAGCCACTAAGCTAATTCCAGGTATTAAAGATGAAAGCTTTGAGAAGAGGCTGAAGATCCTTAATCTCTTTAGTCTTCGGAAAAGGAGTCTAAGGGGTGATTTGATTGAGGCCTTTAAATATGTTAAAGGGATTAACAAAATGAATTATGTAGGATTCCTTCGACCAAGTGTTGTTAGTAGAACTCAGGGGCACAAATGGAAGTTGACCAAAGGCAAATTTAGCACTGATATTCAGAAATATTTCTTCACCCAAAGAGTTATTTTGATGTGAAATAGCTTGCCTGACCATATTGTGGAGGTAGAGACCTTGGGAGTTTTCAAGAGCAGGCTTGACTTAAAGCTAGATACCATTGAGTCATTGAGTATCTGAAAGGATATGTTCACAATAGTATAAGGAAACTGGCGAGCGTAGTTGGGCTGAATGGCCTGTTCTCGCCATTCATGTTATGTTATGTTTTGTTATGTTATTTGAATCACCCGTGCTGGAACAGGGAGAAATCTAAAACATACAGGACAGGTGGGCCTCCAGGAGAGGTTGGGGAAAACACTGAGGTAAATAGTTAAAGGTATTTTGTGGATTATTGATTTCCAGAATCACTTTTTTAGGCAAGTTCATTTGCCTTTTTTTTTTTGGTAGGGGGACAGCAGTTACTTTGTTCATCAAGAGGATGAAAGACTTACTGTAAAGTCATGAAAGGGTGCAGGAAAATCAGTCAATATTAATACTGCTACATTTGATTGACAAAGACTCTTCAGTGAACCATGCTGTATGTCTCTTGCGTTATTGTCTGACTCTCGGGGGTGGGGGGTGGGGGGGGGTTGATGGGTGGATTGCAATGAATGGTTGATTTGATTTTAACATAAAATATGTGGGGTTGGCACCTTTTTTTCTCAGTTATATTGTGGCTGATAACACAAATATCTCACATGCCTCATAATTCTGGACTATAACCTTCATAAAACCTGCTTTCTGTCCTTGCATTGTGCCAACCAGTGACTGTCCTCACGTAGGTACCAGTATGAAACAACTGTTTTCCACCCTGAAGACACCAATATGACTGAGGGCGTCCTTCCATGCCGGGCGAACCAGAGCCACATAATGAAAAATGATATAATCTCAGCAAAAGGTAAGTCAGGCACAGAAGTAAAAGCACCAGAGTGAAATGATACTTATTACTTCACAAGACAACCAATCTACTGGGGATGCCATTTTTATCTTTGACTTTGTTCACTGAAAGCAGGACCCATAGCAGTCCAGTCAATGAAGATTAAATTATCCTGCTTGATGGGCAGGGATATGGTTTGCTGCGTTATTGTCTGTGTGTCTGCATGTATTAGCAGTTTGATAAAATTACACTAAATTTTCAGAAAAGATGGCAATTGTCCAAGCTTCATCTGATCAAATTTTGGACCTCAGCAGGTCAAACCTAAAGCTGCAGTTGGTAGCTTTTATAAAAATAATGTTTTTCCCTATTTTCTGAACTTGTCACTCCGCAGGTTCATTTAGCTCCTCTCAGAGCTTCTAATGCAATTTGCAAGAATCTACTGCAGCCAAGTAAAATGAACAAATCAGAACCAGGAGTTTCTAACGCAGTGTAAATTACTTCTCATGCACATGCCTTGTAGACTCCTTCTTCCACACATGCCCTAACCCTTGGTCGAGACCAATATCATCTGCACCCTCTTTATGGATGAATTTACAGTGGTGTACAGTGATGATGAAAATGCACTGAAAAATACTACTGTAGGCAATTAGAACAAAAAAATAATAATTCACACAAGTATACTGAGGTAAAAGTACGGCTATTTTGAAAATTTATGTTTTCAGTGTTTTTCTTTAACTATTGAAAGGTGTTGCAAATTTTAATTTTTGACTCTAGCATAGCCTGAATGCATGTTTGAAGGCTAATACCTTGATTGTTGGTGCTAAAAAATTAGTGTAAACTGGTTTGAGGCAACATTATTTTGCAAAATTACCTCTGATGCTCAGTTGTTTCAATACGTAAGGTGACATAAACTTTGAGCAGTGTCACGGTATTAAACATGATGGCACGAAAGGAGGAGCTCTCTGACATTGAGGCCTTACATGACGATGAATACGTTAAATGTTGCCATGTCACTGGAAGAAACACCATCAAGCATTTCAAAGAGACTGGTTCGCTGAAAACTGGTGCCAGTAAAGATGCAAAACCAAAGTTGCGTGCCTCTGATGTTTGTTATCTGTGTATGACAAGTAAAAAAAATAAAATAAAAAATTGGCGGATGACAGCACAAAAACTCTGTGAAGATTAGAATTGTGCCAGAAAAGAAGAGATGAAAGTATCAAGATCTACTATTTCTAGACACGTGTGAAAATTGGTCCGATGGGTCGTGTTGCTGCCAAGAGCTGGCAACATCAAAAAAGACTTAAGTTTGCCAAGAAATTGAAGGATCTGACACCATTGGACTGGGAACATGTCTTTTAGACCAATGAATCAAAATTTTTCTTATCCAAACGCAGGACTTATGTATGCCGTAGAGTTGGAGAACGATTCAAAAATGAATGTTTAACCCCTTCAGTGAAGCATGAAGTAGGCAATATTATGGCTTAGAGTTCAGTCTGCTCCAAAAAAGCCAGTTATCTCATAAAAATTGACAAAATCATCTATCCAAATAAGCAACACAACATCCTTCAGAGGCACGAATTGGCATCTGGAAAGAGACTGATTGGGATTTTATTTTTAACAAGCTAATGACCCGCAACACACTTCTAAGCTGTGCAAGAATTATCTTAGTCAGAACGAAGAATCAGGTAACAAAAAATGTATCACTAGCCCTGCACAAAATCCAGACCTTAATCCGATTGAGTAAATCAGTGCAACATTGAAAGAATCTCTTTGGAATGAATTTCAAACCATGTGGGATGGTTTAGTGAGTGAGGAAATAAAAAAATGTGTAAAAACTAAGCCCAAAAGAATAAATGCATCCTATCCTCACTCGTGAACAAGAACCCAAGATACTTGAACTCCTCCACTTGGGGTAACAACTAAGCCCCCACTTGAAGGGGACAATTCACCTTTTTCCGGGAGAGAACCATGGCCTCAGATTTGGAGGTGCTGATCCTCATTATATAATATGCTTACTTATTTTCATATATATGATCCAAAATTTTAGGTAGCCGACAGGGGCAAACGCGCTGCAATGGTCCAAAACATTTCCAATAGGAGAGATGCGCTGCAAAAACAGAAACAATGCAAACTCAAAAACAGGCACACCACAAAAGCACATGCAAGAGAAAAAGGCAGCATTTCCACATCAACACAACGGAAGTGCACCCGGCCACCATGAAGAGCGTCAACTAGAAAAGGTTTTACTTTTGACCTGAGGGAGATCAGCTAAGTTAGCTAAGTCTGCTACCCCCACGACCCAGCCCAAGATAAGCAGAAGAAAATGGATGGATGTGAACAGTACATAATGTTAACATTTTCTTGTACAATAAAACAAACTGTTGAGGCAGTAAACACATTAAAAAACTTATGAAGTACAATCCCAATTTCCAAAATAGTTGTGACAAAGCGTAAATTGTAAACAAAATCAAAACGCAATGACTTTCAAATCACACAAGCCAGTATTTCACTCATAGTAGAACAGAGATAACATAGCAAATGTTGAAACTGAAAAATTTTACAATTTTATCCGCAAAATTCGATCATTTCAAATTTGATGGCTGCTGCAGGTCTCAAAAAAGTTGGGACAGGGGTCTGTTTACCATGGTGTAGCATCCCCTCTCCTTTTTAACACAGAGTGGAGGCATCTGGGCATTGAGGAGGCAAGTTACTTGAGTTTAGCCACTGGAATTTAAACCCACTCTTGTTCAATACAGGCTTCCAGTTGCTGAGGAGTTTTTGGTCTTCTTTGACAGTCTTTTAGCTTAGTTATGCACCAAATGTTCTCAATCGGTGAAAGATCAGGACTGCAGGCCGGCCAGTTCAGCACACAAACTCTACTACTACGAAGCCATGCTGTTGTAATAGCTGCAGTATGTGGTTTTGCATTATCCTGCTGAAATGCACAAGGCCTTCCCTGGAATAGACGTTGTCTGGAGGGGAGCATATGTTGCTCTTAAACCTTTATATACCTTTCAGCATTCATGGTGCTTTTTGAGACATGCAAGTGTCCCACACCACATGCACTAATGCATCCCTGTACCATCAGAGATACTGGCTTTTGAACTGAACGCTGATAACAGGAGGGGTGGTCTTTCTCCTCTTTAGCCCGGACGACACGACGCACATGATTTCCAACAAGAATGTCAAATTTGGACTCATCTGATCACAGGACACTTTGCCACTTTGCTGCAGTCCATTATAAATGAGCCTTGGCCCACAGAACACGGTGGCACTTCTAGATCATGCTTAACAATGGCTTCCTTTCTGCATGATAGAGTTTTAGGTGGCATCTGTGGATAGCACGTTGGATTGGGTTTACAGACAGTGGTTTCTATTTTTAATCGCTTTTTTAGCCTTTTTTTGCCTTTGTCCCAACTTTTTTGAGACTGGTGCTGCCAGAAAATTTGAAATAAGTTCATTTTGTGGAAAAAATGTAAAATGTCCCAGTTTCAGCTTTTGAAATGTTATCTATGTTCTATTTTTAATAACATATTGACTCATGTGATCTGAAAGTCATTGCATTTTCATTTTATTCACAATTTACCCTTTTTCCTATTTCAGAATTGAGGTTGTAATTGCACTGAATGCATTATATTTCTTTGAAGTATCTTATACTTGCTCAACACAATTTTGTGATGCGTAAGTTAAATCCAGTGAGTGAAGAAAATACAACACAGTAAGCAAAAGTCATTGTACTTATTATTTGATTTATGCAATTATTTTGTGCACTGATTGAAGTCATAATTTATCTTCTCTTATAATTGTTTTACTGGGGAAGATGGAGCGTGATGGAGGAAAACGGAAGAAGCAGAAAAAACGATTGAGTTGAGCAGCTGTCCAGAACTGTATTTTGTGATTAATGAAGAACGAAAATTAAAGATTGATTTGTGTACCACCAATTGCAGCGCTCCTTCTCACAGCCAAGAGCACGCGGCCTAAATCGAGAAACGAGGGTTATATCTATGTAAATCGGAGTTGCTCAAGTATTCCTTCAGTTCTTCCCCAACTTTGAAGATGAACGGACGTGATTCTGATTTGATTCAACTGGCTCTGCTCCAACAAGAACGGTGTTGCATTTTTATTTAGACTGCAGAGGTCTCACCAAGATGCATCACACTGCTTGTAAGATAATGGCTTTACCACAATGTTCTTAATAAGACTCTGCCCCACTTTTTGTTGGCCACGACTGGCTACACTTATTTTGTGCACATTCAAAATAAGCGTTGGGAGAGTGTGCGGCTTCCCAACTTAGGAGATCCCACTCGACCAAACCACGCTCATGGAGATCCTTCCACGTTTGACCCGCAACTGGCCATGCTCTCAGCCACCTTTCCATCGTAAAAGAGGCAACGTCTTTGCCTGAACGGGCCTGAAGTACTGAAATACATGTCAGCTAGCCAGTTGTTCTGCTGAATGGAATTTGCTGTAGATGACTTTTTATCATGTGTATATTTATTCCTGCAGGTCTGAGTGTATCTCTCAATGCGAATGCATAACGGCCTCTGTGGGGGGGCCGCTTTGGAGGCAAAACTTAATCACAGCGAAGAGGGAGGTGGAAAGACCTGGAGGCTGTACACCTTCAAAGCAAAGGCCACTCTCTTTTCAGTCTTACCAGCTGTAGCTTTAAGGTCATGATTAGCTGAAAATCATTTGAAATGTCTATCTAGTGTGTCATGCCTGGCAATACTTATTCTGAGATGGAACTTGATAGATGCAAAGTAATATGTACACTAGACCATGACAGATTTGGAGATGCAAACAGGTATGTTTGCTTAACATTCAATATTGTCAGCAGGCATGATGAATTAATATTTCAGTGTAGGCCTGAAAGGGTCTAAGTGTCTGCTCTATGCTTTTCAAATGATGACCATGAGAAAATGTTCCTGGGAATGTATGACTTGCTGACTCACGACACATTAATGGCGGCTTTACTCTCTTAGGTTGTGAGAAAGAGGCATCCTCCTCCCTATGGATATACGTGTTCCTGGGAAACATGGTGCGAGGAATTGGAGAGGCACCCGTCACACCTTTAGGCCTCTCCTACTTGGATGACTTTGCAAGGGATGGGAATGCCGCTCTTTACCTATGTGAGTGAGAACCTGGAAAACTGAGTCAAGTAAAACATTATGTTTAAAAGCGTTTTCTCTAGAGAAACTCAATTCAAAATGGAATTCATTTATCAGGCTTAATGGGGTACATTCATGATTATTTTCTGTATTTAGTTGTCACTGACTCTACTTTTAGAACCTTTGCCTGAGGAAACTAAACTTACTGAAATGATGGTGGGGATTTCATAACAACTGATTCCGCTACAACCAAAAAAGCTTTCCACTTTTAATCATCCAAAACTCAAAAGACTGCAGAAGAGAATGAACTTTGAAGAAAGAACTTGGCAAAATGTTGTCGTTGGAGGAGGTTATGTGATCATTACCGTTTGTCTGTTAGTTGGTTTGTAAGCAGGATTACGCAAAAATTTATAGATGGATTTCCTCAATTGGTGGAATGATTACATATTGTTCAAGGAAGAGGTATTTCGATTTTGGGAGGTCAAGGTCAAAGGTCAAGGTCAAGGGCATGCCAAAGGTCAAAAACACATTGAAACAGATTTGCATGAAGACTACAGGACTGCATAAACACATGGTGCTAGCTAATACTGGCAAAAATAATATTGAGAACATTGGCGGAGGTACTTGGTGGAGCTCTAGTTCACCAAGCTTCAGTGCTATGAAAGGTTATTTGCCCACTTCCTTATTTCTTCTATACTTGCTTATTCATTTAAAATTTAATATTCATAATTAAATGTTTCACATCATTGAACAAATTATAATATAAAGCAAAGACAAAAGGAGCAAACACAATATGAAACTTTAAAATGGATGTATTAAAGGTAAAGAGTAGTTCAAAACCTCTGTCACCTATGCAGAAAACGATTGCCCTCCTCACCCAAACCTAATTAGTGGTTTTGCCACCCTAAGTATTTCCTCTATTGTTGTGCCTGTGTCCTGATCTGTTTGCACGGTGCGACACAAACTCTTCTACAACGAAGCCACGCTGTTGTAATAGCTGCAGAATGTGGTCTTGCATTGTCCTGCTGAAACACACAAGGCCTTCCCTGGAATAGATAACCTCTGCAGGGGAGCATATGTTGCTCTTAAACCTTTATATACCTTTCAGCATTCTAGCTGCTTTTTAAAACATGTAAGTGTCCCACACCATATGCACTGATGCATCCCCATACCATCAGAGATGCTGGCTTTTGAACTGAACGCTGATAACAGGAGGGGTGGTCCTTCTCTTTAGCCCAGAGGACACAACAAACATGATTTCCAAAAGAATGTCAAATGTGGACTCGTCTGACCACAAGAAACTTTCCTACAGTCCATTTTAAATGAGCCTTGGCCCACAGAACACTGTGGTGCTTCTGGATCATGTTCAACAATGGCTTCCTTTTTGCATGATAGAGTTTTAGATGGCATCTGTGGATGGCATGGCGGAATGTGTGTACAGAAAGTGGTTTCTTGAAGTATTCCTTGGCCCATTTAGAAATGTCAATGACAGAATCATGCCAGTGAGTGATGCAGTGGCGTCTGAGGGCCCAAAGATCACGGGCATCCAGTAAAGGTCTTTGGCCTTGTCCCTTACGCACAGAGATTTTCCCAATTTCTCTGAATCTTTTGATGATGTTATGCACTGTCGATGATGAGACCTTCAAAGCATTTGCAATCTGACGTTGAGGAACATTGTCTTTAAAGTATTCCATAATTTTTTTACGTAAGCCTTCACAGGTTGAAGAGCCTCTGGCCATCTTTACTTCTGAGAGACTCAGCCTCTCTAAGACATCCATTTTAAAGTCAATCATATTACACACCTGATGCCAGTTCACTTAATTACTTGCTAAATATTCTTTCAGCTGATTCTCTTATATAGTTATTGCTTTTTCAGCCTTTTCTTAATTGTGTTCCAGCTTTGTTGAGACCTTTTGCAGCCAGAAAATTTAAAATAGCTCATTTTGTGGATAAAAAATGTAGTATGTCTCAGTTTCAACATTTTAAATGTTATCAAAGTTCTATTGTAAATAACATATTGGCTCGTGATCTGAAAGTCATTGCATTTTGATTTTATTCACAATTTACACTTTGTCCCAACTATTTCGGGATTGGTTTTGAAAAAAAAGATTTTTAAAATCTTAAAACCTATGATAAGCAAAAATACTATCAGGCTTACAATATACTCCAAACAACAATAGGCCGACTGACACATCCAGGGGAAAGACTCCTTCTCCAGAGAATCAACGCTATCAGGTTCAAGGAACCCTCCAGTCTGGTCTCATTGGGACTGACTTCTGATGTCCTTGTCCAAATCGCTTTTTCATCTTGTAAACGTTACCTGAGCACTCCTGGGTTGTTTTTTTTTTTTTTTTTTTTAATGCGTTCACGTAGTTCAAATATGCTAAGTTGAGAAGATGTGACCCAATGTGCTGTTATGCAATGGTTTACCTACTTTTTCTGGAGGCCAAATCAATTTCTTTCAATTGCCGTGGAAAGTTCAAGTTATCAAGAATTGAATAAAAATGCGTGAATAAAAAAATCAGCAGATAATTACCGATAAAGTTTCATGCGAGCCTGATCTTTTGTTGTGCCTGATGCAGATAAACTTGAGCAACCATTAAAGTGACTGCATTTCTGGTAGAGATTGGTTATCTGATGGCTAATACAGACAGTAGAATGACTTTGTATCAATACCATGTCAAATTTTTGCAGCAGAAGGCAGATTTTCCCATTACTAAATTGTCATATCTTTGGGTTCCTGCTGCTTTAGCTTGTTGCAGCAACGGAAACCATTTTTGTTGTTCTTGTGAAAGATAATTTTCATCAACTGCTGGATGGATGCTATTGGCAAATATGTTCGGATGTTTGCAGATCAGGCTTTGATGAGGAGCTTTATTCATACAATTCCTGGGCAACACAGATGGGAATTATTATATCCAAAGTCCACAAAATTTACTGGCAGTGCATCCTCTTGAATATTCAATGCACTTTTTGCATCTACCTGGAATCTTCTGGATATTAATAGTTCCGTGCAAGTGCGTGCATCAGTTGACCAGTTCCATAAATGCTAGTGTCTGCATCTGTGCAAAGGTATTTAGGTCATGCTACAGCATCTAATAAGGATTTCTGTCAGGGCTTTGACTTGGCTGCACAAAAGCCTTTGTTTTGTTTCTTCTGAGCCATTAAGATGTGGACTTGTTTGCTGCTTCAGGTCAGTGTCTTGCTGCATAACTGAACTGCATTTGTGATTTAGGTCATTAACTATTGGCTGGACATTCTCCTTCAGAATTTTCTGATTAAGAGCAGAATTCATGGATCCATCAATTATTGCAAGTGGCCTAGGTCCTGAAGCAGCATTTTAACCTGAAACATTGCATTTCCACAACCATGTTTGACTGCTGGTCCAACCCCATCTCCAAAAAAGTTGGGACAGCAAGTAAAATGTAAATAGATCAGAATGCAATGACTTGCAAATCCCTTAAACCTTATATAAATTTGAGAATTCTATGAAGGCAACATAAAGATCCCTATTATGCTACAAGGTACACAGCCAATTAGTTATAACAAGCCGTTTCAATATCTTTTCCCTCTTGACATCAACATGGGGAGGTAACCAACCAAAGGCAAGAAGAGCTGATCAGCCAAGCAGTCAATCAGGTTTCATTACTCTGGGTCATTCCCCCTTGATGATGTCAGAAGGGGAGATTTTGAACTGGCTGATAATAGCTAATTAGCTGTGCACCCAGTGGCATAATAGGGGACCTTTAAATGTTGAAATGAGAATTTTGTTTCTCGAAAAATGTGCCAGCAGCATGTTTCAAAAAATTTGAGATAGGGGCAATAATAAACTGGAAAAGTTGTATGATGCAAAAGAAAACATCTAGAGGAACATCACACAACTAATTAGATTAATTGCCAATTCATCAATAACTTGATTAGCGATAAAAAGTTTCAGAATATGAAGAAAACTTAAACACCCTGAAAGAATGCTTGAGGAAATAGTTCAATTAATAGCATTTCTCAATTGAAAATTGCTAAGAATTTGGGAATTTCCCTCTCTGCAGTACGCAGTATCATCAAAATATCCAGAGAATCTGGAGAAATGTCAGTATGCAAAGGACAAGGCTGAAAATCAATGTTGAATATTGAAGTGGAAATCACTGGACGGGCTCAGGAACACTTATGAAAACCATTGTTAGTGACCACAGTTAATTGCTTCATCCACAAATGCAAGTTAAAACTGTACCATGTAAAGACAAAACATACATAAACGATATCCAGAAATGTTTCTTAATTCTCTGGGTTTGAGCTTGATAGGAGACCAGCGACACCAGACGCGAGATGGGGGACACAGGGAGTTTTATTAAAATAAAGACAAAACAGGCACGAGGGCAAAAAAAAAAAAAAACTTAGCCCACGCTGGGAAAGTTGACCTCGGCTTCCTGGGAGGGAAACAGGGGGTGCTGATAGTCGAGGCAAGACTGGAAGGGGGATACTCCAGAGGCAACAGCGGGCAGACTGTTAATGGAGTACTCCACCCATGCCAACTGGTCACTCCACTTGCTTTGGTCACGGGAGGTGAGACACCGGAGCACTGTCTCCAGCTGTTAATTGGCTCTTTCAGTCTGCCCATTGCTCTGAGGATGGAAACCAGAGGACAGGTTAACTGAGATCCCAAGCGTGGAACAAAAGGCCCTCCACACCTGAGAGACGAACTGGGGACCACGGTTAGAGACCACATCAGCAGGAATGCCGTGAAGTCTGATCACATTTTGGATTAAAAGGTCTGCAGTTTCTTTCGCAGAGGGAAGCTTGGGTAGAGAGACATGATGAACAGCTTTGGAGAATAGATCAATAATTGTCAGAATGACCGTGTTACCTCCAGAGGGTGGTAGTCCTGTGACAAAATCCAGTGCAATACTGGCCCAGGGTCTAGATGGCACCGAGAGTGGATGGAGGAGGCCGGCTGGAGGGGTGAAATAAGAAGTGACTCTCATTCCCCCCAATATCTGTGCTTTTTTTTATTTCATTGGGACTCCCCAGTATAATAAAGGCTAAATTAAATAATTAATTTGTGTATTTGTATCGTTTTGTCAGTCACAAACGAGATTTTGCGGTACCACCTCTGACACCGGATCGGAGCAGGGCTTGTTTTCAGCCAAAATACACGGAGGGCAGAGCGCCTCCACTCTCCACATAACAAGTTAGAAGTCAATTCATCTAACCGTAACCGCCCAAAGCTGTTAAATTGAGGTAAAAAATGATTCGTAAAGCAAATATATCCTACATAGTTCCTAGACTTTAATAAGCACTTTTTGAAAAAAAAAAAGTGATGAAGTGATTACCTGATTTCGGGCTTCCACTTCCGGCTCTTTTTTGACGTGCGTGCACAATAGCATTCGCGCGCGTTTGGAAGACGTGATTACGGCGCTGCTATTTCACCTGGCAACAAGAAATCCTATTTTCTGATTGGCTGATAGGTTGCGGATTCAAACAGAGGTTTTTGCCTTCACCTCATCCATTCATAAATTACTAATCTCTTTTACAGTTCATGTTACTAATGTGCGGCGAGTTTTATCACTTCTCAGCGTGAGAAATGTCATGTGTGGCGGGAGAGCGTGTGAACTTATTGAAATGCGTGAGTGTCACGCCCAATGCGTGAGACTTGAGACCCCTGCTATTCTCAGGTGCAGACAGTTAGCAAGCACAGGTAGAAGGAAGCAGGAAGTACCCAACCAGAAAAGACAGGGGAAAAGTCTGTGAATGGAAATAAGACACCACACTTAGACACACAAGGGAGCGAGTGACAAAAGACAAGCATTCATGAAACATGAACAATCCAGTGGCGTAGCGTGGAGGCGCCGGGCCCCGGTGCGAGAATGGCGCTAGCCCCCCCCCGGCCTATTCTCAAAGCAGGTGTAATCGTAACAGAGCTTCAGTTTTTTGAGGATTTGTACTTAACCTGAGTTCTTTTTTAAACCTGGACTTTTACTCTACCACATTTAAAACTTAAAAATGATCATTTTACTTCGTTACTTTGACACTAGCCACTTCGTTACATATTAAAATATGAACGCAATTCATCATTTAAGATTTATCTGGATTTGGCGTCCTCGAGAAGAACAACGGTGCTCGGCAGCAGGGTATGTTAGTGCGGGGACACGGAGCTGCAAATTTATGCACGTAGTTACTATATTCTATCACTAGATGGCCCACCCGCATCAGTTATTGGATATTCACAGAAACAATCGTCCTCTGTAGCCAACCACTTCAGCTACAGTGAGCAAGTAGGTATCCAAATCAGTAATTAATAAAAATCAGTTTTCTGAAAAACGTGGACACCCATAATTATTAGGGCTATTAGAACCATGGACAATGAATATTTGCACTGCATCTCAACATCACACAACACGTTAGGCTATTTGAATCATGAACAGCAGTGACAATACATTGCCAATCAAAATGCAAAAAAGATCCATACGGCTGAACAGTCAACCATATTTCCCAAAACAGCACAACAGTGGCCAAATCAAAAAGTAAACAGATAGATAGACACACATCCTGGCAGAGCAGCCATTTAACCACAACCGGCAAGCTGATCACTTGCAGTAGCCTAATAAAAAAACTGCACTCACCCATTCAGAAGTTAACTCTGGGTGCCTTCTGCTCTGCAAAGTCGTTGAGCAAGAGGGCAATGAGGTAGTAGCATTAGCCTCCAAGTCTGACAGCTGCGTGTCGCCGCTATCATTCACAACACTAGCAGGAACTGGATCTGGACAAGATGACTGTTTAAAAAATGCATTCAATTTCGCCAATTTGGAGTTCCGTACATCGAGCTCTTTTTTTCTTTTCTTTTTTGTGCACCGCTTTTCTGTTTAGGCTTGCTAAACATGATGCTATGCTATTTTTGTGTCTATTTTCTTTGTTTACTTTTTTCTTGGTGAAAAGTCACGTCACGTTATCACGCACTTGTCATGACTGACAGGTAGCCTATTAAGGTGATTGGACGAATTATAACTTGCTCCTCCCATACCAGCCACTCAGCTATTCCATCACAGAAACTTTTTTTTTTCCCTCCCTCCATCATGGGCCCTTGACGGCGTCTGTGCCCCGGTGCAGTTGCACCGGTTGCACCGCCGATATTTACTCCAGTGGAACAATCACACTAGAAGTAAATCTAACACAAAGAAACAAATAATTCTAAACATCATGAAACTGAAAACATACAAAAACAAAGCATAAATACTTAATTCACAACACCATGTTCTGCACGTATTACAACAATATCGCTCCATAGTAAAAGAGTCTGAGTGCCAAACTGGCCTGCCGGCAGTCCAGACCTAACACCCTCTGAAAATATTTGGAACAGTATGAAATAAAATATATGGAAAAGGAGTCCAAAGTGTTGGGCAGCTGAAAAACTACATCAATCAAGAATGGGAAAACATGTTACTTTCAAAACTACAGCAGCAGGTTTAGTTCCCAAATGCTTACAAAGTGTTGTTAAAAGAAGAGGTGATGCAACACAGTGGTAAACATGCCCCAGTCTCAGCTTTTTTTTTAAATCTCTTCCTGGCATCAAATTGAAAACGAGAATATATTTTTCGAAAAAATAAATACATTTCTCTGTTGAATAGCTGATATATATATATATATATATATATATATATCAGTTTACTGTTTGCAATTTAATATAGATTGCATTTCATTTCTATTAACATTTTACACAGTGTCTCAGCTTATATGGGAATGGGGTTGTATGATGATCTTATTCTGGAATGCTGTGTTAGCTCTATGCCAGATGTAAAAATTTCTTCTTGACTCATCGGTCCACAGAAAATTATGTGAAAAGTCGTGGGGGTCATCAAGATGATGTCTTTTTGGAAACTGTGAGCCTTATGTTCTTTTCGGTCAGCAGTGGTTTCTGCCTTGCAGCTCTCCAATAGACGCCATTTTTGTCAAGTTCTTAAGGGAGTTCCCGATAACGTAGGTTAATGAACAGGGCCCCTCCCAATGCGCCTTCCTATTCGTCCTCATGCCTATATATACCTCCTACATTCCCACAACCCCCGCTCGTCTCGTTTCTACGTCCCTACCACCCTTCCCCTCTCCAAGAAGGAAGCAATAAACAACCACCACCTGAGACCCTGGGGGGCTTGGGAGCCACACGGACTCTGACATGAGATGTGAGCCCCACCTTGAGTCTCGCCACCTCGCGACGCCCAATGTCCGCACAATCACAGACTAAGTCCAACATCACACTTGCCCCAATCTCCCATTCGCAGTTCCACCCAATACTCTCTTACACAATGGCAGTGGTCCAGAGTTCATTAATTGTGGAATAATGATCACTGACCTTAGCTGAGGCTAATCAGGATTGTAGTTTTTTAGATGTTAGTCTGGGTTGTTTTCTTGAATGGTTGAATAATGGTTGTCACTGTGGTTTGCTGGAGTTTCAGAATGCTGAAGTGCTGCTTTTTGCCTACTACACATCGCCAGACTGGTTCTCTTGAAAGTGTATATGACAGAACATTTTTTACTCCTGTATTTGGTTTTCTGATATGTGTAAAAAAAGTATTCTGACTTTATTTTTTTCTGTTTTAGAGGAAATCAGGAAGGGCCAAATATTTTTTCAAAGCACTGTAGCTAGCTTTATAATGGTGCCATGCCATTGTTCTAAAGGCCAAATATTCTGAAGGCCCAATAGTGAAAAAAATCCCTTTTGGACTAAAAGCCCATTGGTCCGACTTTTCTTATTCTGAAAACAAGCACCCGTTATTCTGAGGGCCCAATAGTCCAAAAAAGCTCATCAGCGATACAGCCTCAGAAAAATGGGTTTTCAGTGACAACAGTGAACTGCAATATTCATTGTCAAACTATGATTTAAAAAAGTTTCATATTTCACTGGACTTCTTAGCTACCTCTGACAGGGATATGAAGGGTTGTTACTCACTGTTATCTGTACAGCTACATGCATTCATGACTCCAGGTTGGAGAGGTAGGGGAGGGGGTGTGAGGGTGTGAATTTATTTGCAAATAGTCATATGGGACTGAGCAAGAATGGCTGAAATCGCTAAATACAGCTTTAATCTGTGTCTAAAAACACCTGCCCAAAATGCTTCATGTTTCACAGCATGCAGTTTTATTATAGCCATTGGTTGTTCCAGGGTGACATGATATGTCATAATTTCTTCCAGCTTTTGTACATACAGTGGGCATCTTGGGCCCCATGGTTGGATTCATGCTGGGTTCCTTCTGTGCCAAACTCTATGTGGACATCGGTACTGTGGATTTAGGTAATTGAACCTCACAGATTCCGAAGACTCAGAGTAACTAATAAATGCTATTTTATTGTGCTACACTGTGCAATTCATGCATTGCTACCATTACAGCACAAACATTTTTTTTTTCAATAATTATTATTTATAACTCCAAAGTAATTAACTTTAAAAATACTTCTGAAAACATGTGCTTCAGTCAAGAATCCCAGCAAATTTTAATTTTTTATTCCAGTTTGTTGAGATGAGTGCAGGCTCATGGATCTGAATGTGATTTGTAGTGCTTGGTAAAGAGTTACAATGCAGTTTTGCATACACTAAACAGATGATTCATTTATGTTTTGGAGAAGGTGGTACCCTTGACAGGATTTTTGTCTTGACGTTCCTGAGCTGCTCTTTGGACACATTTAAATCAAAACATTTTTCTTTTCACAGTTTTTCATATTCAGGTCATGCTTTATGCCTACAATGTGCTCAATTATTCTTACTATCTGTTTTGTGTTGTTATGGTTCTTCTTTTTGTAAATGAGACATTTCATGTGTGTAGAATAGCTTTAGTTCAGCCTTGATTGACCTTTTAGTTCAAAGAGGACTGTTGTTTGGATTGCATTCAGTATTCTGTTTGCATGTCAGATATGCTATCAAGTAGAATCAAGGCTAGAGTTCATCACTGTCCCCTCACATGATTAATATAGGACATTCACAAACATTGTGATTCTTTGTATTATTGCCTGTAAAGATTTGAATATTAATGTTTTCAAAAAATGGGTTGCTCAGAAAAAAATGTATTAATTGTTTTCATATGTACGTGCAAGGGGCTTCTTTCTGCTGTGCCAGGCTACATCTGTGACAGTATTGACATTTTAAATCTGTGCATCATGGCGGATCATTTAAAAAGAAATTACTTTCTATAGGCTTTTTAGGCTCAATTTTTATGGTCTGCACACAATTTTTCATAAAGGCAAGTAATTCAATCCTTGCTCTCGCAAAGCTATGGTTTGAAACCCTAACTAAACCCAGCCAATCCAATCTCGTCCCAGTACACCATCTTTGAAAGCCAGTTGCTTTACTTGATATGCAAAAAGCAAAACAAACAAAAAAAGAAACACACATATTCTGGTGAGCCATGGTCAGAAGCATCCCCATTTTGACAACTGCAAATTCATAAAAGTTGGCACATTATGGAAAATGCTAATAAAATCAGAGAGGAATGATTTGAAAAGTTCATTCATCCTGTATCAATATACGAGATTTCACCTAGTACTATTCCGAAAACGTTACAAGCAAGCGCTTGTATTCACAAGTGCTTTAACTTGTGAATTCAATTATCTATTGAAAGGATACGCTAATTTCAGGATAGCACCGTGGCGTAATGGGTTGCACTGATGCCTCGCAGCAAGTAGGTTGTAAGTTTGAACCAAGGCCTTGGGCATTTTTGTATGGAGATCTTGCTGTGTTCTTCTGGGTTTCCTCTGTGTACTCTGGTTTCCTCTCACAGCCTAAAGACACGCATGTCTGGCTAGTTGGGTGGGGACTCTAAATTTCCCATGTGTGTGTGTGATTGGTGTGTGCACCTCGCAATGCATTGCTGAGCTTTCCAGACTGATTTCCGCCCATACTCAGCTGGGATTGGCTCCTGCTCCCTGTGGTAATGAAGTGAGGAAGAAGTGGCTAAGCTCAATAGATAAGCTGACTTCAAATCTGATGACTGCAACAGATGGAAAAAATTACCACAGGGGCAATTTATTTTGAATATTATTTCTAATTTCTGCTCCTCCTTCAGCTGCAAAAGCAACACAACTCCCCCCCAATAGCTTTCTTGCAACAGAGGTCTGGAGGGAATTACAACACTGCATTCATTCCCAACAAGGGCTGAACCCCTGCAGAATTTGCCCAGTACTCTCGTTACTGTGATACAATTTATTCAGTTTTTTCCAGGTTGGCAGCCGGTTGGATATTAAAACCAAAAGAAGGAACCAACTGGGGCACCCTTGACTCTGAACTTCACTGTCTTTGCAGCACGTAGGCTCCACTCTCACAAATTAGGCAACGCAGAGCCTATCTCACGCCCACCACTGCACGCACACTCATCGTTACACAACCTTGCTAACGTTTCTCTACTTCACCTAACAATTTAGTCATTAGTCAATTATCACTCACCGCACTCCCACCTTCTTCCATAATTTATTACTTAGCCCAATGGCAAAAGCTCCGCAGTCAATGTTCCCATACCAAAAGGATCAGGCTAATAGTCAAGGCTAATTTCCTATCAGGCAGGTAGGTAGAAATGCAGCAATTTCAATCACATGGGTTGCAACCTCTCAATCGACCTATGGCTTAGCCCCGCCCTCAAATGCGATGAACCAATCACAGTGCGTATTCTCTCCCCATAAACTCGGACATTCTGAGCATGAACTTCCATTGAAATGCATTATGGAAACTCTGAATCGTTCACTTTTATGGGGTTTTAAAATGTTTCTAAGTTAAAAAACATGGTTTAACGATTTGCTCGGGGTAAATGTAACTCCAATATGAGGTATCCCGCGAGGCTGGGCAATGGGGAGTATTTTGTACCCTTCCCGAAGCCACATCATAACCGAGAGAAGTGTCTCCTCTGGATAAGGCTGCTTTCACACCGAATGCGAAAGGGATATTTCGCACGACAGATTACATTTAAAGTCAAAGCGAATACGCGCATATTCACGTTTAGACCCCACTACCTGCTTAACGTAGCAAACAAAGGTCAGCAAAGATGTCTACATTAGTTCCAAGTTAAGTTAACATCGTGTTTAAGGCGACATCTTATCCCTTCACTGGAGATTAATGTAGAGTTATCTTTTACATTGCTAAGTTAGCAAACGTTAGCTAAAGTTAGTAAACTCTATGGCTAACTTCAGTGCTGGACGGACGTTGGCTTAACGTGAGCTCTTGGCTGCGTTGTTCACCATGTCACCTTATTTACTTAGAAGGAGTTCAGTCACGTCAGGTTAGATTTCTTAAATTCAGTAGCTAGCAATAATAATACGTAATTTAAATTTA
Organism: Gymnothorax reevesii; assembly: GCA_029721435.1. Classification (NCBI taxonomy): domain Eukaryota; kingdom Metazoa; phylum Chordata; class Actinopteri; order Anguilliformes; family Muraenidae; genus Gymnothorax; species Gymnothorax reevesii. The sequence goes on from CM056579.1 coordinate 44,390,006, forward strand.
TTACCCTGCAGTGCTCGAAGAATGCTGATCCTCTATCTTGTTGTGTAAGAGAGTGACGGAAAGATGTAGTTGATCACTTTGCACTGAAACCTGAACATTTTTGCTTCTAATTCAAACGTTTTGTTGACCTTCTCCACTCTAAATTGATTAATGTATCCCTCCAATGCATAGTATAACCCTATTTGCTGACTTCTTGGTGATATTTGAGTCTTCTATCACTAAAAATCATTGATAGCATCCTGAAAATATATCTCAGACTGCGATACCAGCCATTAGCGCCTGTTCTAAAATTTTGATTGTTTGTCCGAGTCAGTGGAGGGGGCAGGGCTTAGCCATAGGTGAATTACACCATACACGTCTGCTCCTTTTACGGAGGAATGCCAGGAATTTGTTCCATTACAATCTACCACTTCAGCTGACTGAGTAGCGAAGCACCTCATACACTCCTTAGGAAGAACGCTTTGCCACAGTGTCACTACATCAGGCCACTCCTGCAGAACTTCACACCATCGACAGTCTACTGGCCAAGGAATTATAAGAGAAATTCATTGAAATTCGAAAATGACAATGAATTGGATGACTAATGTTAGCTAAATTAGTACTCACCTTTGCTCGTAGAATGAAGAAGGACTTGTCCTTCACCTCCCAAACAGCAGCATTATTTACCCATCCAGACATAAAATAACGGTAACTGTCGGTGCTTTTATATGCCTTCATTCTGGCAGCGGTGTAAGGTGACGGGTTCTCAACCAAATAAATGTAAACATCCCCAAATTCCAATTTCGGCAAGGACCTGGCGGTGTGTAATTGCTCAAATAACGAATCCGGTGCTGTATATGGGTCACAAGTGCCCAACACTTCTAGCTTGTTTCGGTATCTCTCCTTCCCGGCAGCTGACAGGTGAAATAAATGAGTATTTTGTTTTTTTGTCCGCAGAGGTTGCATTTCGCGCTGTCATTTTTGAACGTTGTTTTGCCCTCCAGGGCTCCCGGCGAGTCACGTGACTGAAAGCTATGAATAGCCCATTAGAGCTGTCTGGTTAACTGAAAAACCAACTCGGTCTCAGTTGTCTGAGAAAACCGGAAGTCACAACCGAGCATGTGTGCAAACAAAAATACTTTCAGTTTCAGTTCACATTTTGTCAACAATCACAAGATAGTGTCACTCACGGCCGATGGAGACAAAAAATATTCAAGCCCAGTGTGGCTATATTTTGAGAAATCGGGAAAAAACAAAAAAAAATGCAATCTGTAAACTACGTACAGGCCAAAGGAAAATTGCAGCACAGTACGGCAACACCAGCAACCTCACGCGGCATTTTGAATCAACGCACTTAGACCGAGGCAAAAGAGCAAAAAAAAGCTCTTGAAAAGTGCTTATAAATATCAATTGTGTGTTTGTTACTGTGTTCATAATCAATCCCTGCCTGAATTCATGCTTCCTGGGACTTGGACCGCAGAACTGTCAACTATTTTTAGGCTGACTTTAGCGCCCGCCTCAGCACAGAAGGCAAACCCGATCCGTCGAAACCAGCTAATTTGTGCCTGTTTTGTTATCAATATATACCCAGGTTCATTTTTTCTTTTGGTGTCACCAATTAATATCCCTTATTCCGATAAAATAATAATTTATGGAACAAAATATGAACTAATCGGGAGTTTCAAATGATCGGTGTTATTATGTTGGGCGACAAAACAAGAATTCGTCTACACCTGATTGCATTGGATCACGTGACCAACTACTATATTTGGTTGATTCTTTTGTAATCCCCAACTTTCTCTTCACGGTAACACCTGGGCTGCGTTCCAATCCGAAATAAGATACTCCCTTCACTTCTTCCCTCCACTCGAGTGAGCCCTCAGAATGACGTAGAGAGGGCAATAGAGGGGACTTAGGGTCAGGGTTGTGGGAAATCGGATTGGAACGACCCTCGTCGCGTTTTTTCCGCACTTATGCATTTGTCAACAAGCCAGTGGGAAGTTTGCGTTGCCATGGAGCCGAGTGAGTTAGTTGCCTGTATGTTCCAGAGATATCCATGTGTACATTCGACCTTTTACAGTTCACGCGGAAGCGTATGGCGTGTTCGCGGCAAGTAGAAGACAGAGCGCTCGTTTGACTGCTGCGGCATTTGTGACTGTTTTATGGAAAAATAAAGCTGCTTTCACCTCGGACGCGAAATGAATTTTTCGCACGACAGATTGCATGATCAGTGCGATGGATGCATTTTGCGTGCATTCGCGTCCTTGCATTTGAATGTAATCTGTCGCGCGAAAAATTTGTTTTGCGTCCTGTGTGAAAGCGGCTTTTAGCTTTGCAACAGTCCTCATGGATGCTATAGGCTAGCTACAGCAAATTTGAACGTAAAGTCTCAAATGCTTAAAAATAATGCGAAACTGAGTCCCCTCACCCCCAAACTTCGCTATTTGCATATAACTACGTCACAGATTGCACACTACTCGAACACAATTCTTAAATTTGTATGGTAATTTCCCAACCACAATTCCTCCTTTTGCCATCTGAAATAAATGGCGGACGTGAAATTTTGACCTAGGGAGAATGAGCAAAGCATTCTGGGCAATATCAAAGCTTGGAGGGATGTTCGTTGTTGGCTTAGTTTGAGGGAGGATAATCGAGGGCTTGAACAAATGAAAATGCGCCCTTCCCTCCGCAAAACTGGATTGGAACGACCCTACAAGTGGCAGCCATCTTACATCCGGGATTTTTTGGGGATTCCCCCCTCGATTGGAGGGCGAGTGAACACGACGAAGCAAGCATTTTTTCGGATTGGAACGCAGCCCCGATGTCGCATTATGTAAACAAACAATGCGAGTGTCGAACGTTTATTGATTTTTTTTTTATTATATGTTTTCAAACTGATAGACATGGGGCTGTGACAACGCATGCAGAAGTGTGAATATGCAAGCATATTTGAAATTGATAGTTCTGTTCCCGGATGGGTCATCCTTTCAGTAATATAACAACTGTGTTAGTGCTAGCTTAGGGGGCTCACAACGGGCAGTATGGAGTGGTGGCATGTTTGAAGGAACACACACTTCCCACTGGAGTTCGACTTACAATTTTAGAATGGCATAAAGCCTTAATAAGTATAATAATACAATTAGAATTTGGAAAATAGGTTTTGGGCCCTCCGCAAATAAGTCTAATCTTGTAACCATTAACCAGTTCTGTGCGATGGCTTACATGACTGCATGCATGACTTATCAATATCAAGTTGTCAACACCTACAATATTGTCTTGTTTGAAACTTTGGATATGTAAACGGGGCACTGTAAGAAACATATTGCAAGGTCTCAGCCCTTGCATTTTGTTTACTTGTTTCTGCCTAACTAAGGTTAATTTACTTTTGTTTCTATTATTGTGTTGAATTAATATATTCTGTTATTAAATGTTTCTCACAAGTTGTGAGCCTTTTTTAAGTTTATTAAATAAAACTGAAACCGAGACTCAGCTCTTAAAAAAACAACCAAACTGAACCCGAAACCAAAGCCCAATTTTCACAACCGGACAGCTCTATAGTCCATTCATTTATCCTCTCTTTCCAGTGTTCAGTTCAGTCCAATAGGCATTGCCTCCGCGAACAGGGGAGACTGGGGTCCGATGAGCCATGGGGACCAATGAGCCATATCACTTTTTTGTGATCAATTGATGACAGAGCTGCTTGAAATAGGCAAAATATTTGACCATTTACTGATCAATCATGGGGATAAATGTTGGATCACTGTTCAGCCTATTTTAAACAACTTTGGCATTGATTGATCGCAAAATAGTGATATGGCTCATTAGTCCCCATGGCTCATCGAACCCCAGTCTCCCCTTTTCTACGTCTCATTTCTTGCATCAATAGCATTATTCTTAACTAGACAATTCCTGCAGAAATTGTAAGAGTGGGCCTGGCCTCTGCAGGTCGGGATGCAGGGGTGCCCTGACATGCTGCTTGGACTACTCAATAGTCTATTTTGTGTCTGTCTATATTTTGTCTGCGACGTAAAAAAGGTGGTTGCAATGGTGTTCTGAGTGGTTACTTAGGCATTGCTAGGCAATTGCTATGGTGTTCTGGGTGGTTGCTAGAGTGTTGCTAGGTGGTTGCTATGGTGTTCTTGGTGGTTGCTAGTGTGTCGCTATGGTGTTCTTGGTGGTTGCTAAGGCGTTGCTAGGCAGTTGCTAAGTTGTTCTGGGTGGTTGCTCGGGCATTGCTAGGCAGTTGCTATGATGTTCTGGGTGGTTGCTAGGCCGTTGCTAGGCACTTGCTATGGTGTTCTGGGTGGTTGCTAGGGCATTGCTAGGTAGTTGCTATGGTGTTCTGGGTGGTTGCTAGGTGGTTGCTATGGTGTTCTGGGTGGTTGCTAGAGTGTTGCTAGGTGGTTGCTATGGTGTTCTTGGTGGTTGCTAGTGTGTCGCTATGGTGTTCTTGGTGGTTGCTAAGGCGTTGCTAGGCGGTTGCTAAGTTGTTCTGGGTGGTTGCTAGGGTATTGCTAGGCAGTTGCTATGATGTTCTAGGTGGTTGCTAGGCCGTTGCTAGGCACTTGCTATGGTGTTCTGGGTGGTTGCTAGGGCATTGCTAGGTAGTTGCTATGGTGTTCTGGGTGGTTGCTAGGGCGTTGCTAGGCGGTCGCTATGGTGTTCTGGGTGGTTCCTAAGGCATTGCTAGGCAGTTGCTATGATGTTCTGAGTGGTTGCTAGGGTGTTGCTAGGTGGTTGCTATGGTGTTCTGGGTGGTTGCTAGGCCGTTGCTAGGCAGTTGCTATGGTGTTCTGGGTGGTTGCGAGGGCGTTGCTAGGTGGTTGCTATGGTGTTCTGGGTGGTTGCTAGGGCGTTGCTAGGCGGTTGCTTTGGTGTTCTGGGTGGTTGCTAGGGCGTTGCTAGGCGGTTGCTTTGGTGTTCGGGGTGGTTGCTAAGGCGTTGCTAGGCGGTTGCTATGGTGTTCTGGGTGGTTGCGAAGGCGTTGTTAGGTGGTTCCTATGGTGTTTGGGGTGGTTGCTAAGGCGTTGCTAGGTGGTTGCTATGGTGTTCTGGGTGGTTGCTAGGGCGTTGCTAGGCAGTTACTATTGTGTTCTGGGTGGTTGCTAGAGTGTTGCTAGGCGGTTGCTATGGTGTTCTGGGTGGTTGCTAGGGTGTTGCTAGGTGGTTGCTATGGTGTTCTGGGTGGTTGCTAGGGTGTTACTAGGCAGTTGCTATGGTGTTCTGGGTGGTTGCTAAGGCGTTGCTAGGCGGTTGCTATTGTGTTCTGAGTGGTTGCTAGGGTGTTGCTAGGCGGTTGCTATGGTGTTCTGGGTGGTTGCTAGGCGGTCACTATGGTGTTTTGGGTGGTTGCTAGAGCTTTGCTAGGGGGTCGCTATGGTGTTCTGGGTGGTTGCTAAGCCATTGCTAGGCAGTTGCTTTTGTGTTTTGAGTGGTTGCTAGGGTGTTGCTAGGCGGTTGCTATGGTGTTCTGGGTGGTTGCTAGGCAGTTGCTATGGTGTTCTGGGTGGTTGCTAGGGCATTGCGCGGCAGTTGCTATGGTGTTCGGGGTGGTTGCTTGGTCGTTGCTTGGCAGTTGCTATGTTTTTTTGAGTGGTTGCTAGGGTGTTGCTATGGTGCTCACTATGGTGTTCTGGGTGATGCTAGGGCGTTGCTAGGCAGGTGGTATGGTGTTCTGGGTGGTTGCTAGGCCGTTGCTAGGCAGTTGCTATGGTGTTCTGGGTGGTTGCTAAGCCATTGCTAGGCAGTTGCTATTGTGTTTTGAGTGGTTGCTAGGGTGTTGCTAGGCGGTTGCTATGGTGTTCTGGGTGGTTGCTAGGCGGTCGCTATGGTGTTTTGGGTGGTTGCTAGAGCATTGCTAGGCGGTCGCTATGGTGTTCTGGGTGGTTGCTAGGGCGTTGCTAGGCAGTTGCTATGGTGTTCTGGGTGGTTGCTAGGGCATTCCTAGGCAGTTGCTATGGTGTTCTGGGTGGTTGCTAGGGCGTTGCTAGGCGGTTGCTTTGGTGTTCTGGGTGGTTGCTAAGGCGTTGCTAGGCGGTTGCTATGGTGTTCTGGGTGGTTGCTAAAGCGTTGTTAGGTGGTTGCTATGGTGTTTTGGGTGGTTGCTAAGGCGTTGCTAGGTGGTTGCTATGGTGTTCTGGGTGGTTGCTAGGGCGTTGCTAGGCAGTTACTATTGTGTTCTGGGTGGTTGCTAGAGTGTTGCTAGGCGGTTACTATGGTGTGCTGGGTGGTTGCTAGGGTGTTGCTAGGTGGTTGCTATGGTGTTCTGGGTGGTTGCTAGGGTGTTACTAGGCAGTTGCTATGGTGTTCTGGGTGGTTGCTAAGGCGTTGCTAGGCGGTTGCTATTGTGTTCTGAGTGGTTGCTAGGGTGTTGCTAGGCGGGTGCTATGTGGTTCTGGGTGGTTGCTAGGCGGTCGCTATGGTGTTCTGGGTGGGTGTTAGAGCATCGCTAGGCGGGCGCTATGGTGTTCTGGGTGGTTGCTAAGCCATTGCTAGGCAGTTGCTATTGTGTTTTGAGTGGTTGCTAGGGTGTTGCTAGGCGGTTGCTGTGGTGTTCTGGGTGGTTGCTAGGCGGTCGCTATGGTGTTTTGGGTGGTTGCTAGAGCTTTGCTAGGCGGTCGCTATGGTGTTCTGGGTGGTTGCTAGGGCGTTGCTAGGCAGTTGCTATGGTGTTTTGAGTGGTTGCTAGGGTGTTGCTAGGTGGTTGCTATGGTGTTCTGGGTGGTTGCTAGGGCATTGCTAGGTAGTTGCTATGGTGTTCTGGGTGGTTGCTAGGCCGTTGCTAGGCATTTGTTATGGTGTTCTGGGTGGTTGCTAAGCCATTGCTAGGCAGTTGCTATTGTGTTTTGAGTGGTTGCTAGGGTGTTGCTAGGCGGTTGCTATGGTGTTCTGGGTGGTTGCTAGGCGGTCGCTATGGTGTTTTGGGTGGTTGCTAGAGCATTGCTAGGCGGTCGCTATGGTGTTCTGGGTGGTTGCTAGGCCGTTGCTAGGCAGTTGCTATGGTGTTCTGGGTGGTTGCTAGGGCATTCCTAGGCAGTTGCTATGGTGTTCTGGGTGGTTGCTAGGCCGTTGCTAGGCAGTTGCTATGGTGTTCTGGGTGGTTGCTAAGCCATTGCTAGGCACTTGCTATTGTGTTCTGAGTGGTTGCTAGGGTGTTGCTAGGTGGTTGCTATGGTGTTCTGGGTGGTTGCTAGGGCATTGCTAGGCGGTTGCTTTGGTGTTCTGGGTGGTTGCTATGGTGTTGCTAAGCGGTAGCTTTGGTTTTCTGGGTGGTTGCTAAGGCGTTGCTAGGTGGTTGCTATGGTGTTCTGGGTGGTTGCTAAGGCGTTGTTAGGTGGTTGCTATGGTGTTTTGGATGGTAGCTAAGGCGTTGCTAGGTGGTTGCTATGGTGTTCTGGGTGGTTGCTAGGGCGTTGCTAGGCAGTTACTATTGTGTTCTGGGTGGTTGCTAGAGTGTTGCTAGGCGGTTGTTATGGTGTTCTGGGTGGTTGCTAGGGTGTTGCTAGGTGGTTGCTATGGTGTTCTGGGTGGTTGCTAGGGTGTTACTAGGCGGCTGCTTTGGTTTTCTGGGTGGTTGCTAGGGTGTTACTAGGCGGCTGCTTTGGTTTTCTGGGTGGTTGCTAAGGCGTTGCTAGGCGGTTGCTATGGTGTTCTGGGTGGTTGCTAAGGCGTTGTTAGGTGGTTGCTATGGTGTATTGGGTGGTAGGTAAGGGGGTGCTAGGTGGGGGCTATGGTGTTCTGGGTGGTTCCTGGGGCGTTGCTAGGCAGTTATTATTGTGTTCTGGGTGGTTGCTAGAGTGTTGCTAGGCGGTTACTATGGTGTGCTGGGTGGTTGCTAGGGTGTTGCTAGGTGGTTGCTATGGTGTTCTGGGTGGTTGCTAGGGTGTTACTAGGCGGCTGCTATGGTGTTCTGGGTGGTTGCTAAGGCGTTGCTAGGCGGGTGCTATGGTGTTCTGGGTTGTTGCTAGGCAGTTGCTATGGTGTTCTGAGTGGTTGCTAGGGCGTTGTTAGGTGGTTGCTATGGTGTTCTAGGTGTTTGCTAGGCGTTGCTAATCAGTTGCTATGGTGTCCTGGGTGGTTGCTAGGGCATTGCTAGGTGGTTGCAATGGTGTTCTGCGTGGTATCTTGGCAGTCGCTATGGTGTTCTGGGTGGTTGCTAGGGCATTGCTAGGCGGTCGCTATGGTGTTCTGGGTGGTTGCTAGGGCATTCCTAGGCAGTTGCTATGGTGTTCTGGGTGGTTGCTAGTGCGTTGCTAGGCGAATGCTAAGTTGTTCTGGGTGGTGGCTAGGGCATTCCTAGGCAGTTGCTATGGTGTTCTGGGTGGTTGCTAGGGCGTTGCTAGGCAGTTGCTATAGTGTTCTGGGTGGTTTCTAGGCGTTACTAGGCAGTTGCTAAGGTGTCCTGGGTGGTTGCTAGGGCGTTGCTAGGTGGTTGCTATGGCGTTCTTGGTGGTTTCTCGGCGGTCGCTATGGTGTTCTGGGTGGTTGCTAGGGCGTTGCTAGGCGGTCGCTATGGTGTTCTGGGTGGTTGCTCGGGCATTGCTAGGCAGTTGCTATGGTGTTCTGGGTGGTTGCTAGGGCGTTGCTAGGCAGTTGCTATGGTTTTCTGGGTGGTTGCAAGGGCGTTGCTAGGCAGTTGCTATGGTGTTCTGGGTGGTTGCGAGGCCGTTGCTAGGCAGTTGCTATGGTGTTATGGGTGGTTGCTAGGGCATTGCTAGGCAGTTGCTATTGTGGACTGGATGGTTGCTAGGGTGTTGCTAGGCGGTTGCTCTGGTGTTCTGGGTGGTTGCTAGAGCATTGCTGGACGGTTGCTATGGTGTTCTGGGTAGTTGCGAGGCCGTTGCTAGGCAGTTGCTATGGTGTTCTGGGTGGTTGCTAGGGCATTGCTAGGCAGTTGCTATTGTGTTCTGGGTGGTTGCTAGGGTGTTGCTAGGGGGTTGCTATGGTGTTCTGGGTGGTTGCTAGAGCATTGCTGGGCCGTTGCTATGGTGTTCTGGGTGGTTGCTAGGGTGTTGCTAGGCGGTTGCTATGTGGTTCTGGGTGGTTTCTAAGGCGTTGCTAGGGGGTTGCTATGGTGTTCCTGGTGGTTGCTAGGCAGTTGCTATTGTGTTCTGGGTGGTTGCTAGAGGGTTGTTAGGTGGTTGCTATGGTGTTCTAGGTGGTTGCTAGGGCGTTGCTTGATGGTTGCTATGGTGTTCTGGGTGGTTGCTAGGGTTTTGCTAGGTGGTTGCTATGGTGTTCTGGGTGGTTGCTAGGCAGTTGCTATGGTGTTTTGGGTGGTTGCTAGGGCGTTGCTAGGCAGTTGATATGGTGTTCTGGGTTGTTGCTAGAGCTTTGCTAGGTGGTTGCTATGGTGTTCTGGGTGGTTGCTAGGCAGTTGCTATGGTGTTCTGGGTGGTTGCTAGGGCGTTGCTAGGCAGTTGCTATGGCGTTCTGAGTGGTTGCTAGGGTGTTGCTAGAGGGATGCTATGGTTTTCTGGGTGGTTGCTAGGCAGTTGCTATGTGTTCTGGGTGGTTGCTAGGGCGTTACTAGGTGGTTGCTATGGTGTTCTGGGTGATTGCTGGGGTGTTGCTTGGTGGTTGCTATGGTGTTCTAGGTGGTTGCTAGGCAGTTGCTACGGTGTTTTGGGTGGTTGCTAGGGCGTTGCTAGGCAGTTGCTATGGTGTTCTGGGTGGTTGCTAAGGCATTGGTAGGTGGTTGCTATGGTGTTCTGGGTGGTTGCTAGGCAGTTGCTATGGTGTTCTGGGTGGTTGCTAGGGCATTGCTTGCCAGTTGCTATGGTGTTCTGGGTGGTTGCTAGGCAGTTGCTATGGTGTTTTGGGTGGTTGCTAGGGCGTTGCTAGGCAGTTGCTATGGTGTTCTGGGTGGTTGCTAGGCCATTGCTAGGCCGTTGCTTTGGTGTTTTGGGTGGTTGCTAGGGCGTTGCTTGCCAATTGCTATGGTGTTTTGGGTGGTTGCTAGGGCATTGCTAGGTGGTTGCTATGGTGTTCTGGGTGGTTACTGAGGTGTTGCTAGGCAGTTACTATGTTGTTCCTGGTGGTTCGTAAGATATTGCAAGACATTCCATGGTGTTCAGGGCTTTTGCTAGAGTGTTGCAAGGCTGTTGCTATGTTGCTCCTTGTGGTTGCTAGGGCATTGCCAGGCGGTAGCTATGGTATTCCTGATGGTTGCTAAGGCATTGCTTGGCAGTTGCAATGGTGGTGTGGTCGATTGCTTGTGCATAAATATGTGGTTGCTATGGAGTTCTGCCTGGTTGCTAGGGAGGGATGAAAATCCATGTTTTTCGGGAATTGTGGGAAATCCGTAAGTCAGATCGCTTAGAAAAGACATACCACACCATTCCCGATCGAGCTGCACGATTTAATATATATATTGTATGGGTTTTCTCAAATCTGTAAGACTAGTTGCGAACCGAAATTTTTACGGAAGAATGAATAATAATAAAAATATAGTCACAGAATAATAGTAGTGGCCCAGGCCCACTACACTCCCTCCTGGGGAGAGTAGTGGGCCTGTACTCAGCTCAGGCCCATTAATTAAGATATCTCCAAGCGACATACAACCACTGATCACGTCCATACCCCCATTTGTTTAGTTGGTCAGGGGGTGTAGCTCCTTAAGCAGTGCATTTAAAAGTCTCACCCAATTCATTCAGCTTCTTGGCATTGATTTTTTTTTCGGAGTTAGTTAGAAAGAAGCTCATTATTTTGCTGTAAGTCTTATCTCAAGATCACATTATAGATCTTGACACTGTAATGTGAATATAGGCCACTAGATGGCAGTATTTACCTTTTTTTGTTAAGCTCAGACTGGAGTCATGTTTAGACATGTCCTGGACATGTCTGGGGCAAGTCTCAGAAAATTAAAAAAAAGAGGTCTAAATGTGGGTGGGGTCTGCAAAAGAGTATATAAGGAAAAGAAGTGAGACAGTAAAGTAGTAGGAGAAATTGCAAGAAGAAGGATACATGTGACCAGACCTGTCATTTCTGTTCAGAACCTGAGAAGTTTCTTTTGTGGATTTTTGCCTGGATTTGAGCATTTTTCCTAACCCAGGACATCACCACGCCACCCCACCAAAACAAGGGACTGTAAATATTTTTTTGTTCTTGTTATTAATCAATCTTGGTCAGTAGTTTAGTTAAAGTCTTTGTTTGTTAATTAAATGTGTTTGAGTTTTAAATTGTGTCTGTCATCCCTTGCTGTTGCTGGTACGTTGTAAATGTAAAAACAAATTGGGGCCATAACAAATTGGGGGCTCGTCCGGGATAGACCATTTTGTGAGTCATTTATTAAAAATCTAACATTTCAGATTGTAAAATTGTTTTTGTGAATTTTCCTATATAAATATATTGACAACAGCAATGGATGATTTCTTGGCATCACCAACCGTAGGGGTTTTGAAGTCTTATAAAAAGACCGAACTGTTGGAAATATGCAGACATTTGGAGCTGACAGAGGTAAAACCAGCCATGCGAAAAGCAAGACTGGCTAGAGAAATAGTTGAATATTACATTGATGAAAATGTGTTTGCACCAGGAGATCTGGAACAGTTTCCAGTGGAAAATCCAAATATAGAAATGGAACTTAAATTAAAAATGCTAGAGATTGAAAGGGAAGAAAAAGAAAAACAAAGGCAGTATGAGTTGGAAAAATTAGCTAGAGAAGAGAAAATAGAAAGAGAAAGAGGAAAGAGCAGAAAGAGAGAGACAGAGACAGAGAGATTTTGAATTAGAGAGATTCGATAGAGAAGAAAGACTCCAAATGGAGCAACTAAAAATTAAAATAGCAACTGAAAATAAATTTCGGGCTAGCCAGGAGGTAAAATTGGTGCCTCCATTTTCGGAAAAGGATGTTGACAACTATTTCCAGTATTTTGAAAAGGTAGCAAAGAGTTGCCAGTGGCCAAAGGAACACTGGCCTCTGATGTTGCAAACTGTCCTCAAGGGTAAAGCTCAACAAGCCTATTCGGCTTTGTCTGCCGATGATTCCTCTGATTATGAGGTTGTCAAAAAGGTTATTTTGAGAGCTTATGAGTTGGTTCCAGAGGCTTACCGACAGAAATTCAGAGGTCTGAAGAAATCTGAAAATCAGACTTATGTGGAATTTGCTAATGAGAAGCAGGTTTGCTTTGAGCGCTGGTGTACTTCTATGGAGGTCAAGGATGATTTCAACTCACTAAAAGAGATGGTGTTAGTTGAAGAATTCAAGAACTGTGTTAAGGATGATGTTAAGACCTACCTTAATGAGAAGCAAGCACTGAACTTGCAATCAGCTGCCAAATTTGCAGATGAATATGTTCTCACACATAAGTCCAAATTTCAGTCTAGCAGTAATAATAGATGGTCCCAATTTCAGAAAAAGGGTTATGGTGATACCCAAGATTCCTCACACAAAGACAAAGACAAAGCTGGTGATGGTGCTCAGAAATCCATTAACAGGTCTGATCAAAGTGTGAAAGCTGACAGTGACAAAAGTGGTCTAGTTTGCAGTTATTGCAAGAAATCTGGTAATGTTACAACTAACTGTTGGTTCCTTAAAGCTAAGAAAGAAAAAGAAAAGGATACCAAACCAAATGCCTTTGTGAAAACAAGGTTAGAAACCCCTGTAGTAGATAACCGATCTGCTAAATTACCTGCTTCTTGTGGGGCTAAAAAGCCTGATACAGCTGACTTTGTGAGGGAGGAATTTCTTCCATTTGTGTCAGAGGGATTTGTGGCTCTGAATGAGCATACTACTCCTGTCCCCATATATATCCTAAGGGATACCGGAGCTTCTCAGTCACTTTTGTTGATGGACTCCTTGGAGTTACGTGATGAGACCGCTTCAGGGGATTTCATACTTGTACAAGGTATTGAAGGGAGGACTGTATCTGTACCCCTGCGCTCTATATTCTTGAAGTCAGATTTAGTTACAGGACAGGTAAAGGTGGGACTTATGTCAAGTCTACCTATAAAGGGTGTTTCTCTGTTGCTAGGCAATGACCTGGCTGGGGGCAAAGTAGTTCCCCCTGTACATCTTACTTCACAGCCGAGCACTGAAGATGGGGATAAGGACCCATCTCTGTATCCTTCTTGCGCAGTGACTCGTGCTATGGCCAAGAAGGCTAAAGAAGAAGATGATGTGGTGCCCTCCAGTACATTGAATAGTCAGGACTCAGGTGGTTCGCCTCATGACTCTGATTGGCCTACTATGGTTTCTCCGTTTGAGGACTTATCAGATACTTTTATCAGTTCTCTATTCAGCCAGCCGGATGGGTCTGGTGATTCTGATGTGTCTGGAGACTTGTCTCTGTCCAGAAAGCGGTTGATTGAGGAGCAAACTAATGATCCTGAAATTGGTGTACTAAAGAGGAGAGCCCTTCCTGAAAAAGAAATAGATGCAGTTCCAGTTGGGTATTATCTCAAGGATGGTGTGTTGATGCGGAAGTGGCGCCCTCCTGATATCCCTGCCAATGCAGATTGGGCAGTGGTCAGGCAAATTGTTGTTCCGAAGGTCTATAGGAATGAGATCTTAACAATGGCTCATAGTTTACCTTTAGGAGGTCATCTTGGTGTTAACAAGACTGTTGATAAGATCATGAAACACTTCTTTTGGCCTGGGCTTCGGAAAGACGTTTCCAACTTTTGCAAAACCTGTCACACTTGTCAGGTAGTTGGAAAACACCAGTTAGACCCACCTGTAGCTCCATTGCAGCCTATCCCAGCATTTGGGGAGCCATTCTCTAGGGTCATTGTTGATTGCGTTGGTCCATTACCCAAGACTAGATCTGGAAATCAGTATTTGTTGACAATCATGTGTGCATCTACCAGATTTCCCGAAGCCATACCTCTACGTAACATCAAGGCAACTGCAATCTCGAAGGCTTTGATAAAGTTCTTCACGTTGTTTGGTCTTCCCAGGGAAATTCAGTCAGACCAAGGTAGCAATTTCACTTCAGGATTGTTTCAGCAGGTTGTGTATGAACTAGGTGCAAAACAGATTCTTTCTAGTGCCTATCATCCAGAAAGTCAGGGTGCCTTAGAGCGGTTTCATTCCACTCTCGAGACAATGATGAGGACTTATTGTTATGACCATGAGAAAGATTGGGATGAAGGGGTTCATTTGCTGTTGTTTGCAGCTAGAGAAGCAGTGCAGGAGTCTACTGGATTCAGTCCATTTGAGCTAGTGTTTGGTCATGAAGTGAGAGGACCTTTGCTATTATTGAGTGAACAATGGCAAGAGAAAGAACCGCATATCAGTCTGTTAGACTATGTTAGCAAGTTCAAGGAAAGATTGCGTGCAGCTTGTGACCTTGCCAAAGAGAACTTGAAATCAAGTCAGGGAAAAATGAAAACTTGGTATGATCATAAGGCTAGAAGCCGTGAGTTTAAACCAGGAGATAAGGTCCTTGTGTTGTTTCCCTTGCAGTCCAATCCATTGCAGGCAAGATTTCATGGTCCTTATGAAATTCTGACAAAACTAAATGATCTCAATTACATTGTGAAGACTCCAGATAGGAGAAAACCAAAACAATTGTGTCACATTAACATGCTAAAGCCTTATCATGACAGAAATGCTAGGGTTGCAGCTGTCACTTCAGATTCTCCAATGGTCGAAACGTGTGAAGATGAGGGGGAGTTTCAAGATGATGAACCAAGAATTAAAGCTGAAGTTCTTTCATGTAAATTGTCAAATTCTGAAGTGTTGCAAAATCTTGATGTAAAACTCCAGCACTTAGAACCCTCACAGAGAGATCAGTTTGAAAGGTTGATCAAGAAATATGAGGATTTGTTTCCTGATGTTCCAAAGAGAGTTACTATAGCCTCTCATGATGTAGATGTTGGTGATGCCAAACCAATAAAACAGCATCCATACCGGATGAATCCTGAAAAGAGAAAGATTGCTGAGAAAGAGGTTGAGTACATGTTAAAACATGATATTATCAGACCCTCCAACTCAGATTGGAGTTCACCCTGTGTGCTAGTTCCAAAACCTGATGGAAGTACTAGATTCTGTACAGATTATCGCAAAGTCAATGCTGTAACTAGAACTGATGTGTTTCCAATACCTAGGATTGATGATTGTATTGATAGTGTCGGGCAAGCAAAGTTTCTGACCAAGATTGATTTATTGAAGGGTTATTGGTGTGTGCCTTTAACTGAGAGGGCCAAGAGCATCTCTGCTTTTGCCACACCATCTGGATTGTACCAGTATGAAGTCCTACCCTTTAGCATGAAAAATGCCCCAGCCACATTCCAAAGGATGATACAGTCTACAATCGCCGGATTGCCACACACGGGTGCGTATATCGATGACCTGATCACATGGAGTGACTCCTGGGAAGAACATCTAAAAGATGTAGAGACGTTGTTCCAGCGCCTGACCCAGGCTGACCCAGGCTGTTCCTGACAACAAAAAAAGCTTTGCGCCGCTTCCTTGGAATGATCGGGTACTACCGCAAGTTCTGCAAGAACTTTGCTGAGATTGCTCTCAGTCTAACTAACCAACTGAAGAAAGGCGTAAAGTTCACCTGGGATGATGCATGCCAGAGAGCCTTCGATCGCCTGAAGTCTCTGCTGTGTCACTTCCCCGTGCTCAAATCTCCTGACTTCAACAAACCGTTCTCCATCGCGGTCGATGCTAGCGACCAAGCTTGTGGATCTGTGCTCCTACAGAGAAGTGACTCTGATGACATTGAGCATCCCGTGGCATACTTCTACAGGAAGTTCAATCGCCACCAAAGGAACTATTCCACAATAGAGAAGGAACTGTTGGCTCTGGTCCTTTCTTTACAACACTTTGAGGTTTATGTTTGTACAGGACAAAAGCCAATGATTGTGTACACTGACCACAATCCGTTAATGTTTTTGAGTAAGATGAAACACAAGAATCGGAGATTGTTGAATTGGAGTTTGATTTTACAGGAGTTTGACTTGGAAATTAAGCATGTGAAGGGTACAGACAATGTAATTGCTGATTGCTTATCCCGTGTTTGAATGTGTATATATATATCATGTGTTTGAATATTGTATGATATGTATATGTAGACAAGTGTTCACTTAACCATTTTGTATTGAAAAGAAAAATTTTGCCTTCATGAGTCAAAATTTTTCCCTTTTGGAATGGAGGTGTAATGTGAATATAGGCCACTAGATGGCAGTATTTACCTTTTTTTGTTAAGCTCAGACTGGAGTCATGTTTAGACATGTCCTGGACATGTCTGGGGCAAGTCTCAGAAAATTAAAAAAAAGAGGTCTAAATGTGGGTGGGGTCTGCAAAATAGTATATAAGGAAAAGAATTGAGACAGTAAAGTAGTAGGAGAAATTGCAAGAAGAAGGATACATGTGACCAGACCTGTCATTTCTGTTCAGAACCTGAGAAGTTTCTTTTGTGGATTTTTGCCTGGATTTGAGCATTTTTCCTAACCCAGGACATCACCACGCCACCCCACCAAAACAAGGGACTGTAAATATTTTTTTGTTCTTGTTATTAATCAATCTTGGTCAGTAGTTTAGTTAAAGTCTTTGTTTGTTAATTAAATGTGTTTGAGTTTTAAATTGTGTCTGTCATCCCTTGCTGTTGCTGTTACGTTGTAAATGTAATAACAAATTGGGGCCATAACAACACTCTGCTAGATCCTGGCTAATACAACCCCAATTCCAAAATAGTTGGGATGAAGTATAAATTGTTCATAAAATCAAAATGCAATGACTTTCAGATCGCTTGTGCCAATGTGTTATTTACAATAGAACAGAGATAACATTTCAAAAGTTGAAACTGAGACATTGTGCATTTTTACCCTCAAAATGAGCTTATTTCAAATTTTCTGGCTGCAACAGGTCTCAAAAAAGTTGGAATATAGGCAAAAAAGGGCTGAAAAAGCTATTAATATATAAGAGATAACTGGCATCAGGTGTGTAACATGATTGGCTATAAAAGGGATGTCTAAGAGAGGATGAGTCTCAGAAGTAAAGATGGCCAGAGGCACTCCAACCAGTGAAGACTTGGGTAAAAAAAAATTGTGGAATACTTTAAAAAACAATCTTCCTCAACGTCGAATTGCAAAGGCTTTGAAGGTCTCATCATCGACAGTACATAACATCATCAAATGATTCAGAGAAACTGAAAAAAAATCATCTCTGTGCATAAGGGACAAGGTCAAAGAACTTTACTGGATGCCCATGATCTTCGGGCCCTCAGACACCACTGCATCACTCACTGGCATGATTCTGTCTTTGACATTACTACATGGGCCCTGGAGTACTTCAAGAAACCACTGTCTGTAAACACAGTCCTCTGTGCCATCCACAGATGCCACCTAAAACTCTATCATGCAAAAAGGAAGCCATCGTTGAGCATGATCCAGAAGCGCTGCCGTGTTCTGTGGGCCAAGGCTCATTTAAAATGGACTGTAGCAAAGTGACAAAGTGTCCTGTGGTCAGACGAGTCCAATTTTGACATTCTTGTTGGGAATCATGGGTGTCGTGTCCTCTGGGCTAAAGAGGAGAAAGACCTCCCCCTCTGTTAGCATTCAGTTCAAAAGCCAGCATCTCTGATGGTATGGGGATGCATTAGTGCATATGAGGTGGGACACTTGCATATTTTAAAAAGCACCACGAATGCTGAAAGGTATATAAAGTTTTAGAGCAACATATGCTCCCCACCAGATGACATCTATTCCAGGGAAGGCCTTGTGCATTTCAGCAGGACAATGCAAAACCACATACTGCAGATATTACAACAGCATGGCTTCGTCGTAGAAGAGTCCGTGTGCTGAACTGGCCTGCCTGCAGTCCTGGTCTTTCACCGATTGAAAACATTTGGAGCATAATTAAATGAAAAGTCTGTCAAAGGAGACCCAAAACTCTCCAGCAGCTGGAAGCCTGTAGTAAACAAGAGTGGGATCAACTTTCAATAGTTAAACTCAAGAAACTTGTCTTCTCAATGCCCAGATGCCTCCACTCTGTGTTTTAAAGAATAGGGCATGCTACACTATGGTAAACAGGCCCCTGTCCCAAATTTTTTGTGAATTATTTGTTGCAGCCATCAAATTTAAAATGAGCTCATTTTGGGATAAAATTATAAAATTTCTCAGTTTCAACATTTGCTTATGTTATCTCTGTTCTATTGTGAAAAAAATACTGGCTGTTGTGATTTGTCATTGCGTTTTGATTTTATTCACAATATACACTTTGTCGCAACTATTTCGGAATTGGGGTTGTAATTACAGATTCCCCAGCATACTCCATCCTCACAAAATTGTCATCAGTCCTCCATCTTCAGTTTCTCACTTTGGGCTTCCCTCTCTCACAAAAGCTTCCTCAGAACTCTGTGTCCCTCTTTCCAAACAGAAACCTCTGAACCCACCACTAAACTGTTAAAACCAACTCTTTGGGATTGTAATCAGCTCAGCAGGACTAAGCCAAGTACAGAATACCTACTCTGTGTCTCCCTTGGCCCAGTCCTTACTGCATCCTCCTGGAGCAGCTGACTGAAGAAATGTTCTTCTGCCTTCATCCCTCCCCTTTATACGCGCTGACTCATCCTTAACATTCATTCTCCATTTACTCCCAAAAGCCCAACGTCCCCCTAGTGGTGATGCCGCTGTTACAGGATCTTCAAAGGACATGCTGTGAGTCTCTGACCCTTAAATGCATAATTGCTTTCAAGCTGACCCTGTTTAAGATTGCCTGATTAAAAAAATAACACAGTTTATTTACTGGATGATCAAGACCAATTTATACCATGGTCTGGATGAATACTATTTTCTGATTGGCTGGCAGGTATGCATTAAAACCGTGGAACCGCACAGGTAGTTCGCCTACGGTCGTTTCACCATTCGAAATTCATCCACAAGCCAACTTGTAACTCTAACAACGTTAGACCTGGTATTCGGCTAGGTACAACAGTAACCTAGCTGCTCATTTATCTCAAGTAAATTTAGCGGCGTTACATAAGTTGCATCCTGCGGGGCGGTTAACTATAGGTACTCAAGCGATAATGACCGGAAATATTATAGCAGCGAAGTAATCAGGCTTTATTTATTAAATGATTGTAATTGTGTACGGTTACAAAGGAAGCTAACGTGTCCACTCCATGTGTCAGCAACTGCTGACAGTTCGCTAGCTATGTGCGGTACCAGCAGACTGATTTCAACTCGCTGACTGCGGAAACCGTCATAAGTTCATTGTAATTGTGGGTAGCAAGTTAGCTACAGTCTGCATAATCGCACATAATGTTGCGTGATGAAAAATCTCCATTTCAGCAGGAATCCGTTATCAAATCAGCTAATAAACGGATGTAAGCGTGCGCAAAAATTTCTTTCTCTATGAATGTAAGATGAACTAAGATAGCTGGTTCAATTTAACTTGGCCTATAGTAGGCTATTGGGTATGAGAAGGCGCGGCGCCTGTTAAATGATCACCAGCTCATATTTTTTTTTTTTTTTTTTTTTTTTTAGTGCAAATGCAAAACTTTCACCAAAAATTTCAGAATGCTGTGAGTTGATATTGCTAGCAAATGACCATGGTATAAGCGGGATAATCAACTCAAAGGTGAGCATTTCACGGTTTTAATGCACTTCGCGGAGGCAACCACCCTCCGCTTCGCATTAAAACCGTGGAATGCACACCTTCTCGTTAATTATCCCTTACATATAGCCTGTGATTATTAAGAAATGACAGATCGCTGAAGTGTAACATTGACATAAAAGTGATATTGTATGGATGGGGAAAAAATGAAATAATAATAATAATAATAATAATTAATTAATCCAATGTTTTCCCCGAATTCCATCTCCCGGTTTAGGATTTATTTAAACAGCGCACCCTGATTTATTTTTAGATTGCAGTTCATCATAATGTTTTCAGCGTTCAAAAGAATAGGTTGCATTTGCTGGGAAGCGTACACTGTAAAAAAAAAAAAGTTGTGCCAACTGAAAAAAGTTAGTGTCCAGGCAGCCTTAAAATTTCAAGTTGACTGAATTTTGGATTGTAAGATGAATATTACCTCAACTTATCATCTCAAGTTCAATGAGCTTAAAATTTTAAGACAGCCGGGACACTAACTTTTTTCAGTTGAGACAACTTTTTTTTTTACAGTGTAGTTGCACACCGGCTGCCGTGCAAAACAATAATCATTAATTTATTAAATTACCTACACCTCAGACATTAAAGCAATAGTGATCGAGTAATTTAGTAAATATTAGATTATAGATATTAGAGTATTGTGAAAGTTTGCCGCATGACATGCATTTAAAATAAGTTAGTATGCCTGCCATGTGTCAAACTTTCAAGGTAGCAAAGTCAGTTATTAGGTCCTCTGGGAAAGTTGTAGAAAGGCTATAATATAAGATTGTATGAACAGCAATTATCTGATTACTCATAATCTAAACCTTATTTTCAGTTAATGCCAACTTCAGCAGCATTGACTACATAACACTGTACTTCATGATTGAATTTGGAGGAATTACTCTTAGTTACCATCCTTGCAATCTCATGTTGTAGCCCTCCTCGTTTGACGCAAAGCTGTATATCATAATATAACGCAACGCAGCTTACTGAGAGCTTATTCTCAGTAAATTAATTCAGTTTACTATCCAATTCTTACTCAGAAATAGGTTAACCAGCATTTTGGTCATGTCACTGGTAGTTGACAGTTTTATTTTTACATGAGCGACCTTAACACAGGCACCTAATTCGGCTACACCGCATTTTTTCTCCTGGATAAGCAAAGCTTAGGAGGAAGTGTTATGATAAGACTCGAGTGTCACTCGAGCTTGGGAACGAGTTTGGAGAAATAATGCACTTTAAAGGTGCACAATGCAAGTTTGTTTATTTTCTGTGTGATTATATTTTTGTCTCAATTCACCGACACCTCCCCACCATCCGCTAGCTGCCTGCCCCTGAATTCACTGTAAAAGAAAAAAAAAAACAGGGCTCTGGAGGCTGCACAGGTGTCACAAACTGCAAATAAACGCAAGGGGCACAGGTTGTGCCCCATAACATAACTAACCGTTCCGGCCAGTCACCAACACGAGTTGACAGTTACAGAAGCATGGGAAGGAGGGAACTATGGGAGGGATGGGCTTTTTAAATTTTCAATAAGCAATTGAATTCAAACGTTAAAACATCAAATTATGCGCTATTCTATTTTAAATATACTTTTGTAGTTCAGACTGATGAAACTTTAGAAACCAATTCTTTCAGATTTTTGATGTTATTAGCATTTTCCATGATTTCCAAATTTTTCGAAATTGGAGTCGTGACATGTTTCATACAGGCAGCCGTCGTAAGATAATCAAGCAGAAGTGAACCAAAAGATGAGTTGCCTTTACAACATAGTAATGATCAAGTATGGTTGTTTTACAATATTTCCTTAGTAAGAATCCTGCATACCGTGCAGTAATGAAAAAAAAAATCTTTCGAGAGTTCTTGCTCTCTTATTGCTTTGTTTTACCGGGTAACATTAGTATAAAACTGGCCTCTGTAGTTACTATCAATTTTGTCACCACCTGCCCCATACAGACACTGTGACTATCACTCATCATGATACGCGCTGGGTTGGGGCCTGGTGGCTGGGTTTCTTGATCTCCGGGGCTGTGATGGTCCTGGCTGCAATTCCATTCTGTTTTCTGCCGAAATCGATTAAAAATCCAGGGACACAAAAAGACCAGAGTGCTGATGAATCACCAAGAGAGCAGGACCACTTCATTGCAGAGACGTCCTCACCCTCTGAAACACCACAGCCTGCCGCCATTTCAGAGCTGGCAAAAGGTAATTAGAATTCCTCTAATAATTCCTCCATTGACCTATTAAATCCTGTTTGTAAAGCAGACAAAAACAACATTTTTACAACTTTACCCTCTTTACCATAATTTGTAGATGTAAATTTAAAAAAAAAAATTGATCTGGTTGATAGATTGCCATACCAAACAAAAATATTCTTCATGCATCATGCGTGGTCTGTCATGTTATAAGCCAGAGTGACCAGAATGAATGGTACCTAGCAGTGTTTTCCCGAATTTAGCCCATTTTAAATCCCGGGAATTTTTGTGAAACTGGAAGTCCTTAATAAAATGCATTTATGGTATGTAGATAAATATTGTATTTAAATGAAATGCGCACATATCAAAGCAGAAATTATTAAGGTATGAAAATAAAATATAAATAAAAAGGTATGTAAGTTATGTGCAGAAACAAATTACTGAAATGCAATTACTAAAAAATACAGCCGACTTTTAAAATTAAACAATAAAAGGCTATTCCTGAAATGTAGGACAGCATTGATTAGCTTGATTAGCTGCTAAACGTAGCCTTTTATTATAAGCTACCGATTTATTATTGAAGGCATAGGACTATAACAGCAAACGTGAACCTAATCAGTGCTTTCTATACACTGGCTACCAGCTTTTTAATCATCTTTGATCTTAACAACTTATATCCTCTGCTTAATTTTGATGAAGTTTGACTTGAGGAAGCAAAGTGCATTGATGGGTTTTCTGCTTAGTCTGTTTCTCAGTTTGGTAACAAACAGCCCGCACGCGGAAAATGCTTCCACTGAAGTTAGCTGAGTAGTTCCGAGAGCTAAGAAGAGGCCTTGAAGATTTTCTGGACGGACTTTGGTTGTTTCGAACAGCGCAAATTCCTTTGACAGGATTTTCTGCAGGTCATTCCCTGTCTTCTCCACGATGTCTGGCCCTCCTGCACATTTCAGTACCTTGTTTCAAATGTTGCATTTTGCTTCATTTTCATTTAACTTGTTGAACTCATTCCAAACAACTGACGCCATGGTCGGAGAGTGGGCTAACGTGAATTTAATAGCTGCTCGTGTTGGTTAATTACTATATTAAAATATTTTTTTCTATATGCGTGGAAATATAGGCCTATACGTAAAATGTATTCAACAAGTAACAACATACATTAGAGAAAACATGACACATTTTACACAGGTTTTGCATCTTTATTTTTATTAAACCTCATTCCTGCGTAATATTTAGCAAAAAAAAAAAAAAAAAAAAATCAACCTTTGGGAGAATGGATCCCGCTGGCATTTCCCAGGCGAAAAAAGACACATGCACATGCCGGGATCCTGGCCTTAAACCCTAGTACCTAGGTTTAGGCACGTGCAGCACGTGGCTGTTGGCGAATGTGTTTAGTATTTGTTCTGGCAACTTTAGTTTCCCAAAACATGTATGCTGTTCATCAACATAGTGAAGCACATATGAATTTTCATGAAGTGATATTGGCATTACAGTTGGCAATGCAGAGGTTACATCACTGGCCAGTGAAGTTAATGTGGAGATGTAATAAGTGAAATATGAATCTGAAATAGGGTTGTGAAACACAGAAAATCGTCTTACTGTGTATGCCAGTGTTGTTCAGTAATAATACATTACGTCAGTGTGCATTAACACTTAGTACCACCCCAATTCCGAAATAGTTCGGACAAAGTGTAAATTGTGAATAAAATCAAAACGCAATGACTTACAAATCACACAAGCTAGTATTTTATTCACAACAGAACAGAAATAACATAGCAAATGTTGAAATTTACAATTTTATCCACAAAATGAGCTCATTTCAAATTTGATGGCTGCTACAGGTCTCAAAAAAGTTGGGACAGGGGCCTGTTTGCCATGGTGTAGCATTCCCTCTTCTTTTTTTAACACAGAGTGGAGGCGTCTGGGCATTGAGGAGACAAGTTTCTTCAGTTTAGCCATTGGAATTTGATCTGTCTTTTTTAATACAAGCTTCCAACAGCTGGAGAGTTTTGGGTTTCCTTTGACGGACTTTTCATTTAATCATGCGGCAAATGTTCTCAATCGGTGAAAGATCAGCACTGCAGGTAGGCCAGTTCAGCACATGGACCCTTCTACAATGAAGCCATGGTTTTGTAACAGCTGCAGTATTTGTTTATGCATTGTCCTGCTGAAATACCCAAGGCCTTCCCTGGAATAGATGCCATCTGAAGGGGAGCATATGTTGCTCTAAAAGCTTTATATACCTTTCAGCATTCATGGTGCTTTTTAAAACTTGCAAGTGTCCCACACCATATGTACTAATGCATCCCCATACCATCAGAGATGCTGGCTTTTGAACTGAACGCTGATAACAGGAGGGATGGTCTGTCTCCTCTTTAGCCCGAAGGACAGGACGCCCATGATTTCCAACAAGAATGTCAAATTTGGACTGGTCTGACCACGGAACACTATGCCACTTTGCTACAGTCCATTTTAAATGAGCCTTGGCCCATAGAACACAGCGGCGGTCCTGGATCATGCTCAACTATGGCTTCCTTTTTGCATGATTGAGTTTTAGGTGGCATCTGTGGATGACACGGTGGACTGTGCTTACAGACAGTGGTTACTTGAAGTATTCCTGGGCCCATTTAACAATGTCAATGACAGAATCATGCCAGTGAGTGATGCAGTGGCGTCTGAGGGCCCAAAGATCACGAGCATCCAGAAAAGGTCTTCAGCCTTGTTCCTTATGCACAGAAATTTTTCCTGTTTCTTTGAATCTTTTCATGATGTTATGCACTGACAATGGTGAGACCTTCAAAGCCTTTGCAATTTGACGTTGATGTTGTGTTCTGGGGTCCTGGCCTTTGGCCAGGACAGCATTTATGGTTTTAACAGTTTCATGTTCCTAGTTTCATTGTTTCATAGTTCATAGTTCATATCACAGTTTTAACAGTTTCTTGTATTAGGATTACGCATTTCATAGTTCACATTCCTTGTCCATGTTTTTACTTTTCCATGTTTTTGTTTTTGCCAGGTCTGCCAAGCCACTCCACCGCTTGTCTGCGTTCCGCCCCGTGCCTTCGTTGTTGCACATTTCAGAGCTCTGGTTGGCTTTGGTATTTCACCCTTCCTTCTGTGCTGTGCTGATTCGGGGCTGTCTAAGCTTAATTGGCAATGAACTGTTTTTAAGTTACTAACATTTACTAACACTCACTGGGTGGTGTTATTCTTAGATAGGCACATTACTAATATTACTAATTTAGACAGGGAGTTTATTGTCATGATTCCTGCTTTGCTATTTCAAGTCTTGCTGTGCTTTTCTGTTCTAAACATTCATGCTGCTTTCAAACTGCGTACTTAATTGGTACTTAAGCTGAGCACGCTCATTCTCTTAATGAGCAAGTCTTGTCCACCAATCTTTGTCCATGTCATGATCTTGCCATGCCTCTTGTTTCTCCTTCTCCAGGTGTTGCCCCTCATGTCTTGATTTCTTAGCCTTTATCTGGATGCGGTGGAAGTTGGCTGGCAGACAGTGTCTCAAGTCCTTGTTTGCAAGTTTTGTTGCCAAATTTGTTCCAAATTCATGTTCCCTAGTTCTTGCTTAAGCCTTGCTTTTCGTAACCATAGTTTTTTGTATATAGTATTCTATTTTCTTATCATAGATATCTTTAGTTTCCAGTGGCCTTTTGTTTTGCTGTTTTTTTTGATCTTTTCGTTCCTAGCTCTGTGAAGCTCTCTAGTTCGTTTTTGCAACCCTTTGGGCCAAGATTTTTGTTGGCCCTCGTGCCAGTTTTAAGTTCAATAAATTCCCTTTCCCTTCCACCTCGCATTTGTTGTCTTCCTGATCACGCATCAGTTGAGGAACATTGTTTTTAAAGTATTTCACTTTTTTTTTATTTTTTTTTATTTATTTTTTTTTTTTTTCCTGCGAACCTTCACAGGATGGAGAGCCTCTGGCCATCTTTACTTCTGAGAGACTAAGCTTCTCTAAGACACCCCTTTTATTGCAAATCATGTTACACACCTGATGCCAGTTAACTGAACTACTTGCTAAATGTTCTTTCAGCTGATTCACTTGCTTTTCAGCCATTTTTTTGCCTTTATCCAAACTTTTTTGAGACCTGTTGCAGCCAGAAAATTTGGAATAAGCTCATTTTGTGGATAAAATTGTAGTTTCAACATTTGAAATGATATGTTCTATTGTAAGTAACATATGGGGCTCTAATTTCTTGGCGCGTAGCGTGGCACAGCCCACGCAGTGGTAATTTCGTGAGGCGCAACACCGTGCGCAGCCTTTGGTAGACGAACGTGCGCAGAGATGGGTGTGGTGGCGTTGTAGGGGGAGGTGTCACATATTCATCAAGACGCAGTGACAATTTCGTAGAAGACGTCTCCGCTGGAGTTGCGCGGAAAACTCACCAGCTCCAACATGCTTTAAATTCTGTGCAGTGGTAATTTGGCTGACCTGCGCACACGTCACCGAAATCTCACAGGCAGGTTTCCAAGAATGTCAGGCAAATTTCAATGCAATAAATAATTACAGGAAGCACAATTTAATGTAACTATCTGAATAAAGACATAAATTATAGTATCTACATCGATTGTCCTGATGTCAGATTAAAGGCGGTTGGCACACGTAATGGAAACTTCACCTGGCTTAATCTTAAAATTAACACAGCTGAATCTGTGATGTAAACTAACTACTTTTCTTTTTCAGCGAACCACAAACTGGATATATATATATAGCATGCTTGCGTTCTATGCTTAGTAAAGCTGCTTGCACACTGGACACCAAACAAATTTTTCACATGACTGATTACAGACAAAGTCAATGCAAGGGCGCGATAGTCGGACAGGGTTTTCATATAGCTCTGTGTCCGAAAGTCATAAAAGTTCACATTTTTCCGAGTATTCCAGGAATTATTAGACGTTCAAACTTGTTCGACTTTGTTCGAAATTTCGTTCGACCTTCGCAAAATGCAAATTGATAGCTATTGACTTTTCTTGGTTTTTTAAGCCTATTCGTCTGTTTTTTTCCGTTGAAGATAGACAACAGTCTTTATTTGGTCTTTCTTTAGAAAATTAGTCAGATGGATTGAACAGATTCACGCTTTATTTCCATACCAGAGATAAAATAGTACTTGTAGTCATTGAGAAAATCAATTCCATGACCATTGACAGTCTGAATAAATTATCGCATGCAGGATCAAGACTGTCAGACGCGAAGTACAAAATACTCCATGTCCAGTAGCCAGCAAAAAGTAAAAGTATTGATATGAGAACACATAACGAAATAAAGAATAAAATATATCACTTACAAACGGAACATCCAAAAAAGATGACCCGCAAATAAATGAATCGCAGTGTTCATTGGATGTTCGGTTGTTAAAATGTTTCTTTTTATTCTTTATTTCGTTATCAATCTGTTCTAATTGTCCTCTTCTTTTTTTTTTTTTTTTTTTGTCAGACACGATGGCAGTGTACATTGTCCCGTGCCAATGCCGACTCACTTAATTGAACAGAGCTTAAACAGAAACATTGATTGAAATTCTCGGTACTCATCTTGAAGAACTGAGCCCTCTTATCAAAACTTTCACGTTTAGTATCTAAAAGAGTCAGTAGATTTGAAGAAATTAAAAACAATAATCGACTGTCAGACACGGATATATAATAAAACCCTGTCAGACTTTCAGACACGAGACACTGCGTTCAACGCAATCAGTCATGCGAAAAATTCGTTTCGCGTCCAGTGTGCAAGCAGCTCAATACTCTTCTATTATTGTCACTTAGGTCGTTTTTAGTGGGGGAAAGGAATACAGCCTGATCGCTATGATGTCTTACTGAGTTAAGATCACATATTGAAAATAAATGTGTAACGTATCTTGCATTATTGTCCATGCATGTTAATCTCAACATTATAAGCAGCAGCAGGGTGTAATAACAGGAACCTGCTATCCATTGTTTCTCTTCCCAATGAACAACCGTCGTATTTCATTCCAACTTCATAAGTTTGAATGATCTGACGTAGTTTCGTTTTGAAATTCCATTCAAGTTCGCTAATGGTAATAATTCGCGAATGCCCTAGCTTGCCAGCTAACTCATATTCGTAATGCTTAATATAGACGTAAGTGGTGCAGAAAACATGACTGAAGCAGCAAAGTAAAATGCAACATAAACGCATCATGCAGATATTGGACTTCTATATTCCAACACATTAAAGGTGAGGAGAGGAGCTCATTTGATTGGTGAGGAGTTGACTCGGCTGTGTTATACCCAAACACGCCTTCTTTGCCACTTGCGCAGGAGGGCGGGACAGAGGGGGGACAGAGGAGTACTTGCGCCAGGCTACGCCGGGCACGAAATTGCAACATATGCCTGGACACACCCTGTTGGCGCGGCGCACCCCCCATTCGCTGCGCCTGCGCCTGGCCTACGTGATCTGAAAGTCATTGCATTTTGATTTTAATCACTATCTACACTTCGTCCCAACTATTTCAGAATTGTGGTTGTACATGCTTAACCAGTGATGTTGTCATTGAGCGGTATTGAGAGGGGGTTGTAACATTTTGTGTTCTGTAATGTGCTGTTGCTACAAGCCACTGAGCTGCCGGTGCAGTTACAGTCCTGCTGCACTAAGGGACTGGCCTGGAGAAGTGGCTTGCAGTGGCCTGCCAGTGCAGTGACTGTCCTGCTCCACTGTTCAAATGGCACGGGCTATTGAGCTAGTGTATAGGCAGTGAAGTTTTACTGTCCTTACTAGTCCCGTGCCACAAGGAGACTGGCTGGAGACAGCAGTAGCAAAGTATCTCGGAAGCATTGACTGTACAGTCCAATGCCTGCCTTATAGGGCAGTCGAGCATGAAATTCTCTGTCTCAGTGGACCAAGTCACCCATCTAGCTTTTCATAAATAATGGCATCACGTTAGGCCTGTGTGAATTTCTGCAAATACCAGCTCCAAATAAATCGATTTGAATGTAATCGTTCAAATCCTCCTTCAAGAAGATAGTTAACAACTCATGTGACAATGCCACAACTCGTCACATTTACTTTACTAATGAAGGCACATCTATGAGATAGCTAATGACTTTTAATTAACCCAGATCATGAAGATAAATTACAATTATAGCTGCCGCGCCGCAATGGTAGGGGCCGAGCAATTTTAGGCAAAATTTAGCAATTCTGAGCAACAAGCAGAGTGTAGGAAGATAAAAAAAGGTGGCATTCTAATGTACATTTTACATCAGTTGAGGCTTGAACAATTTCTGGCACAAGAGATTATGCTCTATCTCACTGACAGAGACGGATCTAGAGCTGGGAATTTGGGGGGCACAGGCACATCCCTTTTAGTCCTGGCAAGTTCTCAATCATTTTCCTTTATTGACGCATTTTCCAATTATTGTAATTAGCAACTGAAGACACGGTTTCTCTCCATCTGCGATCTAACAGCGATGAAATCATGGGCTAAAATTTAGTAGGCTACAGGGGCAAAGCCAGAACTGAGAATTGGGTGCACAAAACATCTGTTTGAAACAATTATTAGTCCTGACCTGTTCTCAGTCATTTTCATAATTAACAAAAGGTTCAGTCCAAGAGCACTCAACACTTAACAGGTGCTGCTTGTTCTCCCCAATTAGGTAAGACGACAATCATTCATTTGTATGTGTATTTGCTGTATTTAAATCAACGTTGTTCAAAATTGCATGCCTGTCGACTCTCAAGCAAATAGCTTGAGCCGCAGACTTTATATAACCTATTTAACTGCAGAGTGCCACTTTTTTTAACCAACCCACGCAATACTGAGACTGAAAGGCAATATTTCATTGGAACGTGGACCAGTTCAGTCAACGCGACTGAACAGGACTCCTGTAGATCTTTCCAGAATGTTGCTAGTCTATATAAATGCAGCGATTTTGGTCAGAAGAGGCAGAGTTTTTCTTTTGGCAACAGAGTTACAGAGTGGTATTAGAATGTGATTATAAGATTAAACTTTGGATTATTTGCAGAAGTTTTTTTTTTTTTTTTTACCAGTTAAAAATATTTTTTTTTAAGTTATCATTGCTGGTTTTCTTTGTTGTGATTTTCAAGTCATAACAGCAAGTATGGTTAACGGTTCAGTTTTTGTGTCAACGCAGATTTCCTCCTGATGTAAATAATGCGTTATTCTCGTCAATTCTGCCGTTGGTTTCGGGACTCTTACGCTTTTTTTTTTTTTTTTTTTTACAGCAGCAGTAGCTGCAGGAAAAGCGATAGCTCAACAGTTTGTTTCTTGTAAGGAGAACAGAAAGAGCACCTTTGGTTCTTTTAAGTGAATGAGCGAAGGCTAAAATTTGGTGGATGGGCATTAGTATGGGTACAGTATTAACTTTAATGTTTAATTCGATTCTAGGACCCTTTTTACTCTGTATATTAATAATATGGTCTCATTTGATTATGGCTGTAAGGTGCATTTCTATGCTGATGATACAGTGCTTTATTTTTCTGCTTCTTCATTGAATGAGGCATTATCTGCATTACAAAGAGCCTTTGTTTCATTTCAGCCCTCACTTCTAGAGCTCAAAATAGTTTTAAATTTGGCAAAAACAGAATGTTTGCATTTCTCTAGATCTCGTTCTTTGAGGGACTGTTCATGTTTAATTCGCTCCTTGGATGGCTCTGAAATCGAGCGAGTGTCTTGTTACAAATACCTTGGAATATTTATCGATGAAAAACTGTCTTTCAAAGTACATCCTGATGATTTTACATAAAGTTAAGATATCAAATTGGGTTTTTTTTTTTTTTTACAGAAACGGCTCTTGTTGCTCTCAAGATAATAGGAAGCTTTTAATTCAATCAACCCTCTTGTCAGTGTAAGATTATGGTGACATCATCTATATGCACGCTGCCCCAACAACCTTGAAAAAACTTGATTCGGTCTATCACCATGCACTTTGTTTTATTACTGGAGATCCTTTTAAAACGCATCATTGTTCTTTGTATAAAGCTGTGGGTTGGCTATCGTAGGCTACCAGGAGAAGGCAGCACTGGCTGACCTTCATTTATAAAGGAATCTTACACAGATTACCATGTTATCTTTCAACTTTTATCTTAAGGAGCAGTAGCAATTACCAGGCGAGATCCAGGACTCATTGGGCCTAGAACTCCCCAAAGTTAAAACAGAACTTGGTAAAACTGCTTTTTGTTACTTTGCTCCTAGGACGTGGAATAATTTTCAAGAAACATTTAAACTGGGTAAATTGATATCATTAGAAAATTTCAAAAAAGTGATAAAGGATTTAGAAGTTGGGGTCTGTGCGTATGGAAGCAAATCTGTCTCATAATCCAAATTAAAATGGATTAAAAGAAATTTTTCTTTTTCAGGATATAGCTGCATTTTTTGACTCATAAATAAAATGAATAATAAATAATCCATACTGCATTTTCATTTTCTGCTTCAAGACTGCTCATTCTGTGACTTAATTAAAATGAAAAATAAAGGACGTTTAAGATTTCATTTTTAAAAGATGCCGCAGCAAATAGCTACCAGAATTCGATTTGAAATGTCAAATTTGAAAATTAAAATGCATTAGCAGAAAGGCTTTTTCATTTTAAGGTTATGGCAACATTATTTGACTCAAAAATAAAATTAATAATAAATCGTCCAAACTGCATTTTCATTTTCTTCTTTAGGTTGCACATTTCATGACACAACTAAAAAGAAAACAAAGAGGACATTGCTTTTTCGTTTTTGTGCCCGCCCCGCAAAAAGTGTTCCATAATTCAATTTGAATTGGCACTACCAAACCGTGCTGGAGAGTGACGTCATACAATGGTAGCCGAGTAACACGTCGATCTCCAGTTCTCCCTATGCTAGTCTGTGGATATCTTTAAGGATATATATCCTTAAAGATATAGCAAACAGAAAATTGGGTGATTAATGTCTAAACTTATAAATTGCTTGTTACAAGACAGGCAGAATATTACACAAACTTGTAGAATTTTCATGACTGGAGAACTGCTTATTTGTGAAGAAAAACACATAGACTGCCTGACTCATATAAGTATTGACAAACAGACCAGGAGCCAGCTTGTTTTAACTACTCTATTGCTTAAAAAAGGTTTGATGATGACAATCCTCAAGTATTAGTGCAGTAACAAAGAAAACACATTCCTGGCGTTAAGGGGTGGGGGGAGCCCCCAAACCCCCAAAATTCACTTTCAATTACACTTTTTTGGACAAGTCTGAAACTTGGCCCTGTGATACAGGTAGTCATCTGTAATAAAAAAACTATAACTCAATAAAAGAAATTGTCTGGCGTTTTCATTTAAGAAGGGCCCTTTTAAGGGTCCAAAAAGGGGTTCAATTACACTTTTGTGTACAAACAAATCACTTTGCTTTTCTTGTCTCGTGTAACATATCTGAAACAAAAATAATGCTCAAGAAAGGCTCGATACTGGCATTTCCATATAAGAAGGGGTCTTTTGGCCCTTATGTGACAAAAAGGGGTCCCATGTCCACTATTACTCTCTTGATCATATGGAAACTTCTGGTTTGCATTAACAAAAGTACTGGATACAAAAATTATGCTCAGTAAAGGATTATTCCTGGCATTTTCAAATGATAAGGGGTCTTTTGACCCTTAAGTGACAAAATTAATAAGACCCTTGATAATGATAATTAGAACCAGATGTATTTGTGTTGGGCTGTCACGAAAACCAACAACCACACTGACGCTTTATTGATAAGACTGGACACCCCTGGCGTAATCCCAATTACAAATCAAACTGTGCTGCCATTGCAAACTACAACAACAGGCCACACTAATTTTATCCCCGAACGCGTTATGGGGGATATTATGTTTTTGGTCCGGCCGCCGCCGCTGCACTACGTGTTAACGTGATATCTTCAGTAATATTTCAATTACAAATTCCAAATTTTGCACAAAAGTAAGTATCATCAAGAGGAGGAACTAATTCGATTATGGACAATTTACGATGTCTAGATTGGCCACCAGGGGCCAAAAACTGATTTCAGCGTTAAAGCGATAACTGCAGTAATATTTCAATTAGAAATTCCAACTTTTGCATATAAGTAAGTATCATAAAGAGGAAAAACTGATTCGATTTTGGACAATTTACGATGTCTAGATTGGCGACCAGGGGCCAAAAACTGATTTCAGCGTTAAAGCGATAACTGCAGTAATATTTCAATTAGAAATTCCAACTTTTGCCTATAAGTAAGTATCATAAAGAGGAAAAACTGATTTGATTTTGGACAATTTACTATGTCTAGATTGGCCACCAGGGGCCAAAAACTGAAAAAATCACTGTTTCGCGATAACTTCAGTAATATTTCAATTACACATTTCAAGTTTTGCATATAAGTAAGTATCATAAAGAGGAAGAACTGATTTAATTTTGGACAATTTAAGATCTCTGGACTGGCCACCAGAGGCCAAAAACAGATTTACATGTTATCGCGATAACTGCAGTGATATTGCAATTAGAAATTCCAAGTTTTGCATATAAGTAAGTATCATAAAGAGGAAGAACTGATTCGATTTTGGACAATTTACAATTTCTAGATTGGCCACCAGGGGCCAAAAACTGGAAAAATCACTCTTTTATCATATCTCTGGAAATATTTGTCCGATTGACCTCAAATCAAGTGCAAATGAAAGTTCATGAGGATGTGTCCCATGATGACATTATACCTGTTTGGTGCAAAATTTTGACACAAGGTGGAGCTTTGTCACATAAAATTCACCATTTTTGCCATATCTTTGTAACTATTTCTCCAATTGACATGAAACTATGTGCAACTGCAAGGTCATGACCTCACAACGTGTCACATGATGACATCATACCTGTATGGTTCAATATTTTGCCACCAGGTAGCACTTTGTGATGGAAAATACCATTTTGGCCATATCTTCGGAACCATTTGACCAATTGACCTGAAATTAAGTTCAAATGAAAGTCTATTCAAGGTCTATTCAAGGATTGGGGAATTGGAGGATTGGGGGCGTTCAGGGATATACCCCCAGCTGTCGTCTCCGACGGCATAAGCCTAGTTTCTAGTAGGTGATTAAAACAGAAAAGCCCTTTGAAGAAATCTTCAAAAAAGGAACAATGATGCTGCAATACTAGATACTTACTTGATGAGTCCTCAGTCAACCTCACATCTTCAAGATCTGGAAAGGTTGTTTTACTACAGAATGACTGTTCCATGTGCGCTGCCATATTGAATCAGAGAGTTCACTCTTGGTTTACTCTTGCACTACCTTGCTCTGGCTTTAGGGAAGTGTTTAGGGACCTTGTAACCCTCTTCTTTTACACACACTTTTACACTAGGCTAGACCTGAGTCAGTTCAGTATTGCAACAAAAAAAATCTGAACCTCATCTCCAATTTCCCATGTGAAATTTAATAAACATGAAAAGTGTTGAGAGACTACACTTGTTCTGGGGGGCTCAGTTGCCTAGTAAATAAAACATGACTCCCCACCCTTAATACAAAACCCAAAACCAGTGAAGTTGGCACGTTGTGTCAATCGTAAATAAAAACAGAATACAATGATTTGCAAATCCTTTTCTACCTATATTCAATTGGAAACACTGCAAAGACAAGTTACTTAATGTTCGAACAGGTAAACTTTGAAATTTTTTGCAAATATTAGCTCATTTGGAATTTGATGCCTGCAACATGTTTCAAAAAAGCTGGCACAAGTGGCAAAAAAGACTGAGAGAGTTGAGGAGTGCTCATCAAACACTTATTTGGAACATCCCACAGGTGAACGGGCTAATTGGGAACAGGTGGGTGCCATGATTGGGTATAAAAGCAGCTTCCCTGAAATGCTCAGTCATTCACAAACAAGGATGGGGCGAGGGTCACCACTTAGTGAACAAATGCGTGAGCTAATTGTCGAACAGTTTAAAAACAACATTCCTCAACAAGCTATTGCAAGAAATTTAGGGATTTCATCATCTACGGTCCGTAATATCGTCAAAAGGTTCAGAGACTCAGGAGAAATCACTGCACGTAAGCGACAAGGCCGAAAACCAACATTGAATGCCCGTCACCTTCGATCCATCAGTGTGTAAAGGACATCACCACATGGGCTCAGGAACACTTCAGAAAACCACTGTCAGTAACTACAGTTCGTCTCTACATCTGCAAGTGCAAGTTAAAACTCTACAATGCAAAACAAAAGCCATTTATCAACAGCGCCCAGAAACGCCGCCGGCTTCGCTGGGCCCAAGCTCATCTAAGATAGACTGATGCAAAATGGAAAAGTGTTCTGTGGTCTGACGAGTCCACATTTCAAATTGTTTTTGGAAACTGTGGACATCGTGTCCTCCGGACCAAAGAGGAAAAGAACCATCTGGACTGTTATAGGCGCAAAGTTCAATAGCCAGCATCTGTGATGGTATGGGGGTGTATTAGTGCCCAAGGCATGGGCAACTTACACATATGTGAAGGCACCATTAATGCTGAAAGGTACATACAGGTTTTGGAGCAACATATGTTGCCATCTAAGCGACGTCTTTTTCATGGACGCCCCTGCTTATGTCAGCAAGACAATGCCAAGCCACATTCTGCACGTGTTACAACAGCATGGCTCTGTAGTAAAAGAGTGCGGGTACTAGACTGGCCTGCCTGTTGTCCAGACCTGTCTCCCATTGAAAATGTGTGGTGCATTATGAAGCGTAAAATACGACAACGGAGACCCCGGACTGTTGAACAACTTAAGCTGTACATCAAGCAAGAATAGGAAAGAGTTCCACCTGATAAGCTTCAAAAATTGGCCTCCTCAGTTCCCAAACGTTTACTGAGTGTCGTTAAAAGGAAAGGCGATGTAACACAGTGGTAAAAAGGCCCCCGTGCCAACTTTTTTGCAATGTGTTGCTGCCTTTAAATTCTAAGTTAATGATTATTTGCAAAAAAAAAAAAAAGTTTCTCAGTTTGAACATTAAACATATTGTCTTTGCGGAGTATTCAATTGAATATAAGTTGAAAAGGATTTACAAATCATTGTATTCTGTTTTTATCTACGATTTACATAACGTGCCAACTTCACTGGTTTTGGGTTTTGTACATGAAGCATTGATTTTTTTTTGAAGATTGTGAACTGAATGTGTACATACCCTTAGTTTTGCACAAACTAACAAAACAGGATTATGGTTTGATTTAACAATACAGCTTGGAGTCAAAATGACCCCTACAACACCAATGCATACAACATGTGTCCTGGACATAACAGGATATTTTTGAGTTAATTTAGTAATATTCCCCATGAAACTGAGAAAAAAAATCTAGCTGAAAAAAAAACCATGTCTTTGGGGACAGTGAATACTAAATTGTACTGTAAACTAATTCAATACTAAATTGAATTTGTTATACTTCATTTATATTTTCTCTTTGCATAGGTCTTTAGTACACTCATAACCAGGGGGTCTTATGCAGCATAAGTGAAAATTTAGTTAAGCCAGTCAAGTTACGTATCCTTTTCAATGTCAGAATTACAGTTCACAGTTCAGTGACTGATAATTGCAGAATTAAAAAAAATATATAGACAATGATAGTTGGCTTCTAATCCTTGACCCTGACACAATACAAGACCAACCCAGCTTGAGCAGAAGAGAACAGGGAGTGTCAGGATATCCCCACCCCCCTCTGAGAAATATTTAGAGCTTACAGGTGGATGATGGAGTGGATGTAGGATATTTACTTAGTGCAAGCAAGAGTTATGCAACCGCAGGCAATGTTAACAAGCAGCAGCACAGAGCAATGCAGCACAGCAGCTGGCAATGGAATTTACACAGCAATGGCAGCACAGGAAAGCAGCTTATAGGAGTGTTCATCAGAATGTTCTCCATAAAGCTAAACTTTATAATTTCTTAACATTAGTTAATGATGTTGATGTATGTACTTGATTGAGGAAATAATTTTATGTTCTCAAAAAGCAATAAAAACCAGTTTTCAGTGTATGCTGCCAAATCAAGAAAAAAAATCACTAGGTCTCTTGGAATATGGAGAAACACAATAAGGAGCTCTCTGTTTTTCATATAAACAGTCATGTGAAATTCTGTGAAATGAAAAATGTTATCCATTAACCATGGCTCTTGTGTTTTGTGCTATGTTGATTTCTGAAACAAATTAATATATTTTTGTATCTTCTAGGTTTTCTGACGTCTTTGAAGAGGCTGTCTACAAACTCTGTTTATGTGCTGATAGTTGTTAAAACCTTTGTGCAATTCAATGGCTTCATTGGAATAATCACCTTTAAACCTAAATTTATGGAGCAAGTTTTTGGCCAGTCTGCCTCCAAGTCCATCTTCTTAATAGGTTGGTTTGTTTTTAATCACTTTTTAATGTAGGATTTCTCCTCTAGCATCCAATACACATCGCTCTTTTCTGAGTTTCAGCAATGAATCCCTTGTAGTCAGGAGAATTCTGAACAGTTGTAAGAGATTTGATGATATGCTCAGGAACCAGTCGCGAGAACCAAGCAATGCAGTAGATCTGATTTTATTTATCAAGGGGGAAAACCCCCGCAGGGCAGAAGGCAAAGGTACAAAGTCCACTATCCAAAAATCACAATCCAGTTGGGCAAAAACAGAGTCGAAAACCAGGGCAGCAATCACAGTACTTGTGGTCGGACAAAAATGGGTTTGGTACACAGGCACAGGTATGTTAGAGAAGCAAAGCCAAAATCCAGTGGGCGTAATCCAAACCGTAACCAGGGCAGCAATCACGGAACTCGTAGTCGGGTAGAAATGGGTCAAAAACACAGATGCAGCAGTAATCCAAAATCACAAAGCCAAAAAGCCGAAAAGCCAAAAACAGGGACGGTCCAGTCAGAAGAGAATCACTGAGAGTACAAGGTGAGAAAAAGCGTGGAACAAGCAAACTGAGAGAAACGTTCTGAAAGGAAGTGCTGTGAAAAGACTCCTAATATACATTCTCGGGAAGTCACATGCTACACAGAACCCAGGTGCAGGAAATGATACTAATTACAAAGGGAGGAACAAGAGGGAGAACCTAATCACATAAAATAGGCAAAAGCCAAAACGCGGACAGGGATCACAAGACGGACTATAGACAAAACAAACAGATGCGGTTAGGGATTTTTAAGTGCATAGAGTGAGTTGCAGAACAGTGATTAAACAGGTGCAGAGAATATGCTAGAAGCACAGCAAAGTAAATTGAGTGACAAGACAAGAGGCGGAAACAAGAACAGGGCGAATGCTGAGAGATCGTTAGTCAATTAGTAGAGTGCAGCAATACAATCCCTAGTGCTCGTTAGTAAGTTAGTATTATATACAATGTTAGTCTTGGTTAGTAATTTAACAAAAACAACTGTTAGTATTGGTTAGTAATCTATAAAAAGCAAGATGAAGGAAGTAAATGAGATGGGAAGGAATCGTTGCAATCCAGAAACCATTAAATCACCCGAAAGTGTGGCACGCAGTACTGGAGCTGTTAGCAAACACATGACAGAAGACCAGACAGGGGGAGACAAAGTGCAATGCATGGTGAATACAAAAACATGGACCGGAATATAACTGCAGGAATGGAATATGGAAAAATACCAAACATGGAAAAACTAAACTAGACAATACATGAACAAATCTAAGTAACCAAATCACAATACATAATCCAAGGCATAGTCAGACATAGCAAAGACCCAAATACAGACATGGCATACAGATCAGGGACATGGCAGACAGGCAGAATCATAACAAGATAGTGATGTTCTGTGCATTAACTCATTTATACATATACCAGTGCACTGTAAATATCAGGCTGGGTAAACTTAGAAAAGATAGTTTGCCAGCTGCCTTCAAATGTAGAGTTAACTTCCTTGAATATAAGCTTCATTTTGGCTCACACTCAGTCAAGATAGTTGATAACTTTTCAGAAAACATTCTTGACTTGTAAAGATGTAAAGCAGTTTACACATGTGGGGTTAAAAAGATGAAATGAGCTCACTTTGAGTTTTCTCAGTGTCTAAGTCCATGTCTACATGTCCGCAGGGGTTTTTGAAAATGTGGTATTTTCAATGCGTTTCTGCGCTTCATCCACACGCAAACTCCGTCTCTGAAAACCAACCTTCTGGAAAATGCCTTTCAGGGATAATATTTTCAGAAACTCAGTTCTCAGTATAAATGTATTGACAGGGAAAATGGAGTTGTTGACTTCTGATTAGTTTACATGGTCTTACATTTAATTATAACATTGTTGCCCCTTGATTTGGCATGCTCTTGAGAGTA
This sequence comes from Gymnothorax reevesii, assembly GCA_029721435.1. Lineage (NCBI taxonomy): Eukaryota > Metazoa > Chordata > Actinopteri > Anguilliformes > Muraenidae > Gymnothorax > Gymnothorax reevesii. The sequence goes on from CM056579.1 coordinate 44,428,960, forward strand.
TTTTAATTGCATTTCTGCATCTTTAAAGATTTTTTTTTTTTTGGGGAGGGGAAATGGAGAAAAAACTTTTAAATAAAAGTTTTAAATAAATAACACATTATTTAACACAAATAACACGTTTAAATAAAAAACACATTTGTGTGGAATGTCACCGTGTGCTCACGAACAGAGATCAGAACTTAAAGAAAGAAATCTAAACAAGGGTTTATCGAGCAGAGTGGAAGTCAATGAAGTGTATATAAATACATGCATATATACAGTACTGAGAAAAGGTATTTGCCATCTTCCTGATTCCTTTTTTTTTTTTTTTTCATATTTGTCACACTTAAATGTTTCAGAATATCAAACAAATTTTACTATTAGAAAAAGATAGCCCAAGTAAATACAAAATGCATTTTAAATAATAATTTCATTCATTAAGGGAAAAAAAAGCTATCCAAACCTATACCCCATGTGAAAGAAAAATTGCCTTCCCTTGTTAAATAATGAATGGACTGTAATAAACCACATTTTTTTAGTTCAATCTCACTAACCACACCCAGGCCTGATTACTGCCAGACCTGTTAAATCAAACTGTCTGACAAAGTGAAGTAGGCTAAAACACAGGAGCATTACCAAGGGGGGGAAAGGGGTGGGCAGTGCCCACCCTGAGAAGACCTCTGCCAACCCAATGAAAACTCAAGATAAAAAACTGATTTACTACTATTTGACAGCAAAAACACGATATCCCACGTGATTCACAGCCGGAGGTAGACAGACATTAAGAGAGAGCTTTACGTATGCTTCATCTATCTATCACTATGTGTGATTGGTTGATTCCTTTGTCAGTCTATTCTGATGTGAAACTAACCAATTATGAAGGTACATAAAATGCCAGGTGACAACTTCAAGGGAAAAAAAAAGTGAGCTTGTATGTAAAAATGTTTACTCGTATAAAAAATCCACACAAGTGTGAAATTAATTTGATGTCACAAATGGAGGGAAAAATGTGAACCTGAAGAATAAAAATTTGAACCCAAAGAAAATATTCACTCACACATGCGTGATCTGAATGTGAAGTCAGAGAAAAAATATTCACTCACACATGCGTGATCTGAATGTGAAGTCAGAGAAAAAATATTCACAAATGTGTCGACTGATATTTACACAAATAAAATGAAAGCAGCAAAATTGTAATCCAACATTTACTCTGATGTTTTATTCATTACTAATTCCTATTATCGTTTACAAGCACAACTCGGTGGTTACAACTTCTCGAATCTGCCGCTACAACTGCTCTAACTACTTTTCTCGCGCAAATCTGCTTGAGTTTTGCAACACATGTTGTGAGATAGCTGTAGCAAAACAAATCAGTAGTTGTGGAGCTCCCCCCATATGTATGTGTGGGGGGTTGACCAATCAGAAGGGGGGAATTGGAGACAAAGCGCAAAGTTTCCGTCTGCAGGTTTTAGAGTTTGAGGTGCCGGGAGTAAATACCTACCTACCCCACAGCGCGACCGAGTGACAAGACAACTACTCGAACTTTCCAACCAGGTTTCGGGCTTTTATGCAATCATAAAATAAATGACCCTATGCAGTCTTTCCAGTTCAGCCCCCACTTCTCCAGATACTCAGATGTCACTTAAAACGCCTCCTGTAGTTTTCTCCAGCAAAATTCGCTAAAAAAAGTTATTGTCTTTAATTGTCTCCCCATTGACATATCTGACATTGGCCAGTAATTGTGCATGTCCACTGACATTGGTTGTTCCATCCACCTGCAGCGCAAATTTCTCACTCCCTTTTATTTTCTCAATTAAAACATCCTCGATATCTGCTGACATTTCTCCTATTTGTCTGCCAGTTGTATTGTTTGAGAGAGGAATCTTCCATATTTCACTGGCAGCATTTTGGCCCAACATGATCCCGACGATACCTTTGCATGATGGCAGGTCAAGAGATTCGGCAATTGTGTGTGACGTCTTTGATTTTGCTACTAGTTCTGCGACCAGATAGCTAGCTTCTAATGCTTTATCTGACACTGTAGTGATTTTCATTAGGGATCGACCAATATGGATTTTTTTAGGGCCGATACCGATACCGTTTTTTTTCCATCACCCTTAGCTGATAACCGATTATGGACTGCCGACTTTTCTTGGGCCGATATTTGTGGCCGATACCGCTTTTGCTCCCTCAATTTACATAAAAAAATGACACAATGATAACAAATATCACAGGTCTCAAGTTAGACAAACATTTATTGAAAAGTTTCAACCAGCCATCGATGTGATGGCTGCTCCACCCAAGTGAGACGCGCACCAATCCCCCCCCCCACACACACACAAACACACAAACACATCAGCTGAGCAGGTGCTGACTGAAAAACTCTGCTACCGCTGGATTGATAATGGCAGCACACGGCTCTGAATACGTTTTCACAAAACACTGACACAAAGTACTACATATAAAACATTTCTCTCATCATTTAAGTTCGTCCAGTGCATGCTAAAGTCAGACCTCTCTGACAGCAGACATGGCTGCGCCACTCCGCACTGAGGGAGGGAGCACACAGCAGGGCTCGAAATTAACTTTTTTGCTTTGTAGCGCTGCGCTCCTAAGTTCAAAAAGTTAGAAGCGCAAGCAAAAATTTAAGAGCCCACAAACCGAAATCCAAGAAGCACCAATATATATATATTTTTTAATGTTTAAAGAAACTTCAATATAACACTCTGCATTAACAATACAACCGTCTCCAACAAATGACAATTATTAAACCATATGAGTGTCTTGAGTTCATTGATTAACAAAGGTTTGATATGGCTTTATGCCATATCTGGAGGCCAGGATTTAAAATTGGGTCTCCTTGCTCTCTGCCCTTCTATCCATCTCCTCATTGCGTATGAGGCATCTAATATGTCCAGAGGACCCTCCACACTGATCCCAATCAAATCTTAAATTGCATTAGGGTTAAATGCAGATCTGACGAAAGGTCCTTTTTTTGCCTCAATATTGCAATATGAATCAGTCCACAGTGGTAACTTTGCTATTTGTTGGCTTATCATAACATAAGCAGACTTTATAATGAGTTGGATATGTCTGTTTTAAGATGGCCTATGCCACACGCCCAGGGGCGTCTCTAGGACTAAAGATTGGTGCGGCCCAGAGCTACCCTTAATTACTAACCCTGACTGCACGCAATCATTCGCATAATTGACAATCGCAAGTCAATTGATTGCGTGCAAGTCAGGTTAGTAATTAATGACTAATTAATTAATCCTGGCTTTTTTTTATTGTTTTTTTTTAATTTTTTGCGGTGACTTTTTCAAGAAGTGGCAATGAAAGTTGCAATGTTTTGGCAATTTATATTTTGTCCGCGAGAAATTTGCGTGGATTGCTTGAATTTGATTTAACAGTTGCAATTGCGACATGCAACTTCCTTGAGGGACTGAGCAATAGATTCACTCCGAGAACACGCCGGTACGGTACGGTACATTTCGGTACGGCGACAATCATTAATCTGGAAGCGTAATTTCGTGCATTTAAATCAGCGTTATTCAGAATTGCACACGGACGTTTCAAATTGTCTTATATTTTATTTAAACAAAACGATCATTAAGCGCCAGTTAAATCACTTGATGTGTGGAAAAGGTAGCGCAGACGTTTGAGAGCAGTTTGTCATTCATAAAGCGTTGAACAATTTTTGAGTGGCCAGAAAAATTATTTAGATCTGAATTTATCCCATTATTTAGGCGTCAATAGATCTCACGGAGAGAGAATTCGTAGCTTCGATTGCCAGTGGATTATTGTCAAAATTGGAAAACGTGTTAATAACGGAAAATAACTGAGTACAAGCCAGGAACAATCCTTGACGCAAAGGCATGGTCTCTGGTCCGGGCTTCACCAATTATCACTTCCAGAGACGCCACTGCACACGCAATTGTCTTCTAGTTTCTGCATTTTCAGGAAAACGTTGCGTGTACCTGCAAATATAGAAACGTTTACTGGTCTAAAGACGCGCTGTAAAAAAATGTTAATGATTTTTGCAGATAGGGTACTGAAGATATGAGCGAAGAAACCGAGACGGAGATTTTAGGGCTGCGCAAATGCCAGCCGCGAGGCAGCATATTTTGATAAGTTGTCACTATTAACAGAAATATGGATCTACTCGTGTCACACGTGTCACAGTATTTTCTGTGTTTCGTGCTTTCTCCATGTTTTGAAGGACGGTCACGTTTAAAGTGTTTGGACACAGTAGATAACGTGCCGTTAACAGCGAGATTCGGGCCATTATCTTTACAATGAACACGGTGCACTTCACTTTCTTATAACCTCAGCCATTCAAAATTTTGATGCAACTCTTCGCGAAAATAATCAACTGATTTCGCCGCCGCTTCATCCGAATCACCGTCATGATTTTCAGTTTCAGTAACTTTTCATATCGACTCGACTTTTTTAACGTTTACGGTACCAAAAAAAAAGAAGTCTTCCATTGCTCTACGTTTCATTTTCAGTCCAAATCTTGTGCATAGCTACAATAATAACTCTCATTCCCTCGAAATGGATTGTTTGACGGCTAATATTAAGCATTCTAGAATCAGTACTGAGGTTTAGGACGTCAACCTCCCCTTTGATTGGTCAGAATGGTCACCGTCAGGTCAAGGGAACACACTGGGTGCGCTCGGCTGCGGTATGTCCAGTAGATTCATGCACTACTCCGAGATATACCCCCATCTTTATTTAAGCTGCAGCGGCGGTTGCCATGCCTTCTGACTACCAAATGTACCCGAAAAGAGGCGATTACTTGATGGGAAAGTAATTCGAAGGTCGCACATTGTTAATTTTGGTCGCAATTTCGAGCCCTGCACATACACACACGAGACGAAACGCATTTAACCACACCTCTGTGTTCGCTGATTTAAACTCCTACAAACACCATGGAACTGAATTGACAACACTGACATTACTAAATCCTTAAACCTGTGTTCGTTACATCTGTACATATTAGCCCACAACTACGTCAACAGCTCCCTAAATACAATGGTAAGCACTTTTAAAGACGAAGCATTCAGCAGCATTCCCGTTTTTCTGACCCAAAAACATAATTATGTTTGCAAACATGTGTACTAATTGGCAGTAACTTGGCATCCATGTCTCCTATTTCAAAGTGGGTGGCAATATTTCAACTAAGTTTAACAGTGAGAGGCTAATAGAAATTTTAAAAGGCCTTGTTCTGAAGCACCCACTGCATACACCACTTCCAGTGGGGGAGGGGTAATGCGTCTGCATGTGCTTCAGGGTCTTCCGGCAACACAGAGCTGCCCCTGGATGCCTGTCTATAAATCATGCCGCGGAAAAATAAATCGGCGAACTCACGCGCGAATCGGCCGATGCCGATTCAAGTAAGAAATGCAAATACCAGCCTAATATATCGGCCGGCCGATGTATCGGTCATCCTTAATTTTCATTATGTAACTAGCTTGTTTTTTTGTCTGGCTTCTCAACCACATTAAATATTCACTTTTTTTTCGAGAGAGAGAAGGGTGTTTGGTTGAAAGGCGTCTTTTTAATTTATTTGGCACCATAGCTTCGTTCGCCAGCTTTTCGCCGCAAGGAAGACACAGTGGTATTGGGGCAGTCAGATCTCTGGTGAATGTAAACCCATAAGTCAGATATTCCTCACAGTAAAGTCTGCTCACCACTTTGCCTTTTCAAGGTTTTGGTCAGGAATTTATCCATTTTCGTTTAAACTTGTCTACACAGCTGTTTTAGCTGAGTTTTACCGGGGACTGTGTAATTTTTTGTGTTAGACGATGTGTGATTGGCCAATCAGGAAAAGGAATTGTAAAGTAGAATATTTGATGCGGATATATCGAGAAGGAATTTTAAATTGCCATTTTAATAAACTGAATTGGATTAATTGACAATGACTTTAATTGTTATTTTTATATCCTGTAAGTTCAGCTGTTTTATATTATTAGGCTATCAGGAGAAAAAAACAGTAAGTGGGTTTTCTTGTGGCACACCAAGGAAGCTCTCACGGCACACAGTTTGGGGAACACTGGCCTAGCTATTAATCAAAATAATTGATTTTTGGTTTGTTTTTCTACTTTAATGAAGGATTAAGTAAAAGTATGCATCCAATCTCACAGTTTTTATTACATGTAAAATGTAAGCTAATAACCACTCAACTGACGCCAGGTATGCAAAGCTAACTTTACATTGTTAGGGTTAACGATGTTACAGTGATCAACAATAAGCTGTAGTAAGTGTGTTTTTTTACTTCTCGTGCTCTACTTGTTCAGTGAATCAGCATTAATAGCGGTTTACATGTGGCATGCACGTTAAAATGTCAATTTCTCATTTATTAGACATTAAATAGATATACTCTACTTCAGTAGAGGCTGACATTATTTTGGGAGTCCCGTGGGTCCCTCCCAGGAACAGAATTCACTACTTATCCCAGGATTGTGACAGGACACGAAAAAATTAAATGGGACCGGCATTTATGATAACGTTAATATGCACTAACACATAAATGAATAAAGGCTGTTATTTTATCAGCTTTGGTGTCTGTATGCTGCCAAATATACATAGTTGGCGTCAGTTGAGTGGGTATTGGCTTACATGCTTTTGGATGCATGCTTTTATTTACTCTTTCATTGAAGTAGTAAAACAAAGCAAAAAACATTGATTTTGATGAATAGCTAGGCCACTTACCCCGGCTTGGTGCGACATCACGAACTCTGAAACCTGCAGATAGAAACTTTGCGCTTCGTCTCCAATTCCTCCTCTCTGATTAGTCAACCTCCCACACATTCACACACAGGGTGGGGTTCTACAAGTACAGATTTGTTTTGCAACAGATACCTCGCAAAATGTGTTGCAAAACTCAACCAGCGCACATTCACATGAGAAAAGTAGTTAGTGCAGTTGTAGCGGCAGATTCGAGAAGTTGTACACACAGAGTTGTGGTTGGAAAGGATAATAGGCATTAGTAATAATTAAAAAAAAAAAAAATCTGAGTAAATGTTGGATTAAAATTTTGCTGCTTTCATTTTATTTGTGCAAATATCAGTCTACACATTTGTGAATATTTTTTCTGTGACTTCACATTGAGATCACGCATGTGTTATGGCCCCAATTTGTTATAGCCCCAATTTGCTATGACATATAAGACAGCAAGGGATTACAGACAAAATTTGAAAACTAAAACAGATTTAATTCAACAAAGACCAACACTAACCTACAATTTATACTACTGACCAAGATTGATAATATACAAGAAAAAAAATATTTACAGTCCCTTGAGATGGGGTTGCTTGGTGATGTTCCGGGTGAGGAAAAATGCTCCAACACAGGCAAAAATCCACAAAAAGCTTCACAGGTCTTGAAAAGAGTGACAGGTCTGGTCAAATGTATGCTTCTGCTTGCAATTTCTCCTACTATTCCACTCCCTCAATTTTCCTCGTTATATACTCTTTTGCAGACCCCTCCCATATTTAGACCTCCTTTTTTTAATTCTCTGGGACTTGTCCCAGACATGCCCAAGACATGCCCAAACCTAGCTCCAGTCTGGGCTTAACATAAGAAAGGTCAATACTGCCATCTAATGGCTTCTATTCACATTACACCTCCATTCCAAAAGGGGAAATTTTGACTCATAAAGGCAAAATTTTTCTTTTCAAGACAAAAATGGTTAAATAGACACTTGTTTGTATATATGTATATACATATAACAAAATGTGCTAATAAACATGTGATATATACACATACTCAAACACGGGATAAGCAATCAGCAATTACATTGTCAGCACCCATTACATGCTTAATTTCCAAGTCAAACTCCTGTAAAATCAAACTCCAATTCATCAATCTCCGATTCTTGTTTTTCATCTTACTCAAAAACATTAACGGATGGTGGTCAGGATACAAAATCATTGGCTTTTTCCTTGTACAAACATAAACCTCAAAGTGTTGTAAAGAAAGAACCAGAGCCAACAGCTCCTCTATTGTGGAATAGTTCTTCTGGTGGCGATTGAACTTCCTGGAGAAGTATGCCATGGGATGATGAATTTCATCAGAGTCACTTCTCTCTAGGAGCACAGATCCACAAGCTTGGTCCCTTGCATTGACCGCGATGGAGAACGGTTTGTTGAAGTCAGGAGATTTGAGCACGGGGAAGTGACACAACAGAGACTTCAGGCCGTCGAAAGCTCTCTGGCATGCATCATCCCAAGTGAACTTTACGCCTTTCTTCAGTTGGTTGGTGAGACTGAGAGCAATCTCAGCAAAGTTCTTGCAGAACTTGCGGTAGTACTCGATCATTCCAAGGAAGCGGCGCAAAACTTTTTTGTTGTCAGGAACTGGAAAGTCCATGATGGCTAGGACTTCAGCATTTATGGGTGCTACCTTACCCTGGCCTATGACGTAGCCAAGATAGGTGACAGTAGCACAACCAAAGTCACTCTTGTTCTAGTTAACAGTCAGGTTAGCCTGGGTCAGATGCTGGAACAACGTCTCTACATCTTTTAGATTTTCTTCCCAGGAGTCACTCCATGTGATCAGGTCGTCGATGTATGCAGCCGTGTGTGGCAATCCAGCGATTGTAGAATGTATCATCCTTTTGGATTTTTCATGCCAAAGAGTAGGATTTCATACTGGTACAATCCAGATGGTGTGGCAAAAGCAGAGATGCTCTTGGCCCTCTCAGTGAAAGGCACACACCAATAGCCCTTCAATAAATCAATCTTGGTCAGAAACTTTGCTTGCCCTACTCTATCAATACAATCATCAATCCTAGGTATTGGAAACACATCAGTTCTAGTTACAGCATTGACTTTGCAATAATCTGTACAGAATCTAGTACTTCCATCAGCTTTTGGAACTAGCACACAGGGTGATCTCCAATCTGAGTTGAAGGGTCTGATAATATCATGTTCTAACATGTACTCAACCTCTTTCTCAGCAATCTTTCTCTTTTCAGGATTCATCTGGTACGGATGCTGTTTTATTGGTTTGGCATCACCAACATCTACATCATGAGAAGCTATAGAAACTCTCTTTGGAACATCAGTAAATAGATCTTTATATTTCTTGATCAACCTCTCAAACTGATATTTCTGTGAGGGTTCTAAGTGCTGGAGTTTTACATCAAGATTTTGCAACACTTCAGAATTTGACAATTTACATGAAAGAACTTCAGCTTTAATTCTAGGTTCATCATCTTGAAACTCCCCCTCATCTTCACACGTCTCAACCATAGGAGAATCTGAAGTGACAGCTGCAACCCTAGCATTTCTGTCATGATAAGGCTTCAGCATGTTAATGTGACACAACTGTTTTGGCTTTCTCCTATCTGGAGTCTTCACAATGTAATCGAGATCATTGAGTTTTGTTAGAATTTCATACGGACCATGAAATCTAGCCTGCAATGGATTGGACTGCAAGAGAAACAACACAAGAACCTTGTCTCCTGGTTTAACCTCATGGCTTCTAGCCTTATGATCATACCAAGTTTTCATTTTTCCCTGACTTGATTCCAAGTTCTCTTTAGCTAAGTCACAAGCTGCACGCAATCTTTCCTTGAACTTGCTAACATAGTCTAACAGACTGATATGCGGCTCTTTCTCTTGCCATTTTTCACTCAACAATAGCAAAGGTCCTCTCACTTCATGGCCAAACACTAGCTCAAACGGACTGAATCCAGTAGACTCCTGCACTGCTTCTCTAGCTGCAAACAACAGCAAATGAACACCTTCATCCCAGTCTTTCTCATGGTCATAACAATAAGTCCTCATCATTGTCTTGAGAGTGGAATGAAACCGCTCTAAGGCACCCTGACTCTCTGGATGATAGGCACTAGAAAGAATCTGCTTCGCACCTAGTTTATACACAACCTGCTGAAACAATCCGGAAGTGAAATTGCTACCTTGGTCTGACTGAATTTCCCTGTGAAGGCCAAACAACGTGAAGAACTTTATCAAAGCCTTCGAGATTGTAGTTGCCTTGATGTTATGTAGAGGTATGGCTTCAGGGAATCTGGTAGATGCACACATGATTGTCAACAAGTACTGATTTCCAGATCTAGTTTTGGGCAATGGACCAACACAATCAACAATGACCTTAGAGAAGTGCTCCCCAAATGCTGGGATAGGCTGCAATGGGGCTACAGGTGGGTCAGACTGGTGTTTTCCAAATACCTGACAAGTGTGACAGGTTTTGCAAAAGTTGGAAACGTCTTTCCGAACCCCAGCCCAGAAGAAGTGTTTCATGATCTTATTAACAGTCTTGTTAACACCAAGATGACCTCCTATAGGTAAACTATGAGCCATTGTTAAGATCTCATTCCTGAGATCTCATTCCTCATACCTTCGGAACAACAATTTGCCTAACCACTGCCCAATCTGCATTGGCAGGGATATCAGGAGGGCGCCACTTCCGAATCAACACACCATCCTTGAGATAATACCCAACTGGAACTGCGTCTATTTCTTTATCAGGAAGGGCTCTCCTCTTTAGTACACAAATTTCAGGATCATTAGTTTGCTCCTCATTCAACCGCTTTCTGGACACTTCGCAGCAGAATCACCAAACCCATCTGGCTGGCTGAACAAAGAACTGATAAAAGTATCTGATAAGTCCTCAAACGGAGAAACCATAGTAGGCTGAGCAGAGTCATGAGGCGAACCAGGCGGAGTCCTGACTTTTTTATGAGCTGGACGGCACCACATCATCTTCTTCTTTAGCCTTCTTAGCCATAGCACAAGTCACTGCACAGGAAGGATACGGAGATGGGTCTTCATCGCCATCTTCAGTGCTCGGCTGTGAAGTAAGATGAACAGGGGGAACTACATTGCCCCCAGCAAGGTCATTGCCTAGGAACAGAGAAACACCCTTGATAGGTAGACTTGACATAAGTCCCACCTTTACCTGTCCTGTAACTAAATCTGACTTCATGAATACAGAGCGCAGGGGTACAGATAAAGTCCTCCCTTCAATACCTTGTACAAGTATGAAATCCCCAGAAGCGGTTTCATCACGTAACTCCAAGGAGTACATCAACAAAAGTGACTGAGAAGCTCCGGTATCCCTTAGGATATATATGGGGACAGGAGGAGAATGCTCATTCAGAGCCACAAATCCCTCTGACACAAATGGAAGAAATTCCTCCCTCACAAAGTCAGCAGTATCAGGCTTTTTAGCCCCACAAGGAGCAGGCAATTTTGCTGATCGGTTATTTACTACTGGGGTTTATAACCTTGTCTTCACAAAGGCATTTGGTTTGGTATCCTTTTCTTTTTCTTTCTTAGCTTTTCTTTCTTAGCTTTCTTAGCTTTAAGGACCCAACAGTTAGTGTAACATGACCAGATTTCTTGCAATAACTGCAAACTAGACCACTTTTGTCACTGTCAGCTTTCACCCTTTGATCAGACCTGTTACTGGATTTCTGAGCACCATCACCAGATTTGTCTTTGTCTTTGGGTGAGGAATCTTGGGTATCACCATTACCTCTTTTCTGAAATTGGAACCATCTATTGTTACTGCTAGACTGAAATTTAGACTTATGTGTGAGAACATATTCATCTGCAAATTTGCCAGTTGATTGCAAATTCAGTGCTTGCTTCTCATTAAGGTAAGTCTTAATATCATCCTTAACACAGTTCTTGAATTCTTCAACTAACACCATCTCTTTTAGTGAGTTGAAATCATCCTTGACCTCCATAGAAGTACACCAGCGCTCAAAGCAAACCTGCTTCTCGTTAGCAAATTCCACATAAGTCTGATTGTCAGATTTCTTCAGACCTCTGAATTTCTGCCGGTAAGCCTCTGGAACCAACTCATAAGCTCTCAAAATAACCTTTTTGACAACCTCATAATGAGAGGAATCATCTGTAGACAAAGCCGAATAGGCTTGTTGAGCTTTACTCTTGAGGACAGTCTGCAACAACAGTGGCCAGTGTTCCTTTAGCCACTGGCAACTCTTAGCTACCTTTTCAAAACAGTGGAAATAGTTGTCAACATCCGTTTCTGCGAATAGAGGCACCAGTTTTACCTCCTGGCTAGCCCAAAATTTATTTTCAGTTGCCATTTTTATTTTTAGCTGCTCCATTTGGAGCCTTTCTTCTCTATCGAATCTCTGTAAACCGAAATCTCTCTGTCTTGTAAATTTTTCTTAATCAAACTGTCTTTGTTTTTCTTTTTCTTCCCTTTCTTTCTCTCTTTCTTCCCTTTCAATCTCTAGCAGTTTTTAAGTTCCATTTCTCCATTTGGATTTTTCAATGGAAACTGTTCCACATCTCCTGGTGCAAACACTTTTTCATCAATTTAATATTCAACTATCTCTCTAGCCAGTCTTGCTTTTCGCATGGCTGGTTTTACCTCTGTCAGCTCTAACTGTCTGCATATTTCTAGCAGTTCTGTCTTTTAAAAAGACTTCAAAACCTCTACGGTTAGTGATGCCCAGAAATGATCCATTGCTGTTGATCTATTAGAATATATATATATATATATATTGTAAAATTCAAAAAACAATTTTACAATTTGAAATGTTAGATTTTCGATAAATGACTCACACAATGGTCTATCCCGGACGAGCCGCCAATTTCTCATGGCCCCAATTTGTTACAGCCCCAATTCCCTACAACTTAGCCAGGGATGACAGACAAAATTTTAAAACTAAAACAGATTTAATTCAACAAAGACCAACACTAACCTACAATTTATACTACTGACTAAGATTGATAATATACAAGAAAAAAAATGTATATTTACTGTCCCTTGAGATGGGGTTGCTTGGTGATGTTCCGGGTGAGGAAAATTGCTCCAACATTGGCAAAAATCCACAAAAAGCTTCATAGGTCTTGAAAAGAGTGACAGGTCTGGTCAAATGTATCCTTCTCCTTGCAATTTCTCCTCCAACTCCACTCTCGATTTTTCTCCTTATATACTCTTTTGCAGCCCCCTCCCACCTTTTAGACTTTCTTTTTATTCTCTGGGACTTTTCCCTCTCAGACATGCCCAGGACATGCCCAAACCTAGCTCCAGACTGGGCTTAACAAAAAAAAAAAATCAATACTGCCATCTAGTGGCTTCTTTCCACATCACACGTGTGACTGAATATTTTTTCTCTGACCTCACATTCAGATCACACGTGTATGAATATTTTCTTTGGATTCAAATATTAATTCTACAGGTTCACATTTTTCGCTCCATTTGTGACATCAAATTAATTAATTTCACACGTGTGGATTTTTGATACAAGTAAACATTTTTACATACAAGCTCACTTTTTTCCCCCATCAAGTTCTCACCTAACATTGTACAAGCTCTTACATAACAATGTACAAGGTCACATCACACTGTACAAGTTCTCACATGACATTCTACAAGCTCTCCAATTTTTCAAAATATGTACGTTTTATAACTAATGGGCTCAAATTACGAGGGACCCTCCCATTCTCTTAGACTGAGTGAAGACAGCAGTCTGAGGTCACGTCTACTGTGACGGGGAACATACATCGCATTTGCTCCAGCCCTCAATTATCCTCCCTCAAACGAAGCCAAGAACGAACATCCCTCCAAGCGTTGATATTGCCCAGAATGATTTTCACATTCTCCCTCGGTAAAAATTTCACGTCCGCCATTTTTTTCCTGCTGGCAAAAGGGGGAATTGTGGCTGGGAAAGTACCATCCAAATGTAAGAATTGTGCATGAGTATTGTTTAATTTATGACAGAATTATATGCAAATAGTGAAGTTTTAGGGTGAGGGGTATCGGTTTCACATTATTTTTTAAGCCTAGACTTTACGTTCATTTTTGCTGTAGCTAGCCTATACCATCCGCGAGGACTGTTGCGGAGCTAAAAGCCGCTTTCACACCAGACGCGACACAAATTTTTTCGCGCGACAGATTACATTCAAAGTCAATGCAAAGACGCGAATGCACGCGAAACAGGAGTATGCGTGTCTTTACATTGACTTTGAATGCAATATGTCGAGCGAAAAATTCGTTTCGCGTCTGGGGTGAAAGCAGCTTTATTTTCCGATACAATAGTCACAAGTGCCGCAGCAATCAAACGACCACGCCGTCTTCTTCTTACGATAAACATGCGATACGCTTCCGCGTGAACTGTAAGGTAAAACGTACAGGCAACTAACTCAGTTGGCTCCAGGGTAACACAAACTTCCCATGGCTTGTTGACAAACGTCGAAGTGCGGAAGAAACGCACTTCATACTGCCACTGGAGACAGAGGAGCTTAGAAAGGCCTTCCTGACTGGCCTCTGTCAAGCGCTTTGTTCGAAAAAAGGATACTTGTTGGACGGATCTTTGAATTGACATATCAGGGGACTGTATAATGTATAAGACAGTGGGATCGGGATAATCATTCCATTCCTCCGTCGGGCGCTTTTTTACGAAATGGTGTGAGCATACATATATCCTCTTGGGTGGATACTTCAGTCTTCGCGCGGTTAGCTACTCCAAGCGCCTACTCGCTGGCATCTAGTGTAGACTGTAAGGTGCTGGGCTAGGACAATCTTTCCTAATCACCTTGAAAATAAGGCACTCTGTTTCCATACAAACTTTTTTTAAATTTTTGAGCTATTGGTACAACCACAGAGATATTAAAAAAAAACTAGAGTTGCAACATCATTGGCTGGACCAAAGCGCACATGGCAGAATAGCCCCACCATCTTGTGGATGTATAAATGTCCAATGAGGCACATGTAAACAGTAAATGTGGGTGACAACAAATGTTATTTTTTGGGTGGGGGGGACTTGTTTTCTGTGTTCTTTTTTTATCTTTTCATACTTAAAAAAGGACACAAGTAAGGAATTCTAATCAATCAAAGGGATTGTCCACTCTAGTTTTTTTATATCTCATGGGTACAACCAACAACGGAACAAGTGGAGCCTGAACAAGTGGAGCCTGCTGATCTCTCGTCAGTACAGCGAGCAATGCCGGAAGTAGGAGACCGTTGTGGTTCTCATGGCGGCGCGCATCGTTAGAACAGGAATTAGGTGGTTCAAATGAAATAGGATCATTTGAAAGGTCTTTGTGCGATTTTATTGCTTCCAACCCCCGAGTCAAGAAAAGCGTGCGAAGTCCGGAGTCATAACGCAGTTGAAACTGATAAACCTCCATACACAAGGACTTCACTTCCGTGTTAGAATCTCTTACACATGCGTTGATTGTATAATTGCTGACTACTGCAGAGGAACGTAAATATACCACTAAAACTCATGCAGAATGCATGAGAGTTGACAGGTGTGCGTTATTAATGAAAACAGACCACACCTGATAATGTTAAGTTTTCTGAGCTTTTGTAATTGTAATTTGGTAATGGTAATAGTAATGATTGAAAACAGGTCATGACTAATCATTATTTTCAACAGATGGGTTTGAGCCTCCCCTATCGCCAGTTCACCAGCCGCCACTGATTTTTATGTATATATATATATATATATATATCTATAATATATTTGAGGTCGATGTCTGTGTGCGTGTGCGTGTGTGTATGTACACTTTTTCTCCTACATTTCTCAACCAATTATCACCAAATTTGGTGTGAATATCCACTTGGACACAAGGAAGGACTTGACATCGCCCGATTTTTGAAAAACGGTCATGCACGCAAAAAAAAATGGCAAGTTCACTCCGGGTAGCGGGTAAACTTATATGACCTGATGGGCGTAACAATATCCGGTTGCACCGCTAGGAGCCTCAGTGTCCTTACGAACGTGCGTTGAGGTAACCAGCGAGCAGGCTATCTTGTTTGCGATGGGGCCGAGGGAGTGATAAGAGAGCCTGCACGAAAGCCAGGCTTTTGAGAGGGCACCGCGTTCGTCCACGAATGCAGCATTCTGATTACTCGAACTTGACAGATCCCAAATTCAAATTCGACAGTTGAACACTCGTAGGGCTGGCGTTAGACCTGAAAATTTGGCGACAATTATTGACAAAAATTAGTCCTGGCTGATTCTAGATGGCTTCTCTCCCTCATGCGATCTAAAAGCGACAAAATAATTGGCTGCAACGCGGGTAGCAGCTAGTATGTATATATATATATATATAGTTTCAAGATGTTGTGCCAATAATATTTATTATTTTACGCCGATTTAGAGGTTTTTTTTTGCCCCCCCAAAGAGGACAAATGCCAACCCAAGCTTGCCATCCTGGTAACACCTCTGCTAAAAGATCTCAAAAAGCAACACATCATGCTGCGATTTTAAGAAATTCAAGAACAGATGAGAAACAAATTCCATGACATCTATCAGTCTGGAAAGGGTTACAAAGCTATATCTAAGGCTTTGTATGAAGACTTAGAATGGAAAAAACTTGGAACAGTGGTGAACCTTCCCAGGAGTGACCGGCCAATCAGATTTACTCCAAGAATATATTGATGACTCATCCAGGTCACAAAAGTACCCAGAACAACATCTGAAGAACTGCAGGCCTCACTTGCCTCAGTTAAAGTCAGTGTTCATGATTCAATAATAAGAAAGACAATGGTCAAAAATGGCATCCATGAGAGACTTCCATGGCAAGAATCACCGCTGACCAAAAAGAATACAAAGGCTCATCTCACATTTGCCAAAAAAACATCTTGATGATCTCAAAGACTTCTGGGACAATATTCTGTGGACTGACGAGACAAAAGTTGAACTTTTTGAAGGTGTGCATCCCGTTACATCAGACGTAAAACTAACACAGCATTTCATAAAAAGAACATCACACCAACAGTCAAACATGGTGGTGGTAGTGTGACGGCCTGGGGTTGCTTTTCTGCTTCAGGGCCTGAGCCACTTGCCGTAATTGATGGAACCATGAATTCTGCTCTCTATCAGAAAATCCTGAAGGAGAATGTCCGACCATCAGTTCCTGACCTCAAGCTCAAGTGCGCTTCGGTTATGCGGCAGGACAGTGATACATAACACACTAGCAAGCCCACCTCTGAATGGTTAAAAAATAACAAAATGAAGGTTTTTGAGTGGCCTAGTCAAAGTTTGGAGTTAAATCCGATTAGGGTGTAGGGTGGGCCAAAATTCCTTCACAGTGATATGAAAGACTAATTTCCAGTTATTGCAAATGCTTGATTGCAGTTGTTGTCGCCGAGGGTGGCACAACCAGTTATTAGGTTTAGGCGGCAATTACTTTTCCTCAAAGGGCCAGGTAGTTTTGGATAGCTTTCCCATCAATAAATGAAATCATCATTTAAAAACTGGATTTTGTCTTTACTTGGGTTATCTTTGTCTAATATTAAAATTGTCCTGATGATCTGAAACATTTAAATGTAACAAATATGCAAAAAAATAAGAAATTAGCACTATATATATAAATATATGTGGAGCAAAGCAGATACAGGTAGGGAACAGACGCAGGATAGACAGGAAACAAACAAAGGAATGATCACAAAACTAAATCAGGAATTAGTGCCTCACAGTGACAAAAACCAGTCTGCCTCACACAAAGCCTGACAAAGACTGAGGGGTGAGTGGTGGCTTAAATAGGGCATGGGGAGCAGGTGCTGGGAATTAAACAATTTAGTGAGTCAGGTCGAAAACGTGGAGCGGAATTCTGAGTCTGGAAGCACGTTGGCTGGGGTCCACACGTGACAGGACTTGGGCCGAATCGATTTTATTTATTTTTTTAAATAAATAATATTACCAGAAAATGTGTGCAATATAGAAAAATAATCACATAAACAGTACTGTGCAAAAAACGTCTTAGACAAATTTCAAGGAGTGTCATGGGGCAAATATGTTTGCAAAAATAAGGAAATTAAAATTTTCTAATAACTGGGAAATGTACTGTACAGAGCTATACTTTGGGCACTGTCCTGTTGTGCTAAAGTTTTATTAAATGACTGGCTTTATGCTTGTTCCAAGCAGAGTGGAAAACCTGCCATGGTTCTTCTGCAGACTGACTGTCTCTGTCTCATTCAGTGGCCGACAGGGGCAAATGCGCTGCAATGGCCAGAGGAATGCGCTGCAAAAACAGAAACGATGCAAATTCAAAAACACGCAAACCGGAAAATCAAATGCAGAAGTAAAATCTTGCAAATGCATGTCAACACATAGGCGCTGCAATGGCCCAAACCATCTCCAATTGGAGAAACGCGCTGCAAAAACAGAATCGATGCAAAGCCAAAAATATGCAAACCATAAAAGCACATGCAACAGAAAAAAAAGCTGCATTTAGATATCAACACAACGGAAGTGCTCCTAGTCACTATTGGGGAGCACCAACTAAAAGAGCTTTTACTTCTGTCCTGAGCGAGACGAGTCCACTAAGACTTTCTGGCTAGCTAGCCAGCTACCAAGCTAATGTTAGTTTGCTTGCTTGGCTACAAAGTTCGCTAGCCTAGCTAGCCAATGGTTTGGTGCATAGATGTCAATATAAAATAATTGAATTAAAAAATCCATTATTTTTCTATCTCACTTAGCTTGAGTTGAACCATGAACATTTTTATTATACCAAATATAGCTGCTCCCTAGCCTAAATTTGCTTGCTTAGCTTACGAGTTCGCTAGCCTAGCTAGCAAACAGTTTGGTACGCGGAATTCAATAAATTAAATGAATAAAAAAATCAGTTATATTGCCATCTCACTTAGAGTTGAACCACGAGCATTTATGTTATACTAAATATAACGGTCTGCTAACTAGGCTAGCGAATCAGCTAGCTAAGCAAGCATACTACCATCAGTTTTATTTGGTATCACATAAATTATCGTGGTTCAGCTCTAGCTAAGTGAGATCGCGAAATAATAGATAATTTTATTAATTTATTTTCTATTGAAGTCTGTGCACCAAACACTTGGCTACCAAGGCTAGCGAACTTGGTAGCTAAGCAAGCGAACTAACGTTAGCTAGGTAGCTGGCTAGCTAGCTAGAAAATCTTTGCGAGTTGGTCTCGCTCAGGACAGTAAACTCTTCTAGTTGGTGCTCCCCATAGCGACAAAAAGCACTTCCGTTGTGTTGATATCTAAATGCAGCGTTTTTCTCTCTTGAATTTACTTTTAAGGTTTGCACATTTTTGGCTTTGCATCGTTTCTGTTTTTGCACCACGCTTCTCCAACTGGAGACTGGGCCAATGGCTGGAGTTTGGGCCATTGCAGCGCCTATGTGTTGACATGGATATGCAGCATTTTACTTTTGCATTTGCTTTTGCTGTTTGCGAGTTTTTGAATTTTGCTTTGTTTCTGTTTGTATAGCGCATTTCTTTGAATGGAGATGTTTTTGGCCATTGCAGTGCTTTTGCGCCTGTCGGCCACCGTAGGTCTCACTTGCCTCTATCCCTCCAAGTAATTGCAGACTGCCATGATGGTGTTGACATCAGGGTTCTGTCAAGCCTATTTAATGAATTTTTTGAGCTGAGAAAAACTGTTTAGTGTGCTTTTTTGTCAATTTGGTCTGTGTTGGTGTTCCATTTTAATGTATTGTCGACGTGAGTGCCGAGAAATTTGAAGGAGTCAGTTATGGCTATGGGTTCACCGAAGATGTGAATGGGAGTTTTGGGAGAGGGTGTGTGCCTGAAATAATTATGAGTTCCTGGGTTTTGGATGGGTTGAGCTGGTGGTTGTTATCTTAGCACCAGGTGACAGCTTGGGCTACTTGTTGGCGGTATTGGTGTTAATTATCCATGGTTATAAGTCCGATGATGGTAGTATCATCTGCATTCTTGAGAATGGATACTGTACTGTGATGGGATGTCATGTAGTTTCTGTACAGTGAGAAGAGCCATGGTGAGAGGACGCAACTCTGGGAGACACCTGTGCTGAGGGTCAGAGGTCAAGATGAGAGGTTACCCATCTTAACCCTTTTTTGTCTTTTCCATAGGAATCTCTATATCCAGTGGCAGAGACTGGGATGATGCTCATGTCCATCAGTTTATTGAAGAGGGTGACCAGGTTTATTGTATTGAAAGCTGAACTAAAGTCAGTGAAAAGGATGCGGGCGTAGCTGGTGGGTGACTCAATGTGTTGTAGTGTGTAATGGAGGGCCAGGTTGACGGCATCCTCAATAGACCTGTGGGCATGGTAAGCAAACTGGTGAGGGTCGAGCAGAGGGGTAGTGAATGACCTCAGTCGAGTGAGGATGATGCATTCAGACAACTTCATGACCACGGATGTTTGGGCGATTAGTCTGTAGTCATTGAGACGTGATCTTGGATTATTTTGGCACAGGAACTATTGATGATACCTTGAAGCATTGTGGAACTGTACACTAGCAGAGGGACATGTTGAAGATGGTGGTGAATATTGGAGCCAGTTGAGCTGCGCAGTGCTTGAGGGCAGCTGGGGTGATCCCATCAGGGCCAGCTGCTTTCCTTTTATTGTTCTTCCTGAAGATGTTCCTCACTTCTTCCTCCTGGATGAGAAATGGCGGGGGGACTGTTCAAACCTCCCATAAAACTTATTTAGCTTGTTTGGAAGGTCTGTATCAGTGTCAAGTGGAATGGTGGCGATTTTTCAGCAATCCGTCATGACCTTTAGTTTTTTCCATACAGATCGGGTGTTGTTTGATGTGATCTGCTGTTCCAGTGTTGGCAGTGTTGAATAGCTCCTTGTCTACACTAAGGAAAGCAGAGTTCTTTTTCTTGTGTATGAGTAGAATGCCTTTAGTAAACCAAAGTTTGTTATTGCTGTATGATTTCATGGTTTTGGTACGGATGCACAAATCCACACGGAAGTTAACGAATTATGTCACCATGCCCGTGAGCTCATCGAGGCAGTTCACACCTGCTCTAAATACATCCCAATCAGTGCATTATCTTCAACCATTCCAATGTGAAATCAAAAAACCTCATTTAAAAAAAAAATGCAGGGGTGTCTTGCAAAAAAGAGTCTTTTTTCTTTTTGCCACAAGTGGATGTTTCTGTCAAAATGTGGCTTAAAATATTGACTGCTTTAAACATTGAATGCACCAACAAAATGAACGGCATATTAAACATTTTCAATAGTCACTTTGATTGGAACATGAAACAAAAACCAGAATACTCATAGGTGCCCCAGCACCGAGTTTGGGAAATACTGGATTATGCAGTATAAGCAATGGTCTTTTGTCAAACCAGCCCTTATCCCCTTGCCCTATACACTCCCCCTCTGGTTCACATGGACTTTTTGCCGTATGAAGTGTCATTCCAAGCCAAGTAGTGCAGAGTGGAAGAGGGTTATAACACCATCCGCAGTGAGCCTACACAAACCACACTCCTATCAAGTGCAGCACTTCTTTTGTGTCCGGGACAGAGGAAATACCTCATACCTAAAGTGTGAGTTCTGCGTGTTTACTTCAAAAAGATAAGTATAAGATTGCCTTATGTTACATTACGTTGACTTTTTTGTTGACACAACATGTTCATTTCATTTTACTTGATTGCCTGTTTTGTGCAATTTCAGGGACTTAGGAACAAAGACCTTTGAGACTGACAAGTGAAAAAAAAAAATTGAATTTTGAGTAAGAGGAACTGTAAGGAACTGTAAGTTGAGGAACTGTACTGTCATACATAGCGCCACTTATCTATAGGTTGGCGTGGTAAATGACTTGCCCTTCCCGTTGGATAAAGGGCAAGGCCATTTAAAGGTCTATATAAGTGTCTACATCCTTCCCCTTCATAGCTGCAAGGGAGACTTCCCATGGAGTGGCACTTGAACTGCTAGTGCCGATGAAGCGGTTTTGGAAAGAGCCTACGTGAATAATTTACTCATAACACTTGTACTCCTGCTTATTAAAATTTCTGATGACCCAATTCTTTTGCCGCAATGAGATGCAAGACATGTTTGTTGGTACCAGATTGGCTGTTTTCAATATTTTTGATAATGCAGACTTCCTGAGATTTTTGCACACACCATTTTTTTCTGCTTTCCATTATTTTGGAATATATACATGCATCTTTGCAGGCATTATTAACCTATCTATGTGTGACCCTCCCATATGAGAAAGGGCTTGGCTCCAAAGTGCTTGACTACGCCACCTGGGGCCTTTCACACCAGGATATAACACAAGGGTAGGCCGCTTCACACATTTGAGACAAACGGGTTCACCCACAGATACAACGAGTAAAGACAGAGACGTGATTTCAATTATAAAAAGATGAACAAGATTTATTGATAAATAAATTCAGTAAAAGACAAATTTGATCATTAAAATATTTGAGCCCTGGCAAAAAGAGGAAGGGGTAATAGCTCCCACCAGAAGAACAAAACTAATGGCACAGCAATAGTATGGCAAAAACCATTGAGGGAGAAGGGGCGGTTACCTGTCCTGGAAAATGACTGACACCACTCGTGCGCTTGTTGCCAGTGCCTTACCACACACACGCACACATAGGCACTGCAAAATATGGATATCACAGCAATAGTGGATAAAAGCATGCATAAGCACAATGGACAACCAAATGTGAATAATCACAGCAAATGGTGAGTAAGTGCAAATTACCACTATAGTAAAGAACTACAGTGCGCAGTGCGTGAAGACTCGGAATCCAGCACCCTGTCCCGTAATCAGCTGCTCTAATTTCTGGAGGAGGAAAGGGACAAGAGCTGATTACTTAACTCAGGCAGCCAAATACTGGGACAGCCAATACCCCATGATCTTAATGCCACAAGGGAAAGATCAGCAAAAAGGCAGTTATAAAGGCCAGATCCAATAGTAAAAAGGGAATATAAGAAAAAAAACAAAACAAGGGCAAAAGCTAATATTATACAAAGCTTGCAGTAGGCAAAACAGCAGTGACAATTTCCTGGAAACATAAAACAGTCCAAATTAGACATACATAAAACACACAGCTATAACAGCCAGTGCCATAAATTACGGGGTTACATTATGCTATTATACCTCAGATATCACACAGAATGCCAATGAACCCTGAGCAGCAATCACTATTAACATATGTACCGACACCGCTGCAAACACCTTTTAGCTAAACAGAGACAAATGCATAAATCACAGGCTACTCATGATAACTTGCAAGAGCTGTACAATAATCAAACGGCAGTCATGTTCAACCGGACCGATATCAGTTCTGGGGTTACAGACAGCCCCTAATAGGGAGAAGTTACCTTTACTAATTATGTTTACAGGCAATATTGCAGTTTCCTTCGCCGAGCGTCCTTTCACCCGAGACCTACGTTAAAACATGACTTAATTATACGTGCGAACCCTCTGAACAAGGCAGCCCGATCTTAATCAATAAAAATAGGCTGTAAATACCTTCAGTAGTGCTTTCAATGTAGCCGACTACTCGGAAGCGTCTGGCGACAGTAGAACGCCTATTGCCCAGAACATCACATTAGACACAACCTTACACATATAAATAGCATAACAAAACAGATAAAACCATGACAATCCTTTTACCGACAAACCACCCGGAAACACAAGTGACCGCAAAGTACGAGCAATCAATGTTTTCCAGCCTACTGGGGAGCTTCTTTTATAGAAAATGGCTAATCGATAACTAGCCACTGCCCGGCTAGAGGGCGTGACAAGGGGGAGTGGGGCTACGGCACCCACAAGGGAACAAACCTCATGACAACAGCCCTGCCGGTTACATATGTTTGTATCAAAGGCATTATGGAATGATGAACTTAATTATGTTTGTCTCTCACCAGGCGCAATGAATCTACCTGCAGTTGCCCTTGGAGTCATTCTTGGAGGTTTTGTGATGAAGAGGTTCAAGCTGAAGGTTTTGGGAGCCGCAAGAGTGGCCTTTGGTTCCTCTGTCTTTTCCTTCCTTTGCCTCATTGTACTGTACTTTCTACAATGTGACCGTGCGCAAGTGGGTGGGCTTACTGTGTCTTATAATGGGTAAATATACTTTGCTCCGCAGTACTCTTCCGTCTTTTTCTTGCTCACAATGGTGGGATCAAAATATTCATCTTTTGAATGAGAATCTATCAAGTATTTAATTGATGAAAATGATTGCATCTTTTCAAATTAAATAATTATGCAAATGAATTTTCACTACTAATTGCAATAACTTTGCCAACATTGTATAAAATTTGTAGGACAGATCAAAATCTGAAAGGGGATGAATTATTATGAATTATTAATTAACTACAGAAATTGTGTGAATATTCTTTTGATATCCCAACTGCTGGTTTGATTCTGTGTACTAAGGATTGTGCCTAGATCACGGGTTTCAAACTGACCCGTAAACGGGCCAAGAGGCTGCACGTCTTCAATCCTACCAAGCAGAGGCTCACCTGAAAACACTGATTTAATCAACTGATCTAGGCCTGCACAACTGATTAGTTGTATCAGGTGCACTTCTGCATTGTTGGAGTGAAAACCTGCAGCCTCTTGGCCCGTTTACGGGTCAGTTTGACACCCCTGGCCTAGATATTACCCAATTGAAAGAGGCTACTTTAATGGAAATATTCGCTGTATTAAAATGTTATTTGTTGATTAACAAATCAAAACATTGATAGCTTTCAATTATAGCAGTGTGACAGTACTTCTTTCTGGCTGCACAAAAATACAAGTCTGTAATGTTGTAGTTTGCTATTTGGTAAACCTGCACTTCATGAATTTTACCTTGGGTTGATAAAAGTAGTGTGTGTGGTGTTTGGGAACTGAGTTTGAATATCCTGTCTGATAGAGTAAAACGAGTTTCATACCAGCAAGAGAGCCTGCTGTCTCCGTGCAACATAGACTGTTCATGTTCACTCAAATATTGGGATCCCGTGTGCTCCTCTGGTGGGGTCACATATGCTTCCCCTTGTCTTGCTGGGTGCCAAAGCTCCAGTGGTGTGGGTAAAGGCATGGTGAGTATGTCCTTACTATGCTGTGAACAATATTTGCCTCCTTCTCAATTTCTTCTATTTTAATTTCTTTGTCATATTTAAATGTTTCAGATCATCCAACTGATTTTAATGTAAGACAATGTGAGTAAACACAAAATGCAACTTTTACATGAATTCATTCATTGTCGGCAAAGAGATATTAAAAACCTTTATCACCCATGCGAAAAAAAATTATCCCTACCTTAAACCTAGTGGCTGGTTGTGCCACCCTTTGCATCAACAACTACACTCAAACATCTGTGAAGCTGCTGTAGAAGAATATTAGCCCATTCTTCTTTGCAGAATTATTTTAATTCAGCCGCACCGTTGGGTTTTTCGAGCATTAACTGCCTCAGCATCTCAGTTGGATTGAAGACAAAACTTTGGCCATGTTATTCCAGGACCTTATTTTTGTTCCTTTTGGGCCATTCAAAGGTAAACTTGCTTCTATGCCTAGGATTATTGTCCAACTGCATAACCCAACTATGCTGGAGATGTAGGTCACAAACTGGTGGCTGAATTTTCTTCCTCAGGATTATCTGGTAGGGAGCAGAATTCATGTTTCCATTAATTATGGCAAAGCTGTCCAGGTCCTGAGGCAGCAAAGCAGCCCCAGACCGTCACACTACCATTACCGTTTTTGGCTGTTGGTATGATGTTCTTATTATTGAATGCAGCGTTTGTTTTAGGTCAGAAGTAATGTGACCCATGTCTTTCGAAAAGTCCTGCTTTCGACTTAAGTTGACAGAATATTAAAACAGAAGTCGAGGGGGGTCATCAGTGTGTTTTTTTTGGAAAATGTAAGATGAGACTTTGTGTTAATTTTGGTCAGCCATGGTTTCTATTTTGCAGCTCTCCCGTGGATGCCACTTTTGCCCTGTCTTTATCTGATTGTGGAATGGGGAACATTGATCTTAACTGCGGCATTTGAGACCTGAAGTTTTTGAGATGTGGCTCTGAGTTCTTTTGCTATCTCCTAGATGAGTCGTCAGTACACTCTTGGAGGAAATTTGGCGGGCCAGGAAGGTCCTCCGCTGTTCCAAGTTTTCTCTGTATGTCGATCATGGCTCTAACTGTGGTTTGCTGAAGTTCCGGAGCTTCATTGATGGTTTTGTGACCTATTTCAGACTAATAGATTTTGGCAAATTTGTCTCATCTGTTCTTGAATTTCTTTAAATTGCAGCATCACATGCTTCTTTTTTTCCTACTTCATCTTGCTAGACAGGGTCTATTCAAGTGATGTTTAGATTCAACAGGCTAGCAGTAATGATGCCTGGATGTGAAGTACAAGCCCATTTTCAAAAAAAATTTGGACACTGTGTTGAATGTAAATAAAACAATGCAATGATGCAAATCAATTCAAACCTAATATTTAATTGAAAATAGGACAGAGACAACATATCATATGTAGAAAGTGATAAATGTAATTGTTTTTTGAAAAATGTCAGCTCATTTTGCATTTGATGACAGTAACATTTTTAAAAAGTTAGGACGAGACAATGAAAGACTGGCAAAATTGCATGGTACCTAAAAAGACAAATGGCATAACATCTCAAAGCTAATTAGATCATTTTGCAACAGGTCAGTGACATGATTGGTATAAAAAGTCTTTCATAAGTAAAAATATTTGGGCTTAACCACCCTATGAATGACTGCATCAGGAAATAGTTGAACAATTTAAGAATAACGTTTTCAACTTAAAATTGCAACGAATTTGGGGATTTCATCCTCTATGATACCTAATATCATGAAAGATTCTGAGAATCCAGAAGAATCTTGTTACGCTTGTGAAAATAACAAAATTCGATTTTGTGTTGGCACGAACCATTTGGCCTCTGAAACACACCAGCATTCTCATCCTGCCCTGTAGATCGTCCAAGTGGAGTCCTGCTGGTTAGACCTTCCTTTATGCTCCAGATTTTTTTTAAAAATGGATGCTTGTTTTGAATGCTGGATTACTGTGACCAACTGGCATGGAGTGTGTATTGGGAATGATGCATGTTTGGAACGACAGACAGATTCAGACCCCTCTTGAACGGCACAAGTCTGCAGCGGTCTGTTGAAAATATGTTCAAGCCTTTCAGATGCAAGGTGTTAATTAGGAATGACCTTTGTAGATAGTTGTGTAACCGTGGCCCAGAGTATTGAAGTTAAAGCAATTTTGCCCACCCGATACATAGTTTACTCTTAATGAATTAATGAATAGCAAAGCAATATCGCCTCTGCCCAATACCTTGTATTAATTCCATTATTATTCCATATTATTGGTATCCTGTCTTTTTGGATTATCTGTTTACTCTGAATCTTTGTGCATTTTCTTTCTTTTAATAACAGTTGCTCTGGTTCTCAGTATTTTTGTGAATTCTTTATTAATCATCACGATTTATTAATCGTCTTATGATTAACCATTTGACTTGTCCAAAAATCGTATGTGGACCCAAAACAAGCAATTTCAAGTCATGTTGTGTATTCATGAGAACTTCAGTCCTCATTTGAAATAGTCACACGTGTTAATGCAGAAATTTATTTATATAATTATTTATTTAATTATTATTTCATGCCTCTCATTTGATCACGGGTATGAATTTTCATTCTCATGAGAACAATACCAGTCACATTGAAAATGTCAAAATTCCGAATTTTCACATCAGATTCACATTCTACTTTATTTTAGATAACTTTTTATTTATCCGTTAAATTGTGATCACATGGAAATTCTTTTTCTTGGATGCTGCTTCGGTTCCCGATATAATGCATAATGTGTCTGATGTAGCTTGCCTGTTCTGTCCACAGTTAATTCTTTCCACCCTTTCAGGTTTTCCACAACTGCTCCTGTGTGGAGGCATGGCCCGTGCCCTCTGCCAATTCTTCTGTAGTCTTGGGACAGTGTGCACGCCAGAACTGTCACAGCATATTCCGGTACTACATGGCTGTGTCAGTCCTTTGGGCCTTTATATCAGCCTGTGGGGCTACACCTGGGTTGATAGTCCATCTCAGGTAAGATCCAGCATAGCCATAGAGGTGGACTCGATCACAGATTTAATGCTGTTTTTATTATCAGGTCAGGGGTCTTGTGTGTATTATATTCAATGCCCTGATATTGCCTAGCATTCTCAAACAAACCATTGAGAAAATGTTTTCAATACCATCTTTATATTTGCTTCGGAGCCTGGGAAGTGCAATGACATGATAAAAAAAAGTTTATGGCCACGAGATAAAAGCTATTCCCACAATTTAGTTAATCTGTGGCCATGAGTTATAACACGTTCCCCCAATTTAATTAACTCTTTCCCGCGATTTAGTATATTCGTGGCCACGAAATACAACTCCTTCCCACAATTTAGTTAACTCATGGCCAAGACATACAACTTGTTCCCTCAATCTTGTTTATTTAAATTGAGGGAACGATTTGTATCTTGTGGCCACTAAATAGCTAAATTGTGGGAACGACTTGCATGTCGTGGCCACAGAATAACTAAGTTGTGGGAACGAGATGGCTGCATCGAGGGAATGACTTATATTTCATGTCCACGACTCATTTTTTTCGTGTCATTGCACTTCCTGGGCTCCATAATTGCAAATAATGGAACTAAAGCAACTTGTGTCTTGTTGCCATTTTCTTTTTTTTGAGTGTCCTCTCATGCATCAGCACAAGTATTCATAACCGTAATCGTGACTTGTTTTCAGGTCCGTTCCACCAGAACTGAAATCTCTGGCCATTGGCATGCTTGTCATGTTTACCAGAACCTTGGGTAAGATAGCTTGAGTTACAGGCTTTTCACATGATGGGAAGATTTTATAGTGTTTGACTTAAAACAGATTAAGCTGTTTTAGATGACTATATCCTTATTGCAGGTAGTCATTTTTGAGTTTCAATGGTGAATGTAATGTTTAAAGGATAAGACAACAAGTATTGTAACCATGCTCTGTTGGAAAGAATATGACCAGGAGTTTCGAAACTCTCCAACTATTAATTTACGCATGGTTCTCCATGGGCTTAGGAGGATCACAAGAGCGAGTAGCCATAGCAAGATACCAAGCTGTTCAT
Source organism: Gymnothorax reevesii (assembly GCA_029721435.1). NCBI lineage: Eukaryota > Metazoa > Chordata > Actinopteri > Anguilliformes > Muraenidae > Gymnothorax > Gymnothorax reevesii. Next base: position 44,457,764 of record CM056579.1, read on the forward strand.
GTTCGCCACCATCTTGGCCGTTTACAACTGCATGCATGAGGTCGTTTGTCCTCTCCCATGCAGGTGGCAGATATTCAATTGAGGCTACTGAGCATTCTACAACGCACCGTGCACCTAAATATCCGGCAGCCATTGCACTCATTGTGGCAAGAAACCTGAATTATGTTTTTAGCGGATCACTGCTATTATTTATCACTGGTTAAAGGGCAAAGAAATATCTCATAGACTACTTATTAATTCAGTATTTTCAGCGTTTATTTTCATCTAAATGATGTGACATTATTATTATTACCATATGAAGAGCGCCCTCCATCATTATTGGCACCTCTGGTTGAGATGTGTTAAAAGCCTTAAAATAAATTAAATTTTTATTGCAGAAGCATACTCTCACACTGAAAATTGTAAAAAAATGTAACCTTCAACTCAAGTGAGTTTTAAGGGGGAAAAAAATCTCTGACTAAGAAATAATAATTTTTCATAAAATCACCTGTTCCACAATTATTGGAACCCCTAACAATTCCTCAGAAATAATAAATGTAATTGAAGTATTTCTGTCATTTTTACAGTAGTTTACAAAGTTGATCAGAGTATCTAGGAACATTTAATTAGTCATTCATCGCTTCCCGTTTCCCTGGAGCATAAATATGATGTGACACATAGGCCATTTCTTTTATCCACCCTTCAACATGGGAAAGACAATGGAACACACCATTCAAGTAAGGCAGATGTGTGTCGACCTTCACAAGTCAGGCAATGGCTACAAGAAAATAGCCACTCACCTGCACCTGCCCATATCTACTGTCAGAGGAATCATTAAGAAGTTAAAAACAACTGGAACAGTGGTAAACAAGCCTGGACGAGGACGCAAGGTTATTTTACCACCACGCACAGTGCGGAGGATGGTAAGAGATATAAAAAGTTTTCCAAAGCTCACTGTAAAAGAATTGCAACAAATGGTAGCATCTTGGGGTCACAAAGTCTCCAAAACAACCATCAGGCGCCATTTACATGCCAACAAGCTGTTTGGGAGGCCTGCAAGGAAAAAACCTTTTCTCACTTACAATCATAAATGCAACCCCAATTCTGAAATATTTGGGACGAAGTGTAAATTGTGAATGAAATCAAAATGCAATGACTTTAAGATCACATGAGCCGAAAATTTATCTATAATAGAACATAGATAACAATTCAAATGTTGAAACAGACATTTTACGTTCTTATCCACAAAATGAGCTCATTACAAATCTTATGGGTGCAACAGCTCTCAAAAAAGTTGGGATGAAAAAGTAATTAATATATAAGAACTGAATATATATATAATCAGCTAAAAGAGCATCTAGTGAGTAATTAAGTTAACTGGCATCAGGTATGTAACATGATATAAAAGGAATGTCTTAGAGAGGCTGAGTCTCTCAGAAGTAAAGATGGCCAGAGGCTCTCCAACCTGTGAAGGCTTGCATAAAAAAAATGTGGAATACTTTTCAAAACTAGAAAAGCACTTGGAGAGCGCAGACCTCCGCCAAGCACAACATTTCTCTCCATATTGCGACTTCCACCATAGATATTAGTCTTACATTTATTTTATCTTCATTTTTAGATTGCTTGACCATGAAAACATGGCAATTTGATTCATAATGCTAAATCAATATTAGTTCCACAGTGTCTTGGCTGTTTAAAGATGTCTGTTGCATGTTTCTAGCTTCATTAGTTTTTTTTTCCTTATGATGCAACATTTCCCCTCATGTTGTGATTTGCACATAAGTATTAGTCCTACGTTTATTTCATCCATTTTTTCAGATTCCCTGACCAAGAAAACATACTATTAGCAACTGAATTCATAATGATATCAATATTAGTTCAGTAGTTATTCACGAAAATCAAATTTTCCGTAATGGTGGTTTTCTTCTGGATCTAGTTCCCTGGCTTTTGAAGATACAGTAAATCCGGTGACACCTTCCTAATTCTGCAATATCTCGGCTAAATAATGGTGTTTTTTGCATGTTTGTAGCTTCATTTGTTCTCTTCCTATAATGAAAGTTCCGAAGGTCCCCTACTTTCGTATTCTAGATCATAGCATCCGGAATTATTCCATTTTCAGGATCAGTCTTTGATATATTGTAGAACATGTTTGAAACTTGTCCTGTATTTTTTTCCAAGTGCCCTGACCATTTTTGGTGGAGTTAATGTCGAAAATGGCCCTATCTCCCACTGTTAAAGAATCCTTTAAAAAATTCCTAGATCCAGACGGAGATCCGGATCACTTCCAAAATCTAATCATTTCTTTCTTATAACAATCTGTACAATCCCTGAAAGTTTCATCAAAATCTGTCTGTAACTTTTTGAGTTATTTTGGAAACCAACAGACAAACAAAACAAACAAACAAACAAACCCAGGCAAAAACATAACCTCCTTGGCGGAGGTAACAATGTTCCTCAACATCAAATTTCAAAGGCTTTGAAGATCTCATCATCGACAGTGCATAACATCATCAAAAGATTCAGAGAAACTGGAAAAATCTCTGTGCATAAGGGACAAGGCCGAAGACCTTGACTGGATGCCCGTGATCTTCGGGCCCTCAGACACCACTGCATCACTCACCGGCATGATTCTGTCATCAACATTCCTAAGTGGCTCAGGAATACTTCAAGAAACCACTTTCTGTAAACACAGTCCGCCGTACCATCCATAGATGCCACCTCAAACTCTATCATGCAAAAAGGAAGCCATTGTTGAGCAAGATCTAGAAACGCTGCCATGGTTCTGTGGGCCAAGACTCATTTAAAATGGACTGTAGCAAAGTGTCCTGTGGTCAGACGAGTCCAATTTTTTTTAAAAGGTTTTATCCTTTATTTGACACTCATATAGTGGAGATAGACAGGAAAGTTGGGTAGAAGAATGGGGGCATGATACTCCCATTTTCAAAGGTACATAGTAACGATGTACATATACTTCATTACAGTATTGAAGTAGTATACTTTCACTTCGTTACTTTGACACTGCCATAATTCATCATTTACGGTATTATCTGTATTTGGCGTTTTCGAGAACAACAACGGTGTATCTTTGTGCAGATGTGTCCGCCTGTGAAAGTAGAGCTGCAAATTTATGCACGCAGTTACAATATTCGGTCACTAGATGGCACACCAAGATCAGTCATTGAAGATACACGACTGCCAGTGAACTCAAATAAGAAGAAGTGACTCTTCATTCCCCCCAATATCTGTGCTTTTTTAATTTCATTGCGACGCCCCAGTATAACAATGGCTAAATTAAATAATTCTATTGTGTATTTGTATGGTTTTGTCACAAACAAGAGATGTTGTGGTACCACCTCTGACACCGGATCGGAGTAGGGTTTGTTTTCAGCCAAAATACACTACATGGAGGGCAAAGAGCCCCCACTATCCCCGTAACAAGTTACAAGTCAATTCATCTAACCATAACCGTTCAAAGCTGTTAAACTGAGGTAAAAATGGACCCATAAAGCAAATGTCCTACATAGTTCCTCGACTTCAATAAGCAGTTATTGGAATAAAAAAAGTGATGAAGTGATTACTTGATTTCGGATTTCCACTTCAAGCTCTTTGTCGTGTGGACATGATAGCGTTCGCGCGCCTGTGGAAGACGTAATTATGGCGCTGCTATTTCCCCTGGCAACAAGATATACTATTTTCTGAATGGCTGATAGGTTGCTAGTTTAAGCAGAGCCGTCTGCCTTCGCCTCATCCATTCATAGATTACTAATCTCTTTTCCAGTTTATGTTACTTCTCACTTCTCAGCGTGAGAAATGTCATGTGTAGCGTGAGAGCGTGTGAACTTATTGAAATGCCTGAATGAGACTTGAGAGCCCTGCAGCGGTATTATTAGCCTCTCGTCTCATTCCATCACATGTAAAGGTACGGGCGGGTCCGTACCAACTACCATTAGCCCTTTTTGCAAACATACGGATGGTAGCTATGTCCTAATGAATTTCGCATGTGTCAGCCGAACCAGGCAAAATGTCTTAATTATATTTCAAGTTTCAATGGAATTTGTTATTATTTTACCGTATTTATGTTTGTATAGATCTGGCAATTCCGTTTCTTGACGTAGCTCATAACTACTCGCGGCAGGAGCAATATCCGACTCGGCGGAAATTCCACCACACGACTAGAGGTCTATGTAGCCTGACAATCATCAGACGATCGTCTTAGAAATATAGCTGTTCTCAGTATGGAAACAGCGTGCAAAAGAGCTAGATATGGATATGTTTGCGAGACGCTTTGCCGCAAGGCACAACAATCCTCGTCTGCAGCTCTCTTAAAAGAGATGGCCAATGTCAGTCCTGGACTGTGACTTAAGTACTTTTGCTGTATTTATTTAGAATTTAATTAGTTAGGCCTAAATATTCACTCGACTACATCTTGGAAGGCATGATAATACAGTGCGTCCAAAAAAAGGGAAACTGGGAGTAAAATGAGAAGTATTCTGTTGAAACTTAGTATCTATAAAACTAATTAGGACTATTAATTACACAACTGTGTACTTTTTCACATCATTCAAAGAAAACAAAATTAGTCAGGCATCGCTGTCAGAACTCATTGTACTGTTTACTGTAGGGTTTACATTTATAGCAGTACACATTACACTACCTAAAGCACTTATGGCTCCGACAATGAAAAGCTGAAACTGATCATCCAGGTTCATCCGTGTTTAGGCCTGTCATCATTTTATTCAATTTGGCGCAAAGTGGTTACTGAATTACTCCAAAAGAGTCATTTTTGTTCAGTTGAGTGTGGCACAACCTCAGCTTACTTGACATCATTAGACAGTAGGCATAGTTATATAACACCAAATGTCATTTTTAATCAAAGAATGTTTAGTAATTGTTATAGAATTAACCATTTATTCTTGGTTTCCTTTTTTTTGGGACACACTGTAAAATAAATACATTGAAGAATTTTTTTTCTGAAATTGTTCCCAAATTTTTATATGCAGTTTTTGGCAGATTGGTGAATCTCTGCCTGTCTTTACTTACAACATCTGATATGTTGTCTATGCTCTATTGTGAATAAAATATGGGTTATTGAGATTTGCAAATCATTATATTCTGTTTTTATGCACATTTTACACAATGTCCCAACTTCACTGGAATTGGGGATTTCCTAATACCGCACTGAGTACGTCCCATGCCACCCCTCCCAGACCTCTTGCCACCCCTTTGCCACCCCATTTAAAATTTTTAAGATCCGCCACTGCATCCATCAAATTTTAAATGGGCTCATTTTGTGGATAAAATTATAAAATTTCTCAGTTTCAACATTTGCTATGTTATCTCTGTTCTTTTTTGAATAAAATACTGGCAAGTGTGATTTGACAGTCATTGATTTTGACAACATGAAGTCGTGTGTGTGTGTGTGTGTGTGTGTTGGGGTGGTGTGTATGGGGATGTTTTCTCATCTGATGGATGAATATAATCTGGACATCCATTCATTTGCTATGGCAGTCACTTCTGACCGGGAACACCACAGGTGTAGCAAGGTTGACTAAACCACACAAAATTCAATAAAAGTGGTGATCATCACTTTTATATGCTCAAGAGCAAAGTGTGGAGGATATCATAAGGCCTTGAGGCAATCAGATGTAAAACACAATATTTATTCATTTTAAAGATTTTTTGGGGGGAATTTTTCCTTTACTTGATTGTTGTACAGTGTACAGTAACAGGAAAGTTGGGGAAAAGAATGGGGGCAGACATGCAGCAAATGACTTGAGCCAGAATCAAACCCAGGTCGCTGCAGGAAGGACAAGGCCTTTATCGCGCTTAGACCGATGAGCCACCGGGGCACCCAAAACACAGTATTCATGAGCGTTTTACGTTGTTAATTGGTCAGATTTGACCCGAACACGACAGGAAGGTTAAATCAACAAATTAGTGAGATCAATCTTTCTAAACCCTTACCAAAACAATTTAACATTAGCAATCCAGACCTCAAACAATATCAGTCCAACATTGAAATATCTTTCAAATTTCATTCAGGTTTTATACTTTTCTGCAACAGCGCAGGCAAAACATTTGAAAAAAAAAACAGTTACTGAGTTTATAGTCACTGCAGCCCACGTTCTTCAACCACGTTCTTTATAATGACCGGAAACCCCCTGGAATATCAGTTTAACTGGCTTTAAACTCTCTCTAAAATCATGTCTTGTTTGCATGTCCAGAAGCCACACATTGTGGCACTGGGGTTGTGCCTGCTTGTGAGGTTTGCTAAAGTAGAAAAAAACAGCGCATCTTCTCTACTATAATACATCGCATTTACCCCTCATATCATTCTCATTCTCACAACTTACGTCATGAAGGAAATGGGACACTTTTGATAGCCTAACTTTATGGCATGGCTGCGGATATAAAAATTAAATCAATCAACCTTTTACTGTTGGTGAGAAAAAATTGTAAAATTAATTATTGCATAAGTATTTGGAAAGCAAAAAGTCTCCTCTTGCATCTCTTGCATCTCTGTGCGTGTGTGATATCATTTGCCTTTTCCTTTAATAGGTGGAATTCCTGCTCCTATATATTTTGGGGCGGCGATTGACAGAACATGCCTGAGGTGGGGCTCCAAAAGATGTGGTGGGCGAGGTGCATGTAGACTGTATGACTCTGATGCTTTCAGGTGAGTGTTATCCTGATACCCCGCGGTGTAAAAAAAGCCCCAGCACAAAAGACTTGTCCAATTTGGTCGTCCATTTTTTTTCTTGGGCTCTGCATTAGCATTACAGTGAAAAGCAAATTTTAAAACCTTCATTTTCCAAATAAATAGTTTTTTTTTTTTCACTATTAAATATTCGGTTTTTTGGAGAAAAACACTCAGGGGTGTTTAAGACATTCAAAGAGTTCTAAATAGAGAATAGTGAATATGATTCTTCATTCAATAGGACTGGTTGCAGTACTGAACAATATCTATATATGCTGTATGGGTTTTTATAATATTATTTGATTAATGCTATGTTTTTTAAGTTTGCTTTGAGTCTAGTTTTTTAGTTTTGAACCTGACTGTGATTGATTCATTCTGGTTAGTGATGCTGGAATTCCTTGTGATCTGTTATATTTTTTAGAAATGTGTTTCTTGGCCTGACCTATGGTCTGTACTCTGTGTCACTCTTGCTGTGGGGAGCTCTTTATGCGAGACTGGTGAAAAGACACAAGAAACTTGCTCTGCAGGACCAAGCCAAAATCTGTGAACAGGAGAATGGTGCGATGAACAATGCAAATGAAAACAATATTCCCCTAGAAAATCTCAGGAATGATATCGAGCCAGAGAGTGAGTGTGCTATATGAGACAGCTGCTCTCAGTATGTAGAGTTCATTGTCGCATAATCTTCCTAATATTGCATCGTGCCAATGTTATATGTTATGCTCTCATCCTTAAACTGTGCTCAAGCTATGTTGTAAACTTCATCCATACACTGTATATTATGGCATGTCTACTGTTACCTTTACTGTGTGCTGTATTAAATGGACTGACAGCCTCTCTTTTGTGGTGTACCTTACTCAGAATAATTAGATGCCCAGCTACATCTCTTCTCTGGATGGTTTCCACCTCCAGACGGCTATATTGTTCTGGTAGTGAAAATAAGTTCTGATATGAGACCCCTGTGGCCTTTCTATACATATGCTTGTCCCAGATGGATTACTGAATGAATGTTTTGATATTTGTTTTGCTTTTTTTTTTTATAATTTAAATTAATGTATGGCAAAAATAATAACAACAATAATAATTATTATACATATATATATATACATATACACACACTCACACACAGTACAGGCCAAAAGTTTGGACACACCTTCTCATTCAATGCGTTTCCTTTATTTTCATGTCTTTTTACATTGTAGATTCTCACTGAAGGCATCAAAACTATGAATGAACATAGAACATAGTCATGAAAATAAAGGAAATGCATTGAATGAGAAGGTGTGTCCAAACTTGTGGCCTGTACTGTATGTATATATATATATATATATATATATTATGGCAAGCCAAACAGGAATTATATATTGAACTTTGATATATACAATGAACTTTGATATATATACAATGAACTTTGATATATATGGAATGAACTTTGATATATATATATATATGGAGTGAACTTTGATATATATACAATGAACTTTGATATATATGGAATGAACGTTGATATATATATATGGAGTGAACTTTGATATATATACAATGAACTTTGATATATATACAATGAACTTTGATATATATGGAGTGAACTTTGATATTTATAGAATGAACTTCGATATATATATATATATAAAGTAAACTTTGATATATATAGAATGAACTTTGATATACTCCGCTGTATTACTTCTGGTCGGTTACATCAAAAAGGAAGTATGGTAATGTTCTTTTCAGCAAACAGTTTGATTTGCGGAAGTTTTATGTTCCCCACTTCCATTTCCACTCTTCACCAAATACCAGTTTTGATGGTAATTCATGCATTATATCAAGAGTATTTTCTACTCTAATTTACCCATTTGCTTAATGTCAAAACACTTGTACTCTAACAAGCAATTCTAAGTGCTGATCTGGCATGATAGCACCTCATCAAAATCGCACCCATCACCTTGGCCAAACTACCAACTTCCTTTCCTGTTTATTATGGTTTTTTTTCACTAATCAATCACAATTGATTATAATCGCAAATCATTCAAGTTTGCTTGCGTATGTTTCTGAACTAAGTACACATTAATTTTTGTTCAACAAGCCTCGTTATATCTTTCCATGTGACGATTATTTGACAGCAAGTACATCACGTAATGTTACTAACGTGATGTCTGCTGTATTTGCGCATTTTATTATTAGCTGTGACGGTACAACCGTCGTTCTCCGATCTAGTGATAGCTTGACCGTTGTTCAGAAACGTCGCTACCTCCAGGGGGTCAGGCTCATTCTGTCTTCTGTACAGCCCCAAGCATTTTAAAATCCCTCTTGTACGCATACTAATCACAGTGTCGCCCATCGTGCTCAATAATAGCGTAATCTCGCCATGTTTCAAGACAAGCAAGAAGTAGAACTTAATCAAATCATGTGAATGAGCCAAAAGTTTCTTGTCATAATGTGATATTTTCGCGTTGAAATAACGTGAAAATATCTTGTTAAAACGTGAAAATATGTTGTCATAACACGAAAAGGATCTTGTAATAACAAGAAACTTTTTACTCATGCCGTGATTTGGATTACAGACCCGTTTTTTTTCAGGAATGGCAGCAATACGCTACCGTAAGTCAGGGACTCTACCACATGACCTTGCCCATTCATAAGTTTCAATGACGATTGACCAGTCAGAGGACAAGTAAAAGGTGCAATAGACATAATGTTTGGAGAAAAATAATTCGCGGCCCGCCTGCGTCATGAATATGCATGAGAAAATGCGAAATCTGGCCTCGCTTGGTTACGAAAGAAAAGACGCTTCCCGCGCTGATAATGCTGGTAGCGAACAGACTGTAAAGAAGTACTCCTGAGGGAGAAGACCCCAAATAGCTGACCAAAGTGGTGCCTTGTAGCAAATCGAAGTTCGATGTATATATATCAATCATTTTCATTCAATATAAATTTAATACTTGGCGTTTTCATGTAAATTTCCCAAATTAATATTTTTTTAGTTGTGAGCGAATGAATATAAATCACTCCCCATTCATTACAACGCTATACAATCTGTCAAATATCTTGCGTTTCATAGCACTGTTGATCACTGTCGAGTTAGAATAATAATTTTTAAAAAATTGTAACAAATCTGCGGGAACCTAGTGTACCTTGAAAGCCAACTTACCACGAGAAAGGGGCACTGCACTGTTTATTTTTTCCTCTATGTCATTGACATCCACGAGTTCAGGTGTTATATGAAAGTTACAGAGCGAGCAGTGTGAATTTTTCAATCAAAATATATTATCTTTTTTTTTTCATTCAAAATATATCAAAGTTCATTTTATATATATCAAAGTTCATTGTATAAATATCAAAGTTCATTCCATATACATCAAAGTTCATTCTATAAATATCAAAGTTCATTCCATATACATCAAAGTTCATTCTATAAATATCAAAGTTCACTCCATATATATCAAGTTTATTTTATATATATCGAAGTTCATTCTAGAAATATCGAACTTCACTCCATATATATCAAAGTTCATTGTATATATATCAAAGTTCATTCCATAAATATCGAACTTCACTCTATATATATCAAAGTTCATTCTATATATATCAAAGGTCATTGTATTTATATCAAAGTTTATTCCATATATATCAAAGTTCATTCCATATATATCAAAGTTCATTGTATATATCAAAGTTCATTGTATATATATCAAAGTTCACTCCATATATATATATATATCAACGTTCATTCTATATATATCAAAATTCATTGTATATATATCAAAGTTCAGTCCAAAGATATATATCAAAGTTCATTCCATATATATCAAAGTTCATTGTATATATCAAAGTTCATTGTATATATATCAAAGTTCATTGTATATATCAAAGTTCATTGTATATATATCAAAGTTCAATATATAATTCCTGTTTGGCTTGCCATAATATATATATATATATATATATATAATGTGCATTATTAATTTGACAGTGTCAGAAAAGTTTGGGTATCAGTTTTGGATTTGGACCCTCATTCAGATTGGTCTGCCTAGAGATAGTGTTGCCATATTAATCTGGTGTTTTCACACATCCTGTACACATACAAGTATGTGCATCATGCATGTCTGCAGGCAATGTGTGATTCTATTTTCCTTCATTTACTTCTCATGTTGAGCCCAATCTGGGCCTCTCTTTGAATGCTGTAACTAAACCATTTCTTTCTTATGTAGTCCATCGGTTGTGTATATGTATGCTTGCAAAGATATAAAATAATAATAATAATAATAATAATAAACTATGGTGAGATACAATGAACAGTGCTTTTCTCAAGCTTACAGTGCAATCTCTTTTTGCTACTCATTGGAAAGTTTTCATTACAATTAGTTGTTGCTAGTGTACAAAATTGTTATGGTGTAAGATTGTCATTGACATAATTTAAATGGTCAGACTTCTGCAATCTTTGTTTTATTTAATGTTTTATTTCCAAGTTTTTTGCATTTTCTTTTCAAATTATTTCTCTTGTGCTGTCATTGTCCTCCTAGCTTTCACATTTCCATGCGTCTTTGTTTTGGTTCCTGCTCTCCTCTCACCCTCCCCTTCTGGTGCATTTGTTATTAAGTTCTTGTGGTTGTTTGTAACCATGACCCTAGTCAGACTTACATATTTTCCATGCCTGTCTTTTGAGTTTTGTTTGTTATTTTGAGTGTACATGTCACAATATTTTTCCCCAATATTTGGTTCTTTGATGTGTAAAAAAAGTATTCTGACATTTCAACACTTCTAAAATTCTTCCGAAGTGGTTCAATGCTGTACTACAAGTGGCTGCATCCCGGAAGCCACTGGCCAGCAACTGTCAGCCCAGCATAGCCTATAACATCTGCGCTGAACTGTCTGTTAGCTGGGGTTTCTGCCCCTACATTATTTGGGGTTCCGTCCCCATTCTGTACCATATTGCTGTAAAAAAACTACCAGTTCGATTGCACGTCTGACTCTGAGCTTAAACAATGAGGTCATTAATTCATAACCACTTTGGTTCATATTTACCAAGGGTTCCAATATTATTTGAGGGCACTGAATGTTATGCAAGAGGAAATCCATGTTTTACAATGACTGCATGGAAAGAGGATCTATTATCGGTTTGATGGATAATAATGGTAAAATAATCAGTTCCTATAATTTTGAACAGATGCAATTTTGAGCATTCACATAGAAAATAGACAGTCTGGTCACCCGCAACTGCATGGGTGTAGCCCCCGAAAGCCTGCTTCTCCCATCTTTTGCACATTATTCAGCCAATTCTGTTCCCATGGCAAGCAAAAGTGTAAGACATGTCCCTGCCAAATATCAAAGTTATCAGTCAAAAATTACACCCTGTACTGCATCCACAAAGAAGTCTCTACAGACGCGTATGCAGACACAGCGGCGGTGCCGGAGACGAGAGGCATGAATCCATGGTAGCCGCCTGACTTCGTTCAGGGGCTACAAATATTGTTCTGCTGGACTGATTAATATGAGTAAATGATAATTACTGTGTGTACTGCATCTGTTGTATCTAGGAAAACATGTCTGCTGATTGGAAATCATTGCTTATTAGACATTTAATTTTTGGTTAGCATTGCTGCCTCACAGCAAGAAGGTCGTGGGTTCGAATCCGGCCTGGGGCCTTTCTGTGTGGAGTTTGCATGTTCTCCCCGTGTTGTGTGGGTTTTCGCCGGGTACTCTGGTTTTCTCCCACAGTCCAAAGACATGCATATCAGGCTAATTGGAGACACCAAATTGCCCATAGGTATGTGTGAATGGTGTGTGCGCCCTGCGATGGATTGGCAAGCTGTTCAGGGTGGGTCTCTGCCTTTGCCCGTAGTCAGCTGGGATAGGCTCCAGCTTGCCCCGTGACCCTAGTGAGGAATAAGCGGGTATAGAAAATGAATGGAATAAACAAATAAATTTCTCATTTTCAATCAGAATATTCTACTCATGCTATTTAAATAAATTGAAACTAACCCTCAAGATCCATTCTTTTTCCTAACATGATGATATATGAAGGATTGTCATTTGGCGTTCCGGGGATATTATGTTTTTAGTCTGGCCGCCGCCCTACGTGTTAATGCGATAACTTCAGTAATATTTCAATTAGAAATTTCAAGTTTTGCATATAAGTAAGTATCATAAAGAGGAAGAACTGTTCTGATTTTGGACGATTTGCAATTTCTAGATTGGCCACCAGGGGCCAAAAACTGAAAAAATCACTGTTTTTATGATATCTCTGGAAATATTTGTCCAACTGACCTCAAATCAAGTGTAAATAAAAGGTCATGACCTGAGGATGTGTCCCACAATGACATTATACCTGTTTGGTTCAAAATTTTGATGCAAGGTGGAGCTTTTTTTTTTTTTTTGAAGAAGGAAAGCAAGGTGGAGCTTTGTCGCATAAAATTCACAGTTTTTGCCATCTTTGGAACTATTTGTCCAGGTGACATAAAACTTTGTTCAACTGCAAGGTCATGACCTCACAACGTGTCACATGATGACACCATACCTGTATGGTTCAATATTTTGCCACCAGGTCGCGCTTTGTAATGGAAAATTACCATTTTGGCCATATCTTCAGAACCATTTGTTCCGATTGACCTGAAATTCAGTTCAAATGAAAGTCTATTCAAGGTCTATTCTAGGATTGGGGAATTGGAGGATTGGGGGCGTTCAGGGATATACCCCCAGCCGACGGCAGGCATAAGTTTAGTTTTTGTTAAGCTTTCTATTCAATCATGTAAATCTTACCATCCGTGGTCATGCTAACAGCAAATTAATTGATTGGTTGATTTATTGATTGATTGATTAGTTAGTGATGCTTAAGTTTCATCACAACATTACTTATCCAGGGGTAAAAATGAAATTACATTCCAACATTATGATCTGTAAAAATGGTCTCAGATGGATCTTATGAAACCTACCTTATCTGCAATCAAACAGAAGTTACAATAAGATAAATAATGAGAGTCAAAGAACGTTTTGTATCTGATCAGATGCATTAAATATATTTTTCCCCATGCAGAAGAGTACTGTATAAATCTGAATTTGATCATGATTTTTCAGTGTTGTTGATGTTATTTGTATTGCTGTATGCCATTCTATGACTTTATAAACACAAAAAAGCTGGGAGTCTCAGGGGCCTGCGCGCCCCTGGACCCTGTTGGGTGCCTACGCCACCCCCAGACCCCCAGCACAATTATCTTTGCCGCCTATTCATCTTAGCTTACCTGCTTTTACAAAACTTAGCGATACCCCTTGCCTCTCTTTCAAAATATGAAATGACTACCCCCCCCACACACACACACACACACACACATACACACACCCCACCCATATTTTTGCTTTTCCATATGATTTTAAGAGCTTCATATCCAATATATGAATCCAGTGCCTTCCACTAATGTTGTCACCCTTGGTGAATATGAACCTACAGTAAATGGTTATAAATTTATGGCCTTTATTTTACCTTGTCATACTAAATTCAATATCTTAAAGGAATAGACGACGGAATTTAAACATATGCATAGGTTGATTGCTTATAATATTGAGAGCCCATGAGAAAAATTTCAGGCATACTTGACCATTTATGAAAAAGATTTTTGTGAGCATTGAGCATTTTTGTGTAACAGTCCAAAGGCCACTACAGAGTTGCCATTTTGCCTCCCAGAAAGGCGATGCGTGACGTCACATGGGCGCAAGGAATCTCCACTCTTCGTTACTCTTCTGTTGGCGCATTTGGTCTTCTACCACAGTGTTCCCCAACCCTCTCCTGGAGGCCAACCTGTCCTGCTTGTTTTAGATTTCTCTCATGCTTCAGCACAGGTGATTCAAATGATCAGCTCATTTATCACCCCCTAAAGCTGATTGATGACAGCCTGATTATTTGAATCACCTGTGCTGGAGCAGGGAGAGATCTAAAACAAGCAGGTTCCACGCTGGATGGGCAGGGATCTCTCAAACAGAGCCATACCGCCAAACTCAATGTATACTTGTATGCTTTTAATAAATATTCTCTTTGACAAAGCGCCCTATCAGAAATAAGCAGCGCGCTTCTGTAGCTTTGATGAGTAAGCAGGCTTCTGTTTAGTTGATTAGAAAACATAACCAGGTGATGTATTTGATTTCTGTAACTTTGATCAATATTTGTTCAGTAAAATCATCAGTTGTTACTGAAAACATAATCAATTGAGTCCTCAATGTATCTACCTGTATCCAATTCATCTGGTGGCATTTTTCCTCTCTTGACTGTAATTTTCCAGTCCTTTGTAGTGATGTGCATCCTTATCTTTGCTTGAAGTTCCCAAGGTTAGTGGGCAGTGTTTTGGTTTGCTCGTCCTGTTGTAGCGTAAGAATGAGAAAGCGGAAAGACTATATTTGGAAGATATTTCCTGTGATGAAGGTATAAAAACTGGGTGTGAAAGGCAAGATGTGAGTTCTTCTTGCGCAGAAAGAACTCTGCTTTATATTCGTCGACATGCCACAATAAAGCCTAATTGTCTGAAGAATCTGTCTCTCTCCAATTGCTTGAGGATGGGGGAACCTCATAATATGAAAATATGTCCGAATGAAAACCATAACAATTGTTTATGGGCCTGATGACAGGAAGGCTAGCTGACAGGGAGGTGTGTGAGTGAGACGTAGGCGAGCCTGCACCGACTATCACTGACCGTAACTTCAGGGCTGTACAATAACAATGCTTTGATGCGCGGCTAAACACAGCCAGAGGACCTTAACTCAATGTCAGCATCCCGAAACAAAGGCTAAGCACAGTAACTGCAGTTACGGCATTCTGTCATTGTTTCTGGTGGGATTTTCAGAGTTACTATTGACACAGACCTTGATTTTTTCATAAAAACAATCAAATTGACTCAAAATATTCATCCACATGATAAATGAGGACTTCAATACCCCCAAAATGACAATAACTCATTTTCGACCAAATGTGATGTTACGGTGTTTTGCCTTTCCACGGCAGCATAGAGCGTGCGGTCATGAACCAGTCCTGCATGTACACCCAACCGCTGCACAAGCAGGCATATTGTTCTCTCTCTCGGCCTTGAAACAGCCTGCTTGAATATTTTCACGAAAGGTTGGGTCAGTTTGTTACTAACAACGTCCTTTGGCACAGAAAAATGGTGAGAACAGTGAGTAATTTAACAACTATCCCAATGCTTGTGCAGTCTCACTCGCCATGTATAGCTTCAACGTGCTGCGCCCATGCGACGTCAGAGCATCTCCGCGAGGATTCTTTTGACTGTTTGAAATATTTTCAATGGCGGCATCTATGAAATCGTCAATTCTGCTTCGAAACCGACTTTCGGAGATGGAAATGTATGAACTCTATACGTTCATACAATCGCATGATTCGTTAGTTTATGACTTGATCTATCTTCCAAAATTGTATTTTGAAATTATGTGGTCTATTCCTTTAACAGAAGTCAATTCAAGCAAAATGATTGAAAGAAAAAAAACTTTATGAAAAAAATACTTACCTCAATGACATTTGTGGCACAGTTGTTGGATTCCCTTGTCTCCCTTTGCCAAAATAATGGTTCTGAGTCTTCTATATGAGTAGGTGAAGAGGTTTGGGAAAACCTGGTAAGGAATATGAGCCCACTCCTTCAAGCACAATGTCTCTAGATCCTTCAAATTTTTTTAGTCCCTGTTTACGGACTTTTTTCATCAGTTCCTCCCATAGGCTTTCTATTGGGTTGAAGTCAGGATTGGGATGGCTGTAGTGCCCTGATTCTCTGTTTGTTGTAGTATACTCAGTTATTGTCCAGATATGTTTCTTGACAATTGAAGCACTGATTACTAAAACCCCACAAGTCAAGTCAAATCAAGTGTGACTTATGGGGTTTTAGTAATAGGTGCTTCAGTTGCGACTTAAGATCTTTCAGGGTATAAAAAGAATAACAATAAATAGTCCAAAGGCTGTTGGGTCCAGAGAACTTGATGTGCTGCTACCCTGGCAAACTACCAACATATCCTCCAAGCCATACAAACACATACAGTATTGTGCTTAAGTCTTAGGCACCCTGCATTTTCTTAAACTTCAATCTGGCTATAGATGTTTACTTTTTGTTTTCCACATTGCTGTTGCTGAGGAAAAAAGTACAAATGAAATTCAAGATGCTAATTAAAAAATGTTTCATGAATAAATATTGGTTTTTCATTAAAAATAATTGATACAGATAATACAGTCTTGGCAGAGCCCTAATGTCAACATCATCATGGCTGTCTGTAATTACTTAGAGAAATAGATGCAGGTGAGACAGTCAGTCTGCAGAAGAACGGTGGCAAGTTTTCCACTCTGCTCAGAACAAGCAAAAAGCCAATCACCGTATAAAACTGTTTTACAACAGGACAGTGTCCCAAATATTTCGCCAAAGCATAGTCACACCAAATATTGGTTTGATTTATTTTTTTAACAGTTTACAGCTCTGTATAGTCCATTTCTCGTAAGAAACTTTTACTTTCTCTATTCTTGCAAGCATATTTGCCCTACTGCTTTAACCCACTGGTGTTTCTGATTCCATAGTAGGAGCATTTGCTCAATTAATTAAAGTATCAGTGGCATTGTGCTTTTAAAAGCAAATGGTTTAGAAAGGATTAGGATAAGGTTAGGGATCAGGCTTACAGAAAGAGAATCGTAGTTTTATATGACAGTTGAGCTCTTTAAAAGACAGTCATGGCTTATACTTTGACATGTCCAACTGGCGGAAAAAAAGTACAAGAAAAAGCAATTGAACACCAATGACCTGTTGGAAAGTTCTTTGTTTTCTCCACCCACCCAACCACCCTGACCTCCAACCTAGCGGACTTATGTGGTATATGTTGACATCATTTCATTTTCTCTCATGCTGTGCTCATAATTACTACAGCCACTAGAGCGCATCTGTCTCCTAAACATTAATACAGGTCATTTTCCCACTTCCAATTTATTATCTGGTTGTTTTCCTTGGGAAGACAGTCTACAGACAAAGGAGTCTGAAGCCTTGTCCATATGTACAGGGGTATTTTTAGAAAACATTGCTTTTTGTCCCTCGCTGCTGTGAAATGCGGAGCGGGGAACATAGCCTAATATTCAGGTCCTTCCGTCCGTCCTGATGATAAACCTCCCTTCTCCCTCCTAAAAGGGCAGCCCCTTTTAAAATCTTTCTGGCGAGTAAAAAATCCAAAAAAGTGGCGGTTTGATATGTAATTCTTTCCCTTTCACTTAATCCCATATCCCATTTCAGCATTTTTCACATTTAAAACAGAAACCTCTTCCTGTCGCACCATATGAAAAATTGGCGCAGAAGGATAAAATAGGGGAGAGCTGGTACGAAAGTAACATTTTTCACAGACGTCATTTTAAAAGATAACGTTACAGACCAAATAAAAAATTCCGGAGCGATAAACTACTTTTGTGTGTGCTCTGTCAATATCAGGTGCTAAATCATCCCAATATATATTGACTTCGGCATAGTCTGACGTCGAACTGAAGTTGCGCATTGCTACTTTCGACCCATCCAGTCGGGATGAAAGTAATGCATGGGCAGGGCAAAAGTAACATGATCAAATTTACTGGAATCTTTTTAAGAAGTAAAAAGTCAGACATTTGTTTTAAACATTTATATTCAAATTCAAATTCAAAAGTAAACGTGAACATGTTTAATGTGCAATTGGTCTATTTATAAAAATTATGAAATTACTTTACTCATTATCACAGTTGTGACCGATATAATGAGTGGCACCCTCAGTGCCCACAGCAGGCAAAATATGCACCGCACCAACACTTCGCCGGGCAAAGGTGAGGCAAATGTCTCCCCACAAACAAGACATTCCTCATCATTCCCCTGAGAAACTGTGGTTGCAGTGTGTCCACTAAGCCACGTGTTCTTTGGGAGTTGTGAAGAGGACTGTTTTCTCTGGCCCCTCTGCCGACTCTCCTCTTCCAAAGCAGCTTTCACTGGGGTGTCGGTCAGTACTGCTGTTGACCTGCAACATTCAGTGAGATTATAGTCAGAATCAGCTTGTTTTTATGCAAGCAAGAGAATCAAGACGAGTTAATAATGACACTATGCTTACCTCTTTCTGCCTCTTCTTTTATTTTCTTTCCTCGAGCCAGCCTTTGGATATAGTCAAACCTTTTCTGGGCTGAACCTCTGTATTGGCGTGCCACTAGATGTACTAGCATACCTGGATAGGTGATATTTAAAAAAAATGCTTGGCAAGGCTCAACCTGCACATTTAAAGACACACACAGACACAAACTCTCTCCATCTAGAGGAATGGCAGACTCATGGGTAATTTCCAGTCGCCTCCATCTTGAAAGTCACAATAAGTGGATTGACAAGCACGAACGAATAGATTGCGATTTGTTGCCCTATCCTTCCTATTTGTTCGTGCTCGTCAATCGACTTATCTTGACTTTCAAGATGGAGGCGACTGGAAACTACCTCAAGGTACTGTTTGCATAAATAGTCTTTTTTGATAAACTACCTGAGTATTTTCTAAGTTCTCAGTGCCTCCTTTAAAATGTCAGGGCCCTCGGAATTCTACCAACGAAATGTGGAGCTACTTTGAGCATTGTTAATGATGAAAAAATAGCGATTTCTTTGCATGGCAACGCTATGCCCGATTCACTACCATTGTAAGCCTGTTGGGAGCTTCGGCTAAAAAGCCATTTATTTCGAAATGTTACATGCGTACAGAGGTGGGGTATTCGACAAAAGTTAGCACTCATTATCATGTTTCAGTACATCCCAAGTCAATTTCACACCGGAATTCTCCTTTAAGCTGTCCAAGTTTTTCTTTTGCCTTTTCCCAGTTCCTCAATCCCCCCGAAACAAACTGTCACCGTAGTTGTGCAGATAAATCAAAGAATACCGTGAGTTTCCTTAACACAATGCAAATTTTGCCATTTTTCAAACTGTTATGGCCCCAATTTGTTATGACATTAACGACAGCAAAGGATGACAGACAAACATTTTAAAACTAAAACACATTTAATTAAACAAAGGCAACTAACAACAAACTACTCTACTCTACAGACCAAGATTGATTATATACAAAAACAGAAATATTTACTTTCCCTTTTGTGGGTTGCTTGGTGATGTCCTGGGTGAGGAAAATGCTCTAACACAGGCAAAAACCCACTTAAAGCTTCACAGGTCTTGAACAGAATGACAGGTCTGGTCACATGTATCCTTCTCCTTGCAATTTCTCCTACTACTTCACTGTCTCAATTCTCCTCCTTATATACTGTTTTGCAGACCCCACCCACATTTAGACCTCTTTTTTTTATTTTCTGAGACTTGCCCCAGACATGCCCAGAACATGTCCAAACCTAGCTCCAGTCTGGGCTCAACAAAAAAAAGGTAAATACTGCCTTCTCGTGGCCTCTATTCACATTACAAAACAAACCTAATTGAAAGGATCTGTCAAATCCCACCGTGGCGAATTTTCTTCCAGGAAATTCAATGCTTGGTCGGAAGGATCCCAAGTGCACGGCAGCGCTAAAGTTACTGATCCACTGCTGATGCTCTTCACCGGAGCGACAAGCAAAGTGGTGCTCGGTGCAAGTTACTGCGGTGACAGTATTTTTGCTCAATTCTATCATCTGTACTGTTATTTTCATCACTGTTCTTGCGTCCACAAGTAACGTAAGTGTTTGCATCAGTTACTTTAGTTGTCTTTGAAGTATTGTTTGGAGGGGAAAAACATATCCCTCTCTGCTTTCTGTCGTTTGCCGTTTTCGCTTCCCACTGCATTTGTGCCAGCGCCTTCCACTTCTTCCAGGAAGTGGTCCCTCAATACATAATTAAAGATGTGAAAAAAATTCAACCCAGATTTTTTTAAACAAAGGTGTAGACGTAGATTGTACAAAACAGTTTTAACCTAATTAGTGTTTTTATTTTTCTGTCTTCATTTTTCTGTTTAAAGTTACTGTTACTTTGTGAATGCTGTGAGTCTGCAGGCACCATCGGGAAGTGCTGCAAACGGAGGGGTGCCCTTGTTCAGAAAAATATATTAAATACGAATGATGTCAACGCCCGGCCAGCCAGCCAGCCAACCAATCATTGAAGTTCTTCACCGCCGACTGACCAATCCCTGAATTTCTTCCCTGCCGGCCAGCCAATCGTTAAACTTGATCACTCAGGCAGTCAGTCACTCACTCAGCGAGACTGGCGTTTATAGGGTTCAGCCCAAAAAAACCACACAAAAAACATTGATTGGTATTGCAGGTGATTAGAATGGACAGTTTCCCCTCTGAAATCCCCTCTGAAATGAAGATTTTTTTTAACTGGTTTCTGTGTGTCCATGTGGACATGTAAAATGGAGAGTTTGGAAAACAATGGTGTCATAACTCAATTTGCATAGGCCCACTGTTGCTTTGGGTGATGCTCTCTGGTGATAAATGTATTGCTTTGTCAATTTCATTGCCACCCACTGCCCCAGTATTCTTTACTCAAGCAATTTGTACCCATTTTTGCATTCTCTTGTATGCGGACGTTTTTTAATATGAGGTCATGTAGATAGAATTTGATGTTTTTTTTTTTATTTAAAAAAACAGAAAGGGAAAATAAATGTCAAAAATATCTGTATTCCAACCCTTGAAGAACCCCTATGATTTATTAAATATAATGCAGTTTTTGTTGAACCAAATTCATTTAATCTCCTTCGGGATTCTGACTAACATACTGTATTCAACACAATCATTTGTGTACAACTTAATACATGCAAAGAAACTCAGGTTCTTGAACAACTGTAAAATTAAATGAACTCGCCTTAAAATTTAATTCAGGCGGCAACTTCTCCAGCAACTTCTCTCAGTCAGGCATAGAATGTACCTACAAAACCCAAAACCAGTGAAGTTGGCACGTTGTGTAAATCGTAAATAAAAACAGAATGCAATGATTTGCAAATCCTTTTCAACCTATATTCAATTGAATACACTGCAAAAACAAGTTACTTAACGTTCAAACAGGTAAACTTTTGTAATTTTTTGCAAATATTAGCTCATTTGGAATTTGATGCCTGCAACATGTTTCAAAACAGCTGGCACAAGTGGCAAAAAAGACTGAGTGAGTTGAGGAATGCTCATCAAACACTTATTTGGAACATCCGCCAGGTGAACGGGCGAATTTGGAACAGGTGGGTGCCATGATTGGGTATAAACGCAGCATCCCTGAAATGCTCAGTCATTCACAAACAAGGATGGGGCGAGGGTCACCACTTTGTGAACAAATGCGTGAGCTGATTGTCGAACAGTTTAAAAACATCATTCCTCAACGAGCTATTGCAAGAAATTTAGGGATTTCATCATCTACGGTCCGTAATATCGTCAAAAGGTTCGGAGAATCTGGAGAAATCACTGCACGTAAGCGACAAGGCCGAAAACCAACATTGAATGCCCGTGACCTTCGATCCCTCAGGCGGTACTGCATCAAAAACCGACATCAGTGTGTAAAGGACATCACCACATGGGCTCAGGAACACTTCAGAAAACCACTGTCAGTAACTACAGTTCGTCGCTACATCTGCAAGGGCAAGTTAAAACTCTACAATGCAAAGCGAAAGCCATTTATCAAGAGCACCCAGAAATGCCGCCGGCTTTGCTGGGCCCAAGCTCATCTAAGATGGACTGATGCAAAGTGGAAAAGTGTTCTGTGGTCTGACAAGTCCACATTTCAAATTGTTTTTGGAAACTGTGGACGTCGTGTCCTCCGGACCAAAGAGGAAAAGAACCATCCGGACTGTTATATTAAGTTCAAAAGCTAGCATCTGTGATGGTATGGGGGTGTATTAGTGCCCAAGGCATGGGCAACTTACACATATGTGAAGGCACCATTAATGCTGAAAGGTACATACAGGTTTTGGAGCAACATATGTTGCCATCCAAGTAACGTCTTTTTCATGGACGCCCCTGCTTATTTCAGCAAGACAATGCCAGGCCACATTCTGCACGTGTTACAACAGCATGGCTCCCTGGTAAAAGAGTGCTGGTACTAGACTGGCCTGCCTGTAGTCCAGACCTGTCTCCCATTGAAAATGTGTGGCGCATTATGAAGCGTAAAATACGACAACGGAGACCCCGGACTGTTGAACAACTTAAGCTGTACATCAAGCAAGAGTGGGAAAGAGTTCCACCTGAAAAGCTTCAAAAATTGGTCTCCTCAGTTCCCAAACGTTTACTGAGTGTCGTTAAATGGAAAGGCGATGTAACACAGTGGTAAAAAGGCCCCTGTGCCAACTTTTTTGCAATGTGTTGCTGCCTTTAAATTCTAAGTTAATGATTATTTGCAAAAAAAAAAAGTTTCTCAGTTTGAACATTAAACATCTTGTCTTTGCAGTGTATTCAATTGAATATAACTTGAAAAGGATTTGTAAATCATTGTATTCTGTTTTTATCTAAGATTTACATAACATGCCTACTTCACTGGTTTTGGGTTTTGTAATTATTATCCCCTGCAAACACAAAGTGGGAGGGGGATATAGGTTTGACCTCTGTCTGTGCGTGCGTGCGTGCGTGTGTGCATCCGTCCGTCCAAGAGAAACGGGACAACTTTTCTCAGAATCTATTACAGATAGGACAACCAAATTTGGTGTGTAGGTTCAGACCATAAAGGCCTTGATGGAGTTCGAAAATAAGAAGCGCACGATAGCGGGGGATGTTGTAGACCATGTCGACTTGTTTGTATTGGGATCCAAGGCAACAGGAAAGTTAACATTTGGTGTCATATTTACAGTAAAGGGAGGAGCTGTTTCACCCTAACCAGGAATTTCCTCCACTCAACCCAACAAATGTTTTTTTTTTAAATATTTCATCTGATTTCTTGTGTCTCATTCTAAATTAAGAGCAATAATTCATCTTTCATCTTTATGCCCATGCATAAGTCTTGTTTCCATAAGAATTATTTTAAGATTCTTGAGCTGAAATGAAAGGTTAATTTATTCCACTAGATGGCGTTAATGGCACCATGAGAGGTCTTTATTGGAGTTGTCACAGCTCCTTAGTATTTTTTATTGTTCAGTCTTATTTTAGTGCTTTCAATTTGCTGGCGATTTTGAGGACTTTACATACATTGGTCCAGATAAGCCTATTAAAAGTCATTATAAGATTCAGAAGTCTAAGACCATCTACAACATATTTAGAAGAAATGAATGAATGCTGCTGGAAAAAACATATTGTGGTGTGATTGCAGAGCATTTGGTGCAAAATTTCTGATTCACTTTATTGCGGGCAAAAGTAGCCAAAAGATGAAAATCCTGACACTGATTGATTGGTTATTTAGAAAAAGGGAACAGGCTGTGCTTTAGAGGGCTCTCAAGCTATGGTTGTAATAATAGAATTAGTAAGGGATAATGTGAAGTGAGATGATGATTGTTGAAAAATAACTCCTGAAAAGGGAGATATTTTTCAACAATCACCGGCTAACTATACATTATCCTGCTTAGAACATGGCTAAAAGATAAAAAATATTAATATTACTAGCAACGTACAGCAGCGCAGCGGTCATACCTCTGTAAATAAACTCCGCAGAATTTTGGCGATTGACCAATCAGAATCGAGTATTTAAGAGTGCCATGTTCTAAAATAATATAATTATATTAAAAAAAACTACAGGACATCATAACTTACAGGGTTTAGTTAGCAGCAATCTGAAAAAATTCTGGAGAAGAGAGAAATATTAAAAAGAATATTAAAGAAACAGCCTTGATTTTCTGATCAAAAGTAAATATTGGCATGCAAGAATTGATTTTTTTTTGTCCGAGTTGCGTGGACAGACCTGGGAAACAAGCTCTGACATCAAAGTTACTGGCATTTATTTTCCTCAATAAATGGTCTGCAATGCTGATTTCTAATGTCTATTACTGAAAATAGTTAATCTACACACTGCAGGGCATGTTTTTAATTATTTCTGTTATTATGTTATGTTTTTTACTAATATATTTATATTTTTTACACACACTATTTTTTTATATATATATATATATATATATATATATATATATATATTAGAATTTTCTATGCAAAAGAAACAAAATAAATATTGGTGAATATGATTTGGTGTCACTAGGGAAAAAAGTTTTGGTCTATCAATTTTTTATGATGCAGTGAGTATCAAACCATTTCATACCTGGCAAAATCAGTGTTCAACAACATTACACCGATAAGTATTTTAAAAAGAGGAATTAAAACAGTACATTACAATCCGTGCGTCTTCTCATGCCTTGGGGAACTGAGACCTGGTGTTTGCATTGAATGACGTCCCTCGAGTCCCAGACAGCGATGTGGATCATCCACAGCCCCTGCTCCCCTGAGTATATTATGGCACATGAGTTACAGACAGCCACCAGATTGTCTGTGGGCACCTCAGAGAGAAAGCAGGTCAAGCTTTTTTCTTTAATCCCCTGCCTGACAAAGCCGTATTGTTTTTTGTGGTATTTGTTCATTTGTTTGCATATCTGCCAACAATGTAGCACAGAAATGATTTGATGAAACTGCACAACATTTTCAAGAAAGGTGTGCATTGGTTCATTGATCACTTGAATAAATTTAAGACCTAATTGGATCAAGGTAACGGTGCAGCTCACCAAAAAAAACAGCTAGGGCATGTTGTGCAAGGCACTGTATGTTACGCATTTGCAAAAAAAAAAAACTGGAGGATGCCTTAGGCCATTTCCCCTCCCCAGGGACTCTGACAAGGGCTTCAAGGAATATTTATGCTGCAATCCAGGCACTTACCTTCACCAATGGTGATACAGCCTTGATCCAAAGACCCCCTAGGGCAGGGGTGTCAAACTGACCCGTAAACGGGCCAAGAGGCTGCAGGTCTTCAATCCTACCAAGCAGAAGCTCACCTGAAAACACTGATTTAATCAACTGATCTAGGCCAGCACAACTGATTAGTTGTATCAGGTGCACTTCTGCATTGTTGGAGTGAAAACCTGCAGCCTCTTGGCCCGTTTACGGGTCAGTTTGACACCCCTGCCCTAGGGGTTACTGCAGCGCTCCAGTGCGGGGTGAGTGAATCAGATTTATTGCCTCTCTATTCTGTCCATCAGTATTCTCTGTCTCTGGCAGCCTCTTTGGAATGTTGTTTGTCAGAAAGGGTGGAGTGGAGTCTTCTACCAGCTCCACTCCTGTCCTTATCCTGTTGTAGTGAAACATATTATGATTAACGTCTTCCACTGTCGAGAGATAGTGGGACCTAATCCTGTAGGATGATCTGTGAGTAAACTCTAGGCCCTCAGACAAAACAGCAGGGTTAGTTAAGCATCCCTCTTGACCTTCTTCCAGAAATGATAACCCAAAGGGCTATTTTAATGACAAGCTATCTGCCGAGCAATTCTGGTGTAGAGTTTATCATTGATTTTCACTTACAACATGATGGAACAGTTTAAAATGTCAACTGATTAAGCAGAGCGGAATTTTCAGAATATGGTGTCCAAATAACCTGTCTTAAAAACTCAACTTTATACCACATTTTACTTAAACTTTGAAAGAAGTGGTCAACGCGTTAAGAGAGTTATGTGCATGCAACTTATTATTGCTTTCTGTATTTATTTAACTACACAGACATGCACAATAATAAACAAGCTTTCCAAATGAGTTACCCAGTCAATGACTCAAAGGGAAATGATAACAGAATGGGAACATATAACAGAATGTTGCACTCCCTTACAAAAATTCTCAGTGGTAACTGAATTGTACTTTTTGGTAAATGAATGGTATGTGGGAGATATAGTAAGGCTGTGGTAAGCCAATGGTATTCCATATGGTATCCAATGGTATGGTACTGAAGGAGTTGAAATATTGAATGGTAATTTCATCAGATGATACAAAAATACCAAACAGTTCCATTCACTGGTAACAGACCGAGCCAATGGTATGAGCTCCCATTGCTAGGGTGAGTATCGATGCTGAACGATTTGAGCTCTGTAGGGTGGCAGGGTTGGAGAGTATAGACACATTAATTTCAAGAGTGTACACAAATTAATGTTCACCCGAACACTTTTCCTGCCAAACATATGAGAAAACAGTAGTCAACTAGTTTTTTTTCAGAAAGATTACAGGTTTGTTCACTGTGATAGGAAAGTGTAAACCATCTTGACCTCGCTTTAAATAATTATGGGGTTTGGTGGAATTGAAAGTTCTATATGTTTGGCAGATATGCATGGATTTGGTGTAACATAACAAACATTTAAGAAATTATATCCTTTATTTTTATTGAATATCGAACATTGTCTGCATTCCTCAGTAGCCAACATGATTGATGATTTTGGATTGGTAAGTAACCAGTAAAAAAAATATTTTTTTTTTATTGTTGCTTATTTTACAAATTAATAAATGAATTTTTGAAGTGGAAGTCTTTTTGTAAGATTTTTTTTGAAGGACAGTGAAAAGGGACAGGAAATTCAGGAAGAAGAATGGAGAAGACATGCAGCAAACAACCCGAGCCAGAATCGAACCCGGGTCGCCATGGGAAGAAGACAGCCTTCATGGTGTGCTTGCTTAGATCGATGAGCCACCAGGGCACCACTGAAGCGTAAGCCTATCCTTCTTTCAAACAAATACTGTTCATGAATATTTTTAAATTCATTCAAAGATTTTCTAAATACTGAAAAGCTGATAAATGAGACAGGTCAACGGAATGGAAATGAAGTAAAACTAACACCAACCCTAAAAATAAAAAACCCAATTTGTTTTACTGAAGCTTATTTTTCCTAAAGGAGTCAATTTTTCTCAAATCAAGTATCTGGTCAAGTAAGTCTCAGAGTTTTTTTTTTTTAATTATTTTTTATTTATTTACTCGCTGGCGATATTATTAAATCATCACCTTGGGACAAACATGTACGAAATCCTACAAAATAAGGATTAATTAACACCTGAATTCTACAGTTACCTATGTGTATTCCCTTTCTTTTGTAAAGTCTTCGAAATTCAAACTTTCATTTAAATTACGATGCTTTCGATAGGTTATATGGCCTTGTACATAATTTGATGTGCAAACAAATTAAAATTTGATGTTTTTGTTCATGTGTTTTGATTTTCTACTTTGTCATTCCAAATCACGGGCCATTCATACCACAGTGACATAACATTCAGGTACATGCATGCTTAAGTAAAACATTCAAGGATACCACAGTGGTACCATTCAGGTTTGCCTATGGTATAACCATTAAGTTTTACTACTGGAAATACCATTTGGGTGTGCCATTAAGGTACCAGTTTCACCATGAGAGGAGGGGTCTGAGATGTCCTAGGGAGACACCAAGTACCGTTCACCGCTGTCTGCGAGAGCAACAAATACGTGAACATAGACTATGGGACATGGCATCAATATGTTACCAGAAAACCAATCTTGTGACCCCCTCCTGCACACTACCTGAATTTAGTCATAAAAAGTGGAGAATGTATGTCTTATCACACTACCAACATTTCCCATGCCAGAACATGGAGCATTTCCGGAAATTCCTGCTTAAATGAAATATCAAAAAACAAGTAGTTCTTCTAAAAAGACAAGTAGTTCTTTTAAAAAGACAAGCCGGGTAGTTAATATCATTAATATGTAAACTGTTGGGATTCTGTCATGGTTCTGAGTGTAGTGGCCAGGTGCTGCCACTTGGGGCCTATTAGAATCATGATTGCAATTATCGACGGCAGCTGTTTTGGGTTGCGCCTCTATTTAAGCTCTAACTTCCGTGCAGTCAGTGCTTCCGTGTCTAACTAGCCATGCACAGAGCCGGGATTGTATTTAGTGGTGCGGACGTTTTTGCCAGAATCTTTGTTTGAAAAAATTATATCTTACGATTCTGTGTCCGCTTAGAGGATTCTGGTATTCTGTTCTTTGTCTCCACTAGTATTTGGAATACCTTCCTCTCTGGTTTCTGGTTTCTTTTGTTTGTCTGGGCTGCGACCTGGCAGGGGATTCTGAGAGTGAGTTCTTTCACTAGGGTGTCCTAGTGTCCTAGTTATTCCCAACAGCGTTCGGGTTTTGGGCTTTGTTTTGTTTTCTTTTCTTTCGTTTAAAGTGAGCTGCATTGGTTGTTACAGGAGGTATTCTGAAGTGGATTCAAAACCGGTTGCAGGACAGAACACAAAGAGTGGTGGTCAGTGGTATCTCATCTGAGCTAGGTATGGTGGTGAGTGGCGTCCCTCAGGGATCGGTGTCGGGACCCCTGCCATTCCTCATCTACATTAATGACCTTGATAGGAATATTGAGAGCAGATTAGTGAAATTTGCAGATGATACTAAATTGGGAGGCTTGGCAAATAGTTTAGAGTTCACAAAAGTGATTCAGGATGATTTGGATAGAATCCAGAATTCGGCAGAAATGTTGCAAATGAAATTTAATGTTGCAAAATGTAAAGTTGTACATGTAGGTAATAAAAACATTAGAAAAAAAATCTGGGAGTGATTGTTGACCAAACCCTCGCAGGCTCCAGCCATTGTGCTGTAGCAGTTAAAAAAGCTAATCAAATGCTGGGATACATTGCCAAAAGTATGGAGTTCAAATCCAAAGGAGGTGATGCTTCTTTTGTACAACATATTTGTCAGACCACATCTAGAGTATTGTGTACAGTTCTGGGGACCATACTTCAAGAAAGACATAGAGGTTCTAGAGAAAGTTCAGAGAAGAGCCACTAAGCTAATTCTGGGTATAAAAGATGAAAGCTATGAAAAAAGGCTGAAAATCCTTAATCTCTTTGGTCTTAGAAAAAGGAAACTAAGGGGTGATCTGATTGAGGTCTTTAAATATGTTAAATGGATTAAGAAAGTGAATTATGTAGGATTCCTTCAACCAAATGTTGTTAGTAGAACTCGGGGTCACAAATGGAGACTGACCAAAAATAAATTTAGCTCTGATATTCAGAAATATTTCTTCACCCAAAGAGTTATTTCCATGTGGAACAGCTTGCCTGACCATATTATTGAGGCTGAGACCTTGGGAGTTTAAGAGCAGACTTAACTTAAAAGTAGATTCCATTGAGTCATTGAGTATCTGAAGTGAAAATTCACAGCAGTATAAAGAAACTGGCGAGCCTAGTTGGGCTGAACAGCCTGTTCTCACAATTCACAGCTTCAGCCTCAGCCGTTCTAGTCTTTTCAACTTTTTTTAATTTCCAGCTTTATACATCCAAATTTTAGCATTAAAGGTCCTTTGACAGATGATAACATTGGCTGGTATTCACAAAGGAGGAATACAGTTATTCCAAGAACAAATCTATTTGTATCAAAACGATGTTTTGAAATAGTCCAGCAATAAGTCTATCTGATACGACTTAGTCAAGGACTCGGCGGCTTCATTCCTTATCCGTGTATGGTGTATTACATTTGTATACACAATACGCCACTATGGAATTAAGCTGATGGACTAAACTTTAGTCCATGATTTATTTTATTCCAGGAATAAACATATTCATTCTTTGTTAATACCAGCCATTGGCTTACATTCTAAACACTTGGTGTAAGGTGTAAGGGTGGATTAAATTCAGTCCTGATAGCATTTGATAGCCTAACCACTATGATCTAGTTCCTGAACGACTGCCAACATTATCAAAATGGGCTCTAATTTCTTGGCGCGGCACAGGGTGGTGCAGCGTGGCGTAGCTTGAAGCAGCCCACGCAGTGGTAATTTCATCTGGCGCAGCCCGCGCAGTGGTAATTTCGTGAGGTGCAACACCATGTGCAGCCTTTGGTAGACGAACGTGGGCCGAGATGGGTGTGGTGGCGTAGTAGGGGGAGGTGTCACATATTCATCAAGACGCAGTGACAATTTCGTAGAAAAAGTCTCCGCTGAAGTTGCGCAGAAAACTCGCCAGCTCCAACCTGGTTTACTTTCTGTGCAGTGGTAATTTGGCTGACCGGCACACATTGCGCACACGTCACCGAAACCTCACAGGCAGGTTTCCAGAATGTCAAGCACATTTCAATGCAATAAATAATTACAGCAAACACTATTTCATGTAAGTATCTGAATCAGGACATAAATTCTAGTATCTATATCAATTGTCCTGATGTCAGATTAAAGGCGTAATGGAAACTCGACCTGGCTTAATCAACGCAGCTGAATCTGTGATGCAAACTAACAACTTCAGATCTCAGCCAAACACATATATAATGCTTGCGTTCTATGCTCGGTAAAGCCGTTTGCGTACTGGACGTGAAAAAAATTTTTCGCACGACTGATTACAGTCAAAGTCAAAGACGTGAATACACGCGTCTGTTTATTCTTCTGTTTTCTTCCGTTGAAGATAGACTGTAGTCTTTAATCAGTCTCTCTTTTGAAAATTAGTCAGATGGATCGATCAGATTCACGCTTTATTTCCACACCAGAGATAAAATCTGATAAAATAAAATATCGCATGTACAATCAAGAATGATCGACATGAAATGCTCCATGTCCGGCAGCCAGCAAAAAGTGAAAGTAGATACAGTAGAGAACAGATTTATAACAAAATAAAGATTAAAAATATGACACAAACAATCAGAACATCCAAAAAAGATGGCCCGCAAATAAATAAATTGCAGTGTTCTTTGGATGTTCTGTTTGTTGTTAAAATGTTCTTTTTTTATTCTTTATTTCGTTATTAATCTGTTCTAATCGTCGTCTTTTTTTTTTCTTTTTTTTTGGCTGTCAGACACGGAGCATTTTGCATTTAATGTTCACTTTATTGAGCAGAGCTTAAACAGCACCATTGGTTGAAATTTTCGGTACTCATCTTGAGGAACTGAGCCCTCTCATCAAAACTTTCACGCTTAATATCTAAAAGATTCAGGAGATTTGAAGAAATTAAAGACAATCATCGACTGTCGGACACAAGCAACACAATCTGTCGTGCGAAAAATTATTTTTGCGTCCAGTGTGCAAGTGGCTTAATACTACTGTCATTGTCACTTAGGTTTTGTCGTTTTTAGTGGGGAAAAGGAATACAGCCTGATTGCTATGCTCTCGTACTGAGTTAAGATCACATGTGTGTAACGTATCTTGCATTCTTGTCCATGCATGTAATTGACAAAATGTTAAGCAGCAACAGGGTGTAATAATAGGAACACGTTTCTCTTCCCAATGATGCAGGAAGAATAAATAAATTAGCAACCGTCGTATTTCATTCCAACTTCATGAGTTTGAATGATCTGACGTAGTTTTCGTTTTGAAATTCCATTCAAGTTCGCTAATGGTAATAATTTGAGAATGCCTCATATTCTTAATGCTTCATGTAGACGTAAGCGGTGCAGAAAACAAGCCTGAAGCAGCAAATAAAAAAATGCAACATTTACCCATCCTGCAGATATAGGACAGAGGCTTCTTTATTTCAACACTTTAAAGGTCAGGAGAGGAGCTCATTTTATTGGTCAAGAGTTGACTCGGTTGTGTTAAACCCACTTAAGCCTTTTCTCCTCTCTCTTTGTTACTTGCGCCGGAAGGAGGGGCAGAGGCGGGACAGAGGAGTACTTGCCCCAGGCTACACCTGGCACGAAATTGCAACACTCGCCTGGACACACCCCGTTGGCGCAGCGCTCGCCGCGCCTGTGCCTGGTCTACGAATTTAGAGCCCAATAAGTCTCTTCCGGGTCAGGCATAGGTCAGAACTAAATTCAGTCAATCCTTACAAACATGCCAATGGCTCTTTTTCCTCTACTGTGTCATAAGTCTTTTTTGGATGCTGTAGAATTTTTTTCTTTTTTTTTTTGGGTTTATGTAGGCTTTTGACCACACCCAAAAGAACAAGTCAACCTTTACTCTACACATCAAAAATAGCTGTTTGTTATTACTAAATTGCTCAGTGTGTTCACGTAGCGCGTGTTGGGATTACAATACCACGCGCTTTTCTTTAATTCCACTCGTAACTCACCGGAAGAACAATAAAAAACAATTGATTCTTCAATATGCCACAAATACAGTACATACCTCACCGAAGCAAAAATAAATTTGGCATCTCCAATCCCACCCGAATCTGGAATGCCCAATTGGTGAACTATGTACAAGGCTTGCTCGTTTGCGACCCCTTGCTGCCAATTCAGGAGAGTGAAGACAGTTCACGGCTATCCTCCGAAGCACGTGCCTGTCAACCACTGCTTCTTATACACTCATTGGTTGAATCTTCGCAAGCTAAGAAAGAGGGCAGAGGATACCTGGACATGAACTGGCGTAGAATCTTCCTGACGAGCGCCTGTCTGGCCAACAGGAGGCGCTTGAGCAACGAACAAAGCTATTTACTTATTTCCCTTTCCCGACAGTCCCTTCCCAATTTGAAACCCTGTAGCGCGACTGCCAATTGTGCGCTACTCTGAAAAAGCTGCCGACCACTGCTGGTTGGCACGATCGGGGCTCACCGGTGCATTTTTAATGACACTAAGTATACTTAATATCCCAATTAATCAGAGGTCTGTTTTGGGTGAAGCATGAAATTAACCAATCAGAGTGTCATCTCCAATTCCCTTTAAAAGCAAAGTGGGCTTGTACCTTGGCAAATAGCTATTATAAGGGCAGAGTAGCAAGAAAAAAAAAAAACTCTTTTGCACAGAGGAAACGGGTCTTCTTGTGTGCAGTGTGAAAGCGCACAAGCAAATCATTGCTGAAAACATGGAAACCTGATTACAGTGATCTCAGAAAATCTGATGGGAGCGCCGCGGTGGCACATCGGTCCAAGCGCGCGCACCACGGGGGCTGTGTCCTTCTCGCGGGGACCTGGGTTCGGCTCCGGCATTCTTCTCCCCAGCCTTCCTGTCTCTCTCTACTGTGTGACTGTCAAATAAAAAGGTAAAAATCCCAAAAAAATAATTAAAAAAAAAAGAAAATCTAATGAAAATATTTCTCCGAATTTCTTCAAAATTGTCCAATCATGTCAAATGTTAACTTCAGATTAACTACTATAGGCAGTGACATCCACTGCTTTGCTGCTACTTATGACAGCTGCTTTTTAAGGCTGCTTCTTTTGTAAGTCAACCTGTAAATAATGACAAAACACATGTCAAATAAAATGCAGAATTTTGACAATAGAACTGGGACAGATGGGTTGCAGGTACTGTATAAATGAATCAGGTTGGATTCAAAACTGATTTTTCAGATATATGCGGGTAACGGGTAAACCAATGCAGGTCTCTAACCTGACATCTCCAAACATCTGAAACACATTATCTGCAATTGAACATTTGTTCTACTACAGTTCATGTTTCATGCGATGGAATGCAAATCCGTGCACTATTTTAGGCATGATGTGGAATATACTTACTATATAAGCTAATCATTTACCTTAAACTGCCACCGCTCAAGGAGGGTTCGTCTGGAAGACTGCAGGAATGACAGAACAGCATCAGGGAGTGGTGGCTTTATTCAGAGTATTTTGTGAACACATACATCCCACCCATTGATGGAATTGGTTCCCTATGATTCAAATAGCCTATATCAGAGCATTCTCTGATAGCGGATGTAGAGCGCACTAGCCATTATGACACGTGTTTTTTATATATCTTGACAATGATCTCTCTCATTGCAATCTTTTTTTTTATCATTTGCATGTGGTAGATTCTATTCTAAACAGTTCAGAATGTTCCCACATGGTATCATTGAGCAAAATCTGTAAAACCTTCCCAATATCTGTGAAAATCCTATTAGTATGCTATTAACTAACTTCATCAACCATTTTGGGAGCATTCCAACCCCAGGGTGGGTAAAAAAAGTAGAAATATTTTTGGGGGTTTTGCTAATGTCATAAGGACGGAAATTCCAACTATTAGGGAGGGATCAATACTATCCCTTTTGAACTTAGTTTTGATTGATTATCCTGATGAGATTTGTTTTTTATGTATTAAGTCTTGTTTCATTTAATAATTTAAGTTCATCTTTTGGGCATGTTAAAATTTGTCACAGTGCTGTTTGTCCACATATGACGTTAGACACAGTCTTTACGTCCTAGTCTAGACCCTGCATGTCACTGTGGGTGGATATTTAGAAATCTGACTTTCAATGAACACCCACAAAGACATGCAGGGTCTATCCTAGTCTGACGTTTGCAATACAGAGATACCAAGTCTCTCCTCTTAGTGGCATTCACGTTCCTGTACCGTAGTCAGCAATCATTCAATCAACGCGCACTCAAGAAATTCACTCGCAGAATTGAAGTCATTGTGCGTTAAGTTAGTCAGTTTCACGTGCATTACGGTGGATTTCCCCACTAGTGACATGGAGATGGATTATGACTCGGGAATTCTCACGCTTGTCTTTACCGAGGGATTGAAAGTAATGGAATTGCATAAAGACATTTCAAGTGGTCTTATTTCATTCAAACAATTGAAACGATCATGAAACACATGCATTGTTTCCAATCCCTGAGTAAAGAGCGCGAGAAGTCCGGAGTCATAATCGCTTTCCATGTTACTAGTGCTGAAATCCACCTTTACGCAAGTGAAACTGAAACTTCAATGCACAAGGAGTTTAATTCCGCGTGAGAATCTCATTAATAAGCATTCATTGTATACTTGCGGACTATGGTGAATAAACCTAAAAAATGTGTGAGACCTACGCTGAATGTGTAATACTTGGCAGTACTTAGCAACAGGCAACTATCATCGAAACCTGTCATTTTCACAGCTTATAAACATCAGACTAAATATGAAAACTTATCAATTTAGACAAAAAACAGCGTCATCGTATTGTGAACGTTATTTATTGCGATCGTAACATTCAAGGACGGACAAAATAGGTGAATATTTTACTGGAAAACCCCCTCCTTGAAGATCCCAAACATCCAC
The DNA here is from genome assembly GCA_029721435.1 of Gymnothorax reevesii. NCBI lineage: Eukaryota > Metazoa > Chordata > Actinopteri > Anguilliformes > Muraenidae > Gymnothorax > Gymnothorax reevesii. The sequence goes on from CM056579.1 coordinate 44,493,200, forward strand.
GCCAACAGCGGTGATTCCATTTGGCAAGTGCTAGCAGCGTTCGTTCCTCATCTTTCCTCAGCACGTCGCTGCAAACATCTCTGAAAAATTGGCGAACTTTATTGTGTGGTTCAGGACGGACTTACATTCACAAAATCTATTATGATTTTAGGCATATAAACACGTAACATGCGTTGGAAAAGTTGATAAGATTTAATGATCCAAGCATAGATATGCTTATCAAGTAGAAGTGTTCTTTGGACAATCAAAGAGGGAACATTTATGGTTAGAGTTGTGAACATTAGAAACCAGGACAAACTTAAGACAGTGAAGTCACTTGGATGTGTCTCGGCGACCAAAACAAAGGTGCATATTCATGGCGTCATCGGAGCAACGGTCGTCATGGAAATATGTAAGCATCACCCCACTGTCAGTTTGAACTGCAGTTTCGACACAATGGTTATTCTTTAACTTTTCTTCTTCTCTCTTTATCTCAACAATGAATTTTTTTTTTTTTTGTCTCTGAGTAAAAATGATGCGGTCAGGGAATGGCTGGTAGCCCGTGTTTTTTTCCCCTGCTTTGTTTGGATTTTCTTTCCCTCTTTTTCTGTCTTATTCTTCCCTATCTTCTTTGTAGTTCTGTTGGTTTTGCATCCCTTTTGTTCATGTGCTATCCTAATTTGTTTCTATGTATGTTTTTACCAATGCATGTCTGTATGAAACTGTGAGGTAGGATGTAGAAATATTTTCCAACACTCAGGAGTTCATTTACACACATACACTACAATAGGCACACAGACACCAACACCCACACAGGCGCCCACTCCAACAACCCCCCCCCTGCCCCCACCTCCAACAAACACACACACAAACACACACACACACACACACACTTACAAAGTCAGATATAGTTCAAATGTTTTATTAGTATGGCTTTACTGAAATTTGTATCCTGGAATATTCACTGAGCAGGCTCTCAGGCAAAGAGGACAAAAATATTTAATCACCTCATGCATCTTAAAGCATGCATTTGTCTGCTTCAGGAACCTCATCTATCCTCATCAACATACAATCACCTAAAATCTCTGCATTACACACATTTTTTCAGCACACTACAATCAAAACAAAGACGTGGAAATTCTTATTAATAAAATTACAACATTTGTCCACAACTCCACAAGTGCAGACCCAGAGGGAAGATTCATCATCATCAATATTTCGATTAAAGACAAACCTATCACAATTGCAAACATTTACGGCCCAAATATAGATAATCCCACTTTTCTCAGTAACCTCAGGAAAGGCAGTTTTACATCTATTTCATCTATCAATAAATCAACTATCATCTATTTCTCTGTCAATAAAAAGAAAAGAACAAGAAGCAAGACTGGAACAGAAAATTAAGGAATTGAACGATAAAAACTGCAGTAATCCATCTGAAATATAACAAATTGAGCTTAATGAAATGGTAGGCAGGAAAAACATGTTTTTGATCCAAAGGCTAAGACATGAAAAATTTGAATACTCAAATAAGTGAAGTAAATATCTAGAAAATCTAATTAAACAAATTTTAAACCAGGAAAACCAGGAAAAAATAATAATATCAGTCATTAAAAACTCAGCAGGAAAGAAATCACAAAATCATGTTGAGATAAATGAAATTTTTTGACAATTTTCAGCAAATCTTGAATCAACAGAGAACGAAAAAAATTAAGAAGACATCAACTCATTCTTAAATGATATTAAACTTCCACAACTTACCACAGAACAAAAAGAACTACTTGATTCCCCAATAACAATGGAAGAGTTATTCAATTCACTTAATCACATGCAAAACAATAAAGCACCCGGCCACGATGGCTTTCCGGCTGAATTTTATAAACATTTCTGGTCCATTTTATCACCCATTTTTAATAAATCGATCCCTGACATCCAGGGGAAATCAAAATTACCATCTCACATGAATACAGCCTCAATATCTCTCCTCTTGAAACCCAATAAAGACCCAACTTTGCCATCTAGCTACCGCCCCATTTCATTAATCAATGCAGATTTAAAAATAATAAGTAAAGCTCTAGCTCACAAACTGGAAAAGGTCATTTGTTCTATTATTCACCCAGATCAAACTGGTTTCATAAAAGGTAGGCAATCATCCAGTAATACACCCAGGCTATTCAATTTAATGCAATACTCATCAAAACAACCAACAGACACATTAATAGTATCCCTTGATGCCGAGAAGGCATTTGACAGGGTGAGCTGGGATTTTCCTGTTTCCCACGCTGGAGGGGTTTGGCTTTGGAGAGTCATTCATTCACAGGATTAGAATTCTATACACATCACCTTCAGCCACTGTCATCACCAATGGGAAAACATCACAGAGTTTCACACTGCACAGGGAGATGAGGCAAGGATGCCCACTCTCCCCATTTTTATTCACCATCTTCATCCAGCCACTAGCTGCAGCTATACGGCAAAACAAAAACATAACAGGAATCAAAACACCCACAATTGATTCATAAAATCGATCTGTATGCAGACGATATACTGTTGTATTCAAAAGATCCTCACACATCCCTCAAAGAAACCATCACTTTAATAAAACCTTTCTCAAAAATATCTGACTATGCGATAAACTGGTCCAAATCCACCATCCTTCCTCTCAAAAATAACCACTGGGATGCGGCAGTCCATACATCACCTATCCCCTTATACACCACCCACATTACATACTTAGGAATTCATATGTCCCCCAGGTTGTCAGAGCAGTTTAATCTAAATTTCATACCACTGCAAAAACGATATCCGATGATCTTCAACGCTGGACACATTTACCATTATCACTCACATGCAGAATATCAACCATTAAAATGTCAGTACTTCCAAAAATTAACTTTCTGTTCTCAATGATCCCAATTCAGCCTCCCCTCACCTGGTTCAACTCAGTGGATTCCACCATTTCAAAATATTACTGGAAAAATAAGAAAATTAACTACATTACAAAAACCCAAACAACTCGAAGAATTAGATGCCCCACATTTCTTTCATTATTTTATGGCCAATCAACTTAAGCACATACAAAAATGGACCTGCAACAGTCAACCAAACAATCCATGTATCGACATCGAAAAGACCCTCAGTACAGACCTTAATATCTCAGATCTACCTTTCCTCAGTCAATAAATCAAACATCACCCATGTTTTAAATCATTATCCATTTCAAAAGCTCCGACAGCCTGGTGGAAGTTTCATGATATCACAAACTCCACTTTCAGTCCATCACAACACACACCAATTTGGAATAACCCTGATATTCTCATTAATAAAAAAAACAATCAGCTTTCTTTCATGGATTCAAAAAGGCATCACTCACTTGGGACACATCTTCACTAACAACACCAATCTACCATTCTCTGATTTGGTCCAGAAGTTCAGAATTGGGAAGAATCAATTTCTAGAATATCTACAACTTAAATCAGCTCTTAAATCCAAATTAAACATAACATGCAACAATCTACAGGGTGTGCAGAATTATTAGGTAAATGAGTATTTTGACCACATCATCCTCTTTATGCATGTTGTCCTACTCCAGTGGTTCTCAAATTCGGTCCTGGCGCCCCCCTGTGTATGCTGGTTTTTGTTCCAGCCACAACTGCAATTATAGGATTTTAAAAAGCTGTTACTTTGTCTTAATTAGCAGCATTCCATGTTTAGAGTAGTTATTTACCATCTTAAGTCACATTTGGATGAACATATCCATTCTGCAATGAAGATTAAAAACCCTTGAACATATTGTGCTTAATTTTCAATATTGCTCGGATTTTCAGGTGAAAACATTTTTAAACAGATCAAATTAGACTCTGAGAAAATCAATAAGCTCCAAATTAGGTTTCTGAATACAGGTGTTTTGAGTTTTTCCCAAATAATGTGCCTGAACCAAATAAAATCAACATAAAACACAACAGGTGTGACTCCATTGTTTGCCAAGTAAATTGTCAGTTTTTGCCACCATGTGTCAAGAGTTTCACTAGTGAGGAACCTCTTGATTATTTATGTTGATTAAATGTTTGGTAAAAATTTTTCCCTCTGCCGATATTTACAATATATCTCAATGTGGATATTTGCATAAATGCACCTAATTAAAACAAATCAACAGCTTGTTAAAATCCGAAGATTGCAATTGTGGTTGGAACAAAAACCAGCAGACACAGGGGGGCGCCAGGACCGAATTTGAGAACCGCTGTCCTACTCCAAGCGGTACAGGCTTGAATTAAGCATGTCAGGTGATGTGCATCTCTGTAATGAGAAGGGGTGTGGTCTAATGACATCAACACCCGATATCAGGCGTGCATAATTATTAGGCAACTTCCATTCCTTTGGCAAAATGGGTCAGAAGAGAGATTTGACGGACTCTGAAAAGGCAAAAATAGTGAAATGTCTTGCAGAGGGATGCAGCACTCTTAAAATTGCCAAGCTTTTGAGGCGTGATCATCGAACAATCAAGCGTTTCATTCAAAATAGTCAACAGGGTCGCAAGAAGCATGTTGAAAAAATAAGGCACAAAATAACTGCCCATGAACTGAGGAAAATCAAGCGTGAAGATGCCAAGATGCCATTTGCCACCAGTTTGGCCATATTTCAGAGCTGCAACATCACTGGAGTGCCAAGAAGCACAAGGTGTGCAATACTCAGGCATATGGCCAAGGTAAGGAAGGCTGAAAAACGACCACCACTGAACAAAACACACTAAAACGTCAAGACTGGGCAAGAAATATCATTAGACTGATTTTTCTAAGGTTTTATGGACTGATGAAATGAGAGTGAGTCTTGATGGGCCAGATGGATGGGCCCGTGGCTGGATCAGTACAGGGCAGAGAGCTCCACTCCGACTCAGACGCCAGCAAGGTGGAGGTGGGGTACTGGTATGGGCTGGTATCATCAAAGATGAGCTTGTGGGACCTTTTCGGGTTGAGAATGGAGTCAAGCTCAACTCCCAGTCTACTGCCAGTTACTGGAAGACACCTTCTTCAAGCAGTGGTACAGGAAGAAGTCAGTATCATTCAAGAAAAGCATGATTTTCTCACGTATCACACGTATCCAAGTACTCCACTGCGTGGCTGGCCAGAAAAGGTCTAAGAAGAAGAAAAAATAAAGACATGGCCTCCTTGTTCACCTGATCTTAACCCCATAGAGAACCTGTGGTCCCTCATCAAATGTGAGATCTACAGGGAGGGAAAACAGTGCACCTCTCTAAACAGTGTCTGGGAGGCTGTGGTTGCTGCTGCACGCATTGTTGATGATGAACAGATCAAGACACTGACAGAATCTATGGATGGCAGGATTTTGAGTGTCCTTGCAAAGAAAGGTGGTTATATTGGTCACTGATTTGTTTTTATTTTGTGTTTGAATGCCAGAAATGTATATTTATAAATTTTGAGTTGTTATATTGGTTTCCCTGGTGAAAATAAATAAGTGAAATGGGTATATATTTGTTTTTTGTTAAGTTGCCGAATAATTATGCACAGTAATAGTCACCTGCACACACAGATATCCTTCCAAGATACTAAAACTAAAAAAGCCCCACTCCAACTTCCAAAAATATTAAACTTTGATATTTATGAGTCTTTTGTGTTCATTGAGAACATAGTTGTTGTTCAATAATAAAAGTAATCCTCAAAAATACAACTTGCCTAATAATTCTGCACACCCTGTAGATTTACCTCCTCCAACTTCAAATTTAATCAAAATTAAAACTACAAAGAAAATACTATCCAAAATACATAAAATCATCACTCTCTCAGATGAAACACCATCTCTACCAGCACAAAAATGGGAACAGGAACTGGTTATCACTCCCAATGCTGACTTTTGGAACCAAATTCTCAAAAACATCTTCTACATGAGTAATAATAATAACATTCAGCTAATGCAATACAAAATAATTCAGAGTTCACTTCACAGGCCACAGGATGTTTAAAATGAGTTTAGCACAATCTGACCCCTGCGCACACTGGTCCCAAAACACCCAAGACACAGACCTTCACGTCTTCTGGAGCTGCACATCTGTACAACACTTTTGGGCTGAAATAACCACCTCACTTAGCAATATTCTGGACTACCTCATCCCTCTTTCCCCCTCACTCTGCCTCCTAGGTGATCTAACAATCGTCAACTTAAATCCAGAAAAAGGTAAACCTGTCATGGTTTAGAAGCTTTGAGCGGTCTTTTTGTTGTTCTCGTCTGGGACGATATCATTTTGCTCCCAATCGGATTCCTGGGCCAGCTGGCATTAATTGGGGGCGTTGCCCGGACTCTATTTATGCTCCAGTTTTGCAAGAGTGTCAATGTTATGTTTGCGCTTTAGCCGGTAAGGTCTCGAGACAGAGTTCTGTTTAGGACTTAGTTGCATATTTGAGGCTTAGAGTTAGTTAGTAAGGGAATCTTTGTTTTGTTTTTTCCCTTTTCTTTTTGTATCTTTGAGCTCACCTGTTTTCCACCTCGAACGATGTCCAGGTCCGGTGGTAGCGCGAGTCACGCATTTTTAGTCTGTTTGTCTCTCAGCTCTCAGCGGTTTTTGCCTTTTAACTCTGGCTGCTGCTTTTGGCGTCCGAATTTCAACAGCCATCACAAACTCACTACGCGTGGCGCTGACTATCGCCAATAAAACAATTCTCATGACCTGGAAATCAAAACATACCATAACTATTACACATTGAAAAAACCTTCTGCTTGACTACATCTCACTAGATAAACTATCCAGCTCCACCAAACAGAACTAAAAATCTCAAGATTCAACATAGCAACTCTTCATAAATTCAATCAACTCAACACAATGCACCTTTAGTGATTAATATCTTGGTCCTCTTTGCTTACAGTCAACCCTCCTCCAAACACAACACACTCGCACAAACAAACAATTACCCCCTTTTTTGTTTTGTTTAAATTATTTTCTTATTATTTTATTATCATTATTTAGGCTATTGTTGTTGTTCTTTTAAAGTTAGTTTTGTTATTATTATTGCTATTTTCTGTTTTGCCATAATCCAACGTGATTTCGTGAACGTGATTTCATCTCTGAACAGCTCCTCCCAAGATCTTTACGAGATCTGGGCAAAACCTGATGTCAGGCTGTGCCCTCCAATTAATACAGACCTAGCCAGAGCCAACCACGGCGCTGGACCTGCCTACATCTGAAAGTATTCTAGCAGGCATGAACAATAGCAGACCATACTATGCCTTAGTAGCGTCTACACTGTTGGAAATACAAAAGAAGAACCACAGATCATTTGAGGTGCAGTTTTGTCAGTATCTCGCCCAAAGCTGCTTGTCCGTTTACTTTTGGACGCGAAGAAAACCCCTATTTCTCTTCCAAAAGATGATGCCACCAGTAATCAGTGGGTAGTTTTTTGTTTGCTGGCAGCAAACAACCATGGCCAAAGAAAACGTTAGCTGCTTGTGCTCAGCATTTCACCAAAGACAGCTTTATTAATAAAGGATAATTCGACACTGGATAAGCGTTTCAGCTGCTTCTCAAACCTGCAGAAGTTGCATCGATCAAGCGCTCTGAGCCGCAAGCTGTAAGTAACGATATAAATAAATATAAATATATAATATTTAAATATAAATATAAACTTACAAATAATGTAAGTGAAGCTAACGTGTTACGGGTGGCTAGCAGGACCGCTAACGATAGTTAGCACTAACAACTGGCCTCAAGCAGGCTTTCTAAGATATCTGAAGATAAATCCTGGATCAGTCGTGACTGATCGTGACTCAAAGACACAGAATCTGGAAGTTGCTTTTACTGCATAAGCCAATCTGACGTGATAGCCAGTAGACTGTGGCTGTAGCACTGCGGGTAACATAGCCAAGTTACTTTTGCTAATGTTTGTGTCCTAAATATGCAAGAGTGATATCAGGGGAAATTCTACAGAAGGTGTGTGAACATAAACCTCATTTGAAGCTAACTTTTAATACTTGTTTGTAATTTGGATGCTTAGTACTACTGTCCATGGTAACAGAACTTTTTGTCCGTAAAATCAGTATTCCAAGGGTTTGTCTCTGTGGTTGTTATGACCGCTCGGTCACCAGCAACTGCATGTTAGTTTGCGTGCCGTGCTAATTAAAAATGCTCCTGGTTCACTTATATGCGGTAATTCTGATCAGTATGCTTGTGTTACTTTGGTAAGCATCAATGTGGCAGTTTCATCATAACGTTGCCTGATTGTAGCCTCTACAGTTGAAGCTAACCGGAGAGGTGCAGTTAGACCAGACGTAGGTTTTGCAGAGCTTGGGGCACGTTTTTGGGTGCTTGTGAAACGATCGCTTTACTTATCAACCTGATACTTCTCCAATATCTGGGCAAGCTCTCTGATGCTACCGGTGAAAGCAATAGGGAAACGCACCTGTCTGATATAACAAACAATATCTCTGCATAGCCATCGATTGAATATTAAATTCTTTCATGTAGAGGTGATCGATTCACTAGCTCCACATAGGCAACAGTTCACGCAAACGGCTTACGGTCTGTAAAACCTGTATTATGTTCATGACATAACCGGAGCTCTATCTAACTCTCGCAAACTATCCATAACGCATCCATTTTCCCAGCAAACGCTGGTCATTCCTGTGCAGTAAGTAAACCATTACCACGGGCAATTTCCGAAAGGGCCGTTTAGCCTGGAGCGTTTGCCCCTCTGTCATATACCAGTGCAGAAGCTGTTCATCACTTCACGCTAACGACACACCAAAGTTATGCACACAAACAGGCTTGGCAGCTGCTGTGACTGAACATTCAACATAATTCACCAGTATGTGGTTTCGGAAATGCAGATTAGAATTTGTAAAGGTGCAGCCTATGGTGCTGTTAGTGTTTAGTCCATTTTTCGGTTCTGTTTTCCACCTAAAAGGGGCATACATGGTGACCGGTACGTAGAGTACAACATGTTGGAGTGATGCTCTGGTCCAGTCGTTCATCACAACAACAGCTAGCTACCTCAGCGCCACAAATGGCGCTCTCCATTTGTGCAGCACGGCACGTCCTACTCAGCAGTCATGATCTCATCAGGGTCAGGGGCCGTTTCTGCCCTGCATTGTTTACAACACTGTTATGCCAGTCAATGGCCATGATGCTTATACTGGTAATCGGTTAATATCTGGAACTACTGTTTACGAGAGACTTATGGCTCAATCGTTGTATCTGCACTACAGCCTGCTCCTACCAGTTCGTTTCATCTACTGTTAGGCTTACATGCTCCTTGTTTCAGGGGGCTTGCTGACCGCGCTGCTGATTCTGAAATGCAGTCAGCACATTCTGTGATGCAGTCCCTTACATTCTGTAAAACCAATCGGCCTATAACTTTAACATTGTCATTCATTGTGCGCATTGTTTTATCAGTGCATTTTTCCAGCATAAAAGCGCTTTCCTCTCCGGCCATGCAGTTAGCATTAGCATTGCACTTGTTGCCTGACTACTGTCGTGTTAGTTAATGCTATCTTTGAGCTTTAGGAACCAGCAGCAAATACTTTTATGATGGTTGTCCATGCTCAAAAGCTACTCGTAGCTTTTTAAAAGCTTGACGGGAACCCTGCACTGACATTCTTTACAATAAAGAGAGAACAAATGTCTTGCTTCTTTTGGGGGGGGGGGGGGCATTTCTGATATCAGATCATTACAGTCGTGAACATCTGGGGGCTAGGCTGTTCTGTATTAACATTTGCTCTTTGAATTGTCAGTAAAAACTGTATCCAACTCGTTATTTCTTTGTGCGCTGTTGGTGCTGAAAGTAGCCTGTCAGTGCATAATGAATGTCAGTAGATGACAACTGTGATAGTGATACAATGATGGATAGCCGACAGTGATGGAGACTGCCGCAGATTTGAAACATTTTTTAAATTGTTTCAGAATTCAATAATGAGTCATTACACCTATTTATGAATGACCTATAGACATAATGAGGCAGTCAATGATTTTTGGGGACCCGCCCAACCCGTGCAGATTCGGTCCCCCTCAATGTCAAACTGCTTCGTGTCAAACTGCTTCCTACATGCCTGCTTAGCACCACTCTACACTGAGTATAAGATAGAGTCTGTTACAGGTTTTGCTTCGATCTCGAACAAATGACAGCACTTTTAACTTAGTGCTTTCTGTAGGAGAAAACCAGACGCTACACAACAAGATGCACGCCTCAGGAATGCAGAAAAAGCATAATGGCCAGATCACAGCCTGCTAAATAGTAGGGGAGAGTGGGCTAAGATGACTCATCCCCAGTATTTCGGTCATCACATATAATTGTTGTTACTGGACCTTACATTCAAGGTGTATCTCATCATATCAGCGAGAAGAGTGCATAGATCACGCTTGTTCTCCCCGTTCTCCTCACTAGAGCACAGATCTGGACTGTTGGCCCGACGAAATAAGATTCCAAACTGGAGCAGTTGCTTCTGCACCTCTCCATTTTCTTAACATACATTCTGCCTCCAACTCTGTCCGCAGCAGTGTATTAACTCTACGTCTGTGCCACCACTACAGTTTGCTTCTAGAAACTCATGCTATTTGCTACAGCTCTTACACTGACAAGGGAATACCTCACACAAATTCACTTCAAAAAACCTGAACTATCCCTTGAAGTGACCATTAAAAGGAAGATTGTGTGACCGAGCTTTGGCGATTAAACATTGACTCATTCAATACTTTATTTGGAATACTTTTTTTTGCATAAGCTGAAACAATTCGTCAACAAAATAATGGACAACATCAACAGAAAAATATTATCACCACATATTTTTGCTGTCAAGTCATCATATGAAGCACACACACACACAGACACAGAGCAATGCTTTTTAGCAAAAAAAGACACCTTCTCCATCAGTCACGTCTGTAGCTAAGCGTAACAACCATATGCTTTGTTCCTTAGCCATTTCCACTAATGATATGATGAATACAATTTAAGGGTTAAGTGATTTGCAAATCATTGCATTGTTTTTATTTACATTTGACACAGAATCCCAATTTTGGGGTATGAATGTTTTGTGTAATGCTTCATTTATTTTCAATTATTTTTAATTCAGTATATTTTTTTCCATGTAAGCTGACCTTGAGTGTCCAGAAAGGCAGCATTCAGATAAAATGCATTTTATTATTATAAAGATAGTACTCTGAAGCATTGTTTTCCTGACGTAAGCCTAACTTAATGACTGACAATAGTAGGTTACGGCAGAGATGTGCACCAAGGCAAGTGCAATTATTAACACACAGACTATCATTAGGAGTGGACATAAAATAGCATAGCTATGGAACAACTGTGATATTATCAATGGAAGTTATGCATCATGAGAAAAACAGGTGTTGCAGCATCATGACAACACCAGGACACAAATAAAAAACACAATTGCTTGTTTTTGCGCACAAATGTATGCACAGTGCATTGATTCATCAACCAAATATTTAGTTTTACCTATGGTACAGGAACACTCTCTGGGCTTTTTGCTGGACAAAATCATGTGTTGAATTGAAATGATGCAGCTGGTGCGAAAGGAATTTTTCCATAGATGGCATACATACTGAGCTCAAATGTCCTAATGTTGTTGTGTGACAAGGTGCACCAGAAACAAGCTGAAAAATCTAAATCAAATCTTTATAAGACTCTGGCCTGCAAAACTGAGCCTGTCAGAAGAGTAAAATGGATCAAGGAGACAGCTCACATTGCGTCGTACTCTTTCGGGAGACACCCTTGTGACTATACATGAATCACTTACATAGATTTCTAACAATGACAGCACACCTATGAGAATCATGATAACAATAAATTTTAATGTCAATAACAATATTTCAAAAGACTATTTGGTTACCCTGTGTCCCCTTCCTCCATTTAGTGCTAGCTCCTTAGAATTATACCAACCCCCAACTGACAAAATCCACCTCTAGCTTGAGGATTACCGTTGCAAAGTTGTGCCATTTTTTCTTGCAAGCACAGGACCCACTAGCATTTTGTTGAAGCTAAGTGCTAAGTACAGGAACTGGGAACTGCTCTGATATTGGCTGTACACACCAGTGCAAATTGCTACATTGGCCCAGCCTCAGAGAACAGAGGAAGTGAGCAAGTAAGGTTTGTTTTTTGGTCAGCTACAGTTGGCAATAACCTGAGTCAGTAACTTAAAATGCAGGACTGGCAACAATACATTGCTTAAAAATACTGCACATGAGGGAAATGTACAACCCCAATTCCGAAATAGTTGGGACAAAGTGTAAATTGTGCATAAAATCAAAACGCAATGACTTTCAAATCACACCAGCCAGTATTTTATTTGCAATAGAACAGAGATAACAAATGTTGAAACTGAGAAATGTTACAATTTTATCCACAAAATGAGCTCATTTCAAATTTGATGGCTGCCACAGGTCTCAAAAAAGTTGGAACAGGGGCCTGTTTACCATGGTGTAGCATCCCTTCTTCTTTTTAACACAGAGTGGAGGCGTCTGGGCATTGAAGAAACAGGTTTCTTGAGTTTAGCCATTGGAATTTGATCGCACTCTTGTTTAATGCAGGCTTCCAGCTGCTTCAAGCTTCAAGCACCAGCCAGTATTTTATTTGCAATAGAACAGAGATAACAAATGTTGAAACTGAGAAATGTTACAATTTTATCCACAAAATGAGCTCATTTCAAATTTGATGGCTGCCACAGGTCTCAAAAAAGTTGGAACAGGGGCCTGTTTACCATGGTGTAGCATCCCTTCTTCTTTTTAACACAGAGTGGAGGCGTCTGGGCATTGAAGAAACAGGTTTCTTGAGTTTAGCCATTGGAATTTGATCGCACTCTTGTTTAATGCAGGCTTCCAGCTGCTGGAGAGTTTTGAGTTTCCTCTGACTTTTCATTGAATAATACGCCAAATGTTCTCAATCAGTGAAAGATCAGGATTGCAGGCTGGCCAGTTCAGCACACAGACTCTTCTACTATGAAGCCATGCTGTTGTAATAGCTGCCGTATGTGGTCCTGTTGAAAGACACAAGGCCTTCCTGGAATAGATGTTGTCTGGAGGGGAGCATATGTTGCTCTAAAACCTTAATAGCATTTATGGTGCTTTTTAAAAAATGTATGTGTCCCACACCATATGCTTTAATGCATCCCCATACCATCAGAGATGCTGGCTTTTGAACTAAATGCTGATAACAGGAGGGGTGGTCATTCTCCTCTTTATCCCGGAGGACAAAATGCCCATCATTTGCAACAAGAATGTCAAATTTGGACTCGTCTGACCACAGGACACTTTGCCACTTTGCTACAGTCCATTTTAAATGAGCCTTGGCCCATAGAACACGGCAGCGCTTCTAAATCATACTCAACAACGGTTTCCTTTTTGCATGATAGAGTTTTAGGTGGAATCTGTGGATGGCTTGGCGGACTGTGTTTACAGACAGTGGTTTCCTGAAGTATTCCTGGGCCCATTTAGTAATGTCAATGACAGAATCATACTGGTGAGTGATGCAGTCGTGTCTGAGAGCCCGAAGATCACAGGCATCCAGTAAAGGTCTTCGGCCTTGTCCCTTACGCACAGAGATTTTTCCATTTTCTCTGAATCTTTTGATGATGTTATGCAATGTTGATGATAAGACCTTCAAAGCCTTTGCAATTTGATGTCGAGGGACATTGTTTTTAAACTATTCCACAATTTTTAATACAAGCCTTCACGGGTTGTCTCTGGCCATCTTTACTTCTGAGAGACTCAGCCTCTCTAAGACATCCCTTTCATAGCCAATCATGTTACACACCTGATGCCAGTTTACTTAATTACTGGCTAAATGTTCTTCCAGCTGATTCTCTTATTTATTAATTGCTTTCTCTGCCCTTTCTTGCCTGTGTCCCAACTTTTTTGAGACCTGTTGCAGCCAGAAAATTTGAAATGAGCTCATTTTGTGGATAAAATTGTAACATTTCTCAGTTTCAACATTTGTTATCTCTGTTCTATTGAGTAAAATGTCTCAGTTTAAACATTTGAAATGTTATGCTTGCTCTATTGTAAATAACATATTGGCTCTTGATCAGAAAGTCATTGCATTTTGAGTTTATTCACAATTTACACTTTGTCCCAACTATTTCGGAATTGGGGTTGTAAGTATTTGAAACTAAAGTAACCCCAAAAATTCAAACCTGTAGTACTTCAGGCCTATTTTCAATTCTACTGAAAATCCCAAAGTTTCCAACGATCCCATATCTCCACCAAATATTCATGATCTACATCACTTCTCCCTCTCTAGGGTCACGGGTGAGCTAGGGCCAATCCCTGCAGACTGTGGGCAGAAGGCAGGGGCCCACCCTAGGCAGCTCGCCAATTCTTCTCAAGACCCACATGCCAGTCACACACCATTCACTCACATAATCAAACCTATGGGCAATTTAGAGTCTCCAGTTAACCTGACATGCATGCCTTTGGACTGTGGGAGGAAACCTGAGTACCCAGAGGAAATCCACATGAACACGGGGAGACCATGTGAACTCCACACTGGAAGACCTCAGGCCGGATTCAAATCCAGATCCTTTTTTTCTCTCTCTTATAAAATTGGCATCTCCAATCCCACCTGAATCTAGAATGCCCAATTGGTGAACTATGTACAAGGCTTGCTCCTATGCGATCCCTTGCTGCCAATTCAGGAGGGTGTAGACAGTTTGCAGCTCTCCTCCGAAACATGTGCTTGTCAGCCACCGCTTCTTATACACTCATTGGTTGGCTCTTTGCAAGTTCAGAAGGAGGGTGGAGGATACCTGGACATGAACAGACCTAGAATCTTCCTGACGAGCACCTGTCTGGCCAACAAGAGGGGCTTGAGCAACGAACAAGGCAACTATTATTCTCCCTTCCCGGCAGTCCCTTCCCAATTTGCAAACCTGTAGCGCAATAGCCAATTGTGCGTTATTCTGAAAAAGCTGCCGATCACTGCCGGCTGGTGAGAGGCAGGGATTGAACCCGCAATGTGATAGTCACTTCTGCTTCGCAATGCAATGCTTTCCTGAGTGAGCTATCCGGCACCTCAAATACAAATCTATTTGCTGTGAGGCGGTTTTGTTACCCACTGTAACATTTTGCTTCCCGATTTACTTTACAGTTAAACTTTACTGTACTTTCGGTACTTTTCGGAGTCCCTGTATGGGCTTCTTTCTTAGGGTCTTTTTTCACTTTAGCCAGCTCTGAACTTCAAGGAACTAATTGGACAAAGTTTCACTTGCTGCTGTTATGAATTGTATTAGGACATCCTTGTTGCCTTCTGATCCCAGGGTTGTTTAATTAATTTTACTACAAAGTTACGCTTTACTTTTACAAACAGTGCTTAACTGTTTGGGGTATGTTTGAAAAGTAAGTGGTACTTTCTTTGCTGGACAAGCATATCTCAGCACCTTGCTTACTGTATTCGGAATGCTTTCGTCACCCATTACTTTCTTCCCTAGACCCAAGGATGGACTTTTTTCCCCCCAACTTAAATACCGGGGCATAGCAATAGCTCTTCTAAGACTTGAAAAGGTTTATCTAATATTTTGATCGGTGAAAATAATCATGAAGCCAAAGTTCAAAATAGAAGTTCCTGCTTTACTATCTTCATATTATGACAACAAAGAAACAATTATTAGATTAGTCGATTAATAAAAAAAAAAAAAACATTAATCAATTAAGAAAATAATCATCATTTGCAGCCAAACACTGTGTAGGGGTTCCTTCTCTTCATCAACAACCTAATTTCTTTGTGGTATGAATTACCCAAGTGGTGGGAAACATTTGTCAGAGATTTTGGAGATTTTGATGTTTAAATAATTTTTTTCTGCAGATTTTCCAGTGGCACATTCATGCTGTGAATGTCCTATCCCATTACATCCAAAAGATTCTCTATTGGATTCTGATCTATTGACTGGGAAGGCAATGGAAGCACAGTGAACTTATTGTCATTTTCAAGAAACTAGTTTGAGGCAACCCTTGCTTGATGACAACATTGTTCGCTTATATAGTTTGAGGGTAAAATACCCCTTTGCTAGCCCAAAATTGGGCAGAATAACCATCTCAGCAGGATGAACCCACATGCACCAACCAAAGCAATCGGATTATAATGGCAATATTCTGGAAATGCGTGTGTGGCAAAGTCTGCAGGACCCTGCAGGGCCTGATGTTCCACCAGATTATGATGAAATGTTGAAATAGTGCAAGGATGCTTCAGATAATGTGAACAACCATCATCAACCCTGCTGTCACGAGGTTTGTTAAGGTGTAAAAGCTGGTAGAGGAAGAGTGGAATGCACTTGTATGACTCAGTAGCATCTTCAAGGATAAGTTTTTCATTCTTTCCCAGAGCAGAATGGGTCAGCAGGGGTGCAAAAGAGCAGGTCAGAAAATAGCCTGCTTTCACCAAACCCATTAATATCTGCCAAGCAGCTGCTGAACCAGAAATGCATCAGCTATCTCATTGTATCTGAGAGGAGCCACCATCTCTGCCATATCTACCATGATGCAGCAAGAAAGCAGGACCTTGAGGAGTGTAGGGCCAATATTGAACCAACCAGACCCACAAATGACTTTAACAGCAAGGAAAACATGCAGGAGACTCGATGTAGTCAAGGCCAGTTGAGGCCCTGGGCCCAACTGGGTGTACAAGAGGTGTTCCAGAGTGCAACACTCATTGAAACTCATTAAAATGCTTCACCCACCACTGCTGAACACTGGGGTCCTTGAGATTCATGTGTCCAACTTGAACTAAATTTTCCCATTCTTTTAGTGGGTAGCTCTAGATGTTCTTCTCTGACGATGACGTTGAATCCCAAGTCATCAAGAATATCTCTCTCTGCACTAATGACAGATTGCCCTCCACTGTTGATAGGTGTGAAATTGTTAGATAATATCAATTCCTCTGGACATTTAACACAGACCTAAGCAATATTGGTGAGCACAGGGTCAGTTTTTTCTGATGTGCGATGCATCATTTTTTCACTGTCTATGGACGTAGAAAAGGGAGGCGCCTGGAACAGTATTGCCTAATTCTAAATCATTTGTTGCCATTTTGAATGGGATCAAAAGGCATCACAGTGGTAAGTGTATTTTTTTATGTGTCCTATTTTATCATGCTGGTGTTTCTCCAGCATGATAGTGGCAACTTCATCCCAGGGCAAAGACAGATGCCTGGTCCAAGATTAGTTAAGCGCTAGGATCGTAGAGCTGTGTTGAAGTACGATGGTGGGGATGTGACAGTAAGGCACATGGACTAAATGGGAACAGGGTTTGGACGGCACGATCTCCTGGACTGCGGTGTGGCAAACTGAGCCCTTCCAAGCAAATTATTGATAGTCTGTCTATGACATCCTGCCTGGTCCATCCAACCTCGTCTACTTAGGAAAGGTTAACTCTCCAGCATGCCCCTTGCAGCACAGACTGAGAACAAATGAGCACATCCTGATGAGCTGTCTGAAAGCACTGAGTAGGAGTCGCTACCACTGGCATCATGACTGAGAGCTAAAAGTGATGGAAACCATCAGCAATATTTTAGACTAGATTAAGTGCCTGCAATGAACAAAGGAGGAGGTTGCCCTTACGGGACTCGTGAGAAGTCCAAATCCCACCAGAAGGTAGCAGTAGGACTCATGGGAACAGTACCAAACTGGCAGATGAAGGTTGGCCGGGAGAAGCAGCTACAAACAAACCTGAGACCAGACATTCTCTGAAATATCCAAGCAGGCTGGAGCCCACTGTACCTTCAGAGGCAGGGATAGAGGACTCCACTGAGCAAGAGAGCAAAGTACTAGACTCAGGGGAGGAGTGCCAGAGAGGGTGCTGCACATGGTGTGTGCTCATAGAGGATGGCCACAGAGGTTTGCCGCTCAGTCAATGTGCAAGACTTGCAGTCTTCTGGGCATCAAAGGTGTACTCAAGAGAAAAGCCATCATATACACTACAGAGGGAACAGAAACTGCCTCCAGATGGTTGTGGATCAAGAGGAGCAATCCGTGATCACATGCTACTTGGACACAAGCCAGGAATTGATCACTCCCGATTGTGTCATCTGGGTCAGGGTGTCTGATGTTGAATGACCTGAAATACCCAGTCACCTCCGGTTATACTTCACTGATGATGTGCCCAACTGTATTCACAGATGTACATTGACAAACACAAGTTATTTTCATGTCGTCATTCAGAATTGACAAAATTGAAATCCAAATGAACTCTTTCCTCAGCTAATCTTTAGAAAACACACAAGAGCCAGGGGAAACCTGGTTTAACCCTTGTGTAGTGTTCATATTTCTATTACTTAGCCAGTGTTCATGGGTCTGGTGGACCCGCTGCTTTTAAGTGTTTTTAAATTCAACACAATCAAACTACTGTATTTTACATTAAAATACTTAACAGATGTTTACTTCACCCAAATTGAACTCAGTCTTCTTACACCTATGCGCAAATGAAGACAAAAAATTTGCAAATCTGTGACTTAATTCCATTAGACTATGATTTACACATTTTCCCTGATTTCGCTGACTAATATGGTCCAGCTTAACCCTTGTATGGTATAAATTATTTTTTCAACTCAAACTCATTGGCCTTGGCTCATTTTCTGTGAAGAACATATATCAGAAGACTTTTTTGATGATCACACACTGTACACCCCCCCCCCACACACGCACACACACACACACACATGTATATTACACACAGGATGTTTGGATCCACTGGACCCGAGGCTAATAAAAGTAGTCTGGTAGTCCTCCTGTCTGGGCATACTGTTAGAGAGTGTGTGTGTGTGTGTGTGTGTGTGTGTGTGTGTGTGTGTTTCTGCACCTGCCATTCCCGGACAAGGTTGCATAAATCATGACCTCTGCTGTTACGCAAAGGCTTATATATATATATATATATATATATATATATATATATATATTTCTGATTGTCCTATCAATGTCTTCCAGTTACTGTGGAAAGTTTATTCTCTGTGGAATTGGATAAGAAACATGTCAGTCAATACATCATGACGGGGAAGTTTCACGGGGCGTGAACTATAAGTGTGAACTATAAGTTACGCAGATGAGCCTAAGTAAATCATTGAGTGATAGGCTATCGACATGAGTGCTTAGGAGGATATGAGGGAGTGCTGAATTCGTCGATGGAGGAATCTACGCGTAAATCCATGATAGGGAACTACATGTTTTTGATATGTGATGACCATAATTGATAGTAGAATGGCATAGTATTAATACCACTCCGAATTTTTGCTTCGGAAAACTTCCAAAAAGCTCTATTTTTCACTCGTCAGCCCACAGAATATTAGACCAGAAGTCTTAGGGGTCGTCAAAATGTTCTTTTGGCAAACATAAGACAAACTTTTTTTTGTTGTTTTTGGTCACTTTGCAGCTCCCTCCTGGATGCCATTTGCCCAGTCTGCTCCGTATTGTGAAATTGTGAACATAGACCTTCAATGAGACAAGATAGACCAGGAGTTATTCTTTTAATGTTAGTCTGAGCTCTTTTGTGACCTTGTGGATGAGTCTTTGATGTGCTCTTGGAGGAATTTCAGAAGGCCAGCCACTCCTGGGAATGTTCACCTCAGTTCCAAGTTCTCTGGATTTATAGATTATGGCTCTTACCAGTACGCTGGGAGTCAAAAAGCCATATAAATGGCTATGCAGCCCTTGTCTGACAGAGAGAGGTCAATGAATTGCTTCTTATCTGGTCTTGAATTTCTTTAGATTGTGACATTCTTGCCTACTTCATATTGCCACACAGGTTCTATTTAAGTGATGTTTAGATTCAACATGGCTGAAAGTAATCATGTCTGGGTGTGATTATTGAAATTTAACCCAATTGTCAATTAAATTTGTTTGAATGGTTGATTTAGTGACTAAGGAGACAATTTTTTTGGAGCCAAGTTGGGCTGACTTGGCTTTTTTCTTCAATAAATGAAGTAATTTTAAAACCAAATTTTGTGTTTACTTCTGTTATCTTTGCCCAACATTAAAATTAGTTTGATGATCTGGCATATTTAAGCATGTCAAATATACAAAATAAAAGAAATCGGGAGGGGCAAATACATTTTTACAGCACTTAATGTCAAAGAACTGGTGAAATGCAGAGCAATAGGCCTATGGTAAATTGTTCGGATACGAAATGCGGCAATAATCGCAAATGACAGTGTCGCTTGTTTTAAAAATAGTGGCAAAGCCACTGCACCCGATTAGCCAAATATGACCAACATCGAACCTAGCCAAGATTTTCATTTCATATACACAAAATATGAAAAGGATCCGTGGAAATTGAAGGCGCTAGAGCGCTTACAGGGCAAAAAGTTTACGGACGCACGACAGACCACCACGAAGGCATCTAATCACAGCATAAGCCCGATTAGCCTGAAGGCCAAGTCATCTAAAAATCCATGTAGGGTAGCCAGTGCCTCTAGTAAGTGAGTGTTGTATTTGAAAATAAATAACCTGATTTTACCACACCTCATTGTTCTTTGGCTACATGTATAATTCTTTTTGTGACATATTGTGCCGTCGTGAACAACGTTTGTTTGTTCAACGGACGGGCCGTATGGACAGTTTGTCATTCCCTCGAGATGATGCGACATATACGCAACTTTCACGTCCTTTGAAATTTCTCGGTTTTCGTTTGCATTAACCTTAAAATTTCTGTGCCTCTTTACAATCTGCCTCGGGCGATGGACAGACTCGCTATTCAAATTTGCGACTGATTCAGATTTTTCAGACTAAGTAGGCCTACTTTCTCGCATTTAGCTCACACTATTAGCCTATATTCGAATGAACACTAATCACGAAGACCACCATGTCGGCCTTCCACAGAAATCAACGCGCAACTTAATAAATACCCCAGTTCTGACAGGAATGTTGCCACACTGAAAAAATTGAGACTTTGAATCAAAGTAGGCCTAAAAAATGCGTCAACTTGTTACAGCTAATTTTTTTAAATTTTTTTTCTCAATTGAAAAAAATTACCTTTGTAAAACATTTTTCAATTGAGAAAAACTAAAAAAAATCACCTGTAACAAGTTGACACATTTTTTTTTTTTTACTTTGGTCCAAATTTTTTCAGGGTATGTTCCGATGAACCTTATCTGGGAGGAGGATAATGATGTGTTTAGGGCGGGTAAGGAATA
Source organism: Gymnothorax reevesii (assembly GCA_029721435.1). NCBI lineage: Eukaryota > Metazoa > Chordata > Actinopteri > Anguilliformes > Muraenidae > Gymnothorax > Gymnothorax reevesii. The sequence goes on from CM056579.1 coordinate 44,514,307, forward strand.
TCAACCAGAAAGGCTGTGCAAAGTTGAGCAAGAAAGCTGGTATTACCTGCAGGTAAAGCGTCCTCCGGCTTTACGTTTGCATTTCACCTTTCCACAGAACTAACAAAGACTACCGGTTACTGATTAGACGGGATTTTATAACATCTCAGACGACCAAAGTCCCGTTTGGAAAAGCACCAGTGCTTTGGTAGGTCCACCTGAAGACGACGCCTGCTCCAGTTCTGGTAAAATACACACTTCTACTTCAATTTCACTGTGAGTTTCAAGAGGCCTAATTTATCCCGCGGTATTCTGGCGTATGCGCATTTTGGCGGCTGTAATTGTAAGGCATTCAATAATCTGTGTATTACATTATCGAGGCATCAACATCCCAAAATTAGAGTAGCGACAATGGATGCTTAATCTGTTGTATCAATTTTTTTGGTTGGTTTCAGAGAAAGGGATATGACCTCGGCTACGTTGCTGGATGTTAATTTTCTAGAGTGGGAGTGTAAAGCAAGGTAAAGCAAAAAAAAAAAAAAAAAAAAACTAGCCAGGGATGCTGCTGCTTTAGGACTGTAAATTCGATCAAGAGTTGCCCAGCAACGGTTTATGTTTAAGGTTCTCGCCTGGGAATAAAATGTTCTCTGTGTTTTTCATATGCCGTCCTTTTCTGAATTTTCTGAACTTATTCTGTGATAAGTTCTTATTCTGTTATTTCCTGTATCTTGACTGGTTTGAAAAGTAAGCAGGCTGTAGGCAGCCAACACGAAAAAAAAAAAAATAATATGAAGCTTATTGCTGAAACAGGTGGATTTGTTAAACTGGACATGAGGCTAAGAACACTTTACAGAAAAGGGGCGTTGTAAATAAGAGTCACAAGGATACCTCAGTGGTGGCTTTTTTAAATTCTACATTTAGTTGGTATTCAAATAATACTAAAACGAGCGAAGCTACTCTTTAGGATGCGTGACATCGCCCTGTTTAGAGTTCCAGTTGAAAACAAGCAATACGGACCAAACAGGGTTAACATGTTTTTAGCTCATAAAGCTGGTTCGCCAACAGAGCAGTTACTCGCTATGCCTCCAGTTTGACCACTTACTTATTAAACCTACTTTATAAAAAACAGCAATTAGGGGGCTATGGAGGTGTTGATAACACTACTTACACCAGCATTAAATTATTGCTGGCCTTGACAGGAGTTTCCAGCAAACTGAATTAAAAAGTTTTGAGTTTTGGATTTATAATCTCTCTTGTCCTATCTGATAATATTTTTTTACTGATGTGCCTTATTAAAAAATATTTTATTTTTTGTCTTTTGTAGAGAATCTAGCACCTAACATCATGAAAGGCGATGTCAAGGAGAAAACAAAGCCTGTTTGCTTCAAATTCAAGGTGACTTTTTCTTGAACATTGTCCTCAGCTCTAACCCTTTTTGATATCTCGAGAAACAGGGACCTTTACATTGCTTTGAGACTTGTCCATAAGCATTTTGCGACCTTTAAGCTTTTTCCAATCCTCATATGGAAGCCCAAAACTGCCAAAATAAAAAAATTAATAAACAAAAAAATAAGCAAAAGTATAAATTAATAAATGTGTAAATAAATATACAAATTAAAAAAGCAAAAATAAAAATATACAGGCATAAATAAATTCATTTATAAATAAATAAAATAATGAGCAAATGGGTATCCTGACATTTATTTATTTCATTTTTTAATTATTTTCTAAATAATTCAGTTATATATTTTTTAATGGCCACATTTATTTCCTTCTTGAATGATTTATTTCTGTTCATATATATTCTTTTATTTCTTGATTCGTTTATTTCCATAGCCTATATATTTATTTCCGTATTTATTTGTTTCTTGATTTCTACGTCTGTATGGTAATGAAGGGGTTCTCAATCAACTATGTCATAGTGTCACCTCATTCCCATTGGTTGATCCATACCAGGGTGCTGAGACTGACTACAGGGGCTGCCAGAGTTATTTTTTCCCCAGGCGAGATCAGGGCTAATTACCAAAAATGGGTGTGTCTCTCGAGCTGGCGATTTTGATGCATTCGCTATGGACTTTCCACACACGATTGTCAGCAGCCTTCTCGACATGACGAGGCCAAGACATACGCGTTTACTTGGAATTCTACGTAAGCTATAGCTATGTTAGCTCTCTGCAGGCTGTAATTGGCAGGAGCAAATATTCGATTTGTCAATACTTTAGGCTAAGCGGGGAAAAAACCTCCGATACATTTACTTAAATGTAAATGGAAACGTACTTAGTTAGCTATGTAATATGGTCCGTGTAAGTTCAAGATACGAAGTTACGCTAGCTATGTGGCTACGTAGGCCTACATTGACAGAAGGCTAAATGGAACGATAGAAAGGGACACTTTATATGCTATCAGAGGCGGGCGGTGGACAGAAAACAGGAGGGCGATAAACATGCCTTTAAACTGCTTATTATTCTTGATGTGTTTACGGTCAATCTCCCTGGTAAAAGACACTTGAACTCCCCCCCTCTCAGGTGCAGCAAATTGTCTTCGTTAAGACGAGAAATCAAACGCACCAGCTGAACGCAAAAAAGAGCGCATTTCAGTCTTTATCAATTAAACAATCATTATGCACATGCAGGTTTGACGACTGGCTGAGGATATGACAAAATTTACCGCGGAAAATCCACAGTTGTTTCTCCGTGAAGAGTTGCCTATCAGAGCATGTGAATTAAACATTTATAGAATTTATTATACACTCGCCTAAACATTTCATCATAAGGGAAACTAACATGTTGACCGAGAACAATAATTATAGTGTTCCCGTTTTTATGCGCTCAGTGCTCTCATCCGTCCCCTGTTTAGCCCGCCAAAGAAAACCAGTAACTCAAAATTGAAAACTTGCCACGTTCCCGCAAAACTTCACACTACAACACTTTGAAGTCGATACTTTTTCACCAGAACTCAACTCATGAAATCACTCGGCCTGTAAAAACCAAAAACAAACCCGGAGACAAACCAACTTAGGTTTTCCACTGCGGTCAAGCTATCACCAGTTCGGAAAACGACGGTCAGACTATCACCGATGAAAGTGTGATGCTCAAATACAGGGGATAGCGCGGTAGCAAAGTCACATGATACGATTGCTTTCAAAATCGGCTAGTGGAACAAAATAACGGGGGTTTTTCGACCAAAGTATGCGCGTATTTTGTTCAGAAAAAAAATCTTAAACAACTTCCATAATTTGGTTTGAAAACGATTTTGATTTATTTCTTTTTTCACTAAATTGTTGTCACTTAATGCAGATTGAAATGTTTGATTTTAGTATAGTTCGATTACTCCAGATCTCCAGCAATTGCTTGTCACAGTCTCTTTAAGCAAAAAAAGAAAGAAAAAAAAAACTGGTCGATATTACTCTGGCATTAATGTTGGAATTGCCATCAAAATTGGTATTTTGTCGTGGACAAGGAGAAAATTCAAGTGGGGACCATTATACTTGTGTAATTCAAAATGTCTGTGGAAATTAGTGGTCCCAAACCATAGCCTACTGCATACGCATAAGTATTAGTAAATATCTATTTTCTATTGCAAATAACATATTGGCTCATGGGATCTGAAAGTTATTGCATTTAGATTTTATTCACAATTTACACTTTGTCCCAACTATTTTGGAGTTGGGGTTGTAGTTTTATTATTTTACATATCAAAGTAGTGAATGATAAAATTAGAATCTCCAACTTAAGTACCTGAACACGTGTTTTCTTTCTTTCAAAACATGCTTAACTCCAAAAGAAACGCACAGGTGAGGTATGTACTGCATTTGAGGCAAATTGAAGAATTGATTTTTATTACTTTACCAGTGAGGCATGAGTGGAAATAAAGGAAAAAATCGCGTCATATTTTAATCCTGACGCGAACCACGTGAACGCACCAAGCACTTCAGTAATAACAAACATTGAGCTGTTTGTGGTGTGTACAGTGACACTTGACTTGTTATTTTGGGTGTTGATGAGAGCACTGGGCTCAGAAAAATGGGAATGCTAGAATGCTTTCTTAGAAATTCTGGATTGCAGTTGCGTTTTGAACGAAGACTAGCAGTCCCCTTCTATCTTTACATTTATCTGTCAACGTAGCCACATTGCTGGCATAACTTCATGGGCTCTAATTTCCTGGCGCAGCGCAGGTGGCGTAGCGAAGCGCAGGCCGCGCAGTGGTAATTTCGTAGGGCGCAGCCCGCGTAGTGGTAATTTCGTGAGGCGCGCAGCCTTCGGTAGACCAAGGTGCGCCGAGATGGGTGTGGCGGCGTAGTAGGGGGAGGTGTCACATATTCATCAAGACGCAGTGACAATTTCGTAGAAAAAGTCTCCGCTGGAGTTGCGCAAAAAACTCGCCAACTCCAACCTGGTTTAATTTCCGTGCAGTGGTAATTTGGCTGACCGGCGCAGAGAGCGCACACGTCACCGAAATCTCACAGGCAGTTTTACAGAATGTCAGGCACGTTTCAATGCAAGAAATAATTACAGGAAGCACGATTTCATGTAACTATCTGAATAAGGACATAAATTATTGTATCTATATCGATTGTCCTGATGTCAGATTAAAGGCGGTTGCCACGCGTAATGGAAACTTGACCGGGCTTAATCAACGCAGCTGAATCTGTGATGCAAACTAACGACTTCACATCTTTCTCAGCCAACCACAAACTGTATATATATATATATATATATATATATATATATATATATATATATATATATATATCGAATGCTTGCGTTCTATGCTCATTAAAGCCGCTTCCACACTGGACGCGAAACGAATTTTTCGCCCGACTGATTACAGACAAAGTCAATGCAAAGACGCGATAGTTGGACAGGGTTTTAATATAGCTCCGTGTCCGAAAGTCATAAAAGTTCTAATTTTTCCGAGTATTCCAGGAATTATTAGACGTGGAAACTTGGCCATTTTTGTGTTCGACCTTCACAGAATGCAAATTGATAGCTATCGACTTTTCTTGGTCTTTTTAGCCTATTCTTCTGTTTTCTTCCGTTGAAGATAGCCAGCAGTCTTTATTCGGTCTTTCTTTTGAAAATTAGTCAGATGGACCGAACAGATTCACGCTTTATTTCCACAGCTGAGATAAAACAGTGCGTGAGCAAATCAATTCCATGACCATTGACAGTGTGAAGAAATTATCGCATGCACGATTAAGACTGTCCGACACGAAATGCAAAATACTCCATGTCCACCAGCCAGCAAAAAGTAAAAGTATTGAAATGAGAACAGATTTATAACGAAATAAAGAATAAAAATATATCAGCAACAAACGGGATATCAAACAAAGATGACCCGCCAATAAATAAATCGCAGTGTTCATTGGATGCTCTGTTGTTAAAATGTTTCTTTTTATTCTTTATTTCATTATCATTCTGTTCTAATCGTCCTCTTTTTTTGGCTGTCAGACGCGGAGGCATTGTATATTGTCTCGCGCCAGTGTCGACTCACTTTATTGAGCAGAGCTTACACAGAAACATTGATTGAAATTCTCGGTACTCATCTTGAAGAACTGAACCCTCTTATCAAACATTCACGTTTAATGTCTGAAAGAGTCAGTAGATTTGAAGAAATTAAATACAATAATAGACTGTCGGACACGACGATTTATTAAAACCCTGTCAGACCTTTGGACACAAGACGCAATCTGTCGAGCGAAAAATTCGTTTCGCGTCCAGTGTGCAAGCGGCTTAATACTAGGCTACTATTATTGTCACTTATGCTTTATCGTCTTTAGTGGGGGAAAGGAATGCAGCCTGATTGCGATGATCTCGTACTGAGTTAGGATCACATATTGGAAATAAATGTGTAACGTATCTTGCTTTGTTGTATATGCATGTTAATCCCAAAATTTTAAGCAGCTACAGTTTGTAATAATAGAAACACGCTATCCATCGTTTCTCTTGCCAGTGAGCAATATTTGACTCGGCTGGGTCGCCTTCTATATTCTAACACATTAAAGGTGAGGTGAGGAGCTCATTTGACAGGTGAAGATTTGACTCGGCTGTGTTATACCCAAACGCCTTCTTTGCCAACTTGCGCTGGAAGGAGGGGCAGAGGCGGGACAGAGGAGTACTTGCGCCAGGCTACGCCGGGCACGAAATTGCCACATACGCCTGGACACACCCCGTTGGCGCGGCGCACCCCCCATGCGCTGCGCCTGCGCCGCGCCTGCGCCTGGTCTACGAAATTAGAGCCCCATATCTTGAACTTACACGGACCATATAACATAGCTAATTAAGTTACCACTATGTTTACATTACATTTAAGTAAGTGTATCGGAGGTTTTTTTTCCCACGCAAAGCATTGGGAAATGGAATATTTGCTCCTGTAAATTAATCCTGCAGCGCACTAACATATAGCTAGAGCATAAGTAGAATTACAAGTAAACACGTAGTAGGTCCAGGCCTAGCCATGTCAAGAAGGCTGCTGATGATTGCGTGTGGGAAGTCCATAGCGCATGCGTCTAAATCACCAGGGGTGCATTTCCCAAAACCACAGATGCTAACTTACATGGTTGGGCCCATTGACTGTGAATGGACGAACTGCGTAAGTTGCTAACTTACTTAGCAACTATGCTATTGGGAAACGCGACCCAGCTCGAGAGACACGCCCATTTTTGGTCTTTAGCCCTGATCTCACCTGGGAAAGAAATAGCGCAAACGGCCCCAGACTAGACTATGGAGGAGTGGAGTTTTCTCAAAGACGGTGGAGGAAGTCTTTGGTGTCGCAGGTGGCAATTTGCGTAATTTCACACTTCTTCAAAACTACCGTGAATAATGAGTCTGTTTTCCGCATACACCGATTTCACTGTGCGACAAAGACGATGCGCCGGGTTTCGAACTTAGTCAAGTGAAAACTCCATTTTGAAACAGCCGTTTTTGTAAGTTAAACCGGCCAATACAATCAGCTGTTAACATGTTAAAAATCCCAGGCTGCCTACGTTGAATCGAAAAAACAATGCCTGCGCATAGCTATAGCCCGGGTATCGGCTAGTTATGCTTATTATTCACTAGTTTTTTTATTTTTTTCGGTACTCAAGCATATAGGCCTGCATCATTTGGCCCCACTTTCATAGTATTTGCAGATAGTAGATTGAAGTATCTTCGATGTATGCTTATATCGTGGTTCAGAACTTAGAGGATTGACATTAAAAATACCATTTGCGGTCAGCGAGCCTAGGAGGCCTTGTTGCCAACTCCTCGAAAAGGAAAGTAGCTATTGGCTGTCCTAAAAGTCGCTAGAAGTCGCTAAAACACCCTGACCGGGGGGGGAGACAGCATATCTTTTGCTGAGCGGGGCACGCGGTTCATTTTTGTTGACCGGGGTGAGGTGGGGGTTTGTGTTTGGGAACGCGGCTCATTTCATTCATATTACATGCATTTACCAGTCTTTCAGTGCTTTCGGACAGGGGGGGGGCTCACGGCAGCACCCGGTGCTTGTTCAGGAAAGTAACTGCAGAACGCAACGCTCTTTCACGTCAGTCTCCAAAACATCAGAAAACTCTCCAAATATAACAGAAAAAGTCGCTAGATCTGTCATGAGTCGCTTTTGGCAAAAAAAGTCGCCAAGATGATTTGGAAAGTTACCAGATTTAGCGAGAAAGTCACCAAGTTGGCAACACTGCTAGGAGGGTTTATCCTCATGGTACGCACATTTACCCACGTGGTGGATTCATCATCAGCTTGTTAATTACAGTGGCTTGGTTATCTTCAGACGTTATTTTCCAGTTGTACGCAGTGTTTACCTTTTTACAACCTAATTCAATGGGGTCAATTTTGAGTTTTTTACCGTTTTTTATTTGCTAGGAGGCATTTATTTTAGGATTAAGTAATTTAGGATTTTTTAGGATACATTTCTCAGGTATGTCCCTCAACTTATCTCCCATTGAATTTTCCCTTTACTTCTTGACTTAAGGCTGAATGATTCAGCCTCCCTCTACTTTGTATGCATGTATCTCTTTATCTTTATGAAGTTTTCCACAAGACCAAACAATTTTTTTCTGCTCTTCAGGAGAATTTCTTTAAAAAGACAAACTTCAGAGTAAGGGAGAAGAAGCCATTGCCATTGGTGGAGCTGGATAGCGACCCCCAAACTATGGTTTCAATGCAAGGAGTCCGGTTCATCTTTTCTCATAGGCTTGAAGATACATAAATAGTCTTGAGATATTGGGGATTTAGCCCCAGGTTGTAATGCAACGGCATGAGATTCTAACCATGGTAACTGTAATAGGTCAGAAAAGATCAAGATCAGGAATTGCGTGTAAACATAATCTTCAGTTTCATTTAGCATAAACAATCATTGATGACATAAAAAACTGTTTTTGAAAAAAAGGGTATTTATGTCACAGGAATTCTAACACATGACGTGCATGAAAAAATTGTTTCTGGACAGAATTGCTCAAAAAGAGCTGCCGGAGAGCTCACTCGGGTAAAGCACTGCGTTGTAGTCCAGAAGTGACTATCACGTTGCGGGTTCGAGTCCTGGTTGTACTAACTGGCAGTGGTCGGCAGCTTTTTCAGAGTAGCGCACAATTGGCCATCGTGCCACAGGGTTTCAAATTGGGAAGGGACTGTCGGGAAAGGGAAATAAATAAATAGTTTTGTTCATTGCTCAAGCTCCTCCTGTTGGCCAGACAGACGCTCGTCAGGAAGATTCTAAGTCAATTCATGTCCGGGCTGCGTTCCAATCCAAAATAAGATACTCCCTTCACTTCTTCCCTCCACTCGAGTGAGCCCTCCGAATGACGTAGCAGGCGAGTATGCCCTTTCCTTGTGAGGGTGGGCAATAGAGGGGACTTCGGGGGAGGGTTGTGGGAAATCGAATTGGAATAACCTTCGCTGCGTTTCTTCCGCACTTCAACATTTGCCAACAAGCCAACGGGATGTTTGAGTTACCATGGAGCTGACTGAGTTGGTTGCCTGTATGTTTTACCTTTTACAGTTCACGCGGAAGTATATTGCATGTGTATAGCTGGTTTGATCGCTGCGGCACTTGTGAATGATGTATGGGAAAATAAAGCTGCTTTCACCCCAGACACGAAACGATTTTTTCGCAGGACATATTGCATTCAAAGTCAATGCAAAGACCCGACTGCACGTGTTTCGCGTGCATTCGCGTCTTTGCATTGACTTTGAATGTAATTTGTTTTGTGTCTGGTGTGAAAGCGGTTTTTAGCTCCGCGTTAGTCCTTGCGGATGCTATAGGCTAGCTACAGCAAAAATGAACGTAAAGTCAAAGGCTCAAAAATAATGTGAAACCGATGCCCCTCACCCCCAAACTTCGGTATTTGCATATAACTGTCATAAATTAAACACAACTCGTACACAATTCTTACATTTGTATGGTACTTTCCCTGCCACAATTCCCCCTTTTGCCAACAAAGAAAAATGGCGGACGTGAAATTTTGACCGAGGGAGAATGAGCAAAGTATTCTGGGCAATATCAAAGCTTGGAGGGATGTTCGTTGTTGGCTTCATTTGAGGGAGGATAATCAAGCGCTTGAGCAAATTAATATGTGCCTTTCCCTTCGCAAAACTGGATTGGAAAGACCCTACAATTGGCAGCCATCTTACATCCGGGATTTTTTGGGGATTCCCCCCTCGATTGGAGGGCAAGTGAACACGATGAAGCAAGTATTTTTTCGGATTGGAACGCAGCCCGGGTATCCTCCCCCCTTGTTCTGAACTTGCAAAGATTCAACCAATGAGTGTATAAGAAGCAGTGGCTGACAGGCACGTGCTTTGGACGAGAGCCGTGAACTGTCTTCATTCTCCTGAATTGGCAGCAAGGGGTCGCAAACGAGCAAGCCTTCTACATAGTTCACCAATTGGGCATTCCAGCTTCGGGCGGGATTGGAGATGCCAAATTTAAAAAAAAAAAGTTGCTCAAAACTTTCACCAAATAATCTGGTCTCATGGATACAAATTCTGTGAAATTTTGACGTGATTTTATAGAGCGATTAAGGCACAGTATCCATTTTTTAATCAAATTATAGGCCTATCATTGACACGCTCTTGAATATCCAAGTTTAACCCTCATTGACCCACATACAAAAACTTACATCATCACATGCAAATCATTATTTTATTCTTGACTAGACCAATGCATACAATACTTTGTCTACATCTTTGAGGGGATGTGCCTGTACCTACCTACAAGAAAAAGATAATGCAATTAGTCCAAAAACTATGGACAAAAATATTCCTCTGGGGTGTTGTGTCTCAGTGTAAATTCCCTGATATCAAGCTATTTTCTGTATTCAAAAATTAATCAATAATGATGAAATATGAATATATTTCATTATAATTCTACTTTTACAAACATTTAAAAAAATCTAAAAATCCCAAATTTTGCATTGTTCTCGTCAGTTGATCAGAACTTTAATCATAATGTACTCAATCAGTTTGGGGTCTGCATGAAGCCCAGTAATTATTTTATTCTTGAAGTTCATAGGCCAAATCAAATCACATACCTAGTCAATATGTGTGATGAGATATGCCTCAGAACTACCTAAAAGAAGAAGTTGATGTTGCAATTATTCTGAAAACTACCTACTATTCCTCTGGGAACATGGGTTGCGGGGTATCTTGTCTGATATTTAACTATTGAATAAGAAAAATGGCTAATGTGGAAAGAAAACAATATATCTAAATTTCATATCGCTCTCAGGCCTGCTTTAAATGAGTCCAAGCTCTGTGCTGCTGTCAGCTGGATGGGGAGACTGTTCCACAGGTGCGGAACCGCTGAGCAGAAGGCTCAGACCAGGCTGCCCGTAGATATGAGGGCACGGGCAGAGGATTTAGGGGTGATAAGTTCTTGTAGGTAGGGAGGTGCATGACTGGTGATGCAGACTTTTTAGTCAATCCGGGAGAAAACAGGAAGCCAGTGCAGTGAGTGGAGAATGGGGGTTATACGGGCATATTTTAAATAGTTAGCTATTGTCATTTGTCAATATAGCATTAGCTCACTCACTAAACGCATTTTTCGTTGACATCGAACAAACGCGGTAACATCATCTTATATTAACTACAGACTTGAAAATTTCCCCATTGCCAGCATCTTCTGCTAATTTTTTAAAAAATATTTAATTGTAAGCTGAGTCGAAGCATGACTCACCAACAGGATGATACAATATGGGTAACAATGCAGGAAGCTACAAGTAAGAAAGTCCTCATGCCTATCAATGACGTAGAGTGAAAATAGCCATGCTAACACGGGCGGGACCCCTCAGCCTTGTGAATAGTAGAAGCATGTGTACCTATCGTGTTAAGACCTCCACACCTGCAATGGTGAAGATACATTTGCTAAAGGAGAGATTTAACAAAGAGCTAATTGTACAGCTGAGGAATAGAGTTTGTTGAATTTTACCTCTCAAGGAGTAAACACATCAGTGGCAGCATTATTTGATTTCGCATCGCGATCGAAGTCGATAGGCTTGTGTAGTAACTTTACCTCGATATCCTCACCAAAAATTGTGATGATCAGTGATGGCATTTTTCAGTTATCTCACTGAATGGAAATTCAAGATGGCAGCTCTGGCAGCCATATTCGATTTTGGATCGCAACCTAAATCGATAGGCTTGTGTAGTAACTCTAACCCAATGTCCACACCGGAAATCGAGATGATTCGCGATTGTATTTTTTTAGTTATTCCATGGAATAAAATGTGGACAGACAGACGGATAGATGGATGGACAGGCGGATGCCGTGCGTGATTCAGGCTGAGGGGTACAAACTAGACCGGGCATTCTCTATTCTCGATGCACTCCGCCACGGTCACGCCCCAGCTCCGGTCAAGGAGCAAAGGAATTAACGCTATCGCAAAGATGCAGAACTAAGAGTATTATAAAACACGGAATATAGACCGAAAAGGAGTTGCAGGAGCTAGGAACACAGGAACATAACTAGACGTGAGAGTAATCAAGTCCAGGGGTGCATTCAATTGAAGAACTTGTGTGACTCAGGTTTATTTTTTGGCACATACGTTTTATGGTATACAATCAAACGCCGAGAGCAAGAACCCAGGTCAATATGGCCACTTCCAATAATGCTAATTTCACTTTGTTTTTTGTATTTGATGAATTATATAATGGCAGTACTGTTGCAGATGAAGATGATGACGATATCACGCAGCGTTCCTAATAATTCGCTACATGACAAACCTCAAATAGCGAGCCAATAAAATCTACGATATAAATTAATTTGCCATCAATTTCTTATGGTTTCTTACCATTTGAATGCGTATTTTAACTAAAACAAACAAAATTACCCAAAAGACAATTTCCGTATCTTATTTAAATCCTGTAAATGTAAATGAACACTTCAAGGCCAGTTTTGAGAGCCCATTTTCTATAAATCGCATCTATTTCACCCACGTAATGTGCGCAACGTAGACAGGATACAAACAAGCCTGCTGATACGCATAGGCTTGTATGCTCTGTGTTAGCCCAACTAATATGTTTCGCTTACTATAGAACGTTTAAACACTCGGGAATTGGATAAGAAACAAGCCAATCAATATATTGTTACCGGGAGAGTTTCACGAGGGCGTGAACTATAACTGTGCAGTTACGTAGAAGGAATCGATGAAGGAATCTACAAGTAATCCACAGTAAGGAAATACACATTTTTTAACTGTAATTGACAGTAGAATGTGAGAAAATAAATGCCATGTCGAATTTTTTGCTTCAGAAAACTGATTTTTCTGAACCACTAATTGGAATACCGTTGGCTCACTGTAGCTAAAGTGGTTGCTACACAGGACAATGATTTTTTCTGTTGCAATAGATCATTTTTTTAAACTGCTGGATCGATACTATGGGCAAGGATATTGACCAGTTTGCACATCAGGCTTAGCTTAGAAGTTTAATTCATGCAACTCTTGAAAAACAGGGAGTGGAGTGAACTTCCCCATATTCAAAACTCGTTCGAACTCTGCTTGCTTGTGAATATTCAATAACTAATAATTAAGACATAGAGGCTCTAGAGAAAGTTCAGAGAAGAGCCACTAAGCTTATTCCAGGTATAAAAGATGAAAGCTATGAGAAGAGGCTGAAGATCCTTAATCTCTTTAGTATTAGGAAAAGGAGACTAAGGGGTGGTTTGATTGAGGTCTTTAAATATGTTAAAGGGATTAACAAAGTGAATTATGTAGGATTCCACCAAGTGTTGTGAGTAAAACTCGAGGTCACAAATGGAAGTTGACCAATGGTAAATTTAGCACTGATATTCGGAAATATTTCTTCACCCAAAGAGTAATTTCAATGTGGAATAGTTTGCCTGACCATAATGTTGAGGCAGAGACCTTGGGGATTTTCAAGAGCAGGCTAGACTAAGCTAGATACCATTGAGTCACTGAGTATCTGACGGGATATATTCACAATAGTATAAAGAAACTGGCAAGCGTAGTTGGGCTGAAAGGCCTGTTCTTGCCATTCATGTTATGTTATGTTATGTTAATCTGGGGGTGCTATCTAGTGGTTGAGTACAGTAACTGCGAGCTTAAATTTGCAGTTCCTTAGACGAAAGTGTCTACATCTGCAGAAAGGGGTTAATGTCTGCCTTAATTTTTACAAGTGTGCGGACTAGCGGACTACCGCAAATTTCAAACCCTACCTTCTGCTATATTGTAAACACTACAGTAACACAGTACTTGATGCCTGAACTTGTGAATTCAGATGTTTGTTGAAAATGTAGTTTATTCAAATCTGATTTGAAAAAAAAAAAAAAACCTTTGCATGGAGGCAATTGAGGATTGAGAATACTGACAAGTTGCAATAATAAGATGATGTGAACCAGGTGATATAATCACGTAATAGTTTAAAAAAAGAAAAATAGCCCCGCAAAGCGGGCGTTACACCTCAGCCCCTGGATTGTTCTGAATGAATATAAATTGACGAAGACGTTTTCAAGTCATCCTGCAGAATACAAAATTCAAGATGGCAGCTCTGGCAGCCATATGTGATTTTGAATCACGACCAAAATCAATAGGCTTGTGTAGTAACTCTACCCCGATGTCCTCACCAAAAATCGTGATGATCGGTGATGGCATCTTTCAGTTATTGCAAGGAATGGAAATTCAAGATGGTGGTTCTGGCAGCCACATTTGATTTCAGATCACAACCAAAAATGATAGGCTTGTGTAGTAACTCTACCCTAATGTCCTCACCAGAAACCGTGATGATTGGTGATGGCGTTTTTCAGTTATCATACAAAATCAAATGTGGAAGGACAGACAGATGGACGGCCAGATGGGCGGAGGGACGGATGCCATGCGTGATGACAATACCCCACAGCCTCTTTCAGGGCTGTGGGTAAAAACCATAGATATATATATATATTTAGAACACTAGATTGCTGATGTCGTCATATTTACATTATCCAAAGTGAAGCACCCGGCCGCCATATTGATACACCCAACTTCTTCATAAAAATGAATGGTTTCCTATTAGGCCAATTTCAAATAAGTCGATACAAACGAGAAAATGCCGAGATGTGTGGCTGCCTTTAGCAGCAATAAATATTAGAAGAGCTGTAATAAAACGTTTCATGCGTAAGTTAATGTACCCTTAGAAAAAAGAAGTTTATTCAAGTGTGCTATTAGTATACTTCTTCTAAACTAAAAATAAGAGAGTAAACTTTCAGTTTACTTTTGATGCACTTATCAGAAATATACTTAGCGAAGTAATACTTAGGTATACTTAGCTTATACTGAAAAGTACACAGAAAAGTCTAAGTATATTTGGCTAATACTTGTACCCAAACTTTTAATTATCATACTTTTCTTGAGTATATCTAAGTATTAAAATATTCATACCTAATGTTCTAGTATACTGGCTTGCAGTTAGGCTACTATCAAAAACATAAGCACATTAAAATATTTTACCATACATATTGGCTTCTTTAAAGTATACTGCACTGTAGTTTTACTCAGTTTTTACTATCTCATGGACTTACATATTCCATATGTACGTTTGCAGTAACAAGTCAGCTTTGGGGCAGCATAGCAGAGTAAATAGCACATGGGTGGAGCTGAACTTGATTTTTATGCAGTGTTATTAACCCATAAAGAAATATTTTACCATACATATTGGCTTCTTTAAACTATACTGCACTGTAGTTTTACTCAGTTTTTACTATCTCATGGACTTACATATTCCACATGTACGTTTGCAGTAACAAGTCAGCTTTGGGGCAGCATAGCAGAGTAAATAGCACATGGGTGGAGCTGAACTTGATTTTTATGCAGTGTTATTAACCCTCAAAGAAATAGATAAACATTTGTCTGATTTTATTTGAGAACAAATTTGACAATTATTGCAGTCTTGACAGACTTGATACATACTCTTGGAAAAAAGTATACTTCAAGTTTAAGCAACATAAACTTAAAGTACCCATCTAGTTCATATCTATGTTTTATTTTTTACTGCACGTACACTACAAGTAAACTTTTAAGTACACTATGACTTAACTAGTTGTATACCTCTAGAATACTTTTCAATTTATGAAAGTATACATTTAAGTATATTGCAAGTAAACTTACAGTTATACTGCTAGTTTATTAGTTGTATACTTCTAGTAAACTTTTCAGTTCATGAAAGTATACTGTGAAGTATACTGCTAGTAAACTTAAAAATGAACTATTAGTTTACTAGTTACATACTTCTAGCAAAATTTCTAGTTTATAAAAGTATAATTTGTAGTATACTGCAAGTAAACCTCCAGATATATTGCTAGTTTATTAGTTATATACTTCTAGTAAACATTTTTTAGATCATGAAAGTATACTGTGAAGTATACTGCTAGTAAACTTCAAGATGAACTATTAGTTTACTAGTAACGTACTTCTAGCGCAATTTCTAGTTTATAAAAGTATAATTTGTAGTATACTGAAAGTAAACTTACAGATATACGGCTAGTTTATTAGTTATATACTTCTAGTAAACTTTTCAGTTCATCAAAGTATACTGTGAAGTATACTGCTAGTAAACTTAAGAATGAACTATTAGTTCACTAGTTATATACTTCTAGCACAATGTCTAATTTAAAAAAGTATACTTTGAAGTATACTGGAAGTAAACTCAGGTGTACTACAACTTTACTTGTTATATACTTCAAGCCAACTTTTTAGTTCATGAAAGTACACTTTGAAGTATATTGCAAGTGAACTTAAAGGTAGACTACAATTCCACTAGTTCAATACTTCAAGCCCTCTATAGTTTAAATTTAGTTTTAAAATTTCAGGAAGCTAAAAGTTTTTTTTTTTTTTTTTTTGCTGCAACTATACTTCAAAGTCTTCTTTAAGCTAACTTAACATCATACTCACAGCTTATGATTATTGCAATCTAAAATATATTACTGTTGCAATTCAGATATGATTTAACGTCAGTAGACAAGAGGTTACCTCATGTACTCTATGAGTAGACAATGCTTAAGTGCATTCTGCTTTAATTCACAGATGAAGGTACTTATAAGGATTTACAATGAAACACATACTCGGGATTGAGAACAAAATTGATTCCTTTATAAATTAAAGTTTCAAACTAAATATTGTATTGGATGCCGAAGTATAAGAATACAGCAATGGCAACTCTTATTGAAATCCCAATTCAACACAAAAAAAAAACCTCTTTCTCTCTTGGAACCAGAAATATGCATAAAATATGAATTAGCAATGCCTTCAGCCTGACCAGGAGGCTGAAGGACTCAAGCAAAAGCTGGTGAAATATTCCAAATAAGTGCACCGATGAGATGTTTTTCAGTTAATGGAGTTCTGTATCACAGTCAAAAATATGACCGACTAAAGAAAAGATGCAGTGCTGTAATACTTGAAAGATGATACATTCTTTTTATCAATGATTTAATCATTTTAAACAAAAGTGTGGACATCAAAGCCCTGCATATTGTACCTGTACCAAACATTGCTGTGTTTAAGTTGAGATATCAATTCATTCTAGCTGGCCATTATCTGCAGATTCACTGATAAATGTACACAGTATTTTCAAAAATGAGATTAAGAAGACTGTAACTTCAGTGCTATCTGACATAGTGACAATGAAATGTCTGTACTAGTTTTAAAACAAGCAAACATATCACAACTTGATCTGCACCAACTGCGTGGTTAAAGCTAGGCAGCTGTAGGCTTGGTTTGTGCTTGGATGGGTGACCGTCTGAGGAAAGTAAGTTGCTGCTGGAGGTGGTGTTGGTGGGCCAGTAAGTTGGGATCTTCCCACTGATGGAATAATACACAATAGTGCAGTGATGATGATGTTGTCTATCAGATGAGATGTGAACGTGAAGTCCTGACTCTCTGTAGTCAATAAACATCCAATGACACTCTTTTTAAGTTTCCTAGCAGTATACCTCACTGTATTTCATGAACTGAAAAGTTTACTAGAAGTATACAACCAGTAAACTAGCAGTATATCTGTACGTTTACTTGCAGTATACTTAAATGTATACTCTCATAAATTGAAAAGTACACTAGAAGTATACAACTAGTCCACTGACAGTAACCTAAAAAGTTCACTTGTAGTGTAGTATAGAATAAAACTTAGATGTAAACTAGATGGATACTTTCAGTTTACTTTGCTTAAACTTGAAGTATACTTAAAAGTATACTTTTATAAACTTAAAATGTTCCAATTTAGTCCAAAGAATTATTAAATTAGTGTGCTTTCTAGTACACTAGAAGTACAAGGTCCGTAGTATACTAGCTATACTTATACTCAAGTTATTTAATAAAATGAACTTTAAGTATACTACTTTTTGCTAAGAGTATAAACGCAAAGTTGTCACTTTAATAGTAAAAAATCGCGTTTGGTGCTAGCTAGCTAATTAGCCTCCCCATTGACTTGAACAGACCGCTGACTGAAAGCAAACGCGAATGATCGATAACGGTCACCAGCGAGCTACTTTGGCGTTGCAGGGACTGCATTGACTTGCTAAATAAATTGGTAAATAAATTAAAAAAGGTGGCTAACAAGCTAGCTAGCCTCTTGTAATTGACATTCAACGACAATACTTCTTACCTGCATGATATTTAAAACAGTGGACAAGTCGCTTTGTCTGTTTTACACAGAGCTAAAGACAAGCTTAAGACAAGGCAGGGAGAAAGGCTTCACCTGCGCTTCCTTTTATCAGCATTGGCATTAAATCGGGTGATTTCAAATAGTCAACCAGGGTACAATGAAGTAAGGAAACCAGAGTGTAATTTGATAACATACACGGACATTCATCGACGTTTCTTATATCGGCGATGACTTCCAAGCAATTATCAAAGGTAAAAGCCTCGGTCACGTCTCTGTTGCACTTTAATGTTAACAGCGAGTCACGTTTCGATCTTCGCTTTAGAAAGTGTGCCGCTTTCCATCCTCCGAAAAGCACATATTTAGGGAGACAAAATGTTGCTCAGCGCAGCGATACCAAAATAACACAGACTCACGCGCAAGTGTTTTTGAAATGTAATTTTTAAGTAGCCTAAAATGAGTGGGAGTCTATGAGCGAATTTTTCTTCCGGGTGTATAGGCTCGTAGAACAGATGCTTCACTTGAGTGCACCCTATCAGCAGACCCTGGGGCTCTCCAGGACCAGGATTGACTAGCACTGTCATAGACTGTACCAGCTATTAGCCAGCTATTGTCAGTTGTCATTTTACCGTTAGTTTATAAGCTAAATGCATTTTGCGTTGCCAAGGCGCACACACAGTAACGCATTGAAAATGTCCCCATGTCCAGTATTTTCTTCAATAGCCTGGATCGCTGGCTGGCGGATTTTCCTGCCACAGAAAGCTAGCCTTCCCAGAAATTTTGGTGGCCGGGTCTTGCGGCCGATTAGATCTGACAGCAGCATATTTCTGTTTTGAGAGCAATGACGTATCAAAAAAAAAACTACACCACGCAAAGCCCCCTTTATCGTGGTAAGCTGGTTATATAGAACACTAGATTGCTGGTTTTGGAGTAACTCAGCAATTAAAGCAGTTGATTACACGCTTAACTCATCTCACCTGAGGCGTGTTCAGAACCGCAGGCGCCCGCGCGGCTGTCTCGCGTGAGTGCTCGCGCTGATTCTGTACGGAAGCGAGCGCTCGGTCTGTAATCAAAATGGCGACGCACGGCGAAAGAGACTGGCTGTGTCCCAATTCAGCGGCTGCATCCTTCGAGGGACGCAGCCTCTGAATTGGGACACAGCCACTGTGTACTTCGGGCTGTTATAAATGAATTGTCTGAACCGATGGACACAGAATATTGTAATGCAGCCGTGGCGGTCACATTATGTATTTGTGAAGAAGATGCTATGATAAGAGGCGAGAATCTCCTTGGAACGGACCGTATTAAAAACTATGTGGAGGAAACCGTGTCAAGATACAGTGATCCTTTGTTTCGTGCCCATTTCCGGATGACACGATCCTCCTTTTAGGCTGGACGCCATCTTTGATCGCTAGGCGAGGCAGCTCAAGCAATAGTTTACGCACGCTCGCAAGCGCCCGGGCGGGCAAAGGCGTACAAGATCGAACGTTCGCGAGCATTCGCGGGCGCCCGCGATTCTGAACATGCCTCTGGTGTCTTAGGTTTAGATAGGGTGGAGAAAACCAAACTCAGTACACCCTGTGGCTCTCCAGGACCAGGGCTGACTACCATTGGTCTATGAAATAGTTAACTCAGGCTGGTTATTTTCGCCAGTGAATATAATCATTTGCTCTGAGTTCTATTACTGTAGCTGGATGTGAAAGCCACACCTCTCAATATCACACGGAGAAAGAAATCAAGAAATAAATGTATATTTATACACTTTATTGAACCCCATGGGGTAATTTGTCCTCTGCATTCAACACTAGAACGGCTGACAATGCAGCACCTCCTAGAACGGCTGTGAGGTCATTTTGACCTCCCACCACTGCGGGCTTTATGATTGCAAATTAGAAGTTTGTTACTGGAACAGTTGCTAAAATAGCATGTAAAAATAAATGAAAAAACATCTTATTTTATTAATTTTGCCACATTAGGCTTTATTTTGCTTTAATAATCTAACAATATAAATCTATTTCTGTAGTGCTTAATAAGTGTATCATTCAACAATGGAAATAAATGCAATTTGATGAAGCAGTCAAACAGATATAGACCATTGCACATAAACACTGAACATTAAAATAACAGTACACCTCTGCTCTCATAAAAAATGAACATGAACAGAGAGCACATGAGAGAGAGCCAAAATTTCGAAATGTTTGGGAACCACAACCTCTTCCCCTACCGTGTTTTGTTGCACAGTCTACTCCCAACCAGCACAAACACTAAACACCTTGATGGTGCACTGACCACACACAGTTCGCCGGCATTTGATGCAGGATTTAACCTTTTAGTTTTTATTGCAGTGAATTTTCACTGTACAGTGCCTTCTCTTGTCTTGAGGCTGCTCTTTCTCTGGAAGAGGCAGCAGCACAGACTCGGCTGCCTGTTCCATCTGCATGTGATCGCTGCGGAGGCCCTTACCCAACTGTAGAAGGAAGTTGCATCGAGGTATTTCCTCCATCATGCATCATTTTTATATGTACCAGCACACAATTCAAAAAGTATTCAAAAAATGATACTCTAAAACATAATGCATTGCTAGGAAACCAAGATGCAGTTGACTACTTTGCATAGCTGTCATTGTATGAATGTGTTGTATTAATGGGCATATGTAAGGTATTAGACTACTGTCAAGTGCTTTGAGCTGTCTGTCTGACTAGCTACACAGTCAGCCTATACAGCTAGGCTATATGGTCTACTTACAGTTTTTTGCATGAGGATGATTGGAGGTCAAAATGACCTGTTGGCCGTTCTAGGTATAATCAGTGATTTTTTTCTTTCACTTTTATTCTAGAATCCCCATAAGTCATAAGTTGATGAATAACACCATTTCAGGAAAAGTCACTGACTGGGAAACATAGGGTTGTTATTCAAACAGAGTTATGCGCAGTTTAATAGTCGTGAAAGGTCAAAATGACCTCACAGCCGTTCTAGTGTTAACCCATCCTATAGTTAGGAGCAATACGCAGGCACAGATTAGTGCCCGGGTACCAACACCAGTTCTAAAGCCAGTTCCCTAGTCAGGGGTACTGGTTGTAGTGTTCCTATGATGCATGTTTTTCTGGGTGGAGGAAACTGGAGTACCCGGTGGAAACCCACGCGAACACGCGGAGAAAGGTGCTAAATAGTGCTAGCCACCGTGCCACCCATATGGAAAATAAATAAGACATATATTTATACAGAAATAAACAAATCAAGAAATAAATAAATATGGCCATTAATAAATATACAAATTAATTATTTAGAAAATAAATAGGGAAATAAAATGTCTGGATATCCATTTGTTCATTATTTTTATTTATAAATTTATTTATTCATATGTGTATATAGTTTTATTTTTGCATTTATTTATTTATACTGTCATTAATTTATTTAATATTTTTTTATTTTGGCAGTTTTGGGCAGCCTCAGATCTATTTATCATGTTTTTGATTCAGTATAAATACGTATCTAATATATTTTCATGAAATGACAGCACAGTAATAGCTGTACATCTTTTCTGCAGTGGTTCTTGGGTTAAATGTAATATCTCGTTGTGGTCAGAAGAGGAGAATGAAGTTTCACCCTTAATGCATTGTCTTTGGTACAGCTCTTCTTGGCCTCTCTATCCTTCGTTTACTTTGCCAAAGCCTTCCAGGGGAGTTACATGAAGAGTTCCATCACTCAGATTGAGAGGCGCTTTGACATTCCAAGCTCCTTGATTGGAGTCATCGATGGAAGCTTTGAGCTTGGTGAGTTTTTCAAACTTTATCAGCACATAGTTTGAAGGAGCTGTGTCATGATTACTGCGCATGCTTAGAACTTTGAAAACTGTTCAGCCTAACAAAATCAAACAAAGTGAATCCCCTCTACTACGAGTCAAAATCTGATTCCAGCATTGCTAATCTCTCTGGGCCGAATTTACAAAAGGTGTTAAGCCAGCCTTTTTCAAGTCAACAACTAATCTTAAAACGCGGACTAAACATGGTTTACGCGAGCACGGCTTAACACCAATGATAATCGCTTATTACAATGGAGGATCATCAACCAATTAGTTGTCTGCATCTAACTTGCCGCATGGGCATAGATTCTTTTGTATGCCGATCTAGGAGTTATTGTTCTGAGCAAGTACTTGACCTATTATGGCACACGGTCATTTCCGTATCAGTGTAAGCCAACTCCAGCGAGGAACAGACTGCTTCGGAGGGTGCGCGAGAAACAAACCGTCTGAAAATGAACAAAATGACAATTTTAATGTGGAGCAACAAATGTGACATATGTTTAATTAAAAGAACTAAGCAAAGAGCAGAAAGGAATGCTTTAATTGAAAATAAGAGAAAAGATATGCATTGGCAACTAGGTGCTGAACATACCAAGAAAAACACCAGTTGAACAAACCCCCAAAGATGTCTAAATTTTGTCAGCGATACTTGATCACAGGGGCCTCAGACTTATCAGTCAAGTTACACGCGTCTAAGAGAAAAGCACCTTTTGTACACTTGGCCCCCTTTGTTTTGCATTGTATTTATACACTGCCCATCCAAAACAAAGTTGCTGTTTGGATTTAAATGTGCAAATAGTCAAGAGACTATGATTGAATAATTATTGCAGTGATGAATATGTTTCATAATTCTTTTAATTCTGACTGATTAATTGCGTAATGTCTCATTTAAAAAAAAACATGTCGGAAGATGTACAGTGCCGTGAAAAAGTATTAGCCCCCTCCTGATTTCTTACTTTTTTTGCATATTTTTCACACTTAAATGTTTCAGATCATCAAGCAAATTCTAATCTTAGAAATAGGTAACCCGAGTAAATAGAAAATGCAGTTTTGAAATAATGATTTCATTTATTAAGGGGAAAAAGCTATCCAATCCTACCTGGCCCTATGTGAAAAAGTAATTGCCCTCCCCATTCTTAAATCATGAATTAACTGTAATTAGCCACATTTTTTGAGTCCAATTTCACTAGCAACACCCAGGTTTGATTACTGCCAGACCTGTTGAATCAAGAAATCACTTCAATAGAACTTGTTTGACAAAGTGAAGTTAGCCAAAAGATCTCAAAAAGCAACATGTCATTCGGCGAACTAAAGAAATTCAAGAACAGAGGAGAAACAAAGAAATTGACATCTCTCAGTCTGGAAAGGGTTACAAAGCCATTTCTAAGGCTTTGGGACTCCGGTGAATCACGGTGAGAGAATGTTCAACCATCAGTTTGTGACCTAAAGCTTAAGCGCACTTGGGTTATGCAGCAGGACAATGATCCAAAATACACCAGCAAGTCCACCTCTGAATGGCTTAAAAAAAAAACAAAATTAAGATTTTGGAGTGGCTAGTCAAAGTCAGGACTAAAATCTGTTTGAGATGCAGTGGCATGACCTTAAACAGGCCGTTCATGCTGAAAAACCCTCCAATGTGGTTGAATTAATACAATTCTGCAAAGAAGAGTGGGCTAAAATTCTCCCACAGCGATGTGAAAGACTTATTGCCAGTTATCGCAAACCTTTGATTGCAGTTGTTGTCCCAGAGGGTGGCACAACCAGTTGTCAGGATTTCGGGGGCAATTACTTTTTCGCATTGGGCCAGGTAGGTTTGGATAGCTTTTTCCCCTTAATAAATGAAATCATCATTTAAAAACTGCATTTGTATTTACTTGAGTAGTCTTTGTCAAATATTACAATTTTTTTGATGATCTGAAACATTTAAGTGTCACAAATACGCAAGAATAAAGAAATCAGGAAGGGGGCAAATACTTTTTTCACGGCACTGTATCTCATGGTCATTGAAAAGATGTTATTTTGATTTAAGAGGGGCAAATCATTGGCCAGCATCAAGCAGAGGAAACAGTGAAAGAGATTGCTGAGCTCACTGAAATTGGCTCAGGAACAGTCAAATAATTTATTAAAACTTGGAAGGATAGTGGTGAACTGTCAATTTCATGGGAGACCTGGAGTGGAGAAAAAAAATCATGACTGGTCCTGTTTGGGTATCACTAAAATATCTCATCTTAAAAAACTGACAGTGGAACTCATGGCTATGATTAATTATGAAGGTAAGCTCATTATCATGTGCACAAGAATTTGGAGAAATGGGACGTAACAGCTGTGTGGCCACAAGAAAGTCACTTATTAGTGAGGCTTATTGGGAAGAACAACTTCAATTTGAGAGGGAGCATAAAAATTGGACTGAGGACCAATGGAACAAGTCTCATTGGTCTGATGAGTCAAGATTTACACAATTCTTGGCTCAGTACTGTTCTGCAGCATTAAATGAATTCAGCAGACTATCTGAAAACATTGGATCACCAGTTACCAAGTGATGGACTTTATAAGCATTGATGGCACTGGCAAATTCCAACATGAGAATGCTAAGATTCATCTGGCTCAAACTGCGGAAGAGTGGTTCAGTGAACATGAGGAATCATTTTCACACTTGAACTAGCCACCTCAGAGTCTGGAGCTTGACCAGTGGCAAGTCTTTGGGATGTGCTGGAGAAGGCTGAACAAAGTGATTTGACTCACCATCATCAATACAGCATCTCGGCCAAAATTAATGCAAAGCTGGTCGTAAATTAATGTTGTTCTTTGAACAAGATTGTTAAAGCAATACCTCAACGAATGTTTGCTGTGATGAAAGCTAAAGGTAGCCCAACAAAATATTATTGAATGCAACTTTTGTTTTGGACAGGCAGTGTATATTTTAGTTTCTCAGACTTTATGCTTTTTATATCAACAAATTTTCTTGAGCAGGGGTCCCCAATCTTTCCCAGATAGGGCCGGTGTGGGAGCAGGGCAGGCTTACATTGCAACCAAGTTATTACACACCTGATGCTACTAATTAATCCCTGGACTCTTTCCTAATAAGCTTGATTAGTAGTATCAGGTGTGTAGCTGCTTGGTTGCAATGAAAGCCTGCACCCACACCGGCCCTTTCTGGGAAAGATTGGGGACCCCTGTTCTAGAGGAACAAAAATAGCGCTTGAATTCTGAGATCTCCATAGAAAACTCTTTAATAGGAAAAGCATAATGCTTGAGTAACTAAAATACTGTGGTCTCCACAATTACTGGCACCCCTGTCTGACAATGCACAAAAAATGCTTCTAAAAAACATATTTGCAGAGAAACTCTTGATAACAACACCTGAGATATACCATACAATATTAATTTTCAAATGGAACCAACCAAAGTCGTTTATTTACAACTCCAATTCTGAAATAGTTGGGACGAAGTATAAATTGTGAATAAAATCAAAATGCAATGACTTTCAGATCACAAGCCTATTTGTAATTTACAATAAAACATAGATAACATTTCAGATGTTGAAACTGACACATTTTACATTTTAATCCACAAAATGAGCTTATTTAAAATTTTCTGGCTGCAACAGGGCTCAAAAAAGTTGGGACACTGGCAAAAAAAGGGCTGAAAAAGCCTTGAAACAACATTCAGCAAGTAATTAACTTAACTGGTGACAGGTGTGTAACATGATTGGTTATAAAAAGTCTCTCAGAAGTAAAGATGGCCAGAGGCTCTCCAACCTGTGAAGGCTTGGATTAAAAAAAAAAAGTGTAATACTTAAAAAACAATGTTCCTCAACGTCAAATTGCAAAGGCTTTGAAGGTCTCCTCATCGACTGCATAACATCATCAAAAGATTCAGAGAAACTGGAAAAATCTCTGTGCATAAGGGACAAGTCCGAAGACTGGACTGGACGCCCGTGATTTTCGGGCCCTCAGATGCCACTGCATCACTCACTGGCATGATTCTGTCATTGACATTACTAAATGGGCCCAGGAATACTTCAAGAAATCACTGTCTGTAAACACAGTCTGCCGTGCCATCCGCAGATGCCACCTAAAACTCAATCATGCAAAAAGGAAGCCATTGTTCAGCATGATCCAGAAGCGCCGCCGTGTTCTGTGGGCCAAGGCTCATTTAAAATGGACTGTAGCAAAGTGGCAAAGTGTCCTGTGGTCAGAGGAGTTCAAATTTGACATTCTTGTTGGAAATCATGGGCGTCGTGTCCTTCGGGCTAAAGAGGAGAAAGACCACCCGTCCTGTTATCAGAATTCAGTTCAAAAGCCAGCATCTCTGATGGTAAGGGGATGCATTAGTGCATGTGGTGTGGGACACTTGCATGTTTTAGAGAGCGCCATGAATGCTGAAAGGTATATGAAGGTTTTAGAGCAACATATGCTGCTCCCCTCCAGACAACATCTATTCCAGGGAGGGCCTTGCGAATTTCAGCAATGCAAAACCACACACTGCAGCTATTACAACAGCATGGCTTCGTGGTAGAAGAGTCCGTGTGCTGAACTGGCCTGCCTGCAATCCTGGTCTTTCACCAATTGAGAACATTTGGCGCATAATTAAACGAATAGTCCTTCAAAGGAGACCAAAAACTCTCCAGCAGCTGGAAGCCTGTATTAAACAAGAGTGGGATCAAATTCCATTGGCTAAACTCAAGAAACTTGTCTCCTGAATGCACATCCCACAACTCTAGAAGAGCTCAGAAATGCCCTTGTTGAAGAATGGAACAACATTCCAATTGCAAGCATCCGGGTTCTGATTGACAGTATGACCCGACGCTGTCAAGCCGTCATTCTAGCTAGGGGAGGCCATACCCCTTATTGACATTAACTGTGGTAATGAAACATCAAATGAACACTGTGTTTTCACTTTACATGTCAGAGGTGAAACCATGAAGTGTTCGTGAAAGCCAAAAGTGTGAGGTGTCTGACTGCATGTCATTTATCCAATATATTGTTCATCAGTGGCAGTTACCAAATTTGCATGTCATTTCACAAAAAAATTCCTATGATCCCTCTCAAATTTTGAGCAGTATATATTTTGTCTCCTTTGGTGTTGGACCGGTTTCTCTTCGACTGATTATTTCGCCTTGCCCTTCCTTTGGTTTGGTTGGATTTTTGTGATTGTGAACTTCTCCTATTTGACTTGGTTTCTTGCCTTTGCCCTTTGATCTGGTTGCTTGGTGAATTCCCAGCGTTTGACCTTGGTTCATGAATCTGATTACCTCTCTCATCTTGCCCCTCTACATAGTTTGTTATATCTGGTTTGTCCGTGTTAACTGACAATGGTTTTCCAAAATGTTCCTGAGCCCACACATCCTGTACAGAACGATGTCGGTTTTTAATACAGTGCCGCATGAGGGACTGACGGTCATGGGCAATCAATGTTGGTTTTCGGCCTTGCTGCTTACATCTAGAGATTTCTCCAGATTCTCTGAATCTTTTGATGATATTATGGACTGTAGGTGATGAAATCCCTAAATTCCTTGCAATTGCATGTTGAGAAAAGTTCTTCTTAAGCTGTTGGACTATTTGCAGTTGTTCACAAAGTGGAAAACCTTGCCCCATCCTTGCTTGTGAACAACTGAGCCTTTCTGGGTTGCTCCTTTTATACCTAATCATGACGCTCACCTGTTTCCAATTAACTTGTTCACCTGTGGAATGTTCCAAACAGGTTTTTTTTGAGCATTCCTCAACTTTCCCATTCTTTTGTTGCCCCTGTCCCAGTTTTTTTGGAACATGGTGCAGGCATAAAATTCAAAATTAGTGAATATTTCAAAAAAAAAAGTTTAACATTTATATTTAATGTTTTAACATTAAATATCTTGTCTTTGCAGTGTGCTCACTTGAATATAGGTCAACGATTTGAAAAGCATTGTATTCTGTTATTATTCACATTGGGGTCTATTCTCCCATGCGTGTAAGTAGAAAAAAGCGCGTAGCTACGCGCTTTTCAGCGTACGTGTATTCTCCCCTCGACTTAAGTCTGTGCATTACCCGCCCCGAAGGCAGTGGGGCACTTGGGGCGGAGCGAGACCAAAATCGGGACGTTTCTGGGCGTTTCTCATGAAAATAACACTTACGCTTATTCTCCCCCTGGCTTACGCGCTTTTTCTGTTAAGCGCTTTAGAGGGCTGTATTAAGGTCAAGCGCCAACATAAGGCGAAATGGAATAGGGCGTTTGATGTTGGTTCTCGGCCGAATTTTAACATTAATTTAAACATTTATTTTATTTAACAAGGTAAAGGCTGAGACATTCAATATTAGTTTGATCATCCTTATTTCTAAACTACATTTCTCATAACCATAAAAAATTATCAAACAAAATCATCATATGATATTACGCAACAGCCTGTTCTCCAATTAGTTCAATTACAAATGCATTACAAACAATTACAAACATACCGGTGGTCATCAAGGTCACAACTGCGCTGTCGGTCCTGGCATCTGGGTCGTTCCAGAGAGTGGCTGGTGATGTCATGCACATATCACAGGCGTCTGTGTCAAGGTGTCTGACACAGTTGGTTGACACTATACTGCACCACGTCAGCCACTTTAAAATTCCCCGAAACACCAGCTGAAAGACAGAGAGTTAAGGGGGGGTGGGGGGTTCTACCTGGTCGCCAGGTTCCCCAGTGTTGTGGGAGCCATTGATTGTGCTCACGTTGCAATTAGAACCCCTTCCACTTAAATGAATATGTACAGAGACCGTAGACATCGGCACAACATTATGGTTCAGGTTGTGTGTGATCATGATACGCGCATATTAAGCATCTGCGCCAAATTCCCTGGCTCGGCACATGACGCCTATGTACTGCGCAACTGCTTGAAATGCCAAAAAAATACAATTAATATTTGAAACCATATTAAGCTTGTTTTCAGTATCTATCGTAGTGACACTTTGAGTATAGGCAAATAAAAATGACCATTTTACATAACCCTCCTTCATCCGTATCCACTCCAAGTTCTTCTCCATGCACTTCAACTGCAGAAAGAGTGGATGCCACCTCCTCCTCCAGTGCAGTGAAATGCGCCGGGGATGATGGTTGCTCACCACCTGTTGCCAGTGACGTGCAGTCGCAGGTTACTTTGGTGAGGCAGAAACCTTCCCTTGGCTCGATTAGCAATCAGACGATTAACTAGTTTAGTAAGACTATTCGGCAGAATGACGGGCCATTTTAACTTTCCGCAGTGTTATTACTCAGTAGGCTGCATTGTACTTGAAATGCTCTCGAAACTGCAGATTTGCAAGTATTTGCTTACAGGAAGCCAGAGACGTGCGGTGAGGTGAGGCAGTGACCCAAACTTATCACAGGATTTTGTGAACCTGTTTCCACGTACTATTCCTGATTGCCAATGAAAACAATTAAGGTCAAGCTTTATGGAAGCCTGATACCGATAGAGGATGACTTCATTCACATATACTCTGCAATTAGAGACTGCAAGGATGGAAATCTGAATAATCAATTAGGAAAAATTCTCGGATCTCGGTAATTCTGTATATCGTTTAAACGTTTTGTTAATCGGATTACGAAAGAAGACTGAAAATAAACGCCCACTTTTTGTTTGGGTGTAAAAGCGCGTATTTAAAGGAGAATACATTATAGGCTATTGATTAAGCATTGAACTCTGCAATAAGTCGAACTGCGTTAATATTTTTTGATGACATTGCTTCGGCTTCCTGGAAGCAAGTACGCGCAAATCTGCTGTTGAGCATTTCAGGTTCGATGTACAGAGTAATAACGACACGGAAACTTGAACTGGCCCGTCATTCTGCCGAATAGTCTTACTAAACTAGTTAATCGTCTGATTGCTAATCAAGCAAAGGGGAGGTTTGTGCCTCACCAAACCAACCTCCACCACATGTCACTGCCTGCTGCATGCACACTTCTCCGGTGTGCAGAGAGCCTGGCTTTTACAGTGCCCCGCAGATTTTTCCGCGTGTGGGTTAAGAATTCTGTTTGTTAAAGCGTTGCCTGGTCCTGTAGTTGCCAACCTGACATCGGAGTATTTTGAAATTTCAAACGTGCAATTTGCAAATGAGATCATATAAACTGTCTTTGATTGTCTTTGTGTGACTAGAATGTTCCCTTTGTCTTCTTCCCTGTCTTCCACGGACCAAACAGGCTGGTGTAGGAGGGGCACATTTTTAATGCTCTGATTACACTGGTTGAGAAGCGCTAAATTCTTTATTTATTATTTCATTATTGCGGCATTTTGTTTGTTCGCATAGCTTTAATGCCATGGTGGCTAGAATAAGAAATAAAAAAGAGATGCCTGCATTACTTTTTGCACAGACATAGCCTACATAGGCCTACTATAACAGCGGCATATCGTGGGCCTGCTGATAAAACCTTGAATCTTCAAAATGATAAACTTCACAGGAAAATAAAAAAAATATCATTAAAAAACAACAATAAAATAATATAAATAGATAAATGTAATTTAAAATTTAAAAAATGTTTAATTCTGCATGTAAGAATAGTGGACAAACGAGTTTTTGTTTCTTATCAGTTTGGAGATACGAGGTTTTATCAGCAGGCCCACGATATTCAAGTTTAAAGTCTGGTTTGCGTTTTCCATCCACCACAACTGCAGTTTCATGGTTAATCAGAAAATCCTTGTTCCTTGTTTTCCTGACAGCCATAATCAATGAGCTTTGCACAGAGTCTGCCTCTCTTTTGCATAAGTCACACCTCTTTCATATGGCCGCCAACATACTGAGGTTAAGCACTGTGGGCGTGATCGAAGCGAGTAGGGGAGAATACGCGTAACTCAAAAGCGCTTAACTCGAGTCGTATAAAAAAAGGACTTACGCGCTAAGGGGAGAATTGACCCCATTATGCACAACGTCTTAACATCATTGGAATTAGGGTTTGTAGAAGGTGAATGAACCTTTCTAATCAATAATTTTTATTAGCATTTTCCATTGTGGTGAAACAGATTAATTTTTGCTTTTGAATACAGTGGAGAGACAGACAGATTAGTGAATTAGGCCACCTCATATGTACAAAAGTATATGTTAATGACCGCTGGCAGTTCCACCTTTGGGGATATTCCACTAGTCCACTGGGGAGTTGTGGGCGAGACCCCACAACCATTTGGGATTAGAATAATCCAATCCACGGTGCCAAACATGGCACACAACTGCTTACGACCAATCAGAGGTCAAAACTTATTTTACACACAAATTTGAATCAAGTGCAAATGTAATGCTATAAACAGAGATTTTGTTTCCTTGCTGGCTCATGTAATAAATACTTTCCTGCTATTTAATACGTACACGGGTCTGCTTCTTTTGGATGATGGTCATAATATTTGTTCTGGTAAAACAGAACAAAAAAAGTTGGTGTCCCAACTTTTTTGAGACCTATAGCTGCCGGAAAATTTGAAACCTCCGCTGATCCATTTAAGACACGTCACAGCGGACAGCCTGTTTGGTCACAAGACAAGCCCGACAGCTAAGTGGAGGGCAGGCACATTTTGTCAATACGTAAACAGAAAGCATGCTACTGAGTCGCGGTCATTTTTTTGTTTAAAAAGAAAGAGTGAGTCAATTAAAATCTAATTTCATTAAAAAAAAATCACTGACAAATCGCACGTACACCTGGACATGTTTCCATGAGCATTGGACACGGACTGAGAATCAGCATTCTTCCGTCGGCCCCCTGGGCAGAGGTGTTTAATAGCAACGGTGCTGTTTATATAGCAACAAAATGAAGATTCGATGCACTCTGGCTCTTTGACGTCACAGCGACTTCTCAGCGGAATCCAAGAAAATCAGAACCTCTCATCCATCGGGCTTGTTTACTCCTTTGTTTTCTTCTGCTCAAGTGACCCGGTCTGATCTATGACGCCTCGGCTGTTCCATTTAAGACAGGTCACGACATACCCGACCCTAAGCATGGAGTGCTGGCACTTTTTGTCAGAACGTTAACAGAAAGCATGGTACGGAATCGCGGTCCATCTTTCGTTCAAGTAAAAAGAGTGTGTCAAGTAAAATCAAATGAAATTTAAAAACAATCACTACCAAATCGCACGTACACATGTACATGTCTCCATGACGGACTGGGAATCTGCTTTCTACCGTAGCCCGCTGGGGATTTATGTTAGGCAACGGTGCTTTTTATATATCCACGCAATAGGCATACGATGCACTCTGCGTCTTTGACATAACAGTGACTTCTCAGCGGAATCTCAGAAAATTAGAACCTCTCGTCCATTGGCATGTTTACTCTTTTCTCTCCTTTTGCTCAAGTGACCCTGTTTTATCTTTGACGCCTCCACTGCTCCATTAAAGACACGTCACAGCGGAGAAATGGGGTCGTCGTATTTTCCGTGGACTAGGCTTCTAACAATAACAGTTATCCAGTGTGTGCATTTTATAGTTTATAGTCAATATATGTTCACAACAATAGATGGCGCAAAACAACAGCCTGCATTCTTTTATATTGGTTTTTCTTTCAGTTTGTTTTATCAGTATTTTCAAAGAAATTTTTGTGATGATTATTATTCTTTAGTGATTAAAACAAGATTTTGTCATCAAAACCCTAATTTTTCCAAAATATGACTTGAGAAAGGCGAGTCGTCTCATATCCAGAATTGTCTTATATTACTCAGCAACAAAAGTTTCTGTGACACCAATATTGTTAATTATTTTTCATAACGCAATTATGAAATTGTCATACATGGTGATATCAGACTGAAACAGTACACATAAACACAACATTGAAATGGAAATCATGAAAATGCGAGAAAATGACTTTGCACGCGAAAATGTGCGTAAATCATGCTTGTGGATGGCAATAAAAGAGGAGAATTTTTGGAATGTTCACATTGTGCCTGATGAACGACGGAAGCATCACTTATCGAAAACACAGCCATTTCGGATCAGGAGCTCTACCCTCTAAATGCCAAGACTGTCTGAAAATGATCGGTGGAGGGCCATTGGGATGATTGAATCCGGAACCTCGCAGAGGGAAGTTGCTCATCGCCTGAATGTCCACCGAAACACCATTTGGAACTTATGGCAGCGTCATCAGCAGACAAGACATGTCAGAGACTGTCCTCGCAGCGGCCGTCCACGAGTAACCACTCCCAGACAGGACAACTGGATTCGAACAACCCATCTCCGAAATCGATTCCAACCTGCAACCATAACTGCAAGAACGATACCTGGTTTGAGGCGACTGTCTGCACAGACAATCCGTCGCCGTCTCCGTCATTTTGGCATTGTCCCATGTCGGCAAGCAAGACGTCCAATACTCACAGTACAACACCGACGACTGCGTCTACAGTGGGCACAACAACATCGACGGTGGATCCAACGTCAGTGGGATCTTGTACTCTTCACTGATGAATCAAGATTGATGCTTAACCGATGTGATGGTCGTTTACGTGTATACCGTCGACGTGGGGAATGTTATGCCAACAGCTGTGTTCAGGAATTTGATCGTTTTGGAGGTGGTAGTGTCATGATTTGGGGAGGGATCACGGCTAGAAACAGAACAGATTTGCTTGTTATTGATGGAAATCTGACAGGTCAAAGATATCGCGATGAAGTGCTACGGCCATTGGTGGTACCGTTTTTGATGCAACATGGTCCCGGAATAACGCTGCAACATGATAACGCCAGACCACACGTTGCAAGGATTGTACAGCAGTATCTGATGCAACAACATGTCAATGTCCTGCCATGGCCAGCCAGATCCCCAGACATGTCCCCAATCGAGCATCTTTGGGACGAGATGGATCGACGTTTGCGGCGGTTGGATAACCCGCCAGCTACACTCCAGGAATTGCGACAACGTCTACGTCAGATTTGGAATGACATCCCACAGCAATTTCTGGCACATCTGATTCGGTCCATGCGCCGGAGATGCGTTGCTTGCATCATGGCACGAGGAAGTCACACCCGGTATTGAAGTGTGAAGGTCACAATTGGTTAGACGTCAGACAAGTGCTTCATGACGCATGAAAATGACATTTTTCGTTTTGAGTGACGTTGGCACTGAAAAGTCAGTGTTTCTCCTGTTAAATAAACATATTGATTGCATTGAGATCTTTGCGTGTCATTTATAACATACACATAAATGGTGTCACAGAAACTTTTGTTGCTGAGTATATTTGGAACAATTCGGTATGTCCTTATGTAATGAACAGATTTTCATAAAATTTCAGCACTGAATAGAATCTACGCTAAAAGAGGAACTAATCACAGTTGTTGTTGGTCTGGATGATACTCTCCTGGATCCAGAACCAATAATACTTGCATGTGGGCATGGCGGAGGTATGAGCTCTACCAAGTGCCCTGCTTGTTTTCAAAATGAGCAGCTGCTCAGACGGAATACGGACTATTTCTAACCAGAAGTGGAGGTTAATAAGACTGTTCTGAGCCTGGAGGCCCACCAGGCCTGTGTTTAACCCTGGTTTCTGTGCCATGAAGCATATAGGAGTATTGCTAAACCCCCTCGATGGGACACTAGTCCAACTCGGGTTCTCCCCCTGCTCTCTGTCAAGTTTCCCTGACAATTTTGCTGGTACCCATTTGTACACCTGGGTAGAGTGAGGCAGTGTGGAAGTGAAGAGTTTTGCCTGAGAACACTTGGATTTGCTAACACCATGATCTGTCAACTTCTTCATTAGTGAGGTTATTGCATTTAAGTGTTCAGAGGTGAAGCATTTTTAAAGGATATATAACAGTTATTTCTTAGCAATTTCTCATTTAAAGATCAACTTTGAGATTTAATAACTGCTTCGGAAATTTTAGGCTTACATGATATTAATTTGTTCAAACATCGAATGCAAACATCGAATCTATGGTGTCTTGGTATACCTGTGTTAACACTGCTGACGCTACTTTATGTAAACATTAAGTTCAGTGATGTTCCCATTACCGACCCTGGTTTGAGTGTTCTCTTTGGTATTTTGTGTCACAGGGAACCTGTTGGTCATTGCATTCATCAGTTACTTTGGTGCAAAGTTCCATCGCCCACGACTGATTGGAGCCGGATGTATTCTCATGGCTGCTGGAGCATTCTGCACTGCTCTGCCTCACTTCTTTCAGGGACCGTGAGTCTCCCCTCACACTGCACCTTTGTAAATGTACACCAAACATGAATGTACAGGCTTTACTCATTGCAGAAGTGGGCATATTTGAAGCAGCGAATCACCAACTGAATATGAAGGAGTGTTAATGCAGGGTGCAGAAGTCCTGTCCTGTAGGTTAACAGTGAATCCTGCCAAAGTACAGGTGATTTTCATTTTTAAGGCACCAAACTGAAAATTATGTTTCAATGTTGAAAAAACCATTGAAATACATGCGTAGAATCAGGCAGTTTTTGTTATTGCATCCAGGAAAATCTCAAGTCCGCACCATTTTTTTCCGTATTTTTTTGACTGATCATAAAACTTATCTCTCTTTGAGTAGCTCTCTCAGATCGTGGCAGTCGACATCCAAGCCTGTTACCTTTGAAATAGGTGATAGCAGACATGCAGTGATACCGAGGGAGAGAAAAAATAGAGCCAAGTGATTGTGAAATTCGAGTTATTGACTGACCATGGTTTTGAGGCAGAAATATATTACTCTTTAAAAACATGTTGTTTTGGGAACAAAAAGTTGTAATTTTGTGACCCTAGCAAACTAGCTGGAACTACTCCACTTCAAAACATTGGAAGGCCAGAACTCGGCTCTCAGGACTCATTAACGAAAATCACCTCTCATGCACCACACTGCTAAACATTTTTACATTTTCCCTTCAGTTGGTTCATAGTCATAGTCAGCTTTTTCTCACTCTGTTCAGTGGAAAACCCTGGAATCTCCACGAGAATTTAAAATTGGTCTGAAGTTTCACAGGTTTGAATACAACAGCTGCATTTGACAGGTTTTATATAGGTTTTATTGGATTAAATACTTTCATGGTAATGCTGACGCTTTTAGTTGTCTTCTAGCTCTTGCAAGGCTTGTCCCATTTTATCTTATAACTCCTGTTTATTAGTTCATGGATCACCATTTTTTTTTCTTTGACTTTCACCTTCCTCAAGCCATTGAATTTTTAGATCACCAGAACCTAAGGTCTGGTGGGCCTATATCGCGGCCAGGTTGTCCGTCATTTGTCGTCGTTGCTCATCATCGTCCGTAAACATTTTCTCTGAATTGTTGGTCCAGTGAAGCTAAAAATTTGCAGACATTTTCTTGCCAATGGGGACTCTAAAGTATGTGTAAATTGTAGCAATCTGTTTTGAAATGTGGCCGGCACAGCAGCCATATTGAAAGTGCTATTATGACCCATTTAATGATAATTTTGGGACCTCAGCTGCGATTTGGCATGTATGTACCATGCAGAATGACTCATAATATTTGTTCTGCGTTTTTCTGTACATTGCGTTTTAACTTTGATTTGACCTGTGACATCATACCATGCCCCCAAATTTCAAATTGAGCTTCAGAAATCTTCTCTGTAATTACTTTACTGATAAAACTGAAACTTTGCTGGCATATTCCAACTAATATGGACACCAAAATGTATACTTTTATAGGCCTATAATGATTCTGAAATTATTAAGAAATGACAAAGAAATCACAGATGGGGTACGCTGACAACGAAAACTTAATTGTCCCCCACCGCCGCGGTAGCAAGCGAAGCGGGGTACATAGTATTCAGCTCCGTCCGTCCATCCGTCACGTCCCGTTTGTTGTGAACGCAATGGCTCAAAAAAGTATTGACCTATTTCATTCATCTTTGGCTTCAATGAGAATTAGTGTGATACGCCGACCCCAGTCAATTTCTGTGACCTGGCAAGTGACATGGCCACATTTAGTGGGAACACTTGTTGTGGTATTGTAAGGATGGCAATAAGAACAAAAATTAACTCATCCAAAACTTGCTCTTAATTCCATCTCCCATTTTAGCATTTTTTTTCAGTAGTGTAGCCCAAATAATTTTTTGATTGCACTTAATCAAAACATTTCCTGTGTTCAAAAGAACAGGCTACATTTAGAAAGTGCAGTCCCACACTCGTTGACACAATGGGATAATAATTTATTGAATTACTGACCGCTTTGAGTTGACAATTGATGAATTCGCAGCAAACTGGTTGTCACACAGTGGCTGTAAGTGCGCAACTACCCTTTTTTTATCCCCGAACGCTGAATGGCGTTTCGGGGATATTATGTTTTTGGTCCGACCGCTGCTGCCGTGCCGCCTTACGTGTTAACGCAATAACTTCAGTAATTCAGTAAAAACTGAAAAATCACTGTTTTTATCATATATCTGGAAATATTTGTCCAATTCCCCTCAAATCAAGTGCAAATGAAAGGGCATGACCTGAGGATGTGTCCAACGATGACATTATACTTGTTTGATTCAAAATTTTGACACAAGGTGGAGCTTTGTCACATAAAATTCACCATTTTTGCCATATCTTTGGAACCATTTGTCCCATTGACATGAAACTGAAAAGAACGGGCTTTGACTCCAAATGCAGTTCAGCATCGGCAGGGTGTTTATTAGGGTTAACACAGCTCATGGTCAAATACAGAAACAGACCGATAGCCAGGCAAACAGGGTAATGCAGAATAGTCAGAATCAGGGGACAAGCAGAAATATTCGATAACCAGAAAATCAATCCGCACAAAGGCAGTAACAATAGGGGTAGATCTAAG
The DNA here is from genome assembly GCA_029721435.1 of Gymnothorax reevesii. Taxonomy (NCBI): domain Eukaryota; kingdom Metazoa; phylum Chordata; class Actinopteri; order Anguilliformes; family Muraenidae; genus Gymnothorax; species Gymnothorax reevesii. The sequence continues at coordinate 44,551,852 of CM056579.1, forward strand.
GGAATGGAAGGGGAAGGAAAAGGGAATTGGATGGGATAAGGGAGAAACACAGGAGAATGTAAACAGATGGGTATCAAAATGGGAATAAGGGAGAACGAAGTACTAATCAATCAACCAGCAATCAAACAACGTAATACAAACAATCAATAACGAGACTTACGGGAGAATTCACAAGGAACGAGCAATCAACAATCGAAACCAAGAAAGCGCAGAAACGAGACTTAACCAAGACGAGCTATGGGAAGAAACGAGTCGACAAGAAGCTGGGGAAAAAGTGGGTCTTTTAAACACAAACTAATTAAGTGGAATCCCAGCTAAACACGGGACAGCTGTAGAGAGAGGCGGAACTAGAAAAGCAACGACGGTGATAGGAGAGAGAGGGGAAACAGGTGGAGTTCTAACTCTGATCTAACCCATCACCCGTGCCTCTCTAAACTACTCTCAGGTGTGGATAGTCAATGAGAACAGCAAGAAAGAAGGAAGTGGAATTACCTCGCCAAAATACCGGGAAGAGAGTGTGATGAAAAAGACAAGACACCACGAGACAGAAACGAGAGGAAAACATTCAAGACCAAAGACAGCGCAATCTTACAGAAACATGCATACTCTAAAAGAATAAATATGATAAATAAATAAATAGCAATAAAAATTACTAAAACATACTAAAAACAAACATACAAATCACCGATTCTCAACAGAAACTATGTGCAACTGCAAGGTCATGACCTCACAATGTGTCACATGATGACATCATACCTGTATGGTTCAATGTTTTGCCACTATCTGGCGCTTTGTGATGGAAAATTTCCATTTTTGCTATGTCTTCAGAACCATTTGTCCGATTGACCTAATATTCAGTTCAAATGAAAGTCTATTCAAGGTCTGTTCAAGGTTTGGGGAATTGGAGGATTGGTAGCGTTCGGGGATTTACCCCAAGCCTTCGCCTCCGACGGCATGAAGCCTAGTTCACATTTGTAATTTTACCATGGTCAGCAATTCTCCAACTCTGGTGTGTATTGCCTTTCTCTTCTATCTTGTTAAAAAGAATACAGCACATTTTGAAAAGGGAAACATCTTTGGCTTATAAAGCACAAGTCTTATGGAAAACTGGAGTAAAAGAAATTCAGAATGTTTGGAAGGTATTTGTCTGCTTCATGTCATTGTTAACATTAATACAAAAATGCCAAACTAATCTACTGTATGTGATGCAATGTAGAAGAATGCCCCAAGAACAGTTTGGCCGTAAATAATGCTTTTTGGTTCCAGGCATTTGGTAGTTATTGACTGCTAAGGATTTGCAATCAAATAGGCTTGAAAAAAAATGTCTAGTTTTAGTTTTGTTAGTTATTCCAGTAACTTTTGAGCATGTAAAACTAAGGGGCTATGTAAAAAAATTTATCTACAGAACTCTTACCTTAAAGTTGAAAATCTACCTTTCAAGGTCATTTTGGTTGATTCATTTCAAATTCATTTTGGTGGCCTACAGAGTCAAAATGCCAAAAGATCCAAAATTATGTATCTCTCCAAATATTTGTGAACTGGAATATATGTCACATGCTTCATAATTATGGACTATAACCTTTAAAAATCTTCTACGTGTCCTTGCATTGCACTAACCAGTGAATGTCCTCTCACAGGTACCAGTATGAAACAACTGTTATGCGTCCCCAAGACACCAATTTGACTGAGGGCGTGCTTCCATGCCTGTCCAATCAGAGTGTACTGGAAAGTGATGTAATATCAGCAAAGAGTATGGCAGGTACTGAACGAACAGCACAGTCGGAGGGAAATTATGATTTTAATTCTGAAAAAGTTAGCACATCATGGCGGATGCAAATAGCTATTAAACCAACAAATTTGGTGCAATTGACTGTCTACCACTGCATACAATCATTATGGGCTCTAATTTCTTGGCGCAGCGCAGGATAGCGTAGCGTGGCGCAGCCCACGCAGTGATAATTTCGTCCGGTGCAGCCCGCGCAGTGGTAATTTCGTTCAGTGCAGCCCGCGCAGTGGTAATTTTGTGTGGTGCAACACTGTGCGCTGCCATTTCGGCAATTTGGTAGACGTGGGGCGAGATGGGTGTGGCAGTGTAGTAGGGGTAGCTGTCACATATTCATCATGATGCAGTGACAATTTCATTGCAAAAGGCTCCGCCAAAAGTACGCAGAGAGCTCGCCAGCTCCAACCTGGTTTACTTTCTGTGCAGTGGTAATTTGGCTGACTGGCGCACAGTGCGCACACGTCACCGAAACCTCACAGGTACGTTTCCTGAATGTCTGGCACATTTCAATGTAAGAAATAATTACAGCAACCACTATTTAATGTAACTATCCGGATCAGCACATAAATTGTAGTATCTATATCGGTTGCCCTGATGTCAGATCAAAGGCGGTTGGCACGCGTAATGGAAACTCGACCTGACAGCCCTCATAGAGTCAGTGCATTCTTTGTGGCATGTTGCATGCTACACAACATAGCTGTATGCCATGGATGTCACTTTGACCTCATGCAGGAGACATTACAGGACTTGAGACAGAGACAGAGCATGTGCCATATCAGCAGGGAGAGAGAGAGAGAGAGAGCGAGAGAGAGAGATATGTGTGAGCATGTGGGCGCGTGAGTGCGTGTGTAGGCTATGTGGGTATGTGTCCTTCAGCTGCTTTCACACCGGATGCAAAACAAATTTTTCGCATGACTGATTACATTCTAAGTCAATGCAGAGACACAAATACACGCGTGTATTCGTGTCTTTGAATGTAATCTGTCGTGCGAAAAATTTGTTTTGTGTCCAGTGTGCTAGTGGCTTAATACTATTATTGTCACTTAGGTTTTATCGTTTTTTGTGAAGGAAAGGAATACAGCCTGATTGCTATGATCTCTGAGTTAAGGTCACATATTGAAAATAAATGTGTAACGTATCTTGCATTGTTGTCCGTGCATGCAAATCCCAAAATTTTAAGCCGCAACAGGGTGTAGTAATAGGAACACGCTGTCCATCGTTTCTCTTCTTAATGATGCAGGCAGAAGAAATAAATGAGCAACCGTTGTATTTCATTCCAACTTCATACGTTTGAATGATCTGACTTAGTTTCGCTTTGAAATTCTTAAAGCTTTATATAGCCGCAAGTGGTGCAGAAAACATGCCTGAAGCAGCAAAGTAAAATGCAACATTAACGCATCATGCACATATAGGACAGAGGCTTCTTGATTCCAACATTTAAAAGGTGAGGAGAGGAGCTCATTTCATTGGTGAAGATTTGACTCTGCTGTGTTAAACCCAAACGTGCTCTCCTCCCTCTTTGCCACTTGCATCGGCAGGAGGGACAGAGGCAGGACGGAGGAGTACTTGTGCCGGACACGAAATTGCAAAATACGCCTGGATACACCCTGCTGGCGCGGCGCTCTCCCTGCGCCTAGTGAAAGAATTTATCAATCAGAGACAGATCAGGACTGCAGGCGGGCCAATCTAGTGCCTTGATTTATAACTTAAGCAGCCATGTACTTGAAATCCATGCAAAGGCGAATTAGCACTGTCTTGCTGGAAAATGCTGGGATATACCTACTTGATGTCTAGTCTTGATGTCTTTGTTTATATCAGACCACAAAACCCACTTCCTCTGTGCTGCTGTTTCTTTTGAACAGAAAATCTTTGAAAGGTTTTATACAGTTTTCCTCAAAGAAAGATAGAAAACCATTTGGATATTTTACCATCTGTGTTGCATAACATCATCAAAGGAAGCAATGTGGAGACATTTCTGTGTATAGAGAGCATGGACGCAAGCTTAGTCTTTATCAGTCCGATGGCACTTATAGACAAATGATAGTTCTTGGTGCGGTACCATCTGAGTGTTTGAAGATCACGGGTATTCAGCTTTGGCTTGAATCCTTACCCTCTATGCAGAGAAATGTGGAGACAAAATAAAATGATTTTATTCACATGTTCTGCAATGTGGCTACTTTTTCAGAATTGGGGTTATACTGACTGCTTTAAAAGAAAGCTTGAGTTTGTGGGCATTTCAAATTTCTCGTTAACTTTGTGCAGAGAAAACAGTGGCCTATGCAGCCCGTAGAGGATTAATATGAAGATCAGTGTGCTTGAACTTAATGAATGCCTCTTGATTTGAGACTGGACCGTAGAAGATTACAGGACGCGTAAATTTGCTTGATACTCAATATCATTTGCAGTTATAACAGATCAATATTTCAATAAATACCTGAAAGGACCATTGTGTTTTCTTTTTGTTTTTCAAATAATACCCTTGGGAAAATGCACCTGGGAATGTGTGTCAAAATACATTAATGGTGGGCTTTCTTTCCGTAGTGTGTGAGAAAGAAGCAAAGTCGTCCCTTTGGATATATGTGTTTCTGGGGAACATGTTGCGAGGAATTGGAGAGACCCCCGTGACGCCTTTGGGCATATCCTACCTGGATGACTTTGCCGGAGAGGGGAACACTCCTTTTTACCTGTGTGAGTGAGAAACTGGAAAATTGTATGAAAAACATGTATTAATATGTACAAAATGAGTTTTCTAAGGAGACTCTAAATTCAAAATTCAAATATCTGGATTACTCTGTAACCATAAACCAGCTCATAAGGTCTCTTGTGTCGATTGCAGCCTGTAGTGTTAACATCATGGCTATTCGGTGGTGATGCGTTATCTCTCCATTCTTTTCCAGCTTGTATACAAACTGTGGGCATCTTGGGGCCTATGATGGGATTCATGCTGGGTTCCTTCTGTGCCAAACTGTACGTGGACATCGGTGCTGTGGATTTAGGTAATGAACATCACAAAACCAGACAGACTCTAAAGACCTAAGATACTTATTAATGCTATTTGATTGCGCATCACTATGTCCTTCTTTTATTGATACAGAGCAATAAGGTGTTTATATATACTTTGAAATCCAAAATTATTAATTAAAACAATTACTCTGATCACAGGAAGCTCAATTGAGATGTCGGTACCAATTTTATTTTCTGTTGCTGGTTTAGGTAATATTGGCGGTCATCTTCCATAACACTGTGCAGACCTTTTGACATATTTTCCTTCAACTTCATGAAGTCACCAGCTTGACTGGGTAACTTGTCTGTATAAGAATTCAGTGATTGTACCTGTGCTCAAAATGAAAGCATCAGAATCAGTCAGTGCCTATTGAACTAATTTCACTTACTATGAAAACCTGGGTGCATTCTGGCAGAATTTGAGCAAAATGCCAACAGGGCTGGCAAGGGTATGGAGGATGCCCCACGCACCATGGTCCCGAATCACCTGGATTGTGCAAAGGATTTTGTACAATTGCTTTTGTACTGACTTTTTCTAAGCTTTCTACTGTCCCCAACCTCATGTTTCAGCAGGTCTGCCAAGATCACTTTCATCAAAGTAAATACACAATGAATAATCAGCACAATAAATAAACACAATGTATAAACTCGCAATACTTTAATCATTGGTGCATGTCTCTGTTCTTGGAGCTCCCTTCACGTCCATGCAAGCATACATAGAGCTGAATGCGGGGAGTGCCACTTGAACCCAGGAGCCGAAACAGAGCTGTGCCACGATTACATAAATGTTATGACATTGTTATTGTACAATAAGGCAAGGCAGCTTGTTTCAGCATTTAGCAAAGTCAGAACAAGCAGTGAATGAATGAAGCACAGAAAATGAAAGAGGGGTGACGTTGGGAAGGTGGAGGGGTCACACTAAGGGCACTGAAGCAGAACGATCTATGGCTTTTGCAGCATAAACAGACGGAATCTTTTCCCAATGGGCAAATTGCTATAAGTAAATGGACACCATGAATTTTGACTGGCACAGTCAACTTAGTAGTCAGACAAGTGTTGTGCTGAAGGATTGGCTGGTAATTTGCATCTTAGTGCAGTTGGGTTAGGGTTAGTGCAGTTGACTGCATGTTCTGTCAGAAGGACGCCTGCCATGCTAACTTTTTACAAGTACAAAATTATTAGCATCCATGACATTGACTCTGGATTCATATTTTGGCTGGTTGAATTTTTAAGTGACTTAAAAGGTGACAGTCAATGGCATTTTATCAGATGGCCTCATCTTATGCCATTTCTCCTCTGCTGGGGCGTGTCCTCTCACCTCTTTTTAATGTCATTATGAGGGTTGACATAACATAAAGTTTGTGAATAATTCTATTTTTTTGTCCTAGTTCAGTAGTGATAAAACTGACCAAGGTCCAGTGGTGGGTGAATTTAGAGACTGGTCAAAATGCTCTTTCTTGGCCATAAATATGTGAAAAACAAAGGGAATGACATAAATCAGGCGCAGGACTCAGGCGTAGATGGTAATAAATTTCACTGGTTATTTTAGTGCTCAAGGTCAGACAATCCTGGTCGGAACTGGCAATACGCAGTGGCAAATTCAGAATTGTAATCTTAGTTCAGTCCAAGAGTCAAAACCAAAGCCAAATCACAAGAAGTCATTAGTCAAAAATAATCAGAAGTAATACACAGGAAATCAAACAAACACTCGGGATTGGACTGAATCGTGAAGCCAAAAAAAAAAAAAGAATCCGTAATGAGAAGTGCAAGGAATCAAAAAATGCCTGTTGGTTAGACACACTGAACCTGGCTGACAAACTCGAGGATCTACGCTGAAATGGGGGAATATAAAGGGAAACCAAGTGGCTAATTACATTGGGTGCCGGTGCGGTGAGCTGAGGAACATGCAGGGAAGTGAGAGTGTTCTTTGAACACTCGATTGGAAGTGAACAATCGAGCAATTTACACTGAATGAGGGGTGGTGCATGTGCAGGGGTGAAATCGGAAGACACGTTGCAAATGATAGATGAATTGGAATGCATATAACTTAAAATAAACACTGAAACATGAAAAATTACAAATACAATTGCTAAATGCTCATTAACCAAAGCTAGGGAGATTCAGACACTGACAGTAAATGATAACTGACTTCGCAAAGAAGACCTTCCTTTTCCTCCTGCTGTTATTTTTTTGATTAGAATTTTTTTTTGTTCAAGGGAACATTTATCTGAGGAAAATGATGGATAAATTAACCTTTAAACCAAACAAATACTGATGTTGTTCGTGCAAAGGGCCATCAGGGCATGCACTTTTATTGGAAGCTCAGAAGTTTTAATCTTGACACCTTTATGAGAATGTTTTGTTCCTGTTTTATTGAGTATGGTCTAACCCTCTCTTTTATTTTCTCGTTTGGGTCACTTACCTTGAAAAACAGGAACAGGTTGGATGGAATTGTTAGAATGCAGTAAAATTGCAGGCACAATCTAAATGACCTCTCCCAAGTGTACAAAGTAGAAGCCACAAAGAAGGCACAGTCAATCCTTATGGCTTGTGTCTCCCCTAATTCATTGCCTTCAGATTACTTCCATCTTGACTCAGATATAACTAACCAAAGTGCAGGACTAATGATTTAAGATCTCATTTGTCCCTGCTACAATTAGCCTATTGAATAACATTATGTAATTTTATGGTTTTTTTTTGTGTGTGTGTGAATTGTTTGAGTGTTGATTGATATGTGTCGATTGTTAGTAATGATTGTATTTACTGCTGGCTGTACTGCAGACTGTCCCTGTGTGGTAATAAAGATTACCATGACCTTGACCTTGTTACATGAATGAAGTGTGTCAGAACACAGATAAACCTACATTGTTTTGTAATGCCTGAACAACGACTAGCAAAAAGATTACATACAGCTCCCTCAATAATTATTGGCACCCCTGGTTAAGATGTGTTAAAAGCCTTAAAATAAATTCAATTTTTATTGCAGAATCACACTGAAAATTGTAGAAAAATGTAACCTTCAACTCAAGTGAATTTTAAGGGCAAAAAAAAAATCCCTGACTAAGAAAAAATTAATTTTTCATAAAAACAACTGTTCCACAATTATTGGCACCCCTAACAATTCGTAGGAATTAAATGTAATTGAAGGATTTCTGTTATTCGTACAGTAGTTCACAAAGAAGATCAGAGTTTCTAGGAACATTTAATTAGTAAATCATCACTTCCTGTTTCCCTGGGGTATACATATGACGTGACACAGAGGTCATTTCTCTTATCCACTCTTCAACAAAGACAAAGGAACACACCATTCAAGTAAGGCAGATGTGTGTCGACCTTCACAATTCAGGCAATGGCTACAAGAAAATAGCCACTCACCTGCACCTGCCCATATCTACTGTCAGAGGAATCATTTAGAAGTTTAAAACAGCTGTAACAGTGGTAAACAAGCCTGGACAAGAACATGAGGTCATTTTGCTTCCACGCACAGTGAGGAGGATGGTTAGAGAAATAAAAGGTTCTCCAAAGCTCACTGTTAAAGAATTGCAACAAATGGTAGCATCTTGGGGTCACAAAGTCTCCAAAACAACCATCAGGTGCTATCTACATGCCAACAAGCTGTTTGATACGCATGCACGGAAAAAACCTTTTCTCACTCACAATCATAAATGCAAACGTCTGTTGTTCGCTAAGCGGTACTGGGACTTCAAATGGGACCGTGTGCTTTGGTCAGATGAGACCAAGATAGAATGTTTGTTGCCAAAAAGCTCTAAGTGGGTCTGGCGGAACACAAAATTTGAGTATGCAGAAAAGCACCTCATGCCCACTGTGAAGTATGGGGGAAGATCGGTGATGCTGTGGGCTTGTTTCTCTTCCAGAGGCCCTGTAAATCTTGTTAGGGTGCATGGCATCATGAACGCTTTGAAATACCAGGACATTTTAAATCAAAATCTGGTGGCCTCTGCCCGAAAGCTGAAGATGGGTCGTCACTGGGTCTTTCAGCAAAATAATGAACCTAATGGTTCAGCAGACACAGAATCAAGCTCCTCCAATGGCCTTCTCAGTCCCCAGACCTCAACCCCATTGAAAACCTGTGGAGTGAGCTGAAGAGGAGAGTGCAGAGGAGAGGACCCAGGTCGCTGGATGATTTAGTGAGATTGTGCAAAGAGGAATGGTCGAAGGTCCCTCTTTCTGTATCCTCCCATCTTGTGAAACATTGTAGGAGAAGATTAGGTGCTGTTCTGTTGGCAAAAGTGGGTTGTACAAAGTATTAACATCAGGGGTGCTAATAATTGTTGGACACTTGATTTGATGTAAAATAATTATTTCTTAATGTGGGATTTTTTTTCCCACTGAAAAAATGCACTCGAATTAAAAGTTGGATTCTCCTCTTTTTTTCATTGTGGTCCTATATTATTTAGAAAAAAACTGAATTTATTAGAAGCTAAAGAACACATCTTAACAAGGGGTGCCAATAATTATGGAGGCTGCTGTATTCCTCTTATACTTGAAAACATTCATGATCAAGTCAGATACAATATAATTTATAATTAAATTCACATATCGTACAAATACAGGAAATTTAGTCCACTTGCTTCCCTGGGCTGAAGCCCAAGAGCCCTGGGCAACAAGTTGTCCTCTGATTGGCCAGATTGGAAAATGATTTAAAAGATAAATATCTATTCTTTGGCTACCCAGTCCTGTTCCTGGAGATCTATCATCCTGTTGGCTTTCACTTTAATCCTAATTTAGCATACCTTACTCTAGTAATTTGCAACAATATCTCCACTGATTGAATGAGGTGAGTAAGCCTGGTAAAACCAGACTCTGCAACTTCACTTTTAATACATCTTAACCTGGGGTGCCAATACTAATGGAGGGCGCTGTATTGTCTCTCAATGTATGTGTGTATGGGGCATCTGTTGACTGCGGAAGGGCATATACCCAACATAGTACTGTGACAGTATTGTGAGTAATTTAAAGCTGCACAATGTGTCAGATCGGTGAAAATGGCATTACATTGATTGGGCTTGCTGAACCTCTTTGTGTTCAATTGGCTTGCTGAACGTCTTTTTGTTCAATTTTGCTAGGTTACTGTTTTCCAGTGTCAGCAATTACTCCTGGCTAGTTGCCAGTCATTTTCCTTCTTGACACATTTTCCAATTACAGTAATAATCTATTGGTAATTGAAGACGCAGCTTCTCTCCCGCCACAATCTAACAGCAACGAAATAATGGCATAAATTCAGTGCAGAAAAAATTATTTACTTATAAACAGGCCGGTGCTTTACAAAAGACAAACTGCTCTACTTTATTGGCACATCAGGCGATCTAACCTGGGCTTCATGATTGTTTAAATTGCTGAAATGAAATAAAAGACCATTTGAAACGGCTTTGTGCAATTTTCAAGAACGCTGATTTAAATGCACTAAAGTGCGCGTCTGAATGAATGATAGTCGGCTTACTTTAACGGGGAGAACTAGGGACGCCTGATAGTGTTGAGTGTTTTCAGAGTGAATGTATTGTTAATTTAGAAAGTGACTGCGAACAAGTCAGAGCCTATAGTTCTTTTAAAAGGAGGAGTCTGTGCCCCCCCAACCCCACCCCCCGCCAAATTCCAGCTCTGGTGCTGACAATAATGCTTGCAAACCCAGTGAAGTCCAACAAATTCATACACGTCTTCTCTTGTACACCACCCTCTGGTGGTGACTATATGTTTGGATATCTGCTATCTGAACAGGGAAGGCAAAAGGTGTAAATGTGAATTCAGAAAATCACTTGTGTTTTAACATTGCAAATTGCATTGGACTTTTATGACTGGCTCAAGATGGAATCCTAGGCAGTGCATGATATTTCAGTCAAGTATTTAGGTTGTGTAGAATCTCACAGAAAGTTTTCTGCAAGACATTTCTTTGTCATCACCTCTGCATGCTTTCCACAGAAACTGTGACGATCAATCACCATGACACGCGCTGGGTTGGGGCCTGGTGGCTGGGTTTCCTGATCTCTGGGGCTGTGATGGTCCTGGCTGCAATTCCATTCTGGTTCTTGCCGAAGTCTATTAAAAGTAATGATACGCAGAAAGACCAGAGTGCCGATGAATCACCAAGTGAGCAGGACCACTTCATTGCTGAGGCTTCCTCTCCTTCTGAAGCACCACAGCCTGCCGCCATTTCAGAGCTGGCAAAAGGTAATTTGAATTCCTCTTCAAATTGGCCCTCGACATTATGTTACAAAACAGAGCACAACAGCAACATTATTTATTTTTATTTATAAATTAAAACCAGTAAACCAAAATCTTTTTTTTGTTCTTCCCCAGGACTGCTCTTGCCTTGTTATTAGCTGAGTAACCAGAACCCATTTTTCTGTCTGTTGCTCATCTAGGAGATGGTTATTGACAAACATTTTTATTTTGTTGATTTATTATTTGTTCATTCAGCTTCATTGATGTTCTCCACGACAAGCTGCGCTTCTGTGTAAAACATACACTATATGTACCAAAGTATTTGGAGACCTTCCCTTTATTCCGACAGGGACTTCTAAGATATCCCATTTTAAATCTGTGGGCATTAATATGGAGTTGGTACCCTCTTTGGAGCTATAACACCTTCCACTCTCCTGGCATGGCTTTCCATATGATTTTTGAGTGCGTCTGTGGGAATTTTTGCCCACTCATCCAGAGGAGCTTTTGCGAGGTCAGGCACTGATGTTGGCAAGAAGGCCTGGAGCGAAATGTCCATTCTAGTTCATCCCAAAGGTGTTAGATGGGGTTTAGTTCAGGGCTCTATGGAGGCCAGTCAAATTCTTCCAAACCAAACTCACCAAAGCATACCTTTATGGACCTTGGTTAGTGTACAGGGGCTCACTCATGCTGGAACAGAAAAGGGCCTTCCTCAAACTGTTCCCACAGTGATGGGGGCATGGAATCGTCCAAAACTGTCTTTGTGTGCTGAAGCACTAAGAGTTCCCTTCACTGGAACTAAGGGGCCTGGCCCAACCTCGGAAAAACAACCCCATTCCATTATCCCTCCTCACCAAACCAACAGCTGGCACAATGCAGTCTTGCAGGAGATGTTCTCCCAGCATCTGCCTTACCCGGACTCGTCCATCAGACTGCCAGACAGAGAAGCGTGATTCGTCACTCTACAGAACACATTTCTAGTGCTCCAGAGTCCAGTGGCAGTGTGCTTTACAGTACTCTTTCCGATGCTTGGGATTGTATGTGGCTGTTCAGCTAAGGAAATCCATTCCATGACGCTTCCAGCACTCAGTCTTTGTGTTGATGTTGATGCGAGAGGAAGGTTGGAACTGTGCTGTTATTGTTGTTGAGCAATTTTTTATGCACTGTTCGTCTCAGCACTCGGTAACCCCGCTATGTCACTTTACATGGTCTGCCACTTCGTAGTTGAGTTGCTGTTGTTCCGAAATGCATTTACCTTTCAACCGTGCCACTTACAGTTGACCGTGGAATATCGAGGAGGGAGGAATTTTTACAAACAGACTTAGGGGCCGATCACACTGAACGTGCTTCATTGGCGTGGGGCGCCCTTTTTGTTAATATTCTCAATGATTAGACGCATTCTGGACGCTGCAGTTGTGCACCGGGCGCCTCGCATTTAAGAGACCCAGGCGCCTCGCTGTTTTTTGACCCGCTTCTTATCAAACAGAATCTATTTTGAGGCGCCTCGATAAAAAGGCACTACATGTCATTGTAAGCCTTTTCCCTGCTGTCCAATCATGTGAAAAAACCTGAAATCAGTTCGCTTTTGACTAGTTTGTTGAAACGGTTAATTGGCCCCTTATTGCAAAGGTGGCTCCTTATGACAGTATTGAATTCAGTGAGCTCTTCAGAATGACCCATTCTTTCAAAAATGATGGAAAGTGCAGACTGCATGTTGTGGTGTTTGATCTTTTACTCCTACGGCAATGAGTCGTCATGAAACATCCAAATTCAGTGAAAAAGAGGTTTGTCCAAATACTTTTGTTTATGCTTTGTATCTGTTACTCATCCTCACAGTGAAGCGCACGCATGTATTTTGGTAAAGGGATATAGGCATTACACATGAAAGTGCAGGTCAAGGTTCCATTTCCTGGTAATGAAGTTATTATCAAGAAGTTATAAGTAATGTTTTAAAGTGCCTGAGATGGTAATGGATTTGCAGAACACAGCTTTTTTTTTTGCCAAATATCCAAATATGTTACTAGCGCTCGGTAATCGTGCACTGAATTAGTGTGAGCAAACAGTGAGTGTACATGGAACCGGTAAGGTTGATGCAGAGCGATAAATCACGATGTGGAGAAAAGCTTTAATTTACCACAGGCTGAGAGTATGATGGTTCATATTGCGATGCAGTCTTATATTATTATAACCTTGGTGTGTTATGGCTTAGAGAAGTGGTATCCAGCCCTATCTCTGGAGGTCTGCAATATGGTATGTTTTCATGTCAATCCTAACAGAGCGCAAATTTGTCACCCTTAAGATCTTCATTGATCTTTTAATTTGTTGAATCAAGTGAGTGAAATTAGGTTTGGAATTAAAATTTACTGGACTCTAGAGTTCGATACTTGCAGTTCTGACGGCAGTCTTAAAAAAATCCTGTGAGCTGAGGCTGGTTATCCTCTAAGCTGGGAAATGCAGCTTAGCATGGATTCAGCTATGGTCAAAATAAATAAATAAATAAATAAAAATGAAACAAAAATTATAACCTCTTGATGAAAGATAATTTGAGAGAATTTTTTTTTTCATAAAAGGTTTCATATAAAGCTGAAGAGCTTACTTAGGTGGGATAAAGTGCAGATTATCATCTTTCGTAAAGGGGTTTTAATGTGCATATTAGTTCCACCATTTAAATGTTTCATAACTATTTGCGTATAGTGCCCCTAATCCTGGGAACTGTAATGTTTTAGAGACATGGTTTCATGTGTGTTTTTGGTTTGTCAGACATGTTTAATTGCTTTATTGTAGGTGCTAGAGAACTTTCAGTATCTAATCTTAATTTGAGGCTTATAAATGCCTGTGGATACCGTTTTTGTGCTGCAGAAAGTGTCTGTCAGAGCTCTTGTTATGATACTTAAGTTACTTATTGTTCTCTCTCAAGTGGAAAATATTAGCTAATTTTATATTACCATTTGCTCGACAAGTGAAATTTTATAATCTCAATGACCAATCTAGTGATGAATCAAAATGATCTTACTACAGTGGCAAAATTTTTGTCTTACTTAGAAACTTTTTTATACATTTTTTAAGTATAGAAGATTATAATGCTTTATCAGATAGACTTATTTTTCATTTTTCTGCTGTGTGGGGATTTTCAGCATAAAGGCTAGAGTAATGAAAGTTGCAGAAGCCAATATGAAATATGAAAAATTTCACAGTTGTACGCCTAGCCAAACCGTAGGCTGACCAAAATGAAATATTTGGAACTGAACTGATTAGGATGAGAACAATGTATTTTCAGTATTTTCAAAGAGCCGGGTGGAACAAGGATGATTGGAAAAACTCTTCAGGAGTCAGGCATAGATATATCAGTGGCTATTGTCTGCAGATGACCCCTCAAAGAAAAATACTGAGGCAACGCTTCATGATGCAAACCGCTTCTTAGCTTCAAAAATGGGATGGCCTCGGTACAGTTCACTGAGAAGCCCGTAACAAAGCATGCGTAGTAATGGAAGATGTTCTTGTTGATGTTTGAGGGTAACTTTTTCTTGCATCAGGGTGATTTCAAAAGCAGAGTAGTGAGGCCAAAAGGATTTTCTAAAAAGCTAAATTGCCCCTTCTCATTTCCAGTACCAGCGTGGATAAAGGAACCGCTGAAGTTAAAGAGAAGTTGGCTTCGCTCTTTCATCCACCTTTCTCTGATTGGCCAGGCAGGTGGCGTAGGTGTACAACAGGTGTTGGTGTAGTCCCGGCTGGCAGAACTTGGGGGGACTGTTGATAGGGGGGAGCAGATTTTGGGTATGATAGGTGTGTACCAGATGTTATTGCAGGCCTTGAATTTTGGCAAGACTAAACTACCGCAGCTGTTTCGGATACGACTTATTTACAAGTTAATCGATGTTTTTGTTATTAGTCTTAAAATGTCTGACTCTATAAGAGGCAGTTAGAAGTAGGAGTCGTCATGAAGTAGAAACACTTTCCTTATGGATGACAACTCACGCATTTATTGTCACAAAATATTTAGCCTATTATTTATGCTTATATAAATACATTAATATACTTATAATTTCTTTCTAATTTGCACACAGTTTGCAAATTGATTGCTACACCATTAAATCTGAATATAAATGTTTTACACAGTATACCTAAGGCGGATAAGTGATCATTTCTCACAAATGTGAATCAGTCCCGCTGTGAGAACAGTTTTTAATCTGCGCTACCCCAGGACACTTTATCGCGCTAATTTGTTGATAATAGCCAAAGTTTATTCTTGAGATTAGCTCTCAAATTATGAGTTAAAGTCGACAAGTCGACAGAAGTTAGCACACTTTACGTTCAACCGTTTGATCTGACTGAACAAGTCACCGCTTTCTTGACTGAGAGTTCTTTGGCTTATACACAACGAGGGGCCTGTACCATGAAGCTGCATTAACATGTCCGGTGTTTGTCTTAGTTACTTGGCTGCACATAACCAGACTTCTGCATTCCTGATAAGTGGTACCACAAACCTGGTTATGAACTTGGTAACTGAATCCACGGTTTTCCAATTTAGGTATGTGCGCTTCCTCATAATGGAGGCAGTAGTTGAAGCAAATGACCAATTGCAAACATGGACAAACTGACTGGAAGTAAAGCTGCGTACTTTTCAAATGTTGAGCAAGAGCTGTCAATAATGAAAATATGAAGAGAATAAACATATCATCTTGGCAAAAATTAACACCCTTGCAGCTGCCAAATACAGGAAAAAAAAAAACAGTTGGCAAAAAATAAATCAATAAATAAATTTGAAAAAATCACCATCCGTGTCAATGTATAAGTTAATTAGCTATAACACAGTGTCTATTTAGCCGTCCGACGGTTGCTGTTTCTTTCTGCTATTTTGCCGTCGCTTCCGCTTGACATGCGCTGTTGTCACAGATGTGGACTTAAAGTTTGTAGGCATACACGGCGTCGGCAATTAAGTTAACCAGAAGCATTTTTAATTTGCAGAGCACGCGAACTAACATGCAGTAGCTGATAAGCGGTCATGACTTAGTTTGACTGTAATGTGTCGCGCGAAAAATTTGTTTCGCGTCCGGTGTGAAAGCTGCTTAACGCGACTATAACGCCTGTATTCGCGTCATTCCATTGACTTTGAATGTAGCTAATCTGTCGCGCGAAAAATTTGTTTCGCTTGTGGTGTGAAAGCGGCTTGTGTATTAGCGTCTTTGCATTGACTTTGAATGTATAGGCTAATCTGTCCTGCGAAAAATTAGTTTCGTGTCTGATGTGAAAGCAGCTTTATGGACAGTATGCAACAGTTAGAGAGAGCTCTGTTATGTTATGAACATAATACAGGTTTTGTGTACTGTCAGTTCTGTTAACATGGACAAGTTGCTTATGTGGAGCTAGCAAATTGATGACTTCTGGAAAGAATTACCTATTTAATCTCCGCCTTTTTCGGTTTTATTACCCACAACAATTTCTAAAGGGGGAAATTATATCAAGGTAATGCAGAGAAATCATTTGTAAAATGCTAAGTCCACATCTGTGACAACTCCGCGTGTTAAGCGGAAGCGACGGCAAAATAGCAGAAAAAACGGGAACCATCGGACGGCTAAATAGACACTGCCTAATTATAATGGTAATATTACTGCAAATAACTCCCGTATTCATGATTGTATGTGGGCTATTGCTGCAATAGTGATGATTTAATTTCACTTCTTCAGCAGTAAATCATTACAACAGGCGCTATTGTAGGCTAGTGAGCGCATCCCTCTCCTTTTCTGCTTTACAGGATATGATCCAGCACGAAGCCAATTGGGTATTGGGATGTGCGTATCTTATCGTGTGTAATGTCACTGCCCCATCAGTAAAATTACAGTTGCGCATTTCATTAAATTGACGTGATGCGATATATTCTTATGGCGTGTATAGATTTTTTTTTCCAGCTGCTACCCCTGCGGTGTCAAAAGAGCTGGAGAACAAATAATGAACTAGGCTTATGTCAGAGGCGACGGCTTGGGGTATATCCCCGAACGCCCCCAACCTCCAATTCCCCAATCCTTGAATAGACTTTCATTTGAGCTGAATTTCAGGTCAATCAGAAAAGTGGTTCTGAAGATATAACCAAAATGGTAATTTTCCATCACAAAGCGCCACCTGGTGGCAAAATATTGAACCATACAGGTAGAATGTCATCATGTGACACGTTCTGAGATCATGGCCTTGCGATTGCACATAGTTTCATGTCAATTGGACAAATGTTTCCTAAGATATGGCAAAAATGGTGAATTTTGTAGGACAAAGCTCCACCTTGTGTCAAAATTTTGAACCAAACAGGTATACTGTCATCGTGGGACACATCCTCAGGTCATGACCTTTCATTTGCACTTGATTTGAGGTCAATCGGACAAATATTTCCAGAGATATGATAAAAACAGTGATTTTTTTCCGTTTTTGGCCCCTGGTGGCCAATGTAGAAATTGTAAATTGTCCAAAATCGAATCAGTTCTTCCTCTTTATAATACTTACTTATATGCAAAACTTGGAATTTCTAATTGAAATATTACTGCAGTTATCGCGTTAACATGTAATTCAGTGTTTGGCCCCTGGTGGCCAATCTAGAGATTGTAAATTGTCCAAAATGGAATCAGTTCTTCCTCTTTATGATACTTACTTATGTGAAAAACTTGAAATTTGTAACTGAAATATTACTGAAGTTATCGCGGAACAGTGATTTTTTTCAGTTTTTGGCCCCTGGTGGCCAATCTAGAAATTGTAAATTGTCCAAAATCGAATCAGTTCTTCCTCTTTTTAGGATACTTACTTATATGCAAAACTTGGAATTTCTAATTGAAATATTACTGCAGTTATCGCGTTAACACCTAAATCAGTTTTTGGCCCCTGGTGGCCAATCTAGACATCGTAAATTGTCCAAAATCGAATCAGTTCTTCCTCTTTATGATACTTACTTATGTGCAAAATTTGAAATTTGTAATTGAAATAATACTGAAGTTATCGCGTTAACACGTAGTGCGGCGGCGACGGTCGGACCAAAAACATAATATCCCTGGAACGACATTCGGCGTTCGGGGATATAAATAATAATTGTATGGCTTATGTATAATATATTTGGACTTCATACATTTAAAATGATTGTAGACATTATTTGACACAGAGCTAGAAGCAAACCACGTTTAAAAGTGCTGCAAAGGGGGGAAAAAATTAAGAAAGTAATAGACAGTTATCTATTGAGCAAGCCTATGTCTCTCGAGGGCTCTGGTCAGCAGCGGGCAGTGGGCGGAAAACTTTCCTTGAAACGGATGAGATAAGTGAACTGATTTCAAACATTTTTCTGGGTCAGCATGTTAGTTTCCTTTATAACGAAATGCTTAGGCGAGCGAATAATGAATTCTACGAAATGTTTCATTAACGTAGCTTAATAGGCAACTCTTCGCGAAACAACCACTGTGGATTTTCCGCGTTAAATTTTGTCACATCATAAGCAAGTCGTCAAACCTGTGCGTAATGATTGTTTAATTGAAAAAGATTGAATTGCGGTTTCTTTTGCGTTCAACTGGTACGTTTCATTTCTCGTCTTAATGAAGACAATTATCTACACCTGAGAGGGGAGAGTTCAATTGTCTTCTTCCAGGGAATTTGACTGAAAACGGATCAAGACTAATAAGCAGTTTAAAGACATGTTTATTGCCGTCCTGGTTCTCAGTCCGCCGCCCGCCACTGGCTCAGGGGTGCGTTTCCCAAAATCACAGATGCCAACTTACATGGTTGGGCCCATTAACTGTGAATGGACGAACAACAGTTTGGAAAATGCGCCCCTGGTTGGCTCACGGTTAAGTGTACAATATGATGATCAATGTTTTGTTTATTTATTTTATATACCGATATATTTTCAGCACAGTGTATCCAGCCACAGTCATTATACTTTCATGCAGATCGATATTTTATCCTCTGAATTTTTGTAATTTCCTCGAGCAACACAGAAGAGCAACACAGCAGGAAAGTCTCATGGATCCATTGTTTAGGTCTTGCTGTGCTCTCTGCTGATTGGTTTCAGAAACACTGAACTTACTGGCTGTGTTAAACAGAGGGCAAGGCTCATTATCATCAGGAAAAACGTCGTGAATAGCGGCATTTTATGGACGCTTATGACGGCGTAAAAAGCGGCGTTCAAGTGCCTCTCTAAAATGCAGGCAAAAACGGGCGTCTATTACGGCACTTTTGTCGCGGAAAAAGCGGCGTTTTATAGCTTCCTGCAAAAGTGCCGTAAAACGCGGCGCTTTATACAAGTAAAACGCCATTTTTTAGGCCGCTTTTACCTAGAAATGCACGGTTTTTACGGTGTTTTAACATAAGATGCGTGGAATTAGTGGCGAATTATGGCACTTTCGGCTTTCCATAGTTTACACTATACTACAAATATAATGGACGTCATGTTGTCCGTCGAAAAAATTTCAATGCTGCACTTATTTGGACTTCTTTGCGACAAGGATTTACACTAGGATATGTTTCAAATGGCCGGCTAACATGCGTTCTCACTCACTCTACTTCTCGGTTCAGTGAGCAGTGCACGTCCACCTGACTTTCGGCTGACACTTGGCCAACGGCGCGTTGGCGAAAGTGGAATTTTATCCATGCTGGTACTGTACAAAGCCCAGAGGGGAGGTCATGATTTCAGTACATTATATTGTTAAGACTGTTTTCTGTCGTGGAATCTAGTCGGGACCGATGAAGTGACACACCAATGACCACTTTCTAATTGAAAAGGCTTTCATTACAATGCGCAAGGGAGGATTCTAGCGTTCGACATAGCATTCGCAGAGAATCCTAACACACTGTTCACATCTTAGAGTTTAAGTACAAGATCAGTGGTAGAGCAGCTGGTGGATGTAACATCTTCCCATAGACATCCAGCCAAACTTACAGGATGTTGATATTACCTTTGATCATGTACCTTCCTTCTGAACACAATACAGCAATTACTGAGTGTGAGGAGGTGCCAGGCGCCTCTCACTGTGGGAGGATACTGATGTGAGTGTTTGTGAGTGAAGGGATGGGGCTGGGAATGAGTGTGTGTATGTCTGTGTGAATGTGTGGAAAGCGAGGGGAGGGGGCTGGGAATAGGTGCGGTTGTGGATCTGTGTGTGTTGAGAGAAAAACCTTGATCAAGTAGCTCAATCCTATCAATGTACATTGTACATTATGGTTACTGCACATGCTTGTACAGTTGTCTTAGCTCATGATGGAACTGCTGACAGCTGTAGCCCAAAGTAATCATAAAGTGTGCAAAAAATGCTGACAAATTCATCAGATGGAACATTATCTTACTGAGTAATGCCAATTCCCCACAAATGCATGGGAAATAAAAGAAAGAAAGGTATTTGCATATTACACTCATCTAAAGTGCATAACAAAAGGAGTCTGGTGGAATTTCTGTGCATAAAGGGCAAGGAAGCAAGCCTAAGCAGCAGTGCATCTAGAGGGTCATTTATTTATCAGTGTTATAATTCCATACATAGGCTCAGGGTTACTAGGCAAACATTTGATATGCACCATAATTACTATTTGCATCCACAAGAGCCAGTTTAAACTTTACTGTGCAAAAAGGAAGCCTTATTTCAACAGTGTCCGAAAGCGGTGTCAACTTCTCTGGGCTTGGAAGCATGTGCTATAGGCAGTGGAAACATATATTGCGGTCAGAATCAATCTATTTTGGAGGAAATGGACACCATCTGCTATGGCCTGAAGAATGGAAGGATCATCCAGACTGTGACCAGCGACAAGTCCAAAAGCCATGCTCTGACATGGTATGGGGTTGTATCAGCGCCAGCTGCGAGAGTAACTTGCAATTCGGTGAAGGCACTATTAATATTGGAAAGTGCACTGATATTTTGGAGAAAAATACGCTGTCTTCATGATGACATATTTTCCAGGAACGTCCATGCGTATTTCAACAAGACAATGCGAATCCACATTTCGCATGCATTACTAAGGCTGTGTTAGAAGAGGGATCAGGTTCTGTACTGGCCTGCCTGCAGTTCAAACTTGTTCTTAAAAAAGAATGTGTAGCACATTTTGAAGCACAAAATGGGCTCTAATTTCTTGGCGCAACGCAGGGTGGCACAGCGTGGCGTAGCATGGCGCAGCCCACGCAGTGGTAATTTCGTATATATTTATATACACTCCCTTTTATTTTTGCTCCCATTTGTCATGAGATGGACTCAAAGATCTAAAATTCATTCCAGATACACAATATTACCATTTCTCTCAAACATTGTTCACAAATCTGTCTAAATGTGTGATAGTGAGCACTTTTGCTTTGCTGAGACAATCCATCCCACCTCACAGGTGTGCCACATCAAGATGCTCATCAGACACCATGATTAGTGCACAGGTGTACCGTAGACTGTCCACAATAAAAGGCCACCCTGAAATGTGCAGTTTTTGCTTTATTGGGGGCCTGGGGACTGAGAACCAGTCAGTATCTGGTGTGACCACCATTTGCCTCATGCAGTGCAACACATCTTCTTCGCATAGAGTTTATCAGATTGTCAATTGTGGCCTGTGGAATGTTGGTCCACTCCTCTTCAATGGCTGTGCGAAGTTGCTGGATATTAGTGGGAACTGGTACACGCTGTCGTATGCGCCGGTCAAGCACATCCCAAACTTGCTCAATGGGTGACATGTCCGGTGAGTATGCTGGCCATGCAAGAATTGGGACATTTTCAGCTTCCAAGAATTGTGTACAGATCCTTGCAACATGGGGCATCCTTGCAACATGGGGCCGTGCATTATCTTGCTGAAACATGAGGTGATGTTCATGGATGTATGGCACAACAATAGGCCTCAGGATCTCATCACGGTATCTCTGTGCATTCAAAACGCCACCAATAAAATGCACCTGTGTTCTTCGTCCATAAGAGATGCCTGCCCATACCATAACCCAACCACCACCATGGGCCACTCGATCCACAACATTGACATCAGCAAAGCGCTCACCCACACGACGCCACACAAGCTGTCTGCCATATGCCCTGAACAATGTAAACCGAGATTCATCTATGAAAAGAACACCTCTCCAACATGCCAGATGCCATCGAATGTGAGCATTTGCCCACTCAAGTCTGTTACGGCGACGATCTGGAGTCAGGTTAAGACCCCGATGAGGACGACGAGCATGCAGTTGAGCTTCCCTGAGACAATTTCTGACAGTTTGTGCAGAAATTCTTTGGTTATACAAACCAATTGTTTCAGCAGCTGTCTGAGTAGCTGGTCTCAGACGATCTTGGAGGTGAACCTGCTGGAAGTGGAGGTCCTGGGCTGGTGTGGTTACTTGTGGTCTGCGGTTGTGAGGCCGGTTGGATGTACTGCCATATTCTCTGAAACGCCTTAGGAGACAGCTTATGGTGGAGAAATGAACATTCAATGCCCGAGCAACAGATCTGGTTGACATTCCTGCTGTCAGCATGCCAATTGCACGCTCCCTCAATGCTTGCGCCATCAGTGGCATTTTGCTGTGAGACAAAACTGCACATTTCAGAGTGGCCTTTTATTGTGGGCAGTATAAGGTACACCTGTGCACTAATCATGGTGTCTGATGAGCATCTTGATGCGGCACACCTGTGAGGTGGGATGGATTGTCTCAGCAAAGCAAAAGTGCTCACTATCACACATTTAGACAGATTTGTGAACAATGTTTGAGAGAAATGGTAATATTGTGTATCTGGAATGAATTTTAGATCTTTGAGTCCATCTCATGACAACTGGGAGCAAAAACAAAAGTGTTGCGTTTATATTTTTGTTGAGTGTATATATACTCAGCAACAAAAGTTTCTGTGACACCATTTATGTGTATGTTATAAATGACACGCAAAGATCTCAATGCAATCAATATGTTTATTTAACAGGAGAAACACTGACTTTTCAGTGCCAACGTCACTCAAAACGAAAAATGTCATTTTCATGCGTCATGAAGCACTTGTCTGACGTCTAACCAATTGTGACCTTCACACTTCAATACCGGGTGTGACTTCCTCGCGCCATGATGCAAGCAACGCATCTCCGGCGCATGGACCGAATCAGATGTGCCAGAAATTGCTGTGGGATGTCATTCCAAATCTGACGTAGACGTTGTCGCAATTCCTGGAGTGTAGCTGGCGGGTTATCCAACCGCCGCAAACTTCGATCCATCTCGTCCCAAAGATGCTCAATTGGGGACATGTCTGGGGATCTGGCTGGCCATGGCAGGACATTGACATGTTGTTGCATCAGATACTGCTGTACAATCCTTGCAACGTGTGGTCTGGCGTTATCATGTTGCAGCGTTATTCCGGGACCATGTTGCATCAAAAACGGTACCACCAATGGCCGTAGCACTTCATCGCGATATCTTTGACCTGTCAGATTTCCATCAATAACAAGCAAATCTGTTCTGTTTCTAGCCGTGATACCTCCCCAAATCATGACACTACCACCTCCAAAACGATCAAATTCCTGAACACAGTTGTTGGCATAACATTCTCCACGTCGACGGTATACACGTAAACGACCATCACATCGGTTAAGCATGAATCTTGATTCATCAGTGAAGAGTACAAGATCCCACTGACGTTGGATCCACCGTCGATGTTGTTGTGCCCACTGTAGACGCAGTCGTCGGTGTTGTACTGTGAGTATTGGACGTCTTGCTGGCCGACGTGGGACAATGCCAAAATGACGGAGACGGCGACGGATTGTCTGTGCAGACAGTCGCCTCAAACCAGGTATCGTTCTTGCAGTTATGGTTGCAGGTTGGAATCGATTTCGGAGATGGGTTGTTCGAATCCAGTTGTCCTGTCTGGGAGTGGTTACTCGTGGACGGCCGCTGCGAGGACGGTCTCTGACATGTCTTGTCTGCTGATGACGCTGCCATAAGTTCCAAATGGTGTTTCGGTGGACATTCAGGCGATGAGCAACTTCCCTCTGCGAGGTTCCGGATTCAATCATCCCAATGGCCCTCCACCGATCATTTTCAGACAGTCTTGGCATTTAGAGGGTAGAGTTCCTGATCCGAAATGGCTGTGTTTTCGATAAGTGATGCTTCCGTCGTTCATCAGGCACAATGTGAACATTCCAAAAATTCTCCTCTTTTATTGCCATCCACAAGCATGATTTACGCACATTTTCACGAGCAAAGTCATTTTCTCGCATTTTCATGATTTCCATTTCAATTTTGTGTTTACGTGTACTGTTTCAGTCTGATATCACCATGTATGACAATTTCATAATTGCATTATGAAAAATAATTAACAATATTGGTGTCACGGAAACTTTTGTTGCTGGGTATATATAGCTAGTTTTCGGTGGGCTGAGAAAGATGTGATATGCTATATATTTATAGAGAGAGAGAGAGAATGCTTGCGTTCTATGCTCAGTAAAGCCGCTTGCTCACCGGACGCGAAACAAATTTTTCGCTCAACTGATTACAGTCAAAGTCAATACAAAGGCGTGATATTCAGACAGGGTTTTAATATGGCTCCGTATCCGAAAGGCATGAAAGTTCTTTTTTTTCTGAGTTTTTTTTTTTTCGCACGACTGATTACAGACAAAGTCAATGCAAAGACGCTATAGTCGGACAGGGTTTTAATATAGCTTCGTGTCCGAAAGTCATAGAAGTTCTAATTTTTCCGAGGAATTATTAGACGTGCAAACTTGGCCATGTTTGTGTTCGACCTTCACAAAATGCAAATTGATAGCTATCGACTTTTCTTGGTCTGTTTAGCCTATTCGTCTGTTTTCTTCCGTTGAAGATAGACAACAGTCTTTATTCGGTCTTTCTTTTGAAAATTAGTCACATGGATTGAACGCTTTATTTCCACTGCAGAGATAAAATACTGCGTGAGCAAATCAATTCCATGACCATTGACCATCGCATACACGATCAAGACTACCCGAAGCGAAATGCACAATACTCCATATCCAGCAGCCAGCAAAACGTAAAAGTATTCATATTGGAACTGTTATGACTTGGAAAAATCACAACAAAAAAACTGGCAAGTACAACTAAAACAAATTTATTCTTTAAAAAAAAAGTTTAACAAAAGAATATCCACTATTTAAATTCGCTAATAACACTCTGCCACTATTTGCCAAAACAAAACTCTGGTCTGCTCTCTTCTGCTGTCTGCTCTCTTTGTTGTCTGTCCTTCTGTGCTTAAAATCACAGCCTTTTTATAGTCTAGCAACCTTCCAGAAAGATCCACAGGATTCTAGGGAAATCCCGCCCCCTCCAAGCAGGAAAGTGCCAGAAGCTTCTAGAAATTACTAGACTTTTCTTAATGATTTTACAAACACGCCACCAGATGGTGCCAATGAACAAAATAAATATAGCTGACCAGCAAGGCAGCAAAACAGCATGTAACAAATTTTCATTTACAAATGAAATAAAATGCTGTACAAAAATTGATCATACATAACAGAACAGATAACGAAATAAAGGATTAAAATATATCACCAACAAACGGAACCTCCAAAAAGATGACCCGCAAATAAATAAATTGCGGTGTTCTGTTGTTAAAATGTTTCTTTTTATTCTTTATTTCATCATCAATTTGTTCTAATCGTCCTCTTTTTTTTTTTTTGGCTGTCAGACACGGAAGCATTGTACATTGTCCCGCGCCAATGCTGACTCATTTTAGTGAGCAGAGCTCAAACAGAAACATTGATTGAAATTCTCGGCATTCATCTTGAAGAACTGAGCCCTCTTATCAAAACATTCACGTTTAATATCTAAAAAAGTCAATAGATTTGAAAAAAATTAAAATCAATAATCGACTGTCGGACACGGAGATATATTAAAACCCTGTCATACTTTCGGACACGAGACACTGCGTTCAACGCAATCTGTCCTGCAAAAAATTCGTTTTGCATCCAGTGTGCAAGCAGCTTAATACTAGGCTACTATTATTGTCACTTAGATTTTATTGTTTTTATTGGGGGAAAGGAATACAGCCTGATTGCTATGATGTCGTGCAGAGTTAAGATCACATATTGAAAATAAATGTGTAACATATCTTGCATTGTTGTCCATGCATGTTAATCCCAAAATTTTAAGCAGCAACAGGGTGTAATAATAGGGACACGCTATCCATCGTTTCTCTTCCCAATGAGCAACCATTGTATTTCATTCTAACTTCGTAAGTTTGAATGATCTGACGTAGTTCCGTTTTGAAATTCCATTCAAATTCGCGAATGGTAATTCACGAATGCCCGAGCAAGCCTACTAGCTCATATTCGTAATGCTTAATAGAGACGTAAGCGGTGCAGAAAACATGCCTGAAGCAGCAAAGTAAATTGCAACATTAACACATCATGCAGATATAGGACAGAGGCTTCTATATTCCAACACATTAAAGGTGAGGAAAGGAGCTCATTTGATTGGCGAAGATTTGACTCGGCTGTGTTATACCCAAACGCGCCTTCTTTGCCACTTGCGCCGTAAGGAGGGACAGAGGCGGGACAGAGGAGTACTTGCGCCGGGCTACACCGGGCACAAAATTGCAACATAAGCCTGGACACAGCCCGTTGGCGCGGCTCACCCCCCCAATTCGCCGTGCCTGCACCTGGTCTACGAATTTAGAGCCCAATGTGACAAAGACCCTGCACTGTTGCACGCCTTAAGACTTATTTGCAGGAAGAATGGGATAAAATTAATTGCAGAAATAAACCGGTCTTTTCTGTCCCCTAAACATTTATTGACTTTTGTGAAAGGGAATGGCAACATTACAAAGAAGTAAATATTTCAGAATCTAAACTTTTTTTTTGTAATACAGGTCAAAGATAATTTACTAACGAGTTGTCAGAAAGACAACAAAGCTCGCCGGGGCAAGGCTAAAGTTTTTCTGCACGTGGGCGGACGCGGACGCCGGGGGTACGACAGTAGCTCTCTGGACATTAGTCCCGGCGAGCTAATTACTGCTTACAGTTTAAGTTTTATTTCGTCAAGATGATCTGAAAATGTACGAAAATATCCAAAAATAGAAGCTGAGAATGTCAAGTTCTGTAAACATTGGGATTCACTCTAAAACCATAGTATTTTGGGGCATCCAAATGCTTTGTTGGAATTCATTCCCTTAAAAAAAGCTGAAGAAATCTGAAAGGCTTACTCTTTTCCACGGCTTCTTGCACAATGTTCTCGTGTCATGTTTATTTTTAACCTAGAATAAGTTTTTATGTAAACCACTCGATAATAGATGTCTGAACTGGCAATTGGACCTTGAGATTACATGGCCAGCTCACCACCAGTTGCTGGAAAGCTGCATGAGCAGGATTTCAGTCAGGGAATGAGTGTTTGTTAAAGCAAAGCTGTAATGTGATTTAGCACTTAGAACAAGTTACAAATAAAAGTTACTTTCCACCTGCTCTCAATTTTTTAATGCTGGGCTAACTTTTTCGCAGCTCTATGTATGATGCTTTTGATTTGAGTACACCGTTTGTTTATGAATCTAAAAAGGTAGTGTACATAGTAAACTTGAATAGTGTAAATGCTCAACGCAAGGTAATTAAGATGCATTAAAATATGTATTTACGGAATTCAATTTTGAATAGCTATTTAAGAATACCAAACCGTTTGCAGCAGGGATGTTCAACCTTATCCAGAAAGGTCCGGAATGTGTGCAGGCTTTCATTCTAACCAGTCATTTGCACACTTAATTCTGCCAATCAAAGGGGTTGTGTCCGAATTCCTTAAAGAGAGAGCAAACTTCCTTGATAACAAATATAAGCAGGAACTACAGTGCTTTGAAAAATATTTGCCCCTTGCCCAATTTATTCTATTTTTGCTCATTTATCATATTTAAATGTTTCAGAGTGTAGACCCAGATAGTGTGGCCAGCTCAAATATTTGTGGAAACCTATTACCTCAAAAAATTATGTGAGCCAACTTAATTGCATTGTGTCGACAGTACTTAAAGAACATAAAGTAAAAGTTATGCTTACCACATTTTTAAGTGCTGCGAACATAAGATCGCTAGGTTGGCTTACACAATTCTTGGAGGTCATCATTTTCCACTAAACAATTGAGTGCACCACACTTTCCGGGTTTACAGTGCAAGGATAAATGGCCATTTCATGTAATGAAGAATCATTCAAAACCTATATCACCCATGTGAAAAGATAATTGCTCCCCTTAAAGTAATGAGTGGTTGTGCTGCCGTTGGTGGCAACAACCGCAATTAAAGGTTTGCCATAGCAGGCAATGAGTCTTCCACATCAGTGTGGAAGAACTTTGGCCCGCTATGCTTTGCAGAATTGTTTTAAATCAGCCCCATTGGAGACTTTCAAGCATGTACTGCCTGCTTGAGGTCACATCACAACATCACAGGTGGATTCAAGTCAGGACTTTGACCAGGACACTAAAGCAGAGGAGTCAGTTAGCATATTATGGAAATTTCTGTGCATGGGCGTGAAAGGGTTAATGATGACAAGTCCCCCAGGTATTTAAGCCACAAAGTTGTCCCAGACCATCACACTACTATCACCATGTTCGACTTGGTTTGATGTTCTTATTGTGGAATGCTGTGCTACCATTACGCCAGATGTAAGGGACTCATGTCTTTCAGAAAGTTCCACATTTGACTCATTAGTCTAGAGCAGTGATTCCCAAAGTGTGGGCCGCGGCCCCCTGGTGGGCCGTGGTGGTACTGCAGGTGGGCCGTGAGAAGTCATTAAAAATATGATTCATTTTTGCAAATATGATTTTTTATGATTTGTATTGTAAAATATTTGTTGCACGATTTAAAAAAATATTTAGAAGTAATAACCTATTGAGTGTTATTGACCTCACAATATTTTAGGAACCTTATGTAGTTTATGATCGGAACGTAGCTTTCTGGTCATCATGACCGGGGGTCATAATCGGAGGAGCACGTACTGTGCTTGATAATTAATTCTGTCTTGTGTCTACACCACAGATTAAAAGTTTGGGCTTCCTTTATCCAGGGGCGAAGCTAGAACCGGGAATTGGGGTGGCACAGACACGTCCCTTTATGACAATTAGGATAGTCCTGGCTAGTTCTCAATTATTTTTCTTTATTGACGCGTTTTCCAATTATCGTCATAGGCCACTGAAGACACGGTTTCTCATGCGATCTAACAGCGATGAAGTCATGGGGTAAATACCGTAAAACTGAGAATTGGGGTGGACGTAACATCTGTTTTAAAGAATTATTAGTCTTGACCTGTTCGCAGTCATTTTCATGATTAACAAAATGTTCACTCCGAGAGCGCTCCGCACTTAACAGGTGCTGCTTGTTCTCCCCGATTAGGTAAGACGACAATAATTCATCTGGAAACGTTTGCTTAATTTAAATCAACGTTATTCAAAATTACTCTCGGTATTGAGTGGGAAAAAAGTGGCACTTGGCATTAAAAAGCATGCGGCTCTATTTGACTTTGATTTAAATTATGCAAACGCGCCCAGATGAATTATTGTCGCCTTACCTAATCGGGGAGAACAAGCAGCACCTGTTAAGTGGGGAGCGCACTCGGAGTGAACATTTTGTTAATCATGAAAATGACTGTGAACAGGTCAGGACTAATAATTCTTTAAAACAGATTTTACGTCCACCCCAATTCTCAGTTTTACAGAATTTACCCCATGACTTCATCGCTGTTAGATCGCATGAGAACCGTGTCTTCAGTTGCCTATTATAATAATTGGAAAACGCGTCAATAAAGAAAAATAATTGAGAACTATCCAGGACTATCCTAATTGTCATAAAGGGACGTGTCTGTGCCACCCCAATTCCCGGTTCTAGCTTCGCCCCTGCCTTTATCCCCCTGCTTTTATTTCAATCCTGAATCTTAATAATAATAATAATAATAATAAATAAAAAACAACAGCAACAACAATTATTGTTGTTGTTTTTTATTTATTTTATTTTCTTAACAACAACAACAACAATTATTGTTGCTGTTAAGTGTTCTGAGAATGCATAATTTCGTCTATGTACTGTTTATAGGACAAAGGTGGGCCGCGGACATTTTTTAGATTTTCAAGTGGGCCCTGATTTGGAAAAGTTTGGGAACCCCTGGTCTAGAGAATAATATACCAAATGTCTTGGGGGCCATCAGGATGTTTTTTGGCAAATGTGGGGTGAGCTTCGTGGTCTTTTTGGTCAGCAGCAATTTTTGTTTTGCAGCTCTCCCATGGATGTAATTTTGCCCAGTCCTTTTCTTATTGCAGAATTAATTAATTCCGGATCACACCTAAAATACTGTAGTAGTTGAGGATATTTATAGGATAGAGTAGTCGGAAAGAGAATTACCAGATTTCTTTTTCCATGATTTGAATTGCCTGTAATTAATGCAAGCCCAATTCCAAAAAAGTTGGGACGCTGTGTTGAATGTAAATAAATACAGAATGCAAATCTCATAAACCCACATTTTATTCGCAATAGAACATAGACAACATACCAGATGCTGAAAGTGAGACATTTTACCATTTTATGAAAAATACTGGCTTATTTTAAATTTGATGGCAGCAACACATCTCAAAAAAGTTGAGACGAGGCCACATATAACATTATGCAGCATCCCCTCCTCTTTTAACAACAGTCAGCACACGTCTGGGAAGTGAGGAGACCTATTGCTGGAGTTTTGGAAGAGGAATCTTGTCCCTCTCTTGTTTGATGTAGGAATCCAGCTGCTCAACAGTCCTGGGTCTTCTTTGCTGGATTTTTTGTTTTATGATGCACTAAATGTTTTCTACTGGTGAAAGGTCTGGACTGCAGATGGGCCAGTTTATCACCCGGACTCTTTTACTGCAAAGCCATGCTGTTGTGATGGATGCAGTATGTGGTTTAGCATTGTCTTGCTGAAATATGCAAGGCTTTCCCTGAAAGAGATGTTGTCTGGATGGGAACCTATGTTGTTGTAAAACCTCTTTATACTTTTCAGCATTGATTGTGCCTTTTCAGATGTGCAAGCTGCCCATGCCATAAGCTCAAATGTGACCCCATACCATCAGAGATGCAGGCTTTTGAAATATGCGCTGATGACAAGCTGGATGATCCCTCTCCTCTTTAGTCTGCATGACACGGCGTTTGCGGTTTTCAAAAAGAGGTTCAAATTTTGATTTGAATGACTACCGAGCAGTTTTACATTTTGCATTTCAAATGAGCTTTGGCCCAGAGAAGACGGTGGCATTTCTGGATCGTCTTCACATAGTATGACTTGTTCTTTACATGATACCGTTTTTACTTGCATTTGTGAATTGCAAGATGAACTGTATTGACAGACAGTGATTTGTGGAAGCGTTTTTCTCAGCCCATGCAGTGAATTCCAGTACAGAATCATGCCTGTTTTAATTCAGTGCTGCCTGAGGGACCGACGATCATGAGCATCCAATATTGACCTTTGACCTTGTCCCTTGCACACAGAGATTTCTCCGGATTCTCTGAATCATTTGATGACATTATGTATTGTAGATGATGGGAAATTCAAAATCTTCGCAATTTTACATTGAGGGGCATTTTTCTGAAATTATTCCACAATTTTTAGACTCAGTTTTTCGCAGATTGGAGAGCCTCTGCCCGTCTTTACTTCTGAGGGACTCTGCCTCTCTAAAAAGCTCTTTTTACACCCAGTCATGTTACTGACCTGTTTCCAATTAACCCTAATTAGTTGGAAAATGGTCCTTTAGCTGTTTTTTTTTATCAGCACCATTTACTTTTCCAGCCTTTTGTTGCCCCTGTCCCAACTTTTTTGAGAAGTGTTGCTGCCATCAAATTCAAATTGAGCTAATATTTTTTATGAAAAGGCAAAACGTCTCCCATTCAACATCTGATATGTTTTCTATTTTCTATTGTGAATAAAATGTGGGTTTATGAGATTTGCAAATCATTGCATACTGTTTGTATTTACATTTTACACAGCATCCCAACTTTTTTCGAATTGGGGTTGTGCATTAGAGGCTGAAGGTGCAAAAGTAGCTGTGTTTGATATTTAATATAGCAAAGGAAAGGGCGAGGAAGAGACGAGGGGACAATTGGACACGTGTTCAAGGCATTAGTGCTGCTTGCAGAGACAGGGACCAAAATGGGGACACGAGGGTGCAGGCAGGAGGGAATATAACCTGGCCCACTTACTGTGGGCAGCTGTTGCGGGATCAGTGACGTTGGCTGTTGGGTGACATGATGTTTGATGCAGATCAATGTTGAGACAAGGACTCAAAGCTGTCGTAGTGCATTTGGAAAGCTTCCGGAGGGTAGGGGGAACGAGGGAAGGGAAGAAGAGGGCATGTGATTTTATTATCACATTGTCCTTGCTGGTAGAGCATCTGTTATAGGAAGTGCAAACAGACATGGCAAAAAATACATTGGGATTTTAGCAAGATGGAAGGGTGGAGTGAGGGTAAGGAGGAAGAAAAGGACATAGTCTTCGGGAAGTGAATTGCCAGATATGTTCCTCCGTGACTTGATTTGGCTGGAATGAATATGTTGAAGGCAGGAGGAACCAAAGTTGCTCTGTTTGATTTTGTATCATGGCGAAGGAAGAGGAGAGGAAAGGACGAGGGGACAGCAGGATGCGTGTGCTTAAGGATGTCAGTGCAGCCTGCAGAGACACTGACGAAAGGGGGACTTCAAGAGGCTGAAAAGATCAGAAATCGATAATGACTTATGATCCGGACTTCTCACACTTTTCTTTACTCAGGGGTTGAAACCATGCATGTTTTTCATGATCATTTAAATTGTTTAAATGAAATAAGATCATTTGAACCATCTTTTTCCAATTCCATTGCTTCCAACCCCGTGTCAAGAAAAGCGGTTTCCAGTTACTAGTGGTGAAATTCACCATAATACACTTGAAACTGATAAACCTCCATGCAGAATGGCTTCAATTTCACGCGTGAATGTCTTCCATAGTTGATTGAATAATTGCTGACTACAGCAGGGGAACGTAAATATGCCACTAAAACTCATGCTGAAGGCGTGAGAATTGACAGGTATGCATTATTAATTAAAATAATACCACACCTGATAATGTTTAGAGTTTTCAGACTTTATGTAATGGTAGTTTAAATGAATGATTTAAAACAGGTCAAGAATTAGGGTATTCGTGCTCATTTTAATTAAAAAGGAGAGACTGGCAACACCTGATGGTCCTAAGGATTTTTGGAGTCAAGTAAAGTCAATTTTATTAAGATTTAAAGCAGGTCATGACCAATCATTATTTTTAAGGGATGGTTTGCGCGTCCTCTATTTCCGATTCACCAGCCGCCACTGTTTAAAAACTACTTTTCGTGTTTTCTCATGTTATACGTAATTCTCCAACTTTAAAGTTAGTTTGATGATCTGAAGTATTTATGCGCAACAAATTTGCATTGTATGAATCCGGAAGGGGGTCAAATACTTTTTCACAGCATTGTTGTTTGGCTGGTAACCATGGCATGGAGTATCCAGATAGTCTATTTCATGAAGTAATGGAGGCAATCAGTGTCTTTCTTTGCTTCAGTCCAGCAAGGGAACAGAGAAGCTACTTTGGGAGAAAGGAAAGTTGATTAAGGAGCTCTGTACTTCGCAGCTATAGTGTTTGTATAATCATTTCTACACCATAGTTTTCCGATAAATTGCGAAGGCTATCTTTACCATGGAGCTAATGAGATATCTAAGGAAAGGACATCTGATTTTTCTCAAACAAGACACAACGTTACTTCAAAATCTCCCTGCAACTTTTCCTTGACCAATATTAATGTTTTCAACTGAAGTCAAGGAAAAGTTTATCGGAAAGGAAAAAGCCTGCATGTTTAAGACAATTTCGATGTATCCAAGATCGTTAGGAAAGGCTCAAGGGGTCGACTAGTCAAATCAGGGGAGTGACTCTGTGGACTGGGTCAAATGGCCGTTCTCAGTCCGGATTGAATACCCTTGTTCTGCAGTGAACAGAGATAATTCAAGAAAAAGAAAATAAATAAATGAATAAATAAATACATAGATAGATAGTAGCTATAAAACATGTTCATCCTTTGCTATGGTTGTTGCACTTTCTGCTTTGTTGGTTTTGCGATTAATGAATTTATCTTTGTATTTTCCAGGTTTTCTGACGTCTTTGAGGAGGCTGTCTAGAAACTCTGTTTATGTGCTGTTAATTTTTACATCCCTTGTGCAAGTCAATGGCTTCATCGGAATGATCACCTTTAAACCGAAATTTATGGAGCAAGTCTTTGGCCAGTCTCCTTCGAAGGCTATCTTCTTAATAGGTTTGTTATTTATTATCTCTCTTTAACAGAATTTTCACCTCTA
Organism: Gymnothorax reevesii; assembly: GCA_029721435.1. Taxonomy (NCBI): domain Eukaryota; kingdom Metazoa; phylum Chordata; class Actinopteri; order Anguilliformes; family Muraenidae; genus Gymnothorax; species Gymnothorax reevesii. Next base: position 44,586,073 of record CM056579.1, read on the forward strand.
ACCTCCAAAGCACATTACTCTCTTCTCAGCTTCAGACATCTTTACCGTGATTTAATCCGAGAAGTGTTCTGGACTGTTGCAAGACCCAGTGCTGCTATGCCCTTCAATTTATTTATTCCTATTCTGAGTAGATATGAATGCTGTTGTTGGTTTGATCAGCAGTCTGAACAGCAGTTCCTTACAGCTCTCAGAAAAGTTTATTGTGAACCACCTTTTTGCATGGAAAATGTGGTAAAGTCTGAATTTCCCTCAACTTCTGGTACAATGCAGCCTAAGCATGCCTTTGGAGAATAAACCATTCGCAAAGAACCATCCTGCTTCCCTTTTGCGAAAGTTCATCTGTTGACCGGCAAACTAGGTGATGTGTCTGTATAAACATGTGACTGAGAGTAATTGCATTTTACAGTATAGTCTAAAAAACACACCTTTGAACTCAAAATGATATTTTAAAATTCAAACACAATCTTATCACAATGATCCTCAGATGGAAAGCTCTGTCTCACTTTGCTATATTTTCTGACAACGGATTTAATCTTGGTCTATATATTTTATGTCTCTTCATTTGTCATTGTGCTAATGCAAATGATAAAACTCTGAATATCTTTACCACAGAAAATTTATCGGCAGATATTTTAGCTTATATTAGAGATCTAGATTTAGATTTAGTAGCATTCCTTAACGTGTAGGGTTTTGTACTCATAAAAGAACGACTTTAAGAGGGTAGATTGTTTCCGGCTGTCTTTTATCACAAAACAACGTACGGTTGTGTACTGTAGTTGCTGGCATTTTGAGTCCCCCCATGTTCTAAATTAGGCATTATTTAATTATAACCTTTCATTGTTTTGTCCTCACCAGGCTCCATGAATCTACCTGCAGTTGCCATTGGAATTATTGTTGGAGGGTTTGTGATGAAGCGGTTCAAGCTGAAGATTTTGGGGGCAGCAAGAATGTCTGCTGGGGCCTCATTATGTTCTTTTCTTTTACTCATCACACACTACTTTCTGCAGTGTGACAACGCGCAAGTGGCTGGACTTACTGTATCTTATCAGGGGTAAATGTAATTTGCCCTGCTGTATTTGACCTACATTCTCTTGTTTACAGTGACTAATTCAAAACGTTCACATGTTGAATGGGAACAGGGTGTTTCTTGATGAAAATGATGGCACCTTTTAAATTTAATATGAAGATATCCTTAAACCTATGTCTGTGTCATCATTTTTCCTAAACTGAAGCAGAAAACAAAAGATGAAAGAAGATGAATCATTCTGAAAGTTTATTCGTATGAGTATTTTTATGCACTCTCAAGTCCTGTTTGTTTGCTTATTTGTTCCTCCAAACTGATATTATCCTCCAGTGCTGTGGAAAAATGTTAGCACCGCTCCCGATTTCTTCTATTTTTGCACATTTGTCACAGTTAAATATTTCAGTCCAACAAACCAATTTTCATAATAGGCAAAGATAACCCGAGGCAATGCAAAATTGTTGAATGATTTATTGTGGGGAAAAAAGCTATCCAACCCTATCTGGCCTTATGTGGAAAAAGTAATTGCCCTCTTAGTTACTAAATCAGCCAATTAAACAAATGTAATTGATAACTATGATCAGTTTCACTGGACACATCCAAGCATGTCTACTGCTAGCCCTGTTTATTCTAAACAATATGTAAATACAACCTGTCAGGCAATCCTAAGTCAGAAAAAAGCAGCATATTATGCCACGGTCTAAAGAAATTCAAGTAGAGATGAGAAACGACGTTGTGATATGCTGCAATACAAAAACCACTGCTGACCAAAGGGAAATTAAAGGCTTGTCTCACTTCTGCTAAAAATCATCCTGCTGACCCCCAAGACTTTTGGGATAATGATTTGTCAAACTGATTTGTCAAAAGTGGAATTTTTTTTTTTAATGGGTCCCTTCACATCTAGTGAAGAGCTAAAGCAGCATTCCACAATGAGTACATCAAACCAACAGTCAAACACATTGGTGGTAACGCGATGGTTTGGAGTTGATTCATGACACGGGCAACTTGCCCTAATTGATTGAACCATGAAATCTACCCCCCACCTGATGGAAAATGTCCTGCTATCAGTTCGGTTTTGCTGCAGAACAATGATCCAAAGCATGCAATGCCACTTCTGAATGGCTCAATAGAAACAAAAATGAAGGTTTTGGAGTGGCCTAGTACTAACTATAATCCAGATGAGGTGCTGAGGAATCACCTTAAACATGCAGATCGTATGAGAAAACCCTTCTATGTGGCTGAATTAAAATAAATCTATTCATCCACAGCAATATAAAAGACGCATTACCACTTATTGCTAATGTCTGATTGAAGTTGTTGCTGCTAAGTCTGGCATAACCAGTTAATAGGTTTAGGGGGGAAATTATTTTTTCAGATGGATGACAGAGGTTTTCAATATCTCTTTTCCTGCAATAAATGAATTCATCATTTAAAATCTGCCTTTTGTATCTTTTCACACTCTCTATGCCTTAAATTTAGATCAATTGTATGATCAGAAACATTTAAATATGACAAATGAGCAAAAATAAAAGAAATCGGGCTAGGGGAAAATACTTATTCCTAGCACTTTATATAAAAGCCACTTCTGTGGAAATGCTTTAATAATTGTCTGTGGAGAAATAAAGCCCCTTAGAATAAGAGTCCTCTAACACATTTTTTTATTTATCATTTTTCATTTTGGACCACAATTGCACTGAACAATTTATGCGTGCTTGAACGTGGAAGATATGGCCCACTTATTGCTTAGTTCTGGAACGACTGAGTTAATCCCATATCGCACGAAATAGATTGACCACATAGGAATAATTTCACAATTAGAACTTGAAAAAAGGGCAATTTGGAGTCAAACCACTTTTGTTCTCAGGGGCTCAATTAACATTGCTGTTACCAAAGTTGTCTTTAGTAGCATTATTTTTTCGGACGGATCATAATTGATAAAACTTTTATTGTCTGGCATTTGATAAAAATGCACTTCATGAGAGTAGTTTATGTTTTGTGCAGTAATTGAGTTAAATAATCTGTCTGATAGGCTAAAACAAGTGTCATACCAGCAAGAGAGCCTGCTGTCTTCGTGCAACATGAACTGTTCATGTTCACTCAAACACTGGGATCCCGTGTGCTCCTCTGGTGGGGTCACATATGCTTCCCCTTGTCTTGCTGGGTGCCAAAGCTCCAGTGGTGTGGGTAAAGGCATGGTAAGTTTGACTTTTCAGAATGACCTTAAGAATCGGAAACAGATGTCTGTAAATGATCGCTACTACAAATATTGGCTATGTGAACATAGACTGTATAAAAAGATGGACGAAGCAACCGTGACGTCACCCCTTGGTTTCTGCATGCCACTCAGGAAGCCTCGATTTTGGCAATTTGAACAGCGCCATTTTGTTATTTTGAAACCGGATGTGATTTCTATTGGACGAGAGTGATTTCTATTGAATTGAAGATCTGAGCGTATCTGAGAAGGACCAGTGGATAGCAACACCCCATAAAGCATATTCAGCTTTATCCCTTATTCTAGTCTATTTGGAACCATAATTTACAAAAATGAACATCATAATATATCGAAGGAGACTTGAAAGGTATGATAGGTACCGAAAAATAATTTATCATTTTCTCATAGACTTCTATAGCAATGAAACTTTTCTGCAACCACTGACGTCGCCATCTGCTGGGCATTAAATAATATGCAGTTTTCAGAGATTTCTGCATGGGCTTCACTTTTCAGACCCGGGTGCTGCGTCCATCTTTTTAAACAATCTATGTTTGTGATGCTTTTGGCATTTTGTTTTTTCTTGAGATTGACACTGATTGATACAATCATGTGGTGATTTCCAGAGCTGGTTCTCTGTCGTTACCAGCAGCCATCCCACAGTCTGTACATGCCCGAGAGGCTTCTCATAATAGCATAACAGTTACCCCTGCCACATTGGATAATTTTAGCATGTTTGTGAATAACACGCCTGCAATTCGGGCCATAACTGTTTGGCCCCTTTGAAGCTCTACAACACTCCTCATCCCACCTTGGAGACCTTCTGAGCAGAATACTGCTAGTTAGACCTCCTTTTTTTGCAGACACAAGGCGCTAATTGGCATTCAAATAAATGGGAATAACCTATGAAGATGCTTGTGTTACTGAGACCCAGAACTTCAAAATTAAAGCCACATTGCCCACCCGTTTTGTTTACTTTACTACTTTACTGACTATCGGGTTAAATGGGGCTGCATTGCTATTCATAAGGATTAGCAATGCAGCCCCATTCAATCCGACACCTTACATTCATGGCATTATTTTTCCACTTTCTTGGAACTTTCCGGTTGCGGTGCAGGAGCTATGATATCGGGCTCCGTGCGTGCATGCGTCCGTCAACACATTTTGCTCTTTATCATCAACGATTTCAGATACAGGCTCCTAATTTTTACTGGACCCGCATCTCATAAAGCCCTACAAATGACATGCCTAAAGGTGACCTTGGCCAATTTTTTCAAGGTCACTGGCCTCAAAATATCCCCAAAAACTTCGACACTTTGCTTTATCTCTTCAACTATTTCAGTTACAGGATCCTAATTTTTACTGGACATGCATCTCATAAAGTCCGACAAATGATGTGCCTAAAGGCGACCTTGGCCTATTTTTCCAAGGTCACTGGCCTAAAATATCACCAAAAAGCGACATTTTGCTATATCTCATCATCATCTCATAAAGGCCTACAAATGGCGTGCCTATAGGTGACCTTGGCCTATTTTTTCAAGGTCTCTGGCCTGAAAATATTACCCAATTTGCTTTATCTCATCAACATTTTCAGTTACGGGCTCCTAATTAGCTCCCTCCGCCGGAATGGCACAGTGCATGCTTTCATCAACAAAAACTTTGACATTTTGTTTATCTTAAAGGCGGGAGCTTCTGGGGCCGCCAGGGCCCCATATTTCTTGATAAAATCATTTTAATCATTCTCTTATTCTCTTATTATCTCCTCTGGGTTTAATCAGGGTTGATCTGGATGTGAATATTTTTTGTCATATGTTTTATAAATTGTAAGTGTTGTATGATTCATTGTTTTACTGACATGGGGAAAAACCCTCATGTTGGGTGTTAGCATGTTGTTTTTCTACATGTGAAGAGTATGGATGTTGTGAACTACAAAAATAGTCCCTTTGACAAAATGAGCGTGGGGAACTTATAATCTCTGCTATTTCAATTCACGTAGTGTTTTCATATGCCTAAATTGTATTTTCAAAATGAAGTTCCCATATGCGAAAATTTGGAATATCACATTCTGTTTTGTTTTGTTGGAATTTTCATTTACATTTGAACAATCCCAGTCACATTCAGCATCCTTGAATGAGATATCTTCTTATCACATGAATATTTTACTTCATGGTCAAAATGCCAGATTCACCCATGAAATTGTGATCACATGGAATTTCTTTGTGATGTTGCCTTGGCTCTCAAAATAATGCCTAAAGTATCTGATTTATCATGTCTGCTCTGCCCTTTCAGGTTTTTCACAACTGCTCTTGCGTGAACACATGGCCTGTCCCTACTGCCAATTCTTCTGCAGTCTTGGGACAGTGTGCACGCCAGAACTGTGAAAGCATATTCAGATACTACATGATTGTATCAGTGATAGGCTCTTTTATCTCTGCCTGTGGGGGCACACCTGGTTACATTGTTCTGCTCAGGTAAGATCCAGCACAACTGCAAAGGTGAACTTGGTCATGGATTCAATTCTGTTTTGATTTATTTATTAGGCGAGTGGCTGTGTGCATGTTGTAGTGAATGAGAAACTGCAATTGCTTCATATTCACAAATACTCTGCGAGGAAAATACACTGTCTCACTGTCTGTCTGAAAAATAAGTGTTAAGATTCAAATAAGCAAATAGTCAAGACTGAATCACTATTGCAGTGATGAGAATGTTTTTGCAAGCAATAATTTGTTTAATCCTGACTGTTACAGTGTGTAAATTCTCATTTCTTGAACAATTTTGTCAGACAACGTGTCTCATAGTCATTGAAAAGATGTTAATGTGTTTTAAGAGGGGCAAGTTATTCCCTGCATAAAGCAAAGAAAACGCCCAAGGAAATTGCTGAAATCACTAGAATTGGGACATTAACTGTCCAAAAATTTATTAAAACCTGGAAGGATAGTGGTGAATTGTCAACTTCGCGGAAGAAATAAGTTGGAGACTGATCCTGATCAGAGATCACTACAATGCTCGATGAAGTCTCATCATAAAAAAATTAACTGCAAAATTCATGGCTACATTTAATTATAAAGGAAAGAGCATTTCCACATGCATGATGCAACAAGAACTTGGAGGATTGGGACTTAACCACTGTGTGGCCAAAAGAAGGCCACTTGTTAGTTAGGCTAATTGGGGGAAAAAAAACTAGTTCAATTTGTGCGTGAGCATAAAGGTTGGGCTTAGGACCAATGGAAAAATGTAATGTGATCTCATGAGTCCAGATTTACCCTAGTCTAGAGTGATGGGCACGTCAGGGGTATGAAAGGAAGCCCATGATGCAATGCACCTGTCATGCATAGTGCACATTGTACAAGCCTCTGAAGGCAGTCTTATGATCTGGGGTCAGGTTGCTGCAGTAGTTCAAGTCTAGGCTCAGCACTGATTTACAGCATTAAAATGAATTCAGCAAATTACCTGAATATACTGAGTGACCCATCAATGGATTTTTTAATCTCTGATGGCACAGGCATATTCCAGGATGATGATACCAAGGTTCAATCGGGCTCAAATTGTGAAAGAGCGGTTCATCCAGCATGAGGAATCATTTTCACTCATGAATTGGCCAGTGTAACGGTTGTGCTTTGTGCACAGTTCAGATGCACGGAGGACAGGAAGTTAAGGACTGGACTCAGGTGCAAGAATAGACTTGGTTATATTTATTATGCCTACTGCGCATCAGAAGGCACAAACGTTGCAACACAAAACAAAATGGAAACAAGGTTGCTTAGTACTATTAGTAATACAGATTCTGGGCTTTAGCTGCCGTAACAATGTATTACAAATAGGTAAACAAAAATGGAAATCAGGTGCCTTTAAATAAAGTGCTGGTATAAAACAAATAAACAGCACTTAGAGTTTGAGAATAATGCACGCAACACGCAGAAAATAAGTCTATACAAGACTAGAAATACAACACAGGCATGTGTAGACAAGACTGCAACGACAGTGCGAAGCTTGGTCAGCACACTGCTGCCGCACATTGGAAATGAACAACAGGTGCTGGTGATAATTGAATAATTAGGCAAAGTTCAGGCTTGGTCTTAGTCAACTGGTGAGGCAGACGGCCGGAAGCGTGGCCTTACAGCTGATCCAGGCCTTAACCAGTTGAAAGTCTTTGGGATGAGCTGGAGAAGGTTTAACAGAGTGGTTTAACTCACCAATCATCAATAAATTATCTTGGCTAAAAATGAATCCAACTCCGATTGGAAATAAATCCTGTTGCATTGTATAAGATTGTCAAATGAATACCACAATGAATCTGCACCATGATCAATGCAAAAGGTAACCCAACAAAATGTTGTGAGGTGCAAATTTCTTTTTTTTTTTTTTTTTTGGAAGGGCAGTGTATTTTAATGCCATTAATGTTTGTATTTACAGGTAACGAGCTCAATGTAACCAGTGTGTTTTGTCACCATTTTTACTGTGAGTTCAATTCCATGCATCAGCACAAGGAGTATTGATGATAATAATAATCATTACCTGTGTTCAGGTCAATTCCTCAGGAACTGAAATCCCTGGCCATTGGCATGCACATCTTGATTGTCAGAACCTTGGGTAAGATGTTTTTTTTTTAAAATCAGCTTTTCACATGATTGGTGAGATGTTCAAAATAGCATAAATTTAATTGCGCTCTTAATGGACAATTTTGTCAGTTATGTATTTATTTTTGTGGCAACTGTTTGTAACAGGTGGAATTCCTGCTCCTATATATTTTGGGGCGATGATTGACAACACATGCCTGAAGTGGGGCTCCAAACGATGTGGTGGGCGAGGTGCATGTAGACTGTATGACTCTGATGCTTTCCGGTGAGTGTTATCCTTATACAAAACCCAAAACCAGTGAAGTTGGCACGTTGTGAAAATCGTAAATAAAAACAGAATACAATGATTTGCAAATCCTTTTCAACCTATATTCAATTGAATACACTGCAAAGACAAGTTACTTAATGTTCTAACAGGTAAACTTTGTAATTTTTTACAAATATTAGCTCATTTGGAATTTGATGCCAGCAACATGTTTCAAAAAAGCTGGCACAAGTGGCAAAAAAGACTGAGAGAGTTGAGGAATGCTCATCAAACACTTATTTGGAACATCCCACAGGTGAACGGGCTAATTTGGAACAGGTGGGTGCCATGATTGGGTATAAAAGCAGCTTCCCTGAAATGCTCAGTCATTCACAAACAAGGATGGGGCGAGGGTCACCACTTAGTGAACAAATGCGTGAGCTGATTGTCGAGCAGTTTAAAAACAACATTCCTCAACGAGCTATTGCAAGACATTTAGGGATTTCATCATCTACGGCCCGTTATATTGTCGAAAGGTTCAGAGAATCTGGAGAAATTACTGCACGTAAGCGACAAGGCCGAAAACCAACATTGAATGCCCGTGACCTTTGATCCCTCAGGCGGTGCTGCATCAAAAACCTACATCAGTGTGTAAAGGACATCACCACATGGGCTCAGGAACACTTCAGAAAACCACTGTCCGTAACTTAAGCTACATCTGCAAGTGCAAGTTAAAACTCTACAATGCAAAGCGAAAGCCATTTATCAACAGCACCCAGAAACGCCGCCGGCTTCGCTGGGCCCAAGCTCATCTAAGATGGACTGATGCAAAGTGGAAAAGTAATCTGTGGTCTGAGGAGTCCACATTTCAAATTGTTTTTGGAAACTGTGGACGTCGTGTCCTCCGGACCAAAGAGGAAAAGAACCATCCGAACTGTTATAGGCGCAAAGTTCAAAAGCCAGAATCTGTGATGGTATGGGGGTGTATTAGGGCCCAAGGCATGGGCAACTTACACATATGTGAAGGCACCATTAATGCTGAAAGGGACATACAGGTTTTGGAGCAACATATGTTGCCATCCAAGCAACGTTTTTTTTCATGGACGCCCCTGCTTATTTCAGCAAGACAATGCCAAGCCACATTCTGCACGTTACAACAGCATGGCTCCGTAGTAAAAGAGTCCGGGTACTAGACTGGCCTGCCTGTAGTCCAGACCTGTCTCCTATTGAAAATGTGTGGTGCAGTATGAAGCGTAAAATACGACAACAGAGACATCAAGCAAGAATAGGAAAGAGTTCCACCTGAAAAGCTTCAAAAATTGGTCTCCTCAGTTCCGAAACTTTTACTGAGTGTCGTTAAAAGGAAAGGAGATGTAACACAGTGGTAAAAAGGCCCCTGTGCCAACTTTTTTGCAATGTGTTGCTGCCTTTAAATTCTAAGTTAATGATTATTTGCAAAATTAAAATAAAGTTTCTCAGTTTGAACATTAAACATCTTGTCTTTGCAGTGCATTCAATTGAATATAAGTTGAAAAGGATTTGCAAATCATTCTATTCTGTTTTTATCTACGATTTACATAACATGCCAACTTCACTGGTTTTGGGTTTTGTACTATATGATGCAGACTAGGGCTCTAGTTGCCCAAGTCTTGGGCAATTTGGTCTGTGATTTTATTTTGTGCTTGAAATATGTACGTCTGAAGAAAAGAGCAAATTAGATTTTTTTTTTTTTATTATTTATTCATATTTATTCATTTATTCGTTTATTTATTTTTAACATTCATTTCCCAAAAAAAGAATTTTGCGTAACTTTTGTTTTCCTCAGAAAAAATCCAGGGAGTTGACTTTTGCTCTGTACGAAGTAGAAAATAATAAATGTGTATGATTTAATTCCACTTCGTGATGCAGGAATTCTTTCTTGTCTGTTTTTCTGTAGAAATGTGTTTTTGGGCCTGATCTATGGTTTATATTCTACATCATTCTTGCTGTGGGGAGTTCTCTATTCAAGACTGGTGAAAAGACACAAGAAACTTGCTCTGCGGAAGCCAGCCAAAACCTGCGAACAGGAAAATAGTACAACGAACAATGTTAATGGAAACACCATTTCCCAGGCAAATCTCAAGAATGATATGGAGCCAGCGAGTGAGAGTGCTGTATGAGGCAGGTCTGCATCTGCTCTCAATATGCAGTGTTTTTTGCCACAATTTCTTCCAAACATAACATAGTGCTTCTGTTATATGGTACCTTCTCACCCTTAAACTGTCATATTACAAATGTCATCCCCGGGCTGTATTTAGGCCATTGCCTCCCTACTTTGCCTTCTTTTGCTGTAATTTTATTCAGTATTAAAAAGCCATACTGCCCATTTTCCATTTAAAACAAGGCAGTTCTCTGCTTCATCTGGATTCTGGATAGGTTCTAACGCCAGACTGCTGTAGTGCCTTGGTAGTCAAATTGGCATCTGAGATTGCCTTTTCGAGAGAGAGAGAGAGAGTGTGTGTGTGTGGGTTTTTTTTTTTTTTGTCCGTGATGGAGCCATTGAATGAGTTATATGGAGATTTTTAATTCAGCTGGACTACCGTCCAGTTGAGTTCACTGCATACTGAACCATCTGCTGTCATCCCTCATGCCTTGTTCCTCGTCTGTTAACGTCATGAAGTTAAGACTCTTACACCTACAGTCGTTAACGGCTTTTGGCAGAACTTCATACGCTGCATCAATACACCACAGACCAGTTAAGTATTGCATTTCAGCCCGATCTGACTCAAAATGGCTGAACAGTTCCCTACATACTACTTTGAGTTGACCAACTGTAGTCCAGTTGAGTTCGGCTACCCTGGTAGCTCTAGTTTCCGCTCGTATTTTATCATGATTTTAAACTGTACATCTTGAAAAATCCAGTGGACAGAATAATGTGCGTTATAGAAATGGGAGGAGTCAGTAAAGTTTCAGTATCAGTCTTGGATTTGGAGCTTCATTAAGACTGGTCAGCTATGAGAAAGTCCCTCAATATTCAGGCGTTGTGTTCAACTTGGTACACATCCTCAATTATATGCATTTCACATGACATCGAACACCACCCAATACTTTTCTTATATTAACCCTCTCTTTTCCTTGTCTCTTGAACTACAAACCTGCATATGAATACCGCAATAAAGCAAAGACTTTGTTGTCTCCATACTCAGATTCTCGGCACATAATATTAATGGTGAATGATTAGATGATTTGTATTACTTTTTAGGAAGAATTTAGCCATAAAAAAATTACAATGAAAAGGGGACCAGATATTAAAGGTTTTTCTTATAAAGGAAGAAACTTTTGTTTTTTCCCCCTTGCTGGAAGATAGACAGTCATATTGATCAACATGCTTTGGACTATAACTTGGGTTGTAAAACAGATACAGAAATAGAGTGGCAGACAGACATACATTTCTTCTCTGTAATGGTTGTAATGGTTAAAAGTAACATTAATACATTTATGTTATTTTTATCATTAGCGGAACCATTAATGTGTTGTCTGATCCATGCAAAACTGTCAAACAGTACAATGAACTGTATCATGCCTAATTCCAAAGCTGCTCGTTTTTATGAGTTTTTGATATTACAAATTTTTTTATTTGTCACGGGTCTCTCCTGGCTGGTTCTTGGTTTCCCCACGGCTCCCCTCTGTAGAAAATGTTGAAATTGTCCCATTGAACATGTCGTTCATTATTTATGAAAACTTCTGTATTTTAAATGTGGACCCATCAGATCACTGAAAATTTTTCAACTGAGAGCAAGCCCGTCTCGGATTTGCACAAGCCAATAGAATTTTGTGGCTTTTCTGGATGTTGTTGATATTTCAGTTTGGTTTTGCTCGTTACCATCTTTTGCATTTGCAGATACAACAAGTTTGCCGACAATTTCCTTAAGTAGCCACAAGTCACAGTGACTATTCATTTAAGAATCATGCCAGTTTCTAAGGCAGAGTCGTCTGGGGACTCAGATTAAGGCATTCACTATAAGTTTGTGGCCGTGCATTTTAAGCACATAAATTTCTCAAGATACTGTGAATCTGTTATTATACCCCAGGGGTATAGAGTATAAATCAAAGAATTCTGTCCGTCCGTTTGTCCAACCGCACCAGTTTGTCCAACTGATTTCTCAAAAACCGCTCATCAGATTGTTTTTGAATTTCAGTCTTGCAATGACTTCATGAAGAGGTGCACTGCCAAGTTTCATGAAAATGACATGATTTTTTTCAAAAATTTCTTTTATTTTCCAAATTTTGAGCTTAGAAAATTTTCCACTGCAAATGTTGTCTGATTTTTCAAAAACTGCTTATCAGATATTTTTTTTTCATCCAAAAAAATATGCCATAATCTTTTTGGTGTACAAGGGTAGAGTGTATTGGTGAGCTGTGCTCACTTTTTCACTTGTTATATAGCGGACTGAAGATGGTGAAATTCCTAAATTGGAGCGCATCAAGTAAAAATTGACATTTCATGACACTTTGTGACTTTGAGTTAAAGGCTGTTTAAGTTGGGCACTTTTTACTTGATCCTGCGGTAGCGGTTTACATCGTACATGATTCCATTGAAACTAATAGGTGAATGACTCTAATCATCAAATACTTCATGGGCACATACAACAAACTATAGCAAAAAGTCAAAGAAGTCCGAGTGTGGAGAAATGTCATTTTTTTTTCTTAATGAACTCACAAATGCCCCTAGTCATGCATGCAGTTGCATTGTTCCTCAACTGTTTGCATAATTGTGCACACAGCATTACACACATTTGTGGACCTCAAACCATCCTTGCCCTTAAAACACAAGCCTCTCATGGATGCCTGATTTATAGCCAATAATGATCACATTAACTCTTACCCATTAACCTGGTTACCTGTGGAATATTCCAAACAGGGTATTTTTTGAAAGTTCCTCAACTTTCTTGGCGTAACACTGCCCCTATTTGGAATGTTTACAGGCATCAACATTGGGAATAGCATACATTTATAAAGATCAATAAAGATGATACAGTAAGACCTTTTATTATAATTTGTTTGTACTGTTTTTAAATGATATTGGTGAGAGAGAATTTTCAAATTACTGCTTTTATTGGCTTATTTTACCATTTCCTAACATCCTTGTAATTGGGGTTGCACTTATGATGTGTAATTTTGGACTTGCATATACACAAACGTACAGATTTTTCTGGACCCTGCAGTGTAATGTAACGTTGTTACTTATGAACATGTTCCCATTACAACTAGTTACAGCTTGCATATAAACCATTTCTGGAGTAAATTATCATATACATTGTGTGTACAATACTGGGCATATTGGACTTCCTGAATTATATAGATGTGTGTGTGAGGATGAATCAAGAGCATTTTAATGTATTGTGATTGACATTTTTTTTTTTCTTGGATTATAATGTTTCATCTCCTGAAAGGTCTTCGGGATTTCACCGGCCATATTCTTCGGTCTTGTGTTCATAAAAACTGCACATACTTCATGCAATATTCCAGTATGAGGTTTGCATTGCTTTACTTTTTTAAACCATATTTGTGTTATTTTATCCTCTATATGGTGACAAATTGTTTGCGATTTCAATATTTTGATTGATATGTTTTGTATTGCCTCTAATAACAGAAATTTTGAATCTATGATCACAGTGTATGTATTCATAAAATATTGTTTTACCTAGTTTTTTATTCATGTGGTTCATATAAACAACAGTGATGATGGCAGTGAAAAATTTTGCCTTGTCCTGGATGTTTTTACTCAGGGTCAAGATAAAGTTTCATAGTTCTTGCTAACCGTCAAGGGCTTGTGTAATGCTATTTTTCTTTGCATTTTCAACAACACTTATTCAGTCCTCATTTGTAGCAGGTGCAGTATCTTAATTCCAACTGCGGGTGGTGGTATTTTACTATTGTTGCACAAATGTTAACTAAAGCTAGGCAATTTTTTTTTTGCCCTTGGTGTCCAAGAGAAGATTTACCAAGTGAGCACTCTGGAATTCTGTGCAGTTTTTAAAAAGAACTGATGTCTAAAAATGTGTATGCTCATGTAATTGGTAGATCAAAATTGGCACTTAATGCAAGGGTTTTTTCTCTTTTTTTTGGCAATTCAAAAACCATTGAGGATACTGTACAAATAAACCAAATGTGTGATGATTGTTTATGATTAAAGTCTTTGCTCCTACAGTGCCGCGAAAAAGTATTTGCCCCCTTCCTGATTTCTTTTTTTTTTTTTTTGCATATTTTTCAGACTTAAATATTTCAGATCCATCGAACAAATTTTAATATTAGACAAAGATAACCGAAGTAAATACAAAATGGAGTTTTTTTAAACAATTTCATTTATCTAGGGAAAAAAGCTATTCCAACCTACCCAACCCTATGTGAAAAAAGTAATTGCTCCCCTTGTTAAATCATGTATAAACTGTGATTAACCAAATTTTTTTTTAGTTCAATTTCACTAGCCACTCTCAGGCATGATTACTGCCAGACCTGTTGAATCAAGATGAATCAAGAAATCACCTAAATAGAACCTGTCTGACATAGTAGGCTAAATGATCTCAAAAAGAAACAAATAATGCCGCAATGTAAAGAAAATCAAGAACAGATAGGAAACAAAGTGATCTATCAGTCTGGAAAGGGTTACAAAGCCATTTCTAAGGCTTTTGGACTCCAGTGAACCGCGGTGAGAGCCATTATTATCCATTATTATCCAAGAGCGCATATACAACTCATCCAGGAGGCCACAAAAGAACTCAGAACAACATCTAAACATCATCTGCAGGCCATACTTGCCTCAGTTAACCCTCTATTATACAAACCCATTTTCAATTGTGTTAAAATTATTTCCCTATGCAAAAATGTTTACTTTGGGCCATTATTTGAAAAACAGTAGATAAAAAAATTTTGACACATTTGGCCCACCTTTCCAAATTGTAGCAAATCTGCTACATTGGGTAATAATGCTAATGAAACAAGTGTCTGCCACTCACATGGCAATATCCCCCGCCGCCTCAATTTTATGTGTCCGTACAGACGGACGGATGTACGTACGAACGTACAGACGAACGGAGCCCAATGCTATATCCCCCACTTCGCACTAATCGCATGGCGGGGGATAAAAATTAAAGTGACATACCATTCAAGTTATTCTCAAATGTTTATTTGGCAATAAGAAACAACCAACAGGGTGTCCAGGCTGTTAATCCTATTACTTCATGTAGCAGATATGCTATGCTGGTTAATAGTGGGATAAAGTCAGTGTTCATGATTCAATAATAAGAAAGACTGGCAAAAATGATATCCATGGGAGAGTTCCAAGGCGAAAACCACCGCTTACCAAAAAGAACAGAAAGGCTCGTCTCACATTTGCTAAAAAACATCTTGATGATCCCCAGGACTAAAGGGAAAATATTTGTTTCGACCGAGGAGATAGAAATTGAACTTTTTGGAATTTGTATGTGCTTATACATCGGGTGTAAAACTAGCACAGCATTTCATAAAAAGAACATGACACCAACAGTCAAACATGGTGGTGGTAGTGTGATGGTCTGGGGCTGCTTTGCTGCTTCAGGACCTGGACAACTTGCCGTAATTGATGGAACCAGAAATTCTGCTCTCTACCAGAAAATGGGAGGGAAGGAGAATGTCCAACCATCAGATTCTGACCTCAAGCACACCTGGGTTATGTAGCAGGATAATGATCTAAAACACACTAGCAAGTCCACCTCAGGAATGGCTTAAAAATCCAAAATGAAGGTTTTGGAGTAGCTAGTAAAAGTTTGGACTTAAATCCAGTTAAGATGCTGTGGCATGACCTTAAACACGCTGTTCATCCTTGAAAAGCCTCCAATGCGGCTGAATTAAAACAATTCTGCAAAGAAGAGAGGGCCAAAATTCCTCCACAGCGATGTGAAAGACTCATTGCCAGTTATCGCAAACGCTTGATTGCAGTTGTTGTCGCCTAGGGTGGGTTTAGGTTTAGGAGGTAATTACTTTTTCATGTAGGGCCAGGTAGGTTTGGATAGTATTTTTCCCTTAACAAATAAAATCATTATTTAAAAACTGCATTTTGTAATTACTCGGGTTAACTTAGTCTCATATTAAAATTTGTTTGATGATCTAAAACATTTATGTGTGAGAACTATGAAAAAAAGAAAAAATCAGGAAGGGGCAATACTTTTTCACAGCACTGTATATCTACTATATGTCTGAAAAAAGAAATCTGTATAATTTCATCTTCTTGTGTATGATAAAGTATTACAGTTGTAAGGTACACGTCTGAGTATAAATTTGTTAAGCTATGTTTGGAATGTATTTGTATTTTTGTAATTCTCTTTGATTTTACAGGAAATCTTATACTCTGCAAAAAGTGGTTAAAACCCTAGTCACACTAGAGGTGGAATGAGCCGGAATGCTGTCAGAATGAAAATTCTTTGTTTATTCCTGGATAATCGAAGTACGTTCTAAAAATTCTGACTCTGCATTCTGAGTGCATTCCAAATATTCAGGCCCATTCTTGTGGCCGGCCCAAATTTTTTTCTCATGCTCAAAACTGTCCAGGTGTTTTCGAAGTGGAGAGATATCGAACGACATTCGAAGTGTATTCTAACTGCGCTCTGACTACATTATAAATATTCTTACAGCATTCCAGCAGCATTTAAAACATTCTGATTGCATTCGAGGGAGAATCGAAATGGCAAGCCACGTCAAATCCTGCCAGAATGTCCTGAACGCGCCTTGAATGAGCCAGAATGCACCTCAAATGCATCGCGATTGCTGCAGGAATCTATTTCGATATTATAACAATTCAGCTGGAATGCACTTCCAATGCCGTTAGAATCTTTCAATTGCCGCTGGAATCAGTGATGGCTGGTGAACTGGCTTTAGAGGAGGCTGAAACCCATCCCTTAAAAATAATAATTAGTCATGACCTGTTTTCAATCATTCATTTAAATTACCCGAAACTCCGAAAACTCTCAATATTATTAGGTGGGGCCAGTTTTCATTAATAACGCATACCTGTTAACTATCACGCATTCGGCGTCAGTTTTAGTGGCATATTTAAGTTCCCCTACTGTAGTCAGTAATTAATCAATGCATACGCGACACTCGAGTTACATTCTAAGTACATTCGAGTATTTGAGCTGCATTCTGTTTGAATTCTTGTACGTTCCAAACATATTCAGTGGCCATTCCGGGAGCGTTCTGACTGCATTCGAGGTGAATTTGTACAGCATTCAAGGCACCTTCCAACCAGACTTCGGATGGTGTTCAGGCAGCAATTGAACCGCACTCACATGGGATTCGAAGTGTATTTTAAATATTCTGACTGCATTCTAACAGCATTTTAAATATTCCCACTGTGTTCCAACTACATTCAAAGTGCATTCGAGTGCTAATACACCCAGAATGTGCAAGAATCATTTGAGGCGGGTTTGAAGCGCTTTTTAAGTGTTCGAACGGCATTTTTTCAAAACTGTAAGAATTTTGGTCAATTTGAAATTCCTGCCCGAATGTTGCGCGATTTCTTCATTCTGGCTGGTTCTGCTTGAATCCTGTGTGACGGGGGCATGAAAAAAAGGAACAAACTCACATACCTTTTTTACTGTTTCTGGCCGATTTATGTTTGATTAGCCATTATCAACATGCTTTAGTGTCGCCGATCTGGTGCTAGGATAATAATCCATGGAAATTCTAGGTTTTGAAAAATACCTGGCACTAGTGTTTTCTAAAAATCTGATTTATTTTAATATGTGCAAACCACAGTAAAAAATTTGAGGGGCTAATCAATGATAGAGCCTGTGCTCTGATAATTTTTGAGTTATGACAGCACTGGCAGAAATGTATTTATTAAGTCAGAGGACAAAAAAATTGCTAAATTGAAAAACTGTTTCCAAGCTAGTCTGACCACACATTACAGATATGGGGAGTTTTACATTTGTACTGTCTTTGGGGGAGTGATATTATATGAAACAAAAATGAGGAACTTTCAGGGTATTGATTAATGAGATAAAATCATAACAGTAAATGTATTCATGGCCAAGTGATTCACGTTTGAGAATAGAATTACCTGCAGTTACTCTTCTGATATCTCTTAAAACTGTGAGAGACCTTGGCAGGGAAAAATAGTGAGTTCTGTTCACCTTGAAAAATAAATGATCTGTTTCATTTATTTTTTAGCTGCAAAAACTGCATGATCCCAGCCACAAATGATAAGTTGAGTATTCTTGAACAAGGTAGAATGCATTGTCTTCGAATTTATGGCAAATTGTTGCAAAGTAGAAGGTAGGAAGACATTTGTTGTTGTAAGTGACTATAGCAACATTGTTGCAAACACAGCGGAAACCTGACTGCACATCACATACAGACTAGGGCACACACTTCAAAATTGCATTGATGACACTACTGCTAAGCTAGTCCATGTCATGTCCTCATTTCATACCTCATCATTTAGAGAGCTCAGGTCTGTGGATCACCAATTCACAATTCAGGCATGATCTCTCAAGGGCCATTGTGGAAATGGAGGAGACATGGACTGAGTTGTTACGTGCTGTCATGTGGAGAGTCAAGCAGCACCAAGACATGAGTGATGCGCTTCAGGTCAATGATGTGCCATCCCATTAGACTCCCAGGATATATTTGTCATTCTCAAGAAGGTCTATGAGGTGGGCACATGAAACAGTGAAATAACTTCCCAGGATAGTTGTTTTAATAACATCAAACAATAGCATCTAATGAGAACCGATAACTGCTGAAATATGCATTTACTGCATACCTCATGTGTTTTAATCAAGCTCATGAAATAAATATCTAAAAACAGTGCTTAGAAATTCACCTCATACAGTATTTGGATACAGTAAAGGTGTACTAGAAAAGAACAGACGATAGAAATCTACAATGTCTGTTTGGTAAATGTGGGTTGTCTAAGAAGTCTGTGGCCTAAGTACAACCCCTTTTGTCCAGTAGCGCTATAGTGTTTAAATGTTAATCCTTAAATCTCTTGTGAAGGGAAAGCTGTTTGTATAACCAGCCTGCCCAAACCCCATGCTGATAGAAAATGTTAATGACACATTCCTTAGACGGTAGCTCTGCTAGAACCTTCAAGCACAATGAGATAAGAATTTTACTTTTTTTCCTCATACACGAGTCGTTTCTTGTGCATATGGAAATGCCCAGTCTGCTCTCTGGTAAATTTTACAATTAGTTCTTTTTAAGGTGCAGAGTTGGGGTCACTGTCACAGACTAAAGCATTTTATTTTCATTCTCACAGTGAAAGAAAAAACATGCCAAAGACATAAACAGTCTTCTAAAATGAAACCATGAATGGATATTCTACAAAGAATATTGAAAAATAGTTTTATGTGAATGAACTGCGAATTTCTTGCAGAGTATTTGTTTCTCTGTTTGTGTCTAGGCCAGGGCTGCTACATGGGCAGAATAGAAATGTGCCAGAGCCTTTGTGCTGGCCACTCTGGGCCACTCTGATCCTCATTAGTGCCATTCTAAAGCCATGGGTTGGGATAAACAGACACTCGCTGCCATCCAGTGGGAGAGTTCCATCACTGTTGACTCTCCTACCTACAGGATAATTTGGTGCTCACTTTTTCTCTGCCAGGCCAACTTGCATAACTCAAGCAGCATTCCAGCTGTCTTTTGCTTTCAGCACCTGGTAATCTGCCTGTAATATCTCACCGCACCCAAACTGCATGAAATCCAAGATACTCTCTGGACATCTCTGTTTGGAAGGTTTTTTGTCATCAGAATTTTTCTAACTGTGCTTCTGAGCGCTCTGTATTTGCGGGGGGAGAATTAACAGGGCTAAACCTGAAGGATTAGCAGAACACTGAAGTACTGAAAACTACCCAAGCCTCTCAGTGTTGGATAGATTTGCACATTCCCTAGTACTTCCTGTGTTTGTCGTCACTTTTCAGGAAAAAAAAATACATTTCCTATCTGTCTGGCAGGGCATGGATTTCAACCCCCGTACGGCAATTACTGAAATGAATTGGCATATATGAAAGTGACACGCTTTGAAAAAGTCTGAAGGTAAGGTGAATATATTTTGCTATGATTCAGTTCATGTCAATGTTTGTGTTAGGTAATTGCACCAACAGTTTTTTTCATTTTTTCAGAATTGCCTTGTGCTGGGTAATTAATGTGACTTATCCACAGCAGTAGTTCTCAAATTCAGTCCTGGGGGATGCCTGTGCATGTTTGTTTTTGTTTCAACCACAACTGAAATTCTATTGTATCAACAGACTGATTTTTTTTTTAAAAAACTGACTGACAGGTGTTTTTGATGATATTAGGGGTTATTTACCATATTAGTCCACATTTTGCCAAACATAGCCTTGCAATTCCATGGAGAATTTTCATTTTCTGACATAAAAATAGGTAACCAACGAAAGACTGAAGTTAATGGGCTAACTTAATTAGATAAGAGTTGACTAGGACAACATAGTTGTTGAAACTGCTCATTTCAGTCGTCATTCTTTCCTGAAATTCCAACACAATGCTGATTTGCCTCATTACTCAAAATGCAGATTTATTCATTTGCTTTCTCTGAGAATTCTTCCTTATCTTCCAAATGATCAGATTTGCTTTCATGTTTTTGGAGTGAAGTTAAGTCAGGCTTAAATTCGATCAATACACAAACCCTAGTTACAATGAAGATCAGACATCCTGTAAAACCAGAATAAAAACAGAATTGTCATGGTTTTTGGAGGCTGGCAAGCTTTCCTTGTTTCTCTCGTCCAAGACGATATTGTTTTGCCCACAATCTGATTCTTTGGCCAGCCGGCATTAATTGTGGGCGGCGCCCGGACTCTATTTAAACCCAAGTTCCGCCTCACCGTCTTTGCTAGAGTGTCAGCGTAACTTTGCACTATAGCCAGTAAGGTCTCTAGCTAGAGAATTGTTTGAGGAATCAGTTTCAAAGAGGAAAGTGCTATTTAGCAAAGGAATCTTTCTCTCTCTATTTCTCTCTTTCTGTTCACCATCTGGTGCCATATTTCATTATCTCGGTAGCTAAGATTTTCCCTTTATTTCATTCCAGTCCTGGTCACGTTGCTTCCTTTTGTCTTCGGACTAGATATTTGTCCATTGGAAGCGCGAGTCTCCCTCTCCCTTTTTGTCGGTTTGTCTCTTATTTTACTGGACCTTTCGTTTCGGCCGCTGCTTTTGGAATCTCAAAACACCAGCCATCACAAGAAAACGATGAATTGCAAATCTTTGTCGACCTATACTGACGAAAAAAAGAAACGAAATTTATGTAATCCGGTGCCAAATTTCGGCAAAACCAGAGAGATAGATGCTTTTGCTTTGAGTTATATTTGGTGGTGAGTACTTCTACCATACAAATTATCGCAGACACACCGTGTATTGTGGAGGCGCCAATCGTCCGGAACCAAACAATCGGCAGTGCTTGGGTTCGAGTCCTACCATTGTCCTAACATTCCCATTTTTGTTTTGAATTCCTCATGGATACTGGAGCCTATAAAAGTCCGACCAAAATGAGTAAAATCAGACGAGTTATAATGCTATGACTAACAGAAGTTCAACGAGAACGTGCGATTTGGGTGCTACAGACCGGAAATCGGTAGATAGAGTTGCCCGTCAATTCGGCTTGCATTCTGCGACAATTAGTCACCTCAGAACCAGCTTTAATACCACTGGACACACGGTCCATTGCCCCAGATCCCAGGCCACATGTTAGTACTCTAGTGTCTGACCGTAATGTCACGACCGACCATCTGCTACACACCAAGCCAACCTTCATTTTGTTGAAGGAAACCTCAATGCCATCCAATACTGCGATGAAATTCTCCATCCAGTCTCCTTCCGTTTGTCCGACGTCACCGACTGACTTTCAAACAGGACAAAGTGTGTCCGCACGTGACACGTTTCTGAATAGAGTGGTGGATTTATTTTATATTTGTGCGTGCCATACGCTTATTAGGAGCATTTTAAGATTTCAGAAAAGAAAAAAAAGAAAGGTGTAAAAATTCCAGAAAGTACTGTCTGCAGTGGAAATGCAACCCAGATCTAGGGGTTTGGTACCAAAAGTACGGTTTCAAGGGTACTATACCGAAAGTACCCCAATGGAAACGTAGGCGTAGAAGCGTAGGCGTAGAAGTGGTGAACCTCGCCCCATCCTTGCTTTTGAACAACAGAGCTTTTTAGGGATGCTCCTTTTATACCTAATCATGACACTCACCTGTTTCCAATTAACCTGTTCACCTGTGGAATTTTCCAAACAGGTGTTTTTCGAGCATTCAACTTTCCAAGTCTTTTGTTGTCCCTGTCCCAGCTTTTATGGAATGTGTCGCAGGCATCAAATACAAAATGAGAATATTTCCATAAAACAATAACGTTTATTAGTTTCAACATTAAATATCTTGTCTTTGTAGTGTACTCAATTGAATATAGGTTGAAAAGGATTTGTCAATCATTGTATTCTGTTTTTATTCACATTTTACACAATGTCCCAACTTCATTGGAATTGGGGTTTGTAGATCATTTTCCTTTTTTCAGGCCACACTGTGGACATTAAAATATTTTCAATTTTAGCAATATAGGCCAAAAAGCTTTACTTGCCCGAGAATATTTATTTCTCATAGCATGCAGTTATTTCTGATAGAATCAAATTTAAGAGTTTAAGTAATGCCACCTTTAAAGCTTGCAGTTTAGAAAAGCTATCGGCTTGTTACAGTTGTGGGATCGCCACAGCAGTTGAAACAAAACCAACGTACACAGAGATCCCCTAGGAGGCAGTTTGAGAACCTCTGAACTAAAAAACTGAGTGTAATTTGGGTTTGAATAAGTACCTTTTTGAAAGACTTCTAAGAAGTGAGCTGCGCCGTCTATTGTACTTTTCATCATTAGTGAAATTGATGAATTATGGCAGTTTTCATTGCCATTAATTTTCTATTGATGGTTGAGTCACGAATCTGACAAATGCAGGGTGTGGTATATATTTTCAAGATGAGTGATACTGCAGAACTGGCTGATGAGAGGCTGAACAGCCAACAGGCCCTTTGCCTTAAAGACAGACCCAAAGACCGATGTTGCTCCACACTGAAGGTAATGGCAAAATTATAATAACGTAGTAGTGGTAGTATAAGAGATGCCTTTGGTGTTTTTCCCAACAAGAACAGATGTACTCTGTGTGTCCAGTGGATTGTCAGTTTCACAATAAAGTCCGGGCAGACATGCTGGCCACATATCCATTATTTTTTCTTTAGTTGGACATACAGTTATTATGAATACTGCCGTTACACCAAAATCATTAAGTGCAGACTGGAGCAATTTATAAGCAATAAGCAAATGTAGCACATGAACTGATCCGATAAGACAAATGGAAAGACCTACGTCAGACAAACTCAGACTGGCAATGGTGACAGTTTAGGACCTCTGACAGACAAGGCTGATCATTAAAAAGTTGGTGGCATTGCCACTACAATGAGATTCAAACCTCAAAATGCTGATGGAAGTGTACAAGTAGAAAATACAGGAACAAGTGTACAATGAGGTGCTCTGATTGGATTAATTCATGCAGTGCTTTGACTCCCTTCTCCTGTCTCTTAGCTTTTCATTGTAGCCCTGTCCTTTGCCTACTTCTCCAAGGCTCTGTCTGGGACCTACATGAAAAGTTCTATCACACAGATTGAAAGAAGATTTGATCTTTCCAGCTCCCACACCGGGCTTATTGACTGCAGCTTTGAGATTGGTAACAATAGCAAGTTTTCAAAGTGGCACAGTTAGCTTTGCGCTTTCAAACAATCTTGATTCTCTTTTGCTACTTCTGTTGCTCTCAGTGCTACAATTTTGCTGGTAACCAATTCTGCCCTACAATTGAAGACTGCAGTATCTGCAATAGGTCAGCATATACAGGTACTGCAGTCTTCCGTTGTAGGGCAGAATTGTCCTCTCTATATTCCTCCTGCAGGGAACCTGCTGTTCCTGGTGGCAGTAAGTCACTATGGGTCCAAACTGCACCGTCCCAGACTAATTGGGGCTGGGTGTCTAGTCATGGCAGTTGGTACAGGCCTTATTGGTCTGCCTCACTTCTTCATGGGACGGTAAATGGGCTCAATCAAAACCACAGAATTGCAAAGTTGTGCATCACTTTTTTATAACAGACATGTTGTCAGAGGAGGTTTTTGCAGGTTTCTATCAGCCTGTTCCTGTGTACTTAGCCTGATTGACAATCAAACAATTTATTTCTGAGAGTAATCAGGCAATATATACTGTAGCCAATACTGATCAAAACATGACAACGCAAACTGATAATTTCGCGACAAGTTGGAATTGTAAAGACAATAATAATCTGAACTAGAAAAGCAATCGGAGAGCGCAGACCTCCACCAAGCACATTTCCCTCCATATTGCGACTTCCACCATAGATATTAGTCTTACATTTATTTTATCTTCATTTTTAGATTCCTTGACCATGAAAACATGGCAATTTGATTCATAATGCTATATCAATATTAGTTCCACAGCGTCTTGGCTGTTTAAAGATGTCTGTTGCATGTTTCTAGCTTCATTTGTTTTTGTTTTTTTTTCTTATGATGCAACATTTCCCCTCATGTTGTGATTTACACATAAATATTAGTCTTAAATTTATTTCATCTATTTTTTCAGATTCCCTGACCAAGAAAACACACCATTAGCAACTGAATTCATAATGATATCAATATTAGTTCAGTAGTTATTCACGAAAATCAAATTTTCCTTAATGGTGGTTTTCCTCTGGATCTAGTTCCCTGGCTTTTGAATATACAGTAAATCCGGTGACACCCTCGTAATTCTGCAATATCTTGGCTATACAATGGTGTTTGTTGCATGTTTGCAGCTTCATTTGTTCTCTTCCTGTCATGAAAGTTCCGAAGGTCCCCTACTTTCGTATTCTGGATCATAGTATCATAGTATCCGGAATTATTCCATTTTCAGGATCAGTCTTTGATATATTGCTTCGAAACAAGTTCGAAAATTGTCCTGTAATTTTTTTTCCCAAGTGCCCTGACCATTTTTGGTGGAGTTATATGCATAAATGTCGAAAATGGCCCTATCTCCCAATGTTAAAGAATCCTTTAAAAAATTCCTGGATCCAGACGGAGATCCAGATCACTTCCAAAATTTAATAATTTCTTCCTTATAGCAATCTGTACAATCCCTGGAAATTTCATCAAAATCTGTCCATAACCTTTTGAGTTATTTTGGAAACCAACAGACAAACAAACAAACCCAGGCAAAAACATAACCTCCTTGGCGGAGGTAACAATTAAAAAGAAAAAAAAACTGAACTCTCAAATTTTCTTCTCACATTGTAAGATTTTTTCATCAGAGATAACAAAATTTTAATTAAGAATTAAGACACATTATGATACATGTTTTGCGATGGGTATAAATTCGGTGTTGAATGCAACAAATAAAAGATATTTACATTTGTGCAAAACAGATTTACACCTAGCAAATTTATGCAGATGTGGGCTGTTGCATGAGCACTTTGGTTGGATGGCAAAGAAATAATGCCAAGTAAATGGGAACAGGTTTAGCGTAATCGTTCATAAAATATGAAGATATTGCTGATATTAAAGATCCCCTGTCATGTCACTTGGAGCACAGCCAACAAGCCTTTGCAAACCGTTTCAGAATTTGTCTTTCATGACATCATAAGGAGGAGGGGAAGGAACTGATAAACTGGGT
Organism: Gymnothorax reevesii; assembly: GCA_029721435.1. Lineage (NCBI taxonomy): Eukaryota > Metazoa > Chordata > Actinopteri > Anguilliformes > Muraenidae > Gymnothorax > Gymnothorax reevesii. The sequence continues at coordinate 44,611,839 of CM056579.1, forward strand.
GGCGGCCTCCTCCTTGCCTCTGGGTGGTCACTTCACCACGTGATATCACAAAGAAACAGATGTTAAAATGACATAAGGGGTTTTTCACTAACCACCAGCAAATCACTGATTTACACATTAAATTGTTGCAATGATCTTACAGTCTACTACTCAATGGATGCATGGTGTCAAGCAAGATCGCTAGATGAAAGTGAGTGATTTCTATTAGACATTGTTCTTAAATGCTGTAATCATCAGTTATTTTACATTTGTTTTTGCTATTTCCCTTTATTTTGCAGTTACGAGTTTGAAACTGTGGCTCAAAGTTCATTAAATGAAAATGGCAGTCTATCGCCCTGTGTCAAGCACCAGAATCAACCCACTGTTCAAAAAACCCATCAAACATCATCCCTAAATGTGAAATCAGGTACACTGTACATCAATACTAAATGCATTACTCCAGAAGACAGATAAGGTGATAATATCACCTGAATCTGATTGACGCAAACTTGACTGGCCCCAGCCCTAAAAAAAAGACAATGAAATTGATTCACTGGTTCATTGATTATTGGAAGACACAAATTAAATTCATATCAGTACTGTGTTGGATATGTCCGTTGAAGGTGCTCCAGGCATGGTTTGATCTTTGAGAAGACACTAGATATCTTGCAATGAAAATAAATCATTTCCTGAACAGTTCTGTGAAAATAAGTGACTTGGCAATGGGAGTCAGGAAGGGGCGAGTAGGGTTATAGAAGAAATGTTAAACTTGTTAAATTTTTCTTCAGTGACACAACCAGCCAATAAATATATTACGTGGAGAGACATTGGCCTCCACGTTGCTCTTTCGTAGACTGACCCCTGATCTCCAACGTAGTGTCAAGTCGAATTAAAACAGTTATACTGAATGGAATCATTTAGGGTTTTTCGTACTTGGTTAGCAGTGTTTCCTGCAAATATTTCTCCTCTACTCCCCATGTGACTGCTTTCAGAGTGGCCTGTTCCTCTCATTAATGCTTATGACATACATGCGCTGAATACGTGATTATGTGTCAACCATGTCTGCATGTGTATGCGATTTCACAGGATATATCAAGGACCCTCAGTCAATCATGTGGATCTATGTATTTCTGGGAAACGCTCTGAGGGGAATTGGGGAAACACCAGTCACTCCTCTGGGAATCTCATACATAGATGACTTTGCAAGAGCGGAGAATTCACCATTCTACATAGGTAGGTCCCATTAGAAACTGTTGCAGGCAGGTGAAAGTCATATTTCACAAACTTTTCGTATGATTCACAGCTTGTCTGCAGACCATCACATTGCTGGGACCCATGTTTGGATTCTTACTCGGATCAATGTGTGCCAGACTATACGTAGACATTGGCTTTATCAATACAGGTATGTTTGTCAGTCAATCATGCTGATTTTGTGCCAATGCATACAGGTGTGGATCCAGATTCACTTGGGGGGTACAATGGGGAACAACAGTTCAGTCAAGGGACCCACCTAAAAGCAACAACAAAAATTAAAATTGCCTGCCAAACTTTTTCCATCATTTGGACTACAATTTGGAAACAATTGCTTTTCTTAAATTGTAGATAGTATATTTATGTTTCTGTGTTTTTGTTTGCTTTATTGACTATTTTACCTTGTAAGGAAGATGTATATGAGCTTTTCATTTTGCACTGTGATGATTACATTTCTGAAGAACATCTCCCCTTGTTTATGAGATTGTGGCTCTTATATCCAATCAGTAACCACATCAATGGTAGCCATAGGTAGATTAAGGGGGGCAATGTATTGCGCAAACAATTTTCGGTGCTTGTCAATTTTTACCTATTGCAATATTCATTACCATTATTTCAGTAATAATAAGTAATATACTTCAACTATTTGTAGGAAACTAGGATCCTTTCTTCGCACCATTCCATTTGTTGTCATAATGAAGTTGAAGACAATAATACTCTTTATTCCTATTTAGTAATTAGTGTCCAGTCCAGCTCTGCACAGAAAACATCATGGAGTCATCAGAGTCCTGCTCAGAAATTAGACTTGAGCAGCATAAGCAGCACTTCATTCATTATCCCAGTAAAAATCACAATGATAATATTCTATAATCTCATTCAGATATTAGTGCTTTGCTGTGTATGGAAAAAAATATCAGAATGTGGGCCTTGGGGGCTTGTAATAGCAACACACTGGTCCTAGAATAGTGTGGAAGGAGATTACATTCCTTTTCCCAAATGAAAGAGAAATTTTCAGAAACAGAAGGGGATGATGTTGTAGAACAAACTTAGTCCGAGCAATTGGATCAAGTGTTCCACTGACCTCTGTAAATCTGCCTCCAAAAAATGGACCCATTCTCCAGGGTCTGATGTAAGTGGGTTTATTGTATCCCTGCTCAAGTAAAATACAAAACCCAGGCTGGTCTGCGCAAACCCTTTACCCTTTAGGCACGTTCCTTTAGGTGAGATTAAACGTGACTTTTTCTACCTTGTCCAACATTATTAATTCTGATCGGTACATTGTCATATACAGTAGCAACCCTTCACCCTTAGTTACAAGTTTGCCTTTACATCATAGGGTAAATTCATTTTGAGCCTCCAGTGATGCTCGAAGACCACATATGAGCCTCCCAATTGGGTTCATCTGAAGGTCAGTTAGTGGTCTGGGTCATGGATGGTTCCAGAACACTCAAGTGCGCATGCTCAGGTATTGGGACCAGGTTGACTATCATCATGGTCATTCCGGAAGATTCCATCAAGCCGGCCTTGAAGGCCCTGCTAGAGTTTGGCTTTTCTAGGTTTCTTTGCAGATTTATGAGTTTTTGCTTCTTCACTGCTATTTTTCTTACAGCTGTTTAAAAGGCCCGGCTCAGTTCTTTCTGTTGTACTGTGATTAGGGTAATACCTTGATTTTACAGTATTTAACAATATTTTTCCCACCACAATGATAGACTAAGAAATCAACCATGACTTGCTGAAGTAAGGGAGCTATTTAGTTAACATTGAATATGATGTTCAGATTTTATGAATGACACATCAAAACCTTTACTTGACTCGCCAACAATGTTACAATATAAGCATATTTTATACGCTCAGAAGATAACATCAGATTCCGTACTGTCTTAGGCTACTAGTCTGCTGGGTAAACTATTTATCCAGACTTGTCTTAAAAAAAGCAACGCTTGAAATTAGCAACTTTTGCTATAAGACAACCCTAATCAAAATGCTTGCTCTGTAACGTTCAGTTTTTCTGACTGACCTACCGTTACTGAACATCAAATGTTACATAGTTAGATATGCTCATGTATAACTCACTTTGTGTGCCAGCATACGACGCATATATCCAAGGGGTGCAGTATGACAGTTAATGTCAAGCCATCTGTTAATTATTAATTTTCAAATAATAATGTTACATTTTCTCTGGCCTAGGCAGGTCAGAATCAGAATCTAAACACTGGAAGTAATGGAAATGTACTTTGCTACTATTAAATGTATGTTTTGATTATTGCACTGGCTGGCTACAAAATCCAATATACTTGCAGTGAGTTTTTCTCATAGATGTACATGACCCGTCAAAAAAAAAAAAAAGACACTGTTTGGACTTAAGCGAATTTTCAAGGGCCTATGATTGAATAATTATTGCAATGATGAATAGGTTTCAGCTGGCAATAATTCTCTTCATCCTGATTGATTCAGTGTGTGACTTCTGGTTTTTTAAACAACCTTGTTTGAAGACGTATTCCATGGTCGTTAGAAAGATATTACTGTGCTTCAAGAGGGGCAAATTATTGACTAGCATCAAGCAAAGAAAATGCCTAAGGAGATTGCTTAAGTCACTGGAATTGTGTCAGGAACTGTTCGACAATTTATTAAGACCTGGAAGGACAGTGGTCAGCTGTCGATTTCGCAAAAGAAATGGGTTGGAGAAAATGACTGATCCTGATTGGAGATCATTTATTTGCTCTGTGAAGTCTCATGTTTCAAAAAAGATCAACGAGAGAATTCATGGCTGTGTTTAATTATGAAGGTAAAAGCATTCCCAAACGTACAACCCCATTTCCCAAAAAAATTGGGACAATGTGTTACATGTTAAAAAAACAGAATTAAATTATTTGTAAATTAATTAAATTCTATATTTAATTGAAAATACAAAAAAGCGACATATAAAATATTAAAACTGACAAATTTTATCTTTTAAAATAAAAAAATCTGCTCATCTTGAATTTGATGACAGCAACTTGTTTTTGAAAACTTGGGACATGATAGGGGTCTTATTGCAACATCTACTGCAATCCAGATGCCATTTTTAAGGGAATGTCATGCTAATTTCAGCAACACCATGACAAACACCATATTCTGCATGTGTTACAACAACAAGGCTTTGTTGTAAAAAAAAGTCTGGGCACTGAACTGGTCTGCCTGGCAATATTTGATGCATTATATGTGACAACGGAGGCTGCTAAGTATTGAGCACCTGAGATCCTACATAAAGTGAGAATAGGAAAATATTTTGAGTTCAAAACTACAGCGGCTGTTCTCCTTAGTTCCCAAATGCTTACATGATGATTGAAGAAGACGTGATGCAACACAGTGGTAAACATGCCGTTGCGTCAACTTTTTTGAAACTTTATGCAGGCATCAAATTTAAAATGAGTTCATATTTTGCAAAAATCAATATCATACCTTAGTTACAACATCCCGATATATTGTCTTTGTACTATTATCAAATGTATATAGAGTCAAATGATTTGAAAATCATTGCATTTTGTTTTCATTTACATTTTACACAGTGTCCGATCTTTTTTGGAAATGGGGTTGTACAATGCAGAAAAATCTTGGAGGATTGGGACTAAACAGCTGCCTGGCCACAAGAAAGCCACTTCTTAGTGTGGCTATTTGGGGAAATAACAACTTAAATTTGCAAGGGAGCATAAAGATGACACTCTGGAGCAATGGAAAAATGCCCTGAGGTCTAATGAGTTCTGATTTACCATATTCCACGGTGATGGCTGCGTCAAGGTAAGAAAGGAAGCCCATGAAGCAATGCACCTGTCATGCATAGTGGCTGGTGTATAAGCCTATGAAGACAGTGTTATGGTCTTCGGCTGCATCTATTGCTCAAGTCTACGCTCAGCACTGTTCTGCTGCGATAAAATGAATTCAGCAGATCACTTGAATATACTGAATGACCAGTAATCCATCAATGGACTTTTTAATCCCTGATGGCATAAAGATATTCCAGGATGACAATGCCAAGATTCATTGGGCTCAAATTATGAAAGAGTGGTGCAGGGAGCATTATCTTCTCACAAGGAAGAATTTTCTCACATCGCCATTGGCCAGAACAGAGTCCAGACCTCAAGCCCATTGAGAATTTTGGGTTGTGCTGAAGAAGACTTTATGTGGCAGTTTGACTCTCCCAACACCAATACAAGATGTTGGTGAAAAATTATTGCAACTCTGGACGGAAATAAATGTTGTGACATGTCATTAGCTTATCAAAGAGATGCCTTGGCATACTCATGCCATAATCAAAGCTAAAGGTGGTCCAGCATAATATTACAGTGTTTGACTTCTTTTTTGGCGGGGCAGTGTATAACAATGGGCAGTGTCGGGACCACGTAAAAGCTCACTGCATTTCAACAGCACGGCTAATTATGCCTTGTACTTTATTGCATTGGATAGAGCAATCATTTGACAATATTAATGTTATGAATTAATGTTGGCTAATTATGGGCCTAAAAATGTTAAAATGCTTTGTTTTATTATTTATCCTTCACATAAACGTGATGCTTCAAGCTGCTGTTCAGTATAAACTGTCATGGCACTTTCAATCTCTCTCGCTTGATTCTAACGAGAAACGTGTCACACTGGCTCCTTTCTAGGAGCAACAATTGAAATCAACTTCGTCCTTGAATACTGGTTTCAGACACATGGCCGGAAACCTAAACTGATTGGTTAGGCAGTTTTCTTTCGGCCTTCGACAAAAAAAAATTTGACCATGCATCTGCAAAATAAACATGCAATATTTCAGGAGTCTGTGAGAAGAGGTTAATACATGTGTTATTTCATTTCAAAATCTTGTGGGTTATGTTTTTTTTGTGCCTAAAATTTGGACTCAGTGTAATTGACCTTATACACTTTTGTCAATGTAGAATTTATCACCACCTACTGGCCGGGAATACTTGATTTGAGCGTTTGTTGTTTTTGCGCTCTCGTGTGTATGCAGATATTTTGTGAAATGAGGCTGTTGACAGAATTTTTTTTTAAAGGGGAAATATTCATTTTGAAAAAATACCCGTGTACATGTGGAGATGGCCAAAAACATGCAGGGCAATGGCATGCAGGAAACAGAGTTTACTACCCCAGCAATAGATAAAAATTAGTCAAATATAACAAAACTTGAAAATGAATTGTTCTGTGCATAGAGTTTTTTTTTTATCCAAGTCAGTGACAGAAGTCTGTTTGTGGATGATACACTCACATGCACTCCAGCTTGTCCATGCATATGTATGCTGTAGCTTGCGCGGACCTGAAATCGCATGCATATGAGTGACAGAGTCTGGTCTCTTGCAGACAGCATAACTATCACGCCAAAGGATGCACGATGGGTCGGAGCCTGGTGGCTGGGCTTCCTGGTCTCCTCAGCCATCATGCTCCTAGCGGGTCTCCCCTTCTGGTTCTTCCCCAGATCTCTGCCCAAACAGGGTGAGGAGCACAAGGCACCTCTGCCTCACCAGGATAAGCCTGAGCTCTCAGCCCCTCATGCCTCAAAGCTGGCCAACATTGCGGAAGGCAAGCAGACAAAAGCCCAAGCCACGCATCGCACAAGCAGAACAGCAGGGCCAGAGGAACACCACTTTTATTTTTGTCTCTAGACACCCCCTTCCTTTTCTGCTTTTGTCTTCGCTCAATTACAATTTTCTGACCAAGGACTCTATTTACACCCTTAATACACCATTGAACCATTGATGAAATTCACAAATACAGTCCCATTCTGGGTTGTACTAATTAATTGAGCTGCTAAATATGGCTCAAAATTACCTGCCTACGTAATGAGGTTTTATTACATTGAATTCTCATTCTTATTCTTTTACAGGTTTCCTGCCCTCCCTGAAAAAGCTTTTGGGAACCCCATCCTACTTCCTTCTTCTTTGTGGGAGTGTTTTGAAGTTCAACTCCTTCATCGGACTTTTCACGTTCAAAGCGAAGTATATGGAGCAGCAGTTTGGCCAGTCAGCAGCCCGAGCCAACTTTCTTATTGGTGAGTGTGTTTCTAAGCTGCATTCTCAAGAGTCTGTGAGTTTTTCCCATTTTCAAAGTTCTTCCAGCACAAAGCTAGGGTTGAAATAACAGTTAAAGTCATGAGTCGCATTATCTAATACGTCTGTCTGCACTGGTGCAATTTTAGGATTCATCTTTTGTGTTTCAGAGCATTTCTCAGTTTTTTATGTGCTGGCACAGTGATGTTCAGCTTATGATATTTGGCTCCAACTAAACCTAATTCTGAAAACCCTAATAGCAGTATTGACCAAATCAGCATAAAAAAAGTTGATGCTTTTTATCCTTTCTGCAGGCGTGATGAATCTGCCTGCTTTTGCTGTGGGAATATTTCTGGGTGGACTGCTTATGAAGAGATACAAGCTCAGCGTAGTGGCCGGAGCTCAACTCTCGTTTCTGACCTCTTTTCTGGCTTATCTACTGCTCCTCCCACAGTTTGGAATCAAATGTGAGAACTCACTGGTAGCAGGACTGACTGTCTCATACAATGGGTGAGTGCTTAGGCCATTGCAGTGGTCAGAATAAGTGGTTATCTGGTCCAGACAACCGAAACTGCACAGGATTGTCCAGTGGACAACCAAATATCCCAGCAGTTTTATTAATTGGAATTAGTAAAAATTTTATTTATTTCCCTCTGCAATGGACCATTTCGGTCATATGTAAGGCCTGCTGCACGTAACTTTCACGCATCTTATACAGGCGAGAACGTGAGTCTTTTTTTTTTTAAATCAAGTACTGCGACAGATAACAACTTTAGAGATAGACCGCGTCACACACTTTAATTCAGGCTTGGGCGATCTAGTCATGGAAAACTTGTGGCACAAATGAGCCGGATGTAACCATAAACAACCTAAGGGAATGTAGATTTGAAAATGTGACAATAAGCATTCTTCCTTTGAGGTGAATTTTATGTGTTCGTATTATAAGTGTTAGCGCATAGTATGCATATTCAGAGTTAAATCAAAATTACTGCTGTGAGTGTGGCGATTGGCTCTCTTCTAGCATTAAACTTCATAGCTCTTTGACACCGAGAGGTAAGTTATCTGAAATTGTACTGCCTGATATGAAATTTCACAAGTATTCATTTATAATTGGTAATCTAACACCCTTAGGAAGTGGAAATCTTAAGATTGCATTTTTGCTACGTTGTTTTCAAGTACATGCAGGCTGTATATCTCTCACTCGTCCCAAGCCATGTCAAATAGCTCAGCTCTGCTCCTGCTAGTGATATAGCGAGCTAATGCCGAGTCCATAAGAAAGGGAAATGCAGTGCCATGAAGAGATTGTGATGGAAGACGGGGCTCAGAAATATCAAAGAAATGGCATCCTAATGAACCGAGCTATTGCGTTTCAGAAGAGTGTTTTTGGTTAACAGTTGTTTAGATTGACAGGAGAATTCATAGTTTTATATTGCATTGCATTATTCTAAATATCATTTGTCAATTGAAGCATTATTTATTACTCAATTCAATATGCGTGTATGCGTATAATTTTTTTAAAATGCTAATGATGGTACACGCAGTGTTTCCCCTTGAATTTTTGTAGCAGCAGTGCTATGTGTCGGTAACCTAGCAACAGTAGGGGGGTCCGGGGTCATTCTCCCCCAGAAGAATACTTATAAAAATTGCCCTAAAAATAGGGACTTCTGGAGAGTTTTCTGGTCAAATTACAACTTACCAAACTATCAACAGATTCAAGTTATCTGCTGACACTAGATACTGAAAAAGCATGTATAAAGCATGACCATAGTTGAACTTGAACTAGTCACAAAGTACCATTTTTGTATTGATTTTAAGCTTTTCTTTGTAACAAAAAATAAAAGCAAAATGGGGTGGCTTTACACGGAAATCTATTGGAGCCAAATTAATGGCATAGGCCACATCCTGCATTTGAGCACTTGATTTTTCTGGGGTGTTGGAAGAAAAGCTCTAAGGCTCGCTGGTAGTTGAACTGGGAGATGGGAGGGCCATTTATGCTGACTCGCATACAGGTAACTAAATGGTCTCCTTGCAGTTTGTTGCGCAGGTCACTCTTCACCTAGAAATAAAGCAAATACAGATTATGGAAACATTGAGTGTGGTTGTCATCATCAGCATTCCTTGGCATCAGTATTTTATAAGGATTCTACATTATATATGTCCTCTATGCATCAGCAAGAGAGGTTCCACCCACATTCTAGTCTCAACAAAGAGTTCAGAGTAAACTAGAGTAAGTATTTTTAACTGTGTAACAGTAAGTTTCTGGAGCGTTTCTTAATCAAAAAACGTTTAAAAATCAAAATACAAACTTTTCATAAGCTGAAAAACAGATGTTTCCTGCCCTAATTTCCTTCACTAACCTTAGTACCTCCGTGGTCACCATCCGCCTTTCTCTTTAACCAGTTTAAGAGACTCATCTTAAAATCATATTAGTGTTTATTGACCTACTATCAGGATATGACTTGCGATTTTTTTATTTGGAAAACGTTCATCAACAAGGTAGCTGGTGGAGCACCGACATCGTTAATGTTGTAGGCCTAATATACATTTTAACCTTACATTCAAGAACAGCTTCTCTGTTAACAAAAGAGTAGGCCAAGTCACAGCTAGATTGACAGTATTTTGGACTCACTGTTTTTATTATACAGACCAAGCTCGTACGAAAAAATACAACATATCAGTTATCACCCCTGCCCACCCCAACCCAACCTCAGACACCATTCACCTGACCCATGACTCAAGACATAAATGGGGAAAAAAAAAAAAACAACAACCCAACAAATCAAATCTACAATATTCAAAGCGTGTTACTTAGCCTGAGTTACAATGACTCCAAGTACAAATGAAAACAGACCAGAGAAGAAAGAAAGAAAAAAACACAACATGTGAGACATTTCATTGCACATGCCTTGCAAGCAAGTCTGTAACCACCCCTGCACTCCTTTCCCACATTTGTATTGTTGAAAACTTTGCACCATGGATCCTTGCAGTAGATAGTTTCATCATTATAACATCTAGAAAGTACAACAACCATTTCTTAATAGGAAGTTTGTGGGGGTAACCATCTCTGTACAATAAGTTTTTTCGCAGCTGTTAGGCCCGCAAGCCACACTTTTTGTTGTTTCTCAGTACATTTAATCCGTGAGTCATCATTAAGCAACAATACGCTTGGTTGTAAAGGAATGTCTTGTTCCAATAATCCAGACAAAGTAAAAGTTACCTCCCTCCAGAAGGATTGAACTTCTTCACAGTCCCAAACAATATGTTTAAATGTGCCTGGAATACTATTATTGCATAAAATACAATCCAAGCTAGTTGTTTGCTTGGCATGAAACCTGTCGATGGGTGTCCAGAATGCCCTATGACAGAACTTGAATTGAATCAATTGGTGATTTGGGTTTTTCGACGCTCTGAAAACATTATCCCATATACCTTCCCAGTCTAAAGAGTCATCTGCTAAATCTAGCTCCCATTTAGTCTCTATATGAATGCTAGAGTAGTTTGCCTCTGAAAGCCATTTATATAAAAAGGTGACAAAACCTCTATAGGGAGAGATCAGTAGCTTTTTAACAACTGGGTGGATTTGCACATTTGATTCCCATGGTACTCCATAGGCACGTAACGCTGAACGCAACTGAAGATAGAGAAAAAATTAGGATTTGGGAATATCAAAAATTTGACAAAGTTCCTGAAAACTCATAAGTCCATTTATGCCATATATATCTCCCAGTGTATAAATACCACTAGAGGCCCATGACTGAGATTGAAAAGGTCTTTTTCCAGATGTCAGACCTTGATTATTCCAGAGAGGAGTGTGTGTGTGAAATTTTTCATCGTATAATTTATTATAGGACCAAATTCAACAATATATTTCTTTTCAGACACAGTGGAGAATAACAAATCTTGAAGCCTTTAGGGATGAATGAGGACTTCCTCAATCTCTCTCCAAGAGGTTAATGATGAGGGATTTAACCATGTTTTTAAGGGCCTTAATTGAAAGGCTTGATGGTACAGTTTGAATTTCGGAAGTGAGAGTCCCCCATGAGATTTAGAGCGTTGTAAAGTTGAGAAACGTATTTTAGGGTGCTTCTCATCCCATATAAACTTTCGGAGAAGCCCATCTACCCTCTTCCAATAGTCAGTTGGAGGTGGCAAAGGGAGCATCATGCTAATGAAATTAATCCGAGGCAGAATATTCATTTTTATTACAGAGATTCTAGTTTGTAAAGAACCTGACATTTTACTCCAGTTGGCCAAGTCCCGCTGTACATTTTTGAATATTTTTCCAAAATTGCACTTTATCATTTCAGGGAATGAGGTCTTAACATTTATGCCTAAATAAGTCAAATCTGGTTTTACAGGAATCGCTGAGGGTATCGCAACCTTTCAGGCCTTACTATTAACCGGCAATAATGCAGACTTGCTCCAATTAATTTTATAGCCAGATATTGTTTCAAATTTATAAAACACTGTCAGTAAAGCGCTGAGTAAATTCTGCATGTCTGACATATATAAGATGATGTCATCAGCAAACAAAGATATCACATGCCTTGATTCCTTAATTTTGATAGGCGTAATGATTTGATGTTGTCTGAAATACTGTGCTAGTGGTTCAATGGATAGAAGAAATAAGGCAGGAGATAGAGGAGAACCCTGACGAGTTGCTCTAGAAACAGAAGATGAATCAGACTGCATGCCATTTGTGCATACCACTGCAGAGGGATTCCTGTACAAAACTTTAATCATGTCAATACATTTTCGCCCCAGGCCAAATTTATCCATAACCACCCACAAATAATCCCATTCAATCCTATCGAATGCTTTTTCAGTATCTAGAGATAGAGCTGCAGAAGAAGAGACTGCCTCCTGAGATTGATGAATTATATGCAGTAAGCGGCGAACATTGTCCGCAGCTAATTGTCCCTTCATAAACCCTGCCTGATTTAACTGTATTAGCTTTCCCATATAGTTATCCAGTCTTGAAGCCAGCACTTTGGAGTATAACTTAAGGTCAGAATTAATTAAAGAAATTGGCCTAAAATTAGTACATTTAGTATGATCTGTATCTTTTTTTGGTAGTAAAGATTTCAGTGCCGTATTCAAATGGTCATGAAAGTAACCAAGACTATCCCAAAACTGAAGCAAAAATTCTGGAAGAATGCCGTCGGGTCCAGGTGTTTTGCCTCTGCATGGTCAGACTTTTCAGAGCCAAATGGAGCTCTTCAAGAGAAATGGGTTTGCCTAATTCCTCAGAATCAGTTTGTTCTAAACAAGGAATGTCCAGCTCATCCAAAAACTGGCCGCAGCCCTCTATTTCAAAAGTTCCTGAAGAAGAATACAGGTCCTGATAAAAAGATTTAAATAAGTTATTTATTTCTTTTGGATCAAAAATTAGCCCCTTATCAGGTGAACTAATAGAATTTATAGAGGAGTATTTTTCACACTGTTTCAGTTTAAGTGCAAGGAGTTTGCTAGGTCTACTCCCATGAAAATAGTATTTTTGTTTAACTCTATGAATGATAAATTCTGCCTTTCTTCGTAATAAATCATTCAGCTCCAATTTAGTTGCCATTAGACTGCATTCTACTGACTGACTGTAGTTATTTTTAATGTTGCTTTTCAAGCGACTGGCATTGTTGCTGGAACATGCTTATTTTCTTATTGAGTTCTGACTTTATTTAAGTGGGATGAGAAGGAGAGAGAAAAATTTCTTATGAAGCCTTTTGTTGCCATCCAAACTAAAACAGGATCACCAACAGAGCCTTTATTTATTACTAAGAAGTCGTTCAGTCCTGCTTTAAATTCAGTAAGAAATGTTTTGTAAAAGAGAAGTGTTAAATCTCCACCTTGATGACTTTCTAATTTTCATCCCCACATCTATTCCCACTTGAAATGGATTATGATCAGATATTGTAATCGGTAGAATGGAACAGGAGTTCACTGCAGTGTTAAGAGAATGTGACAGGAAAATATGGTCAATTCTGGAAAAAGTTTTGTGGCTTGTGGAAAAGAAAGTGTAGTCCCTGACATCTGGGTGGCGTGATTGCCAAGCATCAAAAAGATTTAAATTGTTCAAAAAAGCCTTAAGGTCGTTAGATGCCTGTTGTTGTGCAACAGATGCCATATGTGAGCACCTATCTACTTTAACATCAAGCTCAGCATTCATGTCGCCTGCAACAACCAGCTCATATTCTGAAAAAGCTAATATTTTAGCTGATAGCCAATGAAAATAGAGGCATCATACACTGAAGGCGCATAAATGGACACAAAGGCTATTTTCTTCCCTTGAATTGATGTACAGATTAAGGATAATCAACCTGAGCCTAAGTCGTTTTGGCATGTAAATGTTTCCTCAATGAGTAAGTCTATCTTCCGTCTAATCCTAACCATTGAACCCTTCCTTTTTTAATCCTGTCACTCGAGAAGGCGGCGACTTTGTGAGTTTTATCTTGCATACGAGAAACATAATCTCTCTTTAGGTGGGTCTCCGTAATGCACGCAATGTCAACACTGTCGTCGCATGAAGTCCAGACATTTCACACGCTTTCTTTTTGTATTTAAACCTTTAACGTTCCAACGCAGTATTGATAAGTTAACCATAATCGTCCGATATCAATTTTGAGTCTGTTGCAAATATGATGGTATTTGAGTTTTTTGAAAAAACTGAACAATCTCATGTCTGAGGTTAATTACCTCCCGTGCCCTAAACCCTCCCCCACCCCCCTCGAACTGTATAACACAGACACGTGTAAACCACATAGATATGGAGTCAAAATTCTTCAACTCATCTTCCCCATAAACAGAAACATTAATCAGATTGGGCGCTCTAACAAAGCCACAATACATGTATTATTAAAGAGAAAAGTTAGCAAACTTGTCAAAGTGAATCAAAATGCAAAGAGACGGCAGGAAAAAAAATTACTCATTCAGGGCGATATGCCCTCAGCTAATTTGTTAATGTTAACAGCAATTAACGCACTGTTAGGTAATATTGGTTTATAAACTGTGCTGCTAACATGTTGCTACCTGACATGGTTAACGTGTGACAAAACAACATCCATGGATGTAGATATGCTTACGAGTCCTTGTAGAAATGTCCATGTAGAAACAATTCCCGTGAGAACAAAAGTAAAAATGTCCAGAGTCAGACGTCGTCGCTGCTTTGGTTTGTGGCAGCTGGGGTGCCTTAATCCATGCTAGCACTCGCCTCCCCGTTTCCTTCCTCCAGCGCAGCAAATGGCAACGTCCTTCGTGGCGATTCGGTGGCGAAGTTTGCACGGTCGTCCATTAGTACACTCCATCTGCAGTGGGTAGGTTAAGTCCTTCTACCCACTGCACGCTTTCATACTATTTCATAATAATGGCCACTAGGTCACATGATCACAACCATCCAATCAGCTCACTAATCTTGCCTTAAAATTCAGAATCTATGACATCTTTTGTCATTGGCTCCCGGTGACCCACGTGATCAAACATTATGGCTTCCTCCACGACAAGCGACGTCATGGACGTTTTGATGAAAAATGTCCAGGAAAAACTGTGCGGTATATGGCATATCGACAGTTTTAAGAACCTACCAGATGGAAGCTATAAAGTCTGGGCTGCTGGGGAAAGATGTTCTCGTCTGTATACCGACTGGCAGCGGCAAATCCATGCGTTTCGAAGGCCTGACTTCGGCGATTTCAACCGCTCTTGAGTCAGGCCTGTCACTTTTGTCACCCTCGGGCCAGGCTGCAGAACCAGCCGTGTTAGTCCTGTCTCCGTTGGTGACATTATTTTGCACCCCGGTTGCTCATTTGAGGAGCATCGGCATCACGGTGATCGATCTACATGCTGACAGTGATAACTTGGAACGGGTGTTGGAGACTGAGTCTGGGAACAGGTTTGTAAATCTGTTATAATAATTGTCTAGATC
This sequence comes from Gymnothorax reevesii, assembly GCA_029721435.1. Classification (NCBI taxonomy): domain Eukaryota; kingdom Metazoa; phylum Chordata; class Actinopteri; order Anguilliformes; family Muraenidae; genus Gymnothorax; species Gymnothorax reevesii. Next base: position 44,627,001 of record CM056579.1, read on the forward strand.
TATAACTATCAGGCCATGAAGTGACAGTCTAATTATCCTGATTTAAACAGGGCTCAATTTGGGTCATGATTACGCCGGCAAAATAAGGCTACGGTTTGAGCCTTACTCGCTAGCAAGCTAGGTGGCTACCTAGCTAATAATAGGATAGCTAACAAGCTAAAGTGATGCCAAGCTGTGTCATAATTAGCGCGCCATTGTATTCAGCTACATGGCCAACTAGCTAGCGAGCTTAAAGGCTACAGTTCGCTCACAATTGAATACTCGCGAGCGAGCTGTTTTGCTAGAGACATCGGTAACTATAATATTTTAGCTAGCATGCCAATGTTACGTTATTTAACATCCAAGAGTCGCTTTCAAACCGGACGCGAACGTATTTCCTAATCTTATATCGCACTGAGATACCATGCAGAAGCATGAAAACCCTTCGGCACGACAGTATATCCTTTTTTTGGGAGTATTTTCTGCCATGATCATCGCGGATTGTTTACCGTTTACATGTTGTTTCCGCTATTCCGTCTGCTGCTGGCGACGCATTTGTAAGCTCGGCGCTGATTAGTCCTCAGTCGTCAACTTGCGGTTGACACCTGGTGGCCATTATTATAAAAGAGTACGAAAGTGTGCAGTGGGTAGAAGGACTTAACCTACCCACTGCAGATGGAGTGTATCCATTAGTTGATTCCTGAAATTCTCTGCCTCTTGTATGGTCTCGAATGACAGCTGCTGACCTTGATAGGAAACCCTTAGGGTAGCAGGGTAGATCAGGAAAGTAGATAATCCTTTCGCCCACAGATCTTTCCGCACGGCTTTGAATGTTCTCTTCTTCTCACTGGTGATCATGCTGTAATCAGCAAAAAACAGCAATTCCCTGCCTTCATCCTTGATAGGAGTGTTGTTCTTTTAGCAGCCCTGGCCCCTTGCTGTATGGCTTGTCAATGTTGATCATTTAGGACTTTGAATATAAGGGTTTGAGGATGGTTAGACTTACTGGACATGGAGTGGTAAATTCGGTGTGCTCTTTCAATCCGTAATAACTCAGTTCCAAGCGAGGGGATCAATTTAGGGAGCATTTTCTGGAGGAATTTCTTGGCATCTCCTCCCTCTCTGCTGCTAAGTTCACTAGCCTGATGTTGTTCTGTCTGCCCCGATCGTCCAACTCTATCAGTTTTTCCTCCTGCTTGTCCACATCCGACTTTACAGCAACAAAATCTTGTTTCAGCCCCCTTGTTTCTGATTGAATACGGTCCACTTTGGTATGGAATTATATTTGTGCCACAATCCTGAGCGAGCAATTGGACATTTTGAGCGTGGAAAAATATATTTCGCAAGCACAAAAATCTTGTTTAGAGAAAAAAGAAATTTTGTGAGCAAACAAAACCTTCCGATTGAGCGAACAAAATAATTCTGTGCTCAACAAATATTTTTGGATGTTTGCTATGATCAATATAAACGTGCAATATTAACCCCCTTCCCTCAGTTTCACTCTATACCCTCTCGAAAACTCATGTTCTGCACGCTGGACAACCGCTGCATGCTCACTCAAAGCATGTCTCTCCCTCTCTCTCAGTCTGACCTCTCTGTGTGCGCTCAGCTTCACCTGCGCGCTCGCTCGAGCTGTGCAGAGTGTTACAAATATGCCACAATTCTGATTGGCTGCCTCGGTCTCCAATTAGATGCATTATGCCCAACCACCAAAGAATAGGGGAAAAGGTAATGACGAAATTCGTCTGCGACTGGATAATAGTGCTGCCCTTGTTTGGGACGGGTTAAGGTTAATGTTATATCTCTATGTATCTTGAGACATCGACTGTGTGTGACTCGTGTCCCTCTTTAGCAACACTGGCTGCTGCTAACTATAGCATTGCACAATGTCTTCTGAACATCAAAACCAAAATGCCACACCGCAGCCACGAGCACCACGTTTTATGGACCTTTATGAAATTTTATTGGTTAGTCTGTACACATTCGGCTTGCGAACCAAGTTAGCTATCTAGTTAGGTTGCTAGCGTCAGGTCAGCCAACTAATGTCCGGAGAAAAGCAGAAGCTTACAGACATTAAACGTTACTTCCATGATAGCTGGCGAACTTGACAATCTTAAAAAAAGAATAGTTTGGCACCTTTATCCCAGCTGATTTATTTCAACACCCCTGAAGAAGGAACTTTGCCGATATGTCTGTCGCCATAAACTGAAATAGGCTACACTTAAAACCTGCATATCAAGTCTGATCATCTATTGTTACACATCCACAAGTGAAGTACACGATCATCCTTGATTAATTTTGTGAAAGCAAAGACACGTGTTTTATGCAGTGATTGACATCTCATTCTAATGCTTAAACACAATTAGCAATCAGTTTTACTTGAAATAGCAGAGCAAGTGCAGGTGTGATTAACGATATTAATTAGGGGTAATATTGCATTTTGGTGTAGCTAACAAAACCAGGGTGCTGCTGCCGTTCCCGGTGTTGGTGTTGCTGTGCTGGCTTAATACTGCAGCATGGATGTATATACAGAACGAAAGATAATGTGGTGTCAAATTACAGCAGTTGTGGTTGTTTAGTGATATTTGGGGTACTGCTTTAGACAAATAACCTGAAAGCATAATCTAAACCTATGTGGAATACATTTGGAAAAACCTGGAAGTTTATTCTCAAATGAACCAACCGGAAAAATAACCTCTAACGCGGCGAGTGCTTCGAACCACGGGAACGCCGGTGCCAGCGTCGGCTCAGCTCACCAGTATCATCTGGCACTAATGTTCGTGAAATATGCAGAAACAGATCACGGTAATAACACACGATGCACGGCTGAAGAGGCCCATCAGTCCGGAGCCAGGGAGCCGGCGCCCGGTGGTGCAATGCCGGCCTTCATAGCTGCCAGCGGGGACACGCGCATCAAAGCCCCGCGTTGCGCTACCGAACGCACGCTTTCACGAATATTAGCGCCAGGTGATACTGGTGAGCTGAGCTGACGCTGGCACCAACGGTCCCGTAGTTCGAAGCACTCTCCACGGTAGAGGTCATTATTTCGGTTGGTTCATTTGTGAATGAACGTCAAGGCAAACTTTTATGTCGATAGACTTATCTGTAAAGTGCCTTCTTCAGGCGTTATATGTTGAAATGAATCAGCCGGAGAATGGTGCCAAAGCTATTTTTTAAGACTGTCGAGTTTGCCAGCTATCATGGAAATAACATTAACGTCAGTAATCTTCTGCTTTTCTCCGGACATTAGTTGGCTGACCTGACGCTAGCAACCTAACTAGATAGCTAACTTGGTTCGCAAGCCGAAGGTGTACAGACTAACCAACAAAATTTCATAAAGGTCCATAAAATATGGTGCTCGTGGCTGCGGTGTGGCATTTTGGTTTTGATTTTCAGAAGACATTGTGCAATGCTATAGTTAGCAGCAGCCAGTGTTGCTTAAGAGGTATATGAGTCAAGAGTCACACAACAGTGGATGTCTCAAGATATTAGAGATTTAACATTAAACTTAACCTGTCCTAAACAAGGGCAGTACTGTTATCCAGTCACAGACGAATTTCGTCATTACCTTTCCCCCTTTTCTTTGGTGGTTGGGCATAATGCATCTAATTGGAGACCGAAGCAGCCAATCAGAATCGTGGCACATTTGTAACACTCTGCACAGCTCGAGCGAGCGCGCAGGTGAAGCTGAGCGCACACAGAGAGGTCAGACTGAGAGAGAGGGAGAGACATGCCTTGAGCGAGCATGCTGCGTCTGCCAGCGCGCAGAACATGAGTTTGCGAGAGGGTATAGAGTGAAACTGAGGGAAGGGGATTAATATTGCACGTTAATATTGACCATAGCAAACATGCAAAAATATTTGTTGAGCACAGAATAGTTTTGTTCGCCCAATCAGAAGGTTTTGTTTGCTCACAAAATTTCTTTTTTCTCTAAACAAGATTTGTGTGCTTGCGAAATATATTTTTCCGCGCTCAAAATGTCCAATTGCTCGCTCAGGATTGTGGCGCAAATATAATTCCATACTTTGTCACCAAGACCTTTCATTGCTGCCATATGTTCCACCAAGTCTTTTTGCCGGGCACTGACTGAATCTTTGACACTACCCAACACGGCATTTAGCACCCTCTGCACCATAGCCTCGAGTTTACCTTGCTGTTGCTCAAGTGCTTGCAGGATAGCATCGTTAGCATCTGAAGCAGGTTTCAAACGTTTTCCACTGGGAGAAGCAGTCAGAGATGAAAACTAATTCTTGTTCTTCGACATCGTTTATACTTATACCGTTGATAAAATAAGTTTATAAAATAAATAGCCCGTAAAAATAACAAAATTTGGGGATTTGTGAAGAGCTTAAAATTTTCTGACCATCGCGCTCGGTGGTCCCATGTGACCCCCCCAGATTGACAGAATTAGTTCTAACGTCAACTCATTCACTGACATTCACGACTGAAGTGGTCAGAGTGCGCCACAGTGGGCTAACTAGACAGATTCCCGAGTGTCTATTAGCTAGCGAAACGCGTCTATAAACACAGAATTACATTTGTGTATGATCAGGCTTAACGTTACAATAGATAGGAAGGCTGTAACCTTCAGTAATTTCCAAACTAGCCTGTCAGTCACTTTGTTACGAGCTGAAGAGATTTAGCATGGCCTATAGGTAATGTCGCTCCCATTAAAAAAAAATAAATAAATTGTTCCCTTATCATTATACCACTAACCTCTCCACAGCACAATAAATGATGACCTACGTCTTTACGAAACATTTTTTTTTCTACTTTCATTGGTTTCTTTGCTGAGGATCCTCTTCAAACAAGTTGACAGCCAAAGTCTCAGGTTATCTCAGAGTTGATGGTATGGCAGTAAGACAATCATCAGAAAGAAGTCCACATCGCCACAACGTAGCGTTCTATGATCTTTGATGACAATCATCTACAGTAGTGCCAATCAGAGACACGTAATGTTTCTTTTCCCCCCTCAAAGATTCCATATCTTTTTGCTTCAGTGGTGTATGGTGGGGGAGGCGGGGGTAATGTTATGAAGCCTAGCCCATACTAAAGCCAAAGCCAAGTGACAAGTTTAGCTAGCTGCGAGTTTTAATGAAATCTAGCAAATGGTCAACATTGTTAAAGTCATGTTACTGCAAGCACAGCTATTTTTGCAGCGGTACTGAGAATTTAGCAGTGGTGGTGCACCACTATGGAATGTTCATAGGGGAAACATTGGTACACGGGACGACTAAAAATTCTTGCAGACAACCTGATTTGTTTCCTTGGTTGTCCAATGGACAACCTAATTTTTTTCCTGCATGGAATGATTATGGATAGGTGCAAATCATTCCGTCATCAATTAATTATACTCTGCCCCTCAGGTCACCTTGGGTCTCATATAAGGAGCACACATTGTTTTCTGAGTGCAACTCTCAATGTTCCTGCTCTGCGGGAGAGTGGGACCCTGTATGTTCTGAAAATGGTATCACCTACATGTCTCCATGCCTGGCGGGCTGCACTAGTTCATCTGGATTTGGAAAAAACATGGTAAAGTGATGTGCTTTTTGGTTTGATGTGTGAAAAAACACCCACACTTTAGTGGAGTACTCTCTTCAGTGCTAAAATGAAGACTGCATGGGTAAATGTGAAACAAGATGGTAAAGGTACAGTACAAGTTGGTCAATGTCTCTGTATAAAAAAATATGTCATTCCAGGATAGGCCATATGAAATAAATGCCTGTGGTTTTAAGCTGACTTTCTATTCTAATGTCTAGTATTTTTTTCAAAAACAATGTGCTTGATGACTGCCAAGAAGTAAATATTGTGTCACTGTCAAAATTAGACCTGCTCTCCATGAGTGTACTGGGTAAAACTCTTGAAAATAAAAATAAATCTGACACCATCAAATTTTTTTTCCACTGCCAAACGTGTTTAGCTTTTGTCTTTGTATTTTTGCAAAAGTCCTTCCACAACTGCAGCTGTGTGACAGCCTCCCCTCCAGAATCAAGCAGTCTGTCCGTGTCTCTGGGTCAGTGCCCTCGCAGTGCTGCCTGCAGTCGCAGCTTCACCACTTACATGGCTGTGTCAGTCCTCAGCTCCTTCATAAACTCCCTGGGAACCACACCAGGATACATGGTCATCATACGGTCAGCTGCCTGCACGGACCTTGTGACTTCACTCATAAGATATACCATTCTCATGTCTCTCCTTCATACATTCATGATAAAAATCTATATTTTTCCATCTAACATTTATTTAGCCAGGGAAGTACACCCTCTTTCAGTTCTCCGGTTTCTGTGGTTTTTAAGATGGAGTTGGTTGTGTGTTGTTTTACACCTGAGGTTAGATTTACCTAATTATATCCCCAAACGCCGAATGGCGTTCCGGGGATATTATGTTTTTGGTCCGACCGCCGCCGCCCTACGTCTTAACGCGATAACTTCAGTAATATTTCAGTTAGAAATTTCAAGCTTTGCATATAAGTGTCATATAGAGGAAGCAGTGATTCGATTTTGGACTATTTACGATTTCGACATAGGCCACCAGGGGCTAAAAACTGATTGAAGTGTTAACGCGATAACTTCAGTAATATTTCAATTAGAAATTCCAACTTTTGCATATAAGTACGTATCATAAAGAGGAAGAACCGATTCGATTTTGGACAATTTACAGTTTCTAGATTGGCCACCAGGGGCCAAAAACTGAAAAAAATCACTGTTTTTATCATATCTCTGTAAATATTTGTCCAATTGACCTCAAATCAAGTGCAAATGAAAGGTCATGACCTGAGGAGTCAACATTTTGACACAAGGTGGAGCTTTGTCACATAAAATTCACCATTTTTGCCATATCTTTGGAACTATTTGTCCAATTGACACGAAACTATGTGCAACTGCAAGGTCATGACCTCAAAACGTGTCACATGATGACACCATACCTATATGGTTCAATATTTTGCCACCATTTGGCGCTTTGTGATGGAAAATTACCATTTTGGCCATATCTTCAGAACCATTTGTCCGATTGACCTGAAATTCAGTTCAAATGAAAGTCGATTCAAGGTCTTTTCAAGGATTGGGGAATTGGAGGATTGGGGGCATTTGGGGATATACCTCCAGCCGTCGCCTCCGACGGCATAAGCCTGGTTTTTGGACCCGATGAGGACCAGATAATTTTTATTACATCCTGATGCATAAAACTATTGAATGGAAAGAGGTTGTAATTTCTTTTTCTCATTAATGTTTTTTGAATCATGAGCTTTTTAAATTGGTTCCTCGTTTTGAGGGTATACATTTTATTGAGAAGATGAAGAAGCAGAGGCAGTTGCTGAGCAGAATGGGGGGCATAAAACTGCCCTTTAGGCTGATAAATAGTCCTGATCGGTTTTCAGTTATTTTAGTGATTAACAATTTTTCCACAGGGGCTAATAATCCATTGGCAGTTAAACTCTCAAAACTAGAACAAAGAAAACAAAGACTGTTATTGTAACGACAGCCGGTACCCTGGGAAGTGAAAAGATGGAGGACCCAAGTATAAAAGGATGTGGTTTCATTATATAAACAAAGTGCAAATAACATAAGAAACAGCAATTATAAACTACACGGGGTAACTGAGGAGAAGGAAACAAAAACTAAGTGCTCTTAAACTAATATGTGTAACAACCTAAGGCTACCTGCTCATGAATGGGTGAACAGAGGTTTAAATAGATAATGGGAATGCTAGTTAACTAAACAATAATCAGGTGAGAACAATTAACCATGAGCAGGAAGATAGTGGGATAACTGGATAAGGCTGGTACCAGGAGAGAATAGGGAGAACAGGAAGGAGATTTCACAGTATTGCACCCATGGAAGTAATATAATAGAACTGGAGTGAGTGAGGAAGTACCACCCCTATTACTTTCAATGGGAGATGCTAGGCTAGCTACCTCAGCCCAGGAAGTATGGAATTGGTCGAAGACATCTATAAAAATGGCGTTCCATGGGTGCTTATTTCTGGCACCATTTCATAAGATTGCTAATCTGATAACACAGCACAAATTGCCAAGAAAGTACGTCGTCTGTGCGGATTGGCAAATGTTTTTGAGGGGAAATGAGGAGCAACGCTATTAATCCGGAACGTGCACGCACTTTTCACTCTTCTCGTTGAACTGCTGCAGTCAGAGCAACAGCTGGACAACCAAACTTGTGCTTGAGCCGTCATCAAGCTTTAAGTATCAGTTCTTATTTTACAGGCCCTCTTGATAACACCTAACACGTCCCATGAATAACAAAAGGTCGCAAGTGACATTCCTTATGAAACCTGATGAAATAGGTTTCATCAGGAATGTCACTTGCAGCCTTTTGTTATTCATGGGACGAACAGTCGCGTCAGACAAAGAGCAAAATAATGAAGGATTACCGAATATATTGGCTTTTGTTTTGGCTTTATTTGGCAAGAAAAAAATCTGCACTTTTTAATTGATGTCTATGGAGCTGCTGCGTCTTTGGCCACAAAATTGCCTCCAGTGGGAAAAGCGGAAGCAGAAAGCTGACATGCTAACTGGCTGAAGCAAAGGTACTTCCTTGTTCGATCTGGTGCTATTATATATCACTATGATTGCACCCAATTTAGCATCCCAATGGAGCACTTTATTACTTGTATTACTTTAATGAATAGAATTGGCTGTTGAATAATCTGAGTTTATATATCATTAATTTGGGAAAATGATTGAAAGCCGAACAAGACTAATATCATCAGTGGAGGAATGCTTAACGCAGCCCCCCGTTCTGTGCTTATTAACCATCAGAGAGAGTAAATAAATGTTTTCTTAGGAGGGCCGATAATAGCAGGGTTATGTTGGGGATGAGTCAGCTACATTTTATTTTATTGGAAGACTGGTTTACACTATGTTATATAAGGTCACATGCCTACATAGAAGAAGGTTTTTCCAGCATCCTGATTTCTTTTTAGGTGCATCACGCCTGAATTAAAGTCTTTGGCCCTGGGCATTCAAACCATGGTGATGAGAACTCTTGGTAAATTACGTCATTTCACTCTAAATGGTAACAAACTGTCACTACTGGTTCCTTCACTGATGTTTTCGCTGGCTGAATGGCCATTGCAAAGCCTTAACCCTGGAATAAGTCTTTCTTTATCATAGTAACATTTAGTTAAATGGCGCAATTAAAACAAAATGTTGCATGTTTTGCTCATTCAATGAAATTAGAAACGAAACAAAGCGCTGAGTGCTCTTCCGGTGTAATTCTTCTTCTTATCCTTCAACAGGGGGAATTCCAGCCCCGGTTTATTTTGGTGCTCTGATCGACTTGACATGTTTGAAATGGGGACTCAAGAAAAGTGGGGGCAGGGGAGCTTGTCGAATGTATGACTCTGATATGTACAGGTGAGTGTGTGTGAGAAAGAGAGAGAGAGAGAGAGAGAGAGAGAGACTTTGTGCGTGTGTGCTTATGAGAGGACTGTGTATTGCAACTGCAGTCTATTTCAGCTAGAATGCCTGAGATTTTATTGATTCACATCCATGGCAGCTTGCTTCTGAATTTGTGTTCTGGTTCCTTCTGATGAGTGCAGGGTGATATTCTTGGGCCTCATCACATGTCTCAGTGGCTCCTCCTATTTCTTTGCGGCTGCTGTGATTGTGCTCCTGAGGAGGCAGTTTCAGAGTGAGGACGACAACACCGGAAGCCCCCCCACAAAGAAGGATGGACTGGAGCTCCATCACACCCACACAGTGGAGGAGGCAGACCAGACAGAAAGCAAAACCAAAGGGCAGTTCTAGAGAGATGGATCAGACCACAACAGACATGTCCAAATGGGACTCAATCACATCGTTAGTTCTAGAACTGGGACCATCAAACTCGTAGTTTCAGAGTGGAGAGAGGTTTAGTAACCATGGAGCCTGCAAAGCTGCATGGGGCTTGGAATTCCTCCTCTATTTCTAAATTAACAGAGCTCGACCTCTGAGAAGACTTTTTACAACACATTGTTGAGTCTTTTTTATTTAAGATGTGAGTATTTTTTGAAATTCAGTGCTGTTAGATGAAAAATTGCTACCCTCCTGATTGCCCTGATTTTCACACATTTTACCACAATGAATGATTTTGAATCTTCATGCAAAATGTAAAATATGACGTGCAGAACATTAAGGAATACAAAATACAGTTCATGCATCTCATTTATTAAATCTTTAAGTAATTGCCCATCTTATCCTAACCAATCATGTCCCTATTTAGTTACAACAGCTGCGATCGAACACTTTCAATAATTTGAGATCAGTCTGTGGAGGAATTTCTACTCGCTCTTTTTTTTTTTTTGGCAAAAATTCAGCCAGAATGAAGTGTTGTCAAGTTTGATCTGCCCATTCAAGTTTCCCTCACTGCATCTCAGTGGCATTCAAGTCTGGACTTTGACATTCCAAAATCATGATTTTGTCTCGTTTGTGTCATCTGGGCCATAGTGGACTTTCCTTTGCACAAATAGAGGTAGAGAACAGAATTCATGGTTGTTAAATTGTGGCAAGTCACCCAGACCTTGAGGGAGCAAGTATCACGTTATCTCAGTACCTTCTATATGTTTTTCTATTGGAATGACATTCTTAATGTGAAGTTTATAGCTCTAAACTATACGTAATAGGTCTCCCAAAAAAAAAATCAGTTTTTGACTCATCAGACCACAGAGTACTAGGCTTGGGAGTTCGTTTAGGTGTTTTTTTTTTGTTGTTGTTGCTTTTTTTTTGGTGAAATAATGATAAACCTGTAAGTTTATCTTGATTAACAGTTGTATTAACTTTGAAATGCTCCTATGTGGAATCACAAATGCTGTCCTTATCTGAGGCGAGCCAGGCTTGCAGTTTCTTAGAGGTTTGTCTGACTTTTGTTACTTCTAGATTAAGTCGTCGGTTTATGGACGACTGCCCGAGGGAACTGTGGATGCCTAGCTAGTCTTGCGAAGACTCAGCGCCGGTTTTCTTTAGTTTTAGAGCCTTAGAAATAGCTACATAACACTTTCTGGATTGATATATTTCAATAACTGTCTCATCTCTTCTAAAATTTCTTTTGGTTAAGCAAGCATGTGCTACTTTTCATTGTAAGATGTCACTTTGCTTAAAAGGTTCTATTTCAGTGATGTTTAGATTCAGCCAAGCTGGCTTTAATTAGGCATTGGTGTGTTAAATCTAATTTGAAACATATTGATCAAATTTGGTTAATTTGCTGATTGAGTATTGTTGAGAACATTTACTTCTTCAAGCATGGCCAGTTGGTGCTGGAACTGTTCTTCTTCAATAATTAAATTATAAATACAAAAAAAAATAATGTTTATTTAGGCTGTCTTTGCTTCAGATTTTGTTTGATGATTTTAAAGTGACAGTCGTTACAAACTGGTAAAACAGAAGGAATCTGGGAAGGGGCTATAATTTTTCACAGCAATATAAATCTAACTGTGAGGTAACAGAATTTGAACTGCAGTAGGGCACATAGGAGTTTCAACCAGCATTATGTCTCTGGAAATAATGCTGGTAGAACTAAAATGAATTGTAATAAGCTCCCTTATCAATATTTTTCAATTGAATAGAATAATTATAGTCTCAACTTCTATTTTATGACTGTTCAAAGATGACTACATTCAGAATTTAGAAAATGCAATTTGAGTAGGCTTTACTATGCATTAAATGTAATTTGTTATTTTCTTGTCTGAAGCTGGATTTTTCAGAATTATTTATTTTGTAGACTCCAAAAAATCTGTAGAACAAATAAACACTGTCCTGGTAAAACTGGTAAAACAATTTGTTCACCCAGAACCTTTTTTGTAATCCATAACTTGAGTGAAAATAAGAAACTTACGCACCGATGTAGATAGTTGCTGTTATTAGTTTCTCTCAGTGGCCTCGGAAATAATGACAGTAGGTGAGGGAGTTGAGAAAAGAGGTTAAAATATTAATATAGACATAATGGACTCATTACTTTCATCCCCTTCTCTTTGCCTCTCTGCCTACAGAAATAACATTCCACCAGCCCCAGCAAACTAATACGCACAGGGGGCCAAAAAAATGCATTCAATTACCACTGGACCTGAAGCTGTTGGCATCTCAGCGAGTTTTTATTTGATTAAAAATGACCTCCTTTACAGCCCGGCATGATTGGCTTTGTAGTCACCAACCGATCTTTGTTTATAGTGACAATGTAAAAAAAAAAAAAAAAACAAAGGGAAATGGGTACTTTCAGTTGATGAACACTCTGTACTCAATCTAATAGCCTATCCACGAAAATGAATATATTATTTTGTATAACTAGAAGATTGGCTCCTAAATAGTTATGATATTTAATAAATCTATGTTTAAGTTAGATATTATTGACTACTAGTCGATAGAATAAGATATTTTTTTTTTAAAAAACTGTGATATTGACTTGTGATTTCACAGTTTCATTTGAATTTGGAACAGAAAAAAAATTGTAGACTCAGATGTGAAGGGTGTTTAAGGAAAAGCTGAAGCTGCCACTAGACTTGATGTGAGTGGAGTGATGTGAGTGGGTTGGTGATAGGATATGCAAGCTAAACTGGAAGTGATAATAGCCCTGAGGAGCTCTCATCGGAAGAGGAGGGAGATGGTCATGAAATGGCATGAGAGAGGATCAAAAAGTGTCAGGGAATGCATAGATGTAGGTAAAAGAGGAGAGAAATAGACAAAGTACCATCAAAGGGGTGGTAATCATTAGAGAGGAGAGGTCTGATAGGAGCTTAGTATATGCATCATTTTAGTCCTGGTGTTCAGGGTAAAATGACCTGTTTTCAGTTTTCATTAAAAAAAAATGTCTTTGATCATTATCTTTTCAACCAGAAAATCCATGGCCTTGACTTGTTTCTTGCAACCAAGTATAAAATGAAAAAATATTGAATGAAAACATGGCAAATACTCCCTACACATTACTGTCCTTGATCTGATGTCCAGGGCAATTTGACCCAATCACCATTTCTCTTTGTTAGTTTCATTCACTGCTCTCACAGGCAGGTAGAATTTGTTCTCACCATCTCACGTATTTCTCAAAGTCTCTAAAAAGCTCACACACAGGCAAACACATGGATGGAAACCTGCAGTACCCAAACACACACACAGACACACACAACATCAAGGTTCAAGATTGTTTCACTCCAAACATCAAAAACTCCATTGTTGCCACTTTCTTGTTCATTTTTCCTTTTGTCATAAGAGCGCCTTTTTAAAAAAAAAAAATGCTACATTTCCTTGTACTTCACACAGTCGCTTATTAGGCAGATGGGGGGATTGTGTTATGGGAACTGGTAGGATGTAATCCCAGAACATTCTTCACATCCAGCGTTTTCTTTTCATAAATCCGATCTCTCATTCAGTGGGCGGGGTAGGTAAATGAATCAATAGATTTGCCACACTGTCCTACCATCAGAGCCATCATCACATTGATACACCTGGCACTCGCGGCAGCCACCCGGCAAAAGGGGCAGTTGCTCATCCAGCAATATGAAAAGCCCCACACCCACCACCAGGGGCAGACACACATCTTGATCCAGCAGCAACCACATACACACACACACACTTAGTACCAGGGGCAACTCGACACCCAACACTAGGAGCAGTCACACACCCTGTACCAGGGGCCGCCACACATCCCGCTCCAGGGTAACTGCACACCCAACATCAGGTTTAACTCCACACCCAGCACCAGGTGCAGCCACATGTCCAAAAACAAGGGCAGCTGCACACCCAGCACCACGAGAAGCATGTATGTCCAAAAATGGTCATATTGAATGGCCTGCGTACCTGATGAGTATGCCACCCTGCAAAGCTGCTAACATAATATAGTTGGCTCTGGGGCCATGTTTGAAACCTTTCACGTGGATGTAGACGCTAGGATCTATAGAACTGCTCAACTGATGCACTCAGTTGCTCAATCCTAATAATATTGGGTAGGTACAAAATATATATTAAATATTCGCAAGGAAGTGGTGCTTGTAAACTATTTAGAATATGGATTTGATAAATATTACCACTGTTGCCCATGAATTTTAGGAATAAAGCTCCTCAAGCAAGCTTGAACTGCTAGCAGCTGTGGGGAAACAGATACATTTGTGCTTTTGAATACAGTGGAATACAGATTTGTGCATTAGGCCACCTCACATGTATATGTGAATTTTGCGGTATTTTCATGTTCATATCCATGTATCCACTACGGTATTCGACTGCGAAGCTGCGCTATGCTCATCGCATTTCTTCATGGTGAAGCTGGTCTTATTACCGGAAGTGCGGATGTCCACAAAAAATTCCCTTCCTTCGTCTCATCTCCCGATTCACAACAGTTTTGTGCTATATCAGATCGCTCCTATTCCACCAGTCCACAGGGCGGGAGAGGGCGAGACCCCACTACCATTCAAGATTTGAATAATCCAATCCACAGTGCCAAACATGGCACAAATGCTTGCGAAAAGGAGAAACAGAAAAGAGTTTTCTGCAACTAATCAGAGGTCAAAACTTATTTTGCACCAAATGTAGTGCGATAAACAGTGTTTGAACAAATACGAACATCGGATCTGCTTCTTTTGGATGACGGTCATAATATTTATTCCTGATACTAACAAATTTGGCTCTGCAGGGTGGATTCGTCTCCGGACCTCTGAGGGCTTCCTGACCAATTCAAGAAGAGAGAGTACTTTGTTTTATCCCAATATAGTTTGGAAGCCAAAACTACAGAGATCTGGAACACCCCAACCAGTCGTACGGTAACCTATAAATTATAATTTGACCAGAGTAGAAGTGATCAGTTGTGTCTTTGTGTAACTTGTTCATATGGTATAGTTATCCGCTACTGTTTGTAGTACCAGTGCAGTTGTGTGATACAGGCCTATGTATTCAAATCATAGCTTTATTGTGAAAGGGTGAATGTTGGTCATCCCTGCTTACAGAGAGAGAGGATTCATGCCAAAGAGGCAAATACACGATTGTGTGGCTGTGGCAAGCGTGTGTGTGTGTTGCCAATGCCGCAAAGTGACTAATTATTTTCAAAACTGGGTATTAGGTCGAGGTTAGTGTACCTAAGAAGCACAAATTGTGTCTTTGTTTCTTCGGATTCTCTCATGTTTCCGGAGAGTTAGTGTTAGTGCCCTGGGCCCGGAGTGAGCGACAAGGCGTGTCTTTCACTTGGGTACTTTTTTAGTCTTTGTCATATGTTGAGAGAAAGTGAATATGTTGCATCTCTCACGCGTCTTGTGGGCATTTATGAGAAGCCTACTCATGCCCACTGTGAATCACGTCATCACTGAATTTTAAGTTTGATATTTTCCTGAGTCGTTATTGTTTCATGTTGGTTTTATTTTTGACCGTACACTTGGTAAGTTACTTGCCAGTAACGCGCATTTATACATTAATGAAGGCCTATCTTATGACTAGATATAAGGCTACACCTAGATGAACGCCGTATAAATTGGCAAATATAAACATGGCGAAAAAAGAAAATTCAAATGCCCTTTAATACACCAAGAGAATTACTACTTATTTGCAGAAAAAAATGCGAGAAAGGGAAAGGAAATGACCGAAAATGGCTGGGATCTATGATTGGGATTTGTTCAATTGGTGGATGAAATGAAAGAAAAATGGGACAGCTTACGGTACTGTTGTCTTGATTACAGAGCACAGAAAGCCTATAGAGAAGTGTGACAAAATGCACAGTCGGCTTCAAACTCAAGACATAGAGTTGTTGGATAAGCAAAAACGGATTGAAGAATTGGATGAAAAATGTAACCGCCTTAATCAAAGCACTGATCTTGCAATTCCAGAGGAGCCAAAAAAGGTTCAAAGGTTATATCCCGACTTGAGTGAACTACCTTCAATAACTGATCCAATACTTTCTGATAACACAAACACTGCAGCTCCTACGTTTCCAATGGTAACTAAAATTCGAGGTAGAGGGAATGAACAACGATTTCACATTGACCATGTACCTCTGAATAAAATCAACATGAAAGTGCTATTAAAGGATTTACTGAGTCTAAATGCAAAAGATGATCATTTACAATTTTAGCGATAGTTAAATGAGCTACAACAAAGCATGTCATTCCATCCGTTAGACATGTTTTAAATTTTGCGCGCCAAGTGTCCTACCTCAAGCTGGAACACAATTGAGCCAGAGTACCACAGAAGGAAAGCACTGTCGTCTGGCCCCTAGGTAAATCACGCTGAGCTTAAAATGGTGATTAGCGACGTTTGCAAAGCTGTAAAAAACTGCCTTAGGTAAAGGTGCACCCAAATGGCATTGATTCACTGCATATGGGCAAGCTATACACCGTTGTTTGCAAATTGGGCATTCCAGATTTGGGAGGGATTGGAGATGGCAAATTTATAAAAAAAACTAAGAGTTACTATCATGAATACAGAGTGGTTCAAATTGCTCATTACAATCAAGCAACTTGTGACTCAAAGCAACAGGCTTAACCCCTTTGCGTTGAAGCCAAATATATCTATTTTTGTGTTACCCTATTAAAGGCTTTATAATTCATGATTTGAGCTTCACAATGAAAATGGCTTAAATGAGACAAGACACTGTTGCAGCATTTAGAATTCCATCGTATTTCAGTTTCTGTCATAATTTTAGTTCAGAGTAAGGGCCACAAACACAAAAAAATAATACAGAAAATTGAAAAATGGCTGGGTGTTAAGGTTTGAGGAAGGAAAACACTGGGAAACTCGGAAAACATGGAACTGGACTAGGAAACACTAGAAACACTCGAAACAAGGAAACAAAGGGGGATGAGACGCCATATGCAGGGATCCAAAAAATGTATTAAATAAACCAGAAAACTCGGAAAGGGGAAAAACGAGGTACCCAGGCCAACAGAACCACCGTGCAACTGCACTGAAGGAAGGAGAAACTCAGGAATAAAAAATGACTAAAGGGAACACTAGGGGGCAGACTCGGGGCAACTCGGACGGGACAGGGGTAACCCGGTACTGAGGGAACTCGGGATCCAGGGGAGCTCGGGACTGGGGGAACAGGAACTGGGGGAGCTCTGGACTAGGGGGAACTCGGGACTGGGGGAGCTCGGGACAAACGGAGCCTGGAGACATCAGGCAGAGGGCAGGCACAGGATGAGAAGAAGGGCACACCAGGCAGATGGAAGGCTCGGAGAGCACAGCTGGCCAGGAGAAGGCTCGGGGAGACATCAGGCGGGGGCAGACTTGGACGACAGGAACATCTGGGGCTCGGAAGATGACTGGAACAGCTTGGGGCTCGGAAGACGACTGGAACAGCTTGGGGCTCGGAAGACGACTGGAACAGCTTGGGGCTCGGAAGACGACTGGAACAGCTT
Source organism: Gymnothorax reevesii (assembly GCA_029721435.1). Classification (NCBI taxonomy): domain Eukaryota; kingdom Metazoa; phylum Chordata; class Actinopteri; order Anguilliformes; family Muraenidae; genus Gymnothorax; species Gymnothorax reevesii. The sequence continues at coordinate 44,644,296 of CM056579.1, forward strand.
GGGGCTCGGAAGACGACTGGAACAGCTTGGGGCTCTGAAGACGACAAGAACAGCTTGGGGCTCTGAAGACGACAAGAACAGCTTGGGGCTCGGAAGACATCAGGGGGCACCAGGAGGCAAGGACAGAGCGACTGCTGAGAGATCATTAGTCAATTATTAAGTGCAGCTATACAATCCCGGGTCCTCGTTAGTATGTTAGTCTAATATACAATGTTAGTTTTGGTTAGTAATTTCTAGAAAATAACAAACTGTTAATAGGGGTTAGTAAGATAGCAAAAGCAAGGGGAAGCAAGCAAAGACCGTACATGGGTAAGACGTGGACTGGAATAACATGGGAGAGGAATGAAATGTGAAACACTAAGACATGGACTAAAAACCGACATCACAAAAATAATAAACCTAAAATAAACTAACCAAAACACACAGACCCACAGAGCACAACAGTGGGAGCTAAAACAATACACCTCTACAATCATAAACCCCTTGAACACAAGTGTACTAGTGTATTCTCTTTTTGACCATAGTGTGGGAAGGCACATCAGAGTTGGAGAGTTGCTGACCATCGTAAAATTGCAAATGTGCAAGAAGTCAGTCACACACTCAAGGCCATTATGCAATAATAACCAATTTACTAAATTATTCCATTACTAAGGCTTTTGACGCAAGAAGTGTTGGTAATTTAACACATTATTTATTATTGTATCTTGGCAACTGAATGTTGCCTATTCTTTTGAAAACTAAAAACACTTTGATTAAATGCAATCTTATAATTAATCACGTTGCCCTGTTGAAAAAAATGCTAAAATGGGAGATGTAGTTCAAAGAATGTATTGGATTGTTTCGAGCAATCGTGAATACGAAAAAAAATGCCCTGATGTTGCCGTCACGCCCCATTTCCGTAGCTTTATGGGATTGGTGGTAGAGTCGCTTCCGGTCTCGTGAAGCTGCGGAAAGTTACTTTAGGGTGCGAGGTTACGGAAACTTGGCCGTACATTACCGAGCATGTAAGCCGTATTGAGAAACTTTCAGCTGGGGAACGGTCATTTTCTCAAAGTTTTGAGACAGGCCTTCCTTGGCGATATACAGGTGAATTATATCATTTCTAGTATCATTTTTGGTGTTGCCATCAACAGTCATAGATGATGTAGATCAGTGCTTCGTAAACCTCTCCTGGAGCTCTTCCTCTCTTGCATGTTTAAGATCTCTCCCCGCTAGCACATGATTGTAATGATTTGCTCATTATCAAGTATCTTCATACTTCATCCGCAGCTTTGCGAGCTGATCATTTGACTCAACTGTGCTAGAGCAGACAGAGCTCTAAAACATGCAGGAAAAGTGGTACTCCAGGAGAGGTTTGAAAAGTGCTGATGTAGGTGACAAGATTCCTGTCATTCAACATTTTTATGCACATGCAATAAACCTAAGCACCAGCAAGCTGTGCATTAGATGTGTGGTAGTCTCGGAAATGTGATAAATTTCGGCAAAAAAAGCTAGATCTGGCTTTTATTTGTGTATTGATGATTGCTTGAATTAATTATTTGTTTTTTTGATCCATACAATATCACTCGAAAGCACTCGTATCACTTGTCAGTGTAGCCCATCTGTGATCTCAGTCATGTCTTAATAATATATTAATCATTACAGGCTTATATATTGGTTTGGATTATACATTGTTTGATTATTAATCAGGCAATCTTAAATAGGAACAGTTTGAAAGCAACTATGCGTTTAAGAGTCAAATGCTGACAGCAAACCATTAAAAATCCCGTTGTGCCAGTGTTACCGCTAGGGGGGACGTTGGGGTTTCAGATTAATATCATGCAGAAAGCTGGTTTGAGAGTGGTGTTCCGTCCAGTCCCTCCAGCTTCTGAGTTCAAGAGTGTGTGCACCAAGCCAGCTTGCCCTTTCATCCATGGATTGCTTTCCTGGTACTGACTCCAGACCCATCTACTACAACGGCTTTCCAACTGTGTTCCTGTCCGCCCCTCACTTGATTCAGAACATCCCTGACCATTCTCCATCACAGTGCCTTTTAAGTTGTGGCTTTGAAAATCCTTATTAAAGTGCCCTTGCAGCTTTCAGTGGATCTGCGCCTGGTTCTTTCTCTGTTGTTCATAAAAATACTTAAAAAATAACTCACTCCACCTCACTGGACATGTTACTCCATCCATCCATTCTCTATACCGCTTCTTTCTCACTAGGGTCACGGGGGAGCTGGAGCCAATCCCAGCAGACTCTGGGCGAAAGGCGGGGATCCACCCTAGACGGCTCGCCAATCCATCACAGGACACACACACCATTCGCTCTCACGCTCATACCTATGGGCAATTTAGCATCTTCAATTGGCTATATGCATCTCTTTGGACTGTGGGAAGAAATCAAAGCAGCCGGAGGAAACCCGTGCGAGTACGGGAGGACATGCAAACTCCACACAGAAAGGCTTCAAGCTGGATTCGAGCCCACAACCTTCTTGCTATGAGGCAGCAATGCTACCATATTTTGGAGGATTAGTTTTGCAAAAATTTTTTATTCCCTCATGTGTGTGGCCCTGCATCCATTTTGTGCTGCAGTGATGATTCACATAAAAGTGCTGGATATTCAAGAGTGGCAGAATCCCGGGAGTCAATGTTTTAAATTGACTTGCCAAGTACTGTTTTCCAAATGAATGAGACAGTTTCGAATTAGATGTATTAGTGAGTTCGATCTCCTTCAGCCATCATATATACAATAGTATAATACAAATGACCTAATGTTGGTAATTTCCTGATAGCGTGTGTGTTTGCGCATGTGTGTGTACATGAGTTTCTAAATAATTTAGAAAAAGTTTTAAAATGTGGACAAGCCAGAGAGCTGTAAACTGTTTAAATTCTCATGATTACAGGAAATACAGTAGTAGCATATCTGCATGTCCTAATGGCCGAAAACATAGTGAAACTAATTAAGCTGTTATACGATGAAGGTCAAAGTTTCAGATTCGTCTATCTGAGTTTGCCGTTGTGTGGGCTCATGTTTAGGCTCTGACTGTAAGGACAAGTAACTGTTTTTGACAAGACGATTACGTTGATGATGACGCTGTGTCTGTTTGGCATATTTGACCCATGCCACATCCCCCCATTCTTGAAGTGAGGTCCCATCCCCACAGATGGAAATCATCTCCGCTGATAGAGGCTGTAGGCTATATTTGGAGGGTTGATGATGTCACAAGTGGTTCAGGCGTAATGCCTATAACTGGACAGACTCTATAGGGAAGCCCACAGAAAACCAGTGGCAACACTAGTGCTTGTTGGGACCCTGTACTGTGCATCTTTATTGCCCTGGATCTGATTTGCTACACCTAAAGGTAAGTGAGATTTCTCTGCAGCCTGTACGGACCATCTAGTGTCCCATCATCAAAATAGCATTCTGTGAATTGTGCAGGCTAGCAAAATGGATAATCATAAATGCACTTATTTTAGTGCAATTCACCCTTAACACTACATATTTTAAGGTACATTCCTTTCAATTATATATTTCATCTGAATGTGCTAGTTGATATCAAAATAATCAGTAATCACTGCTATACTTAATTAATTTCTTGTCAAAAATTGGTACTTGGATTTCTCTGAGTTTTATTTACGTGTGCTCCACAATTGCCTCTGTATTTTTCAATGATCAAGAGAATAGTTCTGATGATTTTCTTTTTCATATCCAGAATGAGTGTTTACTTGTCATTTCAAACAATACATAGATCAAAATTCATATTGAAAGTATTCATTTTCATTACAACAATAGTTAAAGCAGAATTGCTGCCTTATAAATATAACATCATAAATACAAAGAAAGCATGCATGCAGGCTATGAATGGACAGGCTATTATTTTCAATATAATAAACATTTTAATGTGACAATGGATTTTGTTTAAACTATGTTTAGCTTAGTATATGATGAGCAATCTGAAGCTGCCAGCTCTCCTCTTGGCACTGCTCCTGGTGCTACGCTGTGTCATCGCCGCTCCCAACAGCAGGTGCGTGCTCTAACCTAACATACTACGTCCCTGACAGCATTTTATTATACATATATTTTTTTATTCTTTTTTTATTGTAATAATAACATTTTTTTATTATATGTTTTGAGTGCCACTTTTGTGGGGCAAAAAAAATTAAATTATATATATATATATATATATATATAGTGGAAAATGGCTGCTAATTATGATGCTTGTGTAGTTTTTCTATCACTGGCAAGTAAAAAATGATGGCGCTTCATTTTAATGAGACTGTTTTGTACATAAGCTATTCTTAAACAGGAACAGCCATTGCTTAAATAAACCTGCATGCTTCCATTTTTCCATTGCTAAAACTGTCATTTCAGTTTGGTTGATAGATCATAGCAGGGCAAGTCTCTTTGACTGAGAAGCCACTTCTGTCTGAGTGCTTTCTAACAGCTCATGACATTGATGTCTCAGAGCACTAGAGTAGTGCTCATTTTTGTCACTGTGATGCAGGTATGCTATATTATCCAATGCACAACCTGAGACAGTGGGCTGGCAAGCGTCCGAAATCTCCAAACACCCCTTTTCAAGCCGTGCTGGTGTGCTACCGCAGGCTGGGCTGACGGGATTTAGCGGGTATGTTCCTCCAGTGTACGGTTTAAGTGTTTTCTACTGCATTCACCTGTTTTGCAGTTGATCATTAAGTAAAATTAACTCTCTACCTGTGAACCTCAGAGTGGATTCAATGTCTTACAAGGGAAGATTTTAGCTTTTGATGGCCATTGATTCAAATTTGCTGTACATGCAGACAATTCAGTACCATTCATAATTCTGCCAACAAATGGCAACCTTCATTTAGGATTATTTTGGCCAAGGATGGCTTCATTATTCCAAAAATGAGAGATTCTGTTTTTTTTTCCTACTTAATTTTTTTCATTAATGAAAGGGACAGACCTGTGATTTCTAATTAATCTGATTGTAAATTTGATTTGGACAATCAAACTAAAACATTGAGTAGATGTCATTTTCCACTTTTTCATGAATTACAAAGTTTATGTTCTTAACATGCAATGTAAACATTATACGCATTTATACAGCATCATGTTTATTGACGAAATTCAAGATATGTGCCATATTTTATGGAGGAACTGTACTGCCTGCTTGTCTGCCTGGGACTCAAACCAACAAGCTCAGATTTAAAAGCCAAGTACCAAACCATTTTTCATGCATATTAGCACACCTGACACATTTTGCCATATTCTAAAACATTGGGAAAGGATATACGGAACATATGAATTTAGTATTGCTTTTTTAAACGCTAAATATGTGAAACCAAATAAGGATTTATCTGAAGTCAACTCTTGGCAATGCACATTTAATTAAAGTTGTCTCTGCTCTTGAATAAATACGTTTAGCATTTTCTGGGAAAAAAAGTCTCTTTATATAGAAAATGATCAATTAATATAAGAGATTGATGCTCGGTCTGCCATAGTATTTATTTACAACCTTATGCATAAACCATGTTTTACTGCAGTAATGTGTTTTTTCTGATAGAAGAGGAATATAATGCGGCAAGTGAATAGGACTGTGTCATCTTGATCTAACCACAACTCCTTGTAGTTTACTGGATAAAATGATTGAGGTTCTGATTCTTTGTCTTTTCCTCCTTCCCTCCCCTCTTGCCAGTCACCAAATTCAGAAGCGAAAGTGCAACACGGCAACTTGTGTCACTCAGCGCCTTGCAGACTTCCTGGTCCGCTCCAGTAACACTTTGGGGCCCCTGTATGCCCCAACCAATGTGGGATCTAACACCTATGGCAAGAGAGATCACCTGCAGCCAGTCAGCTATCTGCCGCTGTAGATGTGAAACTGCCAAATAACCTTCTGGGATGACTTCAGCAAAAACAAACGTCATCTCTATAGTCTTAAGACATCTCAACAATCAGTACATAAATTTAAGAGGCAGTTTTAACCCTAAACTCTCAGTGCCTTTTGGTGCAACATCAATGGTCATGAGGTGCATTGTCGGCCAGTTTGATTCAATATCTTTATCTGGACAACTATTGCAACCTACCTGAAATCAGTCATCGCTTCTGTACAGTAACTGCTGGCCATTGTAATTCAATTTCACAACATGAAAAAATGTTATTACGTAAAACGCACAGAAAAAAAATAAATGAGTTTGGGCAATTATGTTTGACACAGAAGAATCAGTCTTTTGTTCTTTTTGCAATAAAAAAGTAAGTAAAATTTGAGTGTCTTGTTGTGTGTCATTGACCTGCGGAGAATAGTTCACATACTGTATCAATGTTCATATCGTTTACTCCTGGGATTCCAAAAAGATCATATTCATGAATCCCATGCATTCTCTATACGCAGTTTTCAAATGATAAAAACAGAAATAGTAAAATTAAAGCCCACTGATATGGAATCAGTTGACACCAGATGCGGGAAAAGGGAATGAGGATTTTATTATTAACAAAACAAAACAGGCACGAGGGCCAACAAAAAACTTGGCCCAAAGGGTTGCAAAAAAACAAACTGAGGTAAGCTACACAGAGCTATAAACAATAAATGCAAAAGGCAAAAAACAAAAAGGCACTGGAAACTCCAGGCGAGAAGATCAAGAAAAATAAATAACAAGACTAAATATATATACACAAAACAAGAGGCTAGGACGAGACTTGAAAGTAGAAATGCTAGGGGACTTGACAAGAACTTGGCTACACTTGCACATGCAATGAGACGCGACTAGAAACAAACTTGAGACACTGTCTGCCAGCCAACTTCCACCGCATCCAGATAAAGGCTTGGAAATCATGACATGAGGGGTAACACCTGGAGAGAGAGAAACAAGAGGCATGGCAAGATCAAGACATGGACTGAGATTGGATGACATGACCTGCTCATTAAGAGAATGAGCGTGCTCAGCTTAAGTACCAATTAAGTATGCAGTTTGGAAGCAAGCATGAATGTTAAGAACAGAAAAGCACAGCAAGATCTTGAAATAGCAAAGCAGGAATCATGACAATAAACTCCCTGTCTAAATTAGTAATATTAGTAATGTGCCTATCTAAGAAAAACACCACCCAGTGAATGTTAGTAAATGTTAGTAACTTAAAAACAGTTAATTGCCAATTAAGCTTAGAGAGCCCCGAATCAGCACAGCACAGAAGGAAGGGGGAAACCACAAAGCCAACCAGAGCTCTGAAATGTGCAAAAACGAAGGCACGGGGCGGAACGCAGACAAGCGGTGGAGTGGCATGGCAGACCTGGCGAAAACAAAAACATGGCAAAGTAAAAACATGGACAAAGAACATGGATAATGAAATATTATGACTATGACCATGAACATGAACTTGAACTATGAAACTATGGAACATGAAACTGTTAAAACCATAAGCAATACTGTTCTGGCCAAAGGCCAGAACCCTGGAACACAACACCCACAGCATAATGTACAGCTGTTCCACACACACACAACATGTATAGCACACATTAGGCAGGCAGTTTACTATTTTTTCCACCTTAGAAGCAAATTACAGAGATGCAACAAAAACACCACAGAATGGCCCAGATCTACACTGGTAAAACATAATTTGAATCCCAGCATACACAACATGAAGAATACTGGCTACAAACTAGGTCGATGCTCCTGGTAAACTGCATTCAGGCCACAGGATATCCATACGATGAACTGTGATCAAACAAGATTAAGCATATACGGCTAGCAATATGTTCTTGGGTCAAGAACCCACAACCATGTGTGAAGGTGAAGAAGGTGCTCAGTGATTAATGAAATCAGTCCTTTTGACAATCTGCCATTAGCTTGCAGGAAAGGGGAGAATGGGAAGGTCACTAGGTGAGCAATCTAAACAGAGAGGGACATTAACACACACCAACAGTGATGAGTGAGAATTATCTCCCATGTAATCCTCAATCCCCCACAAAGATCTTTGACCCCGTCTGCCCACATCTCATTCAAGCACCTGTCTATTTTTCAGCAGTGGGTAAATTAATAACTCTCAGCACAAATATACGGGGAAATATTATTACTGTTGTGAAGTGCATTACCCACTTTGCTGTCATAGCTACAGTCAACTAAAAACCAAGCATGACGCAGGAATAGCAGTGATATGCAAACACAGATCATCAGCCCCTGAGGACATCACATCACTCAATTGAAAGACGTCAAAGCAATGACTGGTTTTAGACTGAGTTGAGGTTTACTTTCAAAACTAGGATTTTTCCCTTCTTGTCTTTATTATTAGGAACCAGTGGACAACAGACATCATTAGAAACCATTGACACACCCTGGTTATATGAGAAAGAATCAGTATGATGGCCAACGGTGCATAAATTGGTCGATGACTTCTATTTTGATCTATTGTCTATCACTTAAAAATAACCAAAGACATCACTGGTGCATTGCAGGGATATAAATAGGTGCACATAAACATATATTTCATGTAACTCTGCTGATAATGTAAAAATTAATTAGAGAGAGAAAGCAGTTTGTCTTCATGTATCCCAAATCAATATTGTTATAGAAAGCAGACTCCAAGAAGCAGAAACATAAAATGCACTAAAGTCTGTTTTTTTCAATAAACTTATCCAGTTATCCAGTTTGGTATTGCTCACTTGTTTGTTGATTGAGTGTTGAGTGCAGAAGACTGAGTGATAAGCTGAAACAATCGTCATTTTAAATTTCTTGATATGTGTGACGCTAATTCAATCTGACAGCACTATGAGGTTACAATATTAGGAAGAGGAAGCAAAAATCTTCCAAGCATTAGAATACAGAATCAATTTTATTTTTTGTTCCACTAAGCTCAAGTTTTCAGTCAACTGATTGTGACTCCACAATACCATGAGCAGCCTTCACATGCTGAAGTCATGGAGCAAAGGTGGCACCAAAGCAGTAAATAACAGTATTTTTGGCATAAAAATGGAACTATGCCTTACAAACATTTCCAAGCATAGTGAACAAAAGTGGACCCAAAACAGAACCTTGGGGGACCCCTCATGTAACATGTCATACACTGAAGAAAGTGCCATCAAATTCAACACATAGAATTCTTTCAAAGAGTCAATTGTATATTGAGCAAACTTTATGCACTGAAGTCTTTGGAGAGACTGGTAGAAAGAGCTGTACAGGTTTTTTGTGATCCAGTGACCGAGCAATATCATTAACAAACTTAAAGGATGCCGTCATGGTACTGTGCTGTCTCCTGAAGCCTGACTGGCACACAGAAAAGGTACAATAATCACGCAGGAACATTTTCATTAGATTCATTTACCCATCCTTGAAAAACCCTCAATCATATTGTCAGGTTAGAGATGGACTGATTGTTGTTAAAGAGCACCTTTTATAGTTTTCCATTATTTTAATGTTGTAGTGGGAATCATAATGTTTTAATGTGCATTTAAAAGGTCTGTGTCGGAAAAAAACTCCAAGTCACCTCCAGAAGAAGCGCTCTCTGCTGCAAAACACACTGCTCTGGAGCTGAGTGAAACGCCCCAATAATTTCTGGCCATTTTTTTCATCAACTAGTGATTCAAATTCAAATTTGTGCTAAGAAGATAGTTTGGCTCGCCCTTGATTCAGGGTTACGCCCACAAGGCTACACCGGTATTTGTTTCTAAAGCTCATTTACGCTCTGGAACGGAAATCCATTTATGTTAAGGGGCGTGACATTTCCCGACACATGCACAAACGGTGGACTAATCACAAGTGAGTGATTAAGTTGACCAATCACAGTACACTGGGGTTTTCGGGGGCAGGACCTCAACAGATCATTTCATAGACAGGTAGTTGCTATGCAATATACTAACTTCAGTAAATCATAACTTTTGAGCGATCAAAGATTGCTACATGAAATTTGCGGGACTGATTCTTTGGTATTATATGTCTCAGATTACCAAAAGTCAGTATCACAACTTGTATAATTGCTGATTTGTTGATTTTCCAAAATTACTACCAAAAGTTTGGTTTTGCGCATGGGGCCAGGTTTGACCCTCCATAACCTCAGGATAGAAACACATTAGATCTTTCTAGTCCGAGAATTCATTAGTCATATTATTGTACTTTCCTGGCAAGTTGACACTTTTACCAAGAAATGTAATTTCTTTTATTTATAGGTCCTTAACAATGGAACAAAACATGTCAGAACCATATTTTAATCGTACGTTGCCAAAGTATGACAGGGCGTGGTGTTAAAACAATTAAATCATTCAAAAAAGCATAGTTTAATTGATATTTAAACGAAACATCAAACTGGTATCTTAAACAAAATTATACTTTTCATGGTGTCAAAACGCATAATGTTTTATACCTCAACAAATGTGGTGGTACATAGGCATATAATGTATATACTATCCCCCTGTGATCAATAACGACTCATCATTATACATAGTACTTTTTGTTTTGATAATTGTATTACAGAAGCACAAAAAATATTTTTCTTCTTAGCAAACTGAATTGGTTGCTGATCTCACCTGTTGCTGTATCTGTAATTACATGCCAAAATTGGTAGCTGATGTCATTTCCAGCTGTGTACATCTCTACTTGCCAACAGACTGGTAGCTGATGTCAGCTATTTTTTAGTCTTAAATTTATAAGTGGTCACAGCCATGGTTTTATGATCACATAGCTTTTAGTTTATCTCTGTTGGACATGCCAGATTAAAACAGCTTACTCTTTGGCATCATACTCTTTTGGAGCGCAGCTTGATTGTTGTGATGATTGTCACAAACTTGATTATGTAAATGAACTCAAAAGGTAAGATTACTCTCGGGAACTGTGGAAACATATTATATACTCCTTTTGGTACTGCTCTCACGTGCATTACATGTCCAAACCTGTACCCATTTTAGGGCTTTTAATTAGCAACTAAGTGTTAATTTGTTCAGTTGTGAGGATCAGTCCATATCCATTTCCTTTAGCTTGCATTATTGTGCAAAATTAACAAGCATTTTCCTATCCACATTAATGCTAACATAATACCTAGATGTCTTATGAAGCATCTGTATTCCTGCAGCTCACAAAACAGTATATATTTTTTCTGTGTCCATGTCCAATCGGTTTGATATGCCCAAGAAAATGTTTCTAAAATGTGGTTTTGCCAACTCAGGTCCATGTGTTAAGTCTGCTTATGTAAAATAAAACTCTGTCTGCAACCAGTGACATTGGAATAATGCAGGTCAACACTGAACCTATTTCCGAGTAAGAATTGAATAATTAACTGAATTAATTTACTGAGCAAATAGGCTTCCAATGAGCTGCATGGCCATTAATTGACGAGATTGCATGGACAGCAATTTACTGAAATTTCTTGAAATTCCATCTTAAAGTACAAATAGAATGTATAAGCGAATGCTGCGGAGGATGGAATTTAGGCAATATTTGGATTTTGTGTCTAATTACTTAATTAAATAATTGCCATTCACACAATCTCATATTGTAGCCTTCCAACAATTTTCCAAGAAGCAATACAAGAAAGACCTCATGAATGACCTTGCTACCGTGAAAATTCAACTCATGGCATGCATTTTAAATGATTTTAAATGCATTCCATCTGTCAAACTTTCATAATGCACTTATAACCAATTCACTAAATTATTAAAGTACCAATGCTTCGATGTAAGCACTAGCAATTAAATAAATAAATTATTATCACTTGTTGCGGCAACCAGTGTGCAACTACGTCTCCCAACAAATGCAGCATATATTTTTGAATGCCGAAAAAACATTTTGATCACGTGCATTTTTAAAATAAATTAGGTTGCACTGCTTAAAAAAAAAATCCTAGAATGGGAGATGGAATTCAGGGAAAGCACTGGGTAAATCTTTTTATAATTCTTTTTTTCTTCCATCCATACACTATCATTATCAAGAAGGTTATCAATTTTGCCCTTCAGGGATCTTTCATTTCTTAATACTTTCTAAATTATTACAAGCTCATATATTGGTCTTGATTATTCAGTATATAAATTCCATGATTATTAATCAAGCAGTCTAAAAGCTGGAGTAAGCAATCGTGGAACAGCAAGTTAGTGGCTGGTAGATTCATCCTATATCACCACAGATGTATCTGAAATGCCATATAGCTTCATATGTATGTAGCTTCTATTTCTAATATGCCCAGGTAGTCGCATTGGTTTGGTCTTTGACCTGAGGTCACATTCATAGGATACTTGTTGATGGTAAAATGTTATTTTTATTATTTCGCTGTGTTTGCACCTAGCGTTCACACAGCTCCTCTGACGATTCAGACTTACAACAATGCATCCAGGTAAAGGGATGCAAGACTCACGCTCCTGCATGTGAATTAGGGGGCGTGGCTTTGGTCACAGACTTGAGGTAAGGGTTGGGTTTAGAGGTGAGGCTACATTCAAATCTTGCTTGCATTAGCCACCAACTAATGACAAAGTTATTATTGAGCCGAGCGTGCAAGTGTAGCCTGCTTTTTCCCTATGGTTTTTGCAGCTAATATGACAGCATTCTCTGGTGACAGTCAGCGACAACAGCATCCGTCGAGGAAAAAGCACATAACTGATTTTTAACAATATTAAAATAGTGAGAAAGGTGAACAAATAAATTCTTGCGCTGAAATGTTTAGTAGAAAAGAACGCAACTGTCTCAAACTGCAGATTCAGCTTATTGTGTCCTCGCGTTCTTGTAAATTTATACTCCCGTTCTCAACTTCTCAAGTTTGAACTCACCTATAAGGTAGTCCGTTAGAAATGGCAGTGCTTATGCTGGCTAGCGTTTGTCCAGCTGAAAAGAAACACCCACAACTAGGCTACACAGCTGATTGAATTGTATGTCCACGAGAAATGACTGTCATCGTCAGTCACTCCTCCTGGCTCTGGTTGGTTGTTTTGTTTCGGTCGCAGTGAAATCTTGCAGAAGGAGTTAGATGCACTAGATTGAGCCAGATGACTCTGATTTTCTCAAAGATCATCTGACTCACATCCCACTGTCAGGTCATTGTAACAGTTGTAACAAATATGACAAAAAGTGATTTAAAAAAAAAAAAAATTGCATACTACAGCTTTAAATTGGAGCAGCTTGAAAGAAATCATGAGTTTAAAGGTCAGAGCCTCACGTTAAATCCTGTAACACCAGCATTACCACCAAGGGGGAATGTTGGGCATTAGGAAGTTAACTTGTATAGGTAGACTTTTATAATGGTAAATAGCATGAGCCAGGGCTCTGTATTTAACATTTCTGACTTTTGCAAAAATTTAATTGACACTATGGAAACTATTGTTTTCTTCAAGATACCAACTTGATATTTGCAATATTAGTGTATATATATATATACAGTATATATATATATATATATATATATATATATATATATATACTGTATATCCTATGATAAAATTTCTTTTAGACATACTTTGGCAATATACAAATTAAGTATTGTTCAGCCGTATTTTTTTTTTCTTTTCTATTTTTAATGGCCTATAGACCAGTCAGCCCAAATTCCCTGGCAAAAATACCAAATTATTATGAAAGTACAATAAAATAAATAATAATTGCTGAGACTCGAAAGGTCTAGTGTGTTTCATTCCAGAGACATAGAGGGTCAAACCTGGGCCCATGTGCAAAACCAAACATATGCGTTGTGCTACTTGTCTTCGGTAATCTGAGAGATATCATGACCAAAAAAAAAATCCGGAAAACTATTTGTATCCATCATAGGTAGTTCAAATGTTATGACTTCTTAAAAGCTGGCATGCAGTATAAAAATGGCCATTTTTACACAAATTTGGGGCCAGCACCCTTTCTGAAGCCTCAATATCTCAAAAGCTAATGAAGACATGGGTCTGAAATTTTGCACATGGTATACTGCCGGGCTCCTCAAATCACGATCCTCGAGGGCTGAGAACTGCTGGTTTTCCACCCTCCCTTTACATGGAAGTCAGGTGACATGACAATCTGGCCAATCAGCAGTGTTAATTGTTCACTTAACCCCTTAAGAACTACGCCCGAACTACGCATTATAAATACAGCATTTTTCCATATTGCGACATTGTCAAGCGGCATATCTACATTTCGCGAAGAAACTCGGCCGAAAGCTCATGTAAACCATTTTTACCTCAACCGAACACAATTCAAGCACCAAGCAAGTAAATAAACATGCAGCAGAACACAGGATAAAATCATACCAGCGCTGAATCGCCAGGATTTCTGCTGAATTCGTGCTATACATAAAAACCTCAAATAAAAGAGGAAAGTCCACAGAATGCAACGACATGAGCCCTGTCACTTTAAACCGACACCATATTGAAAGAACAGCAGGCATACACTTTACAGTCTACAGAGATGAGTAGAAAAGTCATTAGTCAGTTGGCTGAATAAACGGCTTGATTGCAAGTCAGGCAAAGTACACAGGAATTGATTTAAGGTGAGCTAATTATGCCAAGGCGATGGAGGCTGTCCAACCTGGCTGGTAATTAGTGGACTTCAAATCAGAGTTTTCTTCCCGGAAGCATTTCAAATGACCGCATTAGGTAGGCCTATGTGTCAAAGAAAAGGTAATAAGCAATCACGTCTGTCTGCCTCATAGTGGAAGTTACTTTTATTGCGCTTAAATTAATCGCGATTGATTATCGCCGACAGCCCTATTTAATATACAATGTATTATATATTATTATAATATACATCATTTCTCCACAACGTGAAAATGTGACTGATCATTTCTCCATTGTGGTCTTCATGTGGATTCAGATTACCTGTACTTACAGGTTTTTTTGGTGTCCAGCAACAGAATAAATCTTTGGACTTCTTGAACAGCAAAGGGAAGTAAATTAAGCATTTTACCATCAAAAATACAAACTAAACTTGTGTCTGAAGAGGGCATGGTTTTTAAAGGCAGCAGCTGATAAAACCAGGAAACAAAGGCAATTAAGAGATTAAATCGTGCTTGTATTTCAGGATTAAAGGCTCTACTTTCAAGCTGGCACAAATGGAAATGCAAGCGGCAGTAACATTATGCACAATTCTGTCTGTCACAAATGGCATATTTAGCATCTTCGCCCAGCTTGGTAGATTCCTGCTCTATAATAAAATAATTTGTGTCAAAAGGGGTTGGACAGTGCAATGGGAGGTGTGTCAATGCATAAAGCTGGTGCTGAGCAATTTGTGCGTCATAGACCTCATTCGCATTTTGACTTACACAAACCACTTTTTATCCAAAATTACCTGGTGAATCGAACGCTAACCCCCCCCCCAAACATCTCCATGCATTAGCCTTTAAATTGGAGGACTGAAGGATGTGACTAATGCAAATTAGGAGCTTGTTCTTCACCTGACAAAATTGAATGATCACTATGGCATTAACGCAATGTTTTTTAAGAAAATGACGGCAGCTGACTGGCCTTCATGGAATCAAACCCCCACCACACCCACTGATAATTTGACTTTGTCCAATCCTTTTGCACCAGTGCCACACCTGGGCTACCACCTCCTGTCACGAACTCACTAAAATGGAGTTACTCACCCATTTTTGATCTGCAATACTATTAGCACTTGTTTGCCGACTGCATTTTAGTTATCAAAATAGGGCCATTTATATCATTTAGACGTGACATATGGACTTAGTGTAATGAAATATTCAAACAAAGGCAAAACCTTTATAAAGTCGGTATTGTTCACTTTAAACAAACTGGATTAATCTGGCTTATAAGTATGCCTGGAAATTATTGTACTGCTGACCAATTGTGAGTCATTTGAGATCCTCACCTGTGACGTAACTGCTGCATAAATAACGTGATTTTTCTCTACAGTGTGGTTCTGTGTCAGTTCACTTCTCTTAAATGGATGCGTATAAAATCACATTACAGCTTCTAATGAGTTTGATAGAAAACTGCATGCAGTCATAGGGGAGGCCCAGTCGCAGGGATATCTCAAACACTGATGTGAATACAGGCCAGCTGTTTTAATGTGGGTTCAACGGTCTCTTTGCTTGTCCTTAGCAATTACCATGGCCCGCACACAAGGACAGCGAGCTCTCTTCCATC
The DNA here is from genome assembly GCA_029721435.1 of Gymnothorax reevesii. Taxonomy (NCBI): domain Eukaryota; kingdom Metazoa; phylum Chordata; class Actinopteri; order Anguilliformes; family Muraenidae; genus Gymnothorax; species Gymnothorax reevesii. The sequence goes on from CM056579.1 coordinate 44,660,299, forward strand.
ATTATCATCTGAAGATTTCAAGTCCATTTGAATCAGACCATAAAGGACTGATTATCATCACTAATTAATATGCAGACTAATTCTGTGGCTTCTCATGGTTGAGTTAACCCATGCCTTCAAGGGTCTGTTTCAGGGTAATAAGCATGGTCTCACAAATCATACTCACTTCCTTCAGTGTCCTTAGCTGCCTTTGAGGTACCCATATGCAATACACACAAACGTGCACTTACTCTACATGTATTAAGTATGTCCAGTGCTTCTGCCTGCAATTCATGTTTTGCACTTATCATTAGACTTTAAAATTTCAAAGCAATTAGATATTTTTCCCCATGTGACCCATGCAATACATTCAAAACGATGGAGGCACTGATTCTAATTGGACAGAAATTCCAAGGAGGTAAGAAACTCATCTCTCATTTAAAAAAATTTTAAATAAGAGTCAATAAAAGGTAGAATTTTCTAATCTTATGTACGAATCCTCCTATGTATTACTGTATTAGCCCTTGAAGATTGGAAACACAAACCATTTAATTTATTCTGGAAATTTGAAGTTAATTTAGGAGGAATACAATAATTTCCTACTAAATACAACATTGTAGAACAGAGGTGGGCAGCGAGGGCCGTATCTGTCCCTGGTTTTCACACCAACGTCTGGTCTTTAATTAGTTGATTGTCTCAATTAGCCAAACCATTTATGAAATCTGACGTTTCATGCGCATTTCTTTAAATTATCATGAAACTACAAAGACTAGTCTTGTCTCCCTTCATAAAACATTTTCCTTTGATCGAATCATTGCGAAAATCTATATTTGTGCATGCAATCAATTAACTCAATTAGTCAGGGTAATTGATGGGAATAAAAACCTGCATACACACCGGCCCTCCAGGACCGTGATTGCCCACCCCTGTTGTAGAAGGACACTCAGAGAGCACAGAACTCCACTAAGGCCGATAATCCACTCTCATAAATTGACTAGGTTTTATCACTATCAAACTCTACCACCATCTACTGGACTTTTAGATGTAAGCCGATCTCATTATGCTAACAAAATCTGTGTATCCTCCCCATGGTTTAGATTCACTCCAAAACTTTATGGTTTCTTCCTTCACACATTCTGTTATGGTTTAGTCCCGCCGGATGCAACATGCAATCCAGCGGGCACTGGGACCATGTACCCAAAGGCTGAAAAGGGACCCACTCGCACAGGCTGGTAAGAAAAATAGAAAGTATTTAATAAATATACTTTTTTTTTTTTTTTAAATAAACAAGTAGACAGGGGAGCAACAGCAACACAAATGAGGCTTAAAAAAAAAAAAAAAACCAGAATGCAGCACAATGCAATTTGGCAGTGCAGCTCTTAAATACTTCACTCTTCACCTCCACTTCAACAAGCAGCAGGTGTGGCTCATTGAAGTGGAGGGAGGACAGCAGGAGGGGGAGGGACTGCGGGCAGAACCATCACACACTCTAAATCAGGGGTGGGCAATCACGGTCCTGGAGGGCCGGTGTGTATGCAGGTTTTTATTCCTATCAATTACCCTGACTAATTGAGTTAATTGATTGCATGCACAAATATAGATTTTCGCAATGATTCGATCAAAGGAAAATGTTTTATGAAGGGAGACAAGACTAGTCTTTGTAGTTTCATGATAATTTAAAGAATTGCGCATGAAACGTCAGATTTCATAAATGGTTTGGCTAATTGAGACAATCAACTAATTAAAGACCAGACGTTGGTGTGAAAACCAGGGACAGATACGGCCCTCGCTGCCCACCTCTGCTCCAAATCCTTCCACCAGGCTTCATGGAGTTAGGGCATTCAGGATAGTTTTTCTGTAATCATACACACAAACACACACAGAAAAAAGACAAACAAACCTAAAACATAACATCCTTGGCAGAGGTAATAATACCTTCTAAGGGCACAACACACCCTCAGAACATGCATGTGGCTGTTCTCAAACCCCAGTCTACCATCAACCTTTTGCTGCCAATAACAAGCTCATCTTTGCATTATATGAGCATTTTTTTCCTTTTAAACCTTGAGTTCACTTTTATTAGATCTGTAGGAATGAGTAACAATGCAACAACATGCTCCATGATTGTGCATGTTATTGTGTAATGATCAATCATGACTGTGTTTATGGCATAGTTGGCATAGTTTGGAAGAGGTTTCTTTGCTTGTCTAAAATTGTTTGTTTCCTTCATTTGGTTACATGGCTTATATTAGGTAGTGCAGCAAGAAGGCAGAGGATGAAAATACATTTCATTAAAATATCTTCCCATGGGTCAAGGGCAGAAATTGACCCTTGGATTCAATCTTAAGGGTGAAATTGAAACTGTCAGGACAAAGATGATGTAGCATTGTTTCTGTGAAATATTGGGAACCAATCTGCCACTGATGGGGAAAGCCCAGGAATATTTTTCATTTCTGCATTTTTTTTGGATTTTTTTTTTTCTGCCTGCTATTTATATAATCAGTGATACAATGCAGACGTCATTGAATAGGCTTCAGAAGAAAAGGGGTTTGTTTGGACCCTTCAAGAGAGACAAATAAAACAAAAAGAAAAATATCATGTTACTATTTGGTTATAAATTCTGGAGGGAACTGGTAGGAAACAGTTGACCTGACATGGAGTCTCCGGCCTTTGGGTTCATTAAGAACATTTCTTCTGCTGTGGCATTAGAGTAAAATGATACTTTCTCATTTTTACTATTATTAACTCCGCCAATGAAGTTGGGGCGGAGGTTATGTTTCCGCCCCCGTTTGTTTGTTTGTCTGTCTGTCTGTTCGTGAACAACATAACTCAAAAAGTAATGCACGAATTTGGCAGAAATCTTGCGGGTGCATTGCTATTACGTCGAGGATGGACTCTATTGATTTTCGCTGCAATCAGTGAAACAATATGGCTGACACGGCAGCCATCTTGAAATCGTATGACACGTGATAACTCAACTTTGCGCTCAGTCATGAAGATTTGGATTGTGCTGCCTTGGGGGTTTGCACTCTACTCTGAGTGCTTCTAGTTATTTCTATTTTTTTTATTATTATTATTATTATACTCTGTATTAACTTTCAGAGATTTTTAATGATTGTTTATTTATAAACTTAATGCAGTGGTTCTCAAACTCGCTCCTGGGATCCCTTTCTGTATGCGGGTTTTAGTTCCAACCACAATTAAAATCGTTGGATTTTAAGAAGCTGTTAACTGGTCCTTATTAGGAGAATTTCATGTTATTTGATAGATTACTATTTAGGATCCAATTGATTGTTCACTTTGATTGGTTAATTTTCCTTATACCATCAACACACAGTTGTGAAACTAAAAAATTCACAGCCCTATTTCTAGAAAAGGATGCAGTGTAAAATGTAAAAAAAAATAACATAACGCAATGATTTTCAAAGCATTTAATTTCTACAATTAATTGAAATTAATATGAAGACAGCATATCCACTGTTGAAACTGATAAATTTTATTTTTGAAAAATATATACTCATTTTGAATTTGATCACAGCAGCATTTTTCTTTGTCAACATTTGGGGACTGAAGAAACCAATTGCTTTAGTTTTGAAAGCATTTTTTCCCCATTCTTTCTTGATGTAGGTTTTCAGTCTCTCTACACTTCATGTCCTCCTTTGTCATATTTTTTTCCCCTATTACACTAAGTATTTCAAAAGGAGACAGGTCTGGACTGCAGACAGGCCAGTGTGGTGCCCCGACTCTAGTACTATGAAGCCATGTTCTTGTGACATATGCAGAATGTGGTGATTGGCATTGTCTTGCTGAAATAAACAAAGCCTTTTCAGAATAAAACACCTGTACGGCACTATATGTTGCTCCAACACCTACTGCATATTAATCGTTCATGACTTTTTAACTGTATGCTGATAACAAGCTGGACAGTCCCTCTCTTTTTTTGCCTAAAGGCTATGGCATCTGTGATTTCCAGAAAGAATTTTACATTCTGGTTGGTCAGACCATAGGCAATTTTCCTCTTTGCCTTAGTAGATCATAAATGAGCGTGGGCCCAGAGAAGGAGGCAGCAGATCTTGTTTTCACATGGTTTTAAGTTAACTAGCATTTGTGGATGCAGCAACAAACTATGTTCACTAACAATAGCTCTCACAAGTTTTCCTGAGCCCATGCAGTGATTACCAAGACTGAATCCTGTTTGTTTTTAATACTGTGCTGCCTGAGGCCCAGAAGATCATGGCCATTTCATACTGGTTTTTTGGTCTTGTCCCTTTGGTACAGAGACCTCTTAGTTTCTCTGAATATTTTAACAATGTTATGTACTGGAGATGATGAAATACCCTAGTTCATTACCACTTAACACTGAGACATGTTATTCTTAAATTATTCAACTTTTTACCCATTTGGTCTTCTACAGAGTGGTGAAACCCTAGCCATCTCTACTTTTGAAAGAGCCAGCCTCTCTGGGATGCCCTTTTTGTACATGCCCAATCATGCTACTGACCTGCTGCCAACTAACATAATTAGCAGTGCGATGTTTCACCAGGTGTATTTTTTTTTTAGCATCATACAACTTTTCTCGGCTTTTGTTGTCTCTTTCTCAACTTTTTTTGAAATGTGTTGCTGGTATCAAATTCAAAATGAGCAGATATTTTTCAAAAAACAATAAAATTAGTCAGTTTCAACATATGATATGTTGTCTTTGCACTATTTTCAATTCAATGCATGATTTAGACAATTTGCAAATAATTGCATTGGCTTTTTATTTACATTTTACATAACTAGTAAATTACCCGTGGTGAGAATAATTTTGACTGTGCGAGCATCGAGATGGAAATACAGCAGTTACATTTGTAAAGGGCTATGCCACACCCTTATCCCCAAAGGGAGGGGGAGTTTTGTCTGGCATGGGGGTGGTGGAGTGTCCAAAGTAGAATGGTTTGGTTGGAGCTTACTGGTTATTTGAGGATTTCTCTGTAGACAACATTGTCTGTGTATGTGCCTTGTTTGTCAGGAAACTGTCCATTGACTTTTGACCCCAGTGACCTTGATTTCTCGTGACAACCTACGGTATGACCTTTGACCCTCGTGACCTTGACCTTTGACGAAACGGACCTCTTGCTGTCATTTCTTGTGACGACCTACGTCCACATACCAATTTTCAAGAAAATCTGTCCAGGGAGATGGGAGATGCGAAAAATTTACCTTTGACCCCAGTGACCTTGACCTTTCAAAAAACTAACCCCTCAAGGACAATTCCAGGGACAACCTACATAGACCCACCAAGTTTGGTGAAGACCCGTCAGAGGACCTCGGAGGAGTAGGGGAACAAACAGACAGACAGACAGACAAACAGACAGACAAACAAACGTTCCTCAAATTATAGTATGATGATGTCCCATCTTTTTTGGAAACGGAGTTGTACAAAGCAAGCAAATGATCGACTCAAACCTCTTCTGGGTCATATTTATGTTGTTAAGTTCAGGCAAATGATTTTGAAAGAACTCTAAACACCTGTGTGCTTTCTGATTTTCTCAGTGACTAACTTAATCTGTAAAAAAATGTTGCGATCAGTGAATTGCCTGCAATCACAAAACCAGAGGTGGACAATCCAGATTCAGAAAGTAAAAGTCCCCATGTATTTAGTTCCAACCCCCTGGATTTGCTAAATAAACCAGCCCCTCAGACCAGAGGTTGGACAAGTCAAGAAAATTAGCTGGTTGAGTTGATGGGTGAAAGTAAAACATGGTGGGAATTTTACTTTCTGACCCCTGTAATGTCCAACTCTGAACAAAACACAAGCATGATATTTTAAAGCAGTGGTTCTTAAGCTCAATCCTGACGCCACGCTCTGCATGCTTGTTTTTGTTCCGACCACAATTGCAATCTTAGGATTTTAACAAGCTGTTGATTTGCCGGAATCAGGTGCATTTATGTTTAGAGCAGTTATTTGTCCTCTCAAGCCACATTTGACAAATCTGCACATACCATGAAGAATTAAAATTTCATTTCCACAATAAGATATGTTAGAAACCAGTGTTAATAACTGCAGAGGGAAACAATTTGACCAAACCCTAATTCAACATAAACAATCAAAAATCAAAACCAAATCAAAAAAAAAAACCCAAAAATTTAGTAGTCAAACAATAAAGTCACACCTGTTTTGTGTCATCTTCATTTTATTAAGTTCAGGCAAATTATTTTGAAACAATTTGAAACACTAGTGCTCAGCTTTCCAACTTGGAGCTTACTGATCTTCTCAGAGGCTATTTCAATCTGTTCAGAAATGTTTTTACCTTAAAATCCTCACAATATGGAAAAATAAGTACAATGTTTGAGGGGCTTAATTCTTCGTGGCACAGTGAATATGTCCATGAAAATGCAGCTAAAGCTGGTAAATACCAGCTCTAAACATGGAGTACAGCTAAATATGGCAAATTAACACCTTGTTAAGATTGCAATTGTGGTCAGAAGAAAAACCAGCAAACACAGTAGGGCATCAGAAACGAGTTTGAGGACCACTGTCTTAAAGGGTATTTTACTCCTCATGGCACATAGCGATATTCCAGTCACAATGTGGGTTAATACAGTAAATTTAGGCATGAAATGGATCTAATTTGAGCGAACTAACACCTTATTAAAATCTTACGAGTCAAACTGTGGTTGGAATAAAAATCAGCACACACAGGGGGCCGCAGAACCGAGTTTGAGAATCTCTGACTTTATGCATGAGTTTGTTTATAATTCCACACATTGTTTTCTTTGCAATATTAGGGCACTTTTTTATTGGATATTGTTTAAAAAAAAAAAAAAAAAAAACTAAAGTTGCAACACGTATTTCTAAAGTAGGGATTGGAATCCCAGAATTTAACATCAATTAAGCATTTGATATTCACGCTCTTGTCATGCGCTAAAATAGAGATACAATTTCTAGTTTTAGAGACTTTATTTTAAATAGGCATGTGAAAGCGTCATTTGTCAGATCGGAGTCGTTCCAGAATGAATTTTGATGAAGTTTGGCCCTAAGCGTGCTCTATAGTTCATGTTCACATGGTAATGTTTTCCGGAAGTTCTTACAGTGTTTTCCTACTGAATCTGGGCACTTCTGATAAAATAAAAGGGTTGTTGGTGTATCTACATCGAACTGGCCTCCATAAAAGAATTTAATGACGAGTACCTAATTACGATCCAGAATTGAACAGCGGATGGCAGCAATGTGCTTTTGTTGTCTCAACCCACCAGACTCAAAGAAGAAGAAGAAGACGACAGTGTTTTCCTCATGGCGACAGGCGGTAATTAGTATTCAAGTTGCCAGCAGTCTGGTGCTATGTAGAAACTCATCAGTATATCAGCGTTCCACTTCTTTCTCACTTAAGCTGCGCATCTCTATCAGCCCGCATAGTAGCCTGGGCTGTGTTGCTACTCGATGGCTGGTATTTCGGCAATGACATTTAAGTTTGTGGTGGTTGGCGGAGGTATAGCGGGTGTTTCATGCACTGAGCAGGTGAGTGTCTGTACCTGCGCCGCGACAACTTTGTAACCAAAAACGAACACTGTTTCAGAATATCTACAAGTTTGTCGGGGTAGTTTTATGTTACAAACTCTTATTTCCTAATAACTAGGAACTGTTACTCACTGTCAGTGTTCCATTCCTCTTATGACTTTGAGTACGTCAAGAGTGATACTCAGAAGGCGTCTGTGTTAAGCTTAATTCCATAATGACACAAGGGACAAATGATGGGAACTTAAGACATTTGACTCCACCTGCTTACTACAGGAAAGGAGAAGACACCGAAACATTGCATATGGAAACATAATTCTACATCAAAATGACATTAAAACCTTTAAAATGGGAAATTAAACGTCTCGCGAATAGTGCGATTACTCTTTCTTTGCCGACGAGACAAAAAAAAGATCATAGTAAAACACTTACACTTATATCTCATTGAGAATGGAGCAAAACAGAGAAAAACACGCTAATAGAGACATGATGACTTGTACTTAACGTTGTGTAACAAGAACGACAAATTCGTTAATAATGTGGAATATTGGCTACGCTAATGAAGTAAGGTGACAGACGGAGATTAGTGTTTCATTAATTACAGTGGGGGAAATAAGTATTTCACCCCTTGCTGATTTTGCAGGTTTGCCCACTAACAAAGAGTGCAACGGTCTATAATTTTGATGATAGGTTTATTTTTACAGTGAGAGACAGAATATCACCAAAAAAGTGGAATAAGACATTGTATGCATTTTAGGAATTTATTTGCATATTTTTGGTCAAAAATAAGTATTTGACCATCTGGACAAACAGCATGTTCATATTTAGTAGAAAAGCCATTATTGGCCAGCACAGATGTGAAACAATTTTTGTAGTTGTTGACAAGGTTTGTGCACATTTTGGCAGGGATGTTGGCCCACTCTTCCCTGCAGACGGCCTCCAAATCATTCAGGTCCCGAGGCTGTCGCCTTGTCACCCGAATTTTAAGCTCCCTCCAAAGATTTTCAATTTGAGTCAGGTCTGGTGACTGGCTAAGCCACTCCAGACCCTTGATGTACTTCTTCAGCCACTCTTTTGTTGCTTTGGCGGTGTGCTTAGGGTGGTTGTCGTGCTGAAACACCCATCGTCGATCCATGATCAACTCTCTCACTGAGGGAAGGAGCTGTTGGTCTAGGATTCCACGGTATATGGCCCCGTCCATCCTCCTCTCAATGCAATGGAGTTGTGCCGTCCCCTTGACTGAAAAGCACCACTGTGCTTGACGGTGGGGATGGTATTCTTTGGGTTGTACTCTGTGTTCTTTGCCCTCCAAACACGGCGAGTTGAGATGAGCCCAAAGAGTTCTATTTTGGTCTCATCTGACCACATCACCTTCTTCCAGGCCTCTTCTGAGTCATCCAGGTGGTCAATGGCGAACTTCAGGCGGGCCTGTACATGTGCCTTCTTGAGCAGGGGGACCTTGCGTGCGCTGTAGGATTTCAATCCATGACCGCGTAATGTCTTACCAACTGTTTCTTTTGTAACTGTTGTCCCAGCTGCCTTCAGTTCATTAACCAGTTCCCCCTCCTTGTGATTCCTCACCGTTCGCATGATCAAGGACATCTCATGAGGCGAGACCTTGCATGGAGGCCCAGACCGAGGGAGGTTAGCGGCAGTGTGGTACTTCTTCCATTTCCTGATAACTGCACCGACAGTTGATCTTTTCTCTCAAAGTTGCTTTCCAAGGCTTGGAGCCCATCCCAGCCTTGTGTAGGTCTACAATCTTGTCCCTGATGTCCTTAGACAGCTCTTTGGTCTTGGCCATGGTGGAGATGTTGGAATCTGGTTGTTTGGGAGTGGACAGGTGTCTTTTATACAGGTAATGAGGTGAGGCAGGTGTATTTGAAGTAAATTATTAGTTGGGATTGGGGGTGTGTCTTAAAGAGAGACTGACTGGCTTGTGGGACCCAGAATACTCGCTGTTTGATAGGGGGTCAAATACTTATTTTTCCTCATCAGATGGTTATCAATTTTTATAAATTCATATTATGTGATTTTCTGGAATTTTCTTTGTGATTCTGTCTCTCACTGTTAGAATGTGTATACGATTAAAATTATAGATCGTTGCATTCTTTGTAAGTGGGCAAACCTGCAAAATCAGCGAGGGGTCAAATACTTATTTCCCCCACTGTAAATGTAAACTAGCATAACCACGATGCGAAGTCTTCATCACCGGTCGTCAATGCCATTGGGCAGACAGGCATAGCTATAGTTCCAGCCATCAAAATGTTGACTGGGGGATGGAATACAACTCATAGACGTAACTTATTTCGTGACAGATGTGATTCACCTGTGTCAGTCAATGAGGATGCATTTACGAAAGAAACTTAATTTTGGGACACAGGATTCATTTTGATTTCGCAGTGTCAATTTTGCCGTCCTATGGTTCCCGTTTTTTCCTGCTATTTTGCTGTCGCTTCCACTTGACATGCGACGGCAAAATAGCTGAAAAAAAGGGAACGGTCGGACGGCAAAATAGACACAGTGTTTTGATTTCGGATAGACGTTTTTGGCAACAACCTTCTCCACCGATAAGCCTAGCTATTTCATATGTTCAATGTATAAATCTTATTTCACATTTTATTGTAAATATTTAATTATTTTATTTATGTGACAACTGATTTTAATTCCTCGAACGTCTAACTGCATATTTGGGTGACTTTAAGGCTTCAACCAATTTTAAAAAATGACCAATGTGGAACTTTAGCATGGAAATTACCCCAAGCAATATCATTGGATGGATATTTTGGCACGTGCTGATACTTTTTTTTTTCAGCTTGCTTTGCAGTTTCCATCTGAGGATATTTTGCTTTTGACTGCTGCCCCTTTAATAAAGGCCGTGACGAACTTCAAACAGGTAAACAAGCTTAACACACGAACTCCTGGATAACTGGGGAGTTAAGATGATCTAACTTAAATGAAAGCAGGTAGCTGTTTCTTTAAAATGGCGCTGTTGGCTATTCAGAAATATTATTGCTTAATTTAAATTCTTGGTGCATTTGGTTGACAAGAGGCTGATCTTCCAATAATTATTCAATCATTTTGTTGGCTGAAGGCATGAATGGTTTGCAGTAGCCTATTCTTTGGTGATTATTCTGCCGTAAAACTAGCTATATCTTTCGTCAAGTCTCACTTTTTAATTATATCAAATAAACATTATCCTGTGATGTCAAAAAGGTAACCATTCTGATGTTGAATCAATTTTGTCAGTCTGCTATTTTAATAGAGAGGAATGCAGTGAAGTGAAAATGTTCATGTCATAAAGGTTTCCAAGGTACTGGAAGACTTCACTGTTGAGGAGCAACCCAGCAGCTTTATAGAGAAGAAGTATCCAAATGTCAAAGTGATCCAGTCAGCAGTGAAAAAGTTGCAAGCAAAGGAGCATGTGAGTTCATCAGAATGTATTCTGCACATATCCGTTTGAGCATGGAGTGCGGAGAATTCTGGTAATAAGAGAGCAGAGTATTCTGCCTCAAGTTGACTTGGCTTTTCAGTGACGGTGTTTACTTCAAAGTTAATTAATAATATTAACATGAGTCTGTTAACCTGATTGGGTTTAAAAATAAGCAGCAGAGTACAATGCTATTTGAATTATGTTCTATTTTAATTAATACTGATTGAGAGAATGGTGTTCTGGCATTCGTTTAATTTTGAAGAGCATTACTGTCATGGGTCAAAGCTATGTTCACTCTGGTGAGAGGGCTTCTCTTAATCCCTGATGCTATGTATCAGAAGCCCTTTGGTAATATCAAATAGAACTACTGTGAGTCATAATACTGGTTGTACTCCAGAGTCCAGTGGGTCTCAACTCCATAATGGTTTAGTTTAAGTACGTTGTAGGAGTAGTTCAGCAAATGTATTCATTCATGAAGGGAGCTCTTCAGACATTGAAGTACAAAGTCAAAATAACAATGGAGTGAATTTAACTAATTAAATGTGCTCTGTGGCTCTTAAAGCTAATTAAGACTTGGGTACTTAACCAGTGTGCAAATGAGGGCGAGCTAGATATACTCTTAAGTGCGAAATGCTATAAAATTAAAATGAGGTTAATACGGTGCAATGTTTTCTTCAATAATAATTTAATATTTCCAATTATGAATTACAGTTGTCATTATTCATCGACAACCCCAATTCCAAAATAGTTGGGACAAAGTGTAAATTGTAAATAAAATCAAAATGCAATGACTGTCAAATTGCACTAGCCAGTATTTTATTCACAATAGAACAGAGCTAACATAGCAAATGTTGAAACAGAAATGTTATTTTATCCACAAAATGAACTCATTTCAAATTGGATGGCTGCTACATGTCTCCAAAGTTAGGACAGGGGCCTGTTTACCACGGTGTAGCATCCCCTCTTCTTTTTAACACAGAATGCTGGCGTCTGGGCATTGTGCAGACAGGTTTCCTGAGTTTAATCATTGGAATTTGATCCCACTCTCGTTTAATACAGGCCTCCAGCTGCTGGAGAGTTTTTGGTCTCCTTTGACGGACTTTGTGTTTAATTGTGTGCCAAGATCATAACTGCAGGCAGGCCAGTTTGGCATACAGACTCTTTTACTATGAAACCATGCTGTTGTAGGAGCTGCAGTATGTGGTTTTGCATTGTCCTGCTGAAATACTCAAGGCCTAGGCTACCCTGGAATATATGTCCTCTGGGGGGGGAGCATATGTTGCTCTAAAACCTTTTATATACCTTCCAGCATTGATGGTGCTTTTTAAAACATGCAAGTGTCCCACGCCATATGCACTAATGCATCCCCATACCATCAGAGATGCTGGCTTTTGAACTGAACACTGATAACGGGATTTGGACTCATCTGACCACAGGACACCTCGCCACTTTGCTACAGTCTATTTTAAATTAGCCTTGGCCCACAGAACATGGTGGCGCTTCTGGATCATGCTCAACAATGGCATCCTTTTTGCATGATAGAGTTTTAGGTGGCATCTGTGGATGGCACGGCAGACTGTGTTACGGACAGTGGTTTCTTGAAGTATTCCTGGGCCCATTTTGTAATGCCAATGACAGAATCATGCCGGTGAGATGCAGTGGTGTTTGAGGGCCCGAAGATCACGGGCATCCAGTAAAGGTCTTCGGCCTTGTCCCTTACGCACAGAAATTTTTCCAGTTTCTCTGAATCTTTTTTGATGATGTTATGCACTGTCGATGATGAAACCTTCAAAGCCTTTGCAATTTGATATTGAGGAGCATTGTTTTTAAAGTATTCCACCATTTTTCAAATTTTTCTCATAGCCTTCACAGGTTGGAGAATCTCTGGCCATCTTTACTTCTGAGAGACTCAGCCTCTCTAACACATCCCTTTTATAGCCAATCATGTTACACACTTCATGCCAGGTAACTTAATTACTTGCTAAACGTTCTTTCAGCTGATTCTCTTGTATATTAATTGCTTTTTCAGCCCTTTTTTTTTTTTTGCCTGTGACCCAACTTTTTTGAGACCTGTTGCAGCTAGAACATTTGAAATCAGCACATTTTGTGGATAAAAATGTAAAATGTATCAATTTCAACATTTGAAATGTTATCTATGTTCTATTGTAAATAACATTGGCTCGTGATCTGCAAGTCATTGCATTATGATTTTATTCATAATTTACACTTGTGTATATATATATATATATATATTTTTTTTTTTTTTTTTTTGTTTCACATGGTTTTTTGGACAGCACTGCCAGTATATCAATTTAAATTTCTGCTGATTTGAACCCCAATTACTTCCTGCTGCTTCTTTCGTCGTTCTCTCCTCCTTTTCATATTTATCTCCAGCTCTCTAGCAATGTTTATAGTTGCCTTATTAACCTGTGATTGATGAAGTAGTATGCCAGAAATGGGTCAGTTAGAAGGTGTTGAATAATTTATTTATCCAGATGCGTCGCAATGAGATACAGCTTATTTTTCTGGACTAATCAAGTTGCTTGTTTTCTTAGAAGGTACACACGGAGAATGGAGAAGAGATCCATTATGAAAAGTTGTGTCTCTGTAGTGGAGGAAGACCAAAGCTGTTTACGCATCATAGCCCCCATGTTCTGGGAATTCGCGATACTGACAGCGCGCAGGTATATCCTTTAAATACTTCTGCAACAGTAATGGATCATTTCAACCTGGTCTGCATTTCTAAATGTGCTACCTGCCAAATATCTATCCATCGTCCACCTGTATACAGTACACATTGTTAGTGCTTGTCCAAATGAAGTTTTGAGCTCCACAGCAGAGATGGATAAGTTGGTGTACATTTACGCCGATAGTGATGTACTAAAACTGCATTTCTACTTGATGCATCTTTTGAGGTTTGGTTCATTTTCTGCATCTTTTGTATGGTGTTGTATGCAGCATTTCCCAAGTAATTTTACTCTCATGAACATCTTACCTGGTTATGCCATAGTGTCAACATACACAAAGCATTAATAATGTGTGCTGGATTTTTGATAATTGACTCTGTCTATATATTAAATATTAGTTTGTGTTTTGATCTATGATCTAGTCATTCATTCCATTTTAATATACAACTCATGTGTTGAGCATACTACATTAGTTATTTATGGTGGCCGATGGGGGCAAACACGCTGCAATGGCCTAAAACATGTCCTATAGGAGAAACGCGCTGCAAAACAGAAACGATGCAAAGTAAAAAACACACAAACCACAAAAGCAAATGCAGGAGAAAAAAGCTGCATATCCACGTCAACACAAATGTGCGGCAACCGCCCAAAAAATCTCCAACTGACGAAACGCGCTGCAAAAACATAAACAATGCAAATTCAAAAACTCATTAACCACAAAAGCAAATGCCAGAGGAAAACACTGCATATCCACATCAGTACAATGTAAGTGCTCACAGTCACCATGGGGAGCGCCAACCCGAACAGCTTTTACTTTTGACCTGAGCGAGATTGGCTAGCTAAGTTGGCAAAAAAGCTTTCTCGCTAGTTAGCCAGCTACCTACCTAACGTTATTTCGCTTGCTTAGCTCGTAACTTTGCTTGCCTAGCTAGCCAACAGTTTGGTTCACGGTAGTCAGTAGAAATTAAATGAATAAAAATATTCATTGGCCGAGAGGACCCCCGACTCGCCAGACCGGTACTGGCAGGCTAGAAGGGCTGCAGCTGAGGTAGTTGTTGAAACAAAAACTTGGGTTTGGGAGGAGTTCGGGGAGACAATGGAGAAGGACTTTTGGGTGGACTCGAATTGGAAAACAGTCAGACAACTCAAGAAGGTGAGGCAGGGCTTTGCCCAGGCTGTTTTCAGCAGGGGTGGTGAACTGCTGACCTCAACTGAGGATATCGTCTGGCAGTGGAAGGAGCACTCCTGAAACTCCTGAGGGACTCCTGAAAGCGGCAGACATGCCCTCCATTGAGGAGGCAGGGACGAAGCACTCGGGCGAGTCGTTGTCCACTTCCCTGGTGGAAGTCACAGAGGTGGTCCACAGTGGCAAGTCACCAGGGATGGAAGAGATTCGTCCTGAGATGCTGAAGGCCCTGGATGTTGGTGAGCTGTCATGGTTGACACACCTGTTCAACATCGCGTGGATGTCAGGTACAGTACCCATGGATTGGCAGACTGGGGTGGTGGTTCCCATTTTTAAAAAAGGTGACCGGAGGGTGTGTTCCAAATGTAGGGGGATCGCACTGCTCAGCCTACCAGGAAATGTCTATACCCTGGGTGCTGGAAAGGAGGCTCCACCCCTTTGTTGAAACTCGTATTCAAGAGGATCAATGCAGGTTCCATTCTGGTCGTTGAACAGTGGACCAACTTTTTACTCTTGCACGGATACTGCACAGTCATGGGAGTTTGCCCATCCAGTCTACATGTGTTTTGTGGACTTGGAGAGGGCTTATGACCGTGTCCCACAAGGTATCCTGTGGGGGGTGCTGCGGGAGTATGGGGCTCCAGGGCTGTAATTCCAGTCACTCAATCCCTGTACAACCAAAGTTGGAATTGTGTGCGCATTCTCGGCACCAAGTCGGACTCGTGTCCAGTTGGTCTTGGACTCTGCCAAAAGTGTGCCTTGTCATCTATTCTGTTCATGATTTTCATGGACAAGATATCAAGGCGCAGCCGAGGTTTGGAGGGTGTCCAGTTTGGTGACCACAGGATTTTATCTCTGCTGTTTGCAGATGATGTGGTCCTGTTGGCTTCATCATGCTGTGACCTCCAACACTCGCTGGAGCGGTTCGCAGCTGAGTGTGAAGCGGTCAGAATGTGGATCAGCACCTCCAAATGGGTCACTCCAAAATAAACTGTACAAATGTGTTATAATGGTGGTGATAAATTCAAATAAATCTTTTCCAAAGTTTTTCATTGCACTGGTGAAATCTCATCCATGGGAATCACAAAGAAGCAAACAAGATAATCCGAGTGATCACTTAATTTCAGTGACCCCATTATGTGCTAAGATGGCGGGCGTTGTGGGTGTAACAGGGACACAAAACGGATATTGAATTCCTGAAAATCAGATGCATTTCAAAATCAGTTTTTTGCATGATAAATGGCCTCAGTCTATCAGTAACATTTATATGTAGTATATATGTAGTATATATATAGTAATATATTAGTTTATTCACAAGAAGGCATTTCAAAGAAAATGAAAAAATAAATCAGGCGGCAAAGTAGGGTCATTATCTCATTGACTCCAGGAGCACTGAACTTCTTTCTGCAACCTCCAACGTTGCCATCTGCTGGCCATTGAATATAATGCAAATTTTTGAGATTTCCGCATCGGCCTCACTTTTCAGATCTGGGTGCTGCATCCATGTTTTTATACAGTCCACACACAGGACACGATCAACGCATATTTCTTTATGTTGTTATGGTAGGAACACGGTATTAAGACACGGAAAATTATATTTGTTTCCATCATTATTTTTTTAAACCATGGTAAATATGATTGTCTGATGCCCTGTGAAATTTTGATGCAGGAAGCCAGTACCTTAGTTTGCCGAGGTCATCTTGATGCTATTTGCTTACATTATGCAAATTAATCCACAGGTCTGGACGTAACACACGAGGACGCGACTGTTTACGCCCGTGATGGTCGTTTCAAATTGCATTTCTGATCAGTCCCGGTAATTTAGTGCAGGCAATTGAAACCGTTATTATGGGTAAATCTCTGCAATATTTCATTTCAGTTTCTTTCAAAGTATCAACAGATATGTCATGAGCATTTCATGAAGTTGGCTGCCAAATTTTGAAACAAAATATGGCTTTCACAATGCCTTGGCTGACATCAGGACTCCACTTTTTCTGCTGTGTTGTTGGACCGATTACTGACTTTTAGCTTACCGGCCCTATGGGCCGATAAACAGACGCCACACAACGACAATAGCTTATCTTTTTTTTTTTTGGTTTTTTTTTTTTGGCCGGATGAATTTTTGTGTAAATTTGCAATAACATACTACTGGATCATAATCCAGGTGTTTTTCTCGGATTTTTGACTGAATCATTTTTGTCCGTTTTATGGGCCCTTGAAATTTTTGCCCCAATGTTAAAGATAGGACTGAGAAATGTAAAAAAATTATTTTTCAAAAACTGCGTGATAAATTTTTTCCAAGTCAGGCAATCAACTTGTCTTGGTACCCTCAATGTACGGTGCGCCATTTTGATTGAATCGACGAAAGTGGGTCTATTGGGGCGCTGTACTTTATGAATATGCAAGATGGCCTGCGGAGGCCAAATGGTTGCAGATAGAGATTAAGTTTATATGATCGACATATAGGAAGTCACATATGACCTATACATTGGCTATAGTTTAGTTGGCCTCAGATGACCTTGAAAGGTCAAACTTGAGGTCAAGCAAAATGTTACAATTTTCAATGGTTTCTAGACGTGAAAATATCAAAGATTGGGAACATATGTGCATTGAAGACTTGTAGGAAGTTGCGTATGAACTTTAATTTGGTGGTCTTGAACTTGACCTTCGATGGTTAAACTTCACATAGTGAAATTTCAATGACTTCTATCAGCAAAATGGTTACAGATAGTTTTGGTTTGTATTGGAGATGTATAGGAAGTCATATATGAACTTTCATTTGGTGGCCTTGTACTTGACCTTCGATGGTCAAACTTCACATAGTGAAATTTCAATTACTTCTATCACCAAAACTGTAACAGATAGATCTTAGGTTTGTATTGTGGCCATATAGGAAGTCATGTATTAAATTTCATTGGGTGACCTTGAACTTCACCTTCAGCGACCTTGAACGGCCAAGTTATACAGTGAAATTTCAATGACCTATATCAGCAAAATCGTTACAGATTGAGTGTAGGTTTGTACTGGAGAAGTATAGGAAGTCGTGAACTTTCATATGGTGACTTTCATATTGACCTTTGAAGGTCTAACTTAACCTAGAGAAATTCAATGACTTCTATCACTGAAAAGGTCACAGACGGAGCCTAGGTTTGTGTTACTGACATCGGAAGTCACACATGAACTTTCATTTGGTGACATTCAGCTTGACTGTTGATGACATTTCAAGGTCAAACATGACATAATACAATTACAATGACTTGTCTTGCCAAAACGGTCACAGATGGAGTCTAGGTTTGTATTACAGACAGACAGGAAGTCACATGTGTACCTTCATTTGGTGACCTTCGTATTCAAAGGTCAAATGCGACCTAGTGAAAATTCAATGACTTATATCACTAAAACGATCACAGATGGAGCCTAAGTTTGTGTTACTGACATCTAGGAAGTCACATATGAACTTTCATTTGGTGACATTCAACTTGACTGTCGGAGACCTTTTGAGGGTCAAACTCCACAGTGAAATTACAATGACTTGTATCACCAAAATGGTCACAGATTGAGCCAAGGTTTGTACAGAGACATTTAGAAAGTCATATATGAAGTCCATTTGCTGACCACAACTTGACATTCTGTGACTTTTGAAGTTCACAATTCAGATATTGGAATACATGCTGACATATTTTAATGACTTGTATCACCAAAACTGCTTAAGAGTTTATTACAGTTTAATACAGTTGTATTACAGAAGGTCTTATAAATGTATGTGAACGTGTACAAAACCTTGACATTGAAATTTCAATCAATGAAAATCAAACCTAACATGAAATTTTCATAACTTGTATCATTGCTGTAAGGCTGCTTGCTGGTAAGCTACAGGACCCTTGGTCCTATTTTTTCTAATGTATATCTTCAATCCGGGAGTGAATAAATATGAACAATGCAAATCATTCAATCTCTTTGAAAAAATCTTATTGACCATTCTTATACAACACAGTAAATTGTACAGTTTTGTATGGAGTGACCCATATCTGAGGTCATAGTTCTCTCCTGGAAAAAGGTGGATTGTCCCCTTCAGGTGGGGGGTCAGTTGTTGCCCCAAGTGGAGGAGTTCAAGTATCTTGGGGTCTTGTTCACTAATGAGGATAGCACAGAGCGTGAGATTGATAGACGAATCACTGCAGCGTCCGCAGTGAAGCAGGCATTGTACCGGTTCGTTGCGGTGAAGAAGGAGCTAAGCGAAAAAGCGAAGCTCTCAATATACTGGTCGATCTACTTTCCAACCCACCTATGGTCACGAGCTTTGGGTAGTGGAAAAAAAAAAGATTGCATATACAAGCGGCCGAAATGAGCTTTCTCCGTAGGGTGGCTGGGCTGACCCTTGGAGACAGGGTGAAGAGCTCGGACATCTGGGAGCGGCTCAGACTAGAACCGCTGCTTCTCCGCATCGAGAGGAGTCAGGTGAGGTGGTTCGGGTATCTAGTCCGGATGCCTCCCTTTAGAGGTTTTCCAGGCACGTCCAACTGGAAGGAGGCCCCGAGGCAGGAGGCCCACGCTGGAGGGATTATATCTTGGGCTGGCTTGGGGTCCCCTAGGTAGAGTTTGAGGAAGTGGCTGGGGAGGGGGGCGCCTGGGCCTCTCTACTCCCGCGACCCGGCCCGGGACAAGCGGAACAAGATGGATGGATGGATGGATGGATAAAAATACCCATTATTTTGCTATCTCACTTAGCTAGAATTGAACTGTGAGCACAAATGTTATACCAAATAAACCTGCTCGCTAGCTAGCTCGCTAATGTTGGCTTGCTTGCTTATCTAGCTCGCTAGTCTAGCTAGACAACAGTTTGGTGTACAGAAGTCAATAGTAAATAGCTAAATAATCATTTTTATTCATTTATTTACTAATGACTTCTGTGCACCAAACTGTTGTCTAGCTAGACTAGCGAGCTAGCTAAGCAAGCAAGCCAACATTAGCGAGCTAGCTAGCGAGCAGGTTTATTTGGTATAACATAAATGCTTGCGGTCCTACTCTAGCTATGTGAGATAGCTAAATAATCATTTTTATTCATTTATGTTATACCAAATATAACTGCTCGCTAGCTAGCTTGCTAATGTTAGTTTGCTTGCTTAGCTAGCTCGCTAGTCTAGCTAGACAACAGTTTGGAGCACAGAATAGAAAATAAATTGATAAAACTGATCCATTATTTCGCTATCTCACTTAGTCAGAGTTGAACTGCGAGCATTTACCAGATAGAACTGTCAGCTCGCTAGGCTAGCAAACAAGCTAGTGAAAGGGATAAATCACTTTTTTTGAAGTGGGGTTGTAGGAGCTAGAAATTGCCACTACTTACATTAGATGCAGTAGAAAGCTCTCTGATCTCCAAGTAGCCGCACCAGGGCATAGTGCTGGCTGGAAAATTTTGCGATACAATGTTGTGAACGGAAACACAGAAACGGCATATTTTTGCGGACTAAAAGAGATCCTACCTGAAAATAATACACCATTTCAATTGTATGCTATATTTAAAAAAAATTACACTTTATCCGCTCGGAAAAAAAGCACAGTTGCTCTTGAACTAACCAACTGGTGTATTCCTGCGCGAGGCGCATGTTAGTTCACTGCGAGCAGTAGCTATCAGCTGTTTGGCTCAGACTCTGCGATTTGTGGCAGAGCCGGATTTTCTATGGCATAGAATCACGTCTCAAATAAAAAAAAAAATCCCAACAATAACCAGCACAGCAGATACACAGTATGTGGCTGCATAGACCCTATACGATATCAATTTGTGCTGCAATGTTACATTATACTTTTTCACAGGTGTTTCACTCTTCTATGTGATGCTTGGGTACAGCAGTGCTCTTCAGTGTGCACCCTTGAGATTTCCCTGAATGTAGCCAAACAAAATGCTCTTTGGAAAAATGAATACTGCAAACAAGGATATGGGTGGCGTATCAATATCCGCATTGAGGCAACTAGCCACAGCTACAAGTCCAATATTCCGCAGAGGAATGCAGTGGAAACTGTAAATGCACCAGGATACAGATTGCTTTCACGTCCAAGAAAGCGACACATGGACCATTTTCGAAATATTTGCACAAGTTAAACGGCCATCCGACCTCGCAACTCGTCGTTAAGCAATGTTTTTCGCACACTAATTATATTCAAAGTCAATGCGAAGGCTTGAATGCACGCGTTTGTGCAAGCAGCTTTACTGGGGCCCAAACAGCTGATCACTACAGTGCGAACTGCAATGCACCTCGCGCAGGAATGCGCCAATTGGTTAGTTCAAGAGCAACTGTGTTTTTTTCCGAGCAGCTAAAGTGGTGTAATTTTTAAAATTTTATTTTAAAAAAAATTTATTTTAAAATTTTAAAAAAATATAGAGTACAATTGAGATGTTACATTATTTTCTTGTAGGACCTCTTTTAGGCCACAAAAATATGCTGTTTCTGCGTTTCCGTTCACAACAGTGTATCGCCAAAATTTCCACCCTGCACTATGCCCTGGTGCGGCTACTTGGAGGAGATCAGGGAGCTTTCCACTGCATCTAATGCAGTGGTTCTCAAATTCTCCCCCTTGTGTATGCTGGTTTTTGTTCCAGCCACAACTGCAATTCTAAGATTTTAAAAAGCTGTTACTTTGTCTTCATTAGCAGCATTCCATCTTTAGAGTAGTTATTTACCATCTTAAGTCACATTTGGATGGACATATCCATTCTGCTATGAAGAATAAAAACCCTTGACCATATTGTGCTTCATTTTCAATATTACTAGGATTTACAGGTGAAAACATTTTTAAGCAGTTCAAATTAGACTGAGAAAATCAATAAGCTCCAAATTAGGTTTCTGAATACAGGTTTTTCCCTAAATAACCTGCCTGAACCAAATAAAATCAACAGAAAACACAACAGGTGTGACTCCATTGTTTGCCAAGTAAATTCTCGGGTTTTGTCACCATGTTTCAAGAGTTTCACCACTAATGAACCTTTTGATGATTTATGTTGGTTAAATGTTTGGTTAAATTTCCCTCTTGAGATATATTGTAATATTTACGATTTATCTCAATGTGGATATTTTCATAAATGCACCTAATTGAAACAGATCAACAGCTTGTTAAAATCCTAAGATTGCAATTGTGGTTGGAACAAAAACCAGCATACACAGTGGGGCGCCAGGATCGAATTTGAGAACCACTGATCTAAGTAGTGGAAATTTGTAGCTCATATAACCCCACTCCAAGAAAGTGAACTATTTCTTTAAGCAAGTAAGAAAACTAGCATTAGCTAGCTAGAAAGTAGCGTTTTTCGCTTGCATTTGCTTTTGTGGTTTGCTTGTTTTTGGCTTTGCATCATTTGTCTTTGCAGCACGTTTCTCCCTTTGGGGATGTTTTAGACCATTGCAACGCGTTTGTGTTGACGTGGATGTGCAGCTTTTCTCTTTCATTTGCTTTTTTTTTGGTTTCATTGTTTTTGAATTTGCATCTTTTCTGTTTTGCAGTGCGTTTCTCTAATTGGAGATGTTTTAGGCCATTTCAGCGCTTTTGCCCATGTTGAACACCGTAGTGATTATAATGTGCATCTCCTTAATTGCATTTTGTTTGCAGGAGTTTCAGATGCGCTTATCGAAGGCAAAGAGAATAGTTGTTGTCGGGAATGGAGGGATTGCCTTGGAGCTGGTGTGAGTACTTGTTGACCTATGTCAAATCCAGTCAGTGATTCGGTCAAGCAATGCAAGGCAGCATTTATTTCGAACATCTAGGTGAAGTCTGTATATGTTGTGTAATGTTGTTGTATTATTCATGCACAGGTACATGCGTGTTTAGGGGAGATCAAATGATGGTTTGTGGATATGGTAGATAAAGGAAGGTAGAGGTGATGTCCAGTTTGTTTCTGTAGGTATGAGGTAGAGGGTTGTGAGGTAATTTGGGCGGTGAAGGACAAGGCCATCGGCAATACCTTCTTTGACGCTGGCGCTGCGCAGTTCCTCATACCCTCCATAGCTGACGACAAACCAGAGAGAGCTGTTCTCTGCAAGAGGACCCGCTACACCACTGACGGGGCCGCACCGCCATGCAGCTTTACAGCAGCTGAAGGCCAACAGACAATTCCAGAGGAACTCGGCAGTGCCCTAGGGCCAGACTGGCATGAAGGCATCCAATTGAGGGGAGCACAAGAGGTGTGTGCATGTGCGGTGTGTGTTTTTTTACTGACTACAAAGTGAGAACCAAAGAATTTATTTATTTTTTTTGTACAGAGTGAGGACATTATTTGGAAGTGAAGACATTTTCAAGTGTCCTTACAACTACAAAGGCAAATTGTGACTCATTAGTTAAGTTTAGGGGTAAGGTTGGAATTAGGGATAGGTTAATGTTAGGATAAGGGTTTGGGTTAGGCATACATTGTTTATTATTAAGATTAGGGAAAGCATGCAGAGACACAGAAGGAATGAATGGAAGTTAGTGTAATTTCCTCACAAAGATGGAAGTACAAGAATGTTTGTGCGTGGGAGCGGGGGTAATTTTTGGGGGTCATTCACTGAATGTGTCAGGTATGTTTTCAACTCATTTTCTCAGGTATCTTTGAGCCTTTCTTCCTATGCAGACATACAATTGTGTTCAAAAATAGCAGTATGTTAAAAAATGTGAATGAAGTGCAAATATTTTTTGATAATCTTTAGTTCCATATTTCAAATGTCGTGGAAACACTACACATTCTATTCCAAATCAAAGCATTTACAAATTTTATCAAGTCTGTTATTCTTTTAGTGGAAGCAAAGAAAAGGAATTCTAATCTGTTCACAAAAATAGCAGTGTCAACAATTTTCTCTTCAAACTCTAACACTAAATTTAACTCAAGATTTTACTTACTTTAATTAACTGATAGTTTGTTGCATAACCATTGTGTTTGATAACTGTTGCGCTTCTGCATTGCATCAAGTCGACCAACTTCTGGAACCTAGGAATGGGTATTTCAGCCCAGGATGAACAAACTACAATCCACAGTTCCGGTGCATTTTTGGGTTTTGCTTCAGAAACTGCAGTTTTAATGTCACTCCACAAGTTTTCAATGGGTATGAGGTCAGGGGATTTAGCTGGCCACTCCATTACCTCAATCCCCTTTTTCTGGAACCAATGTTGTTGGCTTACTTGTGTGTTTGGAGTTGTTGTTGTTTTGTTTGTCCCCCACCGCAATGCGGAATGGGGGACTATGTATTCAGCAGCGTCTGTCCGTACGTCCCATTTCTTGTTAACGTGATATCTCATGAACCGTTGCACCTAGAGCCTTCAAATTTGGTATCAGCCTACATTGGGGCATTACGCAGACACCAGTCGATATGAGTGACCTTGACCTTATTTTCAAGGTCACCACAACACTTTGACCGCTTTTCCAACTCTAGTTAACGCAATATCTCATGAACTGTTGCACCTAGAGTCTTCAAATTTGGTATGAGCCTACATTGGGCCATTACGCAGATACCAGTCAGTATGGGTGACCTTGACCTTATTTTTCATGGTCACCACTTTGGCCACTTTTCAAGCTCTTGTTAATACAATGAAGTATGTGGTATTTACTGAAGTGGTATTTAATGGAGCGGTGGGGGACGTGGCCACCTTTAGTGGCAAACACTTGTTGAAACACCCATTTCAGCGGCATGTCCTCTTCGGCATGTGGCAACATAATCTCTCCAAGTATTTTGATGTATTCAAACTGATCTATAATCCCTGGTATATAATGAATGGCCCAACACCATAGTATGAAAACGTCCCCCATGTCATGATTTTTGCACAACCATGCTCCACTGTCTTCACAGTGTACTGTAACTTTAATTCACTACCTGGGGTCGTCTGACATACTGTCCATGGCCACTAGACCTGAAAAGAACAATTTTACTGTCATCTGTCCACAGAATGTTACGCCATTTCTCTTTAGGCTAATCAATGTGTTCCCTGGCAGTTTAACTGACTTTGCTCATGATGAGTTTTTTTTTTTTTCCCCCCCCCAACAATGGTGCTTTACAGGGGCTTCTTGCTGATAGCTTAGCTTCAGTCAAACGTCTTCTAACTGTAACAGTACTTACAGGTAGTTTTATGTCCTCTTTGATTTCTTTTTTTGGTGATGACGACTGGCTGAATCTTTGTCTTTTTCGATCCCTTTTAACAGTAGTTGCTCGTTTCCCTCCATGAATTTCAGGTTTTTGTTGCCATTTTCAAACATTTGAGATAATTTTAGCTTGGCAGCCTATAATTTACTGCACTTGATTTCTTCTCTCCCATCAACTTTTTAATGAAATTATCTCTCTCCAAACAATGTTTGGAACTGCCTATTTTTACTTCCCAATTCAGAAGGAAGTATATTTTATAACAATGTGTGAAACATATGCTTCCCTTCCTTAATAAAGGACAATTAATGACACCTGTTACTTCACAGAATGAATTATCTTATTAAACTCCACAATGCTATGATTTTGAACGTGCCATTTTCATGAATGGGTAAATTACTCGAAACAAGCAGCGTGCTTATCATGACCGTTAGGTTTGTTTTTCTATTACACAACTAAATCTACAAGTAACTTATTTGCCATGCAGATTTATCACTGCTACTCTGGTTATTGATGCTGTACTGCTATTTTGCTATTTTTTTTAACACAACTGTTACAGCGATTAAATTATACGTATGATCCATCATGGTATCAGATGCCTAGCTCTCTCCGTAGTCCGGAGCAGTACAGATCCTGTTGAGACATTTTGCTCTTTACTGCTTACAGGTGTCCCGTAGAGTCCACGTTGAGTATCAGTGTGAGGTCCTGCAGGTCTATACTGGAGAGGACTTGCTGGTCTCTGAGCATGAATCCCCACAATTTGTACAGCCCAGTTCACATGCATCCTCAGACACGGGTGAGCATTCAGAAACCAGTCCGAGCAGAAAGATTAAAGAGAGTGGATTATCTTCTCTAATGTGTGATCTTTTCTGCCACTTGTTGTAGGGCTCTGGCCTGTGTATGTACAGTTAACCAATGGGAAAACCTATGGCTGCGACTTCATTGTCAGCGCCACAGGCGTGTCGCCACATACTGGCCCGTTTCTCCTGGGAAATGATGTAAGAATCCACATGTCCTTGATGGAAGGAAGGTGAAGTTGTGGTGCGAGTACAAGTCAGTAATAATTGTCAGCGCTTGTGTTCAGTTCGCAGTGGCAGAGGATTCTGGTCTCAAAGTGGATGATCACATGCGTACCTCTGAGCCAGATGTGTTTGCAGCTGGGGATGTGTGCACTGCATGCTGGGAGCCCAGTCCATTGTGGCAACAGGTGAACATCTTATCAGTATTCTTCTGTGTGTGTGTGCGTGTATAGATATGTACATACCAGTGGCGGCTGGTGACCTGGCGATAGGGGAGGCTCAAAACAATCCCTTAAAATGAATGATTGGTCACAACCTGTTTTCAATCATTCATTTAAATTAGCATTACAGAAACTCCCAAAAACCCTCAACATTATCAGGCGTGCCCTGTTTTCATTTATAACATATACCGATTACGACTGCGGACTTCTCACGCTTTTCTTTTTTTTTTTTTTTTTTAAATAAATTTGGCATCTCCAATCCCACCCGAATCTGGAATGCCCAATTGGGGAACTATGTACAAAGCTTGCTCGTATGCAACCCTTTGCTGCCAACTCAGGATAGTGAGACAGTTCACGGCTCTCCTCCGAAGCACGTGCCTGTCTGCCACTGATTCTTATACACTCATTGGTTGAATCTTCGCAAGTTCAGAACTAGGGCGGAGGATACCCGGACATGAACCAACCCGGAGTCTTCCTGACGAGCGCCCGTCTGGCCAACAGGAGGCGCTGGAGCAACGAACAAAGCTGTTATTATACACCCAAATCCGGCAGTCCCTTCCCAATTTGAAACCCTGTAGCGCGATAGCCAATTGTGCGCTACTCTGAAAAAGCTGCCGACCCCTGCCGGTGGGTACGCCGGGGCTCGAACTCGCGACGTTGTGATCACCTCTGCACTGCAGAGCTGTGCCTTTATCGTGTGAGCCACTCGGCAGCTTTTCTCACGCTTTTCTTTATTCAGGGATTGGAAGCAATGCATGTGTTTCATGATCTTTTAAATTAAATAAGATTATTTGAAACGTCTTCATGCAATTCCATTGCTTTCAACCCCTCCAGTGCACAAGGACTTCAATTTCGCACGAAAATGTCTTGCACTACATATGCGTTGATTGAATATTTGCTGACTACAGCAGAGGCACGAAAATATGCCACTTAAAGAGTTTTTGGAGTTTCTGTTATGGTAATTTAAATGAATGATTGAAAACAGGTTGTGACCAATCATTAATTTTAAAAAATTGTTTTATGCCTCCCCTATCACCAGTTCACCAGCTGCCACTGGTATGTACATACACGCACATACCGATGAGCCAAAAATTAAAACCATTCACCAATGCAGCCTGTAATGTTAATTATCTCATAACAGCAGCACATTTACAGGTCAGCTGATAGATCTTACATGTTCCGCGAACCGGTGGTTCTTGTATTCGGTGTGCTGGATGTGGGAAAAATGGGAACTAAATGAGTCTGAAAGGGGCAAAAATGTTATGACCTGACAAGTGGGTTCGCGCATCTCTTGGGTAGCAAGACTTCAGCAGATGTGTGTTCACATTGATAATGGTCCAAGGAGGTACAAATCATGAACCGGTGACAGGGTTTTGGGCGCCCAAGCTCATCGTTGCACGAGGGCTCCGAAGGTTAACCCATCTGGTCCAAATTGACGATAGGGCGACTCTAGCACCAGTCGCTGAGAATTTCAATATGTACATACGGAATGTATAACAACATACCCTACTGTCTATTGCGCCATTTGGCTTGCAGACCAGTCTCAAAATGCCCACTTTCACCCCAGTCCAGCTCTAAAAACACACCCAGTGGGCACCTGAGCTTCAGACTGGACTTTGGAGCAGTTGAAGGTGGTTGCCTAGTCCATTGAGTCCCATATTCTTTTACATCATGTGTTTCTGCTGGGTGCGTGTGCACCATTTACCTAAGAAGACATGGCATGAGGATACGCTGGTGGAGGAAGCGTGATATTCTTGGAAATTGTTCTGCTGGGAAACCCTGAAAACGCTCAGAAGGGAAAACCTTTTGGGGATTCAAGTGGCATCAGTTCGATGGAGCTGTTTTGACAGCACAAAGGGGATTAAATCCACATATACTCAGCAACAAAAGTTTCTGTGACACCATTTATGTGTATGTTATAAATGACACGCAAAGATCTCAATGCAATCAATGTTTATTTAACAGGAGAAACACTGACTTTTCAGTGCCAACGTCACTCAAAACAAAAAATGTCATTTTCATGCGTCATGAAGCACTTGTCTGACGTCTAACCAATTGTGACCTTCACACTTCAATACCGGGTGTGACTTCCTCGTGCCATGATGCAAGCAACGCATCTCCGGCGCATGGACCGAATCAGATGTGCCAGAAATTGCTGTGGGATGTCATTCCAAATCTGACGTAGACGTTGTCGCAATTCCTGGAGTGTAGCTGGCGGGTTATCCAACCGCCGCAAACGTCGATCCATCTCGTCCCAAGGATGCTCGATTGGGGACATGTCTGGGGATCTGGCTGGCCATGGCAGGACATTGACATGTTGTTGCATCAGATACTGCTGTACAATCCTTGCAACGTGTGGTCTGGCGTTATCATGTTGCGGCGTTATTCCGGGACCATGTTGCATCAAAAACGGTACCACCAATGGCCGTAGCACTTCATCGCGATATCTTTGACCTGTCAGATTTCCATCAATAACAAGCAAATCTGTTCTGTTTCTAGCCGTGATCCCTCCCCAAATCATGACACTACCACCTCCAAAATGATCAAATTCCTGAACACAGTTGTTGGCATAACGTTCTCCACGTCGACGGTATACACGTAAACGACCATCACATCGGTTAAGCATGAATCTTGATTCATCAGTGAAGAGTACAAGATCCCACTGACGTTGGATCCACCGTCGATGTTGTTGTGCCCACTGTAGACGCAGTCGTCGGTGTTGTACTGTGAGTATTGGACGTCTTGCTGGCCGACGTGGGACAATGCCAAAATGACGGCGACGGCGACGGATTGTCTGTGCAGACAGTCGCCTCAAACCAGGTATCGTTCTTGCAGTTATGGTTGCAGGTTGGAATCGATTTCGGAGATGGGTTGTTCGAATCCAGTTGTCCTGTCTGGGAATGGTTACTCGTGGACGGCCGCTGCGAGGACGGTCTCTGACATGTCTTGTCTGCTGATGACGCTGCCATAAGTTCCAAATGGTGTTTCGGTGGACATTCAGGCGATGAGCAACTTCCCTCTGCGAGGTTCCGGATTCAATCATCCCAATGGCCCTCCACCGATCATTTTCAGACAGTCTTGGCATTTAGAGGGTAGAGTTCCTGATCCGAAATGGCTGTGTTTTCGATAAGTGATGCTTCCGTCGTTCATCAGGCACAATGTGAACATTCCGAAAATTCTCCTCTTTTATTGCCATCCACAAGCATGATTTACGCACATTTTCACGTGCAAAGTCATTTTCTCGCATTTTCATGATTTCCATTTCAATGTTGTGTTTACGTGTACTGTTTCAGTCTGATATCACCATGTATGACAATTTCATAATTGCATTATGAAAAATAATTAACAATATTGATGTCACAGAAACTTTTGTTGCTGAGTATATTAGGCAGGTGGATTTAATATTGTTGCTGATCGGTGTATATACTCCTCTTTAGATATGTGTATACATAGAAGGTACCACCTACCTAAACATTGTTGCAGACCAAGTAAACCCCTTCATGACAGTGGCCTCTTCTAGCAAGACAATGCACCGCGCCACACTGCAAAAATAATTCAGGAGTGATTTGAGGAACACAGCGGCATTGACTTGGCCTCCAAATTCTCCAGATCTCACTGCAATCAAGATGTGCTGGACAAAGAAGTCTGATCCATGGTGGCCTCCCCTTACAGGACTTAAAGGATCTGATGCTGACAACTTGGAGCCAGATACCACAGAACACCTACAGAGATCTTGTGGAGCCCATGCTTTGAAGGGTCAGGGCCAGGGCCATTTTGGCAGAAAAAGGGGGACCAACACAATATTGGACAGGTGGTCATAATGTTAGAGCAGATCAGTATAGCTTTTTTTGAGTGGGTGTCTGAGCCGTAGAACATAATATGTTAAGCTTTATCTTGAGCAGGACTGTTTTCCCACTGTACTGTAATGTAGTCTTACACTGAGTGTTGTTCCGCTCTCAGATGCGACTGTGGACCCAGGCGAGGCAGATGGGCTGGTTTGCAGCAAAGTGTATTGCAGCAGAGGTGCTGAATGAACCAATAGAGCTGGACTTCTGCTTTGAGCTCTTCTCTCACATTACCAAGTTCTTCAACTATAAGGTGGGGATCAAGTTTGATGGGTCAAAAAAATCTCATCCTGGTCAGCCTTTTACCATGACATTAATTCTGTTAAGTCCAGGAGGAATTTCAGTTGTAATTTTTTTTTCTATGTACCTGAAATTAGAACAGTACCTGGTTCTAAATATGGATGGCTGTCTACTGACTGGGCTGTTTGGTTGTTTGTCCATGCTTTGCAAGTTATACGTCTGCTATTTCTATACTAGTCGTTATATTCAAATTGGATTTCATAATCATTGGCATGGATGACTCCTCAACTACCAGGGATAAAGTAGTTTATACAGGTCTCTTTGGAAACGCTCATCTCTGATGCAAAATTTACAAACAGGAGGAACATAAACACTGCTATATTGTGTGTGTGTTCATTCGCTGCATTGAGACTGGTAGAGTAGCTGTAAAAAGTTTAGACAGGCTCTACCCCTGCTATAATACAGTTTTTTTTGTTAAAATCGTGTTTAACTGATGTAAAAAACCTTAAATGGTGCAAGGTAGGACGTTAATGGTCAGATCATTTGTCACAGGATAGCATTCAAAATTTTGGAATTCATGGAGCCCTGTCAAAGGACATTTTTATATACAAACCAGAGAATTGAAATCAAGCTCAGGTATGGAATTGTTTCCCCCTGACCTTTTTGTGCAAAAGTGCAACACTAAGTGGGAACTTCCACAGTCATGCTAAAGTGACTGCTGGCAATCCTTCAACCGCTGTCCTAGAAAATAAACTGAAAATGCAAAACAATTAAATATTGCAAATATTGGTTATATTGATAAAATCAGATTCTTTTTTCAATCTCTGCCACATGAAAATGTGGATGTCCTAACTGTTTACCAATATTGTATGGCGATTGAGGCATGAGCTTTTTTTTTTTTTTGTTGGTTTCTTTCCCCCCCAAACCCAATTTCAGGTTGTGCTTTTGGGCAAGTTTAATGCCCAAGGCCTGGGGCAGGATCACGAGCTTCTAGTGCGCTGCACCAAGGGAGAGGAGTATGTGAAAGTGGTGCTGAGGCAGGGGCGGATGGTGGGAGCTGTGTTGATTGGAGAGACTGACCTGGAGGAGACCTTTGAAAATCTCATTCTCAACCAGATGGACTTGTCTGCCTATGGAGAGGAGCTGCTCAATCCCAACATTGACATTGAGGACTACTTTGATTGACCTTGGCCCCTTCACCCACCCGCCTGTCGAGGCTTTGAGTGTTTCATTCATGAATGTTGGCAAAGTTTTCACTTGGAGCACTTTGAGCATTGGACAATAGCTGTTAAGGGGTTTCATTTCTAATGCATTATCTTAAATTCAGGCTGTAAATTAAGAGTAATCCAATGTGTGAATATGTATTTTTTTTTTTAGACAGTGAAACAAATCACATTCACAGAAAGGAAATTAAATAATAGGACATCCTATGCATCCATAACTTATAGTGCAGTTAACATACGTAAATAATCATCACAAACATTGGAACAGTTCTGGAATGCACATCTGAATATGAAAATCTCTAAAATTTGTAAATAAATGTGAAATCTACACGGTTCAATAAATGCTTGGTGCTGAGCAGTTACTTCAAGATGCATGAAACAGTACTGCGAGATAAAAAATAGTTGCCAATTCTGTGTTTGCAGTCATCTCCATCTCCGCATAATTTTTCTCCTGGTGCTGACTCTAGTCCACAGGGTGCGGACTGTCCTGGTGATGGACGATTGCCAAGACAGCCGCAGGCTTTTAAAGGGCCCTCGGCTGCAGGTGAGAACACCAGAGTCAGCGTCATTCAGACATTCATGAGAAATATAGTTAATTCTCTGAAGCTGCTTGTTGTAGTAGTTGCGCAAGTCGCTCAGCTCCTCTACAGCAGCTGCAGAGATTATGGAAACCTCAGAAGGAGTGCTGACTAGTGCTGATAACCTGTGGACAGGAGGATTGGAGGCATTTTGCTTTTGTCTCTTTTTGGGCGTTGACTTCAGTTTTCCATTGGCTTTGAAGAGATGGATGTCAGAAGTCGGTACTTTGTTAGAGCTTTCTGAAACCTGATTATCCTTTTCCACAGAACTGATCTCCACATCCACCTCTATAGTAGCAAGCTGGAGATTTGGTTTTGATACAGGATCATCCCCTGCCTGATCATATAATTTGCTCGGGATCTTGTCATGTTTTCTTGCTCGATTCTGCAGATTCTTTGACTGTTTGGTAAATTTTCTCTCTCTGTGGAATCCGTGAGAAGGCATCCCCACCAGTTCGCCTCCAGCGGATTCACTGTCCTGAAAAGAAAACTGTTATGAGAGGCGGCTGATTGGCTGGGACAAACAGTGACCTGCTGAAATGCAGTAACCTTAGAGATCTCCGAAGTAGGGTGGGGTTAGAACTTAAAACGAACATGGAAATCGGCATGCTCCATCATAAATTTGCCGGCATGCAATTAGACGACCGTAAGCTCTGCACCAGGTTAGTATGCATAACATGAATGGTAATGAAAAAACAAAAGCATGCTTTAATAACTTTCAAAACAAGTTGAGATAATACTTTTATAAATTTTGTTATCCTTGGTCCCGAGCTGAGTACTGCTGTACTGTGGCAAGCAGGCAATACTCTGCAAGGTTGAGAATTTGCATTGCATGCTGCGATGCAAATGATGGTCAAAGATGGCAATTGAACTGTACTTTTCAGTTCTTGTGGATGAAATTAGAGACCCTTCTTGATTTTCTTGACATCTGGGGGCGAGACTCCTGCCTTGTCACCAGACCTTTTCCCTCCTTTGGAATGTGCACTATTCCCACAGCTGGACGTCTTTACCTGTTGGTCATTAATGGCATGGACTGTGAAATTGGGCACTGAAGAATTAAGTAGAAATTGATCACCACACGTTTTGGTTCAGCACAGTTGTGTCAAAAGCAAATACATTATAGCCAGGGACTGCAAGTGAGGGATTTTAAGCTTTTCTTGGTCCCATCCCATTTCCCCACCCACATTGGTCAAAGGTATGAAAATCAAGTCTTTTCTTAAATATCAACTATCACATAAAGCTGCAGCTTGTTACTTTAAAGAAAAAAGCAAGCGAGAGAGATTTTGTCTAACTGCGAAGTAAGAAACACTGGTAATAACAAAATGTTAACAGTGAACATTTACAAACCACTCACGGACACACACTACACCATCTTAAAATCATTGTAATTACCCTTGGCCTTTGAACTGGCTCATAATGGCTAAATAGCTTTGCATCTCGTGGCATAATAGGGGACCTTTAAAGTCATTCTTGTTCAAGTATTTGTTGAGGCCAATTTTTAGTTGGGACATTCTGAGCTAAGGTTGTTGTAATAATGCCTAAGCATGGAGGAACAGCAACTTTAAATGGTTGGACGCAACCTCGTCCTGCGATTTAAATAGAACACTATACCTAAAATTGCATCTCAAGTGAATGTAGGACATCTGATTACTTACTGTTATTTCTTTGATGGGGCATAATCATCATTTTTTCCCCCTTTACAGTCTGATGCCACATAAAACATACTTCTATTTCAAACCACTGAAACAAGGATATGAAAGAGAAAGCTAGTTGGTGGGATTTTTTTGGGGAGGACATTAATGCATTGATTTTATTATTAGCCCAAATGACCAAATTCATTGTCCGCCAATGTTATATTGTGCGAAGAAAAGAGGTTAGGACACGTAACAAGGTGGAGAATTACTTTGCATGATGCTGAGGATGCACCAATCACCAATGCAATCACATGGTGCATGAAGCTTTTGTTTATAGGCTCAGGACCATCTGTGACTATTACTCCAGCTAGTCGTTCTGTATTTCATACTTGGCCGAGACTGACACCAACTTGGACTAATCAAGCGAGCAATCCGGGTTAACATTCGCATATGAAATGCTTTTAAATACATGGAGATGATGCTCCATCATTTAAATCACAAGTTAGATGCACCACTGCCTGTGAATAGTTGGAGGCGGGCTGAAAGTGCACTGCACAAACAGGGCAGCAGAAGCCAAAGAGCTGGTGTTGCATCAAAATCTGCAATCCCATCAAAGAGCTAACAGCAGCTGTAATACCACTGGTTGTACTGGGCTACATTATGGAACCTCAAAAGAGTACATAATCACCAAAATACTGTAAGCTAGCTACCTATCTTATGAGAAAATTAAATCAACCTTTTGACTGCTACTCCTGGCCCTCTGCGCTTGCGAGCTAACATTACCGAAGGTTAACTAGCTATCTATTCACCAGCAGCACTTCCAATTCAGTAAAAGGCAGCAAAAACAAACAAATATGAAAGAATTGAGATAATCAAATTACATAGATGCATCAGTTTAATCAGCTAGCAATTTGAAATCAAATTAGATATATTCCGCACTATTTTCTCCACCAGCGAATCACTCTGGCAGGCTGTGAGAAGGCGTGATGAATAAAGTCAGCACTGCAGAATTAAATGGACGTACGCATCATCACCAATTGCCTTATAGTGCTTAGGCAACAAACCAAAATTGTGGATGACCTTAAGAGTCACAAAAGGCACAAGATGAGTAAACAAAAAAAAAAGTGATAGCTGGATTCAAAATGCACAGAACACAACTAGACAATCGGGTGAGCAGAGCAACAATATTACAGTGCTGTGAAAAAAGTATTTACCCCCTTCCTAATTTCTTACTTTTTTGCACATTTTTCACACAAATGTTTCAGATCAAACAAATTTTAATATAAGACAAAGATAACCCAAGTAAATACAAAATGCAGCTTTGAAATTATGATTTCATTTATTAAGGGTAAAAAGCTATCCAAACCTACCTGGCCCTATGTGAAAAAAGTAATTGCCCCCCTTGTTAAATCATAAATTAACTGTGATTAACCACATTTTGAGTCCAATTTCACTAGCCACACCCAGGCCTGATTACTGCCAGACCTGTTGAATCAAGAAATCACTTAAATTGAACCTGTTTGACAAAGTGAAAAAGGCTAAAAGATCTCAAAAAGCAACAAGTCATGCTGCAAACTAAAGAAATTCAAGAACAGATTGAGAAACAAAGAAATTGACATCCATCAGTCTGGAAAGGGTGGCAAAGCCATTTCTAAGGCTTTGGGACTCCGGCGAATCACGGTGAAAGCTATTATCCACAAATGGAGAAAACTTGGAACACTGGTGAACCCTTCCCAGGAGTGGCCGGGCTACCAGAATTACTCTAAAAGCCCATCGATGACTCATCCAGAGGAGGTCACAAAAGAACCCAGAACAACATCTAAAGAACTGCAGGCCTCACTTGCCTCATTTAAAGTCAGTGTTCATGAATCAACAACAAGAAAGAGACTGGGCAAAAATGGCATCCATGGGAGGGTTCCAAGGCTAAAACTACTGCTGACCAAAAGAACACAAGGGCCTGTCTCACATTTGCCAAAATACATCTTGATGATCCCCAAGACTTTTGGGAAAATATTCTGTGGACTGACGAGACAAACGTTGAACTTTTTGGAAGGTGTGCATCCTGTTACCTCAGGCGTAAAACTAACATATCATTTCATGAGAAGAACACCATACCAAATGTCAAACATGGTGGTGGTATTGTGATGGTTTGGGGCTGCTTTAGGTCCTGGACGACTTGTCGTAATTGATGGAACTATGAATTCTGCGCTTTACCGGAAAATCCTGAAGGACAATGTCCAACCATCAGTTGGTGACCTCAAGCTCAAGCGCACTTGGGTTATGCAACAGGACCATGATCCGAAACACACTAGCAAGTCCTCCTTTGAATGGTTTAAAAAAATAAATAAATAAAAACCCAAACTGACAGTTTTGGAGCGGCATAAGCAAAGTCCGGACCTAAATCCAATTGTGATGCTGTGGCATGACCTTAAACAGACCATTCATGCTCAAAAACCCTCCAATGTGGCTGGATTAAAATATTCTGCAAAGAAGAGTGGGCCACAATTCCTCCACAGCGATGTGAAAGACTTGTTGCCAGTTATCGCACACACGATTGCAGTTGTCACAGAGGGTGGCACAACGAGTTATTTTGTTCAGGGGCCATTACTTTTTCACACCAGGCCAGGTAGCTTTTTCCCCTTAATAAATTAAATAGTTTAAAAACTGCATTTTGTATTTACCCGGGTTGTCTTAGTCTAATACTAAAATTTATTTGCTGATCTGAAACAATTAAGTGTGACAAATATGCAAAAAATAAGAAATCAGGAAGGGGGCAAATACTTTTTCACGGCACTGTAGGTGGGTAATGCCTACCCTAGCCCCCATGCTACAACTAGCCCAGCTGGAAGTGCTTTCTAATACTCCTGAAGTCATATGGAGCTGCAAGTATATGACAGAAAGTTCTTTTCACCAGAGCAGTTAAATTTAAAATCCCACAATGCAAACCATGAATTATGAGGACCGAAATTAACACTCGCCAAATGTGGATAGATTTTCCATTTGGCGACTAAATCTCAGAAGGCTACTCGCCACATGGAGAGTAAATGTTTATACCAAAATAATCATACAATTAAAATATAAAGTTTTGTTTTGGTGCAGCTGCAGTGTCTTTCGTCTGCACGTCGCAGCTTAGCGGGGGCGGGGTCACGCACACGGACGTACACAGGAGGGCTTGGTCACCACACACCACTGTTATTAACTAGCTGTGACATGACTGCTGCTCGGTAGCCTTAGTATCACCAGCACACCCACAGATTAGCTGACCAAGTTGCTAATATGTGGCAATATCTATAAGGAATGAGCCAACCTTCCAAACGAAAGCACATGGCCGCCGATGAAAATGAGCAGAAAGCAGCGGAAGGATATGAGAGCAGAAACTTTCGTGAGAAGTAGCGGAATGGAAATGGTGGTGTCTCAAGAAGCTGGCTGCAGTATGACGCAAAGGCTGAGGTGATGAGCTGTTCTGCGTGTATGCCAGAGATAACAGCAGAAACGACTCATTTATCGTTGGAAATAAAACGATGAAGCTGGAGAATACTCGTGAACATGAACGTAGTAAGTGCCTCATTGTCTGGGTGTCTGTATCCCGGGTTCAGTCGGAGCCTCTACTCTCCGCTGCGCGAATAGCGATATAGCAGCAGACCAGCAAGAAGAAAGTTCTCTTCGGGACTGTACACGCCATCGGGAAGAAGGCGAGGCAATTTTCGGATTTCAAGTGAATGTGCGAGTGAGTGAAATTTTACCCCTTTGAAATTAGTGTCAGTCTTCATATGCAGTGATTTTGTAACTAATGCAGCGCCTGAATTATACCACGGCCTAGCGGCAATTGCCGTGGTTGCCCCCGTGTGGCCGCAATGCCCGACTACTCAAACGGCAAAAATTACCCTGAGTGGCGATTTTCCACACAGTGACTGAGCTGTGCGGCTTGCAAATTTTTTTTTCTACCCGTTATATCAATTGCCATTTTTTGCATAAGTTAGTTTGCGAGGCTCATTAAGCAATAAGGCCCGAGAATCCGTTCCAGATCCTGAATGCAGTCATGGCTAAAGGACGTTGTCAGGCATGACGTACAGCTGAGTGACAACTGTAACGATGGGAAAAATAAATGCCGCGAAGGCAACTAAAGTCTGGATATTTGCATTTATACTATCATCCTTACAATGCCAATTATATAAATGTTGGCAATGAGCATTCACTTTTTCATTAGCATTTGTAATTATTGGTCATGTATTGGTCTTGATTGTTCAGTCGATAAATTGCTTCATGTTGAATAAAAAAATTCATAATTTAAAAAATTAATAAAATATTGGTTTTCAATGCACTCCTAATTATTGATTTATACTGTTATCTACATACAATGTCATTATCTCTTATTTTTCTTGCAAAATTTATTAATTCAGTTTTGGCCATGGCGCTCTACATTTTGGCCGTGATGCCCCAATTTTACAAGGCCAAGTGGCGTTGCTCTAAAAATAACTAAATTTGAGGCCTGCTAATGCATTTATTTAATTACAGTTTTTAGCGTTTTTACTCTCAAGTTACTAGAGTTTTTCCATTTATTGCCATTTTATAATTACACTCCATTACATTTTGGAGAGATATATTGTACTTTTACACCTGTACATTTCTTTGAATACTTAATTTACTATTGACTATCATCAATATGAACAAAAAACAGTGATTTTGATTATCAGAAAACTGTGGAACGTCAGATCTGATAATAGACCCATAATAGTATATTTAATTAATGTTGAATTAATTTGCTGTTTGTTTCGGATGAAAAAAAAGGAGCTGCTGTGGGCTGAACACTGATCAATAAGCAGCATGCGAATGAAACTAATTTTGTTTCAGATTTTGCTCTGACCACCTTTGTAAGGTGGTATTCAACATAATACCCAATTATATCAAAACAATGTACTGAAAGGAATGTGTATGTGACACAAAAGCACAATTTTTTATTTTGGCCGGTAAAAAATATGCTTGGCCGGTGTATTTTTTTAAATCTACCGTCCACTTTTGGCGATAAGTCAAAAAGTTAATTTCGGATCTGAGTGTTGCTACATACGTGACAGTCATAATAGAAAAGCAGTAAAAGTTCTGGGAAAAGTCATCAGCTGGTAAAAAGCTAAGAAAAATTCCATTGAGATGCATACACTGTTCCAACAACACTGTTTTCTCATCTTCCCATAATGTCCTCATTTCTTGTTTACAGTATGTTTTATTTATGGATGTGATTTTACTTTATAGCAAGTAATAGACAAGTTTTCACCCCTAAGTTTTTATCCCATCATCCAGGTGGGTGCTGTACAGTGGTGGTGGGGAGATTAGATTACCCCATATGACTGTAAAGCACTTTGTCTATGAGAGAGTGCTGCTTAAATTCAATGTTCATTCATTCATTCATTGGCACAATATGGCCGAAGGCAACCAATAAAAAGTGCAGCAATGTATCAAGACATTCAACACTTATCTTGGCAATTTCTAAATCAGAATTTGTATGCATTTTGCACATTTCAGTTTTTATTTTGATTGCTGAGTGCCAATTAATGACATAAGACTTAAGGTCTGATTTCTGTTAGTAAATGAAACGTGTATGATTTGGCAGGTGAGGGTTAAATCAATGAGTGTTCAGCAAAAAAAAAAAACAAATAATATAGATAAAGCACAAATTTGTATATAACTAATGGCTGCAGAGACCTACCTTTCAGAGTCACTTCGGGCATTTTTATGAGTGAGTTTAAAGGTAGAAACTGGTACAGACGAAGATCAGGCAAGAGAAAAAGAAAGAGGAAGATCAAGGAAAAGGAGTGGAAGCTGACATGGATAAAGTAAAATAGGGAAAAGACGGCATAATAAATTCATGGGGAAATTATGCAACTCCAGTTCCAAAAAATGTTGGCAAATCATCAAAAATTCCAATGGTCAGAAAGGAAAAAAAGCAGTGACTTTAAAAAGTCCACTCACCCTCTACTGTACAGAAAACACTACAGCAGCATGTTATTTGAAGATCTAACTTGTGAATTCAGATATGAGTTGAGAATATACATTTATTTTCAGTCTTATGACTGCAACTTATTTCCAATCTTATGACTGCACCTTATGACTCCATAATGTTGGTGTAGGGGAAATTATGGGACTAATTATGTAGCAAGTTGCAATAATCAGGTGATATTGAACGGGTGAGCAACTTGTGTTATTGAATAAAATGCTCCCCCAACTTTTCTGGAGTCAGTTAAAAAATATGCATATTTTGTTTGTTTGTACAAAATAAAATTATTTTTATGTTCAAACAACTTATTTTCTCAGAACTTGGAAAAAGTCAGGTGGTAGACTTTTGCTCTCAGCCACTCAAATGAAGAGCAACAAGCCTACCGATATAACCAAGTCTGAAAATGATACAACTACGCATGCGTACTGGAAGTCATGGTCAAAAAGCCTTAGAACTGAA
Organism: Gymnothorax reevesii; assembly: GCA_029721435.1. NCBI lineage: Eukaryota > Metazoa > Chordata > Actinopteri > Anguilliformes > Muraenidae > Gymnothorax > Gymnothorax reevesii. Next base: position 44,700,384 of record CM056579.1, read on the forward strand.
AACCTGGTTCACAGCCAAAAAAAAAACAAAAATCGATATATAGTATCGTCGTTCAGCTAAAAAAATATGGAGATATGACTTTTAGTCCATATCGCCCAGCCCTAGGAACTATATTGTCTATATAGTTCCTATTTCTTCCAACACTAAGGGGCAATAATATCAATATGAGCAAATGTTTATACGTGATAAATTGCGGAGGCCACACCACTTGGTAGACTTTGTCTCTTGGATTTTCTGTAGCAAATGTTAAGTTATTCAGGCTGACTGTCTCACAGAAGATTTTTGAAGATTTTCCCTTAATGACCTTAGGTTTGACCTTTGAAGGTCACTCAAGGTCAAAGGTCATGATACCAAATGAATGCTCTTGCTTGACTTCCTATCTGTTGTCAGTACTATTTGTATCAACATCTCCAATCACTTCCATGTTATAGCCCATTGAAACATGCTCAATATTGAATATTAGGGAGAATTTAAAATTAATAAAAAAAATGTAAAAATCTGTATTTTCAAACCTGACCAACTTTGGTAGACCTAATCAAAACAAATATCAAGTCATTCTGGCTGATTGTCTTGAAGGAAAAGATTCTTGAAACATTGCTAACAACGACCATGACAGACCAATGATAAACGCGGCATCATCCCAATAGTCCATCGCCCTTTGGGCTGTTGGGCTAAAATGGAGGTTGCATTTCAAAATTTGAAGTATTTGAAGCCAATTTAAAACATTTGCACATATTTACATTATTTAGAAATTCTGCCTTCAATTTGCTGTAGCTTTCTGTCCTTCATGCACTTACTGGTATATTATGAAATTTGAAACTGTAAGTGGAGAGTAAAGGTAAGATACAGAGAGAGATACTGGAAAAGATGGAAGGGTACAGGCAATCAGTGTGGACACTGTGATAAAGAAAATGTCTCTTGTGGGAGGTTACAATCTAAAGGCTCACACAATGACTTGCACCAAGTAACCAGGGATGAAGGAATGTCAATTAATGGGAATGTGCAGCTAAGACACTGACTGATAGTGCTTTTAGGTTAAAGCTGACTTTACCTGATATTATGATGAGGCCACTTGAGGTCACATCTATGCAGTCAGTGTATGTGCACCTACAGACGGTAACTAGGACTACAAACCAAGAAGCCTAGTGTGGCAAGGTTAAGTCAGCAAGTCCAAATACATCAGTAATTCATCGACTTACAGAATCACTGGTGGGAAACTTTCTTTTCATCTTCAGAGTGAGGGTGTGCTTGTCATTCTTCAAAAGTGGAGCCTTCCGACCCAGCTTCATATAGAAGTAGGTGTTGTAGGGGGTGAAGCTGAAGTCCTCACTTTTCCAGAGAGAAAGTAAAATGTTACTAAAGCAAACACTTGACACATTCTTCAGTCTGGCAAGAAATGACGATAAACACCTCTCAACAGGATACGTGAATGGTATACGAGATACAGGGGTAGTATGGATAAAGAATAGGCAGTAGGTACCTGAAGTACCCCTGCAGGAGGAGGTGAGTGAGGATGGCCTCCACCTCCAGACGGGACAGGGTGGTGGTGATCGGCACCCCCTTTCCTTTTTTGGATGCATTTTTCCCCATCCACGTCTCGGTCAGCTTCAGTGGGGTTACCCGCTCATTCTTTGCCGTGGCCATCTCAACAATCTGCACTGCCTCGCGGGCATGCTCTGTGATGTCAACAGTGCTGTAGTCTGAATATAAAAACAGAAAAGGAGGAAAAAAAATGTTGGTTTCCCAAATCCTAAAGGGAAAACCCATGCTTATGATTTATTGTAACATTGTCATGGACAAGTTCAGCCAGGCTGAAGTAGAGTTTTACAAGCAGAAACATTGCAAAATTTAAATTCTGACAGGCCTGTGGACTCACCACTGCCATGACGACAGACATCACACATCTGGTTACAGTCCTCATCATCCCAGACCTCATCAAAATGACTTGCCATGATTGTACGTCTGCACCTATGGAACGATAGTCAAATAATCTGGTGAGTACGTAATCTGCACATAGCACAGCAATTAAATGATTCAACAATGTCTCGTTCATTTTATGTTAAGACTGATAAAATACAATGCAGTCACAGTTTTAAGCAAAGCTTTCAGCATGAATGTGTTGCTTGGAAGAGGTATCACAGTAAGTTACCATATTTTTTGACAAACCTCTTCACATCCTCATTTCCAATTGCCCTTGTTCCCAATTTTTATGTGCCCAGTCAACTTAATCTGAAGGTTCCTCCTGTTCTTACTTTACTGAAATTAAGTACCAGTACAGGTTTTTCAGGGCCAGACACTCCCCTAAATTTCAAAAACTCTACCTTAATTTTTGGAGCATGCAGCTACTGATGTGATAAATTTGAAGAGAGCCCTCTTCAGCTTCGTCATGCCCTACATTTGCATATTCTCTGACAGTTCCATACCTGTCCACATTCTGGCAGTAGGCCACCATCTGCATGAGCTTCTTTTGTCCGACATTCTCCATAACAACCATAGTGCTGATTCTAAAAATGTCCGCAAAACCAAAGTAAAGGATGCAGTCCGCTGGCTTGTCATCGCGCCCTGGTGAAGAAGGAAAATGTCACATTCAAAGACAGTTTTATGATGCCCATGGTGTTTTGGCAGTCTCTTAATCTGTGAAGACTCCATTTTGATATTAAGTTGTGATTTCGATCAAACAGAACATAAAAAGGGACAAAATAACTGGTTCATAAATGTACGTGTAGTCAGGGGTTGTTTTCTGTCCCAATCAAATATTTACTGGTTAACAGTCAAAATGAAATGATGTTGTATCACATTTGGTCAGTCTGGTAAGTATTTGGTGAGAAGGTAAACCGAGTAGGATTTATTTGGCCGTAGTTTGTGAACACAACTTTCAATGCTGACACCTCCTTCCCTGCTCAACGAAGCGCTTACCCTGCAGTGCAGTGCTGTTTCCCGCCCTCACACTCTGCATGCTTTTATTGGCTGGGCGCTACATGCCCACAGCCCAAATCTGATGCCCCAAAATGACCAATACAAAAAAAAAAAGAAAAAGAAAAAAAAAACAGATTGCAGGGTCTCTGTAGATACAAACACCGCCACACACTTCTACTGGATCCCAAGTGAGAACTGAGAAGCAATAGTTTTGAATGAGTCCAAACAGTTTTATTCAGAAAAATCCTACTCCATGGACATTTAAGCTTGCCAATCGCAAGCTTATAAATTAATTTAATTAGGGTAACAAATTTTGTGCATTTTCCTTAAGTGATTGTTGAAACATGCTATCAATCAAAAACAAGAGCCATCTGGCAATGGCGGATCCCCCCGGCTGTAGGTTGTGTAACCTACAGGTTGTCTGGACAAACGGACGGACCGAAACCCCCAAAAGGCACAACTAGACCATAAGGAGAAGCTCCATACCAAATTTGGTGTTTGTAAGTGGTATAATTTGAGTTCTGGTCCGGAAACTATTTTGTTACAGCCAGACGGACAGACGGACAGACACACTGATCGCTATATCCCCCTGCATTATATGCCGGGGGGATAATAATCGATTAATAATTAATTAGATACAAAGTGCGTGTCTGTTTCTCTGCACAAGTTTGATGTAAACAATTCTAGCACAATATTATGTAAAACATAAACTCATGAAGCAGAAACAATTAAACAAAGAAAAATTTAAAAAGCGTATCCAGGCACTGGTACATGTGCTCTAGGGTTTGACCTTTCAAAGTCACTCAAGTTCACTCAAGGTCATTGTTTCAATCTACTCACCATTTATGAGTTTCTGTTTGAGATTAATAGTAACCAAGTGGCTATCTACAGAATATTTTAAGGTATAGCCTTCTGAAATCTCATTTTTGGTTTGACCTTTCAAGGTCACTCAAGGTGTCATGTAAATCTCCAGTTATGATTTCCCATGTGTGTTCAAAAGTAAAAAAGTGGCTATCTGCAGTAGTTTTTGAGATAAAGGGCTCTTGGTACATAGTAGTGCAAAGTGTAATGCAGGTGTCCTTGTTAGTTTATGTATCTGCACAGTCGTCAGTCCATCCAGCTGCCAGTTTGCATTAATAGCAAGTGTAATTGTGCCAAATTGAGCTCCCATGGGCGTGTTGGTCTTAAAATGAGGTCAGGCGCAATTATGGTGCATTGCCATCTTGAGACTCCAAAAAGCAATCGAGTTTTTGACCAACAAAAACCTGGTCCAAAGTCAATGGTCAGTTTTAGGCCGCTAATTTCAGGTCACATCGTCTGATACTGTAGTATTATGCTTCTTAATAAGTGAGTGCACAACCCGCGTACGCTCTGCTTGTTACATACTTCACATGCAGAGATGAGCAGCAGCGCCCACCCATGCAAATGATTAAAAATAAAGAGACTACAACATGAAAGATTATAGTCATAAAAAATGCATGCAGGGGTGCTCAGAGGTTTCTTTAAAAAGTAAGGAAATTCCACATGGCTGGATATAAAAATAAGGAAGTACTGATATCAAGACTCGTGGAGCGGGGGGAGTTCGGGGTCATGCCCCCCCTGGAAAATTTTTTATTTCTAGGCTTTAAATGGTGCATTCTGAGCACTAAAAGCGCAATTTATAATACATCACCACTTTGGAATTCTTCAGGCACAAAAGCCAACAAAATCACACAAACCACTTGAACTTAGATACCAAGAAACTAGAAAATATTTATTTCAAGATAAAAAATATATATATATATACACACACAGACACATTGGTCTGTCCCTTTTGCCACAGAATGGGGAAGCCCATTCTTTCGGATGTATATAATATGAAGAGATATTCAGTAAAAGTTCAATATTTTACAATGTCGGTACTTCCACCTGTTGTCAAGGTAAAAAACATCTTCCATCCATATGTGTACATTCCGACACATTTGTTGTTCTGCTTGATGTGTGTCTTTAGTGTTGCTAAATATAAGACATTTTCTGTTTAATACACAGGCAAATTTGCAATAATAATTTCAGAAACTATACGTTTCTGAAAGGTCACATGCTTCATTATTATAAGTAGGCCGAGCACAATGTCCAGTGATTGTCCAATCTGACACAAGACATGAAAAAATATTTGGCTTCCAGCAGAAGTGGAAGACATTCGAGATGAATCAGCCAACATCAACTTTATGAAACCCCCGGCTGAGCAGAATCGTTTTGTATGGCCCGCAAAGCCAGAAAGGGACACACTCCCTGTTCAAGAGATCTTAGCTATGTAGCCTGGATGATCTGCCTGCTCTAACTCCCAGACGACATTTTAGTCTCCCAGTTAAAACATACATGGTTGCTGAAGCCACTATGGGCAGTTTAATGAAATGATTGTATCCCCAGACAAAGTCGGAGATAACATACATGTCCAAATGTTTGTGCACTCCAACACATATGGAGCATGTTCAAATATTCTGTGTTAATGACATTCAAGGCTTAGTTCAGGGTTCTGATGTTAGAGATAATGCTTGTAACTTTAAGTTGATACAATAGAACTGTCTTTGCAGTATTATTTTGCCTGTTTTGGAAGAATAACTTTACTTCCTATACATATTTTTTACAGTTGGCAAGTAAGCGAAATTCTTTCTCCAAATGTTAATTAGCAGTACTAGGTATTTGCATAAAATATGATTTGGTGAACCTACTCTGCAATATAGATAATCCAACACGTGGTTAAAAGGTTTATTATATAATTCTTGTTTATGTCCTAAAAATGTCCACTGCGGCACAAATGAATTAAATTGTCATTGAGGCAATTAATGCAAAACAATGTTGCCTATGACAAAAGTAGGAGCACCAACAGATGGGTCAGGTGTTTGACTTTGGACATAACTATGCAATTTATTGTGTCCTTTGCATATGCTAACAAACAGTTTGCATAAGCATTTTCAAGATTAGCAAATAAAACTTGCTGAAAACTTATTTTTCTCAATTGTTTATAATACATATAGAGATGGAAGTATTTTTGTATCAAATTTAGATGTTCACGTGTTATTACAGATAAGCAAACCACAACATTTTGGTACATACCATATATTGAGGTGCTCAGTTTTTTAGTGGTTGAATAAATAATTTTTCGCAAGTAACTCAACTTTTTGTTGTTATTGCAAAACTGTCATAACATCTACAGTATAGCTTGCCAACATTATTTTTTTCATAAATATAAGATCTGTGGTTTTAATATCCACTGGAAGTAACATAACAAAATGCATTTCAAATTTTGACCACGAGACATGGATGGCCTAAGTTAGTGTGAAATTGTCCATATAACAACCTTGCTGGTAGCTCTCCATTCTAAATTCAAATTTGAACTAGAAATGGTTTTTACAAGTAAAAACAGATGTCTCCCCCTTCCCCCATTTCACATTTTAGAGTTATGGTCCGGAAACGAGTCCCTCCCTTCAATAAGTCCAACTTGTTGCCATGGAAACAGAAAAAATAAAATTCAAAAGCAGTTCAAACCCTCAAAAGGCACATCTACATGTTATGGAGAGACACTATATCAAATTTGGTGAGAATCGGTCGAACAGTTGCAGAGTTATGCTCCGGAAACAAATGGGAACGCCGACGCCAACGGGAATTCAGGCAAAAACTAGAAATGGTTTTTACACGTAAAAACAGATGCCTCCCCCTTTCCCCATTTCACATTTTAGACTTATGGTCCGGAAACGAGTCCCACCCTTCAATCTGCCTCAGTCCAAATTGTTGCCATGGAAACAGAAAAAATAAAATTCAAAAGCAGTTCAAACCCTCAAAAGTCACATCTACATGTTGTGGAGAGACACTATATCAAATTTGGTGAGAATCGGTCGAACAGTTTCAGAGTTATGCTCCGGAAACAAATGGGAACGCCGACGCCGACGCCAACGCCAATGGGAATTCAGGCAAAAACAATATGTCTCCTCCCCCAGGAAGGGGGAGGCATAATTTGACAAAAACAAAAAAAAATCAAGAAAATTGGTTATTTCAGTAGAAAACAGAGACATTTCAACAAAAACATGCAAATATTGTCATTCTCCAGGATCCATTAAAAACTGAATCAGTCTGACTTAAATTGAAAGGCTAAAACAGGTAAAATGTGGGTGGTACAGTACCTGCACGGCCACTTTCCTGATAATAGTTCTCCATAGACTTGCTGAGAGAGTGATGAATAACAAATCTGACGTTATTCTTGTCAATTCCCATCCCAAATGCAACAGTTGCTACCACCACCTACGAACAACAAATTTATGGTCAGGCAACTACCACGATCCTCAATTTCTTTTTTATGGACATATTATTATTTATATGACTGGGGCTGTTTGTACCTATTAGGTACAAACCTTGTTTAACGCATTATACCATCAAGACTTAAATTATTTTTCAAAAAAAATGTAAACCATAAGCAACAAGTTGAAGATGTTCATTTCAGACTGTTTTCATCAAAATTATACATTTCTAGGACCTGCATCTAATCTGAATGAAAAGTCATTTATCAGCACAGTTCTATGCTGACACCCATCACACACAATCCACTAACACAAAAACACCAGGATTCGATTATCTCCAACCACATCCAGGACGGAATTCCCCAGGAGGCTGCTTTCCACACACTTTCCCAGGCTTCCAGGATAAAGTCACCTGAATCTTATTGGAGGTCCAGTGGCGGTGCACACGGTTCTTGTCATCGTGTTCCATGTTGGCATGATATGGCTGGGCCACAATGCCTTGCTTTTGCAGGCCTGAAGAGACAGCCTCTGCATCCTTTTGCGAAAACACATATATAATTCCTGTAGAAAACATCATACTTTTACCATGCTCTGCTTTTCATCAGAAATCACCTTGTACATTAATGATTCAATTGAAAAGCCACCACTTTACAATACATCTATTACAGTATTTTGCGACTTCTGCTATAATGTCATTATGATGCAATCTCCATCACCTAATTCTGTGAGGAGTGCTTAACAAAAAGAATCTTGCCCTGTGAACAGACAGTTTTGGCCAGGGGTATCCAATCCGATCTGTAAAGGGTCAGTTGAGGTAATGGCTTTCATTCCAGCTATGGAGTTATGCACATCATTTTCGTAATAAAAGGAAACCCCCCCGTCGCATCTTTCTGAACTTTAAAGTCACATGCACCTGCTTACTCCACTGATTCAGTAGAATTACAATTTAATACTTCATGCATGCCCCCTATCAGCCAGTTTGACAAATATGGGAAAAAGCAGTAAAAGTGGCACTTCGTGCACCCTAGTGTATTATGGTACCAAGTTTGGTTGGAATCAGCCCAGAAGCTTTGGAGATATAGTGCAAAATGTTTGGACGGACGTATGTCTCCACTAGACCCCCTTTCAGCGCCTATCGGCTGGCGATTGACGATTGGGGTAAAAGTCATCTTCAAGATCTTTTGGCATCCAGATGATGTCCAAGGAGAAGCTGCTGTAAAGATTTCAGCCACCTAACTTCATCACTCAGCTAACAATGGCCATAAATGTGATTTTTGCACTTATTAACCCCATGACCTAATTATTATGTAAATTAGGTCAAGGTCACCATGGTCACCCTTCCTCCACCCCAAAGTATTATGGTACCAAGTTTGGTTGGATTCGGCCCAGGAGCTTCCGAGATATAGTGCAAAATATTTGGACGGACGGACGTGCATACGTACGTACATACGTACGCAGATCTCCACTAGACCCCCCTTTCGGGGCCTGTTGGGCCACGACGGGGGGTAAAAATTCTAAAAAATATAACTTTAGAGATACTCTAAATAACAACATGCGAGAAACAATGTACGATGTTAATGTTCTCATGGAACCAACAAAAGTCATTAATTGATTTACTTAAAAATCTATTTCCTCTGAATCAAGGTGTTACAATGAATGGCACCCTTAAAGATTATTTTAAACAACATATACAAAAATTAAACCAGGTAATACATTCCACTTATTCAAGCTTTATCTAAGTGTTAAGGAACTATATTGAACCATTACATCACTTCCTGCTTCACTAGAGTATAACAATGAGGTAACACTCATGCAGTATCCTTTTGACATTCAATCCCATGAGGAAAACAAAACAATTGTCAGTTCAATTGAGGCAGATGGACATAGAACTTCATAAATCTGGCAATAACTACAAAAATATTCACAAACGATTGAATACGCCACTGAGTTGAGTTAGGGCAAATTATTTAAAAATTCCAAAGAAATAGAAATGGTTTGTTTTACGTGATGATACCAGATGATATCATGCACCCAAAATGCATTGCCAGTTTACAAATATGGCGGCCCCTTGGGAATTCAAACCATAATATGGTCTTACTTTCCCAGTACATAAAACCAAAATAAAACCCAGAGAGTGATGATTTTGCTTGAATGTATTTGTTTTAGTCTGGCTAGTAAAACAGTAGCATTTATTTAAATTACCGCAATTTCCTTTAACCCCTACAGTACTTACTGAAGACCTTGATTAGGTGAAGAACTAACTGGCTAGAATTAAAGCCTGTACCCATTGGCCCTGTCCAGGTAAGGTCACATTACTGCAGTCCAGGAATCAACAAATAGCTTACGTCCCCTTTTCAGAAGAGATGAGAGACCAATAGAGGAGAGGATTCAACCAACAGCATTTATATTTTCTAGAAGGTCAGACCTACTTCTTTTTTGATGCACTAATACACACCAGGACTATCTACTTCTCACGCATAAATGTACTCATTCCTACACACACTTACCGGACTGATCCTTGTATTTCTCCAAGATCAAATTTGCAATGTCCTGCATTGCACGTTCAGGGTTGCCATCTTTGATACGAACCTGAGACAATTGGAAAAACCTCAGTCAGACATTAACGAATAAACAATTTCTGCAGCAACAAATGAAAAGCTTAAACCAGCTGCAACACACAGCACTTTCACAAAAATTGAGTATTCAATTATTGAAGCAATCGATATGGGGAATTGGAGTAATCCAGAGGCAGCCTCACTTGCACTGAAACTATATTTGAAACAAAACAAGTCCAGATAATAAACAGCAAAACATAGTGGCCAATGAATGGTGTGCAATTATGATGACACACCTCATAGTAGAGGTTGGGTCGGTTGAAGGAGGAAGTCAGAGTGAGGCCATCAGGGACACACAGGATCTTTTGGCAGTCCTCCAGGACACTGCTGGTGGCCGTGGCAGTAAGCCCAATGAGGGGAACCTTAGGAAACTGCCTCTTCAGGATTCCCAGCAGCTTGTAGTCTTAAGGAGGAAGAAGAATGGGGCTTTAGCTCTAATCACCACCAATACGCTTATCAGCCATCCTTACCAGTTGTTAATGAAACCCTCAGGGGTTTCAGGAAGGGTCTAATGAGGCACATCACATCTGAGCTAATGACACACCTGCAGTAGTTAAACACAAATTCCTTCCGCAACTTCTCCCTGAAGACACTTTCACCAAATGCATGTAAATATCACAGACTACGTAACGTAACTAAAATGATGCAATGAGGCACATAATCTCCACAAGTGCGATCTGTAATTTGTCTGAACCGCTAACAGTGTTCCCTATAGGCTGTACTTGGGCGGTCCATCCAGGTGGATCTAAGCCCCCTTCCCACCTTCATGATTTAATGTGCCAATTCACGACAAGCCAGATTGTGGCCAGTTATAGAGATGTCTCGAGGGTGTTGCAGATCTACTTGGAGGAATTCCTGGAGAGTTGCAACCAATACATTGTCTCATTTTTGTCATGGCAAAATGTTCAAAAAAATCATATTGCTCTGCGCGCTCGTCACAGATCGTCAATTGTCATAGGGATTTCGTAGTGTCTTGTAAGTGCTGTGATGGTTCTAGAATATTCCAGTACAATAGTAGAGGAAAATGGCCACAATTGTGGAAGATGTAGTGAAGAGGTGCAAGCAAACACCCGACACATGAAAAGACGTAAACATGAACTAACTAAGACAGACCTACTATTAAGCCTAGTCTTTCCTCGAGGCTAATGCTTATCCTCCTCTCCTGCAGAATTTAGTTCTTTGGCTAAAAGATTGTTTGTCACAGTACTCGTATAACACTACGTTACATTTCGAGGACCGGCATACAGGGAAATGGCTCCCGTGGAATAATATATCGACGACCCGCACAGATGGAAAGCAGTGAGGGTCCTCTATATATCAGCGACCAGCAGGACTATGGTTAACAAAGATAAAGTGATGCCAGACGGCGGTTCTTTAAGATTCCCATGTCTGTGGCCCGGAGAGAATTTTGAGCTCGACAGGCGGATGGACCGTGACACGTCTAGGTATATCGACACGTATCGGCAGAAAACTCGGGAAAGTAGAAACTCGGCTCAAGACCTGCTCAGGAAGAGAAAATCTGTATTCCAGTTTTTTCAATCAAGATACTCAACTGTCATTTTGTAATGCATACAGACCAGTGGACATTCAGCCCATCCCCTCAACCCCCACAAATACTCTTCAAGACCATGCAAGAGTCGAGCATCCATGACAAAGCCATTCATTTGATATGTCAAATTCAAGAGGGAAACATGCAGCAGTGAGGCAAGTTAACTTTTTCCTAAATTGATAATAAAAGCACCACATCTAGCAGTTTGTGTATTGGATGCCTAACATGCCTAACAAGAATGGCATGTTATATGTACTGTGTTACATTAATGTTACACATCATTTTTTAATGTGATAGGGTAGCTGGACTGTCTCGCTGGAATGTTACCCTCCACAACAAACTGAACACCCAGTGCAATGTGATGAATAAATAAGTAATTTACTGTTGCGCAATTTAGCTCACCAAGATTGAGTAAAATTAACAAGTGATTATTCGACATGTAAGAAAGCATAATGAGTACAATCTTCCCTTGTGCTCTCTTTCAAAATGGTTGTATCCTAAATATCCTAAACTAGGCTTATGCCATCGGAGGCGACGGCTGGGGGTATATCCCCGAACGCCCCCAATCCTCCAATTCCCCAATCTTTGAATAGGCCTTGAATAGACTTTCATTTGAACTTAATTTCTGGTCAATCGGTCAAATGGTTCCGAAGATATGGCCAAAATGGTAATTTTCCATCACAAAGCGCCACCTGGTGGCAAAATATTGAACCATACAGGTATGATGTCATCATGTGACACGTTGTGAGGACATGACCTTGCAGTTGCACATAGTTTCATGTCAGTTGGAGAAAGTTCCAAAGATATAGCAAAAAAGGTAAATTTTATGTGACAAAGCTCCACCTTGTGTCAAAATCTTGAACCAAGCAGGTATAATGTCATCGTGGGACACATCCTCAGGTCATGACCTTTCATTTGCACTTGATTTGAGGTCAATCGGACAAATATTTCCAGAGTTATGATAAAAAGTGATTTTTTCTATTTTTTGCCCCTGGTGGCCATCTAGAAATTGTAAATTGTCCAAAATCGAATCAGTTCTTCCTCTTCATGATACTTACTTATGTGAAAAACTTGGAATTTCTAATTGAAATATTACTGCAGTTATCGCGTTAACACGTAAATCAGTTTTTGGCCCCTGGTGGCCAATCTAGAGATCGTAAAATGTCCAAAATCGAATCAGTTCTTCCTCTTTATGATACTTACTTATGTGCAAAACTTGAAATTTGTAATTGAAATATTACTGAAGTTATTGCGGAACAGTGATTTTTTCCGTTTTTGGCCCCTGGTGGCCAATCTAGAAATGATAAATTGTCCAAAATCGAATCAGTTCTTCCTCTTTATGATACCTACTTATATGCAAAAGTTGGAATTTCTAATTGAAATATTACTGCAGTTATCGTGTTAACACTGAAATCAGTTTTTGGCCCCTGGTGGCCAATCTAGACATCGTAAATTGTCCAAAATCGAATCAGTTCTTCCTCTTTATAATACTTACTTACGTGCAAAATTTGGAATTTGTAATTGAAATATTACTAAAGTTATCGCGTTAACAGGTAGTGCGGCAGCGGCCGGACCAAAAGCATAATATCCCATCCGGGATATAACTAGCCTAAGAAACAAGCTAAAAAGAGAGTAACAGGCAGCATGCCGCAGAACTCAAATAGACTCACCCCTGACGCATACCCATACCGACAAGCGTTAGAAAGGTTACTTTCCAATACAAAGAACCCCCCCCCCCCCTCCAGGGGGCAGATGTAATTAAGGCCCCACTAAGTAGGAATTTCACCTTAAAATATCAGTTTCAATGTCTATCTATTGGTGGGCTGGATTTTTGCAGTGAGAATGGCATCACTACCATCACCACAGAGGGACCTAGTGGCCTACATCTGGGACTACGTAACTATCGAACTCGGTTCCCGCACTCTCGCGAGACGTACGTTCTGCTTTACGGCACACACAAGCTTTTGGATAAGGAGTATAAGGAGAAGGCAGCTAGGCTAGCCCGCTATCTTGTCTCAAAAGATGGCTGAGGCAAAGAAGCGAAAAAGGACTGTCGGTGGAAGCCAGGATAAAAAAAAAAAGGGAGAGTGACCGTGCACGGCACAAAACCAGAGTTAATATAGGACCGGCTTTTTCACAGTGGAGAGAGCTAATGGAAAAAGAGGGCTGCAAGTCGGGTGCTGAGCTGGCAGTGTTGCGGATTGAGAGGTGAGTTATATGCTCATGTTCATGCATTGTATTTATCACACATTGTTTTTGTTGGCTGTGTTATCATGTGAAGTCACAGTCACTATTTGGGTTATCAATACGTAACTGATTGTAAGCCCATTCAAATAATGTAAAAAAGGTTAGCCGAGGTAGCATTAGCATGTCACTGGCAGAGTTAGCCCCTTTTTGGAGGGTTTTTTTATAGCAAACTTTATGCTTCATGGTGAAAATAGTTGTTGTCTTACTGGCAACTATTGTTTGAAAGCAAATACAGGCCATATCAGCTTTGTAGGCTGGCGTTGTACAGTCATTATATTGATATTGTCCCGTTTTGAGATTACAATAGCTACTATGTCTGCTAACATTACTCTTGGAGCGGTGCTTTCAAATAATTTGTTGTAGAGCAATAGTTTTAATCCAACGCTGTAGAAGACTTCAATGTAAACACAATCATAACTAATGACTTTATTGATTCCAGCTCCACAAGTCTCAGGGTGTAAAAAAAAAATGCATGTTCTCACAGGGGGACGTCAGCCGGCAACAGCACTCTGTGTGTTTTGCGACAGTGGTGTTGCTCTTCTACTTGCTCTAGTGGCCTTTAGTGGCCGCTAGAGCGCACAAAACTGGGATTCCTACCTAGTGGGGCTTTATATGTCCAAACATGGAATGCCAACCAAGCAAACAGGCACATGACAAATAGTCTGGTGTTACAAAACTTCATCTCAAATTAGATTTGGTCAGGAAACGCACTGTATAAAACCATATTTAGACAGAGGTGCAACATCCAGGGGTCAGTAAGTAAAAATCCTGCCAAGTTTTTCTCCCTGCCAGAGAATGAGCTGATCACTCATACTGGCTCTACCTCCTGTCACAAGTAAATCCAGGTGGTTGGAATAAAGTACTGGGAAGGATTTTTACCTTCTGAACCCGGACTTCCTACCTCTGTCTGTAGAAAGGAAATAGCCAATAAATGTAGCCCACTGTGACATTGAACATAATTGTATCAGCCAACAACCAATGAGTGTAATGAAATATGTGATGTAGATCCGAAGCCACGGTGACCCTAAAGCCCGTCTTATGCACGCACAGGAGCCATGTCATGAATTTGAGATAAATACGGACAGAAACTTCATCTGCGACTACGATCTCACCTAAATTATAGATCGCTGCTTTTTAAGGTAGATTACTGCTATAAAAATATCATTACAATTTCCATATTTTTAAGGTGCAATTTCTCAAAAACTGCTAGTCCGATTTTAATGAAGTTTGGAACATAAATAATTTACAGCATGATGGTTGTCCTGAACCAAAAAATATGGCCCTTTTGGTACTCTTAATTTCAGGGGGTGCTGAATATATAATAAGGTAGAGAATTTTCAAGTCAAGAGCAAAATTTCAAAAACCTTTGCATTTTGTTAAAGTATCCAACTTTAAGAGGTTTAGCCCATAGATGCTACATCAGGCAACCTGTGTGCAAAATAAGAAGTTGATATGCCAATTAGTTACTGTTTTCAGTTTTGAAATTGACATGATATGGCCCTTTGCGGCGGCCATCTTGGACACCTACTTTGCATAATTTATGCAAATCATTTCCATCCCTGCTAATTTGAATGTTTGCCTCTCATATCAATACAGCAATTTGATGTAAGTGATGAAATAAAGATTTTCATGCTTAATATCGGTATTATATCTTAAAGCTGCTTTCTTCTTGTTAGCGCAGGTGTACGAGCTTCAATTTGTATGAAAATACTGACAGTGCAACATTAAATTCAGTTGACTTCACATTAATCAAGCCTGACCCAAAATGTGTGTTGCAGTTGAATGCATAAAATCCTAATGATGAATATGGTTGTAACCCGTTCCTGCCTTTGTTTTTCTATGGGTGGAAAGCGCTAAAACCTGATATCCCATCGCTTTTTAAGCCCCTTTGTACAACCCATTACTTGCAATGAATGCACCATGTTCAGCTCTTGCCACATGAAAAGCACACCGCCCATGCACAATGCTAACTCTCTCGTGAAGAAAAATGCATTTACCATTATAACAGCACCACCTGCTGGTGGACAGGGTCACTACCTGCACCTTTCTGTCCCTCGCCTGAAAATTTCTTTTCATAACTTTCACGGTGTATGCTCCAGTACTACTTTTACCAGTGGAATGAATGAATACATAAATAAATATCACTGCGATTAGAATAGGGTTCCCAGCCCATCAGTCCTCGACCCCTAAAAATCCATTAGAAAAAACACTGTTAATACATTTCCTGTGCATGCCAATTTATTTTATCACACACATACCAAATTGGCAACTTACGATTTGATTGTGTTGCTTATCCCTCCCAGAGAGAATTCATATAAAAAAAAGGCGGGACCCCTAAGCCTTGCGCTTACCCTGTCGTGGCGGCCATATTGATTATCGCAGTGGAACAGAAATCTATAGGGAGCTTCCTCTAAGCACCCCCAACATACCACTAGAAAACGAGAGCATTTGGCCAAGGTGTTTTTCAGCTATCGTCCGGAAACGAGAGGTTAACAGACAGACAGACGCCGCTCGCCACAACAATACCCCTCCACGACTTTCGTCGGCAGAGGGGTAAAAAGTAGTTTTAAAGCTGGGGACTGGGACTGGTTTCATGTGGTCAAGCGGTTCTGCATGGCCTTGGTCACAGTCAAATCTAAATAGATCAGCAATAATGGGCAAGTTACAGGGACTGAAGCCCTTGAAGACTGAACTGTTCTGGACTAATGAGACTTACCAGGTCTGAAGTCATGGCCCCACTGGCTGCAACAGTGAACCTCATCCACAGCAATGCGCTCCAATGTCCCAGCATTATTTGCCTTTTCCAGGCGAGACATCAGCATTTTGCTTTTGGCTATTTTCTCTGGAGTCACGTAGAGGAGTTTGAATGGAGTTTTCGGCTCCAGCATACCAGCCATGACCGATTTGGAATGTTCCTGCAATTATTGTCACAAAGACCGAAGATGCCTGAGCACTTTTGACTCGTACATTACGTTTGTTGCGAACATGACATGAAATGTAACATGAGAGTCAAATAATGCTAAAGAGAATGGTCAAGAGGATGAAAAATTTAAAGAGAGAGAAAAGCTTTATCTTGTACCTTGCTACTGGAGGCATTGAGAGAAACTGCAGAGACACCAACAGACTCCAGGTACATTAGCTGATCCTCCATCAGAGAAACCAGTGGAGCAATGACCAGAGTAAAACCTGTCAAACAGAGGGAGGAAAGTGGGAAATGAAATCAGGTTACCATGTTGAATAAAATATTCAAAAAATAATAATAATTAAAAAAAAAAAAAAAAACCCTTTGACAGGTGTTTCCCACAGGTCAAATCAATTATTCTTAGTGATCCTAAGATGCATTTCCTGAAATCAAAAATGCCAACTTACACAGTTGGCACCATTGACTGTGAATGGACGAACTATGTAAGTTGCTAACTTAGCAATGGGAAACGCATCCCTGAGCGGTTGCACAGGCTGAAAATGTAACCAATGAGACAGTGTTGGCATATTGCCTGCCTGAGGGCCCATACAGTGCTGTGAAAAAGTATTTTTGCATATTCCTCACAAATATTTCAGATCAAACTAATTTTAATATTAGAAAAAGATAACTCCAGTAAACATAAAATTCAGTTCTTGTGTGATAATTTCATTTATTGAGGGGAAAAAAGCTATCAAACCCTACCTAGTTTTAAGTAATTGCCCCTTTAGTGACAAAATCAACCAATCTGTCTGGAGATGTGACGTTACCGAAAAGAGGAAAATAAAGCAGCAGTCTAAAGAAAATCAAGAATAGATGAGAAACGAAGTGGTTGACAGTCATCTAACAGTCTGGAAAGGTTCCAAAGCTATTTTAAAAGGTACAGTGTGTAACTTATTTGGCTTTTTATTGGCAAAAATCAAATACTGCTTTCATAAATACGTATTTACCAAAGTCTAATAACAATCGCATACAAATGAAAGCTTTCTCTTGGCTTAGAATGAGTTGTTTACAATACAGAGGTGGCGGTGCACCCACCGGAGGCTGCCATGTTGCATCACCATCTTTGAATGCAGTAGCTGCAAAAGGGGACAAACTTGGTTCACCTTCCGAGTTTTACCTTTAAATCCCTCTGTGTTGTCGAGCGGGGAGCAGAAGCAAGCAAAGATGACTGTGTAGTTGAAAGCGCCCAGTGGTTCATATACTTGCCCTTTCCCTTGAAATGGAGGACCATGGATACTCTTTGCCTCATGAGAGGGTAGGAAAATCACCCAAGAAAAAGAAAACATAACCAAGAGAAAACGAGAGTTTACATCGGCGTAGCTTTTCCCAGGTGGAGAAATCATGAGCGAGAAGGACTTGAAAAAGGGCGCGGAGGATGCAACCTTTCTGCTAGACGGGTGATTAAATTTAACAGTGAAGTTTATTTTGGCGTCATGTTAGAACCAGGGCAGTGTAGTCCAGCAACAACTTTATCCTCCTGTTTAAGATAATTTGCTGTTACTTGCAATATAAAACAGCAGACGGATAGTTTGTTAGCTTACATTGGAAAAGATCCGTAACAACAG
This sequence comes from Gymnothorax reevesii, assembly GCA_029721435.1. NCBI lineage: Eukaryota > Metazoa > Chordata > Actinopteri > Anguilliformes > Muraenidae > Gymnothorax > Gymnothorax reevesii. Next base: position 44,718,512 of record CM056579.1, read on the forward strand.
TTGCTGCTACTCTGCACATAAATCATAGTAGTAGGCGACCGTGCGCGATGTAACTCTTTCAACCGACTTTCCGAGAGCTATTTTCATGTTTCATGCCAATTTATTTCCAGAGGTCATGTTTTTGCTCCCGTTTGTCTGTCTGCCTGTCTGTCTGTGAACAACATACGTCAAAAAGTAATACAAACTCAACTTTGCTCCCACTCACCAAGATTTGGATTGTGCTGCCTTGGTGGAGGTTTGCCTCTAGTTTCAGCTGATTTGCCAAGGGGGCGGTTGATGTCCTCCCTCTAGTCCAGGGGTAGGGAACCTTCTCCAGAGTGAGCCACTGTGGGTGCAGGCTTTCATACCAACCAGGCTGCTACACACCTGATTCTACTAATCAACCAATGGAATGTTTGTTAAGGGCCTTGATTGGTAGAATCAGGTGTGTAGCAGCTTGGTTGGTATGAAAGTCTGCAGCCACAGTGGCTCTTTCTGGAGAAGGTTCCCTACCCCTGCTCTAGTCAGACAGAATAGACCAATGTGATCCCAGTTTATCATCTTAGCGACTAAGGGGTCTATTCTCCCATTAGCGCGTAAGTCTTTTTTTACGCGCTTCGAGTTGAGCGCTTTTGAGTTACGCGTATTCTCCCCTACTCGCTTCAATCACGCCCACAGCGCTTAACTTCAGAATGTAGGCGGCCTTATGAAAGAGGTGTGACTGATCCAAAAGAGAGGCAGACTCTGTACAAAGCTCATTGATTATGGCTATCAGGAAAACATGGAAAAAGGATTTTCTGATTAACCATGAAAACGCATTTGTGATCCATGGAAAACGCAAACCAGACTTTAAATTTGAATGTCGTCGGCCTGCTGATAAAACTTCATATCTCCAAACTGATAAGAAACGAAAACTCGTATGTCCACTATTCTTTCATGCAAAATTAAACATTTTTATTTTAAACTATATTTATCCATTTATATTCTTATAATTATTATTATTATTTTATATTTATTTTTTATTTTCCTGTGAAGTTTGTTATTGTGAAGATACGAGGTTTTATATGCCGCTGTAATAGTAGGCCGTACCAATTACAAGACGTAATTCAGACATCACTTTATTTATCCCCCGCCGCGCGATTAGTGTGAAACGGGGTATATAGCATTGGGCTCCGTCCGTACGGACACACAAAATTGCGGCGGCGGGGGATATGTTAGTGACAAACACTTGTTATTTCTTACTCTAGCCACCATGGCATTAAAGCTATGCATACAAACAAATTGCCGCGATAATGAAATAATAAATAAAGAATTTAGCGCTTCTCAATCAGTACAATCAGATCATTGAAAATGTGCCCCTCCTACACCAGCCTGTTTGTTCGTGGAAGACAGGGAAGAAGACAAAGGGAACATTCTAGTGTCACAAAGACAATCAAAGACAGTTTATATGATCTCATTTAGAAATTGCGCACTTGAAAACTACTCCGATGTCAGGTTTGCAACTAAAGGACATGGAAACGCTTTAACAAGGATTCTTACCCCGCATGCGGTCATCTCCCCGCCCCGAAACCGCCTCAGTAATGACGGAATTCCATATCCATAGCCTATCATCCTATTAGATTTGAGCAACACATTCACTTGAACTTGTGCCTAATACTTTATTATAATCAATTATCCCATTTACTGATAATGATTCTTCCCATGTCGGCTATTCTTTAAAGGCTAAAATTGATTAACAAATGGATAGTGCTTTGGTATTTGCCAGGGTGGGGCTCAATCGAGAGTAGCCTATTTAATAATATCTTTATTCACACATGAAATTACACAGTATTACCAATGGTAAAAAATGACTAGGACTCGGGTTAGTTAATACAGATATCCTCAATTAGAAAATCAATCCCCTCACTCGTGAGAATATCACAACTTTTTAGATTATCACGAACATACAGGGCAGTCGCATTTGATAACAGAACATGGAAGACAATGATGGCGACGTCGAGCCATAGCCGAAAACCAAATTTCACAGATGTTGGTGTTGTATGGCAAGCAAGCAATGAAGGCTGATCCGAGGAATTAAGCCGCGAATCGTTCTGGATGTGGCGTCAGTGGGGAGATGTAAGCGCAGTATTCCCGATTTAAAGCATAAATGGAGAGATCTGCGGGGCGCTGTAAAAGCCAGGTTCTCTGCACACCGGAGAAGTGTACACGCAACAGGTGGTGGGCAACCATCATCCCCTGTGCATTTCACTGCACAGGAGGAGGGGGGGATGGCATCCACTCTTTCTGCAGTGGAAGTGGATGGAGAAGAACTTGAAGCGCCTACGAACTGCGTCAGACACCTTGACACGGACGCCTGTGATGTGAATGACATCACCAGCCACTCCCTGAAACGGCCCAGATGCCAGGAGCGACAGCGCTGTTCTGACGTTGATGACCACGGGTATGTTTTGTGGATAATTGCTGCGGCTGGATAGCTGTTCATCCAGAAGTCGGCAAAGATAGATGATTGCCTCATGCACGGTCCAGGCGAAAGCGCTGGATGCACTCGATGTTTGTTTGTCCCAGGATGTCCAAACGAAGCCGACATATGCGTGTTCGTCTTCGAGCTCGGCGCGCTCCTCTTACTCTTTCCCAATCACGCAGGAGTGCAAGCAAATGCAGGACTGGCATTTTGGCTTTAGATTTTGAGAGCATGGTAGAATGATGGTCTTATGTATACTCGTATTAATTAATTGTTTTGCGTTTGTAATTTAACTGATTGGAGAAGAGGCTGATGCGTAATATCATGCGATGATTTCGTTTGATAAATTATCATGGCTTTGTGAAATGTAGTTTAGAAATAAGGAAGAACAATCGAATATTAAATGTCTCAACCTTTACCATGTTAAATAAAATAAAAGTAATGTTAAAATTCGGCCTATAACCGACATCAAACGCAATATTCAATTTCGCCGAATGTTGGCGCTTGACCTTAATACAGCCCTCAAAAGCGCTTAACAGAAAAAGCGCGTAAGCCAGGGGGAGAATACGCGTAAGTGTTATTTGCATGAGAAACGCCCGGAAACGCCCCGATTTTGGCCTTGCTCCGCCCCAAGCGCGTAAGTGCCTTCAAGGCGCGTAATGCACAGACTTAAGTCGAGGGGAGAATACGCATAGGCTGAAAAGCGCGTAGCTACGCGCTTTTTTCGACTTAAGCGCATGGGAGAATAGACCCCTAAGTGAATTAATCACGAGAACCGCAAGCATTCTAACGCTAAAAGTATCTCCAGGTAATGATGATTTAGAATCGCCACGTCCGTAGTGGTCATGACTCGCGTAGAGGGGGAGATGCCAGCGAGTACTACTCCGTTATTTGCATTCTATAAGTGCATCACTAGATGGGAGTAATTCTCACACACTGCAGCTTTAAGGCTCTAGAACTCCAGCAAACCACAGTGACGGCCATTATCTAAAATTAAAGAAAACTTGGATCAGAGGTGAGCCTCCCCAGGAGTGGCCAGCTTAAAAAAATGCTTCCAAGAGCTCACTGACTACTCATCCAGGAAGTCACAAAAAAGCCCAGATCTAAAAAAACTGCAGGTCTTGCTTACCCCAGTTAAGGTCAGTGTTCATGACATCACAATAAAAAAACAAGTGGAAAAAATGGCATCCATGAGAAAGCCGCGAGGCAAAAACCACAGCTGACCACAAAAAACACAAAGGGTCATCTCTTATTTGCAAAAAGACATCTTGATGACCTCCAAGACCTCTGGGATAATATTCCCTGAGGTGATGAGTCAACAGGGAACATTTTGGAAGACACAGGTCCCTGTACATCTACCTGAGAGGTCCCATGACACCCCAAATTTCAAAATTTGCGTTGAAACCCTTCGACAGTAATTTTACTATGCGAATTTGAATCTGACACTAGTTTTTCATACTTCTTTTCATGAAAAGTGTAAAATGCAAATTAAAACCCTGCTTGGAAATGCCCCTTGAAAATTGAAAAAGATTACATAATCTATGTAACATCATCTCCAAGAGGACAATACTCCAAGCAGAGTTGGGGGACGGGGCTTTTGCATGCAGTACCCAACACATTTGTCTCGAGCTACTGACAAACGTTCGCATTTTTCACTTCCTAATTAGATAAAAATCATGATCAACAACAGTAGTGAGGATAGGGGATGAAATGCATTGTTTTTGGAGTCCACCGAAATATCAGATTTGTCAGAAGATCAAGAAATTCAAGCTGGAGTTTCGGCAGCTCGAAAAGGTAGATCGTACTGTTATGAACCTGAGGGGGAAGCAGGTGTTAGAAAGTCAATGCAATGTCAATATGATGCAAAATAAATAATTATAAAGTCACTTTTGGTACTATCCAGTTGGCAGAAGTGGGGCCTTATATAACAGTGGTGCCTGGTGAACTGGAAATGGGCAAAGCACACACCATTCCTTGAAAATAATGAGTGGTCTTGACCTGTTTTCAATCATTTACTAGGGCCTGAGCACCGAAGGTGCGAGGACTCTCTTGTAATTGTAATGTTTATTATTATAATAATAATCATTATTATTTTTAACCGAAATGAATTACATTTTTGAGGGCCTAAACATAGTCAAAAACTCATGAAAATTGGCAGGCACCTCAGGCCTGGCGAAAATTTGCGCATGCCCCCGTGGCTCTGTAGCACCACCAACTAGCGCCAATTTTGAAACGCACTTGCTCTGATTCTCATGAATCACGGGGCCACAGTAGTCATAATGAAGGTTTTTGTTAATTTTTTGACATTTTTTCTCCTCACAGGAAATGTCTTACCTTCTTCAATTTCATCCATCAATTGGCACTAAATGTGGCATAATGGCTCTATCTGACCCCAATCAGATTTTTAAAAGAATTGCCCTTTTGAGGGTCTTAACATGCTTGAAAACTCACAAAATTTTGTATACGTATAAAGCCAATCATGCGTATCACTATGATCAAAAGCTTGCACATAGGCGTGGCAAAATGGCATTATAGCACCCCCTGGTAAATTAAAAAAAAGCAGTCCTCGCAGCTCAGTAAACCTACATGTACGAAATTCGTTGGACATGTGATTTATGCTGAGACCTCAAAAAAAGTCTCTTGGTGCCGTGACCTAGACTCAACAGGAAGTCCGCCATTTTTAATTGAAATTTCAACTTTTCAAAATTTTTCGTCATTAACAGGCGTCGTACTTTAACAACTCCTCCTAGAGATTTTTTCCGATCAACTGAAAATTTGGTGAGTGACATCAAAGATCTTTCTGATGTTAAACTCCAAAAGGTTTTTTGGATATATCGAACGATGTATCCGTGGCGTTGAGTTTACTCTCACATACTTTGTGAGATTTGCCCAAAACATTTCTGGCTTGATAACGGTCTCCTTCCAAGTATGAATATATGCTGATACTTGATTGGGTGTGGCCAGGTGGCTCCACAGCGCCCTCTAACCACAGCCATGTTAAGATCAAAGTTCTTGAATGTTCATGAAATTTGGTGTGATCGTTGAATTTCTTATGCAAGGATATGGTAATTTATTCAAAATTTTTTGGCCAAAAAGGAAGTGAGTTATGAACCATTTCCTGCATCTTTCCAAATTTTACGAGCAAACGGTGAAAGGCCTTCGGATATTCCAAAGCATGCAAAACATTGCACAAATTGTCAGTGTCTTCTGATATCCGACGTGATATCCCAATTGGCATTTAATACGGCACAATGCCTCTGCAGCGTCCCCTAAACATTTTTTTAAAAGAATGGCCCTTTTGAGGGTCTCAACATGCTTGAAAATTTACAAAAATCAACATACTCATGGAGCCCGGTATTACGATTACTAGGGTATAGGTTTTGCACACAGGCATGTCAAAATGGTATCACAGCGCCCTCCAGAAAATTTTTGCACTCCCTCAGGAAAACACATTGAACACAGTCTAGCAGTGGTCCAATGGCTGTGAATGGACTCCTGCACCCATCAACATCTTTCTACCACCCCAATGTGCACAAGGGGTGCGAGGGCCCTTTTAATGCTGCTTGTAGCATTAATTATTATTATTAGGGCCCTGGCACCGAAGGTGCGAGGAACCTATTGTTTTTGATGGGATTTTTATTATTCTTCTTCTTCTTCTTCTTTTTATTCTGCTGCGAGAACGCATTTTTGAGGGCTTTGCCATGCACGAAAACTCACAAAAATTTGCCCACACGTCAGTCGTGGTGAAAATTGCAAACTATTATTAATTTTGTGCTTGGGCATGCCCCAGTGGCTCTATAGCGCCACCAAACACGCGGCCATTTTGGAACGCACTTGCTCGGATTCTCACGAAATTCAATAGGGTCATAGTTGTTATAATACATTTTTTTGTCAATTTTTTTGCCACACAGGAAGCGAGCTATGAGCCATTTCCTGCGTTTTTTCAGATTTTACGAACACATTTTTGAGGGCCTTATCATACTTGAAAACTCACCAAACTTGGCTCATTGACTAAAAGTATTAAGTTCATTCATTCGATATCTCATTTGGCACTGGGTGTGACATGGTAGCTCTATAGCGCCCCCTAATACATTATTGCATTTTTGAGGGCCTCATCATGCTCGAAAACTCACAAAACTTTGCAAACATATTAAGCTGGTCATACTTTTTACTAGGATATAGGGTTTACAGATGGATTTGGCAAAATTGCATTACAGCGCCACCTAGAAAATTTCAATGAAGCAGACCTCGCAGCGTGTTTAACCTACATGTACAAAATTCGGTGGACATGTGTACTATGCCAAGACCTAAAAAAAAGTCTCTTGGTGCCATGACCTAGACTCAACAGGAAGACCGCCATTTTTAATTGAATTTGCAACTTTTTAAAATTTTTTGCCATTCACAGGCGTCGTACTTTAACGAACTCCTCCTAGAGATTTTATCCGATCAACTTAAAATTTCGCATATGACTTCTTAAGATGTTGTCGAAGTTAAATTGCGAAGCTTTTTTGGATTTATCGAACTTTGTATCCGTGGCGTCGCGGCGAATTTCGATGTTCCGCCATGAAACAGGAAGTTGGTTTTACGCGCACATGCTTTGTGAGATTTGCCCGAAACTTCACAGGCTTGATAAGAGTCTACTTCCAAGTATACGTATATGTTGATATTAGATTGGTAGTGGTCAGGTGACTCCACAGCGCCCTCTTGACACGGCCATGTTGAGATAAAAGTGCTTCAATGTTCATGAAATTTGGCGTGATCAATGCATTTGTTTTTCTGGGCTGTAATTATTTTTTTGAAATTTTTTGGCCAAACAGGAAGTGAGCTATGAGCCATTTCCTGCGTTATTCCAAATTTTACGAACACACGTTTGAAGGCCTTACCATACTCGAAAACTTGCAAAACTTTGCAAAAATTTTATTTGTCTTATTGCCTTCAATTTGAGACAGAATTTGGCAGTAAATATGGCATAATGGCTCTATAGCGCCCCCAATCAGATTTTTAAAAGAATTGCCCTTTTGAGGGTCTCAGCATGCTCAAAAACTCACAAAATTTTGTACTAGTCTAAAGCCCATCATCCCTGTAACAATAATAAAAAAATTTATATATAGGCGTGGCAAAAATATCATTATAGCGCCCCCTGGAAAATTTCAAATAAGCAGCCCTTGCATCATGGTTGACCTGAATGTATGAAGTTCAGTGGACATGTGGAATATCCTGAGACCTAAAAAAAAGTCTCCTGGTGCCATGACCTAGACTCAACAGGAAGTCAGCCATTTTTATTGAAATTGCAACTTTTTTGGATTTTTTCCCATTCACAGGTGTCGTACTTTAACAAACTCCTCCTAGAGATTTTATCCGATCAACTTAAAATTCGGCGAGGAATATCGAAAGACCTTGCCAATGTTAAATTGCGAGGCATTTTTGAATTCGTCGAACGATGTACCCGTGGCGGCGCGGCGAATTTCAATGTCCCGCCATGAAACAGGAAGTTGGTTTAACTCCCACATACTTTGTGGTATTTGCCTGAAACTTTCCAAGCCTGATAAAATTGTCCTCCCAAGTATAAATATATGCTAATATTAGATCGGGAGGTGCCAGGTGGCTCCACAGCGCCCTCTAGATATGGCCATGATAAAATAAAAGTGCTTGAGTGTTCATGAAATTTGGTGTGATCATTGCCTTAGTCATTTCGGGCAATGCTTAATTTTAAGAAATTTTTTTGCCAAACAGGAAGTGAGCTATGAGCTATTTCCTGCGTTTTTCCAAATTTTACGAACACACGTTTGAAGGCCTTAGAAAGCAGCTAAACTTGCAAAACCTTGGAGAAATTATAATTGTCTTACTCTCTGAATGTCATCCATCAATTGACACTAAATGTGCCATAATGGCTCTATAGCGCCCCCAATCAGATTCACAAAAGAATTGCTCTTTTGAAGGTCTAAACATGCTGGAAAATTTACAAAAATTAACACACTCATGTGCCCGGTATTACGATTATTATGTTGTAGATTCTGCGCAAAGGCATGTCAAAATGGTATCATAGCGCCCTGCAGAAAATTTTTGCACTCCCCTCAGGAAACCACATTGTACACAGTCGAGCAGTGTCCAATGGCTCTGAATGGACACCTGCACCCATCAAGATCTTGCTGCTTCCCCAACGTGCACGAGGGGTGCGAGGGCCCTTTCAACGCTGCTTGCAGCTTTAATTAGGGCCCGAGCACCGACCGGTGCCAGGGCCCGGAACGGGTCCTGGCACCGAAGGTGCGAGGAACCTATTGTTTTTGATGGGATTTTTATTCTTCTTCTTCTTCTTCTTCTTCTTTTTATTCTGCTACGAGAACGCATTTTTGAGGGCTTTGCCATGCACGAAAACTCACAAAAATTTGCCCACACGTCAGTCGTGGTGAAAATTGCAAAGTATTATTATTTTTGTGCTTGGTCATGCCCCGGTGGCTCTATAGCGCCACCAAACACACGGCCATTTTGGAACGCACTTGCTCGGATTCTCACGAAATTTAATAGGGTCATAGAAGTCATCTTATATTTTTTTGTCAATTTTTTTGAAATTTTTTTGCCACACAGGAAGTGAGCTATGAGCCATTTCCTGCGTTTTTTCAGATTTACGAACACATTTTTGAGGGCCTTATCATACTCGAAAAGACACCAAACTTCACTCATAGACTTAAAATATTAAGTTCCTTGATTCGATATCTCATTTGGCACTGGGTGTGACATGGTGGCTCTATAGCGCCCCCTAATACATAATTGCATATTTGAGGGCATCAACATGCTTGAAAACTCACAAAACTTTGCAAACACATTAAGCTGGTCATACTATTTACTAGGATATAGGGTTCACAGATAGATGTGGCTAAATTGCATTACAGCGCCACCTAGAAAATTTCAATGAAGCAGCCCTCGCAGCGTGTTTAACCTACATGTACAATATTCGATGGACATGTGTACTTGGCCAAGACCTAAAAAAAAAGTCTCTTGGTGCCATGACCTAGACTCAACAGGAAGTCTGCCATTTTTAATTGAATTTGCAAATTTTTTTAATTTTTTGCCATTCACAGGCATCGTACTTTAACGAACTCCTCCTAGACATTTTATCCGATCAACGTAAAATTTCGCATATGACATCTTAAGACCTTGGCAATGTTAAATTGCGAAGCTTTTTTTGATTCATCGAACTTTGTATCCGTGGCGTTGCGGCGAATTTTGATGTTCCGCCATGAAACAGGAAGTTGGTTTTACGCCCACATGCTTTGTGAGAGTTGCGCGAAACTTCACAGGCTTGATAATAGTCTACTTCCAAGTATACCCACATGTTGATATTGGATTGGGTGTGGTCAGGTGGCTCCACAGCGCCCTCTTGACACGGCCATGTTGAGATAAAAGTGCTTTAATGTTCATGAAATTTGGTGTGGTCATTGCGTTTGTCATGTCGAGTGATGGTAATTTTTTTGAAGTTTTTTGGCCAAACAGAAAGTGAGCTATGAGCCATTTCCTGCGTTTTTCCAAATTTTAGAAACACATGTTTGGAAGCCTTAGAATACTCAAAATCTTGCAAAAAGTTGCACAAATTATAATTGTCTTATTGTCTTCAATTTTATACATCAATTTACACTAAATTTGGCACAATGGCTCTTTAGCGCCCCCAATCAGATTTTTAAAAGAATTGCCCTTTTGAGGGTCTCAGCATGTTCGAAAACTCACAAAATTTTGTAAATGTATAAAAACCATCATTCGCATTACTCTGACAAAAATTTACAAATCGACATGGCAAAAATGGCATTATAGCGCCCCCTGGAAAATTTCAAATAAGCAGCCCTCGCAGCCCGGTAAACCCACATGTATGAAATTCGGTAGACATGTGGAATATGCCGAGACCTACAAAAAAGTCACTTGGTGCCATGACCTAGACTCAACAGGAAGGCTGCCATTTTTAATTGAAATTGCAACTTTTTTTTATTTTTTTTGCCATTCACAGGTGTCGTACTTTAACGAACTCCTCCTAGAGATTTTATCCGATCAACTTAAAATTTGGCATACAATATCTAAAAACCTTGCTGACGTTAAATTGCGAAGCTATTTTGATTTCATCGAACGATGCATCCGTGGCGTCATGGCGAATTTTGATGTCCTGCCATGAAACAAGAAGTTGCTTTCAATTCCACATACTTTGTGGAATTTGCCTGAAACTTTCCAAGCTTGATAAAATTGTCCGCCCAAGTATAGATATATGCTTATTTTATATCGAGAGGTGCCAGGTGGCTCCACAGCGCCCTCTAGATATGGGCATGTTCAGATAAAAGTGCTTGAAAGTTCATGAAATTTGATATGATCATTGCATTAGTCATTCTCCGCAATTGTAAATTTTTTGAAATTTTTTTGCCAAACAGGAAGTGAGCTATGAGCTATTTCCTGTGTTTTTCCAAATTTTACGAACACACGTTTTAAGGCCTTAGAATGCTCCAAAACTTGCAAAACCATCCAAAAATTAGAACTGTCTTATTCTCTTCAATACATCCATCAATTGGCACTAAATGGGGCATAATGGCTCTATAGCGCCCCCAATTATATTTATAAAAGAATTGCTCTTTTGAAAGTCTAAACATGCTGGAAAATTTACAAAAATCAAAACACTCATGGAGCCCCGTATTACGATTACTGTGTTGTAGATTTTGTGCACAGGCAAGTCAAAATGGTATCATAGCGCCCTCCAGAAAATTTTTGCACTCTCATCAGGAAACCACATTGTACGCGGTCGAGCTGTGTCCAATGGCTCTGAATGGACACCTGCAGCCATCAAGATCTTGCTGCCACCCCAATGTGCACAGGGGGGGCGAGGGCCCTTTCAACGCTGCTTGCAGCTTTAATTAGGGCCCGAGCACCGACCGGTGCCAGGAACCTATTGTTTTTGATGGGATTTTTATTATTCTTCTTCTTCTTCTTCTTCTTCTTCTTTTTATTCTGCTGCGAGAACGCATTTTTGAGGGCTTTGCCATGCACGAAAACTCACAAAAATTTGCCCACACGTCAGTCGTCGTGAAAATTGCAAAGTATTATTATTTTTGTGCTTGGACATGCCCCGGTGGCTCTATAGCGCCACCAAACACGCGGCCCTTTTGGAACGCACTTGCTCGGATTCTCACGAAATTTTATAGAGTCATAGTAGTCATCATAAATTTTTTTGTAAATTTTTTTGCCTCACAGGAAGTGAGCTATGAGCCATTTCCTGCGTTTTTTCAGATTTTACGAACACATTTTTGAGGGTTTTATCATACTCGAAAACTCACCAAACTTGGCTCATAGACTACAAATATTACGTTCTTTGATTCGATATCTCATTTGGCAATGGGTGTGACATGGTAGCTCTATAGCGCCCCCTAATACATAATTGCATTTTTGAGGGCCTCAGCATGCTTGAAAACTCACAAAACTTTGCAAACATATTAAGCTGGTCTTACTTTTTACTAGGATTTAGGGTTTACAGATTGATGTGGCAAAATTGCATTACAGCGCCACCTAGAAAATTTCAATGAAGCAGCCCTCGCAGCGTGTTTGACCTACATGTACAAAATTCGGTGGACATGTGTACTATGCCAAGACCTAAAAAAAAGTCTCTAGGTGCCATTACCTAGACTCCACAGGAAGTCCGCCATTTTTAATTGAATTTGCAAATTTTTTAAATTTTTTGCCATTCACAGGCTTCGTACTTTAACGAACTCCTCCTAGAGATTTTATCCGATCAACTTAAAATTTTGAATTTAACATCTTAAGACCTTCTTGATGTTAAATTGCAAAGCTTTTTTGGATTCATCGAACTTTGTATCCGTGGCGTCGCGGCGAATTTCGATGTTCCGCCATGAAACAGGAAGTTGGTTTTACGCGCACATGCTTTGTGAAATTTGCGCGAAACTTTACAGGCTTTATAGGAGTCCACTTCCAAGTAGACCTATATGTTGATATTAGATTGGGTGTGGTCAGGTGGCTCCACAGCGCCCTCTTGAGACGGCCATGTTGAGATAAAAGTGCTTGAATGTTCATGAAATTTGGTGTCATCATTGCTTTGTTCATGTCGGGTTATATTAATTTTTTTGAAATTTTTTGGCTAAACAGGAAGTGAGCTATGTGCCATTTCCTGCGTTTTTCCAAATTTTATAAACACATGTTTGGATGCTTAAGAATACTCGAAATCTTGCAAAAAGTTGCACAATTTATAATTGTCTTATTATCTTCAATTTTATATATCAATTTACACTAAATTTGGCACAATGGCTCTATAGCGCCCCCAATCAGATTTTTAAAAGAATTGCCATTTTGAGGGTCTCAGCATGTTCTAAAACTCACAAAATTTTGTAAATGTATAAAGACCATCATTCGTATTACTCTGACAAAAAACTTATATATAGACATGGCAAAAATGTCACTATAGCGCCCCCTGGAAAATTTTAAATAAGCAGCCCTCGCAGCCTGGTAAACCTACATGTATGAAATTCAGTAGACGTTAGGAATATGACGAGACCTACAAAAAAGACACTTGGTGCCATGACCTAGACTCAACAGGAAGTCCGCCATTTTTAATTGAAATTGCAACTTTTTTGGATTTTTCGCCATTCACAGGTGTCGTACTTTAACAAACTTCTCCTAGAGATTTCATCCGAACAACTTGTAATTTGGCTAATAGTATCTAAAGACATTGCCGATGTTAAATTGCGAAGCTTTTTTGGATTCATCGAATTTTGTTTCCATGGCGTTGCAGCAAATTTCGATGTCCCGCCATGAAACAGGAAGTTGGTTTTACTCCCACAGACTTCATGGGTTTTCCCTGAAACTGTCCAAGCTTTATAAAATGGTCCTCCCAAGTATCAATATGTGCTAATATTAGATCGTGTGTGGCCAGAAGGCTCCACAGCGCCCTCTAGATACAGCCATGTTAAGATAAAAGTGCTTGAATGTTCATGAAATTTGGTGTGATCATTGCATTAGTCATTCCGGGTTATGGTTTATTACTTTGGCCAAACAGGTATGAGCTATTAGCTATTTCCTGCGTTTTTCCAAATTTCACGAACATACGTTTGAAGGCCTTAGAATACTCCAAAGCTTGCAGAACCTTGCACAATTTATAATTGTCTTATTCTCTTCAATGTCATCCATCAATTGGCACTAAATGTGGCGTAATGGCTCGATAGCGCCCCCAATCAGATTTTTAAAAGAAATCTCTTTTGTGGGTCTAAACGTGCTGTAAAAATTACAAAAATCAACATGCTCAAGGAGCCTGGTATTACAATTACTATGCTGGAGATTTAGCGCACGGGCATGTCAAAATGATATCAAAGCACCCCTCCAGAAAATTTTTGCACTCTCCACAGGAAACCACATTGTTCACAGTCTAGCTGTGTCCAATGGCTGTGAATGCACACCTGCACCCATCAAGATTTTGCTGCCTCCCCAACGTGCAAGAGGGGTGCGAGGGCCCTTTCAACGCTGCTTGCAGCTTTAATTATTATTATTCTGCTGCGAGAACGCATTTTTGAGGGCTTTGCCATGCACGAAAACTCACAAAAATTTGCCGACACATCAGTCATGGTGAAAATTGCAAAATATAATTATTTTTGTGCTTAGACATGCCCCAGTGGCTCTATAGCGCCACCAAACACGTGGCCATTTTGGAACGCACTTGCTCGGATTCTCACGAAATTCAATAGGGTCATAGTTGTCATAATACATTTTTTTGTCAATTTTTTTGAAATTTTTTTGCCACACAGGAAGCGAGCTATGAGCCATTTCCTGCGTTTTTTCAGATTTTACGAACACATTTTTGAGGGCCTTATCATACTTGAAAACTCACCAAACTTGGCTCATTGACTAAAAGTATTAAGTTCATTCATTCGATATCTCATTTGGCACTGGGTGTGACATGGTAGCTCTATAGCGCCCCCTAATACATTATTGCATTTTTGAGGGCCTCATCATGCTCGAAAACTCACAAAACTTTGCAAACATATTAAGCTGGTCATACTTTTTACTAGGATATAGGGTTTACAGATGGATTTGGCAAAATTGCATTACAGCGCCACCTAAAAAATTTCAATGAAGCAGCCCTCGCAGCGTGTTTAACCTACATGTACAAAATTCGGTGGACATGTGTACTATGCCAAGACCTAAAAAAAAGTCTCTTGGTACCATGACCTAGACTCAACAGGAAGGCCGCCATTTTTAATTGAATTAGCAACTTTTTTAAATTTTTTGCCATTCACAGGCGTCGTACTTTAACGAACTCCTCCTAGAGATTTTATCCAATCAACTTGAAATTTGGCACAGGACATCTAAAGACCTTCTCCATGTTAAATTGCGAAGGTTTTTTGGATTCATCGAAATTTGTGTCCGTGGCCTTGCGGCGAATTTCGAAGTTCCGCCATGAAACTGGAAGTTGCTTTTATGAGCACATGCTTTGTGAGATTTGCGTGAAACTTTACAGGCTAAATAATAGTCCACTTCCAATGTACCTATTTGTTGATATTGGATTGGGTGTGGTCAGGTGGCTCCACAGCGCCTTCTTGACACGGCCATGTTGACATAAAAGTGCTTGAATATTCATGAAATTTAGTCTGATCATTGAATTTGTTTTTTTGGGGCATGCTTATTTTTTAGGAAATTTTCGGCCAAACAGGAAGTGAGCTATGAGCCATTTCCTGCGTTATTCCAAATTTTACGAACACACGTTTGACCGCTTTAGCATACTCGAAAACTTGCAAAACTTTGCAAAAATTATAATTGTATGATTGCTTTCAATTTGAGACAGAAATTGGCAGTAAATGCTGCATAATGGCTCTATAGCGCCCCCAATCAGATTTTTTAAAAAATTACCCATTTGAGGGTCTCAGCATGCTCAAAAACTCACAAAATTTTGTACCATTCTAAAAACCATCATTCCTATTACACTGATAAAAAAATACATATAGAGTTGGCAAAAATGGCATTAAAGCGCCCCCTGGAAAATTTCAAATAAGCAGGCAATTCGCAGGTGTCGTACTTTAACAAACTCCTCCTAGAGATTATATCCGATCAACTTAATATTTGGCAAACAATATCTAAAGACCTTGCTAATGTTAAATTGCGAAGCAATTTTGATTTCATCGAACAATGTATCCGTGGCGTCGCGGCGAATTTTGATATCCCGCCATGAAACAGGGAGTTGCTTTTACTGCCACATAACTCGGGATTTGCCCGAACCTTCTTCTGCTTGATAAAATTGTTCTCTGAAGTATAAACATATGTTAATATTGGATCGGGAGGTGCTAGGTGGCTCCACAGCGCCCTCTAGATATGGTCATGTTAAGATAAAAGTGCTTGAATGTTCATGAAATTTGGTGTGATCATTGCATTCGTCATTCCAGGTTATGTTTAATTTTTTGAAATTTTTTGGCCAAACCGGAAGTGAGCTATGAGCTATTTGCTGCGTTTTTCCAAATTTTTCTGAACACACGTTTTAAGGCCTTAGAATGCTTCAAAACTTGCAAAACCTTGCACAAATTATAAATGTCTTATTTTGTTTAATATCATCCAGCAATTGGCACTAAATGTGGCATAACGGCTCTATAGCGCCCCCAATCAGATTTATAAAAGAATTGTTCTTTTGAAGGTCTAAACATGCTGGAAAATTTACAAAAATCAACACACTCATGGAGCTCGGTATTACGATTACTATGTTGTAGATTTTGCGCACAAGCATGTCAAAATGGTATCATAGCGCCCTGCAGAAAATTTTTGCACTCCCCTCAGGAAAACACATTGTACGCGGTCCAGCAGTGTCCAATGGCTCTAAATGGACACCTGCACCCATCAGGATCTTGCTGCCTCCCCAACGTGCACCAGGGGTGCGAGGGCCCTTTCAACGCTGCTTGCAGCTTTAATTATTATTATAAATCTCACAAAAATTTGCATTTACGTCAGGCGTGCAAAAAATTACAAACTATTGTTTTTCTTGAGCTTAAGCGTGCCTCGGTGGCTCTATAGCACCACCAAGCACTAGGCCATTTTAGATCGCAATTGCTCGAATTCTCACAAAATTTAGTGAGGCAATAGAAGTCATAATTAAGTTTTTAGACAATTTTTTTGCCACACAGGAAGTAAGCTAGAAGCCATTTCCTGCATTATTCCAGATTTCACAAAGACATTTTTGAGGGCCCTGGGTGTAACCAACCTTAAAGTTTGGTTACTGGGACCATAAATTTAGTTATGATCAGTGCCCAATAAATAGATAAATATAGAAATATGAATAAATAGAATAAATATGTCTTAAATAGGAATAATGATAAGCTGAGTTAACATGATTGTATTTATTTTCTTTTCATCATCTTCTTGATCTGGTTGAAAGTGGATGCACACTCAAAGACTTCTATTTTGATGTATAGTCATCTGCTAGGTGACGGGGTTGTTTTTTTTTTAGACTTCACTTGAATGACTTGAAATCACTTGAATGAACGCTATTCATCTCTTTCCTGTACAAATACTCGTAAAACTTAAATCACTTTTCTCTTCAAAGCCCTTTTTATCGAATAGTCATCTTTTTCCATACTACATCTTTTTTCACCCCTTTTCCGAAGCTAGAAGACCCTTGTATTTGTGTATAATTTGAACTTCGGTGAGTGAACTATTTCGCTGGCATCCGCTGGCGAGTGTCGGCACTGTTGGCTTCTAGTTCATTAGTTTGAATGGGTTAACTAGCAACTGAGGGTAACTGAGCGAACTGTTTAAAAACCAATCGGAGATTGACTTTTAGTGTACAGTTTTCCAAATAATGTTATTGAATTAATATTGTATTTATGTATGTTATTGGAGAAGATAAGCGTTATTAATGAATTCATCAAATTATATGATTTTAACTGTTGATGGTAATGAGCTCCTAGTTAGAAGACATTTCAGGAGTGGTTTTCAGTTAGATTCCAGGAGTGGTGTTTGCACTAAGGAAAATACATTGTACACAGTCTAGCAGTGTCTAATGGCTTTGAATGGTCACCTGCACCCATCAACCTCTCACCACCACCCCAACGTTGACGAGGGGTGCGAGGGCCCTTTCAACACTGCTTGCAGCTTTAATTTAAATTGACGTTACATGAACTCTGAAAACAGTCGAGACCATCTGGTGTAGCATCAGTTCTGCTCGTTAAGATAAGACGAGCACTCATAATCCTCAATCTGTTTTCAATAATTTTCCTTGATGACTGCATTTTCCAATGATGAAAATAAGCCATCGACAGTTAAATGAGTTAAATGCACAGCTTCCTTCGGAATGCAATGTTGCAACAATTAAAGAGAAAATGGTTTATTCACTTCACAAAAAAAAAGATAACCGTGCAATGCACAGAATACCCCTCAGCCCGAAGTCAAAGTTTTTGGAGACGCCCACCCACCCGCCACCCGCCCGCCCGCCCGCCCGCCGCCCGCCGCCTGCCCGCCTAACCGCACGAAGGATAGCAATACCCCGTCAGCCTTGAGGGCTGAGAAGTAAAAACTATGTTAACTTCAGTGTTTGCTTTCAGTACATACTGCTCAATCAAATCTTGTTTAATTGTTTAATAGATTGTTTAATTACTACAATGAGAGCAAAACTCAGCAACAAAATTATGTAAATGAATAATGCTGATTGAAATGGAATTTCATGTTGCAATGACGTGTTTTCTTTGTGTTGAATTACTGAGGAAAACTCAGTTGAATCTGATAATGTTGAGTGTTTAAAGATTTTACATAATATTAAAATTAATTAATGATTGATAAGTTTAAGACCAACAATTAGTCCCTGACAGTTTGCCAGTACCCATACACCTTGGTGGAGGGAGGCACTGTGGGAGTAAAGCGTTTTGCCCTAGCCCTAGAACACACTGAAAAACCTGTACTAAGGACTCAAACTCAGGACATTTCGGTCCCCGGTCAAACACACTTAACTACTGCACTACCACATACAATGGCACTAGTAGTTATTAGGTTTAGGGGGGCAACTATTTTTTTAAATGGATTATATACGTTTCAAATAACTCTCTACCTTCAATAAATAAAACTATCATTTAAAAGATGCATTTTCTGATTACTCTTGTTGTCTTTGTCTAATATCAAAGTTAGGTGAACGACTGGAGACTAAGCAAAAAGAAAAAAATTGTGAAGGGGCAAAGACTTTTTTTGCAACACCGCAGAGGCATGCATCTTTCTGCTAGTATAGTGATACCTTTAGAGCAGGCAGCAGGCAACTGATAGCACAGGCTCTTGCCACGGCCAGTGGGCATCACTAGGAAGACATCTTTGCAAGACATAGTGAGATTGATGGCCAGCAGTTGCAGGGGACGAAACTTGTGAAGCTGAAACACTGTGGACAGAAGCTTCTCCACATCCTTAGACCATGGGAAATCTGGAAAAAATAGTGTACCCTCATGGTCACATATAAATGCAAGTTCACTGAATAACTGGTATGTGCGAGATGTAGAAAATTTATTCCAAGCAAAAGACTTCAACACTTTTCCAGTACCAAGCACAAAGTACTTGGTAATTTGACAAGACAGAGTACAGATTGATTTCCTTCTGTTGACCGCAAGTATGTCACCTGAGCCCTCATAGCGTTGCAGGTCCTGCTTGGTGTTGGCAGATTTGGAGTGCCTGGCAGAAGTTGATGGTTGGGCAGACTTGCAGGCTTGCTCCAGGCTTCTCAATAGTTGGTTCCTCTTGGAGGTCAGACTTGCCTGTCTCTCCAGCAGCTCTGCTATCTGCAGCTCCACCACTTCAAGCTCCGCCTCCACAGCATCAAGCTCTGTCTGCACTTCTGCAGTCATACACCAAAATTACTCATTCGCTCCTCAAGGACACATCCATTGAGTAACAGTATGGCTACAGTTGTGTAACACAACATAATAATCAGTTAGCAGGCGCTTTAACCCAGGAGCATGTTTCTCCTGAGTTCTTAGATACTTAAGGTAGCAGGGTTTGGCTGATGGTAACCTGGAACTCGTAGTTGACAACAACTGGTGACACAGTCAAAGTACAGTGCTTTAATTGCATGGAATTATTCATATTTAAGGACTGTAAAGGCAGCATACGGAAAGAAGATTGTAACTGAAATACAAATAGAAATTTACAAGCCATTTTCCGTCCTTCCTGAATTTCTAATGCATATATTATATTGTTGAGATTAATTACATATTACATACTGAAGCTTTGCAGTAAAAAAAAAATTAGGCATCTTTGAACGGTGATATCTTCCAGACCTACCATTTACACCGTCCCTCTCCATTGCACAGGATAACTCACGAGGTGATTGCACTTTGAATGCCCGTTGACTTCTTCCACGGCAACATGTAAAGACAGGCATTTGTAGTTATGCAAGTAAATTAAGGAAAGTGCACATGATTTGTCGTAAGAGCAGACTACATCGCAAAATTCTCTCACGTCTAATATAGAACGCATCAAGGAAAAATTTAAATTTGTTGACCCTGTATGATTTTGCTGTTTAAAGTTGGGCACTTTTTACTTTATCTGCGATAACGGCCAGTTCACTTACATAATTCCATTGAAACTAAGGGGTGAATCACTCATTTTCTGACATCAGGGCCAGCATCAGAACTGAAAATTTGGGTGCAAAGATACATCCCTTTATGACAACAATTAGTCCTAGCTAGTTCTCAATCATTTTCATTTGTTAAAACGTTTTCAGTGACAAGTATGTGGTGTTGTGTCTTCTGTTTGCGTTTTTCCAATCGGAGAGCAGTTAATTTTTTTTTTTCCGCAAGTTGCATTGACCCTACTTCAAAAACGGGTGTACATACTTGTCACTGAAAACACCCTAATTCCCTAAAGAGTTCTGAAATGCCGCTCTTGCTGGAAAAAAATTACCTTCGCTGCGGGCCAGTGCATTGGCCTAATTATAATGAAATTATTTTTCTGTACTGAATGTAGCCCATTATTTTGTCGCCGTTAGATCACATGGAGGCGAGAAGCCGCATCCAAAATTGCCACTTGAGTATTACAATAATTAAAAACCGTGTTAATAAAGGAAAACGATTGAAAACTAGCCTAGCTGGTTTGAGCCTAGACTAGCCTAATTCCTGTCATAATCTTTACCCCCGAATTTTCAGTTCTGGTGCCGGCCCTGTCTGTCATCATATACCTCATAAGTAGATACAACCAACTAAAGCAAAAAAAAAAAAAAAAAGTCCAAGTGTCATGAAATGTAAATTTTACTTGACGCGTTCACATATGTGAATTAACTCCTGATGGAATAATTCAATAGAACCAAGTGATTAAAAAGAACCAATGGATATCTAACAAATTTCTAAAAATAGAATCACTTGCTTAGACATAGAGAAATTTAGAAATTATGCTAGCAACTACAAACCCCAATTCCATTGAAGTCGTGAAATTGTGTAAAACGTGAATAAAAACAGAATATGATGATTTGCAAATCCTTTTTGACCTATATTCAATTGAGTACACTACATAGACAAGATATTTAATGTTCAAACTGACTAACTTTTTTTTTTTGGGAAATTTTCACTCATTTTGAATTTGATGCCTGCAACACGTCCCAAAAAAGCTGGGACAGGCGCAACAAAAGACTGGAAAGTTGAGGAATGCTCAAAAAACACCTGTTTGGAACATTCCACAGGTGCGCAGATTAATTGGAAACAGGTGAGTGTCATGTTGAGTATAAAAGGAGCATACCCAAAGGCTCAGTCATCCACAAGCAGTTCACCGCTTAGTGAACAACAGCGTGAGTGAATAGTCCAAGAATTTAAGAACAGCGTTTCTCAAAGTGGAATTGCAGGAAGTTTAGGGATTTAATCATCTACAGTCCATAATATCAAGAAAAGATTCAGAGAATCCAAAGAAATCTCTACACGTAAGCGGCAAGGCCGAAAACCAACACTGAATGCCTGTGACCGTCAGCCCTCTGGCAGCACTGTATAAAAATAGGCGTGCAATGCACGGAATACCCCTCAGCCTGATGTTGAAGATTTTGGAGACGCCCGCCCGCCCAACGAAGGATAGCAAGGCTGACGGGTAAAAAAACCAACATCATTCTGTACAGGATATTACTATGTGGGCTCAAGAAGACTTCGGAAAACCATTATAAGTTTACATCTTCTGCCGCTACATCTACAAGAGCAAGATAAAACTCTACTATGCAAAGAAGGCACCATTAATGCTGAAAGGTACACACAGGTTTTGGTGCAACATACACTGCCATCCAAGCAAAGGCTTTTTCAGGGACGACCCTGCTTATTTCAGCAGGACAATGCCAAGCCACATTCTATACGTGTTCCAACAGTGTGGCTTCAGTAAAAGAGTGTGGGTAATAGACTGGCCTGCCTGCAGTCCAGTCCTTGAAAATGTGTGGCGCATTATTAAGTGCCAAACACGACAATGGGGACCCCGGACTGTTGAGCAACTGAAGTCTTACATCAAGCAAAAATGGGAAAGAATTCCACCAACAAAGCTTCTACAATTAGTGTCCTCAGTTCCCAAATGCTTATAGAGTGTTGTAAAAAGGACAGGTGATGTAACAGTGGTAAACATGCCCCTGTCCCACCTTTTGCAGGCATCAAATTCAAAATGAGTGAATATTTCCACAAAACCAATTAAGTTTACCAGTTTGAACATTGAATATCTTGCCTTTGTAGTGCACTCAATTAAATATAGGTCGAAAAGGATTTGTGAATCATTGTATTCTATTTTTATTCACGTTTAACACAACATGCCAACTTCATTGGAACTGGGGTTTGTAAATCCTTGAAAAGTCCTCAACGTCGATCTGTGATAACCTCGCTGCTTCAGCTTAATATACAAGTGCCTTTGAAATGATTGCTCAGTTATTTTCGCTTCAGCCAAGCAATGATCAATATGATGCAATGATACAAGTTTCTCATTTTTAACTTCAAATATTTTAGACATCATGTTCCATGTGCTCACCAAATTTCATGCACCGAGGCTGGCGCTTTGGAGGCAATTTGCATTGCTTGTGTGCAAAAGCCATATTACTGTAACCTTTATGCCTAGCTTGATGAGTCGACAGAATTTAGTGAGTTTTTGAGTATATTTTGACCCCCAAAAACAATTAATATGACAAAATGATTTGGGGGTGCTACAGATCAACTGTTGTAATTTCACTTTGAGGACTTTTACTCTGTGTGCAAAGGTACACAAGTTTTCAAGCATCCTAAAGTCCCCAAATATGTGTTCATTTAATCAGCAAAAATGCAGGGCGTGGCTCCTAATTAAGGCTTAGGGGTTGATTTAATTCGATATTGGTAGGGGTTGAATAAATAATTCTCTCGCCTAGATAGTTAATATGTTGTGCTCGCATTGCGGACAAAGGTCAACTTCTGGAGAGAAAATAATATACATAGCGTAATTTCAAATCACTTTTTCATCATAAAGCCAAACGTTACTTATGTTTCCGATGTTTGTCTCGGTTATCACGCAGCCACCTAGCTAGGTGTCAATTAACAGAGATATTTCCATTAACACAGACGATTTCCAGAAGTGCTAATTGCACAAAAAAATCCTGCAAATTATTGCGGTCGATGTCCTGAAGTTGGACTAGAGACTAGACCATCAGAACATTGTTCAGAACCGAACAATGTTCTAATCGTCTAACGTAGTCCAACTTCAACCCCAATTTCAGTTCACGGTACGGCTGTTCCTTTTTCGGAATAGTTTAATACCAACTGAGCAGGATAACTTGCCAGAATGTCGGCAACAAATCGGCCAGTTCTTGGGGGTCGGCACTTGTTCCAATGTGGGTAACTGACTTCAATTCACGAGCCAGGCTCCGTCATCCAGAACAATTCGCAAATCATCTAAACGCGTTTTCAAATTATATCCCACAAGTTCGTCAAGTTTTGTAGATTTTTACGCACACAGGACTCATTAGCAGCATGGTCAAAGAAATCGAAACTAGCAGATGAACGATGCCTCGCTACCTACCTCATAAACCGAAATCACTTGCTAGCCTTCTAGCTTCCCACCCAAATTCACCTGATGTTAGCTCCCTGCTACCCACCTATCACAAAGTTGGTTATTCACAAATGACTTGCTACATCAAGCAAAATTGAATCGAGCTGAAAATATTATAAGTGGTTACAACAGCGGACCTCACCGTTGATCACCACAGGTCCCGAACCGCAGAGGAGCCAGCCTCCTCTTCAAAAAAACGGGGTTAAGCTAACTCTCACGTCATTTTTCGGTATGTGTATATACGAGGCATTATGGTAAAAGACCGATTAGATTGATTTCAAAATAAAAGCAACGTTATAATGAACGGTATTTAAAATGCATTTTCAATACTGTGAAATTGTCAGGCTGAAGATTGCAATCAACATTGACATCAGATATTGAAAAAAAAAACATTGAAAGTACTCGCTATGATCAACATGGAAATAACATTGAATCTCCAATCAATTCTGACAATGAATCAACCTTGATTCAACTACGATATGATCAACACTGAAAGAATGTAGAATTGCATCAACATTGATAAAACTACAGTATATATATGCATTGCATAATACATTGAAACAATTTTATTATTGAAGGGCCATTTCAACACATCAACCCTCAACCCAACACATTTTTGATATGCCTCATTAAAAAATAACCACCTTATTACTCTGTTTATGGTATAGTGCAAAAAGGAGCATGCCAAAGTATACTCATGGACTTTAAAAACTAATAAGTCTGACTAGACAGAAGTAGTATAGTTGGGTTCGGGGAACTTTAATTTGATGCTTACAGAATTGATATGCAGTTGTCTTTGAGTAAGGAGACACAACAGTGAGTGAGGTCATGACCTTGCTTGTGTCTGTGGAGCAGGATTTGAGAAATTAGTGGTGTAACCTCGTCAGGCTTCACTGATCACAACTGCAATGCTGTGAAATGCGTTAAAACAATACTTGAGGTCATTAAGGCCAGAACCCGAGAGCATTTGTTCAAAGACACTTCGTGCACCATGCCTCGCCTTTCCAGACCCCAACATGATCAAGCCATTGGGCTGTGGATGGCTGAAACATCCCAAAATTGCATCGCCTAGCATTTTGGGGTAAGCCAACCCACAATCTCTATCCTTATGGCTCATTACCAGGAAACTGGAAGCACCAATGATTGACCCCGACCTGGTCAGCCTAGGTTCACGACCCCAGCCAAGGACAATCAGATCCTCCTCGTCCACCGAAGACATTGGTTTCAAACCTGCACCAGGACGGCTCAGGAGACTCTCGGAATCCGCAGACCAAGGATCAGCAGAAGAACAGTGAGTCGCCGACTTGCAGAGCAAGGGATCAGAGCCCACAGGGCATGTGTTGGAATGCAGCTTGATGCACGGCGCAGGGCTACCAGGCTTCGCTGGGCTGTAGAATATCGTCAGAGATGAGTCCAAAACCAATTCTGGAGGAGTCCAGATTTTGTCTGTACCAACATGGTGAAAGACAGCGGGTTACAGACGACGAGGTGAGAGATACGTGGCCCCCTGCATTGCTGAGATGGATCGCTTTCGAGGAGGCTCGGTGATAGTCTGGGGTGCCATTCGGTGTGGCCGGAGATCCGACCTGGTCATAATCAATGGAAATTTTAATGCAGCCCGCTACTGTGACCTTTTCATCAGACCGCACGTCGTGCCTTACATCACAGACTACCCTAACATCGTGTTCATGCAAGGCAACGCACAACCTTGCTTAGCACATGACCCAGCAGCTCCTGGCCCAGAATGGCGTGCGAGTCATGGAATGGCCACCTTTCAGCCCTGACATGAAGTGCATTGAGCATGTGTGGGACCTGTTGGATTGGCGGGTTTGGCAACGCACTCCGGCGCCCAGGACGAGGGCGGAGCTCCAAGAAGCCCCTCTCCAGGAGTGGCAGGCCATTCCTCAGCAACAGCTCAAAAGAATGGTGTTGTCCATGCCTAGACAAGTGATTGCTTTGTTGCAAGCACGTGGAGGTCGCACTCGGTACTGTGATTGGAGTTGATCTCTTTGTTCATTTTATTGTTAAACTTCTTTTTTTTGTTGATGTTATCTGACATTTTGTCGAAGTTGTTGTTCCGGGTAAAGTCAATAATTGTTTACAAATTTGAATCCGAGTTTGGCTACAATTCTGGTTATAAGTTTTTAAAGTCCATTAGTGTAGTCTACAAGTCAGTGATTTCACTGCCATAAGCCTGAATGGCAGTGATGTCACTAATAGACAAGTTTGGAGCAACCCCTGCAGAACTTTAAAACACCAAATAGAGTAAAATTATTATTTTTTAAACGAGGCAAATTAATATCATACAGATGAAGGTTAAAATGCTGAAATGGTCCATTAAGTATGCTATACTGCATTGGTTCTCAACCTTTATATACAAAGACCCCACTTTACAGGGATATGTTTTGAGGCACTCCAAAATATTATTTATCTGCCGTTCTGTGCCCACTTGCCACAAATGCCCAAATGCCCGCCACAGCTTAAACTCAAATCCTGTAAGATCTGTCCCCTTCGCCGTGCGGGTACTAGACTGACCTGCCTGTAGTCCAGACCTGTCTCCCATTGAAATTGTGTGGCGCATTATGAAGCGTAAAATACGACAACGGAGACCCCAGACTGTTGAACAGCTTAAGCTGTACATCAAGCAAGAATGGGAAAGAGTTACACCTGAAAAGCTTCAAAAATTGGTTTCCTCAGTTCCCAAATGTTTACTGAGTGTCGTTAAAAGGAAAGGCGATGTCACACAGTGGTAAAAAGGCCCGTGTGCCAACTTTTTTGCAATGTGTTGCTACCTTTAAATTCTAAGTTTATGATTATTTGCAAAAAAAATAAAGTTTCTCAGTTTGAACATTAAACATCTTGTCTTTGCAGTGTATTCAATTGAATATAAGTTGAAAAGGATTTGCAAATCATTGTATTCTGTTTTTATCTACGATTTACATAACGTGCCAACTTCACTGGTTTTGGGTTTTGTAATTATGTGCCAATTGTTCTAAATCGGTGAAAGATCAGGACTGCAGGCAGGCCAGTTCAGCACACGGACTCTTCTGCTATGAGGAGCAGAATAAAATTGCCGTTGTAATAGTTGCAATATGTGGTTTTGCATTGTCCTGCTGAAATACACAAGGCCTTCCCTGGAATAGATGTTGTCTGGAGGGGAGCATATGTTGCTCTAAAACCTTTATATACCTTTCAGCATTCATGGTGCTTTTTAAAACATGCAAGTGTCTCACACCATATGCACTAATGCATACCAATACCATCAGAGATGCTGGCTTTTGAACTGAACGCCGGTATCAGAAGGGGTGGTCTTTCTCCTCTTTAGCCCGGAGTACAGGACACCTATGATTTCCAACAAGAATGTCAAATTCGGACTCGTCCGACCACAGGACACTTTGCCACTTTGCTACAGTCCATTTTAAATGAGCCTTGGCCCACAGAACAGTGGCGCTTCTGGATCATGCTCAACAATGGCTTCCTTTTTTGCATGATAGTTTTAGGTGGCATCTGTGGATGGCACAGCGGACTATGTTTACAGACAGTGGTTTCTTGAAGTGTTCCAGGGCCCAATTTTTAACGTCAATGACAGAATCATGCCGGTGAGTGATGCAGTGGCGTCTGAGGGCCCGAAGATCACGGGCATCCAGTAAAGGTCTTCGGCCTTGTCTCTTACAGAGATTTTTTCCAGTTCCTCTGAATCATTTAATCTCTTTAAGCCATTGTTTACCTGTGTCCAACTTTTTTGAGACCTGTTGCAGGCAGAAAATTTGAAATAAGCTCATATTATGGATCAAAATGTAAAATGTCTTAGTTTCAACATTAGAAAAGTTATCTGTGTTCTATTGTAAATTACATATTGGTTCAAGTGATCTGAAAGTCATTGCATTTTGATTTTATTCACAATTTACACTTGGTCCCATCTTTTTCGGAATTGGGGTTGTAAATTGATTCGAACAACAGTTTTTCAAACATTGAAATGGTAACTGTAATTAAACAATGAATCAACATAGATTTTTTCAACCTCAACCAAAAATAACCAATCTGACCAAAATCCAACATTGAATTACTGTCTTTTGCTATCTGAGTTATATAAAGATGAATTAAAATTTCAGAGTCAATCAGTGACGGTTTGTTGGCCCTAACAAAGGGAAGCCAAAACCTCGCCCTTCAAAGCTTAATGACTTAAACCTTTCGCAGTTTACTTTTCTTGATCAGCTGTTATTCATACAAATTCATAAATTACAACATAAATTACCATAGGCCTACGTCTTCATAAATTCCGCACTTAAGTAGCTCGCGAAACGGCATAGAGTCGCAAATTGATTAGTGAGGCTCATTAAGCAATAAGTTGTGCAACATTGCATTCTTTACTCTTCCATTAAGATTGTAGAAAATGGAAGCTTGTGGCTTCTTGCGAAAGA
The DNA here is from genome assembly GCA_029721435.1 of Gymnothorax reevesii. Taxonomy (NCBI): domain Eukaryota; kingdom Metazoa; phylum Chordata; class Actinopteri; order Anguilliformes; family Muraenidae; genus Gymnothorax; species Gymnothorax reevesii. The sequence goes on from CM056579.1 coordinate 44,746,385, forward strand.
AGGCTTGCTTACTAATTTGTAAAGACGCATTGATAATTTGCGCCGTCATTTGCAATCGAAAATAAATTTTACTGTCCTTTTACCAATTTGTATGAGCAACTGCTGATCAAGAAAAGTAAACTGAAAGGTTTAAGTCATTAAGCTTTGAAGGGTCAGGCTTTGGCTTCCCTTTGTCACGGCCAACGAACCGCCACTTGAATCAATAATAATAAAAAAACAAGAAATTACTGCTCGTTAATTAGCCGCCCATGGTAGCTCTCTACCACCATCTGGTTTTTGTGCAGAGGCGATCAGTATTGGCCTGTTCACTGTCATGCTGTGAGTTTCTGCTTATCACTGATGGCATATGTACATCATAACCATGGGATTCAATAACAGACATGACATCCCTGAAGCCTCTGTCGACAATCACATTGTCGTGCTCCTCCATCCAGGATTTCAGATGGTCCAGTGAGTCAAAAATGTGCTTTGATTTCACTTCCATAATAAGGAGCAACTGAATCCAAGGCATAGCCATCACGGAACACAAATTTAGTTTTTTGTGTCCCCAATAGGACTTTGTCTGAAGTTCAAGGTCTTCACTCATATTTATACACAAATTCCCATCCATATTGACAGTGACTACTTTACCGAAGAATGTGTTTGTGAAAGGCATGTTGTGTGATAACATCATCTCTTGATATACGAGCAGGATCGAGATGATGAGGAGTAATGGTCATCTCCAGTGCTTCAGTCTCAGCATGGAATGACTTCGAGACCTGCTTCTTATCCAGACTAGTCATAGCACTTATCTGATCCCAAGAAAGATTTGTCTTCAACTTTGTCTTCGAGGGGACAAATCACCTTGTCGTGGTCTAGAGGCTCCTTCAGTTTGACGGTCTGAGAATAGGCAATAATTTTAAGCATAAACATGATTGGGCTTATAGTTAATAACTATATGGCTGAAAAAAAACAAACGAGAAGAATTAAGTGAGAGCCATATTCACGCAATCCATTTTGTACCAACACACCCCATTTTACAAAAGTTGATTGATGCAAGTGTTAAGATGAAGATGTTACTGGTGTTGGCACATCCTGGTTTTTTCACAGTATGTTGGTCATACCCTAGGGCAAATTTCAGCAAATTCTCTTAGTGTGTCATGGCTGGGAACTTTGTCAAATGTACCATCGTTTACACACCTGGCCGTTGGAAATCTCTGTTGCAGAACATATTTTTTGAACAAATATTCTCCTATCTCAGCTGTATGACATCAATTTCAACAAATTCTTTTTTATTCATTAGGTAAATATATCAGCTACAAATTGCATTAATAAGCACATGATTAAAATAATTGGTGACACTTTGTGGGGCCCCAGAATTGGTGACCCCTCCCAAAAACAAAAAAATGTAAAATAAATTTTGTCATAAAGAAAATTGATATTGCAGGTTTCTTTGGTGGATGCATGAACCCCATGGGGTGGTTTATCAATGCTGAAAATTATTTTGAATTTGGTGGTTTGGGCCAGAAAACACCCTTAATGGGAGTCCACCTTTGAAACTTTCATTGTTTGCAATTAATTATGAAGGAAAAAGTTACGTTCCACTTAACTGAAAGGCTCGTGTCATCTGTCTCTTACATTTACTTGCATGACTGATAATTAATTAGTATGAGAACATAATTGGATTTAAATTAGCGGAAATCTCCTAAAATTGCATTCGATTTAATGGCCAGCAGATGGTGACGTTGGTACTTGCAGAAAGAAGTTCAATGCTGTAGAAGTCTATGAGCAAATGACCCGGCTTTCCCACCTGATTTATTATTTCAATAATGAGTTTCCACGTTATTTTATGGTATCTAGCGCAAGTTGCAAGTCTCCTTCGATATAGCATAATGTGCATTTTTGTAAATTATGGTCCCAGATACACTAGAACAGTGATTCCCATAGATTTTTTTACAGTCTATGGGTATGATACATCGTTCAGCTAAGTTTTTGTAACTGTAGCTTAAAGCTGTTCTTTGAATGGGAAAATGTATACAGTACTGCAGAAATAATAAAAAATATTCAAAAAATTTTTAAAATTAAAAAAGTGGTTGCATTTGGGTTTAATGTATGCCTGTAGTGACATATAAGTGAAATTAAATGAGTTTTACAGTCTTGTACCAAAAAAATTTGAAATGGCGCACAAGGTACCTGAACTGCCAATTTGGAGAAGCCACCTCCACATTTATCTCTAATTTTGCTCTGATTTACTTGATTAGAATAAACCTTGTCACAGATAATGGTGAGATTCTATGCTGCAATTTTTTTTTGAGGTTTCAGACTGCAACTAAATAAGTTCACAAGGGATAGAAGCAAAACTTTTTAAAGCGCAAAATGAGATCTTACATTTATGCTGTGTTCCATCTTCATTTACTCTGACTCAGTGACATACTGATTTTTACACCACGACAGAAATCCCAAATGGTGTTACCTTTATTATAAAACTAAGATTATTCAAATAGACCAAGGAGTTGCAGAGATCTACTCATTTCATTTTGGGCATGCAATTTTTGAACCAGAGGCTCAGGGCTTAAAGGTGCACTATGCAAGTTTGTTTACTTTCTGTGCGATTATATTTTTGTCTCAATTCGCGGACATCTCTCCACAATCTATTAGCTGCCTGCCCCTAAATTCACTGTAAAAAAAAAAAGGCTCTGGAGACCGCACAGGCGTCACAAACTGCAAATAAACACAAGGGGCACAGGCTGTGCCCCATAACTTAGCAAATCATCTCAGCCAATCACCAACAAGAGTTGACAGTTATGGAAGCATGGGAGGTTAATTCCATCTAGGGTTTTTTTTTTTATCCCAGGTAAGTAAATGAACAATTAGCACCCCTGATTGGCCAGACTGTCTTTACACCTAACTCCCAGGTAAAGGGAGGATGGAAACCCAGCAGTTCTCTGACCTCGAGGACAGTGATTTGAGGACCAGGCTCTAAGTAACACTCTGAGGTGGCACACTATCAAGCTGGGGTAAAAATTGTTTGTGGCAACAGTGGGTGCCTTTTTCATTCTAAATTGAATTTAGAGGTAGCACAGCAAATATGATATTTCAGTAGGCTTTTATTTCCAAATTCAACACTCATCTGACCTGGTTTGGAGTGAGTTTCATTCAAAGCTTATGTACTGTGGCTCCATCCTAATTCTCTTAAATAGGCGACCTTTTTCCTTTCCTCACCACTTTTCCTCAACCTTGCCAAAAAAAAAAACATCACATAGGTGAAAGGAAAGTTTTGGAGAAATTTTAAAGGCACCTTGGGCATGTTTGAATAAACTTGAATATCCTTTCCATCTATACATCATGCACTCAAACAGCAAAGATTGCCTCAAAGCTTATTGCCTCTGTTCCTTCATGAAATGAACAATTGGAAAGCTTCCTGTCATGGCTACCAGCCTAACTCTTTCCAGTTCATGTTCGTTTGCGAGGAAAGTTCCTTTTGTCTTTTGAGAATTCAGATGCAGGCTGCACGTCTGAAGTGAAATGCATATGTGGAAACAGGAAGTTTCTCTACAGCAGTCAGTGATTTTTGGTGCTTAAAAGTCAGATAGACTTTTGGAAATGTATTCTCTGTTAATAAGACAAATTACCTGAAAAAGGCTTGATGCTCAAAGCCTCAATCTTTTCTGAAATGCAGATTGCAGGCAGTAATTTTCACTTTTTTATTATTATTAATTTTGAAATTGAAATCCATCTTGATATAATTTATTTATTTAATTTAATGAATTATTCATGGTTTATTAATTAATATTGATGATCATTCAATTTTTAACAAACTAATTTCATGTGAAATCACGTTCATCTTAAAAAATGCTTTTATTTTGAAATCAGTTTTCACGGCCTCTTACCGTAATGCCTAGTATATCCAAATACGACACGACGCGAGGGCTAGCATGACCCTGTTTTTCGGAGTGGAGGCTTGCTTGACTACAGTAAACCGTCTCGATGTTTGCTCTCCTCTCAACGGTTGCTACCCAGCAGATGAAGAACTGCTGAACCTTCTCTCGCAGTGGGCCAATCAAAACGCCTCAGTAAAAGTGAAACTGTACAGTTATGAGAGAAGTCAATATGAGCGTTGTGTGGCGCTGCGTTCGAGACAAAAACATGTGCAAGTCGGCGAGAAAAGTAGGTGCTAGCTAGAAACTATGGCAAATTCAACATGTTACCGCCAGTATTTCAGTTGAACAATTCTCTGGTGCTCAGAAGCACATTTTTCCGAGGCCATTCATAACTAACACTTAATAGGGGCGAGATTATTCTATATTTGACTCTACTCTTAAATTCTAAAATGCTTCTCGCTGAATTCTTTTCACTGAATTAATAACTTACCAGGGACCGTTTTTTAGAATTATTTTAGTTTATTTTGAGCGGCTGAAATGAAGATTTCGACTCAGTTTGGATTCCTATTCATTTTTGTCGAAGACAGTGCGAGCCTGAAATGATTTGAGTTTTCACTACCCTGCCCCTAGTCAAACATGACCAAGACCTTCACCAAACTACAGTTTCTTGTTCAACCCGGCGAGCTCCGTATTTCACTTTCGTAGCCTATTCGTGAAGTCACTATCTGTTACTGCCATCTACTGGACAATAACATTACTGGGCGTGCAGACCCTGCGAGCAATTCTGCCGGCGGACCAATGAGTGCGTGTAGTCGTGGTTCCGGAAGACGTGGCGATTACTGCCTATGTGACTACATACACAGCAGAATTACCCACAGGCAGAATAATTGTTCCCATAGTTCTCAGCGGAGCATTTAAGTGTTGGCAAAGATGATCTCGCTCACGGATTCACAAAGTAAGATGAACCTATTCAACATTTTCTGAGCTAACTAATGTCGGTCTTTATTCCAAGACGGCAAAGCCCATGAGCATTCCACATTGAGACCAGCAGCTGAATGAAATGAATGGAAAAGTTCTGATCAGCTAGTAACCATAGAGCATGACTTTAACTGATCATCAGGGAATTTTATTTGCTTAGTTGTTGTCTCTTCACCCTCTCACTTTTTAAGCTGTTTAATATTCAATATCTTGCTCGGCGGTTGATCTTGAACGTTTCATGTTGATTTTTGATTCTGCGATGGCCGCTAGCTGTTGTAGTTTGCTAATGTTAAAGGTTCGACTGTTAGCTGCGTGCGTTTTATTTTCTTTGGGGAACTTAGTGAGCGTATAAGGGTATATCTTCTGTGATTGGTTGGATGGGCAATGAATGAATGAATTTATAATTCCCCTTCGCTATGCCAATTTGCTTTGTAGTTTTGCCCTCTGAGCATTATTGTCGATGGATGGAATTTCAAACCTTTGAAACGGGTTCGAAAGTTTTGAAACGACTAGGGTTTCGAAATGTTTTGAAACAAGTTTCTACAAGTATTGCACTGCATACTGGCATAAACTTTTTTCAGCTGGTACAAATGTTTTTAACCAAAGAAACATGGATAATAGGCGATGACCCTTAACAACATGTTGCTATAGATTTAATGGGGTCCCGTAATTTATAACAACAGTGTTTACAAAGATACCCATTGTCGGCAAATTTGTATTTACGGACGATATCGTGCACCACTTAATCTCAATGACCTCACTGTTATTTTGGTTTCAAGCCATTTGTCAGGGACAAAACTTTAATTGATAAATGTATTCACTCATGGTTTGATTCCACCGTTATTTTACTGGAGGGATCTGAGGTTTACGGTGCTGTGTGACGATGATTGCACAAACTCATAAATTACATCCCAAGAAAATGAATCTGCTTGACTGCAAATCGTAATCTTCATCCATCCTTGCCAACCCGTCTTCGTTTTGCATTGTATTTATATGGACAATTCCACGGTGACTGATTACATTCAAAGGCCCTTCGATATGGCGTGGTAGTAAAATTTGCTCCTTGGATGTTCATACAGCGGGGAAAATAAGTATTGAATGCGTCAACATTTTGTCAGAAAATATCTTTCTAATGGGGCTATTGACATGAAATTTTCAACAGATGTCGGTAACAACCCAAGTAATCCACACGTACAAAGATTTCAAAAACAAATACGTCCATAAAGTTTCGTGTAATAATGTGGAATGACACAGGGAATAAGCATTGAACACATGAAGAAAAAGAGGTACAAAAAGGCATGGAAAGCCCAAGAAACCAACTGAAATCTGTCACAATTTAGAAAGCAATCCTACCCCCTATCAGTGCAAATTCATATCAGCTGGTTTAGTCCTAATTTATGGCCAATGAAAAGGTTTCTCATTGTCAATGTGTCACACAAGAAGCATCTCATGATTGGCAAAAGCAAAAAGCTCTCGAAATTTGTAACTTACTGTTGCAAAACATACTGATGGTATTGGTTACAGATGGGCCATTCCATGCCAAGTGGAAACACACCTGGCCATCATGGTCTTGGATTTTACTTTAACTTTGTCTATTTGTTTATTTTGGCCGAAATAATGGATATCTCGTTTTTTTTTCCCCCCGCAAACTGCCCTCTGGTATTGGTTTTATGGACCTCTGAAAAAGTGCCCTGAAGAGGGTGCTTTTCAAAACATGCTGTAGAAAAACCCTTATATCTCTGGCCCTATTACTGATACAGGTCTGGGGTTTTGATGGATTTGTAATATGAGGCTGCTTCTAGCACCACTATCATTTACAATGGTTGTATCTGTTCTTGTTGCAGTAAGCATGTTCAAAACCTTTTCCCTGTGTAATTCCACTTAATTACACATAATTTATGGGTGTTTTTAAAAATTTCTTTGGATGAGTGGATTACTCGGATTGTTACTGACATTTGGTGAAAATTTCATATCAGTAGCCCCATAAGAAATATATTTACTGAGAACCATGTTGACGCATTCCGTGCTGTACTGTGACAAGCAGGCTAGGAACTAGGTCCACTTGGAGGCAGAAGGAAACTGCTGGAGTTATGTATAAGTTAACAGGATTTGAAATTGTGAGCATGGCTGACGTTATCCAAAATCGATCATTAAGAAAAGTCATCAACTTAAGTTTGCAATAATCTTCCAACCATAAAGTGTTGACCACTTTTTTCATTCCAAGATTTAAGGTAACATGCAACTGAAATTTCAGGAATTATTGATATGTTCTAAATCAAAAGCATTATCAGAATGGTGACATAATTATGTGTGACTGACGTGACATGAATTACGTTGCAGTTTGTCACTTACAGTTCAGAGTTACAGAGAATGGATTTGTGTTGATAAAACAAGATAATTTGACAAGCGATTGCCACATTCTATGTATACATTTACTTAAACCGTTAACTAAATGGTAATTATGGTATTTGAATGTTCTTTTAGACCATACCAGGTGCAGTGCTGACAATACCTTCTGGCTTCAAGTGAGATGAGAATGACATCATCCTCTTTGTGTGGGTTAACCTGCATTAGCTGGTGATAACCTGATAAGTAGCCACTTAATGAAAAACACTCATACATATCTCTGTGATAAATTAAATGGTCCCTTTACAAACCTGTTTATCAAGGATCGAGGCAGATTTAAGGATTTTTCTGTAATCTCGTTTCTTTAGATGAAGCCAGGAAGAGGAAATGCTTCATGGGAAAGTCATGAGTATTCATATTGATGCTGCTGCCATCTAATGATCATAAACAACACTAATCCTTTGTTTTTTTGTAGTAGCTTGTAGTGTTGACTGATGTTACTGACTCAGGTTTACTTGTGACTGACCTTACCAACTTTATTGCACTCTCAGGCAAGATTGATACATGAAAAGCAACAAATGAATTGTGTTTTAGCTTATTGTTGACTAACTCTGACAAATGTGCGAATAATAATTGGAATTTTCAAAGATTTTTCTCGGCACTATGTACATTTGACTTTTGTGACTTGTTACAGCCTAGCTTATTTGAAAGGAATTTCAAGCGTAATGTTTTTGAACTTGCTCTGCTCTTGCCACCTTGTCAATGTGGACACTGGTATTACAAAATGAAAGCATTGGATAAGAAACAGGTTCACTGACTAGATCTAAAGTGAGGGTAATTCATGCTTGATGGTGGAACAAGTAGATCAGAGGGATCTAATAGCTGCAACCTGGCCTAGCATCCGTCACGTGGCCTAGTGTCCATGACTGGTGGTTTCTTGTACAAGTGTGACCTCGAAATTGGCAAATGACCTTGAAAATCAGTAGGGTACCCTTCCTCTGTACCAAGAAGCTTGTTGTAAGATTTAATAGCCACCCATCAAGTTAAACTCGAGTTACAGTGCGAAAACTATGAAATCGGGGCAAAATCGACACTTTTTTGACCGATGTGACCTTGGGATTCGACAGATGACCTTGAAAATCAATAGGGTACCCCTCCTCTATACCAAGAAGCTTTTTTAAAGATTTCATAGCCATTCATTGAATTAAACTTGAGTTACGGTGCGAAAACCATCAAATTGGGCAAAATTGACACTTTTTTTACCTGTGTGACCTTGAGATTCGACGGATGACCTTGAGAAACAATAGGGAACACCTCCTTTACGCCTAGAAGCTCTTTCCAAAATTTCAAAGCAATCCATCAATTCTAACTGGAGTTGCAGCGCGAAAACCCGCAAACAAGGTTGTGACCTCTGTGAACTTGACCTTTGACCTTTGACCTCGGCCTTGTGCATGGACATCACTTTGGTGAAGGTCAATAACTCCTGAAAATTTCATGATGATATGACATCAGGAACATAGTGAAAAAGGTGTCACGGACAGACGGAGGGACAGACAGACAGAAGGATAGACAGAAGCGTTCATAGAGCTGTTTGGTCGCAGCTAAAAACATAAGAAAGCATGTCCTCTTCAGTCGGCCTCTGAGCCTCTGCAAATTGCAATTGCCCATATATTTTAGGTACTCTAGCATCATGCAAGGAGTTTCTATGGATATTCGAGGGCTCAAAGTGCTATTTTAAGTTTTAGCCTAGGGATACGAAGAATGTTAGATGGTTGCCATCGCAAATAATCATAAAAGAAGAAAAATATTGTCTAGATTTTGACTTGCTGTTGAACGGAATAACTTCATTCAAAATTATGAGCCTGCGCAGTAATCGTGACACTGCTCCTTGAAGTCAAGTTTTAAAACTGCTGCTTTGTTTGAAGGGAGGAGATTGTCAAATAGAACTTCCACAAGTTTCTAAAGTCATCAATCCGATATCAATCATACTGAAGTTTTTTTTCATAATACTGGAAGAGCTACAAGAGATGTTCATTTTTCAAATGTTTTTGGGAAACCTTTGGAACTGTGCAGCAATGGATATAGCTATATAATGACTGAGGCTAACATTTATAAACATAGCCTACACAAATGTGTCTATATCTACCTGTAGGCGGTATTTGAATCAAAATGTCTATTTAACTAGTTTAAAAATATGCGTCAAAAGTAATCAATAACGAAGCCCTCTATCAGGTCATAACACTGTAAACTCTTCAAAACCATTCAAACCTTCCTACAGTGCGCATGGATCATCTCTCTGGGACTTGCGCTACTCAGTCACATGATTGAAGTTTTGAAATGGGCTGTATTTCAAAAGCCAGGGTTGTACACTGCAAAGTGAACATAGAGGGCCACGCCCACTGAAGCCGCATTGAGGGGCATTCCAATCCACTTCGTGTGGAATTCATCCATTCAGAAGGCCCTACTTAATGGTCATTTTTGAAAGGAGCAGCCAATGTTCACTTTGCTCCCACAATGCTGTGCAAAGACCCAAGCCTAGTGGAGTCAGTCCAGCTCAGCTCACCCAATGAGTTAAACCTTACCCCCTGGAATTTATATGAAATTTGGTATATAGGTAATTCGTGGCCAGAAAAGTCAGAATTTCAAATTTCGTATATCTCGGACCAACGGTTTTTTTTTGAGAGATCGCAATTTCAATTTTTCACTTTTTCGCTTAAAAGAGCGTGGCCGCCAAATTTCAAATTGCTGTAACTCTGGAACCACTGGTCAATAACTTTCAAATCACGCAGCCAGTATTTTGTTCACAATAGAACAGAGATAATATAGCAAATGTTGAAACTGAGAAATTTTACGATTTTATCCACAAAATGAGCTCATTTCAAATTTGATGGCTGGTACAGGTTTCAAAAAAGTTGGAATAGAGGCCTGTTTACCATGGTGTTGCACCCCCTCTTCTTTTTAACATTTTAACATAGACTGGAGGCGTCTGGGCACTGAGGAGACAAGTTTCTTGAGTTTAGCCAATGGAAATTGATCCCACTCTTGTTTAACACAGGCTTTCAGCAGCTGGAGTCTCCTTTGACGGTCTTTTCGTTTAATTATGCGCCAAATGTTCTCAATCGGTGAAATATCAGGAATGCAGGCAGGTCAGTTCAGCACATGGACTCTTCTACTACGAGGCCATGCTGTTCTATTAGTTACAGTATGTGGTTTTGCATTGTCCTGCTGAAATACACAAGGCCTTCCCCTGGAAAAGATGTTGTCTGGAGGGGAGCATTTGTTGCTCTAAAACCTTTATATACCTTTCAGCATTCATGGTGCTTTTTAAAACATGCAAGTGTCTCACACCATATGCACTAATGCATACCAATACCATCAGAGATGCTGGCTTTTGAACTGAATGCTGATAACAGGAGGGGTGGTCTTTCTCCTCTTTTGCCTGGAGGACACAACACCTATGATTTCCAACAAGAATGTCAAATTTGGACTCGTCTTACCGCAGGACAAGTTGCCACTTTGCTACAGTCCATTTAAATGAGCCTTAGCCCACAGAACACGGCAACGCTTCTGGATCATGCCCAACAATGGCTTTCTTTTTGCATGATAGAGTTTAAGGTGGCATCTGTGGGTGGCACGGCGGACTGTGTGGTTTCTTGAAGTATTCCTGGGCCCATTTAGTGATGTCAATGACAGAATCATGCCGGCGAGCGATGTAGTGGCGTCTGAGGGCCTGAAGATCTTGGGCATCCAGTAAAGGTCTTTGGCCTTGTCCCTTACGCGCAGAGATTTTTCCAGTTTCTCTGAATCTTTTAATGATGTTATGCACTGTCAATGCAGGGTTCTAATTAATTTTTCTGACAGCAGGAAATTGATGTGCTCTTGGTGGTAACAAGACGTTGGGGTCTAGGGGCTGCACAAGCCCCCAGCAGAGTCAAGGGGCAGAGCTTCTTGCAAGGTCCCAGGGGCAGCGTCCCTGGGAACTATATGTTTTTCACAAAGTGATATGGTGAAATAAGCCAATCTATACAACCTGTAATGTTAATGAAGTAAAAAAGAATTGAAACTGATAAATGGTGAGATCAGCCCATCTGAGTGAATACTGTGCAATGCAAATCATTTATTGCCATCTTAATGGAGGGAAAAGAGCTAATTAGAATTATTTTACCAATTCTTGAAATAAATCATTGACAATATGAACAATTTTACAAAACAACAATTGTGAAAACTATGGTTTGACCTACTATCTATGCAGTATCAATTTTAAAATGTGGTCGCTGAGATTCTGTTTATGCACCACATGAGTGTCCTCATCTTTCAGCTAGCTTCTCCACAATTCCACATGAGAGTTGCTAAAACAGCGATTTTTGAAAAGTGTTTTATATTAGAAATATATAGGTTTTCATGTAGATGACTCATTACCAAATCAGACACTGAAAACCGTTTTGAAATGTCTTGACGGTCTTCTCAAAATTTAGATTTGAATTTTGTAATTTTTTTTTTTTTTTAAGCTCAAAGGATCAAAGGTTATTTTTCCGAAGCTGACAACTCCTAAAAGATATTTAGATATTTCCTGGTATTTACTGTATTTACATAGCCTGGTAAAACCAGACTCTGCTACTTCCCTTTACTTGATACACAGAGTCTGGGTAGTTGTCATTGACAAGTGTTTACTTGCTGGTGGGTGGGCGCTTGTCAGAAGTTTAAAATCATTGGTGTACCCGTAAACTAATCACTAACTTTTGGCGATGACATTTGTTATGCGCCGGCTCAGCCACCTAGTACATCCGCTGGAAACTACAGTCCTTCATACCAGGAATACAGCGAGCAACAAACTGATCAGTACATTAAAATTGATACTGTACCCATACATATGCCCATCTACCAAATTTTAGCCTTCACTTATTCACTTAAAAGAACCAAAGGTGCTCTTTCTGTTCTCCTTACAAGAAACAAACTGTTGAGCTATTGTTTTTCCTGCAGATACTGCTGCTGTTAAAAAAAAAAATGTAAGAGACCCGAAACAAATGGCAGAACTGATGAGAATAACACTTTATTTACATCAGGACGAAATCTGCGTTGACACGGAAACTGAGCCGTTAACCATACTTGCGCCAACATCATACCCAGTTCGCCATCTAACTTTATTGCAACAAAGTTTGGCTCTAAGCGTTTGAGACAGCCATTTAATTCATGGATAATGACAACATAACACTGAGACAGCAAATGTCTTGTGACATGAACAAAACTAGGCTTTAAAAAGTTCGCTGTGAAATTAAAGTGTGAAATTCGCGGGCAATGTAACACTAGAAGCTACAAGCTAGCTGAGGTGGTTCGGATGTCTCTCACAGAGATGAACAAGGTGCCTATTTCATGATGGCTATTAAGTAGATATGACAATCTGCAGGGAGTGGTGCTACAACATTTCCATTCAAAAAAACTAACCAGACATTCACCTTGTTGTGGCTATAAGTCGCAGATACCCGGGGTTTTCTCCACAACAGAGCAAATGGCAATGGCCTCCAATGTATCTATGTCCGTAGCCATTGTTGATTTTGGAGACTACAATTTCAAACTCGGCGCAGCGACTACATCATGGCTCTCGGCCACGTGTTGGTTGGTTGGTCCGGCGTATTTTCTGCGGATGGTAATCGAGGCAGAGCTCTGTGTGATCAGACTGAGTACTGAAGCAAAATGAAATTATGCGGAAGTACGAAGGCTGGCGGAGTCAGGCTAGTATTTCCATACGTTGGTAGCCAAAGTATTTGAGACGAAGTCATTGCAGGAAATTGAAACACGCAATTCCAGTGGCTCATTGTGAAATTTGTCATTTTTCAATGAGGTCAGCAACACAAAGATTATTTATGCTTCCAGTTTTCAATTACATTTTTTTGAGAATAATACATTTTCTGATAATCTTCTAAATTTAATTCCATTGCCATTTTGTAATTCCATTACCATTGTCTCTTTCTCATAAATGGCATCCTACAAAATATCTGTGAACCTGTCAATATAAACTTATCATGGCCTGATCAACATCCTTGGCAACCAACTTAAGCTTAAATCTACTTCCTAAAATAGCCAGATTTTAGAGAAATACCTGTCAAAGTAAAGGCAAAAATAATGGCATTTTTCTGCTGTAATTCCGTTACCAACACTTTCACCTTTGTATAGCCTTCTACAAAATGGATTACCCCAAACTTTGTGTTAATCAGCTCAGTAGGCATGCCAGTGGAACTGATAAAGCAAGTAGTTACTGCATTAGAGTAATAGATGGCAGGTAAAAATGACATGAAAATTACTCTTGATCATAATTCTGTTACCGTGGAATTGCCCTTCTTCATCAACAATGATGGTCAGATTGTGCTGTAGGAGTATCAGATACTCTTACAAGCAGGCTCCAGTACATACAGGCACAATCTGACGATAATTGCTGAAAAAAGACAAGGGATGAGGATCGAAACCCGGTTCCAGTACGGATCTGGTTCCGCATTTTTCAAAAATCCAAAATCAACAACGTTTGAGCTTATCGATACTGCTGTCGAGTCTCGTGGGTCAATTGATGTAATGTTATGTCTCGAGTCGAGTCACGTCATTTAAATGCAATCAATGGTGCACAAACATACGCCAGTTGTTTAACAAAGTTTTTGGTGAAAAAAAACTTTTATACCAGCCAACAGGTATTCCAGTACATGAAGGTGAATCCGGGTCACTTGTTTGCGAGGATGGCGGATCGTGCGAAGAGGTCTAAAGTTTGGCTACATTTTTACCAAAGAAAAAGATAAGGAGGAAGCAAAATGCAATTTTTGTTGTAAAATAATTTATTGGGAGGGGGGGGTGAGACACACAACCTCCAAGGCCAACCACATCCGCAATGCGTACCAACAAAAATGCAGTACCTTCGATTGTCTCATGGTTAAAAAAAAAAACTTCGCCTGCTGTTGCTATGGGCCAGCCATCCTCTTTGTTCACTCGAAGCGACTGCAGTAAGCACACCCACTCTGTAGCAAGTCCCGTTAGTTAAAAAACACTGATGGACTTTAAGGCTAGTTCTGCATATAGTATTTAAGACCCATTCAGACTGGGACGAAGCAAAAAAGTGGCACGGATGAGAGGACTATTCGCTGCACGAAAATTCCGCGTGAAACCATGCACACTGGACTCTGAGCGAAATTCCGCAATGTTGCGTTCCAGCTTCGCACAACAGACAAACAAATCCGCGGGATATCAAATTGGACCATGAGAGCAGCAGCAGCGACGATGACAGTTTTTGTATGTATCTGAACGATAACTTTAGCCTCATATCTACTTTTGCGTGACAGATGGTCATATCCGTAGCTAGCGAATGTTTTCATTATTGATGCCCAGAGCTGGTCTTTCAGCTCGTCGTTCAAGTAATCATCCTGCCACTAGTTTAAGCTTTAGTTGGTAATGTTGAAGAGCTGGCAAGATTTGAAAGTGGCACCTCCTCTAAGCTCCACCCCCTCCCGTCAGTGCTCCGTCCATAGCCACGCCCCCACAAACTTGAACGCGCATCTGACTCAGCAGGGCATAGGAGAGCCGACTCAGCCATTTCCACACATTTTGGACATCAACCAAACTACCTCATATCTCACTCACCTGTTATTAAACTATATTATGATAGTAGCTGTCAAGCTAGCATGTCATGTTTAGCAATATTAACCTCAGACGTTTTGTATTGTATGCAGTGACGTGCTGCCGGAGGCCAGTTAGGGTAGGTGGTATCCTCCCCATTAACCCCTTTCTGCAGATGTAGATGCCCGCGTCTATAGACCTGCAAATTGGAAGTACGCTGTTACTGTACTCGATCACTAGATAGCACCCCCGGATCAGTTATTGAATGTTCACAAGCAAGCAGACCTCGAACGCGGTTCTGAATACGGTGAAGTTCACTCCACTCCCTGTTTTTCGAGAGCTGCATGAATTAAACTCCTCAGCTAAGCCTGATGTGCAAATTGGTCAGTATCCTTGCCCATAGTGTCGATTCAGCAGTTTGAAAAAACGATATCTTGACACAGAAAAAAATCGTTATCCTTAGTAGCAACCAGTTTAGCCACAGTGAGCTAACAGTATACCATTCAGTAGTTCATAAAAATCAGTTTTCTGAGGCAAAAAAAATCGACATGGTATTAATTCTCTCACATTCTATTGCCTATTACAGTTGTCCCATACAAAAAAAATTATAGTTCCCTACCGTGGATTTACGCGTAGATTCCTTCATTGCCAAATCCAGCGCTTCCTTATATCCACCCGAGTACTGGCGTTGATAGCCAATCACTCAACCATACACTCAAGCTCTTCTGCGTAATTGTAGAGTTACACTTCATGGCCTCCTGAAGTTTCCCTGATAACAATGTATTGAATGGCTCGTTTCTTATCCAATTCCCGAGTGTTTAAACATTTTAGAGTAAGTGAAACACATTGATTGGACAAACAGAGAGCATACAAACCAATGCGTATCAGCATGCGCTGTTGTATCCTGTCTACGTTATGCACATTACGCGGCTAAAATAGACGGGATTTATAGAAAATCGGTTCGCAAAACTGGCCTTGAAGTGTTCAGTTACATAACAGGATTTAAATGAGAACGATATGCTCTATTGGAATTATTTCGAATGAAACAGGACCGGAGGGTTCTTGTTACTGGATACATCGCTCTCTATTTTATACAGTCAATGTCTCTGGAGGAGGGATTCACGAAAAAGGTCAGGCTGCTATTTTTGTTTGTTTTTTTTTCTGTTTCGGAATGTATATGTACTCAACAAAGTCGAATGTCGAGGTTTTTTTCCTGTTTAAAACGCGAACTGCCCGTGCATTTTGGTGTGGACCCCCGGTACGTTCATTGCACGTTTCTTTTGAATCGGGAGACGCAATGGATTTGATATTCCCTGAAAGTGGAGTGTCTGTTCAGTTAAAATAAGGTATATTTCAGAATTCAGATATTACTGTGTTAGTGAGGTGTACTTGCTCCTTATAAGTGTTGAAATGGGTTCGTGAGCTTTGAAGAGGGGACTGGTAGCTTTCATTACAGGGTGAATGTTCTGACCGTTTAATTAGCAGTTTATTTAATGCGTGTTTGTGCTGGCTTTGAAGAAAAATGGCCAAAACTCTAAACTTTATTATGGAGAAAAGGCACGTTCATATTTGGAGAGGTTACTGGTGACCATTGGTATTCAACTGCACTGATATTGATAAATTCATACTAAACTCAACCAGAAAATCATTCGTTCATATTAAATTTCATGCCTTAAAGCTTTAATTGTGTTAAATACATGATTTTTTAATGATTTGACAGCAAATCATTTTGAGACTTTGGGGAGACACTTGGGTAGCTGTATAATTTGGCTAATAGCATGTAGGTAATCTAGAATGTAATTTTGAAGATGAATTCTACTTGTGCTCAAGGAGTTTATGATACCATAAATGTATAGTTTTAAGCCCCAGCAGTTTTTCAATCGTCAGAATTATTTTTTTTGCAATTTCAATGGTGAATTCTCATGAAGATTTTTTATGTTTGCTGCTCATTTTCTCTACCAAAATCATGAAAATAAACTGAAATACAATGTAATTCTAAATGCTGTAAGTGTCTTTCCTGAATTGAGCCACATTTTTCCTCTTTGTGAAGCTTAAATCTTGAATTATACAGCATTAAAGTGGGTAACCCATAAATAGCCAAATTTGGCTTCTGCACAAAGGGGTTAAACAAACGATAACTCTATTACTTTGCTTGATTAGCAATCTGAGGATTGATTAACTAATTTACAGGACTAAACGGCAGAATGGTGTGCCAGTTCCATCCCCGTCACCAGTGCCGACAGGCGGCTTTAGCCGCTTTCACACTAGACGCGGAACTAATTTTTCGCATGACAAATTACATTCAAAGTCAATGCAAAGACACGAATACACGCATTTCGAGTCATAGGCCACCGCTGCATCAGCTGACGGAGAAATTTAAACAGCAATCACAATGGTGAACGTTAACTCCTTTGGTAAATACTACAGGCGCATTTCCACAGCAAGCAGTTCAATGTCCGGGGTACAGAGGCACTTCTTCATGTTCACATGTCCAGGATTACACCACCTCTCACTCACAAAGTGTGAACTCACTTCCCTTCTTGAGCGAGTTCAGCCATGTTTCACTGAAGTAAAAAAATGTTCCACTCATGGTATTCCCACTGGGTCTTCACCAGCGCATTTCACAGGAGGTCTGTTTCCGAGCAACAGGCTTACACAGGGCAATCTGATCATGCGAGTAAACAATGTTCTCAGTTACAAAAAGTCTTCTTCTTCTTCTTATGGTGATATTCAGTACCAAAGCTGTATTACCAACAACTACTGGCTGAATATTTCCGGCAGCGGTGAAACGTGATGAGCGTGCACGCGGGGAGGAGGGAGGGACAGAGGGTGGCATGGGCAGCAGAAGGCATCTGATTGATTCTTTCCATTCGGACCATTCTTTCCATTCGGACTGCAGGACTTTTTACAGTCCTGCAGCCGACACAGAGGTCTGATTCTTTTCATTCTTTTTTATCCCCCCGGCATATAATGCGGGGGGATATAGCGATCTGTGTGCCCGTCTGTCTGTCCGTCTGTAATAAAATCATTTCCGGACCAGAACTCAAACTGTACCACTTACAAACACCAAATTTGGTATGGAGCTTCTCCTTATGGTCTAGTTGTGCCTTTTGGGGGTTTCGATCCGTCCGTCTGTCCACACAATCTGCAGGTTACACAACCTACAGCCGGGGGGATCCGCCATTGCCAGATGGCTCGTTATATAATGTATTGACTACTCTCAGGATATATGGGCTCAAGTGGACTTGTGTTGCAAGCGCAAGGCGGAGAATTTGGACCTGAAATTCAACATTTCGACCGAGAAATGTGACATCCGCTCCAGAGGGACACTAAAACAGGATATTTTGCTTTTGGATTATCCATATAGTCCATTTGCATTTTGAAATGCTTTTTTTTTTCCCGCCCTTTATTGTTTGGGTAAATATCAATAAATAGCCGGCAACTTTGCGTTTCACAGCCGGAAATTAACCGGCTATTAACAAGAACCCTGCAATGATGAGACTTTCAAAGCCTTTGCAATTTGATGTCGAGGAACATTGTTTTTAAAGTATTCCACAATTTCTTTACTCAGGCCTTCACAAGTTGGAGAGCCTCTGGCCATCTTTACTTGAGAGACTCAGCCTCTCTAAGAAATCCCTTTTATAGCCACTCATGTTACACACCTGATGCCAGTTCACATAATTACTTGCTTAATGTTCTTTCAGCTGATTCATTCATATTAATAGCTTTTTCGGCCCTTTTTTGCCCGTGTCCCAACTTTTTTTGAGACCTGTTGCAGCCAGAAAATTTTAAATAAGCTCAATTTGTGGATAAACATGTCTCAGTTTTAACATTTGAAATGTTATTGATCTTCCATTGAAAATAACATATTGGCTCATGTGATCTGAAAGTCACTGCATTTTGATTTTATTCACAATTTACAAATGTCCCAACTATTTCGAAATTGGGGTTGTACTTGTACCTTGTCCAGCTGTGGTATCAGCTTGCATTTTTAGCAGGACCAGATTCTAATCGATGTTTACACTGCAGTTCAGTTGTCTGATTACTTCTATCCTCTGACTGGTAACTAAGTTAGTGTGGGCAATCTTATCTTTATCTCGGTAACTATGCCTATGTTGTGACAGCAATTTCCAGTAACAAGTCAGTGTTTTTAATCTGAAGCATGTGGCCACATGCTCTGAGCACTTTACACATAGACACTGGGCCCCTAACAGCCATTACAAGGTTTAAGTTTCTTTAAAAGAAAGGAAGAGCAAGAATCATAATCCGTTTGAATTATTGGAATTTATAGGTCACCTGAGACAAAGTCTCAAAGTGACCTATTCTAATCGCCTTTGGTTCGTCGTGCGTCATCCATCGTGCGTCGTCCGTTGTGCGTCCGTAAACATTTTCGACGACTTCGAATCGCTGATCCGATTTCAATAAAATTTTACAGGAACCTTCCTTGGTCAAATATGCACCAAAATAATGAATTATATGGTGCCCACCCCCAGGAGCTCTAAGGGGCGGGGCTAAAAGTGGTCAATACATTTTCGACGTCTTCTCAGAACCAGCTGATCCAATTTCAATAAAATTTCACAGGACTTTTCCTTGGTCAAATAAGCACCAATATTGTAAATTATATGGTCCCAACCCCCAGGGTCTCAGAGGGGCGGGGCTAAAAGTGGTCAATACATTTTCAACGTCTACTCAGAAACTGCTGATCCGATTTCAATACAATTTTGCAGGAACCTTCCTTGGTCAATTATGCACTAAAATTCTGAGTTATATGGTGCCCACCCACGGGGGCTCTGAGGGGCAGGGCTAAAAGTGGTCAATATATTTTCAACTTCTCAGAAACCGCTAATCCCATTTCAATACAATTTTCCAGGAACCTTTCTTGATCAATTATGCACCAAAATTGTAAATTATATGGTGCCCACCCCCAGGGGCTCTAAGGGTCGGTGCTAAAACTGGTTAATACATTTTCGACGACTTCTCTGAAACCGCTAGTTCGATTTCAATCAAATTTTGCAGGAACCTTCCTTGGTCAATTACACAGCAAAATTGTGAATTAAATGGTGCTCACCCCCAGGGACTTTGAGGGGCGGGGCTAAAAGTGATCAATACATTCTCCACTTTTTCTCAAAAACGACTGATCTGATTTCAATGAAAATTTTCTGGAACCTTCCTTGGTCAAATATGGAACAAAATTGTCCGTTATGTGCTGCCCATCCCCAGGTGCTCTGAGTGGCAGGGCTAAAAGTTGTCAAATTGGCTGACATTTTCAAACTCTTCTTCTCCAGACCCACATACGCTGAGAAACAATACTCTCCGTTGATGGATGGGTCTACAGGTGCTTTATCAAAATTGTTCATTTCATGGCCCCCAGGCTTCATGTTAGCCCTTGGGGAAGGGGTGAAGTTTACTATACTTTATATAGGAATATGATGGGTTTATTTGGTTCATTCACATCAATTACATCCATTTTCATACAACTCAGGTGACCGTTAAGGCCCATGGGCCTCTTGTTAAACTTCAAGGGGATCCATGGATGTAATTAGATCCTGCACTGGCTAACTTCAAAACAATGTTATAGATCAATCAAAATCAATAAGTTTAAGAAACCCTGGAGTACTTGCATTTCTCTGAGGAATTACATGTAGAAAACATCCAAAGAAATGCAGATTATGATTCTGCCCCTCCTTTCTTTTGGAAATTTTTTCGCGGATGTCCGAGCTGGAGCTTTTTAACGCCAGTATCGTGTAGACAACGTGTTGCTTTCGCAAGAATTTGTGATTGTTTCCTGTTGAATCCGCGGACTCACTGATGCTAGTTACTTTTCTCCTGTTGGGGCTGTAACTGCCGGCAACCTTCAGGGCCCTTGGCACTCTAGTTTTTACTTCCATGCTTCTGATTTTGCTGAAATTTCAGTAATTTGTCTCCATTCCTTTTGAAAAATACCCTTCAGTTTTACCCGATTTGGGCGCAAATTGTCCACTCTGAAAGAATTCATTTTCTTACACCAAAGGTATATTTGCAAAAGCAGTAGTTGACCCTCCCATCCCCCTCCGGAGGGGGAGGGCGAGGGTATTGTAATCCATTCAACTTCTTTTTTTGTTAATGAGCACAATTGAAAACTATTGAAATATATGAAAACTATTGGCTCGATTACACCAAATTTAGGAGAAAGTTGGGCACTAACCTGGAATGGATCCCACAAAATTTTATGTCAAGGTCAAAATAATTTTTTGGCCATATCTCCATCAAATATGGTCCGAATTACTTCAAACTGACACCAAAATTTTCTTTTATCACTCTGTAAAATATTTTCCTTTCCATTGCTATAGGGAAAGTGCATACTTTCTAAGATTGGTTGGGATCGAAGTTCAAGGGGGTCCAGGTCATTGATCAGAACCACCAATTTTCCAGTGTATCTCAAAAACCACTGCAGACAGGCATTTAGTGACTATTGGTCATATTTAGGAAGTCAAATATGAGTATTAAAATGACACCATGACCTTTGGTGTCTTTGAAAGGTCATATAGATCACATATCAAAACAGTGGATCAATTTAATGGACAGCTAAAATATTTGCAGGAGGCAGGGTTAGCTGTGCCTGGCACTGCTTGTTTGGTTAGACATTATAGGCAGTCAACTGTTGTTTATTTATTTTTTTTCTATGAACATTTCGGTGAATATAAAGAAAATGCATACTCCAGCTTTAAGTGCATCAATCTTGGAACAGCAAGCACGATTTGAATGTATCCTCACCTCTAAACCCACCCCCTCCCCTCAAGTCTCTGACCAAAGCCACGCCCCCTAATTCACACGCACGAGCGCGAGTCTTTCATCCCCTTATCTGGATGCAATAGTGGGGACCGTGCGCGCTGTCCGCACCGCTGAAACCGCGCTGAACGCAAGAAGCATGAATCAGGCTTTATGTTTGATTCATCAGCGGAGCTGTGTGAACGCTTGGTGCAAACACAGCGAAATAATAAAAATAACATTTTACTATAACAAGTATCCTATGAATGTGGCCTCAGGTCAAAGACCAAATCAATACGACTACATGGGCATATTAGAAATAGAATTGCAGCGTATTATGTATAAAACACTGCTAGCCGCTGAGCTAGCCCTAGCACTGGAAACAAGCCACGAGTACAACGCTTGTTATGTGAGATATTCTCAACGGAGTGTTACTGTAACCGTTGACGTTTTACATATGAAGCTATATGGCATTTCAGATATATCTGTGGTGATATACGATGTATATACCAGCCTGCCACTTGCGTTAGCAACCAACTACTGACGAAGCTATTATTGAGCCGAGCTTGCAACGCCTATCGGCTGCAAGTGCTTTTTCCCTATGGCTTTTGCAGCTTATATGACAGCATTCTCTGGTGACAGTCAGCAACAACAGCATCCGTCGAGGAAAAACCACATAACTGTTTATTTTTAACAATATTAAAATTTTGAGAAAGGTGAACAAATAAATTCTCGCGCTGAAATATTAAGTTGACTAGAACGCAACTGTCTCAAACCTGCTGATTCAGCTTATTGTGTTCTCGCGTTCTTGGAAATTTATGCTCCTGTTCTCAAGTTCTCAAGTTTGAACTCACATATAAGGTAGTCCGTGAGAAATGGCAGTGCTTATGATGGCTAGCGTTTGTCCAGCTGTAAAGAAACGCCCACAACTAGGCTACACAGCTGATTGAATTGCGTGTGCATGAGATATTGTCATCAGTCACTCCTCCTGGCTCTGATTGGTTGTTTTGCCCTGGTCACGGTGAAATCTTGCAGAAGGAATTAGAAGCACTAGATAGAGACAGATGACTCAGATTTTTCTCAAAGATCATCTGACTCACATCCCACACTGTCAGGTCATTGTAACAGTTTTAGGAAATATGACAAAAAATGATATTTTGAAAAATTGCATACTACAGCTTTAAAGGCTGTTTTGGAAACGACTGTAAATTCTGTCAGTACTTACAGTAATCTTGATATTAACTCTATTGTTTATTGTTGTTCTGTCCCCAAAAGATGGCAGTTTGCTATCATATAAGGAATTTGATACGAGAGGTAATGTTATAGCTGGCCTGGTGTTGAGTGGATTTGGGCATTTGCACATTGTTACATATTGTGTGCAGAAATTCAGTTATTGAATCATAATGATAAAAGAAGACTGGCCATGTGATGCTATTATGAGGCAACATGATATTATGTAAAGGTGCATACCCAAGTCATATTTTCATGCTGCATGAGTTAAAATGGATACAAAAGTTGGTCTTGGTTAACATATTTGTTTTTTGCTTTTAGAAATTGGAATGGGATTGACAGGCTTTGGTGTGTTTTTCCTTTTCTTTGGAATGATCTTGTTTTTTGACAAGGCACTCCTTGCCATGGGAAATGTGAGTAATTTTGTTTTTAGAGATTTTGACCACTGAGAATTTGAACAATGTTTCCTCATTCTTTTCTCTCTGCTTCTTTTGTATGGATGAATGTTACCACATGTGCCTGTATATGGGTCTTCCATGATGCATATGCCTGCACAGATCCTGTTTGTAGTTGGCCTTTCCTTTGTCATCGGATTGGAGCGGACGTTCAGGTTCTTCTTCCAGAAACACAAAATGAAAGCCACTGGCTTCTTCCTGGGGGGCGTGTTTGTGGTGCTGATCGGCTGGCCTGTTATTGGGATGGTCCTGGAGATTTATGGATTCTTTCTTTTATTCAGGTGAGTTGAAACTTCAGAGTCTTGAGGGTACGTCAGGTGGGCATAGCAGGAGAGTGGAGTAAATGGATAGATGTGAATGTTGTTCTCTGTTTTCTTTACAGGTGCATTATAGTGAGAAAGAGCTTGCTGTGTAATGTAAGGGTATACACTGCTCGGCCAAAAAAAAAGTCACCGTTTGGAAATTATTGCAAAAATTCTATAATTGGATAATTATTGCGGTTATTAATGTTTCAGCTGGCAATAATAATTTTAACCCTGAATGATGAAGCACATCGCTAGTTATGTCTTAAAAAATCATGTCGGAAGACACATCCTTTGATGGTGGAAAAGATGTTACATCATTTCAGAACAGGCAAGTTATTGGCCTGTATTTAGCAAAGAAAACCATGAAAGACAAAAATAAGTATGAGGAATCATTTTCACAAACAAATTTGCCACCACAAATTCCTGACCTTAAACGCATTAAAAGTTACTGGGATGTGCTCAAGAAAGACTACCGAGTGGTTCAACCACTATGTCGAAAAGACAAGATCTCAGCCAAAAATTATGGCATTTCTGATCGAAAATAATGTTCTGGCATTGCATATAGTTGCCAAAACAATGGCAAGACGAATATGCACTGTAATCAAAGCTACAGGGGTTCCAATTAAATATTTGTGTCTGCGACTTTTTTTATGGCCGGGCAGTGTAGTTGGATGAAATTAATGAGTTTTCATGAATTACACATGGGGGCCACCAAGCCAATGTTGACATGGAGAATAAAATAAAAATTGAAGTATGTGTTATGATTGGTCATTATAAGTGGGAAAACGCATTGTAATATATTGCTTAACTGTAAAAATGTAAATAATTATGTATATATGTATAATATATTGAAATAAGTACATTGAAACTAATTAATACTATTGCTGTCATTCCGTGACAATTTGCCTCTTGTAATTCCGTGACATTGACTTTTTGAAATTTCTTGCCCATAAAGCAGGGTTAAAGTCAATATTTGTTTCTATAACTTAAAGTATTAACAAAAAACACCTTAAATATTAACATATTGAAGTTTCATAACTTAACTTTGACAGGAACATCATTTTCTGAATAGTTAAACACAGCATTAAAAAAACCACGTCAATTTTGTGTAATTCCGTGACGGAGTAGTTTTTGCTTGTTTCTTCGATGAAAATTTCTGAAATATATTTTCAACAAATAATATTAAAGAACAAGTTAATACCTTCAATATGACACATCATTAATGATTTTATCTTAATTAGTCGTAGAGTTACAACCCAAAATGTAGTAGGACTGTAATTCCGTGACAGCTTGGCAGCCTCCACATGCTTTATGTTTTAGACTGCAAAATTGAGTTGACTTAAATGTCACTTTAGTAATACCCTCCCCCAACAAGAAAAGTGACTAGTAATGTTATATGTCACTCTGTTCATAACTATACACCAAATACCAGCCTTTTCTCCTATTGCCGATTGCTGTCAAAATGGCTTAAGGGGTGATCTGGGGTTAAATGAAAAATGACACCAGGAAACGACTCAGAATTAATCTAAAGAGGTATATGTAATAACCACCAAGAAAGATACCAGTCAGCATTTTTCTGTTTATGCGGTTGCCATGGTAACTGAGCAAGCTCATAAAATATGCAGAAAACTTCTGGTGCCAATTCCTCTTTAACTCTATGATAGAATTCAGTTTGTCCTTTCATAATTTAAAAGCCATTGCTTATCCAAATGCTATGACATAGCCGTTCTTTGCCCAATTTATCAGTTTTGCGATTTTGGGGTATTTTACTCAAATTTTGAAATTATTTTGCACAGAATCTGACGAATACTCAAAATATTCAAAGTATGTAACAGATATGCAAAGTTTCCGTATGCCATTGCATTTATAATAAAGTAAAGTACCTGCAGCCCAAATTTCATTGATTTTCAATGATAAATAAAGAAGTTATGGCTGCTACAAACATGAGAAACATGGAAAAAGTAATACCTTAGGAAATCAATGGAAAATGCATTAGACCGCATTTAAAAGTTGAGTTCAGTTTTTAATCCTTGTAGCAATTAGTAATTATTAAAGGTGGGTTATTATGGAATATTTTTATTACATTTTTTTTTTTAAATAATCAAATTTTGCCCATTTAACCCCAGATCACCCCTTAATCTAAGTAGAGTGGCATTTTTGCTTTGAGATCAGGTTTCAGATGGAGGTGTCATGTTTTTGCCAGCAGGGAGCAGTCTTTCCCTTGGCCAAGTAGAGAACTAATGTCTGCATGTACTTTGGTGCTGTGAAAGATGCCCTTTGCTTGTGTCAAGAAGAAAAAGCAATGGCTTTTGTGCTATCAAAGCCATGTTTAGGGAGATGCCTTTTTCACATGATTTTTAAGCCAGATTTTTAAGCCAGAAATCTGATTTTTGTGACGAATCAATAATAAATAATTGGATAAATAATTGGTGCTCATCAAAAGTATGGATGAGAAGTGTCATCTGTCAGCATTTATTAGCATCCTTCATCTCATTGCCTCTAAACCTGAGGTTCTTAAACTTGGTCTGTTCTAACTTCTTTGAAAATTTTAATTGGCTAATTTTTCTAAACTTGGAGGTTTTAATACTTGACACCTTAAAGGGATAGTTCACTTTTTTTGAAGTGGGGTTGTATGAGCTACAAATTGCCACTACTTACATTAGATGCAGTGGAAAGCTCTCTGATCTCCTTCAAGTAGCCACACCAGGGCATAGTGCTGGGTGGAAATTTCGGCGATACACTGTTGTGAACGGAAACACAGAAACGGCGTATTTTTGCGGTCTAAAAGAGGTCCTACTAGAAAATAATACAACATTTCAATTGTACGCTATATTTAAAAAAAATATATATAACACTTTAGCTGCTCGGGGGAAAAAAACACAGTTGCTCTTGAACTAACCAACTGGCGCATTCCTGTGCGAGGTGCATCGTAGTTCACTGCGCGCTGTAGCGATCAGCTGTTTGGGTCACCGTAAAGCTGCTTGCACAAATGCGTGCACTCACGTCTTCGCATTGACTTTGAATGTAATCAGTGAGCGCAAAACTTGTTTCGCATCCTGTGTGCAAGCGGCTTAACTGCGGTTGCGAGGTCCGACGGCAGTTTAACTTGTGCAAATATTTCGAAAATGGTCTGTGTGTGTCGCTTTCTTGGACGTGCAAGCAAAGCTGTATCCTGGTGCACTTAGTGTTTCCACCGCATTCCTCTGTGGAATATTGGACTTGTAGCTATGGCTATTTGCATCAACACGGATATTGATACGCCACCTGTATCCCTAAAAGAACTCAGTGTTTGCAGTATTCATTTTTCCAGAGAGGATTTCGTTTGGCTACATTCAGGGAAATCTCAATGGTGCACACTTAAGAGCACTGCTGTACCCAAGCATCACACAGAAGAGTGAAACACCCGTGAAGAAGTCTAATGTAACATTACAGCACAAATTGATATCGCATAGGGTCTATGCAGCCACATACTGTGTATCTGCTGTGTGGTTTTTGTAGGGATTTTTATTGCAATTTGAGATGTGATTCTATGCCATTGAAAATCCAGCTCTGCCACAAACCGCTCAGAGTCTGACCCAGACAGCTGATCGCTACTGCGCGCAGTGAACTACCATGCGTCTCGCGCAGGAATACGTCAGTTGGTTAGTTCAAGAGCAACTGTGCTTTTTTTCTGAGCAGGTAAAGTGCTGTAATTTTTAAAAATATGGCGTACATTGAAATGGTGTATTATTTTCAAGTAGGACCTCTTTTAGGCCGCGAAAATATGCCGTGTCTGTGTTTCCGTTCACAACAGTGTATCACAAAAATTTCCACCCAGCACTATGCCCTGGTGCGGCTACTTGGAGATCAGAGAGCTTTCTACTGCATCTAATGCAAGTAGTAGCGATTTGTAGCTCATACAACCCCACTTCAAAAAAAGTGAACTTAAAGCTCTTTAACCCTCTACCAATCTAAGGACATTCATGTCATTCTTATTACCTGTGAATCTCACGGAAAACTAAATCTTCGGGGGGCATGTGGTTTGCATTCTTAATAGTTAATGTTGCAAGCAGTGAAAACCTATTAATAGGCGCACAAAACCTTGAGGAGTTAACTAATATATAACTGATCAAACTGAAGACAAAGTTCAATCATTAACTTCCAAATTAGTGTGGACACCTTGCCTGTCTAACTAGCTGGAAGATAATGAAAATTTCAGTTACAAAGTAAATGACAATGAGGCAAACCTGCATTGAGTTGAATTTTAAGGGGAGAAACTGGACACAACTAACATCCAATTTCACTTGGTAAACTGTTGACTGGTTCAGTTAGCCCGTAAACCCAGCATTACCTCCACTGAGTTGGATGGAGGTTACGTTTTCCCCCTCGTTTGTTTGTCCTCGTCTGTCCATTTGTACGCAGGATTACAGGAAATGTTCTTGACCAATTCCTGAGAAACCTTTTTGGGAAGGTTATACTGTATATCTCAACAGTTCAAGGTAATTAGGTTTTTATGGATAGGGTCAAAGGTTTGCGTAAACATTGCAGGAAAGGTCAAAAACGATGGTGCAGGCAGAGCTGCGCACACTGCCGAGTGTCCTACGAGTCTGCCTTTTATGTAAATATTGGCCTTGGACTTGGGAAGTTTTATGGCATTACTTGTTAAAGGCCTCCTATTATGCCACGAGGTGCACAACTAAAGCCATTATGGGCCAGTTCAAAATCTCCCCTTCCTGACATTACAAGTGGGAGTGACCACCCAGAATGATGAAATCTGATTGACTGCTTGGCTGAAGATGATCAGTTCTTCTTGCCCCTGGTTGGTTACTTCCCCATGTGATGTCAGCAGGGGAAATATTTTGAAATGTCTTGTAATAATTAGTTGGCTGTCCACCTGGTGACATAATAGGAGACCTTTAAAATTCTATAATTGGAATTGTGGTTGAACGAAAACCAGCATGCACAGACGTCCCCCGGGGCAGAGTTTAAAGAACCACCGTTCTTAGCCACAATTTGTGTAGAATCCAGTTCCCTGAGGCACAATGGCAGAACTTTGCCTCTTCCTTTGGTGGAATTAATGATCAACTGAATTCATCAAATTATGATTATGATAAGATCGTAACACAGTGTGATTAGCATTTGAAAGCTATGCATACATGGTTTAGTTTGAAACTCATTTTTGATGTCTCTGCTTGTATGATGCAGTATATACATATTATATGGTGTCTTAATGGGGTAGGTCAACAAGTCTTGATCACCAGGTCACGAAGCAATGTAATACAACAATTTGGTATGGAGAACAGTAGCCTTTCTTACTCGGCGTGTCCCATCACTGGTCCAACCTTTTTCTCCCTCTCTTTCATTCGCTCCGTTTGGTGTAGGGGCTTCTTCCCAGTGGTTGTTGGCTTCATCAGAAGGATCCCCATTCTGGGCTCCTTGCTAAATCTTCCAGGAATCAGTGGGGTAAGTATTCAGATTACTGAAGCCTAAATTGGCAAGAATATTCAGCCTGCAAAAAATCCTCTTAAGCTTATTGGACCTGAATTGAAGACCTTCAACAGCGAATCCCACCATAGCTACTGCAATCGCATTTAATTGACAGTTGGCCTTTATGTGCACCAAAACGGGGTGACCTTAGACCAGGCTGCAGGCACATCTTCAGCATTGTAGAAGCCCTTTCCTGCTCGTTGGCTCCTTGAGTTACGTGCTGTTGGTTTACAGCACTGCTGTCTGTACATGAGCTGACTGTGTTTCTTTTATTCCTTTAAAGCCTTCCTAAGGCTGTGGAGATCATCTGCAGTCATGGTCAGTCGTCGTTTATTTCCCCCAAGGTCAAAGCATGTGTTTGAAATTTTTTCCTCCCTTGTTTTCCATATATATAGAAATAATGCCTTTGCAGCGTTTGGAGAATAAGACATTCAAAGCCATCTTTTTTTTTTTTTTTTTTTTTTTAATTATTATTATTATTATTTTGAAAACAACGTATGCAAAGCAAATTGGAGAAATTGCTCACTAAATCTTGCTTGTTTTATATTTTCATCTTATAAATTAAGTATTATTTTTCAGGTCATTTCTTTTGCTATAGTTTTTTCGCTTCTCGCATTACCTCCTAGAATGATCTCTTGATTGCTTTCACACTGGTTTCTACATTTTGTTTCTTTGCTATGCAAGAAGCTCTGGTCCCCGTTTTCAGAAATAAAAAAGCTACTGTTTAATTTGGGTTGTAGCTGATACTTTTCAGGCCATTAAAGGTGAGAGTAATTGGTTTTCACTGTCTCTTAAACCTTTTCCACATGTTCTCAAGTATTTTGGAAAATGTGGCCTTTTCTATGCATTTTGGCCTCTTGTCCCCAAGCAAATGGCATTTTTCATTCTTAAAAAGGCCTTGTAAAGTTGAGATTCTTTTAAAACTCGGGATTTTGTGCATATACTGTATGTGGACATTCAAATGGACTTTTCGGGAAAGGACAAGTCACGACTGAATTTGCACCGGAGTTGCTTAAAATCTGGTTCACTATAAACTCTAGTTGCCGCACGTAATTGTCATCATACAATGCACATCAAATGGCATGTCTTGTCAGATTTTCAACAGAGACCGATATGACATAGCTTAGAATAGGGTTGTGATGAAATACCGTGCCAAAAAACAAAAATATCGTGATATAAAAACGTAAAAACTGTATCGCGAGATCAGGACTGACACTGCAGTACAGAAACCTGTACATGAGAACGGTAGCAGATTGTGAGCTAATGGCAGGGAATGTTCACGTATTGTTCACACCTTGCTCGCCGTCTGTTTGCACTTTGTTTCATTGTTGCTTGCCATTTGATCATTATCTGCATGTGTTGGCATACAAAGTGCAAGCAAAACCTTAACTGAAGTTAACTGTAGAAATGACAGCACCGCGACCTCAGGGTTAGGGGTACCGTGGCTAATGCTGAGCCAACACGGACCTTAAATACGCTTGCTGGATGAGGAGGAGGACGAGTTTGGGAAAGAATTCTGTTGTTCATTTTTGTCAGTGAACTTAGCATTATGGTGATTTATACTTCTACTGGT
This sequence comes from Gymnothorax reevesii, assembly GCA_029721435.1. Taxonomy (NCBI): domain Eukaryota; kingdom Metazoa; phylum Chordata; class Actinopteri; order Anguilliformes; family Muraenidae; genus Gymnothorax; species Gymnothorax reevesii. Next base: position 44,776,938 of record CM056579.1, read on the forward strand.
AGGTATTACCAATTACTCTTTGTTATTTTACCGCTGAATGTTGAGTATTCTGAGAAGTGTGGGTACACTAGTTACAGTTTAAGGCGATAATGTGATCTGTACGACTGTTGATCCAAAATGATTAAGCAAGCTCACATTAATAAATATAGGTCTAACTAGTTAATAAGAACAGGGCATATTGACGGAGGATTAAAAATGTGACTATGCTGGAAGTCTCGAGAGCAAAAGTAATTTAAAAGTTTATCTTTGGCGTTGAGTCCCCTATCTCCCGCTGAAAGATACACTCGATAAAACGTGTGAGCTAAATTAAAATTATGATAATTAAAGCCCTTCCTGTAATCACCCTTAAACTGTGTTATAAGAGAAGAGAAGCACAACTGTTAATTTTTATACCGGTTCTTGCTTTCAGCTAAAGAACAATCAGGTGTAATTATTAATAATACATAATGTTATGTGCTCGAATGAATGTTAGATTCTTCATATTTTTATAATGGTGAAAAAATTGTGGAAATCCTTTGAACGGTCTCCAAGTTACAGTATATTACTTGGTGGTAATATCACCCTCTAAAAATATTTTTTGTTGCACTGGTACCTAAAGGTATTTTTGATGAATGATTTCAGCAGTATATATTTCACAGTGTATGCCATGAGACTTGTGCGATTGCGCTGGCGCCTGTTAACGCCCATCAAGTCCTCTTCACAGCTGCGATTTAACATGCCCGCCAGTCACCTCAGGGGTGCCGCAATTTTATACAGGCGTTATCCCATTTGACCTAACCCGGTCACGACCATGATGATGACGACAATGCCATAATCAAAACTAGTAATCGCAACACTCTCTCAGATCGAGTCAACCAGTGCCAGCTGTGATTTTAGTGAGTTGGTATTTTATCATAATTATGATACCTATAGAATGAGTTCAATTTATTTTTCAGGTTTATGAAGCGGGCATTTCTAGAGAATCTGTGAATAATCTCCTTGACTTTCAATTTATTCATGTTATATGTATATTTTTTTTTCGTTTTTGAAAGTGACACAGAATTATGTTCCGCAAATAACTAATTTGGTAATTAACCAGAATATTATCATATCTTACAAGCCAGGGGTGTGATTCATCAAAACCAGTCATTTATCTGTTACGATGACAAAACTAAGCAGTTATGTAAAGGAGGTATTTCTGGTATGTTGAAGTGCAGAAGTTGGGTGTAGTGTCCGTAGGCCCCCTGTTATTGTACGCACTGTCTAGTGTTTATCAAAATGGCTCACAACATTTAATGTACTGATCGAGATAATGTTTAACTTCAATTACTATAAAATGTCTGTGGACACAGTTACAATTGAAAATATGAAATTACATAATTGTAGTGTCTGTAGGTCCCCCCCAACGAATGTTTGTTAGTCTTTGCACAGTGTGTTCAGCATTAATTCAGCATTCATTATTACTGGTGGACTTGTGCAAGTATGCAGCTTATGTTCTAGTTCTAGAAAAAAAGTCCACCGAAGAAATGCTGAACACTGTTCATCAGATACAAGCAATATTGAAAATGATAAGCAGTGTGAAAATACCACAGTTTCAATCTGTGGGTTTGTTTCTACAGGAAGAAAGTGATTGTGTACATAATTATGTTAGTTAAAATTTATATGCTATGTCAGATATATTGACATGATCACTTGATCACTTTTCTGGGTGATTCTGCAAGATGTCACTGTCAGTTGTGTCCACGGGTCCCTTAATCCTGATCTAAGTACACAGTACAGTCAGACGCAACCGCATTGGTTTAGTCCCCTAAAGCCCGCTTCTCCCCTTTTTTTGCACATTATTCGGCCAATATTGTCACCATGGCAACTGAAATTGATAGGTGTCATAAGTGAAGTGTAACACATCCATACCAAATATGAAAGTAATCGGTCCAAAATTGCAGCCTATACTGCGTCCACAGCGAAATCTCTGTTTTGCCACTAATTTACATATTATTCGGCCAATACTGTCATCAAGGCAACCAAAATTGATAGATATCATAACATCCCACGAGCAACACAAGGTTGTGACATTTTGTATTATTTTCTTATTTTTACGAGCAAAAGGGGGTGACACTGCCTCGTCCATTTTTATTGAAAGCTCAATTTTCACTGAATGGTCACTTACAACCTTGTGTTGCTTATGGGACGCAATGTCGCCCCCCTTTGCTCGTAAACTAAGGTAGTAACTGATAGGGGTGTCAACATCTACACTTGTAAACAGTTACATGGATAACAAATCGTAACCGTTTAGAAAAATCAATAACCGTGTACACGTCATTTTTTCCTCCTCTTCTTCCTCCTCGTTCATTTCTCACCAATACATAAAGTCGCCTATTTTTAGGGGTGATAATGTTGCCAGAAAGCTTCAGATAATAGCATTAACTTAATATACACGTAACCGTTTCCCACCAGCGGATACAGATGCATGGGGCGCAATGCTGCCTTGATATTTAAAAAAAAAAAAAAAAAACCCCCCCGCAGCCACAGCCAGTGTCGGGCCACAAGAATAGGCTGCGGAGGACTTGAGAAGAGCGCTGCGCTCATCTTCTTCTCCATGTGCAAATGTCGTGCAGCTGAAAACAAAAACTGTTAATGGCTTGTTATTTTAGCCTATATTGTTGCGTGTTGTACGTAATATTGTTTGGTGTCCTTTCGGCTTTTCACGACCTGATCACACATCCTCTCGTCTAAAGAGGTGGAAGAAATTTTTTTTCGCCAATTTTAGTGAATAATTGTGAGAGTCCCCCTCTACTTTTTTAACTTTGTGGATATAAAGGTGAAGTTTTTTCCTCTCACTTCAGCTTACTTTGGCTTCTTCTCGAGTTGCTTTCTCTCGCCAATTCCACATTACTTTTACAATGAGACGTATATTAAAATTCAGACGCAGCTCCCGTTGCAAGAGAGGGATGCAGTTTGCACTTTAAGTTAAAAAAAAAAAGTACAAAATTGAGCAATAGTTAAAACAATGATTAAAAAAAGGTAAACCCTTTTTCAGCTTACACTTGTACGTTTTCTTAACTGTCAAAATGATAGAGGATTTTATTTTCAACTCATTTTACTTTCTGTGGTTATATAGCACAAGTGCAATAGAAAAAGCTCATTAATCCCCTACGTGAAACCGCATACATGTTGGTTAGAAGTCTCGTGTACACATGTAGAAAAAATTGTAAATGTTGACAGACTTGACACCCCTAGTAACTGACATACAAAATGTCACTTACGACCTTGTGTTGCTCATGGGACGATAAGTGAAGTATGACGAGTCCATACCAAATATGGAAGTAATTCGTCAAAAATTACAGTCTGTACAGGGTCCACAAGGAAGTGTCTATGGACACGGCGGTGACTGCTGTGGAGACGACTCGCATGAATAGCCACTATGTCCGGGGGCTACAATTGAAGAGTTGGAATGCAAAACCCAATAAGTCCACTCAACCTCTTTTGTTTTAAATTGAGGTTTTTTTTGTTTGTTTTTTTTTACTCAGCATATGATGTTTTATATTTTCTATAAAATTTTTTCTATTTTTCTATTTTATATTTTCTTTTAAATTGAGTTTTTTTTTCTCATATTATGCTGAGTAAAAAAACCTCAATTTATAACAAAAGAGGCAGAGTGGACTTTGTGGGTTTTACATTCCAACTCTCCAATTATAACTGATGTCCTTCATTAATGCATCGAGATATGAAACCGAAATGTTCATGAGCCATAAATACCATACATAAATATGTGCATAATACACAAGCAAAGGACAAGTGAGACAACAAAAACATTACCAAGTTTGATGATACATTTAAAAGTCTGAGAACTGAGACACCCGACAAACACATTTGTGTTATGGTCCATCTGGCAATGTGTAGTTCTTGATAGTTATTTGTCAATAAACTATTTCAGAAATTTGTTTGTTTGTCGAAATTAATAGTTTTTTTTTTTTTTTTTTTAAATGGTTTATGGTATTATGACCCTTGTCTGTAGTGCCGTAGGTCCCCCAATATCTCACCTTATTCAGTCCATATGTCCCCCAATATCTTGCCTTATTCAATCAAAAATAGTGGGGGAAAAAAAAAAAAACATGATAGAATAAGGTGAAAAAAATATGGACTAATGATCCCAAGATGTGTGGGAAGTCTGGGAACAATATGAAAGTGCTTTGCTCAAAATATAAGGCACTTGAATTGAATCATGCACGACAAGGTCTGCATTGTAGAATGCTTTTAAATATGTTAAAAGTTTGACCAATCGATTTCAAATCTAAACCGCAAGCGAGTTGTTTTACTCCTTTAGTTTACAGAATGTATACGTGTTATGCTGGTATTGTCATTTCAACAGTGAACATCATATAAGATTTTGCACTTGTTTTGTATGCAAACACATGTTGATTGCGATCGAATCACAAGCAATAATGGTAAAACAAAGTCTGAACAGATTGCTAGCAAGGTGCGAATAATTTGCGAGCACTACTCCCCATCAGGACGTGCATAACCGGCGGTAAATGTACACGTTTCAAGTTTACCCTCCAGCTGAATATCATCTGTTTATTAACTGTGGAAATTGATGCCATGTTTACAAATTATGTCGCCCAGAGGTTACATGTATAAAAAATATTGCAAAAGCTAATGGGCAGATCCTTGAGGTATTCCATACCTTCTGTTAGGATGATGGGACAATCCATTTTTTGCAAATACAAATTCTCTCATTCTGAGAGATGGCCAAGCGAACACCGGTCCTCTTCAGCCAATAAGATTTTCAAGTAGGTCTAATGGCATATTACGATTGACTGTGGCAAAAGTTTCGCTTAAATCTAGAAGCTCGAGTAAAAAAAGAGGAAGTATGCAGATCATTAATAGTTTTAGGAGAGCATTTCTGGGCTGTGATTGGGTCTAAACCCAGACTAATGCTTCCAAAATGCTATTGGAATGTAAATAGGTGCAGCACTTCTTTGCTACCACCTTTCGTAGGATCTTCAAAAGGACTGGGAGATTTTAGATGAGCCTGTAATTGGATAGATTGCTTGAATCTAAATTTTGCCTCTCGAGGATAGGCCTAATAACTGCTACTTTGAAGGATGAAGATTCATATCCAAACTCAAGGGAGGCATTGATGATCAGTAATTCTGTCAGTGTTGGGTCCAACTGGCTGGTTACATTGTGGATGAGTTATTTAAGGAAGAAAATTCACTGAATTCAACGAGTGGGAAAGAATCGAGGCATGCAGCCGGTTTAGAGGCGATACCCACCTTTTCAGTGCCTCGGCAAGCCAGCCTGAGTTTGAAGTACAGGGAACATTTTACATTGTTTCACTTACTCTTAGGATTTTTCTATCAGAGAAAAGCATGAAATCTCGACTGCTGTGAATTGTGGCAATGCTGGATTCCGATATTGCTGTTTGACTAGTTAGCCTTGCAACAGTTTGGGAACTGTTTTTGTTGATGGCCTTTTCCCCGAATGACTAATTTCTGGCATCCATGACACATTGGAACATAGTTCAAACAAAGTTAAAAGTTTTTTTGCCTTGTCTGAATAACGTGTATTATATGCAGTTCTATTTACCACATTTTATGCTTTTTTAAAAATTAAATCAGCTTTATATTTGACTTGATGGATGGACTTTAACCACTTGTTTCCCGTATATTTAAATTACCGCAACTCACGTCTGCCAGATCTCTTATCAGTTAGCTTATCGAACTTGCCCGGAAACGTGTGTACTTGTGTTACTGCCAACCTGCTCAAGTCCCAGAGCCGCGTCTTATCACATTGCTCGCTTTGCATCTAAACATGCAGAACTGTTATCATGAATGCTTTTTGCTTTGCATCTATACAGACAATGGTTTGAGTTCATGTGACATTATGATTGGTCTTGGGTGATGTAAGAAGTAACGTGCATACATTCCATTACTTTCAGTTTGTAAATTTTGTTTCGTTCATTTTCACTGTGATCACATGGTGACGGCCAAACTAACTCATGCTGGTCCTGATGTGGCAGGACAAAAACCTTGTAAAGATGCTGTCAACCCGCCGGCCACATGTGCGAAACAGTGAAGAGGTGTATTCAGAGTGAGCAAACGGTGAAACCATGTTGTAATGTTGATAACAACTACGGTACGAGCGATGTTGATCGTAGTGATCACTGGCTAGTTCGCACCCGCCGACTGCGAAAAAGTCGAAACTGTGCGAATCTTGTGTACTTAGTGCCAAGAACGGTGTAAGGAAAGAGTCCGCTACATGGGCGTGAGTTATGAGATTCTATCATGCGTCGAACCGTGCTTTACAAACTTACCATACTCTCAAGAATTTTTTATTTCAGATTTTTTTTTTTTTTTCCATGTCGCAGTCATTCTGTCACCTCGCAGTCTGTTTCTTTGTAAGTAAAAGATATGTATAGCGTAACTGATTGCATCTTTATCGTATATCGCATGAACTCAAGTCAGTGTTTGGATGGTACGATGCTAAACAGCACAGTTCTTATCACCCATTATGCCAATGACCATCAGTGAAAATAATTCAGGCCAGCGCGCACGGTAGCACTCACTGCTGCCCTGTTAAACATGACTTTCATGAGATATCGTTCATAGACTGATCGGGACTCAAGCCTGGCGATTGTTCTCGAGTAAACACTGCTCCGAGCGCCGAGTGGTTAATAGGTAGCCATGCATCATATTGTCATCCTTGTGCTGTCTTGTTTGTTTAATATATGATGTGATTCTTGGTGGTTGTTTTTTCACAGCATGGGTTACAAGGTTATGATGGTGCCTAATTCTGTTTCTTTCTACATTATATTTCAGTTTGTGGACAAAGTTGGAGAGAGCAACAGCATGGTATAACAGTGACAAATTTGTATTTTTATTTTTTATTTTGTTTGTCTGACTTAACAAAAAATATTTTTCCAAAATCTCGTCAGAGATTCCCCAATGTTGAAGTCACATCATCGGAAGCTTTAGTCCTTATTTAAAGGATTTTTTACATTTATTATAGTGTGGCTTTGAAGTCACTTTCGTGGTGTGGAACAATTCCCACGTCCTGTTACCGTGGGACAGTTACTAAGAGACTTACCCAAAGGTCAAGGTGTGTGTCCTCTGAAGATCCCTGTGTGGCTCTCTGCCCTGCCGTCCCCATCAGTGGAAGATGTGGTGCTGCATGAATGTGACAAACCACCGGTTCTTCGCCAGATATCAGGATTTCTATGGAATGTACCAAGGACAACAATGGCTTCTGCGCTATAGTGGGACATATCAAGGTTCTGCTACATTTGCTATTCCCTTCTTCTGTTTAGTGCCTCTGCCTCCCCCATTTTCCTAAGGAGACTATAGTAATTGTGGAATAGATCCCAGACTACACTTCAGTATGGATGTAGTTTTCAACCAGCCTGTTTTTTTTTTTTTGGCCAAGTGCCCAATATGAGAACTGGGATGAACTTCCACATTGGAGTCGAATAATGCACAAGCATCTCTCACAATAACTACAAATGTCCGTATTACAGTTTCTGATTTTTAACATGAATCCACCTTTTTATCTGTTCAAAGTATTTAAGAATACAGGGGAGAATCCTTAATGAAAAACATCATTTGTTTTGTGGATCTTTTGTAAATACATATTTGAAATAAAAAAAGTGAAAAGTGTGTTTAAGACTCCTCGTGAAAAGGCTGGCCAGCAAGGAATGGAAAGGTGCTCATTTTCTGTGCTAGTTTCGACAAGTTTGGCTGGAGAATTAAGATTTTTAGACATGGCACCAGCCAAAATGTTTCAAGATTAGTTTAATTCCGTCACACAACTAAATTGATCTGCCCAAAACTCTGCCTTGGTCTACTCAAATGTTTTTCTTTTCAACAAAAGAACCCCTGGACAGGGGTGGCACAACAAGAAGGTAGGTCCTACAGCAAGAGTGTCTTCGGTTTAAGTCCGGCCTGGGGCCTTTTGTATGGATATTCATGTTCCTGCTGTGGGTAATCTAATTTCTTCCCACAGTGCAAAGAATGTACATGAAGGGCCAATAGGAGACTCCTCTGCCCATTGGTACAAATGTATCATACATTGATGGGTGATCCTTGAGATTGATTCGTTAATAGTTGTGGGCTTCCTGCCGCACGGCTATTGTATGCAGGGATAGGCTCCTGGCCCCCTGTATACCTGCCTAGTGGGTAACATAATGGATGGATGCACACCGAGAAAGAATTTTGCTGATTCTGATTTGGGGCCTTTGGTTATATTGAACCTCTCCAGTTTCTTCAGTCTTGCTTGGTGTCACAAACTTTTGAAATTTATCAAAATGTATTAAAATTTTTTAGTGACTTGGGCCAACATGATGACTTTTTAAATTGCCTAAAGGCACTTTCCAGAGGTACCAGCAATAATACTTTGACTGTCTGTCTGTCATAAATGCGCATAGCGGTGTAAGTTAAGACAGTATACATTATAATCATCAAATCTTGGACCTTGATGTCTGAAAACTGCTGGTTTTCCACCCTCCCTTTACCTGAGTCAGATGTGAAGACAGTCTGGCCAATCAGACTTTGAGCACTGCTCAGCCTTTGATTGATATTTTTTTTTTTTTTTTGGGCACAATTAATTTGGTTTGGAATGGGCATATATACCAGGCTCTATTATCAAACTATTTTACTGGGCAACTACCAAGAAATTTGAAAACTAAATATTATTACTGGTAGAATGACAAACTTCTATTGTATGAAAAGTTGTTATTATTTTTTTTTTTCACTTTGGCAGATGCATTAATGGCCCCAGTGAGATTTATTTATTTGTTCCAGTAAAATTTCTGTATTTGCCACATGAGTTCTAGTCACTTGCTTTTAAAATGTGGACCATGAATCCACACCCAATCCTGTTTTTTTTCTTCCAGGTAAATAAGGTAGGTAGGCACTCCCAAAATAGGCTTTTTTTTTAATGTTTTTGACATTTTCGTAAAATAACCTTCAGTAAGTTCATAGTCCTATCAAGTACTCGCACTATCCAAAATATGGACAGCTGTTGCTTTTTGTCAATTTCTCAAAGTTGATTTTGACCTGCCCAGCATTGCTTCAAACACCATTTCTCCTCTCTCTCATGCTATCATTGTGAAACTTGGAATTTACAGCGCCCTCCATAATTATTGGCACCCCTTGTTAAGATGTGTTCTTTAGCTTCTAATGAATTCAGTTTTTTTCTAAATAATACAGGACCACAATGAAAAAAGAGGAAAATCCAATCTTTAATTCAACTGCATTTATTCAGTGGGAAAAACACCCCACATTAAGAAATAACTCTGTTAAATCAAATCATGTGGGCCACAATTACTAGCACCCCTGATGTTAATACTTTGTACAACCCCCTTTTGCCAACAAAACAGCACCTAATCTTCTCCTATAATGTTTCACAAGATGGGAGAATACAGAAAGAGGGATCTTCGACCATTCCTCTTTGCACAGTCTCTCTAAATCATCCAGCGACCTGGGTCCTCTCCTCTGCACTCTCCTCCACTCCACAGATTTTCAATGGGGTTGAGGTCTGGGGACTGAGATGGCCATGGGAGGAGCTTGATTCTGTGTGTGGGAACCATTTCTGTGTAGATTTGGTCACATGCTTAGGGTCATTATCTTGCTGAAAGACCCAGTGACGACCCATTTTCAGCTTTCGGGCAAAGGCCACCATATTTTGATTTAAAATGTCCTGGTATTTCAAAGCGTTCATGATGCCATGCGCCCTAACAAGGCTCCAAGGGCCTCTGGAAGAGAAACAGGCCCACAGCATCACTGGTCCTCCCCCGTACTTCACAATGGGCATGAGGTGCTTTTCTGCATACTCATCTTTTGTGTTCCGCCAGACCCACTTAGTGTTTGTTGCCAAAAAGCTCTATCTTGGTCTCATCTGACCAAAGCACACGGTCCTAGCTGAAGTCCCAGTACCGCTTAGCAAACTCCAGACGTTTGCGTTTATGATTGTGAGTGAGAAAAGGATTTTTCCGTGCATGCCTCCCAAACAGCTTGTTGGCATGTAGTTTGCGCCTGATGGTTGTTTTGCGGACTTTGTGACCCCAAGATGCTACCATTTGTTGCAATTCTTTAACAGTGAGCTTTGGAGAACTTTTTATTTCTCTTACCATCCTCACTGTGCGAGGTGGCAAAATAACCTTGCGTCCTTGTCCAGACTTGTTTACCACTGTTCCAGTTGTTTTAAACTTCTTAATGATTCCTCTGACAGTAGATATGGGCAGGTGCAGGCAAGTGGCTATTTTCTTGTAGCCATTGCCTGACTTGTGAAGGTTGACACACATCTGCCTTACTTGAATGGTGTGTTCCTTTGTCTTTCCCATGTTGAAGAGTGGATAATAAAAATGGACTCTGTGTCACGTGATATTTATACCCCAGGGAAACAGGAAGTGATGAATTACTAATTAAATGTTCCTTGATACTCTGATCAACTTTGTAAACTACAGTAGAGATGACAGAAATACTTCAATTACATTTATTTCCCAGGAATTGTCAGTGGTGCCAATTATTGTGGAACAGGGGATTTTATGAAAAATAATTATTTCTTAGTCCGGGATTTTTTTCCCCCCTTAAAATTCACTTGAGTTGAAGGATACATTTTTCCACAATTTTCAGTTTGAGAGTATGCTTCTGCAATAAAAATAGAATTTATTTTAAGGCTTTTAACTCATCTTAACCAGGGGTGCCAATAATTATGGATGGTACACCAGATGCATGTCTATGGACTGATCTGGCATTTTGAAGAAATCATTTGTGTAACTCTAGATTTTGTGGTAATTGGGTATCCAATAAAGTAATAAAAAAAATAAAATGCCCATATTTTTTCACAGAAATGTTATTTCTGAAAACCCTCTGATCAGAACATGCACTATATAGTCATAAATGATCTGTGAAAATTTGAGATTAAAGTAGCAAGTTTTAGAAATATCCTGCCTGAGGTACTTGATCAAGTTCTACATTGTGGTAGCCATCTTGGGACCAAATTAGCATAATTTATGTAAATAAGCGATCACTTTAATTCTGCATTTCGTAGTTGTTCATATAATGTTGATACTACATTGTTATGAATGAAAGAGAAATAAATGTATTTGGGAGTGTCTACTTACCTTAACTGAACAGTTAGTACTTCTGATTGGCCATACTGTCTGTAGGACAGACTCCTTGGTTAAGGGAGGATGATAAACCTGCTACTGGGAGTTGGGGTGCCCAAGGCATTAATCCATGAGGACAGCAAAGACAAGCTCATCTGGTCTCAACCAACAAAGGAGCAACTGCAGCACAAGTTGCAGAGAATTTTAATGATGCTTAAGCAAGGAATACGTCACCAACACAGTGCTTCACACCCTGCTGTCTATAGCACTTTGTAGCAGCAAAACAGTTGGAGTGCCCACACTAACCTGAGTGCACTGGCCCACAGTAGGCACATGAGCATCAGAATTGAATCTTGGAGCAATGGAAGAGGTAGCCTGGTCCACTGAATCCTGTTTTATGTCACATTATGTGCATAGGCCAGGCACATGTGCACTGTTGTGTGAAAGACTCAGGATTTCAGCTTGATCCAACTTCATCATTGGGTGGCTCAGAAATCTACATTTAAACGGTTGCTAGCAGTGAAAGATAAGTGCATTTGTTATTGTTTTTTAATATACTATTTTATATATCCTAAATCCTGTAAGTGCTGTTAAGATATGGGGGCAAGGACCATTGTGTGCCCAGTTTATACTACATAGTCAACATTGGTTTTGACCATTAATCTATCCAATGAACTGAAATTAAAAAGTGGGCAACCTGTACATACCACTCTTTAACCAAATTGACCTTTTTTATTTGCGTATGTACTGCATTCTTCCATGATTCATTGAACTACTGAAACGCACCCTTTAAAGAAATCTTATTAAACGGATGTTGTCGTCCCTAATTAGCGATGGCCTTTCAAACAAGCTGGAGGGCTTCTTCACGGCGGGAGTCTCACACCTTGAGCTTACAGGAAGTGTCACCCTGCCGAGTCTGCCCAATCAAACACTCAGGCATTCATTGACAGGCTGTCAGCGATCTCTTCATTCATAAAAATGGCCGTTCATTAAAAAATGCTGTGCTCCACTGCACATGGTGTAAACATATTAATAATATCCACTGCAATATTTTCCATGGCGGGTCAGCAAGAAATAAAAAAACACTACAAAAAACGTCAGCGAACATTACTCACCGACCGCTAGGCAATGGCCCCAAGTCAACGACCGTCCTAACATGTGCGCAAAGCAAACTCCAATGTAATTTCTCTGGCGATTTTCTTTGCCTACAATTCTTTGCCTACAACCTAAGTACATCAATGAGCAGAAACAATAAATTAAGAAAAGAGTGAGAGGTCAGGGTCATCAGAGAGGGAGACATTTCTAAACCATCCAATTACTTTGAGCCAGAAGCTGGCATTCAAATGACTCGGGTTCTCAATCCCATTCTGACCGATTGACATCGACAGCTCTCGCAGGAAAGTAACGTAAGTCTTGTTCACAGGTTCTGACAGGAGTTCCCTCAAGACACCCCCACCTTTCGATTGTTTATAAAGAGCGAGAGAGAGTGCGTCATAGCTACATTCCATTGCTGTTACTTTAATCGTTGACGGACTCCTGGAGAAGATATCCTTAAGAATGAAAGTAAGACTCTTTTAACGTTACTTCAGTAGGCCTATTGAAATAGTTTCTTAATATTTAATCCAGAATAATATTAATAATAATAGTCACCATCATCATGAGAAATGATAATTTACATTCACGTGCAGTTACTTGCGAACTGAAATAACGAGGCTGTTGTGTCTGTCACTGTACATCTTTCCGGAATTCAAGCCCAAGTGCTGGTTGATTTTTCGGAATTATTAAGGGAGAACAAAAATTTATGCCGAAATAAAGTCTCCGTTCCGGATTTGAATAAAGATAAGAATTCTTTCTAATTGTGTATCATTCTATCCAGTATGCGTTTTTGCGCCCGGAAGTTCGGAAAGCCCTTTCTCTTTTTGGATATTTTATAAAGTATGGGTCGGGAAATTTTCATATGGACACAGAATCGTGTTAAAGAAAGCTCGTTTCTTTTGCTTCAGGGTTTGGGGACTTCTACGACTTATGCCCTTGCTCTACTATTCTTAGCGACGTTCATTTCTCAGTCATGGAGCGCACCAAAGGTAGCGATTACATTATATTGAATGTTTTTTTTTTTTTGCTGTGAACTGGTGACTCGGTGGTCTTACTTTAGTAAAACTATTTGTGCTTCTAAATTAAGGATACCTATCAGCGGAGAAACTGGACTCCCCAGGCGATGCTGTACTTGAAGGGTGCGCGTAAGTATCTGTTCCGTCATCCTTGCCAGTGTGTTCTGAGGGTGGACTATTCGGATGGCAACTGAAATAAACTTCATCTATATTTTCTATACACTAACTTTGCGCCAGTCCGAAAATTCTCCAAAATAAATATTATAAAGGGATTACTTGGACCCAACGAATTAATAAATGGTTCACTGATATCGATGGTATTATACTGGATCCGTGTGAATTCTTTTTGTATTTTTACAATGGCATGGTTTAACGTCTCTCACTGTTCTAATGTCCAGTGTCTGAATCATGCTGCTATTAAAAATTATATAGCATACGCAGCCTGCATGGAAAGGGCGATTCAGTGAATGTCATTCTTACCAATAGCCTATGTCTTTATGAAATTAGTTTTTGCCGTCGAATTGTATTAAAGACTTTTACTTTCCAAAAGAAGCAATTCCAAGACTCAATGACTTTTTTAAAATTGTTTTTATGATTGTATTTTTTCTCGTGTAAATGAAAAGTTTAGTTGAAACAGCAGTTCATACAATCGGTGGCTGAGTAGAACACTTCCAATATTAATATTCCTGCTTATCCGCCAATACGGTACATTCTCGACTTCTCTTTGTTAAATCCGTAAATAAATAAACTTTTGACACAGAGGCTACGCCTGAAAGTTCATCAAGGATTGAAAAAAAGTATTTAAGTTTTTAACAAGCAGTAGCCTAATCTTTCCATCATTTTGGGAAGCACAAAGACCATTACACCGCTTACGAACTCCAACAATTTTTATATGAACCCACTATCTGCAGGTTTAATTTCTTCAGCAAAATTTTTCATATTGTATTGTTTGAAAAAAAGGCTAATTTGAATCATTCTGAACTTGATATTATTTTAGAGGGACGTCGTTTTGTCTCGGAAGACAGAAAAGAGGGCAACGTGTATGACACCATACATTTAGGTAAGGGTGCCCTCCCTGCTTGCATATAACCTCTTACTGATTTTTCATGGGTTGCGCTCTTGCAGATGAGGTAAAACAAGTATATTTAAAATGTGGGAAAGACCTTATTAACTGTGAATGTGTCTTATCAGCACTTTGAGTATTCAGCGAATCCTGTTTTGGGATTGGCCTCTAAGGTGTTTCTTGTGACATTTTGTCCTGCTCTTTCAGAAACACGTAGCCAGAATTCCGAACAGCGCAGAGTGTCCCAGGCAGCATCAGTGCTCCTCGACTTTCTCCAGCAGGCCAGAGAAGGTGGGGCGTCTAGTATACTGAAAGACAAAAAGACAAAAAAAAAAAAAAAAAAAAGATCCGCGAACCAAAAAGCGGTCCCTTAGAAAAGTTTTAATAGCGGTAACGTTTCGAGCCCATATAGCTCTTCTTCAGACTCATACGTCATACGCGTCTAGTCCTGCCTATTCCCATTGCACTCCACCATACGTCACAAAAACTGCGTGAATTGTTTATCTATCCTAGTATTAAGTAACTTACGGTATCCTTCGTGGTTGTCCAATAGCCGCAATATCATTATGTGACCACTCTACGTATTTAGCTTCCAAAACGCGGCTCTTGCTCTATTTATTATATGGTCTCACATTTTCAAGTATGATTATTAGACAATTACACTCCAAATTTTATATATTTATAACAAGTGCGTTAACTTCACTCAAGGAAAGGTCTCTTAGAGGGTAAATTCCCCTAACCAAATTTCCAAGTTCACATTATGCTTAGCTTGACACTACTAAATACTGTTTGTGGAATTTAAATTCATTGCCATGTGAATCATCTCGTCCGAGTGAAATGCAACCTAACTCACTTCATTGTCCACCCTTCATTTTAAATTGACCAATTTAGTTTCAGGTGCAAAGATGGAATGATCAGAACAAGTTACTAACTGCACACAAAATGTAAATGTTGCTAAGTGAAATGGCATCATTGTTCATTCATTGGTTTCCCCAGACAGAGCACAAACAATCAAAGAATTGCTAAGTGTAGTAAATCTCATCACATTTATTTATTTTTTTCTTATTACAGCTGACGAGAATCAAGAACAAGTCTATTTGCAAGATCTGCCTACGTGGAAAAGGGAATACTTCAAATAATGGATCAACTGACTGAGCGTTACAACTTTCAAATGATGTAATTTATTTTTACTTCATTCAGAAATGTAAAATGACTCAATTTAGTGGTGTAGCAGTGGATGTTTTGAATGTACTATTAAAACACATGCATTCAATGCCACACATTCTGTTGTAAAATAAATGTTAATCAGAATGATTCAGTTAGGATTCCTTCAATATGGTGGTTATAATAAGGAGTACATATTTCAAATGTGAATAACACCAATATCAAACCCTGAATTATTTGGCTAATTTCATATGATAAAGTACTATTAACCAACAGCAATGGGGCACCATGAGAACAGTGACCACCTCAGGATTTCAGGGGTTCATGTTCAATTTAATTATTGAATCAATGCGATCATTCATTCGATGTTTTTGATGCAGCCATGGGCAGTAGATAGCGTGCATTCCTGCATTTAAAAATGTCACTAAAGGCAGAAAATTGACTAGTGTCAAAAATACCATTCATTCTGGCTCACCATGAATGAATTTCTACACTCTTGACCTGGAGTAATTCAAATAGTGATGCGAGTTGCAGCATATTTTTACGGAATCCATTGAACCAGTCTCGCAAAAAAGAGATTAGCCTGACAGTGTACAGTGATGATATTTTTTCCAAAAACTATTTTCTCTGCATAGTGTTTCAACTATAGAAAAGTAACGCTAAAAATTTTCAGTTTTCTGACCCTTTACGTTTAAATGAGTTAGCATCCAATGCCATATGTGTAAGAAGATGGCTGAAGACTGAATAAAATCTCTATTGTTTTGTTTCTTCTTTGACTGCTGATTTGACATTTCAAAACAGACTGTTTAAGTCATGGTAAACCTCAGGATGTGAATAACCAGAATAAGGATCCCAAAGTAATAATGAGACAACAGAAGCACCTTATTACAAGTTTATCCGCGGTGCAAAACAGTTGTGCCCACGGAAAGGTCAACAGCACCCTCAGACAAAGAAACACAGGCAATTTATATCTTGCTAAATAATCACAAATCAAACCCAGTTAGACAGTCTACTCCCACCTACGCCATCCCAAGGAGATGGCTTTCTTTTCACAGTATTCAGTATTCACAGGTAAGACTAGTCTAAACACTCCCCCAACCCCTCACCCGAACTTAGCAAAACAACGGTGACTTTCTTTAGGTGCCATACTGATTTACATGTCAATCCTAGGGAACGCCAGTAGACGGCCATCAACATATTGGCTGAAACTAATCACTAATGAGCTTCACAAAAGTCCATCCACATGTATTCAGAAAAACAGTCCCATGGAATCATAAAAGAGAGGTTGAGAAAACACTTTGAAAACCCTGAAATCTTACAGACCTACCTGGCTCATGTTAGTGTCTTTAGCAACATGGTTGGTGCTCAGTTAGTACTAAGATAATTCTACTGCGCTGGTCTGTTTCAGAAGAAAAGTTGAAGGATGTGGGTTTAATGGCAGGCAAAGTTTTATTGTGCTCTTGGGATCTCGAGTAAATTTATGCTCTGAGTTACATCTAAGTACATTACTGCATCCAAGCATGAATATATGTATCCAAATTTATAGTGAGGGCTATCGATCTTAAGGCAAAGTTCCATTCTAAGCATGCAGGACCATTTCTTCTGCAAAAAAAAAAAAAAAACAGTATAAATTAAGTCCATTACAGACAATTTACCATAGTATTCAACACTCCAATGGTCAATGGCAGGAAAGTTTAAGAACAGGGATCCTCAAATATGGACCTTGAAACCAAATCTTTCCTCCTGAGCGATTAAATAAAGAACTCACAATTCTGTTTGGCCACATTGACTTCAAACCTCACTCCACGAAAAAAGGAAGGTGGAGAACAAGCAGTTCTTTGACCTGGAGGACAGTGATTTGAGGAACAGGGCGTAAGAATAAGGAGAAGGGGCCAAATAAACAAAAAAAGAATAGTATCATGAGGAGACAGACTGTGGGTGGGGCCAGGGAATGACTGTGTGAGAGGGCGGGGCAGTGGGCAGTGGCCAGTCGAGAGGTGTAGGATAGAGGAAAAGGGCAGTGAGTGCAGCCAGGGGATGGCAGGTTGAGAGAGGGAAGGCTGCAGTTAGGGTTGGAGAGACAGGAATAATGTCATGAAGGTTATGGGATGGGCTAGGGAGGAAGGCACACAGGGGGAATGACAGGGAAGAGGGGAATTTTAGTGAGTCAGTTGCTACTCTCAGGCTGCCTCTTCTTGTGGTGAAATGCTGCACCCAAGTTGAACGGTGTCTTGATGTTTTGCCGGTCATACTCAGCCTCCTCATCATGGTTGTAAGGCTCCTCATCTTCCTCATCATCCTCATCGCTGTGATGAGGAGTGGAGAGCAGAGAGGCAGATGGAGATGGAGGCACTGAAGGAGGACGAGGGAAGCGGAAACCTTGCGTCTGTTGACAGATAAAAAGATTTATAGTCAGAACATGCATAGAGCTGCCTGAGCAAAACGCACAATGTAGAAGACAGACACCTGAGACATGGATTGGGCTTATTTTTGGAGAGATTCTGTTTAGCAAGGAAAATCTTTATGCTAAACTGAGTTTAGTTTAGTAGGCTTTGTCTGGGTCTATGAAACTGGACCTCAGAAAGATAGTTTGAGATTCTGATTCTGAACTGTGAACTACTGATTGGGACCTGCTGTAGGTCATGAAATCTTGCTTCTTATGAGCTTTGTACGACACAGCTGCAAACCATACATGTAATTATCGTAATGTGTAGGGTAGCATTATATACAAGCCAGATATGTTTCTTAAAATAAACTAATGTTAACAACCTAAATCTGAATTTTTTATGCTTACAAACTGTACCTCACAGTCTGGTAAGCTCATTAATGACAGTAAGCTAACAATAGCTCAGCTTCAACATTTTGATTTGATTTCCATCATATTGTCAGGACCTGGACTCAAGATTAGACAGAGAATGGAAAAAAAGACCAAACCAAAATTTTTTCAAGCAAAATCAGTGGTCAGACAGGCGGGGGTCAAAAGCAGGTGGGCAGAATAAAGTACAAGATTGTAATCCAAACTCAAAGTCAGAACTACTGGCAGAAGGTCTTCATCAGGCAAACTTAAACAAATCAGAACCCTGAACAAAAGGAAAAAATTGTAAGAAACTGGACCGAAAGGCTTAAATGACACTAGAACGGATTCAATACATAAACTCAATGTATAGTTCAGTATACTAACATATTTTCAGTTGAAATGAGAAACTACAAAGGACAAAGGTCAGAGAAGTATTCTCCCCGCTATGCATCCATTTTTACATGGCCAGACCAACCAATCAGGCATAAATAAACTTTTATAATGTTGATGTGGCATGTTTGTGATTGGGTAGATCGGCAAGGGCAGAATAAAATACTTTTCAGCCATTTTTGAATTTGGGAATAACTATGTCGTAAATATGTGATGATGGGCCTGGGTGCAAGAATTATTAAATTCCCCCCCACAACCCCCCTGGCCCAGTCCACTCATTCAGAAAACACAAACCTGATGATGCGCATACTGATGCACTCACTAACAGCAGAATATAAAGGCATCACAGCAGTTTGTGTATCAGGTTGGTTAGCTGGCTTCCGCTGGGAAGGTTCAGCACTCTTCCAAGTTTTCCCCATTTGTAAATGTTGGCTCTCACCATGATTCAAATCCCAAAGCCTTAAAAATGGCTTAGGAACAGCTTCCAGACTGTAAGATGTCACTTTTTCTCATCTGCTCTTGGATTTCTTTAAATATCTGCATCTTATGCCGCTTTTTGCCAGTGTCATGTTGCCAGACAGATTCTATTAAAGTGATGTTTAGATTCATCAAGGCTTGCAATGTCACAAATTCAGTACAGGAACCAGGCACAGATCACAGGTAATGCCAAATTTGGCCTTCATTAAATGAAGAATAACTCAAAGGCTTAAACTAAAGACGGTGTGACAAATCAAAAACATGAAGGGTCAAGGCAAGGCGCAGTCCAGTAGCTTCCAGCATCGTTCCTGGGGACCCACTGTGTATGCTGGTTTTTCTTTAAACCACAATTGTAATCACAGGATTTTAACAAGCTGTTACTGTCTTAATTAGGTGTTTTTCATGTTTGGAGTTTTTAATTACTCACTTTAGCCAAACATAGAAACATCCATACATGCTATGAAGAATAAAATTACCAAGAAGATAAGGTGTTTATTTCCAAACTGCAAGAAATTTCAAGGAATATAACATTTCAAACAGATCAAATTAAACACTGAAGAAATCAGGAAACATGAAATTATGCTGCCGTAAACAACTGTTTCAAGTTCTATCAAAAAACTTCAGGAGAACTTAATTAGATTAACATAGCACAAAACTGGTTTGGCTTTTTGCCATTTTCATGGCGAATAAATTTGTCATAATGAGCCAATTAGTTTTCACCAATTAAGGGCCAACTACATCTTTATTTTGATTGGTTACATTGTTTTCCCTCGTTTTATGTTGTTATTTTCAACAGATCGCAATGTGAGTATGGTATTTTTCATTCTTTACGGCAAACACAGATATTTCTGTTAACTTGTGAGTTAAGAGGGCAAATAACTGCTCTAAACATTAAATACACTTATGACAAATTAACTGCTTGTTAAAATCCTGTGATTACTATTGTGGTTGGAGCAAAAACCAGCATACACAGTGGGTCCCCAGGAACGACGTTGAAGACCCCTGGTGTAGTCAAAGGGACTGGTCGGAGGTGAGTAAGATGGATGTCTTGCTGCATGTACCAGGGCATAAAGGATTGACATACATGGGAGAAGTCACCGACCAGAACTGCAGTCTCTGGGAAATTTCCCTGATAGACAGTTATTTAGTTAGTTTTCTTGGATAATACACAGAAGAGGGTGATAGCAATGACAAAGGGAGAAAACAATCCAGCAAAGGGAAGACCAAGAACAGGCACTTAAATATGCAAGATGAAAATTGACTTAAGGCTAAGTCCCGCCCTCAAATGCGATCAGCCAATCACAGTGCGTATACTCTCCCCATATACTCGGACATTCTGAGCCTGAACTGAGCAGGGAAGGGGGCAGGAGTAGCAAGAACAGGACAGGGATGGACAAGAGAAGACAAAGCTGGTCAGATGGAACAAGACAAGCTTGGGCAGAGGAGGTCGAAGGAGTGTTTCTACAACCCAAATTCCGAAATAGTTTGGACGAAGTGTAAATTGTGAATAAAATCAAAATGCAATGACTTTCAGATCACATGAGCCAATATGCTATTTACAGTAGAACATAGATAACATCTCAAATGTTGAAACTGAGACATTTTACATTTTTATCCACAAAATGAGCTTATTCCAAATTTTCTGGCTGCAACAGGTCTCAAAAAAGTTGGGACACAAGCAAAAAAAGGGCTGAAAAAGCAATCAATTTTGTATATAAGAGAATCAGCTGAACGAACATTTCGCAAGTAATTCGGTTAACTGGCATCAGGTGTGTATCATGATAGGCAATAAAAGGGATGTCTTAGAGAGGCTGAGTCTCTCAGAAGTGAAGATGGCCAGAGGCTCTCCGACCTCTGAGGGCTTGCATAAAAAAATTGCGGAATACTTTAAAAACAATGTTCCTCAACGTGAAATTGCAAAGGCTTTGAAGGTCTCATCATCAACAGTGCATAACATCATCAAAAGATTCAGAGAAACTGGAAAAATCTCTGTGCGTAAGGGACAAGGCCTAAGACCTTCACTGGATGCCCGTGATCTTCGAGCCCTCAGACGCCACTGCATCTCTCATCGGCATGATTCTGTTACTGACATTACTAAATGGACCCAGGAATATTTCAAGAAACCACTGTCTATAAACACAGTCCGCCGTGCCATCCAATGATGCTACCTAAAACTCTATCATGCAAAAAGGAAGCCATATGTTGAGCAGGATCCAGAAGCCCCGCCGTGTTCTGTGGGCCAAGGCTCATTTAAAACTGTAGCAAAGTGGCAAAGTGTCCTGTGGTAAGACGAGTCCAAATTTGCCATTCTTGTTGGAAATCATGGGCATTGTGTCCTCCTGGCTAAAAAGGAGAAAGCCCACCCCTCCTGTTATCGGCGTTCAGTTAAAAAGCCAGCATCTCTGATGGTATGGGGATGCATTAGTGCATATGGTGTGGGACACCTGCATGTTTTAAAAAGCAACATGAATGCTGAAAGGTATATAAAGGTTTTAGTGCAACATATGCTCCCCTCCAGATGACAACTATTCCAGGGAAGGTCTTGTGTATTTCAGCAGGACAATGCAAAACCACATACTGCCGCTATTACAACAGCATAGTAGAAGAGTCCGTGTGTTTAACTGGCCTGCCTGCAGTCTGATCTTTCACCGACTGAGAATATTTGGCGCATAATTAAACGAAAAGTCCATCAAAGAAGACCCAAAACTCTCCAGCAGTTGGAAGCCTGTATTAAAGAGGCAGAAAGCGAAATAGTTTCATCGCTAGGTTTGTTGTTGTGCACATAGATTGTATAAAAAGATGGACGCAGCACTCTGGTCTGAAAAAAGAAGCCCATATGGAAGTACCGTAAAATGGCATTCTATTTAATGGCCAGCAGATGGCGACGTCGGTGGTTGCAGAAAGAAGTTCAATGCTATAGAAGTCTGAGAAAATGACCCTACTTTCCCACCTGATTTTTTCATGTAAAAAATAATTTTTTACATTATCTTATTGTAGCTATAGCAAGTTTCAAGTCTCCTTAGATATATCATGATGTTGATTTTTGTACATTATGGTCCCAAGTAGACTAGAATAAAGGATAATATAATATGCTTTAGAGGCGTGGCTATCCTCTGGTCCTCATCTGATACGGTCAGATCCACCTCTCACGTCCCTCCCCGGATCTTGATTCTCTCTCTCGTCCAATAGAAATTACATCCGGTATCAAAATGCCAACATGGCACAATTCAAATTGCCAAAATCGAGGCTTTCTTTAGGGTATGCTGAAACCAATGGGTGATGTCAGGGTTGCTTCGTCCATCTTTTTATACAGTCTTTGGTTGTGCACTGCCTGTATACCAAAACATATTGTGTCATGAGCCACACCTCCCTCTACCTATGGTATTCAGCAGAATGACGGGCCAGTTTAAGTCCCCTTTAAGCCCCTTTAGCTCTTGCAGTGCTCTCCATCTTCGAAATGCAAGGCTAATATTAATCCCGGTTCTGTCCCTTTCTTTATCCAACAACTTCTTCGCCAACGACAGTTGTCTCTTAAGAAGTAATTTTGGATCCTGCTTGTCTTTAGGTGAACGTCTCGTTCCGCTATCCGCCATTTCGCTTTTTAAAAAATACGCGCTGCCACTACTCACTGGCTGTATGAATTCATTCTCGGAAAGGAGGAGGAGGTGATTCTGTTCACTGGCTGTACGAATGCATTCTCGGAATGGAGGAGGCGGCAATTCCCGTGAACGTACATGAACACGCAGCTGGACCGGGCTTGTAAACAAGGGGCTGGAGATCAACACAGAGAGCGGGTATGCGACGTCCTGCTGTACTCCAGATGAAATTAAACCTCTCATTTTTCATAGCAATTTTTAATTCCTTCAATCTAGAAATTATGCATTTTTGCCTATTGCCCCTTTAAACAAAAGTGGGACCCATTCAAATGGCTAAACTCAATAGACTTGTCTCCTCAATGCCCAGTCGCCTCCACTCTGTGTTAAAAAAATGAGGGGATGCTACACCATAGTAAACAGGCCGCTTTCCCAACTTTTTTGAGACCTGAAGCAGCCATAAAATTTGAAATGAGCACATTTTGTGGATAAAATTGTAAAATTTCTCAGTTTCAACATTTGCTATGTTATCTCTGTTCTATTCTGAACAAGTGTTGTCACTAAGGTGACATCATCCCCTGCCGCAAATGATCAATTCAAAATTAAAGAGGTATGAAGTGATGGTGATAAGTTAAGATGAAGCTAAATGTCATCAGAAACAGAACAGAACATAACATGAATGGCGAGAACAGGCCGTTCAGCCCAACTACGCTCTCCAATTTCTTTATACTATTGTGAATATATCCCTTCAGATGCTCAATGACTCAATGGTATCTAGTCTTAAGTCAAGCCTGCTCTTGAAAACCCCCAAGGTCTCTGCCTCAACAATATGGTCAGGCAAGCTATTCCACATTGAAATTACTCTTTGGGTGAAGAAATATTTCTGAATATCAGTGCTAAATTTACCTTTGGTCAACTTCCATTTGCGACCCTGAGTTCTACTCACAACACTTGGTCGAAGGAATCCTACATAATTCACTCTGTTAATCCCTTTAACATATTTAAAGACCTCACTCAAATCACCCCTTAGTCTCCTTTTCCTAAGACTAAAGAGATTAAGTATCTTCAGCCTCTTCTCATAGCTTTCATCTTTTATACCTGGAATTAGCTTAGTGGCTCTTCTCTGAACTTTCTCTAGAGCCTCTATGTCTCTCTTAAAGTATGGTTCCCAGAACTGTTCACAATACTTCAGATGTGGTCTAACAAAAGTGTAGTACAAAAGAAGCATCACCTCCTTAGATTTGTACTCAATACTTTCGGCAATATATCCCAGCATCCGATTGGCTTTTTTAACTGCTACGGCACAATGGCTAGAGCCTGTGAGGTTTTGGTCAACAATCACTTCCAGATCCTTCCTGTGTAGAGCACATTCTAGTCTTAAACCTCCCATGAAGTAATCGCGTCTAATGTTTTTATTACCTACATGATCCAGTCAACATCCGTTGATATTTTGCACTGTGGTTGTTGAAACGCAAAAATATTTTCAAGACTTACTGTGACATTGACATGAATGTCACAGTGTAAGAATAGTAAAAATAGTAATAAAGAAACTGCTTATCAATAAACATTCAACAGAATTCAGATGAAGCTTGCTGTAAAATATAAAGAAAATCCAGTGGACCTTTCTTGGGATATCTCGCTGACAAGGGTAAAATGTCAAAAAAAAATGTTAAAGTCACCTAGATGAAGCTTGGTGTCAAAAATGAAGACTTTCCTGTAAAAAGTTTTTGAGATATCTTGCTGACAAGGTTAAGGGAACACAGAAGGAGGGGTAACATATGAGACAATAAGCACAAAAAGAGAGTCAATTCAGGAAACAAGACTGAAAATGATATATGGCTGGACTGCAGGGAAAATAACTAATGCAGGGAATGGAACAGGCAGTAACATGCTTGGGCGTATCTAATGAAATCGAACTCAAATATCAATTAAATTTGTTTAATTAGTTGATTTAGTAATCAGGGGGACAATCTCTTTTTCACATAAGGCCAGGTAGGGTTGGATAGCTTCCCTCCTTCAATAAATAAAATCACTATTTTAAAAAAACTGCATTTGGTTTTTACTGGGGTAATCTTTGTCGAATATGAAAATTAGTATCATGACCTGAAACAAGTGTGATGTATGAAAAAATTGGAAAAGGGGAAAATACTATTTTCCGAGCACTGTTTGTGTTTGCACATATGGGTAAATCTGAGAGATGTAAGCATTATTTTCATAAAAGCAAACATATCCTTAATTAGTACGAACAGTGTCAAGTTGGTATTCACCAAAATGTTAAACTGTCAATTAAGTACAGTGAATCACAGAAACTGACAAGACTTTATCTAGCCCTGAGGGGCTGTCAATCATAGAACAAGACAGCCAAAGATTAAACATCCCCATTAATTTGACTACCTGGCTTGACAAAGTTTTGTGCAGGTATCGCTTTTTTTGCACATACAGTAGTGTGCAGTGATGATCATACACTTAACAAAATGAAGATAAAGAAAACCAAGAAACTATTCAACTATTTATTTCATGAAATATTTGATCATATAGATGAAAATAAGTAAACAGAAAACAACATATAGCAAAAAGAAAAAGTAAAATGCCTTTTTGAGAGAAATGTCAAGTGTGGCCACTCTTTACTTCAGTTACACCATTCCTTCAGGCTTAGTTTTCATATTTTTTAAAATTTCCTCACTCACAAAACCATACCACATGGTTTGAAGTTAATTCCAAAGAGATTCTTTCGATGTTACAACAGATTTGGTCAATCATATTAAGGTCTGGATTCTGAGCAGGCAAGGTCATAACCTTTATGTCTTTCCGACTGAGTTCTTGCACAACTTAGAGGTGCTTATAGGGTCATTATCCTGTTGAAAATAAAATCCTCGACCAATCAGTCTCTTTCCAGATGGCAATGTGTGCCTCACAAAAATGCTGCGATACTCTCTTTGATCCATGTTTCCATTGATTTTTATGAGATCACCAGCTCCTTACGAGCAGACAGAACCCCAAAACCATGATTTTACGACCTTCATGTTTCACTGAAAGGGTTACACAGTTATTTTTCAAATGCTCTCCATCTCTGCGGAGGAAATACATTCTGTGTTTTGGTGAGAAAATCTCAAATTTTGATTCATCGGTCCAAAGGACTTGTTCCCAGTCCATTGGTGTCCAATCCTTGATTTTTTATTTTTTATTTGGCAAACTAAAATCTTTTTATGAAGTTGCCAGCTCTTGGAGGCAACACAAACAATCAGACCGATTTCACAAAGGCATCTGGAAACAGTAGATCTTGATACTTTGATCGCTTCACTTCTGGCTGTATTAGTATCATCACAGAGTTATTTTGCTGTCAACCGCCAATTTTTTTTTTACTTGCCGTACTCAGATAACGAAAATCGGTGGCACTAAAGTTCCATTCGCACCTTATTGCCAACAGTTTTAAGTGAATCAGTTTCTTTCAAATGCTTGACGGTGTTTTTACAGCGCAATGGCAGCATTTAACATCTTCAGCATCCTATAAGGCCACAATGCGGCTACAAACAATCTCAGAGAGCTCCTTCCCTTGTGCCATCGTGTTTGACACTGTGAAACGGCTCAAAGTTCATGTAACCTTAAATACTGGAACTACTGACCATCAGTGTCACGGTTTTGGGGGGTTGCTGCCTGCTGTGAATTTTTTTTGCCACCTAAGGCCTGTCCTGCTGTGTGATCTGGTGGTTGATTGCTTATTGTTTGCAGCTGATGAGAGGCTATTTATGAGGTGTTTTCGGTGCAGTCCGATGCTTTTGTGTCACTCTTGCGAGGTCTTCAAAGCTCTTAGTGTTTAGTCAGAAGAAACTCCTTCAAAGAGTTTTGGATTTGGCATTTATCTGTCCTATTTATCGTTCTGTTTGTCAGTTTATGTTCTGTCCTGCAAAAGGGTCTTGTTTGTTTGAGCATATTCTTTGCTTTGAGACCTCTGTCGGTTCGCTCCTGTTCCAGCAGGAGGGGGTGGTTACCCTGTCTGTCTCTTAAGTGAAAGCTCTTATTTTCTGGGAGGATTTTTGCCCATTTTTTCTGGTTTGTTTTTTTGTTGGTGGAATCGCCGGGGAGTGATGCTCCCTTTTTCTGTTACCATTTCTCCATTTAGTGGTCACTTGCGTTTCGTGGGTGGCTTTTAGATACCGTATCTTGTGTCGCGTCTGGGCCTCCATCCAATTCCCCCTCACAATCAGAGGTAATTTTGCACAATAATGCTGCCTCAATCCAGTTTAGACAATTTTTTTTAGCATCAATAATCATGGAATGAGCTTTCAAACATGCATTCAGGCTGTGCAAGTTAAAAAATTGACACTTTTCAATTGTCATAAAAATGTATGTTTTCGGTGTTCCAGTTTTTATTGATCTTTACCTCAATATACTTGTTGGAATGATTATTGCTTTCATTTCAATTCATTTCATTTTCATTTCATCGTATCATTCAAATATTATGGTATTTTATCAATACATTTTCACTGAAAATTATAGAAAAGTCATGTATTAGGACCTCTTTAAGATGAAATTGGTGGTGTATATTCATCACTGCAAACTACTGTCAGTAAATATTTCCATACAGAAAACTCTTAATTGAATTAGCAACCAGTGTACTTCATTTTTTTTTTTTTTTTTTTGTCAGTTGGCGCACCATAGAGTGCAGAATATTCCCTCCTGAGATCTACCAAAGATTCAAATTTTCAATCAATTTAATGTCCTTTTGTTCAGGAATGTCATTGCAGGTATATGGGAAATGACAGCTAAACCCCCTTCTTTAAGGTAATATATATTGCACTCAGTCTTCAAATGTGATAAATTGACCATCAACTGTATATCAGGATAGGCTACTCTGCCCGCGGAATGCCAGTTGACATTTTTGCTTTATGTTCTCTCTAAGCTGGAAAATAAAACTTTGATGGATGGTTAAATCCAGCCGTGTAGTTACAGGTTTTAATGTAGCCAAAAATCTCTCATGCTCTATGGCTAGGGTTGTCTAAAATTATCCAACAAATTTTATTTATTTATTTATTTTCAGAAGATAATTCATTGTTCTTGATTATATGCACACCAAATATCTTTACCGTTATTTGAACAGGCAGAAAGCAGAGAGGGGTGAGAAGAACAGAGATCATTGCTGAGAAAGTGAGAATCGGCAACCCTATGGATTGTGCTC
Source organism: Gymnothorax reevesii (assembly GCA_029721435.1). Classification (NCBI taxonomy): domain Eukaryota; kingdom Metazoa; phylum Chordata; class Actinopteri; order Anguilliformes; family Muraenidae; genus Gymnothorax; species Gymnothorax reevesii. The sequence continues at coordinate 44,804,795 of CM056579.1, forward strand.
ACCATAATACACATTGCCCATCCAAAAAAAAAAAAAAAGTCGCCAATAAGATTTAAATAAACAAATACTCTAGAGCCTGTGACTGAATCAATATTGTAGCGTTGAATATGTTACACATGGGCAATAATTATTTTATTCCTGACCGATTCAGTGGAATCAGTGCATAGTATTTCTTAAAAAAAAATGTCTGGACTCTGAAGACGGATCTCATGGTCATTGAAAATATGTTACAGTGTTTCAAGAGGGACAGCATCAAGCACAAAATTATTGGCCCGCATCAAACACAAAAAAGCGGTTGAAGGGTTGATTCCCAGAAGTGCGCAAGTCCATTTTCGTCTTTTTAGAGAAACAAGATTTTAAGAATTTGACATGTTACATATGTTACATATGTCAAGCTGATGTAAATATGATGAAATATCAGAATTAAGTCTTAAAACATATTAGGAGACCCTCTAGTTTCTATCTTGATTCTTGGCCCAGATATTTCAAACACCAGTCTGCGGACTTGACTACTTTAAGAAGCAAATGGCCAGAAATAACAAAAATTGAACTTGATTTAACAGCATGAAATTTCATTATTTCAGAGTACTGAAACAAAGCATCTTTTTGAAAACAAAACATGCCACTCTCTAATAAAATTGAACAGCAAATACAGTCATCCCAGTATACTATTGTCATTCTTGAACAAAATGAATGGAAAATGTTTTCAGAGAAATGGAAGGTAAATGCGGCTAATAAAAGGTGACAATAAAAACCAAGCTCAATAACTTATGAATGGGCAGTACCACCATCCAAACAGGTGTAAAGCCTTCATTCATCTATACTTTACCAATTTTCAACCACCATTGTATTATTTCAGTGTGGTCAGTGTATGCTAATAAGCCATGATAACCTTTCCTTAATGCTGCCTGGACCAAGAGTATTCTGCTTATTGACCAGAAACTGTCTGCTGATGTATTTTAGATCATCTGGTGCCCAGTTTCTGGCTCTCAGGCAGTTCAACCAAAGAACAGATTGTCCCACCGCATTCTTAGCGCACAGCTGGACCCTGAATAGAAACTAAAGAAAAAAAAAACCTAAAACAGCGGGGCGAAAATGATGTCTTTTATAGAGTAAGTGCAATAGCGACAGCGCTATGTGACTCTCATGGCAGTGTTACAATATGAAATCATGCCATATACATTTTGATTTATTGCGATCCCAACACTTTAGCTGAACATGTAGTCACCCCGCCTGGTTGTTTACAGTACTGTTGTCGTCACGTCCCTTTGCGGAATCAAGAATGGCGGTGCTCATCATAAATGCAATAGAAATCGATTTAAAATGGAAAACAACCTCAAAAATCAACAAAAAAATTCAGGATTGGTTGAGATTATAATCTACCAAATAATGGTGCCTTTTCAAACATGATAAATGAGTGGAGTAGCCCTTTAAATTGACTATTATGTTTGTTAGTCCAATTACTTTTGAGAACCTGAAATTAGCTATCTATAAAAACAAAACAAAAAGGTATGTAATTCAAACACAGTTCATACCACACTTTTTAATAAAAGCCTTAAAAGAAACCTGAAAGTCCACTTCAAGGACATCCTGAATGCTTCATTTCAAATCCATTGTGGGGGCATACAGAACCAAAATAATCAAAATTCTGTCATTTTATCATGAAATATTTATGGACTCTACTGTATGTTGGTCTGATAAATGCCTGAATTAAGAAAATTCTTAGTCTGATTGTAAATTTTTCTTTTGCTGTAGCCGCTGATACTCTTTACCAGGTAGAGTGCCCAAGCACAGACTCATTTAATTTATTATGTGATGCCATGGAAAACCTTGAAAGGGCCAGTGTAGAGTAATCCTGTGGTCACACTTACCTGTGGAGGAGCGATTGGGTCCATCTTGAACTCGTCTGGGAAGGCTCTGCTTAAAGCCAGATGTCGAGCATGCACGTAGAACTAAAACAAAACACACCTTATCAATGGTAACGAGTCTGCATCGAGGAACAACACTGATTCAGCATGCAGACCAATGAAAAAACCAGGTGAAAACTGAAACTTAATAAACACATCTAGCGAACTGTGATGTAATAAACCTGGGCAGCCAAGCTCTCCTCTAGGAGCTATACCATTTTGTGATTTTTTTCCCAGTTTGGCGCATCTAATTCACCTATTAGCAGCTTTGGCAAATCCCTTGAATCTGTTACATTAGGCATGTTCTGTCCTGGAGAAAACCTCAAACCCTGTAATGAACTTAACAACACAACGGGCCTAAATTGCCAACTGAAACGTAGTTGGGAAATTCAAATGCTAACAGTACCAAAGATCCAAACTGGGCATGTCTAACTCCATTTCAGCATATTTATGATTCAAGGCAATAGGGTAGCAGTGGCACTGTTGTCAAAAGACTAAATTGAACCCTTCCATAAACTTCGGAGGAAGGGGAGGCGTAATTGCATTTTTATATTGTCAAATATTGTGCTATGTTGGAGAACTATACATCATTTTAAAGTATGAGGACACAGGATTCCATTTGCTTAGCATATTCTATGATGCACGTGTGATTTTAAACCCTTTTAAGGGTTCCTCAAGCACGCTTAAATTTTCTGTCAGCACCCTTGAAAAAGTTATTTTCCAAAATCAGTTTTAACCGTCTAACATTAGATTTTCCAAACTTGTCTAAGGGCTTAAAATGCATTTAAATTGAAAGTCAAATTCAGCAATGTTCTGCTCTTCATCCCCAGTCTACCCCTCCGCCCCCATCCCAACCACTCCCCCTGACGAGTTATGGAGCTACAGACTGGATGCAGATAAAGAAAGAAAGATTTCTTATTTTTTTGCATATCTGTCACACTTAAATGTTTCAGATCATCCAAAAAAAATGTAATATTAGACAAAGACAACCCGAGTAAATACAAAATGCAATTTTTAAATGATGATTTCATTTATTAAGGGGAAAAGGCCATCCAAACCTACATGGCCCTTAAATCCTAATAACTGGATGTGCCATCCTCGGTGACAACAATTGGAATCAAATGTTTGCAATAACTGGTAATGAGTCTTTGACATCACCGTGGAAAAACTTTTTGCCAACTCTTCTTTGCTGAATTCTTTTAATTCAGCGACATTGGAGAGTTTTTGAGCATGAACAGCCTATTTAAGGTCATTTCACTGCATCTCAAGCAGATTTAAGTCCAGACTTTGAGTCGGCCACTCCAAAATCTTCATTTTGTTTTTTTAAAGCCATTCAGAGGTGGACTTGCTAGTGTGTTTCGAATCGTTGTCCTGCTGCAGAACCCCAGTGCGTTTGAGCTTGAGGTCACGAACTGATGGTTGGACATTCTCCTTCAGGACTTTCCGGCAGAGAGCAGAATTCATCGTTCCATCAACCACAAGTCTTCCAGGTCCAGAAGCAGCAAAGCAGCCCCAAACCATCACACTTTCAATTTTGGTATGATGTTCTTCTAATGAAATGCTGTGTTACTTTTATGCCTGATGTAACGGGACCCACACCTTCCAAAAACTTCAACTTTTGTCTTATCAGTCCACAGAATATTTTCCCAAAAGTCTTGGGGATCATCAAGATGTATTTTGGCAAATTTGAGATGAGACTTTGTGTTCTTTTTAGCCATCAGTGATTTTCACCTTGGAACCCTCCCATGGATCTCATTTTTGCCCAGTCTCTTTCTTCTTGTTGAATTATGAACACTGACTTTCACTGAGGCAAGCAAGGCCTGCAGGTCTTCAGATGTTGCTCTGGGTTCTTTTGTGACCTCCTGGATGAGTCGTCAATGCGCCCTTGTAGTAATTTTGGTAGGCCGGCCACTCCTGGGAAGGTTCACCACGGTTCCAAGTTTTCTCCATCTGTGGATAATGGCTCTCATCGTGGTTCACTGGAGTCCCAAAGCCTTAGAAATGGCTTTGCAACCCCTCCCAGACTGATAATGTCAATTTCTTTGTTTCTCATCTGTTCTTGAATTTCTTTAGTTCGCAACATGACAAGTTGCTTTTTGAGATCTTTCAGCCTACTTCACTTTGTCAAATAGGTGCAATTGAAGTGATTTCTTGATTCAACAGGTCTGGCAGTAATCAAGCCTGGGTGTGGCCAGTAAAATTGAACTTAAGAAATGTGGTTCATCACAGTTAATTCATGATTTAAGAAGGGAGAGCAATTATATCGGTCTAGATCGGTTTGAACGTCTTTTTTCCTTTAATACATTAAATCATCATTTAAACCAGTGGTTCCCAAAGTGGGGGGCGCGCCCCCTAGGGGGGGCGCAGAGCAATTGCAGGGGGGGCGCGGGGTGAGGGAGTTCCGGTCACCAACAGAAAATCATTTGCATACAGTCCATTCGCTGCCCAGAATTCTGCGATTACATCGTAAATGCCCGCCTTACTCCCAACATAACAGTTCGCCTAATCATTCATCTAGCCTGCCATTTTCATAAATAATTTATGAATGTAGTTGTTCAAATACCCAACTCGCCGCTTTTTATCCTGCACTGATCTGGCATATTGATAATAAAATGGTAAGTGACACCGAACAAAATCCGATGAATACAAAGCAGAAATAACCGAGATTGCGTCATCTTATTCTCGATAATATGAATGCTCTGTATGCCGACAGATTATTTTTATCTAGCCCACCAACTGAACGTTACAAACATATCGGCAGGTTCGGCAAGTGGTGTTCATGAATTTTTTTTCGTACTTCGCTGTCTTTCTGCATCATAGAAACATAATTTTGAGTAGACGGCTATACTCAGGCAGAGGAGTGTGATACAGCCTAATGATTTTATACTTTTAAAGAGATTTTGCATTATTAAATTTTCGTGTCCTTAATTGGAAAATAACTGTGGCCGTTTCCAAACGTGCCAATCATTTTTAATGTTGCCAGCTAGGCTGGACAAAAATCATCTGTGCAGAGCATTCATATTTTCTAGAATAAGCTGACGCGATCTCGGTTAACGTATTTTAACTTAAAAGTGCGAGGCCAGTGAAGAGAGGAAAATGTAACTGTCTCGAGACACTCCTTCAGCGGTCCGCACAAGGTTGCTGATTGGCTGTATGCAAGTAAGTTTCTGTTGGTGTCCGGAAAATGCATAAATAGCAATGTTGTTGTATATTAAAAAAAATAAACCTGTTACACTGAACATAATTACACAGTTAAGGTGCTTGAAAACAGTTACACTTAAAATAATTACACCGTGGTTGTTTGTTATTTTGCTATTTCCAATTCTAAAAGTAGCCTAGTTTTAGTTTATGACAATCTACAGTTTATGACCGTTTACTTACATTTTTTCCAAAAAGGTTGAGGTTTATATAAATTACAATGAGTGAAATAAACTGCAATGGTCTCTGAAAACAAAATGTGCGGGGGGGGGGGGCGGAGGGGCGCAAAAATTTTTTTATGTACCAAAGGGGGGCCCAGCAGAAAAAGTTTTGGAACCACTACTGCATTTTGTATTTACTCAGGTTATTTTTTTTCTTACATTAAAATTTGTTTGATGATCTGAAACATGAAACGTGAAAAATATACAAAAAAGTAAGCAATCAGGAAGGGGCAAATACTTCTTCACAGCACTGTACTAGGTATCCACAAAAACATACTAAAAATCTAGGAAAATTGGATTCCCGGAAAGGGCTAATTTTCAAGATGGCATCCAAGATGGCTACTGAGACCTTAAAATCGTTATATCTCAACCACTATTCACCCTACACCAATAAATTTGGTATCTATACCTAGGTTTTCAGACTCCAGGAATTGATTTGAACCAATCGCCAATCAATTCTTTATTACGAATTTAAATTCATGGGGCAAATATGCACTTAATCTGTCTTTAACAAGCATTGTTTTTTACTACCAAGATGTTTAATTATGTTTTTCTGGCCTACTTTTTATGTTAGTTTTTGTCAATGTCCTTTCTTTTGTAGTCATTGCTAAAATCTTTTGGTAAGAAAATGTATTAGTGCCACATTTTGTACAATAAGCTCAAGACTGTGTTAATATGGACGACGATGAGTCTGTTGGATGCAACATTACACAGAAAACGATTGGACAGCCTGTTTTTAACATCCCCTATAGCAGAAAGGATAAAGCCATAACCTTTGGAGGAACATCGGCAGTCAAGGTCGCTCCTGATTGAACCATTGATTTGGCACTTCTTTTCAACATTTTGTGGCAACATCCAAAACTGGTGAGCTATTATTGGAAGATGCTATGAATTATGAACTTAGTCCATTTCTACATGCCCTTTTTGAAGCCAGCAATGTCTTCCGAAAGGATGATAGGCCGCAGTTGGGTCATGCAATCTGCAATTGTGCACGGGACGCCAAATATTGACAACAGATACATGTTAGAGTTACACTAAAGTGCACAACTATTATATGTATGACTTATTGAAGCCAGTCACCAGATTTAGCATATTTTCTGAGAAATTTTCCCAAAAAATTAAAAAATTCTAGTGAGAAGATTTGCCTCTGAAATGCACCAGAATGCACAGATTTGCAGCATTATTTTTTACAAAATTTTTCAGGGGGCCAAAATTTTTCAGGGGGCCATATCCCTGGAATGCTAGTTGCTGTATGCTTGGCTCATGCCTGCGGCGATTGCCTATCTTGACCACCAGAACTTTCCACAGGACAAGTAAACTTTCACACTTACTTGTCCTACGGACATGTGCTGTAAAATGCTATTATCTAGTATTCCTGGCTAAGGTGACAAGTACTTCATTTCCAGCAGATGAAATTGTGAATAATGTTACAGCCACATGTGTTTCCGTTTGTGAAGGCGCAAACCTAGAGCCCAACAGGTCAACACAGAGACTATGAACCATTCAAAAGAAGAGATCAACAGTGAGATCGTAAATGCAGTAAGACAATCGGTCCATTTAAGATTACAAATGTATCAAAGCACTCCTGCACTGTCCATAACAACAGACCATCCAAATAGGTAAAAGAGAGAATACATGCAATCAAACAGTATGACCTGACATGGGATATCAAATATGTTGCCACATTGACTCCGTGGCCAAGGTGATGCTTATAATACTCCTCTTTCAAGAACAGAGGTTTTAAATCTTTTCCAAAAACACCAGGCATGGTTTTTATTTTTGTTCAGCAGTACTACATCTGTATCTACAAATTGACTAATCAAAATTCTCTTTATGGCCATCATGAATAGAATCAGGTGTCTGAGAGCTGGGTAGATGCAAAAAGCCACCCATATACTGGCCATTCTCAGATAAAACAGAAACCTGTGACTAAGTATTAAAACAACAGATGAAATACATGGACAAAATAAACCTTTAAATTCTGAGATTATGAGCATGTGATAAGTGAAAGGTAAAATAAACAGATGGCATGCATTCAAATGCATGACCATCATGAAACTCAATTCATTTCTCACCCTTCCCAGGTATCGCCAGTCCAGCAGGTCTGATAGCCTCTCTGTGCGGTTTCTCTGGATGACACGCTGCCGTCGGGACTGCTGGCAAAACCCGAACATGAACTGTGTGAGCTGGGTACAGGACTCATCTGCTGAACGAAACCGCCGATCCACTATGTAGATCCCTGGGAAAGGAGGGACTTAATTGCTACGAGATATGAATCTGGAGGTATACAACCGATGGAAAAGGGCAAGGAGTACTCAGTAAAACTAAGTCTGAAACATATTTGGAAAGTGGGACTCGCTGAGGTTGGATAATTACTCCATTATTGGTATGTTCATAGAACTCAGAACGTGGATAAAAGTTTTGCGTACCATATGTTGCAGGATCTGAGACATGCTCTTCCATGAAGCATCCAAACCCAGACAAGTTGGTGGTCACGCTGGGAATGCCCATCACTGTACATTCACCTGGAGAAAGAAGCAATCACTCATGCATACTTCTGAGTATATGTTAATGAGTAGGAATGAGAATGAAAGTACATATTCACCTGGTGTGTAGCCCCAGGGTTCATAATAAGAAGGGAAAACACCCAGGTGACAACCGCGAACAAACTCCTCATAATCCATGGGAAGCAAGGGACTGGTGGAGGACAGGAATTCTGGGTGGAACACTATCTATAGAGCACAAAAAAAGAAATTCAATATACTGGGAGACACAGATGAACATTTCACTAAGAACAAATCTTGAACCTTAGAGGCGTTAGAGCTTATATTTGAGTGGTAGAAAATACTCTTGCTATGTATGGAACCCAGTCAAAGTTGAACTTTAGCTCAAGTGTTTCAAATCAATATATTTACTGAAGTTAAAGAAGAAGTAAATTATAATTAAATAATTCTTAAATCATTTGCCTTTAATTTGGAAAATGACATGAAGAGTGGTAACAATTACTATGGAGTTCTTGTTTTTAAGTTTCAATATTACAAAATGAAGCTTCCAGCAAATTTTCAGCTATCTCTTGTCACTTGCCATAGTCTTATGAATACATGTAGGCATCAAAGCAAATGCCATTCATTCATACCAGTGGGTAATGTAGAGTCTCAAGTTAGCCTAGCAGTCATGTCTTTGGACTGTGGGAGGAAACCAGAGTACCCAGAGTAAACCCATGCAAACCTCGATGCAGAAAGGCCCCACAACCTTCTTGCTGAAATGGCAGTACAACCCACTTCGCCACTGTGATGCCCCCAGTTGTTATCGAGAATGCTATAGTACTACCAGTGTCATAGTGCTGCTAGTAGAAACTTTTGATTGTGAATAACTGACTAATGAATAGGTATTGTAATGTGAATATAAGCCACTAGATGGCAGTATTTACCTTTTTTTATTCAGCCCAGACTGGAGCTAGGTTTAGACATGTCCTGGGCATGTCTGGGGAAAGTCCCAGAAAATAAAAAAAAAGAGGTCTAAATGTGGGTGGGGTCTGCAGAAGAGTATATAAAGAGTAGAATTGAGACAGTAAAGTAGTAGTAGTAGTTCAAGTCCTGTGAAGTTTCTTTTGTGGATTTTTGCTTGTGTTAGAGCATTTTCCTCACCCAGGACATCACCAAGCCAACCCACCAAAGGGACTGTAAATATTTCTGTTTATTTGTATATATTCAATCTTGGTCAGTAGATTAGTTAGTAGTTAGTTGCCTTTGTTCATTAAATGTGTTTAAGTTTTTAAAACTGTGTCTGTCATCCCTTGCTGTTGCTGTTGCTGTTGTGCTGTAAATATAATAACAAATTGGGGCCATGACAGTATCATATGTATGAGAAAAGAAGTAGATCTGCAAATATTGCAGTAATATCACTCAGTCATTCAAGAAAGGAATAGATGCATTTGGTTGATCATTTAGGCCATCATGAGACAAGGACATGCTAAAGATCTAAGCACTGAACTGAGTTTTGAAAATACACATCATACACAATTTTGAGATGGGGACTCAAACAGCCAGGACTTTTAATCAAAGCATCTACCTAGTCCATAGAGTTTGTATTTGCTTATGGCACTAACTGTATGGGCACATATTTTCACAACTGTAGCTATGTTCATCAGAGTACTACAATGCAGAGTCCACTGCAGCAAAAGTAGTAATTTACCTTAACCCTATCGGTGCGGGCATTGAAGAGGCTGATGCGGCGCACATTGGCCAAGATAGGGTCAGTAGTGTCATCCAGCATGTTATGAGTAGTCACTGGGGGGAGGGTGTGTCTCTGCCAATAATAAAGAGGAAACATACGTAGATGAACAGTGAGTGTGTGTGCAAAATGTAATAGGATAGCCTTGAGTTTGTCAGTAACTTGCTCACTCAAAACTAATGGGCTTGTAAGACTGACTGGGCATGTGGCTTGATGACAAATATGAAGAAATAAATCATTTGCAGGAATAGAATAATGCAATTCCCCATGTACCAAAAAAGCTCCTGTTTATACTTTGCTGCAATGTAACATGTTACTGGTACTGTCCAGCCAATATAAAATATCCATCCTGGAGAATGGACATAATCAGACAGACTTTATTTCCCTGCTACAAGTAGAGTTAGTGTTCCACGAAGGTAAGTCACCAAATTAAAAGGAGAGACAATCCTTCCTTGTACTAGATATCTGAGATTGACATCACTGTGAGACAGCAAGCAAAAGCCAGTCAACCAAGAGTACATAAATAGCCCATATAATGGCCAGAGATATCAGCTCACTCATAAATAATCAATAGCTTTTATATTCCTGTCTCCAAAAGGTTTGTGTAGGCATAAATCTTAATAAAAAAAGGCTGTATATTGACATTTTGTGCACAGGTCCCCATTACTTTTCTGACACATATACTGTATCATTACAAAATTTTGTAATTTTCACAATCCATTTGCTTGGGTTGCAAACAATGCACATGTGAGTATGCGTGGAAATGCACATATGTATGCTTGCTTGTGTGTGCGCGCTTGTGTGTGTTTGCCTGCATGCATGTGCATATGTGCGTGTTTGTGCACAGGCACGCACACGTGCGCATGTTTGTACGCCTCTGAATGAGTGCGTTTTGATCCGTGAATAAACATGTGCGTGAATGTGTGCGCGTATCAGTAGGCATTTTGGCATCGTGGAACGACATCCCAAAAGGCCTGACTAAGCTACATCACTCAGAGATGTCAAGCAGTTCATATATTCATGGTGGGCTTTCTTCATTTAATGGGGTTTTTATCACCATGCAGCCCCATATGTCACAGTGACCCAGCTATGGCTCTAGTATCTGAAACATTTATTAAAAACTGAACAAGGATCTTGCTGTCCATCTTACACATTTTCCTTGTCTTTAAACCTGTTGGGAGAAAGAGTTATTTGTTGTGCATAGAGTGGACCTTAAGAGCCCTTCTTCTTAAAACACTGCACCTCAGTGGAGTATATGGCCCTCTTCATGATGGTGAAGTCATCTTTGTCCAGAATCTTATTCATGTCTGGGATTTCCCCTCTGCAGACAACATTGAAGAGGGTTTACCAGAGCAAAGTTGTTACTGCGGTCAAGCTGAAGAAAGTCATTAACAGTAGTTGAACATAATATTGAAACACTCAGCCAACCCAGGAAGGCCACATTGAAATTAGTTGAGCTGTGTCATTTGTGCTTGTCACCTAGACTATAAATTCAGACCATCATACTGACAAGTGGTATAACAGCCCTATCACCTCCCTGAGAGAAACACAAGAGATAAACAGGGGAGGGTACTTTTTAATTAATTTGGAGCTGATTCTTGAAGTGACCTTTTAGGTACATCATCACAGCACGGTACATAAAACAAATTGACACAATTGGCAATAAATATCTGCAGAAGTCACCCAGGTCAACAGGGAGCTTGCTTAAATGTGCGACAGAAAGAAAAGAAACATACTTTAACAGGGCATCGTACAGCCTCTTGCCAAACTTCTCTTTAACTGAATGAGCAGTGTCCCTGTAGGGAAGAGTGCATGATTGTTTAAGCAGCAGGGTCACAGTTAAAGAATGAATAATGATCCTGAGGATTGTGTAATAGTTGTTGGGACTAATACTGGAATTGAAGGGAAACTGCACCAGTCAGCCATTTGCACCATATCAGCAACAATTTTAATTAAAACTTGAGTATGTCCTGCACTAACTCTGATTTCTGTATTTTAGTACAACTATAAATAATTAATGGGCCGCACCATTAGACCTTCGGTTCTCTGGGGAGAAATCCTGTTTGTGATGTCATGTCTTTGATATGTTGAAGTTTTTGCAAGACCTGTCTTGCACAACATAAATTACCCAGAGACTGCCCGCAATCATTTCAAAATGACAGAGACTTTGGAATAAATGTAAGCAGAATTGTTATGCCCTCAAACTCAACTTTGATTGCAAGAGAGCTAAGGTAATGCCTAATTTATGGCTACGGCTGTTCAAAGTAGAGTGTATGTCTTTCTCAGCTGCAAATTCAATGCATTTTTGCCATAGAGCAATAAACCTTATATGGTTAGAATCTGTCAGGTCTATCTGTCAGCTTTGTAAAAAAAAGAAAATAAATAAATAAATAAATAATGAATACGAAAAAAGAGATAACAATAATAAATATATACGATAGTCTTCATGTATCACAGTATAGACAAAGATCATATAATCGCTTACTAATGTAGGGTACAATTCCGAAATTAGAAAAAAAGTCATGGCTAAAGGTTACACAGAAGCAGCACGTCATGGCCTAAGACAGGGGTGGCCAACCCTGGTCCTGGAGAGCCGCAGTGTCTGCTGGTTTTTTAGTGTTACTTGATTGATAAATGAAAGCAGTTGATTACACCCTTCACTTATATCACCTGATGTCTTTGGTTTTCTCCACCCGATTAAAACCTAACTCAGCACGCCCTCTGGCTCTACAGGACCAGCGTTATCCACCCCTCCTCTATAAACTTTTATCTGTACGCTGTACTTCTACTTTGCCTGCATTACAACTACACTAAATATCCAACCACATTGACAAATCTTTCACAACCTGCAAGTCTGCTGGGTTATTCCTGCTAATTACTTGATTGGCTCAAGTACCAAATTAATTGCTTGATAGGCAAATTAAGCCTGAGACACGAGGTGAGATTAGTTAAGTGAGTAATCAACTAATTTAATCCATCAGTTGAGTGCAAAGTAACACCAAAAATCAGTAGACACTGCGGCTCTCCAGGACCAGGGTTGGCCACCCCTGGCCTAAGATATCTAAGTAAAAAAGTAAATAAAATAAAATAAAAATAGTTAAATATATAAATAAAAATGGGGAAGAAACAAATGCATACAGAAATACAAAACCCAAAACCAGTGAAGTTGGCATGTTGTGTAAATCGTAAATAAAATCAGAATACAATGATTTGCAAATCCTTTTCAACCTACATTCAATTGAATACACTGCAAAGACAAGTTACTTAATGTTCGAACAGGTAAACTTCATAATTTTTTGCAAATATTAGCTCATTTGGAATTTGATGCCTGCAACATGTTTCAAAAAAGCTGGCACAAGTGGCAAAAAAGACTGAGAGAGTTGAGGAATGCTCATCAAACACTTATTTAGAATATCCCACAGGTGAACGAGCTAATTGGGAACAGGTGGGTGCCATGATTGGGTATAAAACCAGCTTCCCTGAAATGCTCAGTCATTCACAAACAAGGATGGGGCGAGGGTCACCACTTAGTGAACAAATGCGTGAGCTGATTGTCGAACAGTTTAAAAACAACATTCCTCAACGAGCTATTGCAAGAAATTTAGGGATTTCATCATCTACGGTCCGTAATATCGTCAAAAGGTTCAGAGAATCTGGAGAAATCTCTGCATGTAAGCGACAAGGCCGAAAACCAACATTGAATGCCTGTGACCTTCGATCCCGCAGGCGGTACTGCATCAAAAACCGACATCAGTACCAGTCAGTATCTGGTGTGACCACCATTTGCCTCATGCAGTGCAACACATCTTCTTCGCATAGAGTTTATCAGATTGTCAATTGTGGCCTGTGGAATGTTGGTCTACTCCTCTTCAATGGCTGTGCGAAGTTGCTGGATATTAGTGGGAACTGGTACGCACTGTCGTATACGCCGGTCAAGCACATCCCAAACATGCTCAATGGGTGACATGTCCGGTGAGTATGCTGGCCATGCAAGAACTGGGACATTTTCAGCTTCCAAGAATTGTGTACAGATCCTTGCAACATGGGGCCGTGCATTATCTTGCTGAAACATGAGGTGATGTTCATGGATGTATGGCACAACAATGGGCCTCAGGATCTCATCACGGTATCTCTGTGCATTCAAAATGCCATCAATAAAATGCACCTGTGTCCTTCGTCCATCACAGATGCCTGCCCATACCATAACCCCACCACCACCATGGGCCACTCGATCCACAATATTGACATCAGCAAAGCGCTCACCCACACGACGCCACACACGCTGTCTGCCATCTGCCCTGAACAATGTAAACCGAGATTCATCCGTGAAGAGAACACCTCTCCAACGTGCCAGACGCCATCGAATGTGAGCATTTGCCCACTCAAGTCTGTTACGGCGACGGTCTGGAGTCAGGTTAAGACCCCGATGAGGATGACGAGCATGCAGTTGACCTTCCCTGAGACGGTTTCTGACAGTTTGTGTAGAAATTCTTTGGTTATGCAAACCAATTGTTTCAGCAGCTGTCTGAGTAGCTGGTCTCAGACGATCTTGGAGGTGAACCTGCTGGATGTGGAGGTCCTGGGCTGGTGTGGTTACACGTGGTCTGCGGTTGTGAGGCCGGTTGGATGTACTGCCATATTCTCTGAAACACCTTTGGAGACGGCTTATGGTGGAGAAATGAATATTCAATGCCCGAGCAACAGATCTGGTTGACATTCCTGCTGTCAGCATGCCAATTGCACGCTCCCTCAATGCTTGTGCCATCTGTGGCATTTTGCTGTGAGACAAAACTGCGCATTTCAGAGTGGCCTTTTATGGTGGGCAGTATAAGGTACACCTGTGCACTAATCATGGTGTCTGATGAGCATCTTGATGTGGCACACCTGTGAGGTGGGATGGATTGTCTCAGCAAAGCAAAAGTGCTCACTATCACACATTTAGACAGATTTGTGAACAATGTTTGAGAGAAATGGTAATATTGAGTATCTGGAATGAATTTTAGATCTTTGAGTCCATCTCATGACAAATGGGAGCAAAAACAAAAGTGTTGCGTTTATATTTTTGTTGAGTGTAGTTTATTATGATAATCCTTAAAGTAGGGATTCAAAGAAAATAAGTACCAATAAAATTGGTTTGTTACGGCAATTTCATGATATGTTGAAGGTATTCACTCATATAAAAAGAGAAATACTACTTGATATTCGCTTTCCAAATGTTGCTCCTTTTCTACCGTAATCAGTCAGGCTCATTTTCGGTGAGATCACATACGGGTTGTGTACTCTGAAAGTACCCATATGTTCCATAGTTATAATACAGACAACACTGTCAAAAGTGTTTTCAATTTTGTTTTTAAAGCCTGATGAGTCTAATAGATTTCTTCCAGATCTCCTAGTAGTTCATAGTTCTATTTCATTCCTCCTGACTGCCAGAGATGGTATGAAATACCTGTATAAGCATCACGCGCATGCACAGATCGAGACATAATACTTACAAAGTCACGTGACCTGGGTGACGAAAGCAACCTGATAAAGGAGGCTGGCACCCAGTGATCATCTCCTTTTCATCTTCTCGCCTTTTGCGCACGAGTTGTGTTTTACATTGACATTTACCTTGCCGTCTACGCCAGTAGCCTCGTAACCACAACTTTGTTTGTTGTGCAGAGGCTGCATAGTCAGTGCTTATCCCTGCCGTGCGTACCCGACCACAGCTTGGACTGCAACAGGTAAGTAGCTTGTTAATTATTCACCGGCGGGCGTGCTCATCCCCGCTGAGTGCCCCTGCTCAGCTCAGGTTCTGTACTGTATTAACTTGCTTTTGCTACACGGGGCTCCGCTTGCTGCTGGCCTCATGGAGGTGTTTCCCCCCTTTTTCGGCTGTCTCGGCAATTAGCTGCAATACTACTAACTCACTTGGTCCTCTCCGGTGATATAGTACTAGTTTTATTTAGTTTGTACCCGTGTGTTACTTGCTCCATTGCTACATCTATGGTGTACATGCTGCTTTGACTAGATTTGTGGCTGAGTGTTTCTCGCTGTTGCTACTTTTCTATCTTTACGGTGCTACAGGTGCCTGTTTGATATGAATTGTTGCAGAGTGTTTCTCGCTTTGCTGCAACATTGCTGCTGTTCTATTGTAACTGTAGCTGGGTGTTCTCGTCCGCTGCTACATCGCTGGCCTTACAGCGCACTGTTGCTGATTTAATTAGATTCATAGTAGAGTGTTTTGTGCTCTGCTGCTATATTGCTAGTGTTTCACTGTGATTGTAACTGGGTGTTCTCGCCCGCTGCAACGTCACTGGCCTTATGGCATCACCGCTACTGATTAAATTGGATTCGTAGTCGGGTGTTTTCTCGCTCTGCTGCTACATTGCTAGTGTTTTACTGTGCTTGTAGCTGGGTGTTCTTGCCCACTGCTACATCGCTAACCTTACGGCGTCACCGTTGCTGATTAATTGGATTCGTAGTTGAGCGTTTTCTCGCTCTACTGCTATGTGGCTAACCTTTACAGCCTTAGGTGCTGTTGGATTGTAATTGAGTGTTCCCGCTCAATTGCTCTATTGCTGTGACAATGCTGTCTGTCTGTAACTCCTGCATGGCTCCTCTGAGCCCGGAGGATAGTCATAACAGATGCTCTTCGTGCCTTGGCATTGAACACCTTAGGCAGGCGTTAACAGTACATGCTAGCATTCATTGCACCGGCATGCCATTAGTAGAGAGCACTGCGAGGTTAGTTAGATCTGACAGCTACCTTGCTGAGGCTGGTTACCCCCTTCGGGGACACCTGCAAGCAGCCCCCCTACGGCTCCAAGCGCCGCAGATACATACAGGATGATGCCTTCACTGCTAAGGAGAAACAGAAGAGTGTTGGACCTTTAGCTCTTAAAGTGGACACTTTGGCCTCCAAGTTTGCCCAGATTAAAGCGCTCCTTCTTAATCTGCAGCCTAGTGGTCCCGCCACTGCTGCTGTCACGGTTGCTTCAGAGCTACCGCCCCAGAGCCACGATGACAGTGACAGCCTAGCTTCTCTGTACCCTGTTACTAATCAGCATGATGAGGACGCACTATTGCGGCCTCCGGGAATCTTGTTACTGTTGATGACACAAAGGGACAGGAGGAACTGGACCTCCCATCAGGGTCGGACTCTCATGGGTCTTATGCAGACTCCTTGAGGGAGGCTGAGGCTGGTCTTTCCACAGTTACGCAGGTCATCCAATTAGCCACCTCACAGCTTGGCTTGGACGCTGCCCCTGTAGAGGCTTCTCCCTCTAATTCCTTTTTCAACCATGCTCCACAACCATCTGCCTTCAGGGTTCCACCCTCTGAACCATACATCAACAAACTTCCGAGGTGTTGGCCAGACCCCAAGGCTTTCCTCCACCTGCTAAGTGACTGCAGGGCTTTGGCTGCCATGAAGACGCTGCCCAATATGGCCTAGATCAGATGCCTGCCATTGATGCTTCCATCGCTTCTCTGATAGTGTCTCCGGATGAAGCCCTTAGACCTGTTGTGTCCCGTTGTCCACGCCCACAGTGTAGGATCACTGATGGCCTCCTGACCAAGAGCTATGATATAGCGGCTCAGATGGGGCATATTGGGAACTCCTTTTCCCACCTCGTTCTGGCTCTGTCACAGACTCTCCAAACTACTGGAGCAGATGCCCAGATGCAGAGACTGAGTGACGCCTAACTCCAGGCATTTGCGTTCATGACTCAGAAAGCTTAGTAGACTGATGTCCACTTTGACATTAGCCAGTAACTAAGTGTGGCTTTCCCAGTCCCCCTTGTCAGAGGGATGTAGAAAGACACTCCGCACGCTACCTGTCATTCCAGGACAGGTGTTTGGGCCTGCAGCCCAGCAGGCTTTGGAGCACAGTGTGCAGTTCAACAAAGTCAAGCAACAGTTTACTGACTTACGCTGGGCACCTTCGCCTCAACTAAGACTCGATAGCGTTTTTCGCTCTGCAGGCAATGCTCAGGGTCCCTCCAGAGCTGGCCGCCCCTCATTCCAGCAGGGTCATTTCCATCGAGCTCCTCCACAGGCTGCCTTTCAGACGCCGAAGGATAGGGCAACCAGATAATCCCTAGAGCCTGGCCCCAGCAGTTTCTCCCTGCAACATCTAAGCCGCTAGAAGGCCTTTACCTCAGACCCTTGGGTGTTGTTAACTCTATCCAAGGGATACAATATTCAGTTCAGACGCTGCCCTCCCAGGTTCAACGAGGTCAGGATGACTGTTGTCAGGGACCCCTGCAGGTCTCTAGCTCTAAAGCGAGTGATTTCAGTGCTTCAGGGGAAGGGCGCCATCGAATGTGTAAAAAGTTCAGACCAATCAAGACTTATTTTACAACTTATTTTACTGTTCCGAAGCACTGCAGCTTTCGCCCAATCCTCGATCTCAGACGGCTGAACCAGTGCATAAAGGTTCTTCATTTTCACATGCTTCACACAGCAGATGTTCTTCTGGTTGTCTCAGAGAGAGATTAGCTTGCGAGAATCGATTTGAAGGATGCATACTTTCATGTGCCAGTGGCAACCCACCACAGGCAGTTCCTTCGTTTTACCTTCGAAGGACAAGCATACCAGTACCGCGTGCTCCCCTTCGGGCTCTAACTTGCTCCTCGGATCTTTATAGGTGTGTCGCAGTGGCACTTTCACCTCTGCAAAGCCGGTGGATGCGGATTCTCCCTTATTTGGATGATTGGCTCATTTGCTCCACGACTCGGGAGCAGGCTATCTCTGACACAATGACTCTTCTAGTTCATGTGATTCAGTTGGGGCTCACGGTGATTTTTGCGAAGAGCTCTTTAATTCCCAGCCAGCAAGTCGTATTCATCGGGGTCGTCCTCGACTTGGTGATGACGAGGGCCTCCCCCTCCCCACAGAGGGTGGATGACATCCTCAACCTTGTCTCATGTGTTCAGAGAAATACAAGGTTAATAAACGGTCAATTTCTCCAGCTGCTGGGAAAGCTTACAGCAGCGTCATCAGTCATCCCTCTGGAACTTCTCTCATTGCGCCCCTTGCAGGTGTCGGTCAACAGGTTGGGCTTCGATCCCAAGAGGCCCCAATGCCGAATGGTGGTGGCCTCAGGCAAGTGCCTTCAGTTTCTCAAACCCTGGAGAAGCAGGGCTTAATTCTCCAGCGGCGTTCCCTCAGGCTCTCTTCCTTCCCGCCGGGAGGTGGTGGTGACAGACGCCTCCCTTTCGGGCTGGGGAGCTGTGTGCCGCCACAGGACGGTCAAGAAAACCTGGAGTCCTCAGCAAAGGCCCGAGTACATAAACGTGTTGGAGCTGCGTGCGGTACACTTAGGTTTAGACAGTACACTCAGGCACTTCCTTCCCTTCTTGGAAGGAAGGTATGTCTTTTTTCGGTCAGACAACACGTTGACGGTTTATCATGTGAACAACTAAGGAGGGACAAGATCTGGTCACTCCCTACGGGAGGTTCAGCGGCTCCTTCGATGGGCCTCACCTCACCTTGCAAGTCACAGGGAAATGCATTTACCAGGTGTGCAGAACACGGCTGCAGACATAATTTCTTATCGAAAGCCCCCTCGGGGGAGTGGAGACTAAACCCAGCGGTGGTTCAGATGATATGGGAGAGGTACGGAAGAGCAGATGTCGACCTGTTTGCTTCAGAGACGCCGAAACATTGCCCGCTGTGGTTTTCCCTCTTGGAACCGACCGGGTCATTGGGGCAAGATGCCCTGGCACACTCCTGACCAGACAGCCTGCAATCCTATCCTCCGATTCCTCTGCTCATGCTGACACTTCACAGGAGAGACACATGCAATCACACAGTCTTGCTGGTGTCTCCCCATTGGCTTAGGAGGATATAGTTCCCCCGATTCGTCAGCTCCTCAACGGAGTGCCTTAGCCGCTCCCACTGAGACAGAATCTCTTGTCGCAGTTGGGAAGGAGCATTTGGCATCCTAACCCGAATCACTTCCAGTTGCATGTTTAGCCCCCGAAGAGCAGAGCCCATTGCTGTATTCTTGTGATCAGGCTGCTGTACAGACCATAATCAATGCTTGCGCATCCTCGACAAGGATGCTGTATGCTAACAAGTAGAAACTTTTTTCTGCTTGGTGGGGGGTCAGAATGTGAACCCAGTGCTTTGTTCTGTACCCGTTCTGCTCAAATATCTGCAGATGTTACTTAACAAAGGGCTGTCTGTCTCCACTGTAAAGGTGTATGTTGCTGCTATCTCGGCTCGATATGTTTTTGTGGACGGTTGATATGTGGGATCACATATTCCGGTGAGCATATTTCTGAAGGGTGCCCTCCATGTGGAGGTTACGGCCTCCACATGCTGTTCGGGTGCCCTCGTGGGATTTGCCTGTCATCCTAGAAGCCTTGTGTTCTCCTCCATTTGAGCCCCTGGAACAGGCTGACCTCAGATGGCTATCAGGTAAGACTGCCTTTCTTCTCACTGTTGCATCTGCAAAGCGGGTCGGTGAGCTTCACGCCCTGTCCATTGCCACGGACTGTTTGCGGTGGAATTCTGATGGATTAGGGGTTACCATGTGGCCTAACCCCTCTTTCCTCCCTAAGAGGATTTCTGCCTTTCATGTTAATCGACCTATTTGGCGGCACTCGCCCCGCAGTCAGAGGTCTTAATGCCACCCTACTTATTCTGTTCGAGCTCTGAAACAGTATGTAGAGGTATCTCCTGGGTTTCGTAAGTCTGATGCTCTATTTATCTGTTATGGAGGGCACAGGAAGGGTTGTGCCTTGTCCAAACAGAGGCTCTCATATTGGATTGTTGATACCATATGTCACGCTGTGACGGAGCTAATGTCCGTCACTTAAAAACAAAGACTCAAACGCTGTGGTTTAATTGTTTATTGTTTAAATGCAAGGGGGAGAGAGTGTGATTGAGCGTGTGTGTGTGTTCTCCGAAGTCACGGGAACCTGCGTTGTTTGGCGGCGTGGTCTGTGGAAACATTAAAAACTGTCTTAGTTTCGTGTGCTCGGGGTGGCCAACTGGGTACAAGTTAAAATGGACACTTTATCTTTGATTCTCATTCATTACAATCGCCAAACGCTGAAAGGATTGTGGCAAACAAAACTTACCAGACATGCCGCCGGCTTGCAGCAGGTTCACCGGGCGAATGGAGAACCCGAGTTTGGTGCGAGACGGCTACTTCCCTGTTTCCCTTGCGTCATATTGCGTCACCCATACCATCTCGCGGTTAGAGAAAGGGGGGTTTTTCATGTGTATTCTTAAAACTTGTATATTGGTGTAAAAAGAAGACTATGATGGTAAAAACATGAAATAATGCATTTTTTTAATTATTGACTTTGTGTAAACGTAATTAGCTATGGATAAAATGTAATGTTGGCATGATTGTAGTTTTGGGGATTTAATGGGTCAGGCTAGTCAAGTCAAAGGCCTGGGTTTGACATGGCTCTTTAGTCTGCCATAGGGTGTACCACTGAGAGTACCTACACTCAGCCTTTAATTATTATGGGCACTGATTTATTTGGAACTCTGATTTAGTAATTGTTTATGCTTTTGACAATTTATTTTTGTTGGTTGATTTATTCTATTATGAGTTAACATTTTGATAATTGAATTCATTTGAAAGTTTTTTCCCTTTATTTATTTATTTATTTTTTTTTTGAGCTGAGTGAAAAATAAAAGAGGGAAAACTCCTCATTTGACCCTCATCTAGGACGCAGTGTCTCCTTTGCCTTCTCCGCTGGTCACCTGACTTACAGTTGGTGTCAGAAGTAAAGCAACAGCCTCCGTGGAAGACCGCTGAAGATGCGTAGAGGAAAGCCTCCCAAGAATATTGAGCGAATAGACGGTCAACAGGACCCTGGGGAGGAGGACCCAGATGAGGAGCATATTGAAGAGGATCAAGGAGAAGACCAAGGTGGGGCTACAAGGGGCAGCTCAGCAGATGCGGCAGTGGCGGAACTGGCGGGCCTGGTGAAGACACTACTGCAAGCACAGTCCAATCGGGATGAGAAAATAGAGCAAGAGATGGCACGTCAAGACCAACGCTGGAAGAGTATACAATACCAGTTCCAGCTACTCCAGGGCCAGGTGGGAGACATCCGAGAGGGCAGTAAAGCAGCCAGGTCCAGAACGGCTTCACCACAACCGGCGACAGAGAGAAGTCTTGCGGCCGGAATGAAGGAGCCGAAGTTACATCCGCTCACCAAGGAGGATGATGTTGAGCACTTCCTAACAACATTTGAAAGGATGGCGGCAGTGTGCCAATGGCCAGAGGAGACCTGGTCTATCAGGTTAGTGCCCTTGCTAACTGGTAAAGCCCGTAGTGCATTTGTAGCAATGGACAGTGGGGATACAGATGATTATAAGAAAGTGAAGCAGGCAATCTTAAAAAAGTATGACATAAATGAAGAAACTTACCGTCAGCGTTTCCGGGCCTTAGAAATTCTGCCAGGAGAGTTGCCAAATGAGCTGTATGTGCGCCTGAAAGAATTGTGTTCTAAATGGATTAAACCTGAACAGCGGACAGTGTATTCTATGACAGAAGTAATCGTCATGGAGCAGTTCATGAGAATGGTGAGCACAAAGATGCAAGTCTGGATTAAAGAACATGACCCTAAGACTGCAGAGGAGGCTGCCAGGCTGGCAGACGGCACGACAAGGCCCCAGAAGTGCAAACGTCAGCCACTGGAGTCAAGAACCCAACAGTAAGTCCTATGGGGGTGGGAATATCCAAGCTTTTAAGCAGAGTAGGCCTAACACTAACAGACCACCTGACCGAGCCAGGCAAGACCTGCAGTGTTATAACTGTGGAAGAAAGGGACATACAAAGCCATACTGTAAAGCAAAGAAGACACAGGAGTCAGCTATATGCTATGTGCCTCGTCCAAATATCCTACAGATAGCAAACCCAAGAGATGACACTGACAACTTGGTGCAGGTGATGGTGAATGGCCAGGTATCCAAAGCCCTGGTGGACACAGGCAGCACACAAACTTTGGTGCTGGAGAAGCTAGTCCCTGAAGTGGAGCAGTTTAGTCTGGCCAGAGTCAAGGTGTGCTGTGTGCATGGCGATGTCCGGGATTATCCCACAACTGAGGTCTACTTGACAGTCAGTGGCCAGACATTCCTGATGGAAGTAGCTGTGGCCCCTCATTTGCCACATGATGTCATTCTGGGTAAAGATCTTCCCATTCTAGGTGACCTCCTTCCACAACCCAAGTCCTGCAATGTGGTGACGAGAGCACAAGCAGCCAAGATGGATTTACAGGGGTTACCATTTGCAGATGAAGACCTGGAGGCAAAAGGACCCCTGAGAAGACTGCTTTCAAAGAGAGAAAAGCGGAGAGAGAAGTTCAGAGGCACAGTGGTGAAGAGAGTCTCCGAGATGATGCCGGAGCCAGAGGGATCCATGACATGGGTGATGCCTCAGGATATAGCAGAAATGCAGAGGAATGATGAGACGCTGAAGACTTGGTTCGAGAAGGTGACAGAGGTTGATGGGGTGCAACAAGGCCCGGTGAGTAGCTTGGCTGAAGAGAGGTATGCGGTGAAAAATGGCATACTCTATCAAAGTAAAGGAGAAAATGAGGCTTTGGCTGTCCCTGCGTCATGTAGGATCACTGTTATGAACTTGGCACATTCAGTCCCATGGGCTGGGCATTTGGGTAAACAAAAAACCTTGGCCCGTATTGCAAGTCGTTTTAGTTAGCCCATGATGTATACAGATGTGACTGAGTTTATACGTACATGCACTGAATGCCAACTGACAGCAGGGAGGAAGGTAGCCCCAGCCCCTCTGTATCCACTGCCTGTTATGGAGGCCCCATTTACGCGCATAGCCATGGACATAGTGGGGCCGTTAGAGAAAAGTAAGAAGGGGAACCGTTACGTTCTGGTGGTGTGTGATTATGCCACGAAATATCCGGAGGCTTTTCCCTTGAAGGCTATAAAAGCAAGACAAGTGGCAGATTGCTTAGTCCAGCTATTTTCCAGAGTGGGCCTGCCAAGAGAGGTGATAACAGACCAAGGGACTAACTTTCTTTCTTTGCTGCTGAAGCAGGTTTACCAGCTGCTGGGGATCAAAGGAATAAAAACAACCCCTTATCATCCCCAGACTGACGGGCTGGTGGAGCGCTTTAATC
This sequence comes from Gymnothorax reevesii, assembly GCA_029721435.1. Lineage (NCBI taxonomy): Eukaryota > Metazoa > Chordata > Actinopteri > Anguilliformes > Muraenidae > Gymnothorax > Gymnothorax reevesii. Next base: position 44,828,459 of record CM056579.1, read on the forward strand.
AAACGCTCAAAAACATGCTCCGCCGCTTTGTCTCCCAGACAGGCACCGATTGGGACCAATGGTTGCCCTACCTACTCTTCGCGTACCGCGAAGTGCCTCAGGCTTCAACTGGGTTCTCTCCATTTGAGCTCCTCTATGGACGCCAGGTGAGGGGGCCACTGGATCTATTGAGAGAGCAGTGGGAAGGCCCCAGTGATGGCAGGAGGACCATCGTCCAGTATGTGGTTGAGATGAGGCAGCGTCTGGAGGAGATGACGGCACTGGCCCAGATGAATATGCAGAGGGCCCAAAAGAGCCAGAAGACCTGGTATGACCGAAAAGCCAGGGAGAGGTCATTTGAGCCAGGACAAAAGGTACTGTTGCTTTTGCCTTCACAGGACAGTAAGCTGTTGGCTAAGTGGCAGGACCCTTATGAAGTGCAGAGGAAGACTGGAAGGGTGACCTATCAGATCTTGATGCCAGAGAGAAAGAAGAAGCTGCAGAATTTTCATATTAATCTGCTAAAAGAATTCCACCCTAGAAAGGAAAAAGTGGTGAACCAGTTGGTTGTGCAGGCCATAAGAGAGGAGGAAGAGTCAGAGGAGCAGTACTTTTCAGTGCAAAGAACATGGCAGGCTGTGGACCTCGGGCGCCTGGAGGCAGATCAGAGATGCCAACTGGAAGGACTGCTGGATCCTCACCTGTTCCAAGAGAAACCAGGATTGACAAGGTTAGTGGAGCATAACATTGTCTTAAAACAGGAGACATCCACTAAGCAGAAGAGCTACAGGATCCCAGAGCGAATGCTTGGTGTCCTGAAGCAAGAACTGGATACCATGCTCTCCATGGGGATCATCAAGCCGTCGGCCAGTGAGTGGTGCAGCCCGGTGGTCCTCGTACCAAAGAAGGCTGGTACGGTGCGTTTTTGTATTGATTTTAGACAAATCAATGCTCTAACTAAGTCTGATATTTACCCTATGCCACGCATTGATGAGCTAGTGGAGAGGTTAGGCAAAGCAAAGTACATCACCACAGTCGATTTGTGCAAAGGCTACTGGCAGGTGGCAATGGCTCAGCCAGCCAAAGAGCTAACAGCTTTTCGAACACCATACGGGCTCTCCCATTTCAGAGTTATGCCATTTGGCCTCCAGGGGGTGCCTGGTAGTTTTCAACGTTTAATGGATCAAGTCCTGAAGGGCACTAGTGCCTTTGCGGCTGCATACCTTGATGACGTGGTCATTTTTAGTGAGACCTGGACTGAGCACTGTGACCACCTGCGGGAGATCTTCCAGCGCATCAAGGAGGCAGGTCTCACCATTAACCCACAGAAGTGTAGTCTTGCCAGAAGGGAGGTCAGCTACCTGGGCTTCATTATTGGTGAAGGTGTCATCCGTCAGCAGCTTGAAAAGGTGGAGGCCATCCGAAGCTTCACACTGCCAACCACCAAGAAAAAGGTGAGGTCATTCTTGGGCCTTGTGGGCTGGTATAGAAGATTCATACCTAATTTTTCGTCCCGAGCTGCTGTTCTTACAGATCTCACCAAGGCAGCAGCGCCCAATAAGGTTGTGTGGACAGAGCAGAGCATGCAGGCGTTCCAGGACCTGAAGGAGGCGGTGTGTGGGGACTCGGTGCTGCTCAGCCCTGACTTTGAGAAGCCGTTTATCCTCCAGACTGATGCTTCAGGGATTGGGCTGGGAGCAGTGCTTCTGCAGGAGGTGGATGGTGCACGCAGGCCGGTGGCGTTCCTGAGTCATAAGCTGTGTCCCAGGGAGAGGAGGTACTCGGCGGTGGAGCTGGAGTGTCTCGCCATTAAGTGGGCCCTGGATTCACTCCGATACTATCTGCTGGGGCGACACTTCACGTTGGAGACCGACCACCGGGCGCTACAGTGGCTGAACCGGATGCGGGATGCTAATGCCCGGATCACCAGGTGGTACCTTTCCCTCCAGCCCTATGAGTTCACCGTCCACTACAGGCCAGGAGCAACTAACAAGGTGGCAGACTTCCTGTCCCGCATCCCAGAGGATGAAGGATAGGCAGTGGGTGTGGAATGTGGGCCCTGATTGAAAAGGGTGCCACTCCCTCTGGCAACGACATACGTCGTCTGTAGAAGGAGGGGGAAATGTGATGGAGCTAATGTCCGTCACTTAAAAACAAAGACTCAAACGCTGTGGTTTAATTGTTTATTGTTTAAATGCAAGGGGGAGAGAGTGTGATTGAGCGTGTGTGTGTGTTCTCCGAAGTCACGGGAACCTGCGTTGTTTGGCGGCGTGGTCTGTGGAAACATTAAAAACTGTCTTAGTTTCGTGTGCTCGGGGTGGCCAACTGGGTACAAGTTAAAATGGACACTTTATCTTTGATTCTCATTCATTACAATCGCCAAACGCTGAAAGGATTGTGGCAAACAAAACTTACCAGACATGCCGCCGGCTTGCAGCAGGTTCACCGGGCGAATGGAGAACCCGAGTTTGGTGCGAGACGGCTACTTCCCTGTTTCCCTTGCGTCATATTGCGTCACCCATACCATCTCGCGGTTAGAGAAAGGGGGGTTTTTCATGTGTATTCTTAAAACTTGTATATTGGTGTAAAAAGAAGACTATGATGGTAAAAACATGAAATAATGCATTTTTTAAATTATTGACTTTGTGTAAACGTAATTAGCTATGGATAAAATGTAATGTTGGCATGATTGTAGTTTTGGGGATTAAATGGGTCAGGCTAGTCAAGTCAAAAGGCCTGGGTTTGACATGGCTCTTTAGTCTGCCATGGGGTGTACCACTGAGAGTACCTACACTCAGCCTTTAATTGTTATGGGCACTGATTTACTTGGAACTCTGATTTAGAAATTGTTTATGCTTTTGACAATTTATTTTTGTTGGTTGATTTATTCTATTATGAGTTAACATTTTGAAAATTGAATTCATTTGAAAGTTTTTTCCCTTTATTTTTATTTTTTTTTTTTTTGAGCTGAGTGAAAAATAAAAGAGGGAAAACTCCTCATTTGACCCTCATCTTGGACGCAGTGTCTCCTTTGCCTTCTCCGCTGGTCACCTGACTTACACACGCATACAGCCTTGAAATGTCATTAGACCAGGGGCGTCTCCACTTCATGGGCTGTTTTGAAGGGCGTTCCGCTGAATGACATCTGTGCTGCAGCGGTGAGGGCTTCTCCCTGTAACTTTGTCTGCTTCTACAGGGTTAATGTGGCTGCTCCCCATCCTGTGGTGACAGCTGTCTTGTCTGCCCCTTCGATCTGCAACTGAAACTCTGTGAGTGCGGTCTTTGTTGGTACAGGTCATCCAGGTATTTCCTACTATCTCTGGCGGTCAGGAGGAATGAAATAGAATGAGCGTTACAAATGTAACTGAGGTTCTATGAATTCCGGATGACTGCCAGAGTTCATTGTCACTCGGAATCTTGACGAAAAGATTTAGTAGGAGATAATCACTGGGTGCCAGCCTCCTTTATCAGGTTGCTTGCGTCACCCAGGTCATGTGACTTTGTTGGTATTGGGTCATTCTATGTCAATTCAACAAATGCTTCCCTCCTGACCATCTCAGATTTGTCTAAAAAAATGATCACAGAAAGGTAATATATACTCAGCAACAAAAGTTTCTGTGACACCATTTATGTGTATGTTATAAATGACACGCAAAGATCTCAATGCAATCAATATGTTTATTTAACAGGAGAAACACTGACTTCTCAGTGCCAACGTCACTCAAAACGAAAAATGTCATTTTCATGCGTCATGAAGCACTTGTCTGACGTCTAACCAATTGTGACCTTCACACTTCAATACCGGGTGTGACTTCCTCGTGCCATGATGCAAGCAACGCATCTCCGGCACATGGACCGAATCAGATGTGCCAGAAATTGCTGTGGGATGTCATTCCAAATCTGACGTAGACGTTGTCGCAATTCCTGGAGTGTAGCTGGCGGGTTATCCAACCGCCGCAAACGTCGATCCATCTCGTCCCAAAGATGCTCGATTGGGGACATGTCTGGGGATCTGGCTGGCCATGGCAGGACATTGACATGTTGTTGCATCAGATACTGCTGTACAATCCTTGCAACGTGTGGTCTGGCGTTATCATGTTGCAGCGTTATTCCGGGACCATGTTGCATCAAAAACGGTACCACCAATGGCCGTAGCACTTCATCGCAATATCTTTGACCTGTCAGATTTCCATCAATAACAAGCAAATCTGTTCTGTTTCTAGCCGTGATCCCTCCCCAAATCATGACACTACCACCTCCAAAACGATCAAATTCCTGAACACAGTTGTTGGCATAACGTTCTCCACGTCGACGGTATACACGTAAACGACCATCACATCGGTTAAGCATGAATCTTGATTCATCAGTGAAGAGTACAAGATCCCACTGACGTTGGATCCACCGTCGATGTTGTTGTGCCCACTGTAGACGCAGTCGTCGGTGTTGTACTGTGAGTGTTGGACGTCTTGCTGGCCGACGTGGGACAATGCCAAAATGACGGAGACGGCGACGGATTATCTGTGCAGACAGTCGCCTCAAACCAGGTATCGTTCTTGCAGTTATGGTTGCAGGTTGGAATCGATTTCGGGGATGGGTTGTTCGAATCCAGTTGTCCGGTCTGGGAGTGGTTACTCGTGGACGGCCGCTGCGAGGACGGTCTCTGACATGTCTTGTCTGCTGATGACGCTGCCATAAGTTCCAAATGGTGTTTCGGTGGACATTCAGGCGATGAGCAACTTCCCTCTGCGAGGTTCCGGATTCAATCATCCCAATGGCCCTCCACCGATCATTTTCAGACAGTCTTGGCATTTAGAGGGTAGAGTTCCTGATCCGAAATGGCTGTGTTTTCGATAAGAGATGCTTCCGTCGTTCATCAGGCACAATGTGAACATTCCAAAAATTCTCCTCTTTTATTGCCATCCACAAGCATGATTTACGCACATTTTCACGTGCAAAGTCATTTTCTCGCATTTTCATGATTTCCATTTCAATGTTGTGTTTACGTGTACTGTTTCAGTCTGATATCACCATGTATGACAATTTCATAATTGCGTTATGAAAAATAATTAACAATATTGGTGTCACAGAAACTTTTGTTGCTGAGTTTAATAGGATGTGTGCCAAATTTCAGTTAAATACGTCTATTGGTTTTGGCAGAAAAAACACAAGTGCACCGCCTATCGGCGAATGTCGTATTGCTGTGCAATACTAGTCCCTTACCGGTGTATGCATATTATATTTCCTAAAAAGAAGGTCAAAGTGACCTGAATAGGGTACATGACACACCCTCTCCCCAAGATGCATCCACACACCAACTTTGATGTTCCTAGGTCATACGGTATTGAAGTTATGGAGCGTACACGAATGCAGACGGACAGACGGACGGACAAACGGAGTGCAATCCTATAGTCCCCTCCGTTTCCGGTAGGGGACTAATAATGAAGATGGTAGTGTTGTCCGAATTTTCACACTCGTTTTTGCAACGTCAAATAAAAGGGAGTTTTTAGGAGGCAATATCTCCTGTCATACATACTTACTTTCAGTTTTAGACGTTGTTTATATAAATTTGGCGATGGATTTTGGGCATATCTTTGATCTAATTCAGCTATTTGTTTGCAAAGTCTTGACTGTTGTCCTTCAGAGTTCTTCTTCTTATTTGCCATAAAAGATATAATCTGACCTCTTAAAGAAGCCTTAAGTGCCTCCAAAACAGTTGAAACTTTATAAGTGGTGCACGATCAGATATAACTATTGCTTGATGCTCACATGACCGAATAAAGGAGGTCAATTTATTATCTGTGAAAAAAAAATCGATTCTGCTGTATGTATGATATACATGAGAAAAAAAGGAGTACTTTTTGGATGTAGGAAACGCCATATGTCTGAGAACTCTAAAAGGAAGGACTGTAAATAGGAGGCCGATTTTGAGGCCACACTTCTAACTCTAACTGATGACCTATCCATTTCAGGGTCCAAACAAAAATTGAAGTCTTCACCCATAATAAGTGAATAAAAATTTTAATCCGAGTGTAACTAAATAAGATGATGAAGTCTCATCTCGTCAAAATTAGGAGCATATACATTCTCTAATATGACCTTCGTATTATAATGTTGGCCCGTAACTATAATATAACGTCCATTTGGGTCAGCTATGGAATCAAAAGGCGTAAATGAAACGTCTTTATTTATCAATATGGCGACACCTCTTGCTTTAGCTTGAAATGTGGAATGAAAATACTTCCCCACCTACCCACACCTTAAACAAAAATGATCCGACCTTCAAAGGTGGGTTTCTTGAAGAAATGCAGTCTCCACCCTCAAATGTTTTAGATACAATAAGGCTTTTTTCCTCTTAACTGGATGATTCAGGCCTTTGACATTCCAGCTGATAAATGTAAGATCACTGTTCATACTGCTTTTGAGTTACATAAAAATAGACTGATATTGACCAAAAAATACATTTTGAACCAAATAATCGAGTAAACAAGGTAAACCACTTGGCTTTGAGTGACAGCAAAACAAAAAACCCTTTCCCAACCCCTAAGGTAACATTTGCCGTTAGAACTAACAACACACCTTCCCTTACTAAGCTAAATAGTTCCAATTTACTGCTGTTATCCTAGTCTAAACCTCTATTCTCCCACATTGTCAGTACATTATATTACCCATCTTATAAATGAGAAAATTGCCTATAAATATAGTTGAATATGAATAAAAAAAAAAAACTAAACTCTTAACGACATTAGAACCTAAAGGAGCTGCGTCACGATAACATGCCTAGAAAACAAACCTGATTCTCATTGCTGCCAGGCGCTAATGGGGAATTTCCCTATATAAAGTAATTAAAAAAAAGGGCATGCCAACCAAGCCGGATGCAGCATATATAGAGAAAGACGTGGAGGCAGCTTCCAGCTACCAAATTTCGAGTGTTAAATTAAAGTAACGGATAAACGCAAATCTCCTTAATAATCCCCCATTACACATTCAAGTTTGATTGCTAAGATATTAGCTTCTTAGCTGACTTAATTGCGATAACATCAAATAATCAGCTGATTTGCTAACTAACGTGCCCCACGCTGCTATAGCAGCTACACAACTAGGTCAGCTGCACAGATATATACAGGGACCTATTTCATAGGCAGCATCCTTAAGAAAATCAGCCAGCCGTTGTGCTAAATATTTTCTCAATTCTTTTAAAGAAAAACATTCAAAATAACTATCAAACAACAATTTTTCACTCGATTTAGCAGCTTTTGGAGCCATCATTACCAGTAAAAGTAGCCAAAAGACTTTTAGGCATAGTAACAAAATTCATTATTCTGTCCTCAATGTGTGTGTCTGAATACAAATGGACAGATAGCTAACATTCATCAAGAGAAAGTCAGAAGCTGGAGTAAAGTGGAATGCCCTTTACTGTTGTCGTCATTCTCATTAAAGGATTTGTTTTGTAAAATTGAAATGATACAAAAAGATGGCATCAATTACTGGATGCTATTTACACAACATGATACATAAATTGACATAAAATGGTGCAAATGACAGCTACAAAATAATGTACAAATGCAACATTCAATGATATGTAAATAGCTGTAAACAACTTGCAAATATCCTGTAAACATCTTGTGCATAAAGTCCACACACTTAAAAATACTAAAACTGTCAACTTAAACTGCACTGGCATGCTTGCAGCAGGAAAGCTGTAGGATAGCTAGTTTAAACATTCAAATACGTATAATGCTTCACAGAATCTATAATATATTTGAGGTCTGTCTGTCTGTGTGTATGTATACGTTTTTCTCCTACATTTTTCAACCGATTATCACCAAATTTGATTTGAATATCCACTTGGACACCAGGAAGGACTTGACGTCGCCCGATTTTTGAAAAACGGTCATGCACGCAAAAAATATGCTAATTTCACTCCGGGTAGCGGCTAGCAGCTAGTACTTTATATGATGCTTATAATTAAATGTCAACATTTTACTTACAAGCAGCGCTTTCCAAGAAATAACAGAGGAAGGAAAGGATAAGGTAACTGTAGCTGCAAGCTGACCACGTCACAACTGAAGCATTTCCTGCCTGAAGTCTCTGAATGATCACCTGACTCTGTCATGAGACTAAAACAACCACTAAAACAACAGCAGGGAATAACAAGAGAAAAAAAATTAATTACTCCCAAAAAAACCACAAGGAGGAAAATATTATCAGGTATTTAAGTTCAGATGGTAGATATTTTAGCAAAGGAGTATAGTGGAGCTCGAGGTTTACACGTCTCTACGCTTCGCGCATTCGATCGGAAGCCCCTTTTTCCGGCCCCACATATGGAAAGAATGAAAATGCCACCTGTTCTGGAAACAAACCATACCCCCTTAAGTTCTAAATGTTTCCATGGAAACCAGAAAAAATAAAAAAATTCATCAACTTCGGATTAGCAAAAGGCACCACTTCAGAACATGATTAACGTGCACACCAAGTTTTGTTAAAAAATACTGAACGGTTTTCAAGTTATGCACCGGAAACTAAATGTTCACAGACAGACGGACGGACAGGCTGACAGACAACCGCACCCATTGCTATATCCCCCGCATTATATGCTGGGGGGATAAAAACTACAAGGGGAAACAGTTCAACAATTTAAGCGTAACCTTTCCAACTTAAAATGGTGCATAATATCATTAGAAGATTCTGAAAATCCAGAAACATTTTTGTACAGATGGGAAAAGGCCAGAATTTGAAAGGCTGTGATTTTACGGTCCTCAGGTGGCACTCCAGTAAAAACAGACAGAACACTTCTGTAACACTTCTGTAAATTGTCAGTAAATGGAGTTTGTCAGGGCATTCTCAAAAACTCTGCCATGTTGAGATTAGACCAAATATAAACAAGATCCAGAAACACTGCCTTCTTCTCTGGCCCAAGCTCACATAAAATTTACTGAGGCGAAATGGAAAACTGCCCTGTGATTTGACTAATCAAAATGTGAAATTCTTTTTGGAAATCATGGACACCATGTCCTCTGAGTTGAACAGGAGAGGGACCATCCAGCTTGTTATCAGCCCGCAATTCAAAATCCAGCTTCCATGGTAGTATGGGGGTGCATAAGTACACATGGCATGGGTAACTTGCAGATCTGGGAAGATATCATTAATAGAGAACGATACATATAGGTTTAGGTGGAACATTTACTGCCATCCAAATGCCTTTTTTAAAGGAGGGTCTTGCTCTTTTCAGCAACCCCATGCCAAACACCTGGTTGCCAAAGTGGTCTGCCTACAGTCCAGACCTGTCACCTACTGACAATATTTGACACATTATGAATTAATATATATGACAATATACAATATGACAAAGGAGGCTGCAAAAGTATTGAGTACTGAAATCCTACATGAAGCTAGAGTGGGAAAAATTTTGCTTTCAAAACTACAGCAGTTGGTCTTTTTAGTTCCCAAACGCTTCCAGAGTTTTGATTAAAGTAGATGAGATGCAACACAGTGGTAAACATGACCCTGTGCCAACTTTTTTGAAAGGTGCAGCAGGCATCAAATTCAAAATGATATTTTTCAAAACTGTTTCATCAGTTTTCTATCTGTTTCATCATCTGATATATTTTTGTCTTTGTACCATTTTTGTACCAAGTATAAAGTTTAAATAATTAAAAAAATCATTGCATTCTGTTTTTATTAAAATTTTATGCAACGTCCCAACTTTTCGGGAATTGGAGTGGTAGAATAAAGTTATGGACTGGATAGCTCCACGTATGTGACATGTGCACTATTTGCGTGTTTTTGCTGCGAGCTCATTTAGTAGCTTGGTGTTGGAATTGTGTTTCGGTATAGTAAAAATCTCCATTGACGCTTCCGTAGTTAACAGTTTAAACATGGCACATGGCCAATTCAGCGAAAACCCTGCTCTATTCTCATCCCGCACTTGGGTCCAGGCAATGGTGGATACGTGGAGCAGCTTCATTGGCGCCTTGAGCTCCACCCGGAATGAGGAGGATTGATTGATTTTGATGGCAAAAATAGTAATCATGATAGCTAGGTATAATAGTGCCAATAGTTACCATATTTATCAAAAATGATTATGATTTTAGTAAATTTTCATTCCATTAAGTGGGTATATATGACTTCATAGCTATAAGGTTATCATACCCTTGTATGGTGTTGGTTGTAAGATGCACCACCGCCCCCGGCAACTGGGGCATTCGAGTTCAAGAGGTTAAAACATACCCCAAATCCAAATGATTTAGTGCGAAAGAGTGTAATAGAACAGCCATAGTAGTAAAATATTTGGTAGATAGATAAAGGTAAACAAATCTGCATGATTGATGATCCCCTCCTTATGAATAGGGGCTGTATACCAACATGTGGAATTATGCCAGTCAGTATCAATCAACTACGTCACATGCAGTGCCACCATCACAAATATCCACAATTGTATAATCCATCATTCCTGCAGCTTTTCAAAGTTAAATGTGTGTCATGTATGTATATTTCTTTGAGAGAAAAGGCAACAATTATAAGTAGTTGCCAAGCATTTCTCATTCTGAAGATGAATTATCCACCACCACAGTTCCCTTTAAGGCCTATCCGCCAGATGTTATTGCACAGGATTACCATTCTGAGAGGCATTTGTTCCTTACCATAGCTGCTTGCGTACAGCCTGCCCCTTCAGTGACTCCACATTGAAGTTGTTGGTCTTTGCAGGCATTATGAAGAAGACCACCACAGTGACATCGTTCTTATGCACCTGACACATACACACACACGCACATGCACACATGCACACCCAAAGGAGATTATTGAGACAGCAAGGAACAAGTAATTTGGAAATAAAAAGTTACAGTAAATATAATTACAAGCTTAATAGGTAGAGGCACAGAAACAGTCAACAAATATAAAATGAGTGGTGGGTCATTCCATATGAACTCAACCGAAGTACAAGAATCTTCCATGGTCACCCAATCAGAATTGGCTCAAATGCATTTTGGGAATACCTCTATATTCATAATGAACACGTGCAAAATGTTAGGCTGCTACTCCAAGGGGTTTCCGAGATATCGCCCCCCCAAAATCGGGGGGCATGCCCCGAGCGAATAGCGAACATTAATTTACAGGTATTTTGGAGACCAATATCATTGGAACAAATCATAGGCTTGGGCTGAAAATCGCTATCCTGGGTAATTTGGGTGCAGGCTTTCAGAAACTTTTACCAAAATATATCTATCTCTTTTCATTTTCAAGATATTAGCCTCTCAAATATTAAAATTTCTATTGGTGGAAATGTAAAAATTCAGTATTGAAGGGCCTCCTATGAGGCCAGGATCCTTTACAGAGGCTAAATTTGCTGTATTCCTTCTATTTAATAATAATGATAATAGTAATAATAATAATGCATCAATTTTATATAGCGCTTTTCTGATTTTCTGGGCACTCAAAGACGCTTCACAATGGATACATTATTCATTCACTCACACATTCACGCTCTGATGGTGGTAAACTACTTTTTTGTAGCCACAGCTTCCCTGGGGCAGACTGACGGAAGCGTGGCTGCCAGTATGCCTACGGCCCCTCTGACCACCACCAAACATTCTCACACAGCCATACAGGAGTGTTCCTGTATTTGAGGACAGATCTGTCTGTACAAGGAAGATTGACTACCCACATGGTGAATTTGCCAATCCAAAATTGGCAAAAAAGTTACTTTTTCAGCTAGGACCCATTTCAGGGTCCCCTAACTCCACTATTATGCCTTAGGTGCAGTCAGTCTTCCTTGTACAGACAGACCTGTCCTCAAATAGAAGGAATCCAGCACAATTTAGCCTCTGTAAAGGATCCTGGCCTCATGGAGGGCCTTGTACAAGGATGACTGACTGCACCCAAGGCATAGTAGTACAGTTAGGAGACCCTGAAAAGGGTCCAAGCTGAAAAAGTAACTTTTTTGCCAATTTTGGATTGGCAAGTTCACCATGTGGGCAGTTACCCATGGTAATGAAACTTGTTCCACATAAATCTATATATCTTGACTTTATTTGTTCAAAATTAAAACTTGTTTTCTAATCTCCTTCACTATTTCATCATGCTATGAAATATAGGGTTTTTTTGTGAGCTATTGTTTTAGTACCATCTTAAGATTCACCTTATTGGTTAAGTGAGATATGTTGCATATGGCCATTTAGCCTCTGTAAGGGATCCTGGCCTCATGGGGGGCCCTTGAAAACTGAATTTTTGATTTCCATAAAAAATTTTCATATTTGAGAGGCCAATTCCTTGAAAATGAAAGGATGGATTAATTTTGACAAGAGATTCTGAAAGCCTGCACCCAAATCCCTGTAAATTCACGTTTGCGATTAGCTTGGGGCATGGCCCTTGATTTTTGGGGACCATAACTCGAAAACCCTTGGAGTAGGAGCCCAAAATTTCGCATGTGTTCATTATGAATATAGAGGTACTCCCAAAATAAATCTGAGTGGGTGACCGGGGACCTCTAGTTGACTTCATATGGAATGTCCCTGGTAGTTACACAGACCTCTGTGAGCTGACCACAAAAAGAGTGATCAGTGAAGTTTTGAATAATGTGATCACAACCAGAAGATGTACTTTATATGGGGCCATTATCACGATAACATTCTATAGGCAAATCAGTACCAATTTTGAAATATGTATTGCTATTTTGCTTAAAGAGGGGCAATAACAATATTTTATATGTATTTCCATGAATTTCATACAATAGGGATGTCATAAATTGGACCATAATAAATCTCAAATAGAAAAGTATGCTGTCAGCATACCCTAAGCAGGTAATTCAGCCTGGACAAGGACTCCAAAAAGATGTCTGCTCCTTTGTTGGAGAACTCATACCGGCCAGCGATGAAGAAAAATAATGTTTTCTCCAGATTGAAATCTAGATGTCTACCAGAAAAAAAAATATGGTGGTTAAAACAATTCAGTCAAACTGCTGACAATGTGTACAATTGTATAAGATAAAACTGAAAGAGAAATCATTCTCCATTAATTGAGTTGAACGTCAAAAACAGCCCCACAGCATCCTCCAATTTAAAATGATGCAATAACAACATGGAAAGAAAAAAACAAACAGAATAATTTTTTACTAGATTACAAGGTCATAAACTTAAAGTTCACTGCCTAGTGCAATATGTAATCATATCCCCAAACACTAGAAGTATACTGGACCGCAAAATAAGTATGCCTTTTGAAGTTTATATGACACACTCCTGAGAATAAAAATGCATAGAATTTTTCTGCAATCCTGATTCAATTAAAGTCGAGATTATAGTCCTGCCCCCAAGAAAATCCACAAACAAATATGAAAGCATTTGTCCAAGTGTTCAAACTGACTCTCTTTTAATGAACATATTAATGCTTGCAAATGCATCTTCATGAAAATCAGGACTCACCTGCTTCTCGTTGAGCCTAAGGGTATAAAATTCACCTACAGGTACCAGTCTGTCATAAATTTCCTGAATACAGCAAGACTTACCAGAAATCAACACAAGCAAGCAATCGAACGTCTCCATGTCAACGCCCACGGGATGTTGCTTATGACTTCAACTGCAGTACTGAAACTATCGAACGTCTAAGGCAGTGATACAACACCACCGACAGTACCAATGACAGTCCACTCAATGGCCGCCCCAGAGCAATGACGCTACGACAGGACTGGCTTTTAATGCGGTAACACCTCGAGAACCATTTCCCAATGGACTGAAATGGTTCAGCAAACCATAGGGACCCAGCAAAGGCCCATAAGCGCAGGCACTGTTTGTTGCCACTTGAGGTCTAACAACCTGTCCTGTCGATGTCCAGCTAGGGATTCCATCCCAACAGATTGACACCAATGGGAACGTCTGCAGTGGCCTCAGCAACAACAAACTGGCGTTATCGGCAGTGGAGGACTGTGGTTTTTTCAGATGAAAGTCATTACTGCATTTCTGTGACAGATGGCAGAACTAGAGTTTGGTGTGGAAGGGGTGAGCATTACATCGATGGTTGCGTGATAGAAAGAGATGCATGGGGCGAACAAAGCATCATGGAATGGGGAGGAATTGCACTGGACCAAAGAAATGGACCTGTGTTGTTTCAAAATGTCGGACCAGGTCAAGGCCATGGGGTCACAGCTGCCCAGTACATCAATCAAGTTTGAAGACCTTATGTTGTGCCGCACTTTGCACGTCTCCAACATCACTTGTTTCAACAAGACAACACACGTGCTCACACTGCTAGGTTAATCAAAAACTTCCTACAACAGCACAACATCCGTACACTGCCTAGAACTGCCCTTAGTCCGGATCTGAATCCAATCGAGCACTTGTAGAACGAGATCCAAAGACGTCTTAATGAAGTACAACTCAGGCCGGTAACTGCTGCACAGCTCTTTGTAGCCTTTCAGAAAGAGTGGGCCTAGATCCCTATAGCCTTCCTAAATCTCATAATGCATTCCATGTATAGAAGATGCATGTCCATAATTAACGCTGGTGGGCATACAAATATTTGATTTTGTCTCACTGGATTTAAAAATGCAGCAGATCACATGATTACAAACATCATGTCAAACATGCTCAAGGCAATGGTGAGTCATCACTTGAAAGAATTGTCTCCAACTGATGTCCCAATCAAATTTTTGAGTATTTGATAATCAAACATTTTATATACAAAATGTCTGTGATGTCTCATTTGCTGTTTAGTATATATCAAATGCATTTACTATAATTTTGAATGAAAATTGCAGTAGGTGTGAGCCAATATAAATGCCTAAATTAAGCTAGCCTGTTAAAATGACGTCTCGAACAGCTATTCTGCCTATGATAGAACTGAACAGTGATGAGGTCTGTCAGCACAGAAGCTCTCGCAGACCAAGAGGCTTGCTCACCCATAAAAGTGTCCTCGGACAAACTCCTGGATTTTGGCTTTGTTTGTAGAGTGCAGATTCTGAAATTCATGCACAGCAGAGAACTTCTTCACATTCAGGCCATTTGGTGTCACCACATCTGTAAAGAAAAGGAAGTTAATCTACAACAGTATCATCTTACTCGTACATTCCAAAATAAACACCTGGCTCTGTGTCAGAAACTTACAGCGCCGTGAAAGAAACCGAAGCCTACAGATCACATTGACCAGTTTCTGATAAAGAACATAATGTACAGTATATTTATAACTAATACGCTAGATAAATATGGATTATTAACTAGCTTGAGTAATAGAAATGGATAGCCCAGACTGAGTCTCAGGTGATTGACATAGGACACAGGTCATATGGAGTTGATGACAAGGACTCCCACCCGGTCTCCTGTGCAGCATGCAGTCAGCCTCAATGGCGGTGATCTCGGATACGGCGGTGAAGACGTGGGAGCAGTGAACTGATGCTCGCTCCAGGCAGTACCGGTGGTAAATCTGCCTTTCCCCAGCCTCTTTGTCAATGTTGAACTAAGGCAAATACACAATCAATCAACAACTTAGCAGTCAGAAAACTACACACATTGCACATATCTACCGTCGGAAGAACCATAAAACAATGAACAAACAAATTTGCACACACCTTTTAATTACATTTTCTGCAGCATAAATAATGTATGAAATGGAAGGAATGTCTAAAAAGCTAATGCTCATTATCAATAGAAAATAGAGCACCAATGCACTGCAAACTTACACAAATACTTTCTCTAAACCGTTTTGAAAAGTATGTAGGACAGTTACTGTTATTGGCAGAGTCGTTGATTTACAGACATTCTTTATACAGTAAGCCCAAGTACTACTGAGTATTTGAGCCATAATTTCATGACACTGTTCAGTTTTATTTTATTGAAAATTAATTGAAGTATTAATGTCAGTTATGTCAACAGTAATGTGCAGTTTGAGACCCCTTTTTGATATACATTTGGTATAATTCTATCAGGGCGTAAAGAATATTTGTCACTAGTTTCTCTTATTGGTTGAAAGTGTTATAGATGGAAGAATCAAAGAAGCACAGAGTAACAGTTTTTAAACTGTGTATGTTGATATTGAAAAACCCTTTCATTTCAAGATGTGTCAAGGAAAGTGTAATTGTGTTTACAGTTTTTTACTTTCTTTTGAAGTGTGAAGGTATGGCGGGTGGACTCCCACCTTGCCCAGATTATTGTAGAAATCCACATTCGCAGCGCACAGATACCGGCCCAGCAGTGTGGCATGGGTTGTAAAGATAGTTGCCATGGGGATTCTCCGCGAGCGGCACAGTATCAGGCCTGGTCCTGTCTGCCATTCATGGAAGTGACCAATGACATGGGGCCTCTCCTGGAGCTGGTCTGTCAGCTGTTGGGTGCATTCAGGGATGCAAACTGCTTTTAATGTGCGGGATATACAGTATACTGGTGCCTCTTCAAATATACTCAAATACTACTCTAGTAAATGTGACAAGCAAAATTATGCACCTGATCCAATGTCCCATGCATGCAATAAAAATTAATTTGTTAGTAAAATGAAATGAAATAAAACTTCATTTCTCATGAACACTGCTAATATACTCAGCAACAAAAGTTTCTGTGACACCATTTATGTGTATGTTATAAATGACACGCAAAGATCTCAATGCAATCAATATGTTTATTTAACAGGAGAAACACTGACTTTTCAGTGCCAACGTCACTCAAAACGAAAAATGTCATTTTCATGCGTCATGAAGCACTTGTCTGACGTCTAACCAATTGTGACCTTCACACTTCAATACCGGGTGTGACTTCCTCGTGCCATGATGCAAGCAACGCATCTCCGGCGCATGGACCGAATCAGATGTGCCAGAAATTGCTGTGGGATGTCATTCCAAATCTGACGTAGACGTTGTCGCAATTCCTGGAGTGTAGCTGGCGGGTTATCCAACCGCCGCAAATGTCGATCCATCTCGTCCCAAAGATGCTCGATTGGGGACATGTCTGGGGATCTGGCTGGCCATGGCAGGACATTGACATGTTGTTGCATCAGATACTGCTGTACAATCCTTGCAACGTGTGGTCTGGCATTATCATGTTGCAGCGTTATTCCGGGACCATGTTGCATCAAAAACGGTACCACCAATGGCCGTAGCACTTCATCGCGATATCTTTGACCTGTCAGATTTCCATCAATAACAAGCAAATCTGTTCTGTTTCTAGCCGTGATCCCTCCCCAAATCATGACACTACCACCTCCAAAACGATCAAATTCCTGAACACAGTTGTTGGCATAACGTTCTCCACGTCGACGGTATACACGTAAACGACCATCACATCGGTTAAGCATGAATCTTGATTCATCAGTGAAGAGTACAAGATCCCACTGACGTTGGATCCACCGTCGATGTTGTTGTGCCCACTGTAGTTGCAGTCGTCGGTGTTGTACTGTGAGTATTGGACGTCTTGCTGGCCGACGTGGGACAATGCCAAAATGACGGAGATGGCGACGGATTGTCTGTGCAGACAGTCGCCTCAAACCAGGTATCGTTCTTGCAGTTATGGTTGCAGGTTGGAATCGATTTCGGAGATGGGTTGTTCGAATCCAGTTGTCCTGTCTGGGAGTGGTTACTCGTGGATGGCCGCTGCGAGGACGGTCTCTGACATGTCTTGTCTGCTGATGACGCTGCCATAAGTTCCAAATGGTGTTTCGGTGGACATTCAGGCGATGAGCAACTTCCCTCTGCGAGGTTCCGGATTCAATCATCCCAATGGCCCTCCACCGATCATTTTCAGACAGTCTTGGCATTTAGAGGGTAGAGTTCCTGATCCGAAATGGCTGTGTTTTCGATAAGTGATGCTTCCGTCGTTCATCAGGCACAATGTGAACATTCCAAAAATTCTCCTCTTTTATTGCCATCCACAAGCATGATTTACGCGCATTTTCACATGCAAAGTCATTTTCTCGCATTTTCGTGATTTCCATTTCAATGTTGTGTTTACGTGTACTGTTTCAGTCTGATATCACCATGTATGACAATTTCATAATTGCGTTATGAAAAATAATTAACAATATTGGTGTCACAGAAACTTTTGTTGCTGAGTATATATTCAGCCAAAATAAAAACTTCACACTCGTTTGGAGGTCAATAAGTTGAACATACAAGAAACGAGGTTTTATATAATGATTTTATTTACAAAAGTAATTCTGTACTCATTAAAGATGGTGTATCATAAAAATAATGTCCATAATGTAACCAGTTCCACCACGGAAATGTCCAAGAGTAAATATGGTAAGTTACAACTGATAATTGCCCTCTGAAGAATAAGCTGAAATCTATGACAGACACCTGTGGTTTATCTCAATTAATGTATCAACCCACAAGAATTTCCAGTAATAGTACAGGATCTTTAACATCAAAATGTATAGATCATATTTACACTAATAATCCTGATATGTGCTCAACACCTGTTTCTGTAACAGTTGGCTTCAGTGACCACAACTGCGTTGCTGTCTCCAGGAGAACAAAGCTACCTAGAGCCTGTCCTAAAATTATTATGAAGAGAACTTATAGGGCATTTAATGAGGAGACTTTTCTAAATGAACTGAATAATATTGAATGGGATTTGGTATGTGCCATTGACTTTGTGGATGATTCCCTTAATTTATTTATGGATCTTTTTATGAGAGTTGTCAACAGTCATGCCCCATTACGGAAATTTACAGTTAAAACCAAAAGTGCTCCTTGGGTTGATACTGATTTAAAGAGCTTGATGGCTCAAAGGGATGAGGCTAAAAAGGTTGCTGTTCTTTCTGGCTCTCTTGAAGACAGAAAACTTTATTGTACTTTAAGGAATCATGTGGCCAAGTTAAACAGAGTGGAAAAGAAAAAATATTTTCAAAAGAGAATCTCCGAGAGTGGTACGGATAGTAAAAGAATGTGGAATGTACTCAACGAAATCATGGGGAAAAAATCTACCTGTGCTTCTTTTGTTGAATTGAATGGAGTCTATTTGACTAAGCCAACACAGATCGCAAATTATTTCAATGATTATTTTGTTAATAAGGTTTCTAAACTTAGAGAGAAAATGGATTGTACCGTTGATTCCAGCTCTGATGAGCTGATAAAAAAATTTATAATGAAGGATAAACTGTGTAATTTTGAATTTCATCAAGTTAATGTTGTGCAGGTGGATATGATGCTGAGATCTTTGACTGTTGGTGGGTCTGCTGGTACAGACAACTTGGATAGTAGGCTGTTGAAATTATCAGCTGTACATATTTCTAAACCAATCTGTCACATATTCAACAGATGTCTGATTAGTGGTGTGTGTCCAAAACTTTGGAAAGAGGGCAAGATCATTCCTTTGCCCAAAGATACAAAAACTACTTTCTGTGGTCCGAATAGTAGGCCTATTAGCATTTTGCCTATTCTGAGTAAATTATTGGAAAAGATTGTATTTAAGCAAGTGCAAGATTACTTTTCTCACAATGATTTAACTACAATGTTCCAACATGCTTACAGGTCTGGTCATTCCACCTGCACTGCAATGACACAAATGTCAGATAGCTGGTTAACATCAATTGATGACTCAATGCTTGTGGGTACAATTTTACTTGACTTCAGTGCTGCCTTCGATGTGATCGACCATTGCATTTTGATTTCCAAACTTATTAGTTATGGTTTTACTTCCTCTGCAATTAAGTGGTTTACGAGCTACCTGTCTGAGAGGTCGCAAAGAGTTTATTTTAATGGTGCATTATCTTGTAGCAAATCCCTGGACTGCGGAGTCCCCCAAGGAAGCTGCCTCGGACCTCTTTTATTTTCAATTTTTACTAATGATATGCCATATGTACTCAGTAAGGCTACATTGACTATGTTTGCTGATGATTCTACTATTTATTATGCAGCCCCTACATGCTCAGAGCTTAATCAGGTTCTGTCTTGTGAGATCAGCAAATTATATAACTGGATCAAAACAAATAAACTTATTCTAAATATATCAAAAACAATGAGTATAATATTTGGTTCTAAGTATAGATTATCAGATAATCCTAAAATGAATATACAAATAAATGGTCAAACTATACAACAAGTAAAAAAGGTAAAGCTTCTGGGACTTTGGCTTGATTGCACACTGTCATGGTCTGATCACATCCACAAAGTTGTTGCCAAAATGGGTAGAGCTGTTGCCATAACGCGTAAATGTGCACCATTTCTCAATTCTCAGTTGTTTAGTCGTGTTGTTTGTACATTGGTTTTATGTCATTTAGATTACTGTTCAGTTGTATGGTCTGCTGCATCAAACTGTCTGCTAAGGAAATTACAAGTGGCTCAAAACAAGGCTGCAAGACTGGTTCTTGGTTGTTCTTCAAGAACTAGTGTTGCAGAAATACATGAACGTCTTGCTTGGCGGATGGTCGTGGATAGACTATCTGCTAATTTATTAATATACTTTCATAGAATTATTAACACTCAGACTCTTAAATTTCTTCACGATAATATAATTTACTGCTCAAATACGCATTCACATTACACTAGAGGGGCAAATAGTGGACAGATTACTCTACCCCTACCTAAGTCTGACTCTATGAAGAGGACTGTATTCTACAGGTCAACTGTCTTTTGGAACAATCTTCCAGTGGTGGTTCGTGAAATTAAGGGAAAAATTGGTTTTAAAAAGAGATTAAGAATGTATATGTTCTCATAAAAGCATCTTGATTATTTGATTGAGTGAGGTTTGTCATGTGATACAAGAAGGGTGTGTTGCTTTTCCTTGTTTTAGTGTTTATATTTTAATAAGTATTTTCAGTGTTGTTGTTTTTTCTCTTTTAACCAAGATTATGAGCAATTGACATTCTAATTATTGTGTTTTGTATGTATTGTCTGGACCCCAGGAAGACTAGCTGTCGTCTTGGCGTCAGCTAATGGGGATCCTTTTAAATAAACAAATAAACAAATAAACAAATAAACTTGAATAAGAGCAGTGCGCAGGCGATTACATATGGTTTGGGCAGTCACACGACCTCTAATCAATTCATTCCTAGTGGACGTTGCAGTGACAAATCGATTATGCAAATGATGTAAGACAATTTGTCGGCCTTCTGCTTTTGACGTCACATGTGGGGTACCAGAACGAGGTCAGTCAGCTGTGGTGCCAGTTTGTTGGAGACGTGTCCGAAGATCATGGATAGTCCGTCGACTGCATCCCATAACCCTTGCAGCGTCAGTGACGGACATTTTCGTATTCAGCAAGCCAATGGCATGTTCATGCTGACTGTTTGACAGCCCTGGCATTGAAAATCAACGAATAATTAACTGTAAAAACTTGTTTTTCGGAGATGTTACTCTAACGTGCTAACGTGAGCTCAGTTGCACATCTCTCATATGGTCACGTGACTAGGAAGACGAAAAAACATGGTTTTAGCTTAAAGTACGCTCGCACGTGCTACGTACCTCTGCACGTCAGAGTTGATGTGAGTCATAATGCCTTTGACAACGCATTTACCCCTAGTGATAATAAAACTCTTTTATTAAAAGTTTAAAGAAAATATTTACAAATTTATGAGTGTGAAGTTTTTTTATTGACTCAGTATATTAAAAGATAGCAATGATTTGTACACCATTTTAACCTGTGATTAACTGAATGGAACTGTATTAAATAGCATAGGATAAGATATTTATGTTTTGCCTTAAAAACGTTATCAACAGTATCAGTAGGTCTATGCTCATTCTGAATATGATGCCTGCAATATCTTCCAAAAAAGTTGGGACAGGATTAATGTTAGACTTAGACTGTGTCCTTTACAGCTTACTTACTTCCTATATCTCCCATAAATTGAATATACCTGATAAAAAGTTATTTATTTTGTGCATACTTAAGTACATAAAGGATGTACAGATTCCCATGGTTGTGGTGAGTGAGGCCATGCTGTAATCTATTGCAGGTACTATGCACTCTCTGACTGTCCAGCAAGACAGACGAGTCATAAGGATTCCGGAGGTGAAATTAGACAGTCCAGTCGGCTACAACCACATGGGTGTAGCCCAGTGGTGGGCGGTGGACGGAAGACTGGGGAGGCGGAAAACATCCCTTGAAATGGATGAGATTAGGGACCCGATTTCAGTCATTGTTCTTGGTCAGCATGTTTTCCTCATAATGAAACATTTAGGCGAGTGAATAATTAATTGTATAAATGTTTAATTCACATGCCTTGATAGGCAGCTCTTCTCAAAAAAACCACAGTGGATTATCCATGTTAAATTTTGTCACATCCTACGCAAGTCGTCAAACCTGTGCGTAATGATTGTTTAAATGAAAAAGACTGAAATGCGCTCTTTTTTGTGTTCAACTGGTGCGTTTGATTTCTCGTCTTAACAAAGACATTTAGCTACACCTGAGAGGGGACACTTCAAGTGTCTTTTACCGGGGAAATTGACTGAAAACAGATCAAGACTAATAAGCAGTTTAAAGACATGTTTATCGCCCTCCTTGTTCTCTGTCCACCGCCCGCCACTGCTGTAGCCCCTGAAAGCCTGCTTCTCCCCTTTTTTGCACATTATTTAGCCAATACTGTCACCACGGAAACCAAAATTGTTAGGTGTCATCACTAGAGTATCCCACATGTCGACACCAAATATGACAGTAATCAGTTAAAAATTAAAGCCTGCACAGCCTCCACAAGGAAGTGTCTAGGGACGTGGATGCCGCGGCGGTGGCAGTGGTAGTGGTAGTGATTTAGCGGTAAATCAGCACTCCAGTTTGTTTGTAGATGATCACAAATTGCATGTACAGAATTAGAGCAGGGGTGTCAAACTGACCCGTTAACGGGCCAAGAGGCTGCAGGTCTTCAATCCTACCAAGCAGAAGCTCACCTGAGAACACTAATTTAATCAACTGATCTAGGCCTGCACAACTGATTAGTTGTATCAGGTGCGCTTCTGCATTGTTGGAGTGAAAACCTGCAGCCTCTACGGGTGAGTTTGACACCCCTGAATTAGAGTAATTCCTGTACATAACACAACCAAACATTAATCTAATCAGTAAAAACATGGGGTAATTTGTTTTAGCTGGTATTATTGTTAATTTCATCACAAAGTTTTCAAGCATTTTCCCATCCACATTGATGATGACATAAAACCTCAATGTCTTTCAAAGATTCTAAATTCCTGTACGTCATGTAATGATACATAGTGGCTTATAAGAAACTCCATTGTGCATTAATATTTCATATGCTTTAGAAGACACTTTTGTCACAACCCTTGTGAAATGCTTTTTGCATCACTTCTTATTTTGCAATTTGTGTGTCAATCAGAAGAATGTCTCCTTTGATTGATTTATGTCTGGCATGTTTGCCACTCCCTGGCTGTGCCTCATTTCAAGGTTATTCTGGATTGTGTGACGGGCATTAAAGCCCTTTGCTTTTTTTGCAAGTTGCTGGATAGTAATTTGCTTTTTGTGTTTAGAACTAGATAGTATTCCTTATAGAAACTCTTCTTCTATGAAGTGCAATGTGTCCTTTAATAACAGCTATTCCTGGAAGTTTTCCTCTTTACTTAAACTCCAACAAGCCTTCCAAGCCTAATCAGGGTCCAAGACTCAGACTGTGTTCAAGTTCACCCAGCTCAAGTCAGCAGTAGGAACAATCTCCCAAGCCGTGGGACTGCAGTTTTGTTAACCCTTCAGAGTTTATTCCTCTGTCCAGTTTGTTAGAAACCATCTCCCAAGCCTTCTACGGTCATCAGGATTGGAACCACGTTCCCCTCAAGCTGCTCCATTCCCCTGTGGGACAGTTCGGTGTTGGCGAGGTGGGCACTCCACCGTGGCAGCTGTCCCGGGGGCCACTGGCTAGTGATTGACAGCTCAGCTTCTCCCACGGCATCTGTGCTGAACTGTGCTGTCCTATTCCAAGGTTCCGTCCCCACTTCCTCTTCTGAGGTTCTGCCCCCAATTTCCGGTACAAGCTGTCAATAAACTGCCGATTGTGCTCTGCCTCCACACTTCATTTCTAGTCTGGACCAAATTAATTTATGATTCATATTATCCAGTTGCCATCCTTATAATATCAATAGTATTACATGTACCTTGTCAACATATCCCACTGGGAATTTCTTTGTCATTTCTTCATTAATTGTCTTAATAGGTTAATGTCCTGGTCTTGATTGTTCAGTAAATAACTTGTTTGATTATTAATCAGTCAATCTTAAACAAGGACAGGTTGAAAGCAATTATGCTTTGAAAGGTGAGAGGCTTGACATGTCTTATATAGTGTTTGTCTATATTTGTTCAACTCATCCCAGTACCGGGGCCGCTCTGGTTGAAGAGGTTAAGGCTGAAGGATAAATATGCACTGTGTATCAACATTAGAGTTTTACAGACAAAGTCTTTAGTGGGGGAGACATCCCCCTTATTTCAACAAATCAACTCAGTAATGAAAGGGCGCTTTCACACAAGGCATGATTGTTCTATACAGTGCCACAGTACAATTGTCCCCCCTCCCCTCTACCCCCGCTGGTCAGCTTTCACACTAGTAATGTTGTTTTGTACTCAAGTACACTTGTACATGTTGAAATTCCGATACAGTTGGTGGCAGTATGCACCTATGTGATTTAAATAGAGAAATATACACAAAGAAGAAAAAACAAACCATAATGTTTTTGGCCAATTTTGCTGTCCACTGCCTCATACCATGGATATTGACCCTTTTTCATCACTTGAGCTGCTAGACTTTCACACCACGTCCCGCACTTTGAGATACTGCAGCCGTTTTTTCTTTGGTTTGTCGCGGCACTGTTCTACTGTTCTGTGATATGCACACGAATGTAAATACTCACTAATTAGCTGAACCATACATCTCTGTGCTTTTCTTTGTAGTATCCAGTTGTGATTGTATATTTTTGTCAGCCCACATTTCAAGCAAACATTTCATTTCTTTATTTGATCAGGGCGATCCTTTCACCACCAGTTTGTTAAAACAAAAGAGCCGAATAGTTCAGACGTCATGAAACAATATGTCCATATAAGTACCAGGCACATACCTTAACAGTTTCATGTAAATCAACCCATAGGGGGCGCTATAACACAAATCAGACCATAAATCAGCAATTGTTCATCCAATAGCCATAAAACTCACAGGATGTATTCAAATAAGTACCTAAACATACTCAGGAAATTTCATTCAAATTGACTGATAGGGGGCGCTATAACTGCAAAACAAAGCAGAATGGTTATAACACAAATCAGACTATAAATCAGCAATTGTTTGTCCTATAGCCATAAAACTCACAGGATATATTAAGTACTTGAAACATACCCTGAAATTTTAATTCAAATTGTCCGGTAGGGGGCGCTATAAATGTAAAACAAAGCAACATGGTATAACACAAATCAAACTATGAATCAGCAATTGTTTGTCCTATAGCCATAAAACTCACAGGATATATTCATGTACGTACCTGAAACAGACCCAGAAAATATCATTCGAATTGTCTGATAGGGGGCGCTATAAATGCAAAACAAACAGCATGGTCGAATACAAATCAGACTATAAATCAGCAATTGTTTGACCTGAAGCCATAAAACTCACAGGATATATTTATATAAGTACTGCAAACATACCCTGAAAATTTCATTCATATTGTCTGACAGGGGGCGCTATAAATGCAAAACAAAGCAACGTGGTATAACACAAATCAGACTATAAATCATAAATAGTTTTCCCAATCATTACAAAACTCACAGGATATGTCCACATAAGAAACATAGCCTGAAAGCTTCAATCAAATCAACCAGTAGGGGGCACCATAAATGCACATAATAGCCTAACATAACACAAATCAGACTATACATCATATGTTGTTGGTCCAATCATTACACTGGCAAAATAGGTCCACATAAATACCTGCAACATACTCTTAAAGTGGTTTTTGTCCCCCGCCACCACGGCAGTAAGTGAAGTGGGAGACATAGTATTTAGCTCCGTCTGGCCATCCGTAATGTCCCGTTTGTTCTGAACGCAATATCGCAAGAACGGTTTGACCGATTCCATTCATCTTTGGTGGTAAGGTATATTGTTGTGATACACTGACCCCAGTAGATTTCCGTGACCTTGGCATTATTCTCAAGGTCATTACGATCATTACGATTTTACCATCTACAAATTCCTTGTCAACACGATATCTCAAGAACAGTTTGACCAATTCCATTCATCTTTGGTGTCTAGGTGTATAAGGAAAATGCTCACCGCCCACCTAATTGACTTGACCTTGCCATTATTCTCAAGGTCATTACGACCATTTGACCACTTATAAATACCTTGTCAACATGATATCTCAAGAACGGTTTGACCGATTGCATTCATTTTTGGTGTGAAGGTGTATTAGGGGCGGGGAACATAATATTCAGTTCTGTCCGTCCGGCCGTCCGTCCATCTGCCCCGTTTGTTGTGAATGCAATATCTCAAGAACGGTTTAACCTATTCCATTCATCTTTGGTCTCAAGGTGTATTAGGGGAGGGGCACATAGTATTCAGCTCTAGCCGTCCGTCCGTCCGTCTGTCATGTCCCATTTGTTGTGAACGCGATATCTCAAGAACGGTTTGATCGATTCCATTCATCTTTGGTGTCAAAGTATATTAGGGGTTATCACAGCCCCCTCAATTTACATAACCTTGGCATTATTCTCAAGGTCATTACAACCATTTTACCACTCACAAATACCTTGTCAACATGATATCTCAAGAACGGTTTGGCCAATTCTATTCTTCTTTGGTGTCAAGGTGTACTAGGGCCAGGGGACATAGTATTCAGCTCCGTCAGTCCATCTGTCCGGCCGTCCATCCGTCACGTCCCGTTTGTTGTGAACGTGAAATCTTAAGAACGCTTTTTTACCGATTTTATTCATCTTTGGCTTCAATGTTTATTTGTGTGATATGCCGACCCCAGTCGATTTCCGTCACCTAGCGGGGGACATGGCCAAGTTTAGTGGCAACACTTGTTAATTAAGCTGTTAAAGCTTTCAACTACTAATGGTCTTTCTTGGTTTGAACCCCGAAATTGCCGCTTGCCGCTAAATTCACTAATTTCTCTTGCTTTAATTTCCATGTAATTTTCATTCTTTACCATCTTTTTGGAAGGCAGCTTTTGCACTCACCTCTTTAAAGAACCAGGCATTAAGTGATCCAAAAATTAGGGAATCATTGGCTTCTCTGTCATGGAAAGGGAGACCAATCCCACAAGTGTCCCAAAATTCCCCTTTCCATCTGTCTAAGTTCCAGGCAGCAGATCCTATGTCAAATAGAATAACATAGGGACTGCCTTCAATCAGCCAGCGACCAAAGCGCACCTGCAACACAGAAGACATCGGGAACAAGCAGAGGTTTTAAAACGCACACCTAAAATACGATATTAGTGTGAAATACAGTGGGCTCCAATATTACTGGCATTCCTGACTGGCAATAAACAATATCACTGTGGAGAAACTGAAAATACTAGTGTGTGTGAAATACTTTACTATATTAATGTTTTGATGGAAAGAACCAAAATCATAACAATCATTGAATTAAAAACAAATTTTTCAAAATCAAGGTTCCATAATAATTGGCACCCTTCATTTAGTGCAACCAACTCTGGTAAGGATAACAGCATGGAGTCTTTTCCTGTAATTTTTGACAAGGTTAAGGCACACAATTGGGGAGATTTTGGACTATTCCTCAAAACAGATCCTTACAAGATCCTTCAAATTCTTTTGTTTGCATGTATCAACTGCGCTCTTTAACTCAGCCTACAGGTTTTCAGTTGGATTGAGGTCTGGCGACTGACATGGCTATTGCAGAACATTGATTTTGTTGTCACAGAACCATTTCTGTGTGGATCTTCAAGTATGCTTTAGGTCAGTGTCTTGTTTAAAAGTCCACCAGTGGCCGAGTCCCAGCCCTCTGGCGGAGGCAACCAGATTCTCAGCCAAAATATCCTGACGTTTGATGGAATTCATTATGCCATTAATCTTTACCAGTGCCCCTGTACCTCTGGATCTGTACGCATCTCTGCTTTGATGCCAAACATACCAAAGCTGTATCTGACCGCAACATGCTATTTTGGTCTCATATGACCAAAGAACCTTGTTCCCGTCATAATATAAATGACATTTGGCAAAACCAAACACTTTCTTCTGTGTCTTCTGGTCAGAAAAGGCTTTTACTGGCAACCCTTCTAAAGCACCTTTGAATGCGGCACCAGCGCTATTTGAAACCCGGTGACCGAAAGATGCCACCAAGGCCTGCAATTTCTTCACAGTGATTCTTGGGGTTTTGGTTGCTTCTCTCACCATCCTCCTCAGTGTCCTGGGGAGTGAAATGCAGTTGCATCCACTACCCTTGTGATTTTGAATGATTCTATGTCCTTGGAAATTGCTTTGACAGCACTCATTGGCATATTCAATCTCTTGTGAATCTTGTTGCCATTACCAGATTTATGAAGGTTTATAACGATCTGCCTCTTTTGAACTGACCACTGTTTTGTTTTCTTCCTGATGTCGGATGACATGGGGATATTGCATGTTCATTTTTATACCTTAATGAAACAGGAAGTGATGCAGTGGCTCAATATAGTTCCTTAACACAAAGGTAAAACTTAAATAAGTGGAATTTAATTTCTGGTCTAATTTTGGTGAATGTTATTTACAATAATCTTCAAGGGTGGCATAAATTCTGAAACCTTCATCTATCTATAAAGCAAGAAGCATCTGTCTGTGGCTCGCGTGTCAATCTGACTGTTTCTCAGATCGGCCTAAGCTTTTGTATACGGCTTGTGCATAGCACGAGGGTGTGCATCCTTCATTTTAAAGCTGTTTCGATTTTCAAAAAGTTTCAATCCCATACGCCTGTGTCATCTATCTAGCCTGTTGCGCTCCCGCTCTCTGCTATAGCCACCCTCAGGAAAAAAAGTTTGCGCTGTCTCTCTCAGCTATTGCCACGCCTCAGGAAAAAAGTAAAAAGAATCCCATATGTGATGGCTATACTGCTCTTGCTCACCGGAAAGTTTGCATAGGATCATAGCATTCTCATCTGTAAGTAGGCTGTTTCATTATTTTCACCAGGCTGTTCTCATCTGCTCATCGTGCTTGCTGACAGGGCTAGAACATGGTCTGACTGACTAAAACATTGCCTAAAGTTCCCATACTAAAGCATGTTTTCAATATTTAATTTTCATGTCCAGCAGCCTGTTGCACCAGTTGTGCATAAGTTCTTTCTTAAGTTAGAGTGCGAAGTCCCCACTAAACACTGCGCTAAAACTACTTACTTTGATACTAAAGCTGTGTTGGAGTTTAGTTGCACCTCGTAGACGCAAGATTCGTCTTGGGTCAGTCCAAGTGAAGTCATCCAGAATTCAAAAAATTCCTGGGTCACCCCCTCAGAAATTTCTCAAAAAATTCATATAGGTACCTCTGGTGGACTTATAAAATAATACCAATTATTGGACCAATATCCCTAATAGTTTTGAAGCAATGGCCCGTCACAATTTTAAATATTTTTTTTTTATTTTGACAAAATTGTGTTTCGTCCAACTTTGGGCTTCCGCTGCTCCTCTATTATTTGACTACAGATCAGATTTTTGGTCTCCTTGGCCAATTTTTCCCCGAAAATCAGAATTTCTGATCAGATTAGGTGTATCTACCTATGTTGCTCCACAATAGGGCTCCAAAGCTGGCTGAAATGCCAAAAGTCACAGAAATTGCTGTACTTTTTAAATGCTACAGATCAGAAAATTTAGGGAATTCAAGCTTGAAATTTTTTTTCTGTGCGTGACAGATTACATTCAAAGTCATGACCTCTTATCAGCTACTGCATGTTAGTTTGCGTGCTCTGCTGATTAAAAATGCTTCCGGTTAACTTATATTCAGCAATTGTGATCGGTATGCTTTTCTTAATTCGGTAAGCATCAATGTGACAGTAGCATCATAACGTTGCCTGATTGTAGCCACTGCAGTTGCTAAACGGAGAGGTGCTGTATGTGTCTGCCGAGTTGGGCTGCAGTTAGACCAGACGTAGATTTTGCAGAGCTTGGGGTGCGTTTTTGGGTGCTTATGAAACGATCGCTTTACTTATCCATGACCTGGGTCAGCCTGATTCATCTCCAACGTCTGGGCAAGCTCTCTGATATTACCGGTTAAAGCAATAGGGAAGCGCACAGGCTATAACATGTCCGGTATAACAAACAATTTCTCTGCATTGCCATCGATTATATATTAAATTCTTTCCTGTAAAAGTGATCGATTCGCTACCTCCACATCAACAATGGTCCACGCAGACAGAACTTACGATCTGTAGAACCTGTATTATGTTCATGACATAACCGGAGCTCTGGCACGCTATCCATAATGCGCCCATTTTCCGTGCAGAAAAGCTGGTCATTCCGAAGCAATAAGTAAACAATTACCATGGGAAATTTCCAAAAAGGCCATTTAGCTTGGAGCTTTCTCTGTCAAATACCAGCGCGGAAGCTGTTCGTTGCTCCAAGCTAACAACACACCACAGCTATGCACATGAACCAGCAGGTCCTAATACACACCGAAGCAGTCCATAAGCTGTTGGTCCACTTTTAGCTGCTCCGCACTGTCCATGTTTCCCTCTAAACTCAGATCCACCGGATTTCTACAGTCTCTGGTCTACATTTGGGCATGCTGACCCATTCTACAAATGTGTCTATGGGGTGGATTCTAGCTTCACCTGCATCCTAGCTACGGAGTAGAAAACCGCAGTACTCACCAACTGTTGCCGTAACAAACTATAGCCGATTGCAAATTCGTGCTTGAGCTGCCAGACTTTTGCACTGCATGCTCCACTTTCGCCATTGCTTTTATTTGAACAAGTTAATTTCATTAGATTTATACAAATGTATTGCGTTAGATTGCAGAATATGCCCGTCGATTCCTTCGGGAGGCGCGTCAGTTTCACTTTGGAGCCGGACAAGGGAGACTGCATTCTGCTGCCTCGTCCCGCTAAGATCCACCCTCCACAGAGTTGGCCAGTCAGAAAAAAGTGGGCACACGGGGATTGGGGGCCATAGCAGAAGAGCCACCCCAATGAGACGTTTCAGGCAGAGACCACTATGGACTACAAATGGGGTATTTTGAGGATGGCAGTATGAGCGAAATAAGTACCCTTTTTTTACTTTGCGCGATCAGGACTACTCTAGGGGAGTCAAAGACCAAAACATAAAAATTAGCATATTAGGTCACCTTTAAGCTGTAACCTATGCCTACGTTGAAACTACATCAGCTGGTGCAACCCATAAAATGTTAGTAGCATGAAAACCCCGACCTAAGTTAGTAGTTACGTTCAGACTAGGCTACGTTTGAACTTAGGCACAGCTGGTGCAACCCAGTGCAGATCTTCTTTAGGATTCAAAGCACTGCATATGTGCAGTCTTCATTGATACTCCCGGAGTTTTTTTACAGCATGCGGTTGTGGAAAGGCTATTTGGTGCTTTACTGCATTAATTTTGAGACCACTGTCCATTCTCTTCTCTGTGATTTCACTTGCTAGCGTTTCTAACCTCTTGCTAGATACCGTTCGAAATGCTGCGTTAGCAGTTTATTTTGTCCCTATCTTCCTCTGACAAATAAACGCTGGTTTCAGAAGCTAAAACAGCCTCATTTCCATCCATGAAAAAGTTTGTTAAGCTCCCACTTTTCTATAGGAATACATACTTCCTACGGGCACTGCACTAGTTTGGAGGAAATTCATTTTTAATTAAATCAGTAAATGACTGTGGTTAGTTCCATTTGAAAAGTCATATCGCACAGTTTTTTTTTGCATGTTGTTATTTAGAGTTCCTCTATAAATATGCCTTTTCGAATTGTCTGAAGTATTGTTCGTGCATTGCCAGACAGGGGTGCCAGTAATATCGGAGCCCACTGTACAGGTCTGAAAAGCATAATAGTAGCGCACAGGTCTACACAACACACATACACCTAAAGAATATTTGATCTGGGAAACTGAGAAGGTTAATACTATCATGAAACAGCTAAATCCATCAAGTGAAATGACTGTTTGGCTGATTCAATTGCTCAAGCAAGAGAGAGAGTTCAAATCAGTGAGGACACAAACACCAGGCCCTGGCTGTATGTAGGTGGGTGCATTCATGCATACAAGTGCATATACTGTATAGTTGAAATCTGTAAAAACACTTCTTAGGGCACTCAGCTGGAACAAAAATACCACTAGAAATCCAAACGTATGCTCGTACAATGGTTTGCATTTACAAAAACTTATTTCTGTGCATTATGTACAAATGTCCAGCAACATGACTGAACAGTGCATCTCTAGCAACAAGGAAAACATTGTGACTGATTAAAGTTACAACTTCCTAAAGGTCAAGGTCAGCATTTAGGGTTAGGGAGAGGATGTTGTCTATATTATATGTTCCCAACCATATACCTTGGCTTCCACCCTACATTAACATGCATTCCTACCAAAAAAAAAAAAAACATTAAAAACTAATAATATCAGTAGTCGTAGTAGTAGTAGTAGTAGTTGTTGTTGTTATTATTATTAGTAGTAGTTGTATTAGTATTTCCTTTTCTATAATTCATCATTTCTCAGTTTCATTTGACATTAATGAACAGTCAGAAGCAGAAAGACTGGCAAAAACTGTATATAGTTTGGAATGAACTATACATATGGATTATTACCTCCGTTACTTATTATATGCAAGGTTTTTTTCTTATTTTTTTAAGCAGCGTGCTGATAATTCTGAACCTGAGGGTAAGTGGGAAATATTAATCTACGTTTAAATGCTCAGCATTTGCAGCCCGACATTATAAATCAGGGTCTACAGGGTCATGTAGTGAAATATACCAATGTCTTCTCTTGAACTTTTGCTCTCAGATTCTAATGAATAATGGTGGGTGCTACATGCTATTTATACCTGACATTTTGCAAATGATGTGACACTTCCTTTTGTTTTATCAATTTATGAGAAAAAATAAACAATGATTTATATTACCAATTGGTCTCCTGTCTTTCAAACATGCACATTTTATTAGGATTATGATAGTGTCAGACTATAGGCCACAGAGAATCTACCTGTGATTTTCACACTGGGTGCTTCATGCAAGCATTAAAGGTTAAAGGTATAGCAGAGAGGGTGAGGGATATGATATTTGAGTTATGGGGTGATAAAAAATGACCAATTATGGGCTCAGGGAATAATTAGAATATGTATGGGTTAATAACTTTTTTAAGGTTAAACATTTTTTCCCCAATCTGATGGCCAAACCAACAAATGAGATTTCAGTTGTTTCTCATTCATCCGAATTGAAAACTTTTGCATTTAAATTGACTAAGAAGGCTGGGAGAAGGTTTGGGATTAGAGTTCTGGAGTAAGAACTTGGGTCCAGTCAAGAGTTAAGGGTTAAGGTGAGGGGAAAGAACAGATGCTACCAGCAGGAGTCACAGACAGGATTACGGACTGCTGGCTGGTTGCAGTCAGTACCTGACAGCCATTGTTCTTCATGGAGTCCATGGCCTTTTTTATGGCTGGATTTGGAGCATCACACTCCTCCACCTGCATCTTGAAGTTGTGCTCATAGTATGGCCCCACCATGAAATAGTTCTCCCCCCATTCATCCACAGTGAGCTTTGCCTTTGTCTGGATCACTGTGTATATTCCTCCAACTGCTCAATACAAATGCACACATACTGTATGTACAGAGCAAGAACATTTGTCCACTGACCACATTTTGCATTGTTTGGGCTTTGCACTCTGGCCCACTGGATTTCAAATAAAATAATGACAATGGGATTTAAGCATAGACTTAAAGGCATTTACATCCATACTGGGAAAGCTGTGTTGGAAATACATTCATCAAACCTTAGAATACATTTCCCTTTCATTTTAGAGGAGCGAAGGTAATTTCACAGTTCGATGCTTAGCTTTTACTTTGCCACCTGTGTGTCCTCCCTGTGTTAATACGCAAATTTATGATTTAAGAAAAAAAAAAATACAGATCAATTAAAAGATGTTCTAAAATATTTCAGAATAAAAGCACCAATGCAACAAATTCGTTATTGCTTTTTCTAAAAATAGTCGTGGCTTCTTTATAGTCATTTCCTTTCCATAGCATTCAGGAGAATGGCCTGCTCATAAATGAACTGCGGAGTGTCCAATCATGCCGCTAAAGTAAGCCATAAAATATTGTCAATGAGAGTGCAGTAAATCAAGGGGTACTCCACCCAAAATATGAATTGGACTCATTCCCATTATGTTTTTGTGTAAATAAACACCTCCAGACACTTACTGCAAATTGTCCTTTTTCTCTAGAGTTATCGTAGGTGGCTATGTGTTAGCCTATGAACAGCTTTCATGCAACCAGATGGTAGCCATGTTGTCACTTTTGTCTTTAAAAACATGATTTTGGCATTGTAAGCAAAGGAATGACATAATAAACCATTTTTGCGCATGCAAAGTTAGTTATTTACCTGGTATGTGTTTATTCTGTCCTTTGAAACTAGTTTAAAAAATACAGAAAGCTGTCTTGATTTTAATTGCCAGGGACAGTCTGAGCTTGAGCTGGATTTGCATTCAAATGAATGGTCTGTTCAGGCTGCAGTTCTGCTAACAGGTTAACGCACTGCAACCACAGTAAGTCGGGATCGAAAGACCAGTTTGCAAAACTGTCTGGAAGAGTTTATTTACTCAAAGAATTAATAAGAATGAGCCCCATCGTGTTTTGCGTGGAGTCACCCTTTGGCACAATTTAACAACAATTTAACATCAACAACAATATTCCTTGTACAGCAGAGGCAGCTGGTTAACTGAAAATAGGTAAAGCACCGAACATTCCTTGAAAATAATGATTGGTCTTGAACAGTTTTCAATCATTTATTTAAATTTACATTATATGAACTACGAAAACACTCGAGACCACTTGGTGTACCGAGTTCTCCTCGTTAAGGTAAGACGATAACTATTACATCTTGATTGGTTTTCAACCATTTTCCTTGATTAACAGTTCTTCAAATGATAAGAATAAGCCAACAGCAGTTAAATGCACAGCTTTAAAATGCAATGTTGCAAGGATTAAACAAAAAAAAAATTGTATTCTCTTTACAAAAAAGATAACCTACTACATTAAATTCGCAGCAAATACCTGCAAATAATGTTGATTTAAATACAATTTCTCGTCCAAAGGACTCATTTTCTTTGACGTTATACTTTATTGAGTAAGTATTATTATTCAGTACATTGAATCAATATGTGGTCCAATAAATTCACACCTTTATTAGTTACCTCCCAAGCCACCTCAAACAGGAGTAAATCTTCTACGGGTAAATTTTCATCCTCCCAAATCGGCAAGCCGCTCAATGATGATACTGACAGAGACCTGGAAAGCTTCATCTTGACTTCCGGATTAAGTGCCCACACCAGCTAATAAATAGTAAAACACTCTTGATTATTAAATCAACATTGATGTTAATCATGTAAGAGTGCTTTCACACAGCGTATCATTCAGTCTTCTGGTTTTAGTTTGAGGGGAAATGCATCTGTATCCTGTGATTCATGCAAGATTTATTGTCTAGGGTATTTAATAAACAGCCATCCATTCGGGCCTCAGATGTCTCTTTGCATCATTGGATCATGCAAAAGAAAAAGCTAAAAGAACGTCTACTGTTGAATTGAGGTCTTGTGAAATTTCCATTTGAACTGTTTTGCTTGCCTTTCAGCATGTACAAATGAGAGTCGCTGGCAGGAAACTAGGCCACCACAACGTTAAAATGTCTCAGGATCAGTCAATCAGCGATATTGGCAACATTTTACTTCTGACAAAATCATTCTTTGGAAGAAAGCAACTAATAACCAGTTCTGCGATGGTTAATGACCCATTCAACCAGGAATTTCAGTGGCAGACCATGAGTACTTCACGAAGAAAACAATTTTCAACTGCTAAGCAGATGAAGAACACACTCTTATCAAGGATGCTGAGCCAAAGACTAGATAATTCCCCAAGGTTTTCACCACATATTGCAAATCACTGACCTTTTTTAAACAGAATAAGTGTTTGTAGAAAGTAAGTAAAATTTAAAACAAAAAATAAAACTTTAATTCTGGAACAAAGTGGGATGAACCTAAATGAGAGAGTTATGTACTATATATAAACTAATCAGCCACAACATGAAAACCATCAGCATAATATTTAGTTCATCCACCTTTCCCCCTCTTGCCACAAAACCAACCCAGTCACACTGACATCCTCTTGCATTCCTGGAGCCATGGTTTCCCAGTAGCTCATTTCCCAGATCATCACACTCCCTCCATCAACTTGCCTTCACCCTACAGTGCATCCTGGTGCCATCTCTTCCCCAGGTTAACGTTGCACATGCACCGAGCCAAAATGCACATGGTATGAAATAAAACAGGACTCACTGGACCAGGCAACCTTCTTCTGTTGCTCCAAGTCAATTCTGTCACTTTCATGCTCATTGTAGGCAGTTTGAGTGGTGTACCGGGGTTAGAATGGGCACACTGATTGGTCTGCAGCTTCAAGATGCTAAATGCAGCAGGGTACAGTGTACAGTATGATCTGCCACAGAAGCCCTAGATCTGTCGGTTCAAACTTAAATGGGCAGTCTTTGATGTCCTTGCGCATCAATGAGCCTAGAATGCCAAACACCCTGATGGCAGTTCATGGTTTGTCTCTGTGGACCACTGTTGGTTGGCATTCTCCACTGTTGATTGGGAGCACTTCTGGAGGGCTTGCTGCTTCAAAGATGCTTTGACACACTCGTCTCGCCTTAACGATTTGGCCCTTGTCAAAGTAGCTCGTAGTAGCAAAGTAGTCCTATTCCTCTTATAGCACGTTCAGTGATTACAAGAATCCTCTGTTTGCTTATGCTGTACAAACTGTCTACAGCCTTTGAGATGTGCCATTATCAAGGACCAATCATCAACATTATTTGACTCCTCTGTGAAAGGTTTCAATGTTTTGGCTCATTGGTGAATTTTTTAAACTTCAATAGACCTATGACTCTAATTACTGTTAACTAATAAATTGTTGTAGTGATATACCCCTTAGTTTGCATGTTTCTCGTTTGCAATGGCAATATGTTGACCAACTATGCATATGTCATATCGATAAAACAATACAGCTAATCAAAATCAAAGGAAATTATAGTTTAGGTTATTTTACCTGATCTCAAATGCCGCTGTACTTCCAAACTGTCGGGTACTTGTGAAAATACGGAAAAATGTATGGTCGTCCGTGTATAAGGTGACTTGGTAAGCTGCACTTAGTTCAGCGTGAATGCCGAGACAGAAATACCGACCAATTGAGTGGACCATTACCCCGCTCACTAACCTACAGTCTGAATGTACTGTGCTCATGTCTGAAGGGGTGTACACTTCCCCCATCCCTATTTCACCCAGACAGACAAGGATTAAAGTCCACGTTTGCAAACTAGCGGTCAGGCTATATAAGCAAAGGGCATTATTGCGCTTTCTGTGAGCAATAGAATTCAGTTTCCAAACCATAATTACATCTGTTTTAATGCGGACACTGTTGAACAATGTAAATAATTTAATGTGTGTGATTTTTGTAATTAAGTAACATTCATATTCCTCACTACAGTGCTGTGAAGATGTATGTGCCCCCATTCCAGTTCCTTCTATTTTTGCTTATCTCTCGTATTTAAAAGTCTAAGATCGTCCAACAATAGTTTCAGTGTAAGACAAAGACAACGTGACTAAATACAAAATTTAGCTTTTAAATGATCATTTCATGAATTGAAGGCACCAGCATCTGATTATCAGAAAACCTGAAAATCAACAAAATACCTGGTTGAGCCACCTTTGGCAGCAGGAACTGAAATCAAACATTTGTGATGACTGGCAATCAGTCTTTTACATGTGGAGGAGTTTTGGCCAACTCTGCTTCGCAAAGTTGATTAAATTCAGCCACTCAGGAGGATTTTCAAGCATAAACTAGCTGGTTCAGGTCATTCCACAGCATCTTGACTGGATTCAGTCACTCCAAAACCTCCATTTTGTTTCTTTTGATCCATTACTAGGTGGACTTACATGTATGCTTGGGATCATTGTCCCATTACATAACCCAACTATGCTTGAAATTAGTTTAGTTCGTAAAACTGATGGCCAGACATTCTCCTTCAGGATTTTCTGGCGGACAGCAGAATTCATGCGTCCATGAATCAGAGCAAAGCAGCCCCATAACACCTCACTACCATTACTGTGTTGATTATTGGCATGATTTTCTTATTGTGGAATACTGGGATAGCTTTATGCCAGATGTAATGGGACCCATGTCTTCCACTTTTGATACATCACTCAACAGAATATTATCACGAGTCAAAGGGGTCATCAAGATGTTTTTTGGCAAATGTGAGCTGAGCTATTGTGTACTCTTTGGTTTGCTGAGGTAATCGCCTTGCAGCTCCCCTCTGGATGCCATTTTTGCCCAAACTTTCTCGTCGTGGAATTTTGAACACTAACCTTCACTGAGGCAATTGAGGCCTGAGGTCCATTAGATGCTACACAGAAAACATTGGAACATTGCATGTCCATCACGTAAATGTCAAATCAAGACGTCTTGTCATGGTTCAAAAACAGTTCCAAAATTAAGGATGTGCCTGGGACGTTACTTGTTAGTTAGCTGGATGTCTTTTTCAGGTGCTCTAGCAACATCCAAATGTGATGTTATCACAAACGGGCAAATTCAGCCATTCTGATAAATGTTACGCACATTTTGCATTCAGCGGCTTTATACATCATTTAAACAGAAAATGAAAAGTCATCCAAGTCTAAAAACTAAAATATACCCTCAGCTTCACCAGCAGCCCTGACCCACAAACCCCACTCTCCTGCATTTAATCCCTGCGCTTTGTTGTCGCCAAGGTTTGTTGGAGTCCTCCAGCCTTACAAATATCATTATAACCCTTCCAGGACTGATTGATGTCGACGACTTTTTTTTTTTTTTTCATTTGTTCCATAAATTCCCTTAGATGGCATCATGTGCCGCCTTTCGCCTTCTTCACATTGCCAGACGGGTTGTATTTAAGCGATGGTAACATTCAACACTGTAATCGTGCCTCGTTGTGACTTGTGAAATTGAACCGAATTATCAATCAAATTAATTTATTTGGTTAATTAACAAACGAGAGGGCAATTTCTTTTTCACACGAGGCCAGGTAGAGTTGAAAAGCTTTTCCTCCAGTTCATGAAATTATCATTTAACAACTGCCTTTTGCATTTACTTGGGTTATGTTGTCTAATATTAAAATTAGTCAAACGATCTCAAATATTTAAGTGTGACGAATATTTAAAAATAGAAAGAAAAATATATAAATTGGGGCAATTGGTTTTTCGCAACAGTGTACTGCCGTTATTATTTTATGCAACGTACCGGCGCAAAGTTGCGGCAATGCATGCCAAGCACATACTTTTGCGTGTATGAAACGCTGTGACTACCAAAGAGAAGCGAATGCCCCGCAGCACCTTTGAACAGTACTGAGCATTTTTATATCGGCTTCCCCATTGTCACTCTTGCGAAATGTGTCGACTACTGCAACTTGGTCAAGGTAGATGCAGAAGTTAATGACGTATTCCGTGTATACACGCGAATTCAGGGGTGGTTCATTTACAAGAGCGGATACAATGGGCCAAGGTCATAAATGAATTCTTGATTAATTTTGTTGTGGTCACTCAGTTTTTTTTTAAGCCTGTCTCCTTGTAGAGATTACCGCTCGAACCAATCGACGTCGAGAAAAAAAAAACTAGACCGGTTGTCCTAGAAGTCGCTAAACACCCTGAACGGCGGCGGGGGGGAGACGGCGTGTTTTTTGTTGAACGGGGGTGAGGCGCAGCTTATTCTGTTGACCGGGGGGCGGGGATGCGGTTTATTTTATTTTGTTTATTTGACGTGGTTCACTTCAATCATAACATGTATCCTGCAGTCTTTGAGTGCTTTGAGACAGGGGAGGAGCTCACGGCAGCACCTGCTGCTCGTTGAGCACAGTAACTGCAGAACGAAATGTGCTTTCACGTCTGGCGCCAAAAACAGCAGAAAAGTCGCCAATTACCCCAGAAAATGTGGCTAAATTTTAAGCTAGTCGCTTTTCACAAAAATATACGCCAAGTTGATTCGGAGAGTCGCCAGATTTTTTGCGAGAAAGTCGCCAAATTGGCAACACGTGACCGCACAAATCCTCCTCCCACGTTGTAAATCGGCTTAAACGTCCGGTCATGGCATAACAATGGATGTTGTACTTTAATCTCTTTGGATGCATATGATTTGTGAGCCAAAATGGTTATTTTCTGTTGCCCTGTTGGCTGTGAAAACCGCGCAGACCGTGCAGAAATATGTTTTTTAAGTCTCTCTTAAACTGCAGGCTAGTTTTACTGATTTTCAAGGATACATCTTTGACTTTTTAGATTATTTCTTTATCTGATTTTGAACATATTGGCTATATCCTGAAAACGTTTACGCATAAGTGAACATTTTTGATTATTTATCTCTGAATAGGGGTGTTTACTGCTTGTTGTGCATTTTTACCATTGGTTTGCCATGACCGGAAGCTGGCACCAATTTGACCATAGCGGAATGCACCAAGAAAAGAGAGCGCGCAGTCTAGATTTTTTTCTCTACGTCATTGGTTTACCTTGTTACAAAACGTTGGGAGGGAATGTACTGTATGCACGCTAGACTTTTGCTTGGTGAAGGTGTCCTGGGGAAATGTATATATTTACCGCCATCTCGTGGATAGCCGATTACATTTTAAAATGAATATGAGATTTTTTATTTCTGAGGGACCGAAATACAATTGTCAGGCCCAGTGCATGGTTATCTATGTAGTAGTCTAATGCAAAAGGTTGCAATTCCGGACAAAATTTGCCAGTAATCGCTTCTAGTCAGTAAATAACACTTGCCAGTGACTGATAGTAATTTATTTTATTTCTACACGATTGGGACTGAAACTGAATATCCACTATCTCATTCTCTTAAGCTTTGATCAATAATGTACAGTAGTGTGCAGTGATGATTATGAACCACCACTTTCATCTAAAAAGGGTCTAAATATATTACTTCTCTAAAACGTTCTGGCAAAAATGTATCACAAAAATACTATTGTATGCAATGGCGCGGATCCCACAAGTATATTTAAATAATAATTTGGGTAATAAATGAAACCACTGAAAACAACAATTCTTTATAATAATTGAGGGGTGGCGCAAGTTTTTTTTTTTTTTGACTCTTTCATTGCATGAATGCTTGTTTGACTGCTCATTCCATGATTATTGAGTCTAAAAAATGTTGAAACTGGTTTTAGGTAACATTGTTCTGCAAAATAACCTCTGATGGTCAGTTGTTCCAGTATGTAAGGTGATATGAACTTTGAGCAGCGTCAGTGTCAAACATAACGACACGATGGAAGGAGCTCTCTGAGATTGTTTGGAGCTGCACTGTGGCGATTCATATTGCTGGTTGGTCCCTCACAAAAATTTCTGAAGACTTTAAATGCTCCCATGGCATTGAAAGAAACACCATCAAGCATTTCAGAGGTTGGTTCATTGAATACTAGTAGCAATAGAGGAGCAAAATGGAAGTGCCTCTGGTGTTTGTTATTTTTGTATGGCAATTTAAAAAAAAATTGGTGGTTGACAGCATGACAACTCTGTTATTAATAGCACCAGAAGTGAAGGGACGAAAGTAGCAATATCCACTATTTCCAGATGCTTGAGTAATAATGGTCAGATATGCCAACAGCTGGCAACATAAAAGACTTGACCTTACCAAGATATTCAAGGATTGGACACCAACGGACTGATAACTAGTCCTTTGGACTGATGAATCAAAATTTAAATTTTCTCATCCAAATGTGGGAGGTATGTGTGCCGTAGAGTTGGAGAATGTTTCAAAAATGATTATTTAACCCCTTCAGTAAAACAGGGAGGTAGTGATATCATGGTTTGGGGATTAGTTTGCTGGAAAGGAGCCACTGATCCATA
This sequence comes from Gymnothorax reevesii, assembly GCA_029721435.1. Classification (NCBI taxonomy): domain Eukaryota; kingdom Metazoa; phylum Chordata; class Actinopteri; order Anguilliformes; family Muraenidae; genus Gymnothorax; species Gymnothorax reevesii. The sequence goes on from CM056579.1 coordinate 44,870,379, forward strand.
AAAAAGGACGGAATCACGGATCAAAAGAAGTATCACAGCATCCTTGTGAGGCACGCATTGTCATCTGGAAATGCACTGGTCGGGGATTTATTTTCAACAAGATAATGACCCTAAAGACACTTCTAGTTTGTGCAAGAATTATCTCAGTCAGAAAGAATCACGTGGTAACATAAAAGTTATGATTTTGCCTGCTTAAAGTCCACATCTTAATATGATTGAGCAAATCTGAGATTTTTTTCAATTCCATAATTCAAGAGTTGGCACGGAGGCCAAGAAAATGTGGACTGGACTCAAGGGCAAGGGCGGATTTAGTCATAGGGTTTATTATGCCAGCTGCACAAGCAGGAGGCATACATAAAATATACAATCAAAAATGGGAAAAAAGGTTCCAAACAAACTATTAGTTGTACAAACAGTAGGCTTTGACACAACGATTCTTGTATTACAACAATTGAAGAAGGAAAATGGAAACAAGGTTCCTTAAAGTTATGAAGTCCTGGAAATTCACAGCACTGATATCAATGGTTTGGTTTAGAAATAGTAAGCAAGCGAACAGGGCTCTCAGCAGCACAACCATATGGCTTACAAGAAGTTGCAAGGAATAATGGCAAGTCTATAGCATTTATACATGCAGCCATCACTCAGCGGTAATGAGTAGCAGATGATTCCCATTGGCTGATGAGTGTGGCTGGGCTCCAGGTTTTAATTGGCCAGTGTGCTGGACTGCAGAAAGTGGGACCTGACACAAGATAAACAGATCTGTTGTGAGATCGAAAGAATCTCTTTGGAGTGAACGTAAAACCATATGGAATGGTTTTGCGAGTGAGGAAATTTGAAAAATAAATTGTGAAAATTATGCCTGAAAGATTAAATGCTGTAATCAAAGCAAAGGGTGGCCTCACGAGATCTTGACTTTTTTTCTCAAAAAGACATTATTTTTGTTTTAACTATAAAGTGTTATCGGTCCACTTCTTTTGATCTATATGATGCAATATTACAACCCCAATTTCAAAACAGTTGGGACGGAGTGTAAATTGTGAATAAAATCAAATGCAATGACTTTGAAATCACATGAACAAATATGTTATTTACAATAAACATACAAAACATTTCAAATGTTGAAACTGAAACATTTTACATTTTTATCCACAAAATGAGCTCATTTCAAATTTTCTGGCTGCAACTGGTCTCAAAAAAGTTGGGACACATGCAAAAAAAAAAAAAGAGCTGAAAAAGTAATTAATGTATTAGAGAATCAGCTGAAAGAACATTTTGCAAATAATTACATTACCTGACATCAGGTGTGTAACATGATTGGCTATGAAAGGGATGTTTTAGAGAGGCTGAGTCTCTCAGAAGTAAAGATGGCCTAGAGGCTCTCCAACTCGTGAAGGCTTGCGTAAAAAAAAATTGTGGAATACTTGAAAAGCAATGTTCCTCAACGTCAAATTGCAAAGGCTTTGAGGGTCTCATCATCAACAGCGTGTAACATCATCAAAAGATTCAGAGAAAGTGGGAAAATCTCTATGCATAAGAGACAAGGCTGAAGACCTTTACTGGATGCCCGTGATCTTCAGCCTCTCAGACACCACTGCTTCACTCACCAGCATGATTCTATCATTGACATTACTAAGTGGGCCCAGGAATACTTCAGGAAACCACTGTCTGTAAACACAGTCCACCGTGCCATCCACAGATGCTACCTAAAACTCTATTGTGCAAAAAGGAAGCCATTGTTCAGCATGATCCAGAAGCGCTGCGGTGTTCTGAGGGCCAACGCTCATTTAAAATGGACTGTAGCAAAGTTGCAAAGTGTCCTGTGGTCAGACAAGTCAAAATTTGACATTCTTGTTGGAAATGATGGGCGTTGTGTCCTCCGGGCTAAAGAGGAGAAAGACCACCCCTCTTGTTATCAGCGTTCAGTTCAAAAGCCAGCATCTCTGATGGTATGGGGATGCATTGGTGCATATGGAGCGGGACACTTGCATGTTTTAAGAAGCACCATAAATGCTGAAAGGTATATAAAGGTTTTAGAACAACATATGCTCTCCTCCTGACAAAATCTATTCCAGGGATGGCCTTGTGTATTTCACCAGGACAATGCCAAAGCACATACTGCAACTATTACAACAGCATGGCTTCCTAGTAGAAGCGTCCGTGTGCTGAACTGGCCTGCCTGCAGTCCTGATCTTTCATTGATTGAGAACATTTGGCGCATAATTAAACAAAAAGTCAGTCAAATGAGACCCAAAACTTTCCAGCAGCTGGAAGTCTGTATTAAACAAGAGTGGGATCAAATTCCAATGGCTAAACTCAAGAAACTTGTCTCCTCAATGCCCAGACGCCTCCACTTTTTGTTAAAATGAAGAGGGAATGCTATGCCATGGTAAACACCCCCCTCCCCAACTTTTTTGAGACCTGTAGCTGCCATCAAATTTTAAATGAGCTCATTTTGTGGATAAAATTGTTAAATTTCTCAGTTTCAACATTTTCTGTATTCTCTGTAAAATACTGGCAAGTGTGATTTGAAAGTCATTGTGTTTTGATTTTATTCACAATTTACAATTTGTCCCAACTGTTTCAGAATTGGCATTGTACATGAAATAAATACTTGAAAAGTGTTTGGTTTATGATTTATCTTTATTTTGTTCAGTGTACAATCACCACTGCAAATTACTGTAGAGACGTACTATACTGCCCGGGCAAACAAAATCCCGCAATATTTTGATTGACTGCCTTTAGCTTTTGCTGTGGTATTGTTTTAACAACTTTATGCAATGTTATGTTTCTGGCCAAAGTTTCTCTCATTTTTTCACCGCAACCTTGAATGGGTGACAAAAGAGTCAAACCAGCCCATGAGGCAATATCCAGCACATCCCAGTCAGTCACTTGGTTAAGGTCAGCACTCTGTGGTGGCCTACTTATGTGTGAAAATGATTCCTCGTGCTCACTCTTTAATATTTTCTTATTTAAATAGCATCTCTTGTTTTTGGCTAGATAGTGTGTAGCACTTTTTGTTGGCTTTAATTGGAATTACTCTTTCCACTGCTAAAGCTATTAAATTCTGTTTTTTTCTTTTTGTTTGGGGGGGAGGTTAAATACTATTTCAAATATAATAAATAAATAATAATAATGCTTCATATATGGGATGTCTTACAGCAAAATGCCATTCCATAAAACATTTAAATGGAAAATTGTCATTTGTACTGTTTATTATATTATGGTTTTCGCCCATTGTCATGAAGGGTGCCAATCATTTTTACTTTTTTGTATGCAGTAGTGTGAAAAAGTCTTGGGCACTGGAAAAGTTAAAATATAACTTTGATCTTAGATGTTTTTGTTTAATTTTTATTTTTTTTGCATCACCTCATCGGTAGAGAAGAGTTTTGACTTAGATTAATTTTGAAGAAAAAAAAATGTGAGTAAGAAATGTTAATATTTTATTATTAAGCAAGTAACAGGTGGCACAGTCTACTCAAAGCCTTAAACTCTGCATCATGGAGGCCATCTGGAATTACCTGCAGAGACAGAATGAAGTGATGCAGCCAGACTGCAGAAGCTAGCCCTTTAATTTGCTTTGGACAACCTACTAGCAGTGTTGTGGGTAATAAAATACTGAGGCACTATAAATTATTACAATGTAAGTATTACTTTTATGCTAACCGAATATATGTAGTTACTTTTAAAATTCGGGCTATGATATGATGCTAACTACAGTATCACTCGGCCTTCAGTAACTTTTCATTCTTTTCTGAATTATCTAATCAATTCTGATGCACCACCAGGAAAAGTAATACCTAAAAAAGCAATGATTTTTATTTATTACAAAAGCCAAAACCAGTGAAGTTGGCACGTTATGTAAATCATAGATAAAAACAGAATACAATGATTTGCAAATCCTTTTCAACTTATATTCAATTGAATACACTGCAAAGACAAGATGTTTAATGTTCAAACTGAGAAACTTTATTTTTTTTGCAAATAATCATTAACTTAGAATTTAAAGGCAGCAACACATTGCAAAAAAGTTGGCACAGGGGCCTTTTTACCACTGTGTTACATCGCCTTTCCTTTTAACAACACTCAGTAAACGTTTGGGAACTGAGGAGGCCAATTTTTGAAGCTTTTCAGGTGGAACTCTTTCCCATTCTTGCTTGATGTACAGCTTAAGTTGTTCAACAGTCCGGGGTCTCCGTTGTCGTATTTTACGCTTCATAATGCGCCACACATTTTCAATGGGAGACAGGTCTTGACCACAGGCGGGCCAGTCTAGTACCCGCACCTAACACGTGCAGAATGTGGCTTGGCATTGTCTTGCTGAAATAAGCAGGGGCATCCATGAAAAAGACGTTGCTTGGATGGCAACATATGTTTCTCCAAAACCTGTATGTACCTTTCAGCATTAATGGTGCCTTCACATATGTGTCAGTTGCCCATGCCTTGAGCACTAATACACCCCCATAACATCACAGATGCTGGCTTTTGAACTTTGCGCCCATAACAGTCCGGATGGCTCTTTTCCTCTTTGGTCTGGAGGACACGACGTCCACAGTTTCCAAAAACAATTTTAAATGTGGATTCGTCAGACCACAAAACACTTTTCCACTTTGCATCAGTCCATCTTAGATGAGCTTGGGCCCAGCGAAGCCGGCGGAGTTGTTGGGTGCTGTTGATAAATGGCTTTCGCTTTGCATTGTAGAGTTTTAACTTACACTTGTAGATGTAGCGAGGAACTTTAGTTACTGACAGTGGTTTTCTGAAGTGTTCCTGAGCCCATGTGGTGAGGTCCTTTACACACTGATGTCGGTTTTTGATGCAGTACCGCCTGAGGGATCGAAGGTCACAGGCATTCAATGTTGGTTTTCGACCTTGTCGCTTACGTGCAGTGATTTCTCCAGATTCCCTGAACCTTTTGACAATATTACGGACCGTAGATGATGAAATCCCTAAATTTCTTGCAATAGCTCGTTGAGGAATGTTGTTTTTAAACTGTTCGACAATCAGCTCACGCATTTGTTCACTAAGTGGCGACCCTCGCCCCATCCTTGTTTGTGAATGACTGAGCATTTCAAGGAAGCTGTTTTTATACCCAATCATGGCACCCACCTGTTCCCAATTAGCCCGTTCACCTGTGGGATGTTCCAAATAAGTGTTTGATGAGCATTCCTCAACTCTCTCAGTCGTTTTTGCCACTTGTGCAAGCTTTCTTGAAACAGGTTGCAGGCATCAAATTCCAAATGAGCTAATATTTGCAAAAAATTACAAAGTGTACCTGTTCGAACATTAAGTAACCTGTCTTTGCAGTGTAGTCAATTGAATATAGATTGAAAAGGATTTGCAAATCATTGTATTCTGTTTTTATTTACGATTTACTCAACGTGCCAACTTCACTGGTTTTGGGTTTTGTAAATCAGAGAGATGACAAATATTGATTTGTTCCCCATGAGGAAACAGTTTTTAATTTCATGAATGAAAATGGCAAGAGTATTATTGTTTATACCCATAAATTTCAAATCTTGCTGGAAAAAAACTTCTGGGTGAAGTTGGGTTAAATAATCAAATCACTGCTCACTGTGCAACTTAAGTAATCATGGAGCATTGAATGCCTCATTATGCACAATTTTTTAAAATTCAAATCTGACAACATTAATCTCTCAAGATATCAAGCAGACCGATGGCAATAAGGTTTCCCTGTCATAGATGCATGGTAGCTGGTGCAGGATTCATGCAATAGTTTTATTTTGTTCCAATTAGCCACGAGTTATCAGTTTATTTGTACTTTATTGTGATTCTATCATGCTTTGCATCCTTTCTGCTTTATTCCTTTTTGTTTTTTCCAGGTAGCTTGACTGTAACTCAAATGCTTGACTAAATTTAAGACAAATATTTGGGTAACTTGGCACCCAATGTAGTGTATTTTATTATTGCTTGTTTTTGAATGTGTTACTATATTTTATATTGTATTGATTGTTCCTTTCAGTAGGCTTTGTTTTCCCATGTATTGCTTTTTATGCATGTAATGCACTTGTGATTTTCAAATTGTATTGTTTTTATTTTGTAATCACTTTTAAGCCTGTAAGCACTTTGTGACTTTTGTCTATGAAAAGTGCTATATAAACAAACTTTCCTCTTCTTCTTCCACTTCTTTTACTTCTTCTTCTCCTACTTTGAGTAAAGTAACAATTTACTACAAATAGAGTAATATTGTGATATAATTTATTATTCTCTTTCAACAGTTATGTTATTTTTTTGAGAGTAACTTCTCCAACTATGACGATGCAAAATAATTCTTTTGCAATTTATTGACTCAAGAAGTAGGCCTATTCTATTGCTGTAAAAGTTTTTTTTTTTTTTTGTCCAGCTGGTGTGATGTTCTCTGTATGCTTGAATGTCGTTGTTATCATGTTTAGATTAAAACTTAAAATTCAGGACAATAATAATCCTAATTAATTTTGTTCCCCAAAAATGAAACTGGTATATTATTGACTATTGCAGTAAAAGCTGAATCTTATCAGGTACTCACACAAGGACCATATGACTGATTCATTTAAAAGCAACTTAAAAACAATGGGAAAAGTATTAATTTACTGCAATAGAAAGTAATATTGTAAGTAATTCCTTGTGATGAAAGGTAGTTTGTAATATGAAACCGATTACTTGTTGAAAGAACCTTTGTCAACACCACCTCCCGGCCAATTATCTCACACGCATAGAAATAAACACGAGTGTTCCGAATTTCTTGATGAGGGAATGTCATAAAACATTATTGACTTATTTAGTTTGTGACAGTTTCTAGCTATTTATAATACATTTTTCAATATTTAGAAAGTTTTAAATTGATCTTCACCTTTGCCTTACTGTAATTGTTTCAAATGAGCCCAAAAGTTTTGTGCAATACTCCAAATAGCTATATATTATGGATAGCTGCATAACTCTTTTCTTGGCTTTAGAACTTTTTTTTTGTATTCAACATGTATTGCCTGTTGCAGAGAATTGACATGAGCGCTTCTATGGCTGTATGACGTTGATTCCGGACATCTCAGTGCGAAGGCTACATTTTTAGTAGGCTGCATACCTCAGGAATTACACACTATTATCCAAAAAATGTATATACCATTGAAAATTACAAGGGAATAACCTTCTCACTCAGCAACGGGAAATCACTTTGTTATTTCCCACAAATTGTCCTTAATGCATTTTCAGGACCGGAAAGGAATGGACAGCGCATCTATTCGGCCGTCAGAAAAACGCACACGCTATTACAACTGTAATTTAAGGCCAATTAGAGCGATGGAACTACACGGTGAGCCTGAATATATACACTGAGTGCTACTCGAGAGCTTACCAGTGGACCTGATATATGAAGCCGTGCTACATAGCCTCACTATTGTATTTGCTTGTTTTGTTTCCTGTAACTAATATGAGTGGACTCGTAGTTCTGGTAATTTCTGCAGCAGTTTGCTGTTTCACAACAATGGGAAAATCGCAAAACCCATTTCTCAGGCCTGAACGGACGGACAACACAGGTAAATCGGCTTGAAAAGTGGGATGTGTAAAAATAGTCGTTAGAGTATAGACTTTTGAGCATATTAATCAAATATTAATGGGCAACATTGTATGTATCTATTCAAATATATATGTAACCAATAGAAAACAGAATCACACTTGATGTTTATCAGTTTTAATCTGAATACTGTAATCAAAGAAATTTAAAATGAACTTTACGGCTGTGTTCCGTACCTTAGTGAACAAACAAATGAAGATGACGGCACAGAAACGAGCGTACATGAAAAATAAAAAATACACAAATGGCATTGGTTAGACGCATTTTTCTATAGCCATGCTCAGTGTTGATAAGGTTCTTCGTTTCCAGAGCGAGCGTTTGCTGGGGTCCGGGACAGCTCTGAAGTGCGGAGAGAAGTCGCGACTCCAAATCTCGCAGACCAGGCGGATCTCTGCTTCTTCTTGAAAGACAGTGAAATCGAGGGTCACATTTCCTGCCGACTGCGGTACTCTCGGAGTAAATTCAACCGCAATCCTTTCGGTCTCCGATTTGGAAAACGCGAGTGGAACTTCCCTCCCAAGAGCAAAACTACAGGATTTAGGGCAACCAAACATCTTCCATATATGCTGTACATTCAAGAGAGAAGAGATTGACCGGAGAAGATTCCAGGGTTTCAGATTTTTAATGAGTTATTTTCTTTGCGATTCCTGCATTTTGTGATAGACAAGGCCTAAATGTTTGAAGTTTTCATTGTGAGAGTTAATTGAAACGCCCTTTACTCAATTATACCAACTGTGTCAAGTGCAATGGTTAAATGACCAATTTTAAGTTGTCTGATTTACTTTTTTAACGAGAATATCCATATCATGTGTATGATACTAAGGTAATTTTAAAGCCTTATTTGTTTAAATGGGTGAATTAACCTGACCTCAGTGTCACAAAATATTAATTCCTTGGTATTAAATTCGCATACCCTTTCTGGCGATGGTAACATTTGTGAATAGGCTGCATTCCACCATGGCCTTGCGATGTGCTAACAGAACCAGCGGATTGCAAGAAGGGCTTGGAGCGTAAGTTTTCTTTTGAGTAACTTATGAACATGAATTGCGTAGCCTATTTTGAAACGATGAGTGGACCAGAAATTTGTTTTCACAAGAAATAAAGACGTAAAAGCGAATAATGATAAGCAACTTGCATAATAATAAAAGTGTAATGACACGAGTACATTAGGTAAACTGCTGAATGATGTGTTCTTTTATAAGGCTCAAGGGTAATTTGGGACATCAGATAAAATGCGACAGATATGGTTTTCTATCTTGTACTTTTTAAATATTAGCAGCCCATCGTCAAACATGATATTGCATTGTTGTTACAAATGCCCTTTACATGAAACAATCAGTTTTATTGGCTTGAGATTACTAGGATGGTCAGAGGAAAGATTTAAAAAAATCACTGGCCCCCGAACTCGCAAGGCAAGCTATGTGGCATGTTGATTTGCTGTTTTTGGTAATAAATAAATAAATAAAATAATAATAATAATAATAAAATAGTAGCTACTCCTGCTAAAACAATGTGGGTATAACACCAAAAATGGTTGTAAGATGTTGCAGTTTATACATTGACTTAGAATCAAAACATTTTAAAAATACTGTTTTTTTTATGGGGAAAGGGTTTTTAGTAACTGTCTCATTTAGGCTGAATGCATTTGGTAAAATGGGATTAAAAGTTATGCTGAAATAGGACACAATTCTAATGTACAAGCTGCATGTTTCTGGGCTACCAGGCGCTACAAAATCATGATTTACAATACTATTGTGTACCACCCTTTTTCCTTAGAGAGGTCTTTTTCTAGCCTTTTTTGTCATGTTAGAACATTGAAGATTATGCAATGAATCGATGTTTGCCATAGTCACCCAGAATTAGCCACCATTGCCACAAACATGCAAGCACTCATTCTTGTGTCTGTGCATATCACACAAACATACACATAATGCAAGTGGTTTGTGCATGTATGCACACTCGCATGTCTCTCTCTCTCTCTCGTCCACACTCGCGCACACACACCTAGGTGAGGAAGAAAATTTCCCATTTTACCTTAGGAGCTGTCACGTTTTACTTGAAGATGTCATCGAAGAGAGGGAGGGGTTCTTTATGTGTTTCAAGATCTAAAGTTTCTGAAGAATTTTACTTGGAAGTATGAGGAGATTCCTCTACAGAAGTATAGCAGAGATCTATAACAAGTTCCAAAAGTAACATTTAAGGTAGTCTTCAGAATTTTAGGTGGTTACTTTGGCTATTTCCCAAAAAGTGTCCCTAATTACCTGACTTCATCCTACCTCACACTTGTGTAATTGGAATAGTGAGCCAAGAGTCAATATAAGATATCTAACAAAACATTACAATGATGTTTGTTCATCATCAATGAAGCATACAATGAATATGCTTCATTATTAAAATGAAAGCAATCTCAAGCAAAATAGGTAAATAAATATGAAATAAATAAATAAACTCCAGACCACAGTGTCCTTGAGGGCCGACCCCACTCTGGCCAGTGTTGAAATTCTGGTTTGTAAGGATATGACAGGAGTGGTCACTGCTTCACGACTGTGAATGAATTTTACCAGTTCCATAAACTTGATATCTCAATTATCTCAGTAAACTGTGCGAGCTGTCCAAATTTACGAGAAGACTGCCTCTCGTTATATAATCATAATAGCACACTAAAGTGGTAAGTTTCGCTTTAATAAAGACATAGTACCTGCAAATATTTTTGTCTCACCCTCTTTCTCAACATTGAACTTAGAATGTTGCAACAATTTTTTAGTGAGGGGTCTGATGTCGCATCAAAGAAAAGTGTGCTTTGAATGTATTTTCCTTGATTTTCTGCCACGGAATTACAAACTGGAACAAAATGTTCTGAAAACAAAATAGGACAATATTTTCATCAATACTGCCCTACAAAGCCAAAGTGCAGTAACTACATATTGGGTAAAATGAAAGTTATGCAGTTTTTGGCCTGAAAGTATATGGAGCTTAGGATTTATTTGGAAAGAAATTATGCCTGGGATGTCAGTTAACCATAATGTATCAAAGATATGCTATCTATTCATTTGTCGGGACAGCAAACAAACACCGAAGATATTTTTACAGTTTAAATTATTTTTTAGTTACTGCACTTAGCCTTTGTAGGGCAGAATATCGTCTGGCATCATGGAATCCAGTTTCCAAACCTAATGAAGTAGCATAGACACATTACTTAGATAAAGTACTTTCTGAGAAAACTTGTCCCCACGTATGTGGACAAACACGCAGAAGGACAAACGCCATTGCAATGTCCCTGGCTTCTTTTTGTTGTGGCAGGGAATACGGCTCATACATGGTCAAGGAGTTGTGTACGTATCATGGACAACAGCAAAATAATTACATTGAGGTTATATGTTTTATTTCATCCTGGACACTGTGTTCACCACATAACACAATGAAAAAGACATTCACAGTATGTTTAAAAAAATACGACCAATCCAAAGCTCCTCCTTTGTGCTTTCCATGTGACCCAGCCAGACAGAATCAAAGGGTATTTTGCATTGCTGCTCAGTCTCATTGCTGCTAAAAAGTTGGAAAAAGCACAAAGAGAGCAGGTGTCAAAGGAAGTCATATTTTCACTCAGAAATAAAAAAAAAAAATTAAATTAAAGTCACGTTTTGACTTGATCAAAATCTAGGAGGAGAGTAAGGACACAAAACTACCTTTGAGGAAGTAGTGCGAAACAGTGGCAGTGTGTACAGAAATCAGGACAGAAGAGAAGGAGTGTTAGCGAATGGCTGAGGAGTTGAGGCAGTAAAGGTAGGGGAATACTAGGTTTAGGTTCAGTAGTCTGATAATGCTCTCCACTGGTGTGCAAAGGAATCACAGATCTTTCAGATCCTTCTGAATGCCCCACAGTGTGTCAGCACTCTTCCTCAGCTGCTCAATCTCCTCGTCCGTCAGGGTCATATTGACCACACTGCTCACACCCCCATTGTTCAGTACACAGGGCAGGCTCAGGTACACCTCATCGCTAATGCCGTACATGCCCTGTCAATGAACAGAAAGACTCGGTCAACACTGACATCACTTCCTTCACTTAACAAACAATTACGGATTATTATTATTATTATTATTATTATTATGATGTTTGGGTGAGTGGGTGTTTCTGGGTCTGCACTTGTCATGTTTTTCCTAAAATGTTTCAGTAAATATAAAATCTTTAAAAATGTACAGTATAAATCTCAAGTCATGGACTGCCAAAAAGTGATAAATGTATGTTATCCTCAGACAATGTTTGTTTGTGTTTGCAAGTAAAAGGAAATTTGCAGTTGGATGTCATATTGCCTGGTGGCCATTATTCTTATTTATAGTGCATGACTCTGTTGTGGTTTTGCGAAGAGAACGGCAACATGTGACTGTATTTGGTTGAGTGGTTTGCTATGCGGCGTTATGTTCACCTTGACCATGGTGGAAACAGGGTGGATCCTGTTCAGGTTTTTGATAAGGGACTCAGCCAGATCAGCCACACTCAGACCAATGGCCCAGTTGGTGTAGCCCTTCAATCTGATCACTTCATATGCACTGTAACACAAAGGTCACAGGAGAAGTAAGTACCTGCAACTGCAGACATATCCCTGTATGGTTGGATCTTTACTTCTTATCAGTACTGATAACAATTAAAAAAAATGATTAAAACAGTAACTAAGCCATAAGGTTATTTGACTCTGCAACATGAGCCCTTTCAATTTACAATCACAACCTTCTATTGCACCTGCAAGAAGTGGCAGTGCCAGGCTAAAGCATGATGGGCTCAGGCCCAGGACCCTTTTTTTTTTTTTGAACACACAACAAAATAAACATATAAAAACCAGATGCTTGTTTTCGCAGCACAACACAATTTGCCGTTGGCCATAGCGGATCACTTGTTGGAGTTTCGGCTAAACTTGCGTACGGACCACAGACTGTGTGAGACAAAATAGGGTCTGCTTGATTGCCAAAAATATCAGTTGCAAATGTACCAACACAAAAGAAATAATCTAGAAAAGCTTAGTTCCTGAGGCTGCACATCATTGGCTATCCCTGGTCTTCGCCCTTCTCCCTCGTGACAAGTGGAAGGATAAGAATATGGATAAGAGATTGGCTCTTTTGGTCAAGATTTTCACAGAGTTAGTGAAATCAAGGATCCTTGACATGTCTACATGTAACATCGGCAGAAGCAAGGCAATTTTTATGGTGCTGGATGAGTCTTTGAGGTTTTTATTCACAGACTTGAATAGACAGTTTTTTTAAACTTTTGAAAATATAGTTATGAAGTTTTAATTTAATTTAATAATTTAATGAACAAAAGATTGTTATATAAAGTTATGGATTTTTTTAAAGGATTTTGCGGATATTTTCCGAGAACCCACGAGGGTTGAATTATGGACATTTGATGTCAAAAAGGCTTGCTGTTATCACAAAAATGACAGACTGCATAAGTTTACATACGGATGTTTCAGTATTTATTATTTGTTTTGGCTCGGTCCTAAAATTACCAAATATTTTGTTACTCTTAAGGGGCAGTTTTTTCAATTTGCAGTTCATGATTGACAAACATTGTCTTTCACTTTTGAAGTTCTATTTGCACTCTTATGGTTTTTGAGATATTAAATGTTTTGTTTTAATTGATAAAATCACCAGCCCGGCAAATATTACCAAATTGATACAAAATTGTCCTGTTTGTTTGTACTGCATTTGTGCTGGTTTGTGCTTTTAAATTTTTACATATTAAGTACAAACCCTATTTCAATGAAGTTGGGACGTTGTGTAAAACGTGAATAAAAACAGAATACAATGATTTGCAAATCCTTTTCAACCTATATTCAATTGAGTACACTACAAAGACAAGATATTTAATGTTCAAACAGATAAACTTTTATGTTTTTTTTGGAAATATTCCCTCATTTTGAATTTAAATTAAAAATGTAGTGTTTACTTTTTTTATTTTTTTTTTACTTTTTTATGCTTAGGTCCAACATTGGGACAATAAAGACACTTTCTGTAATTTGTGCAGGAAAAAAACACAAATATATCCTCAAGCAGTAATTACGGGGTCAAAGGATTATGAGGTGATCATCAGTTTTGAAGCAAAGTGGACAAAAATTGTATAAGTTTTTTCATTTCCAGTTCACGGCACATAGCTGTGCATGGTATACTTTGCCCTGCAAATTTCAGGTCGATTAGTCATTGCCACATCTTTGAAATAGCACCTGTTACCTGACTGACAAATAGCAGCCAGGTAATTAAAGATTCATTTTGCTCATTATAAAGGCGATTTGATCATCACACAGAGATGCAATATGCCAAATTGGAACCATGAGTCCAATGGCTTAAAACAAATATGCAATATAACATTGCTCCTCTTACTACAGTACTACATATTGGCCGATTGGAATCAAATTTGTTGTACCTCTCTATTATGCCACCATCTGACCAATCATAGTAATTTGCAATATGACGACCTGTTTGCACATCCTTAACAATAGCATAAATTTTCATGATTGATGACAGATAAGGTGAGTGTTGGGGCTAATGAAATTTAATTGGCTGGTGTTGGTCACCTTGTTTGAACTCTCACTTTGTTCTTATAGCTGTTCATGACAACCTTCATCATTATGATGCATGCAAAATTTAAATTTGCTCACACAATTGGTTTGGGAGTTATGACCATTTGTTTGCTATAGCGCCATATATGAACGGATTTAAACCAAATTCATAGTGATGAAGTTGCATGGCCTGTAGATGTGTGATCTCAAGTTTGGAAATGATTGGATATTGCATTCAGGAGTTACAGCTCTCTATATCAATATAGGCCACACACCAAAATTTTGTGTGAATTGATCTTACTGTCCAGGAAGAGGTTAAAATTAAAGGTTTCACAAACAATTCAAAATGGCAGAAAGTTCACAAATACAAAAATGTCTGTGGCTTACATGGATTGCTTCGTCTTGACCCGCAGAATCTAGCAAAAAAGAATTTTGTTTCAACAACCTATGGTTTCGGAGTTATTGTAAAAGACATATCGCTCCTCTCTTTAACACCACCATATGCCCCTTGAGAGTAATTTGAATAAATACGGCTCTTTTCCATATCCTTAACTAGAATATTAAGTTTCATAATGACAGGTGACAGTAAAAGTGAGTATGAGAGCTACTGAAATTTGATTGGTTGATGTTGGCCAATTGTTTCATTTCTCACTTTGTTCTGATAGATGTTCATAGCAACCCTGACCAACATGAAGCATGAAAAATTTTAAGTTGATCAGACAAATGGTTAAGGAGTTATGGCCATTTGTTTGCTATAGCACTGCCCATGGATGGATTTACACCAATCAAACTATTTTTAATCCGTACACCCAAATGTAACTTCCCACCAATTTCACATTGATCCGTTCAGTGGTTTGGCAGAGGAAGATCAAAGTTAACACAAACACCAATGCCACCATGCAATCACATAAGCACCCTTTGGTGGACCAAGTCAGCTAAAAATGAGAAGTTGGACTGAGTGGTGAAGTATGTGCTGGTTTTATTTCAAAAGCTTGGAAAATTAGACAAATCAGAAAAATACAAAATGAGACTGGTTTATTTGGTGCACGTTGAGCATGAAGGCATATAAAATACACTGATGATATTTTCCTATCTAAATGCCAATATATTTTAGCAAAATTCTGTTGTACATATTTTCCAGTAAACAGGGCAGCTGCTACGAATTCTGGGCCCCCCAACAGAATATCGGTGTGGCCCCCCGCCCCCGACTTTTGACTGCCATTTTTAACGACTATATGTATCATGAAGTTATTTTTTATTTTTCTGTTTCTCAGTGTTCTTGGCAGTGCCTAATGCAATACACCCAGTTATTCCTTCTTTATGATTAACCACTCAACAAAGAGAGTATAATTATGTAAATTATGAATTATTAGTTGTCTTATTCACATTCACTCACTCACTCACTCACCATTAAAAACATATTCAGACTGCTGGTGGTGAGGGCCTATTGCTGGGTCAGATTCAGTGAAGTGACCACAACTGATTCTGGAGTAGCAGTGCATAAAGGTTTAATTGTTCAATTTCATATTACTTTCGTAAACATTTAAAGTTATGCTCCATGGAACAACTGACGAAGAAATGGAATACCGAGTCTTGGAATAAACAAAATCTAAATGGGCTTCTCAGTGCCATAGCTCTAAGCACTCAGCTTCATTTTGCTATTGTTAGGAGGAGGGCAAGCTCTGCAAAATTACCCCCTGCGTGAGCAAGACTTATGTCAACAGGCTAAAGTAGCAGTTTAGTTTTAGTGAACACTTAAGGTAAAAGTAATGTCAGCCTTGTCAAGCGACTATTTAAATCACACAGAAGGTTGCCACAATGACTGCATGTAGTTCACTAGCCAAACCTAGCCTGTACACTCACTCACAGCTAGAAAGAGCTAAGTATGCAGGAACCACTCAAAATAAGAACGGAGGAACGTGCCCTGCTGCTACCGGATTTTTTTGACGGTATATTATAATGGCTGGCGAATGATAACCTTACCAATCTTTTCTGTGGATGATACAGTTAATAACGGAGTAATGTCATGATTGTCAGGCGATTATTTACTGAGCTGAAGGCATGTAACATAAAGTAAGCAGCGAAATAGCCAGCCTGAACATCTAATAGCAAGCTAGTTAAATACTCTCACCTTTCTTTGAAAATAATTTTGTCATGTTCTGGACCCCTGCTTTGCTCCTGCTGTCCTCTCTCTATTCTTTTCTGGTGTCCTGATTTGAGGGGTTTTTTTTGTTTGTTTTTTTTTTTTGGACGACATATTCGCAAAGGCGGTGCACCCTGTTTGCTGCCTTCGCTCGCTACCTTGCCTGCAAAAACTCACCGACAATTTTCCAATACAAGCACGAAGCATGCATGGAACCATTTTTTAAGAAGGGGGTTAATGAAATATATTTCAGCAATAGTACATGCTTTAATGGCTTTGTTTAAACTCTGAAGCATTAGTAAGAATATTAGGTAAATCTATGCAGAATAATTTTGTCATGGTGGCTACTGTGGGTTTTGTGGGCCCTAAGGGACTGTGGGCCCTTATAATTGTCATCACCTTTCCCCCTATACGACGGCGCTGCCTGTAAAACATGACAATGATCAATTTGAGAACTTATCAATCATCAGGTTAAAGTAGTTTGAAAATCTGCATGGAAGTCTAGTTGTACATGTAGCTGGCAACAGCAACAAAGAACAAAAAGTGCATCTTCATCACTCAATTATCATGAAAAATAGAGATATCATCTGTGTCTAAAGTTACAATTTAGCGTCAGATCTCCCGTAGGTTTACTCTTGGTGTTAAGGCTAAGATTAGATTAATAAACAACTTTAACGGTTAGAATTTTCCAGCTTTTTGTCGTTTGTATACAACACTGCGATAGAATTATACAAAGATCTATTTGAGGGGTGGGGGTGGCGTCACCGTTAGTTATGTTTTGTTATGCTTATTACATATTATGTTTACTATTTATGCAATTTCTGTTATTAATTATCAAAGTTTAAAATGAAATTCAAGAAAAATCAGATCACAAAAGAAAAAAAAAAATTTGTGATTTCCAAAACAAAACATTCAGTGGTGGCACGAGCAATTTTCGGGCCCCATGAGATTTCACTTTACCATTTTGCGGGCCCCTGTTGGTCAGGGCACTTGGACTTGTCCAAATTTTTCCCAGCCTCACCTCTGAGCACATTAATTCAGAGTACGCAGACGTTTGCAGTGATCTTACTGACATGTAATGATGTTTTGAGGAGTGTCGACCAGATTTCAAACTCTGGACTAATATTTAAATGTTTCTCAGCGTAAACTGTAGGTACATTTGCTCACATTACTGAATCCATGGACAATACCTCAGAGTCTTTTCCTGATGGATATAAGAAATCTTGTGACATGAAAGGCAAATATATAACAGTAACTGACAATATATTTAAAATTTCTACAAATATCACAACACATATATATCCCAATGGATACACTGCAGTATACTTTTAATTTGACCACATTTACTTTCGAATAATAATTTGGTAAATGCATATCCTTTCGTTCTTTTACTTAATAAAGAAATACATATTTTAATGACCTCATATCTTTAAAAGCATCATACTGTATGTCATAATAACATCCCTATACTGTAACTAGCCATAAGAATCTGTACATTACTCTCAATTCCATTGTAATATAAAGTACCTGTCAACCACCATCTTATGGGCCTCTTTCCAGTTTTCCTTGTCAGCATCAGTGCCAATATCAGGGTTCAACTTCTGCAGATTGACCCCTGCCACATTGGCACCACTCCACACAGGCACTGAAACATACAGGACACCCGCTCATTAGGTTTTGCCCATTTTCAACTCCCCTGCATGCACTCACCTAGCCTAGCAAAACTACACTCTGCTACTTCGCTTTGCTTCGTGCACAGAGTCTGGGTAGTCATCACTGACAAATGTTTACTTGCTGGTGGGTGAGCACTTGTCAGAAGTTTAAAACCATTGGTGTACCCGTAAACTAATCATTAATGTTTGGTGATGACGTATGTTATGCCCTGGTATATTTATATTGTATATTATTATATATTATATTGTATGTTATACTTCCGCTGGAACTATAGTCCTTCATACCAGGAATGCAGTGAAAACAAACTGATTAGTACATTAAAGTTAATACTGTCCCCATACATATGCCCAACTACCAAATTTTAGCCTTCACTCATTCACTTAAAAGAACCAAAGGTGCTCTTTCTGTTCTCCTAACAAGAAACAAACTGTTGAGCTATCGTCATCAGCATATAAATACTGGATCTATCCTGGATCTAGAGATGTCTTTGCATCACATCGCATGCAAAGAATACGTGACCATATATTAAAAACAAGAGCCATCTGACAACGGCATATCCCCCAGGCCCCTAAATGCACATCTAGACATCATGCTGAACATGTCTGTGAAGTTTTGCGAAGATCGGATCTGTAGTTTCCAAGAAATGGCCTGGACAAGATATGATTACAGATGGACGCCCGCTTGCCCGCCCGTACAGACAGACGAACGAGGCAATGGCTATATCCCCTCACATTTTGATGCCTGGGGGATAATGATTATTCGACATTATGTTAAATGGCCCAATCTTTTTGATGCACCTGAAAATGGGGGGACTATGTACAAAAGATCTTTTCATTTCTAAATGGTTCATCCAATGTGGATGAAAATACTCTCAAATTAAAGCTGCAAACATGCACTTCAAACCATTGTATGCTTTTTAACTCAAAGCGATAGAGTACAGAACCAAAATAACATTTTTGTGACTGTCCAAGTAATTAAGATGCTCATAATATATGGCTGTATATGAGGCAGCTTCCTAGTAATGTCAACAAAACATTCCTCAGTACCTTGGGCTCAGATCGTTTTGCACAACGGCAAGTTGAAGTTCAGTGCCCTCAGATTACCTGGGAAACAGTGAGCGAGTAAGCAAAAGAAAAAAACACTAACCACTGGAGTCTCCATGTTCTCCTAAGATCCAGCCATTGAAGCTGGTGGAGTGGATGCCCAGTTTTTCAGCCATCAGGAAGCGGAAGCGGGCGGAGTCCAGGTTGGTTCCACTGCCAATGACACGGTGCTTGGGGAGGCCGCTGAGCTTCCATGTTACATAGGTCAGGACATCCACTGCAGGAATACGCCATTTTGGTTAGCCACCACTGAGACATATTACTTAAATATACAACATAAATGTTGACAGCAGTAGAAAATCTAGGTTCAGAAATTCTTGACCTTATTTATTTAAATGATCTCATTTCGCTAATAAAGAATAATATGAAAATAATTCCAGGCAGTAGGACTCATAAGTGAAATTAGCTTGCTGGGTTCATTGGTTGGAAAACACATGGAAGGACTGACCCCTGGACTTTCTGCCTGAGATTAAATGAGTGTAACAGCTAGGCTAAGTTTATGCCTCTACTTCTTCTTAAGCACCACTATTTACTGTGTTACTCCTGAAAGCAATAAGGTCAGGAACAAGCAGTAACTCATCTGTTTGGAAAATAAATTTGTCAAGTTCATATAGATATTTACTCAGCTAACAATAATCACAATAATCTACTGCCTCACAACAAGAAGGTTGTGGGTTCGAATCCAGCCTGGGGCCTTTCTGTGCGGAGTTCGCATGTTCTCCCCGTGTTCGCGTGGGTTTTCTCCGGGTAGTCCGGTTTCCCCCACCCACAAAACATGCAATATAGGGATACTCCTGAATGGCTGTGTGTGAATGTTTGGTGGTGGTCGGAGGGGCTGTAGGCGCATACTGGCAGCCACGCTTTCGTCAGTCTGCCCGTCAGCTGTCGCTACAAAAATGTAGTTTACTACCATCAATGTGTGAATGAATAATGTATCCTTGAGAAGCGTCTTTGAGTGCCCAGAAAGCAGAAAAGCGCTATATAAAATTGATGCATTATTATTATTATTATTATTATAAATTGGGGGCGTCGCCCGAATTCTATTTAAACCGTAGTTCCGCCAGACTTCCGTTGCTAGAGTGTCAGTGTTATGTTTGCACTTTAGCCGGTAAGGTCTCTAGTAAGAGAGATGATAAGGGTTTAGCTGCGTATTTGAGGACAAGTTCTAGACAGCAAGGGAATCCTTTTGTTCTTTTCCCTTTCTTCTCGTCCTCTCGAGCTCGCCTGGCTTCCTTGCCTCAGACGACATCTGGGTCCGTTGGAAGCGTGAGTTTCGATCTCTTATTTTATTTGTGTCTCTCTCTCTCTCAACTGCTGTTTCCCCTTTTATTCTGGTCACTGCGTTTGACGTCTCAAACTCACCAGACACCACAATGTGCAACACAAATTCCAAAGAATTTGGTTTATTATAGGCAAATTAACCCAGAAAATGCATTTCCTGTGGGAAATGCTGTAGGAATTCTGACAGCTGAAATGATTCTAAGAAAGTTGAAGAAAAGCATAAGTATCCTTAAAGAGCTGAAAATGTCGATGTTTAAATTTTTTCTGTAGTTCAAAATATGCAGAAGGAATAGTCCATTGAAAAATGCATAGAGGAATAATAAATCAGAAAGATAAAGCTGGGTTGAAGTGCAAATACTAAATCAGCACTCACACTAATAAAATAAAATAAGAGCAATTTGAAAAGTCCACTCACTCTACTATATTGAATACACTACAGTAACACATTAATTTATGTTTCACCTTGTGAATTTAGAAGTTTATTGAAAGCATTCAGTCTTTTCAAATCTGATGACTACAACAGACTCAAAAAAAGTTGACACAGGGGCATTTTAGGAATAATCATGATGTGACATCTTGCAATAATAAATTGATGCAAAATAGGTGATGTAACGGTCCCGGTTCTAGGCATATGTAAGGGGGCACAATACCTCCGAAATGCCCTAACTGTCACACCAAACCAAGCCAGCTTTATCCCCAGCAGTGGAAGTACTGGGAGTGCAAGGCGTGCAGCAGAAAGAGCACTGTTGCAGCCATAAGATTGTCAGATGTCCTGATACTGATGTCACTGTCATAGACATGATGCTATTGACTGTATTTCATTCAGTAACTCAAAGGAAAATATCTCGTTTTATAAACAGCAGTAAGGTCAAACAAATATATTTATGTTTTGAATCAGTCTATGTTTAAAATTCAAATAAATGTGTGCAAGTCAATGTCAGATCTACATAATGTTTTTTTTTATTGTGGGCAGTTACGTTGAATATTTTCTATTAACCCTTAAAGGCCCAACTACAGTAAAACTTGAAAGAAAAATCTATGTATTCTGTTAATATATCCTGGGGAGGGGCTAATAACAACCCAATAGCAATTTTTAATTTTTGGTGACCTTTGACCTCATTTTAATTTTGTGACATATATGTCACAATGGGCATTTCGGGGAACTTATTGCTAGAATGACTTGAATGATAAAACAGTTGACATATAGCTCAAGAATTAGGCATAGCTTATTTTTCAGTAGCTTACTTGTTTGTCTACTTTATCCAGTGATGAATGGTTTATCATGTGGATTCCACCATGGGAGCGGCCATATTGGAAAGGTTAGCTGGTGCAGCCAGTGTAGTGTCAGTTCCACTTTTATGCTTCAGATGGCAACACTGATGGTCTAAATATGTCACTATGGGCATTAGGTTGCAAAATTAATGTGGGGTCAGTGGTTTTGACAACCTCCAAAATTGTGTGACAAACTTGTCACAGGGGGCATTTAAGGGTTAATATTATGGAAAATACTACTTACTTACTTTTGGACCCATTATTTATGTGAAATATAATGACCCAGTAGGCTATTTTGGTCAGCTAGCATTTCTCCGTTACTTCACTGAGAATTAATGCATCAAATAACAAACAAAAGAAACTAGAAAGGAAGTGGTGGCGAGGGGTAAACTGCCTAAATTAGAGATTTTTTTTTTTTCTTCTTGTGCAATGTGCAACCATGGAACACCAGAAAAACAGCAGATGACAAGCAACTGTTGGTAAGCTGACATTTACTAACCATTAAAGGAGTAATTCAGGATTTTGGACATAGAACCCCATTTCCAAGTGAGCCAGAGTGTTTGAGACATGTGGAGACAGTTTTCAACTCATCTCATTCAGTCCCTCTATTTGCAGAGTTCGCTGGTGCTAGGCTAGAGCAAGTCAACGGTTTTAGTTAGTCTACCAATAAAAACAGTCATACCCACTTCACAGTGCACCCGAAGCAAAACAGTTATAACGCCAGGCTATCGATGTATATGCCTGTGTTGATAGAACAATGTTTGAAATAAAACTGACCTTGCATCTCAAGATTCATTGCATTTTGAGGGACTAGTTTCTCAGCACCAGCTGAATTTCACTTTGCTCCAGTTAGTCGTGAAGTAACCAACTCACTTCAACAGAGAGGCGTGAGAGACGTAGCTACAGGGTTGCCAATTCCACTAATTATAAGCGACTTTGAGAACAAATCCATCGTCCTCTTTATCGGAAAGTCCTCCAAACGCGGCCATATCTGGTTCAGATAACAGGCTTCTTTCTGTACTTTACACATTAGGCTACATCTAACAACAACAGGTTCAGGTAAACAAACTATTATAGGGCCGGTAAACTAGCTGCTACATGAAATCAGTCCGCCGCTGACTAGTTTACTATCAGGAAGTATAAGGAGCTGCTGAGACATAAATCCTTCAAAATGCAAGGTCAGTTTTATTTCAAACATTGTTCTATCAACACAGACATATACATCGATAGCCTGGCGTTATAACTGACTTGCTTTTGGTGCACTGTGGAGTGGGTAAGACTGTTTTTATTGGTAGGCTAACTAAAACCGTTGACTTGCGCTAGCCTAGCACCAGCAAACTCTGCAAATAGAAGAACTGAATGAGATGAGTTGAAAACTGTCTCCACATGTCTCAAACACTCTGGCTCACTAGAAAATGAGGTCCTATGTCCAAAATCCTGATACTACTCCTTTAATGTTACCTTAGCTAGCCATTGTGCTACTGAGCTAGCTAGCTAATTAACTGATGTTGAAACTGACTGAGTTTTATCTGTTAAATTGTAATGGGTCTGAAAACGCCAAATCTGGGTATTTCTTTGAAAAATTTCAAGTGCTAAAAAAGTTTTCTTCATGGGAACTACTGTATGTGGGACGTCGGGGCTACACAAAATCAGAGTGAGCTAGCCAGCTTTAAAAGCATTTTTTGGCCAGTGATTTGTATAGCCATTATTGTATGGCTGGTGACAGCTCAACAGACCATAGCTAGATCACAAGCTAACAAGCAATTTACCTGATAATAATGATAGTGACATTAACTTATAATACAGAATACTCTCAAATAATTAAATAATAAAATGTGAAAAGTTTTATCAGTTATTCTACATTAGTAGGACTTATAATAAATGTGAATTACATCAGCAACAGTTGTTCACTTGAATTCATTTTATTAGGTGGCTGGCCAGCTAATCTCCAGTGTAAAATTTAGAGAAGGTATTTAACATGGTGCCATTTATTTTATTTAAGACGAGCAGCATCAAACACTTCAATGCACATAGTGCCTTTCCTAATACAAACTAAAAAGCAATAAAAGCCATTATAATCAGCCAGTATATTGCTCTTAGTGTGTGCATTAGTATGCGCAAGCAAACAGGACTTGATCAGATGCATATTTTATGAATGAGTAGACGGGTGGGAGGGGCAGGGCTCAAAAAAAATTCTTGCAACCTGACCCATCATCCCATGCTTTCCTCACTGTTCGAACCCCCCCCCCAAAAAAAACAAAAAAAAACTGGAAAGTGTTTTATTTTGTTCTTGTCAATCTGCCCAATGAAAAATATGCCACTCATACAAGTTTACTTATATCTGATTGGTTAGTTTGGCTACATAAATATGGGTACTTAGCAGGGAGAGTGGTTATTTCACTTTCATTTCACTTTGTTTCTAACGACTTGTCACATGTACAATGCAGCTGCACATTTAAAACTGAAAATTTGTTTCTAGACTAAACTATATATCAAAATTGTTTTCTGCCTTAGTCCAGTGCAATTGCAACTTTACTCCCCCATTACGCCGTAAAAACTTTCAGGTAAGAACCACGCACAACATAATTTAACTTGAGATTTTGCTCCATTAATGCTATCTTAGAGCAAACCCCTAGCAGGTTCGGTTCTTGGATTTCAGTATTTTCAGAACTCTGGAGGCCTAGCAAAGACAACATATAAGATGTTTTAACTGTGAAATATTGTATTTTGAAAAGGTCGGGTCATTATGAATTTGACGCCAAAACACATTTCAAAAACTTGGGATGGGTGCAACAAAAGACTGAAAAAATATGATGCTAAAAATACACCCAAAGGAACATCTCACTGCTAATTATGTTAATTGGTAACAGGTCAGTAAGATGATTGTGTTAAAAAAAAAGACAGCATCCCAGGGAGGCTGTCTTTCAAAAGTAAAGATGGCAATGGCTCCATCACTCTGACAGACAGTAAATAAAAATCTATGAATAACATTTCTCAATATAAAATTGAAAAGAATTCGGGGATTTCATCATTTATGGTACATAATATCATTAAAAGATTCAGATAACCTGGAGAAATCTCTGTAAGCAAGTGAAAAGGCCAAAAACCAGTACTAAACAACTGCAATCAACTGCAAAACGGCACTGCATTAAAAACAGACAGGGTTTGGCACTGCGTGTGCCAAGGAACACTTCTGAAAACCATTGTCAGTGCGCTCAGTTCGCTGCTGCATCCAGAAATGCAAGTTAAAATTCGATCATGTAAAGATAGATTCATATATAAACAAGATTCAGGGACATTTTTTCCTTCTCTGGGCCCGAGCTCATTTATGAAGAAGTCAGGAGAAGTTGAAAACCATCAGAAATCATGGACGACGCATCTCCCGGGCTATGGAGGAGAAGGACCATCCAGCTTGTTATCAGCACTCAGCTTAAAAGCCAGTATCCATGATAGTATGTATACAGGTTCCGGTTTTGGAGCAACATATACAGCCACCCAGATGTATTTTTCAGGGAAGACAATGCCAAACACCACACTGCATGTATTACAACAACATGGCTCCACCACTGTCTGCTAAACTGACCGGCCTGCAGTCCAGACCTGTTGCCCACTGAAAATGTTTGGTGCATTATGCAACGAAAATGTGACAAAGGAGGCCACAAAGTGTTGAGCAGCTGAAATTCCACAACAAGCAAGAATGGGAAAACATTTTCCTTACAAAACTACAACAGTTAGTCTTCTCAGTTCCCAAACACTCTCAGAGTACTGTTAAAAGAAGAGGTGGTGCAACCCAGTGGTAAATATGCTCCTGTCCCAATGTGTTGCTGGAATCAAAATTAAAATGAGCACATATTTTTTAGAAAACAATGAAATTTCTGCTTCAACATAGGTTGTCTTTACACTGTTTCAATTCAATATAGAATTGAAATGATTTGCAAATCATTGCAAAAATGTTTTTTTTTTTTGTTTAAATTTCACAGAGCATCCCAACTTTTGTAGAAACAGGGTTGTAAGAATCATCACGTGACAGTAATGGATATCATGCAAGGCACTTGGAAATACTTTGGTAAACCTTTGTCAGTCAACACCATTTGCTGCTAAATCCAGAGATGCAAGTTAAAACAGGGCAGTGCAAAGCTGGAGTCATACATACAACACTGATCAAAAGTGCCACTGACTTCTCTGGACTCTGTATTCTAAGATGAGCTGAAGCTCAGTGGAAGAGACAACCCAAAAGGACAAAGACAGCTGCTAGCAGTGTCAGGTCCAAAAGCCAATATCTGTCATAGTCGTGCACATGCCATGGGTGACTTGCCATTAGCAAGGGCTCAGTTATTGCAGACACATATCTACGAATTTTGAGGCAGCACATGCTGCCATCTACATGCTGTCTATTCCAGGGACCTCCCGACATTTTCCAGCGAAACGACACCAAACCATATTCTCCATGGATTATTAGTGCATGGCTGCACTAGCTGTGAGTCCTAGTTTGTCTCCATCTGAGAATATATAACGCATTATGACGCAAAATATATGGTAAAGAAGAACCTGAACTATTGCCCAGCTTAAGATCAATGGAGGAATTGGTGAAAATTCCGTTAGCTAGACGCGACAATCACAAAGTTATCAGGCATTTTACTACCAACATTAATAACGTCATAAAACCTCTATATGTCTTTAGAAGATTTGTAATTCCTTTAAATGGCACATATTCATTAGCTAGGCAAGTAAGTGATGCCATTCTATGCCAATGTTCAACAGGGTTTGATTTACCTAAGAGGATGTTTGCCATCTGAAATAAGCTATTTGAAACGTTCAAAAATTTGGAATAAGGGAGGAACAATTTTAAAATAGATTACATCACTGAGAAAAGCTGCAGTGGGGGATGGAATTCAGAGAAAGTTTTGGATTAATTGTGTTACTGCAATCCTTTTAATATCACATGTACTGTATTACATGTACATTATCCATGCAGACAATTGGTGATTAAAAATTAATAATTAACAAAACAGCAAAAATAATAACAATAATTATAATAATAATTACAACTATTTATTATTATTATTATTATTATTCTTTCTCAATCATTAAAGGTTTATGTATTGGTCTTGATTATTCAGTAAATAAATTGATTGTTAAGTAGGTGATCTTAAATAGGAACAGGCTGAAAGCAATCAAGCATTTAAAGGTGACGGTCTGCCAAGCCTGTAATGGCACGCCACTGAAAATCTGGTAATGCAGGCATTACCAAAGAGGAATTGTGCTTTAAGAGGATAAATGACATGGTGTTGAAACACCAAGAAACAGTCAACCGTGCCAACTTTTTTGGACCCAGTTGCAATTATCAAATTGTATATTTTCAATAAGCAATTAGATCAACATCAATAACAATTAAATCATAACATCAAATTATCTGTTATACTGTTTTCAATATAGTTGAAGGCAAATTGACTTTTCAAATAAGCGCTTTTTGACTTGAATTAAATTTTACATGAAATGCCTATTTCATTAGGGTTGTACGACAGCATGACCACTTTAGATATTTTAATAAATTTATATTGGAATTGGAATATAATTCGAAAATAAAAAAAAGTATAGTATTAGATATGACATATAAGGTATTTGTGTGTACCATTGTACACTTTTTTATTAACACATTTTTTCATAAGAATGTATGAGCATGTTTGTATGTGCTTGTGCATATTAATGAGCATCACTGTAAACACGCGTGTTAATGCGTGTGAGGGTTTGTGCATGGGAGTGCATATCCTGAGCGCACCTGGATTGGACACCACAATGAGGATGCAGTTGGGGCTGTACTTGACGATCTGCGGAATGATGTGTTTGAAGATGTTAACGTTCCTCTGCACCAGGTTGAGCCGGCTCTCCCCCTCCTGCTGACGCACACCTGCCGTCACCACCACGATGCGCGAGTTGGCCGTCACAGAGTAGTCTGACACACAGAGGGAACACAGGGGGAGTATTGGTCAGCAGTAGGCTCACTCAAGCGGGTCTGTGGGGGCCTCTTGGTGTCCCTCCTCACCTTTATCAGCAATAATTTTTGGTGTCTTTAGAAAGAGACTTCCATGCTGCAGGTCCATCATCTCCCCTTTCAGCTTGTCCTCTATGACATCCACCAGGGCCAACTCATCAGCCATTTCCTACACCCACAGACAGAGCGAAGCACATCAGAGAGGATGGATTCACCAGACACAACAGGACTGAAACAAAGGGGTTAACTGATTACACAGAGTGAGGATAGCAGCACTGTGCTTTCTCGAGTAGCAGTCTGCATCCTTTCGCTGGATAGGTCTGCTATTTACTGCATGTAGCCCTCTGTTAAAATAGGCGTGAAGCTTAGCAAGACTGCAAAAAAGATATGATTATCAGCTAGCTCCACATGTTTTAGGACGCAGCCAAGGGACAGTATACAAAATGCAAAGTATTTCTGGCATTCAGACCACTACTGAACTAGTCTTAAAGAAAAATCACATGAGAACAAGCAAGAACAGTATTTTTTGCGCAGTAATTTAATTACATTTATTTGGTAACCATACCGCACTTAGGTAGAGACAGTGCTTGTTCAGCAGGAATACTGTACAGCATTTGTGTGGGTACAGTGAGAGAGTTCTGTTTCAGCATTTGTCACACTGCAGTCATGTAGTAGCACAGAGGCAATACGTGCAGCGACAAAATGGTAGCAATAATTGAATAATGACACAACAGTCACAGAGACAGACAGACAGCAGATGGAGCTGCAGAGAACTCTTACCCGCAGCAGGATGCTGACAGCGCAGGCCATGCCCAC
This sequence comes from Gymnothorax reevesii, assembly GCA_029721435.1. Taxonomy (NCBI): domain Eukaryota; kingdom Metazoa; phylum Chordata; class Actinopteri; order Anguilliformes; family Muraenidae; genus Gymnothorax; species Gymnothorax reevesii. The sequence continues at coordinate 44,898,775 of CM056579.1, forward strand.
CTGTCCCACTCCCACCACAGTCACCTTGTTCCTGGGGACCTCTGTGGCACCGCTACTCAGGGGGGTGATGAGCTTCTGCATTACCGAGGCCATGATCAACTCTGGAGGTGCAGAGGGTGTCATCAGGAAAACAGGCTCTCACACCCACTAATGGAAATGGCGGCTCTTGTGACTGCAACACCAATTTCTGTTTTTCATGCTTGCAATGTGTCACAGTGGAAAACCAATGCTAGGCACACACTCAATATGAAAACATGGCAATTGTATAATCGCTTATAAGACAGAAATATCTCGGACCCATCCAAGTCCCCCTTCAACAATATTTATGTGTTCAGACAAACTGGAATTAAAAGGTGTCTCCTAACGGCTATACAAAATTAAAATCAAAGAATACATTAAATGTGGTGGTATCTAAAGATGGGACTGTTCAGCTGCCAATTAGAATTGATTTAGAGACTTTTTTGCATTAAAATGTGCCAGTTTTATTGTACTTTGTGTGCATTGCATTTTGATACATGAATTGCGTTTTAATTGATCAAAACGAAAACGGCCATAAAAGGGTCTCTGCCCCTTTAAAATTTCTTTAGCATTGCCATAACCATCACACTAAAGCTTAGGTTGAGTTCTGCAAGGCTGCTTTACGGAGTGTACATACATTATAAATAAAGGAAACGTCTGTACCTTATTCACAGCCAATACAACAGTGCAGACAAACAGAAACACACACACACACACACACACACACAGCTGAAAAACAGACAAGTACTAGCACATGCAACCATCCTCGTTCTTTCTCTCTCCCTCTTTCTCATTCCCAAATACGTAAGTTTAAGCAGACAGCATTGAGCATGCTCACATGTCTGTGAGACACAGCTTTACTTTATGAATACCGACAGAGATTCTTCACTTTTCACCATGACTCTGCTGAAATGTACCACTGACCAGACTGCCGGAAAACTCTCTGAAAGGGAAAGGAGGAACCAACATAACCTCAACATCCTGTTGCCCTTTCAATGCACCCCTGCTAAGCAGCAATGCAAGACATGCTGGATTCCACAAAAAAGCAACGTCACCTCTAGACCAAGGTCAGACCACAGTAATAACCACGCATAGCAATTCCTTAAATTAAGATCTCCACCATAAGATCACTGCCGCAGAGACAGCCTAAAAGACCATTACACCGACCCAACATTAATTGCAACCCGGAGCTATTAGGAAAACGATGCAATGGAAGGTCAATACTTGCTTCGCCTGATGAAATTCCGAACCGCCAGCCACAGACACCACAATGTAATAATCATGGCAGAAAAGGAGACGCTCTGATAGGATGTGCTACGATCCTGGGTAGATTACACCTCGCAGAAACCTATCCAGGGTGATCAGGAAGGAACAGCGGCGGTAGCAGCACCCAAAAGAATTTCACACATGCGTACCAGAACTCTTCCATCGCTACAACCCTCCACCAGGCTCCTTCTGCCGGCAACTGTCTCTCTGATCTGGTGCAGACCCCCGCAATATTCCACTCATCCTGGCCTGTACACTCAATCCCGGGGAGAGTAATCCAGTCACCAGCACAGGGAGGTCTCCAAACACCTGCTTCTCCATTTGCTATTCCTGCAATAAGACTGTGCACAACTAACCCATCCATCTTTACTGCGGCACTGCAGTGAGAATGCACTTTGGCTGCATGCCAAATGTCCTGAATAAATCCTGAACAATGCGCCAAGGCAGAAAAATAAAAGGGAGGCTTCAATAAACAATGTACACAACAGTAGTTATACTTGGAAGGAATATATGTTGTACTAAGTTGTGTATCCACGTAACATTGCATTACAAAGGAGAATTTTCCAATCATATTGCAAATAATCATTTTTAATGATTATTCTTTAATAATTAATACAATTTCTTATCTTCTGTATACAACATCTACAAATAAAATGCCCATCAACAAACTCACCCTTATTTTTATGAATCATTAATATCTCATGTACTGAAACATTCCTCTCTCTTTCACTGACCAGACTCTTTTGTCTCCATTGCTTGTTATTTACTTCCCTCTTCAAAGAGGTTTCCTGAATTTTCTCCCCCCTCAGGACGGGACCCTCACTGTGCAACAGGATTTAAACTAAGTTGGGCTCAGGATTCAGTGTAATTAAAGTGAACTGCACAAACATCTTGTTCACATGTTAACCTTTCAGTTCTTGTCTCTGAGACAATAAATGATGATAAATAAATAACAGGTATTGTGTTGACCTGGAACAAAAATGTGGATCAAAAACAGAGCATTTGTGAGTGCGGTACCATAGTGTTAAAAGTTCGGAATCCAATAATTTGTTTTTGAAGGAAGCTTTTATTCACCAAAATAGCAGCATGTACAGTGTAACAAATCAAAAATTGACAAAGAAGTTGAACACAAAGTATGTTTTTAGACTTTAAAAAACCAAAATTTACAAATGCCAGTGTACTCAATAGCATTGGTAAAGAAAGCTTTCATAGATTGTGCTTCACCTCATATGAAGGAAAACGTTTCTCTAACACCAAAGCAACATTTAGTGTCATCCCAGCCTTAGGTTATTGTGTGGCGCAGTATTTTCCAATGGTTTAGAGTGGCTTCAGAAAATGTGGCTCCGCAGTCATACTTCAAGCCTAAATTTAAAGCTAATGATTTCGAGCAAGCATCATAATTTGCGATTTATCAATGTGTTAGCTGTATTCTTCAATAGATGCAATCCTGCCACATTGAATAAAAATATGAATTCGTTATAGGTGATTCCAGTCTATTGAATGGTACTGTACATGAACAACATAAATTCACAAGGTGGAATGTCATCTCAACCACAATGAAAAAAGCAGGGCTTGGTTTCTTGTGTAACCTTTCATAGGGGAAAAGTTTTCATAATGTCAAAACCTGCATGCATCAAATTACCTGTGTTTCAGAGTGCTTCATTCATTTCGGTAAATCACTCCATTTACCGATGGTAAAATATGATTTTATGCAGGGGGTTGTCTTGGCATAGTACAGAACCTGAGTGCAATGAGGCAGTTTTGCAGAAAATCTCAATCAGTCCAGTGCAAACGGCATAATTGGGCACACTGCCGAGGAGGAATTCACCAAGAATTTCCTGGGTCATTAGGCAGCTCCAATGGCAGATCGTGACACTAAAAGCAGCAGCTGCAGCAACAACTCACAATGCACATAATAGCCCATGTTTTTCAGCCTCTGATTAGTTGAAAAATCGCTGAGATGAGACTGATTTGCGACTGGTATTCCGAACTCAAAAAAAATTGAAGCAGTTCAAATTTTCGCTCGAAGTTTATAGTTCGCTGTGCTTCTGAGTGGGTAGATTTGAAGGGCTACAGGAAGCAGGACCGTGTGAATGGCTAATGATGTCATTTTTTGCGTTTCTTCCAGGACACCCCTAATTATAGCATTTGTTCGCGCGAACTATTTGCATTTTACTGCAAATAATTAGGCTTTGGAGTAAATTGCAGGACTCAGAATACGCTACTCCGAGTAAATTCACTGCACATTGCAGAGGCAAGTTAAAAGCATTGAAAAGCAAGAATATCGAAACTTGTCTCCTATTATGACCTACATCCACGATGACGCGATGAGCTTTTAACTTCAACGTGCTCGTTACGGTTTCAATATTATGAGGAACCGTTGCTGGCAACATCGACCTGCAAACGAGCTGATATAGCTACGGCCATTAATAAGCCTTGAACAAGACTAAGCTACAGGAGGCCGAAGTCAAGGTCAGTAAAATAAATAAATTAAAAATAACAATAATAAAGGTAGTAATACCAGCGAATTTGGAGATGAAAAATAATGATAAAAAATTGGCTATATGCGGATAATTGCCGAAATATGCAATATTCCATAAAAACTCGATTAGAAGTGTTCTCCTTCTCAAGGTCACGAACGACTGGTCTAAGTAAAGGCCAGGTTAAATTTTCACGCAGCTAATTTTATTATATGCTGAAATGAAACTGAAAAACCCCCCCTAATTTTAACAAAAGGCCCGACGATACAAAAATAGCCCCGGCGGCGTGCTTGCAAATAAGCTGAATGATGCCCACTAGGCATCGGTCATAAATGCCCCATATATTCGGCGCAAAAAATGCTTTTGGAGAAATATCCCACAAGCGCAGTAATCTTTGCGTTATTGATGATGTTTTATTAAGACGAAACTGTCAGTTGCTGGTGCTCAAGGTTATAAAGTAACAGACCATAAGAAGTCAGTAAGCTACAATAATTTCAACATTAGGCCCTATGTTTTTTTTTCTGCACAGCTAGAAATGTTATTGGGTCACAACTAACGATAAAATCCTTCTACACGCGGCCATAAGACCTGTACCTCGATGCACGTCGTGATGCAGGAAGTCTCATTCCGTCATTATTTGAAACCGCTAAAATTGGAATAGGTGAGAGTGTGATGCAGTGAAGTGCAATGTCAAGTTCATCTGTAAAACGGAGGAAAGATGGCCGATTCGGCAACACTCGTTATCCGTTTCAAGCGAGATGATGTTCATGTCCCTCGTCAGCCAGGTACTGTCCAGAAGTAATACACGCTCACGCAATGAAAGGAGCAGCATCTTTATACTGCCCATTAAATTACAAAGTTAAAGCAAAATATACGTTTTAAAGGCATTTCTACACCCGCAGGGCATAATGCAATGCATAAAAATCTCCATTTGTCTATCCATGGATCGGTACAATGAAATACAGCAGTGGAGGAGAGAATACAGAATACCCAACATATAAGAAAATTAATTCATGATGTACAACGGTATGTACCATCTGTGCACTAATGTCCCCCCATCATTTGTCACAGAGGTACGTCAATAAACAGTCTCAAATTTAAAAGCAAAATGGCTATAATACATACATTTTCGCAGAGAGATTAAAACTGCGTGTTCTTCGTGTTCCAATAAGCTGTAGAGAGAAGGAATGCGTCACTTCGGCTCAGGATGGTTCTGTGAGCAAAGGATTGTGTGTGTGCGTGACGAATCTCGGAGGCTGAAGTTTGAGCAGCGGTTGCTGTCTGGGTGGGAATATTCAATGGCTCTAGCGGGAGGGTCGTATCAGAGTGGGCACGGAGCAGGTCTGATATGGGCAGCCTTTGGGTATATAAGTCAAACTGTGAAAGGGGACGTGGAATTTGTTGATTGACGCCTTACCACTTATGAAACGAGTTGGAGAGAGTCACAGTCAGAGCCTTTTCACGAGAGAAATTCCAGTGTCTGCTTCCCTAATTAGGCGTCGCACTTATGTAAATTGTAATATTTCTTTATGAATATGATTAGCCTAGTTAAAAACTGCTTTGTGGTCATGGTTGGCATCGAAATTACCTTCGTATTTTTTTACTTTATAGTTCTCAATAAGGATTGTCATCATTTTAGACCTGAAAATAGCGGAAATCGTGCGGAATCATCCCTCCTAGCATGGGTCTAACTATGGAATAACTAAGATAGTTAACTAAGATAAATTGCCATTTAATCGGGCATTTAGTCGATGTTTGCGGTGTCCTGGGTACCTGCACATGCCTGCAGTGCAAAGAACATAATGTTCTTATCTCAAGTCTCCAGCTTCGCAATGATTGCATAGATCATTTCGAAAAGTACTGTCGAGAGATGCTACTAGTATTTCTGTTAACCTACTGAAATGCTTGTCTTCCAAGCATATTGAAAATAGCTCTCAGGGTTTGCATTTGTGAAGACTGCGACGGGAAGCTTATCTTTTTATTACAGAGATTATACCCGTCCCCTAATGGTTTCTGTTTTCTTAATGATTCCAGCCATTTGACCGGAGTTGCTTGTCTATTACGTCTTTTATCTCCTCAACTTGCCTTAAATGCTATTTCCCCAGTATTCAAAAGATATGACATGGTTTATCCCACATTACCTTTAATAAATAAATAGCCTTCAAAAAAAAAAAAAAAAACACACACACACACACACACACACACACACATTGAATAGCACAAGCCCCATTTATTTTGATTACGGTTGCACATTTGAGCTAATACAATTGGAAACTCTTGGGCCTAGTGCAGTTTCAACAGCTGTGTCAAACATGTTTGCAGCTATCTTTGTTTTTGTTTTTTTCCTGCATGGTTATTAAGAGTAGTCTTATTCAACTTAATGACAATGTCGTTCCAGTTCCATTTCAGCACTATAATGGATTTTTACAATCAAGATCATTGCTAAGGGTAGATTGTGGAAAGCCACCTGTTTTACCTTATGACATAGGCACAGAGCCAACATATATTGAAGAAACAAAAGCTCAGAAACACTCTTTAAGCTTATTTATAATTTCAGTAGAATTAGCATTTAATTTTTGTAGCCTTTAATTGATGTCTGTCTCATGTTTTTCTTAGTGCCCAATACCTTTAAACTCTAAAAGTACTGTAATCTCTAAATGTATTAACTCTTTTACTATTGTAACTGAATTGTACACTGGTTTGTCTGTAAGTCCTGTATGTCATTGAACAAAAGCCTCTTATCTCCAGTCCAGCTGATGCTGTAATTAGAAAGTCAGTCACTTGCTATCTTTGACCTTGGAGATTAATTTCCTTTTACAGTGTTCCATGAAGAACAGTTGAAGAGTTTGGAATAGCAGCTGACTGTAAAAACCTCATGCAAGCCACTGGTTACTCTCACTTTTATGGCAGAAATCTCTGCTCTTTGTCATAGTGTGCTCTCAATCTCTTGCTCTCTTTCAAAACGATTTCTCTTTTTCAACCCCATTCTATAAGAGGTGTAATCCCAGTTGCTTTGGAAACCTGTCCTCTGATCTATGTGCTCCTTCCTCTTTGTATGAAGCATCTGCTCCTTATAGACATGAACAACAATAGCAGGAAATAGTTGTAAAGATGTTGAAATATCTGTGCACCAGGTTCTAAATTTACCAGTCATGCAACTAATTGGTTTTTGAAAAAGTGAAAATTGTGCAATTACACATGACAGTAATTTTGAAGGATTCGGCTCAGCTGTGCATCAGTCCGTACAAATGTGTCTTCTTGTGAGTGAATGAGTGCTGCAAAGTTGGTTTGCCTGTATGAATTAGCATTCCTTCTTCTCACTGCAATCCTCATGAGCCGTAACGATCACAATAGAGCTTGGGTCTTTAGATCCTCCCACTCGACTAGCCAATCAGAGCACTGGACAGATTAATCCACATTTCCAGACCAGAGGATTGTTTGCCTATGATTCTTGAGTCGGCTTCTGTTTGTGCATTTTAGCTCACTCTTGTATGAATATTTGCTGAGGGCCTGTCCCACTGTATTGTACTTGCCAGCCAGCAATGCAAGTGGTAATGGATTATTGCAGCAGACATAGGTATTCGCCATCCATCCTGGTCTTCCACCACTCAGTCATTCTCCATAGAGAAAACACATATGCAATCATTTTTAAGATTCAACATATTGATATTCGGGAAATTTCATCTTCATGTTCTGATTACAAGTGAAGCCAAAAATATATAAATCTCAGCACAAAGATTATCCTCCTCTTACAGTATAGCATGCCCCTTTTAGCAAACTGATAATGATAATGATACAAGTTACATCACATTAGACTGCTGGTCCCCGTTAGTCTTGAAGAATGGATTAAATGCAATATTTCTCATCTCAAAACACTTGACAATGATTGGAGGAGACCAAATCACGATCAGATACATTGCCAGTTTTACGCCATATTTTTCTGTTTTGTTTGATCTGACAGAAAGGGTACTGCAAATTGCAAAAACACCAAAACAGCAAAACTACTTGAGTTTGCGATCAACTCTTTCAAAGACCTCAAAATGACTATTGCACTTTGTCATTAGTCCTTATGCAGGTGCAAATGAATTTTAAAAACTGAGGGTCGTGGCTTTATGTTTCAGATTAATGCTTTTCATTCAGGTTTTATTACAATTTCAACGCGTTGTTGGAAACAGGCAAAATTTTTCTCAAGGATAAAATGTTTTGAAGCCTCCATCCCTCAAAAAAAGCAAACAAAAAAAAAGCTGATGAGTAACATGACAAGCACGTGCAAATTTAGAAACACAGATAAACGTATAAACATATTAAAAAAAATGCATCTACAGATATGTTCATTCATTTTCAGATGTGTCCTTCTGACTGTTTGAGAATTGTTTTAGTTGCCTCAAATACCACAAAACTAAATTCCACTCCATAAATGTGTGCTTATGGCCAGTTCTGTTATGCTGCAGGACTGCCAAACTCTGATTTAAGGGTCAACAGCGAATGTGGCCTTTGAGCGAGGGCAGACAAAAGAAGAGACATTCCTGGCATCGAGCCAGGACGTGCGCAATACAAGGTCCCCTCAGGCATAACTGCAGCCACCATCTCTTTTCCATCAGTGGTAATCGAAAGTAAATTCCAATAAAAGATACATTTGTCATTTTTCTGCGCAGTGATCGTCTGAATGGCAGGAATGGATGCACATCCATCAGCCATAACAGTATGACCACTGACAGGAGAAGTGAACAACATTAATTATGGCATTATAATGGCGCCTAGATATATTTGACTGTAATTGAATATTTTCTCCTCAAAGTTTATGTGTTGGAAGCAGGGAATATGGTTAAGTGTAAGGATGTGAGCAACTTCAACAAGGGCCAAATTAGGATGGCTAGAGGACTGGGTCAGTGCATCTCCAAAACTGCTGCTCTGGAAGGGGGGTGCTCCCAGTCTGCAATGGTCAGTACCTATCAAAAATGGTCCAAGGAAGGAAAACTGGTGATCTGGCAACAGGGTCATGGGCAGCCAAGGCACACTGACGTGTGTGGCGACCAAAGGCTGGCATGTGTGGTCCAATCCAAGAGAGAAGCTACTGTTGGTCAAATTGCTGAAAAGTTCATGCTGGTTCTGAAAGAAAGGTGTCAGAACACACAGTGCATCACTGTTTGTTGCGTATCAGGCTGTGTAGCCGCAGACCAGTCGGGGTGCTCGTGCTGACCCCTGTTCACCAAAGAAAGCACCCTACAGTAGGTAAGTGAGCATCAGATCTGGTCTACAGAGCAATTGGGGAAGGTGGCCTTGTCTGATGACTCATGCTTTTCTTTTATATCTTGTGGATGGCCAGGTGCATGTGTGTCACTGGGTTTGCATGGGGATGACATGGCATCAGGATGCACTATGCCAGCAAAAGCAGCACGATATTTTGGACAATGTTCTGATTGGATAGAAACGGTATTCTCGAATGGCAGTGGTTTCTTTCAGCAGGATAATGTGCCCTCTCCCAATGCAAAAATGGTTCAGGAATAATTTGAGGAACACAGCTATCAGGTTAAGGTGTTGACTTGGCCTCCGAATTCCCCAGATCTCAGTCCAATCAAGCATCTGTGGGATGTGCTAGACAAACAAGTCCGATCCATGAAGACTCCTCCTCGCAGTGTACAGTACTTAAAGGATCTGCTGGCAATGTTCAGGTGCCAGATACCACAGCGCACCTTCAGCGGTCCCGTGGAGTCACTGCCTCAACGACCACCTACAAATGTTAGGCAGGTGGTCATAATGCTATGGCTCATTGGTGGATATTTACAAATAAAATTAGTTTGACAAGACAAAATTTAAAGATCTTGTCTCCATACTGTCTGAAATTACACCCAAATTTAAAAAAAATTGAAATGACTTCTTTCTGTTTTAATGTGCATTTTAAATACTGTCCCAGCTTTCTCTGAGCTGGGGCTACACTTATTTTACAAGTAAGCTGATTAAAGATACAGGCCCTACTTAAATGATTCTATAGGGCACAGTGAAAAATGCATCGTGCGAATGCATTTAGAGTATGTCTACATCCATTTTCACTCCTTAAATGACAGATTATCTGGGCACAAAATAAGGCGTATGGTTCAAAGAGATTGTACTTAATCTCTTAATTAATCATAAGCGTGTTTTGGGCGTAACATGAAATAAACTAGAGTGTCATCTCCCATTGCCTTTAAAAGCCAGATGCCCTAGCACCTTATGAATTTCTATCATAAGGGTGGTTTTGCCAAATGGTAGGAAAAACACTTCTCCGCAGAAGAAATTGGTCTGTACATGCTCAAAGTGAACGCACACGTGCAAGCCTAAGATGTAGTTATGGAAACCTGATCACTGTAATCTCCAAAAATGTTGAAAAGAAATGTTCCATTCAAAATTGTTTTCATCACATTCTGGTCAAAATAGTCATCACAGTGAATTCTGGGATCGCAATTGAACGTGTGCATAAAACAAGCCAAGAAGTTAAAAAAAAGTTTTAATTCAGGGTCATATAGGTAAAAATTATAATTATGTTCAGGTGAGGCACAACTAAGACAAATATAAATGAGTGAGGAAAACAACAGCGAGGGAGAAAGAAACAAAAATTGAAGCACTGATTACTAAAACCCCGCAAGTCAAGTCAAGTGTGACTTATGGGGTTTTAGTAAGAGGGGCTTCAATTATGTTATTTTGTTCATGCCATTGTAACCCCTTGAACAATATCCAGCAGAAGTTATATAAACTTGCTTCTGCTTTATTGACAGTGAAAGAAAGATATGAACCTGCATGACAGGGCAAAAGTAAGTCCTGGTGAAGACCAAACTGTAGGCATCCCATCCGGGAAGTCGGATGTACAGAAGAAATTTGAATTAATTATAGATGGTGACCACAATTTCTTCCTTCACTTTAATGATCTTTAAAAGTTCCACCTTATGGTTGCTTAGTTTGTCAGCCAAACTGTAAATTATAATGAGCACATTTAAAATGATATGCGGAGTTGTGTGTTTGATAACAGAAGGGAGTCCAGGGTTTTCTTTTTTTTCCCTGCATTCGCGTCTGATCAACTTGATACGCCAAAGAAAATAGATCTGCGAATGCAGTTTTGCCGATTGGTCCATGTGTTAAGGCTGCTCAAGTAAAAATATAACTGTCTACAACCAGTGACATGGCCAGAAAGCAGGTTAACACTCAACCTATTTTTGAGTAAGAATCAGGTAATAGAGTGAATTAACTGACTGAGCAAATGTCTTCAATAAACTTCATTGCCATTAACAATGAAGACATACAGATTTGCTGTCTGGATACCAACTTGTTTCTGTGCCCTTATGTGCCTTTCTTTGTCAATCTCATTTCCAGATTGTCAGGCCTGCTCTCATGGCATTTTATCCTCATGCCCAGATCCTGCCTCTGTCAAGAGTCTTGGTTGAGGTCGCTATTTTCATTGTTTCTGCCCACCCCAGCCCAAGATTTCTGATCCTGGACTGGATTCTCGACCGTACTCTGCCTGCTGCACAGGATCATGTCTGCCATTACTTTATCACTGCCTACCCTCCAATGCTGTCCTGCCTGTCTTGTAATACCCTGAATGCTGGTGAAAGAGTTTAGACTGTCAACCATCCTAGTTAGGCCAGTCTTTTCTCAGGACTGGCCAGGTCCATTGACTGGAAACAGCGTCAGCACTTCACGAGCTTCACCTATTTCTATCAGCAGTTTATCTGAGGGTAGAGCATCGTGGCAGCACCCCTGACTATGCTGACCCCCACCAAGGTTGCCTTCAAATGGACCCCCAAGCTACCCCTGCCTTTCACTAACTCAAAAAGAGGTTCTCCACAGATCAAATCCCGATGCGTCTGGACCCCCATTGCCAGTTCATTGTTGAAGTGGATGCCTCAGACACTGACATTGGGATGATCTTTTACCAGTGAGCAGCCAACAGAAAGGTTCACCTCGTGCCTTTTTCTCCCATCGGTTGCAGGCGACACTGGATTGAAGGGGCAGCTGTTCCCGTACTTGTTCAGACGGACCCCCAAATCTTGGAATCTATAAACACCAGTGAGAGGCTCAACCCCAGGCAGGCCTGGCAGTCTTTCCTCTTATCTTGTTTCAAATTTTGCTCTGATGTGCAGCCCAGGTTCCAAAAATACCAACTAAGTCTAAGTAAGCTACATACTGCTAAGTCTCCACACCCCAGCGGAAGATTGGCCAGCACTAATGATCCCCAGCAGCTGCTTTGGCACCACCATCTTGCTAGAGGAAGAGCAGATGAGGCCCTGTTGACCTGTCCTAACCCACTAAGCTGTCCTACTGCATGGCTGTTTCTTCCTGACGGGCTTAGGACAAGGGTCCTTACCTGGGCTCATGCCTCTCAACTTACCTGCCACCCTAGCGTCAAGTGCACACTGGCCCTCCTCTGCCGCTGGTATCCAAAACATACCTCATTTGTGAAGTGGGTAATGTAAATGGTTTGGACATGCCATGCCATGAATAACACAAGGTCGCAATTTACAATCCTGGTGAAACCTGTTTTTCCCACTGTGAAGTACTACAGTGGTGCCCTCTTTAGTTGGTAAACAAAGGAAACAGAATCTCAGTTGTGACATTGTGTTATTCATGGAATGAGGTAGCTAATAGTGCTGGTGCCCCCATATTTTGATCTGTTAACACCATGTCCAATGCTTCAAAAGTCATTGGGTGGTACTTCACTGTGCCAACGCACACTGTAGAAGTAACCCAAGACTTTAAGACAAAGCAGTGGACTGCTCCACAATACTGAGGTTAATCACGTGTCCTGAATTTAATAAAGTTTGCCTTTCACTGGTTGAAAGCAAACCTTAAGAAAAAGTATCCAAGGACATTTAGAAACTGAAGACTAAAGATGCACTTAAGACCAGGCAGAGGACCAAAGAGGAAACTCAGTGTCTAGTAATGTCTATGGCGCCAGACTTAAGGCAGTCATTGACTGTAAAAAAAAAAAAAAAAAAATTTACATTTACATTTACAATTAAAAAGTTGTCCAAAAACTAAGATTGGCTTTGTGAAAAATGGTTGTGATTCCAACATGATTCATACACTGACAAAACCTTAAATTAAAGCTGCACATCAACACTTCAAGCAAATTTTGATTGTTTAATTTCAAATGCGCTGATGTGTCGTCCTGACCAAAATGAAGCTGTGTCAGAAATGTTTTATGGATTGAACTTCATTTACCGTGTCCCATCAATTTCTAAAACTAGTTCACATTTTTAATTAGAATTTTCTACACAATACAGACTCCTTAATTCTCAAATTTTCTAATTTACCTGACAGTCTTTTGTACAAGATAAGGATCCAGAAAATAATTTGCAACCACAATTAAATTGATCAGCTTGTTGTGATGGTGCGTTCAGGAACCACAGGTGAGAGAGGGAAATCCAAAAAACGTATGTCTTTAATGAAGTCCGGGTCAAAGCCAAAAAACACATTTGCCAAGCCATAATACGAAATCCAAAAGCAGTGTTGAATAGACAGGCAGGGGTCAGAACCAGGAAGACAGATGAGCAAAGGTACAAAAGTACATAAACGGTAGGCAAAATGTCGTAGTCGATGAACAAAGCCAAGGGTCATACAAAGGGCATCCAAACACTGAAATCGTGGTCATACAAAAATGGGCCAAAATACAAAAAGACAACAGTACAATAAGGGCAATGGAAAGAATCGTAGTCGGACAAACCAGTAGAAGAAAAACAATACTCAATGGCATACACAGCGCTCTGCACAAAAAAATATTGATCCACGTTCTGAGAAGGAGCTGGCTGTGAAGACTGCTTAAATAGACAGGAGGAAAGTCACATGCTATGCAGGTGAGCTGGATCAGACTAATTACAACGGGAGAATCACGAGGGAAACCCTAACCACGAAAATGGCCACGAAAGCCAAGACACGGACGTGAATCACACAGACAGCCTATGACATTTAAACAGCTCCAGTCAAGGAGTTCTAAGTACACAGATAACAAGTGCAGGAAAGTAATTAAGCATGTGCGAGAGATCTCGCAGAAACACAGGGGGAGACAGGTACAGCTGAGCAAAAGGTGGAGACTAGAACAGGGCGATTGCTGAGAGAGAATTAGTATAAATTAGTAGTGGTGCAACTTTACAGATTTAACTAGAATGCTCGTTAATAAGTGAGTAATCTACGTACAAGGATTAGTTGTGTTAGTAGACTATGATACAAAATACAAATGTTAGTCTTGTTAGTAATCAGAACAGTAAGACAAAGGAAGTAAACAAGAATCGAAGGAATATATTAAACACCGGAATTCATTTAAATTACCCGAAGTGCGCACACAAACAGGGAAGACGGACTGAACCAACTAGATCACAGGGGGAGACAGGGGGAGTGCAATGGAACTGAGAAATGGAATGAACTAAGAACCTGAGTATCACAAAACCCAAAACCAGTGAAGTTGGCACGTTATGTAAATCGTAGATAAAAACTGAATACAATGACTTGCAAATCCTTTTCAACTTATATTCAATTGAATACACTGCAAAGACAAGATGTTTAATGTTCAAACTGAGAAACTTTTTTTTTTTTGCAAATAATCATTAACTTAGAATTTAAAGGCAGCAAAACATTACAAAGAAGTTGGCACAGGGGCCTTTTTACCACTGTGTTACATCGCCTTTCCTTTTAACAACGCTTAGTAAACGTTTGTGAACTGAGGAGACCAATTTTTGAAGCTTTTCAGGTGGAACTCTTTCCCATTCTTGCTTGATGTACAGCTTAAGTTCTTCAACAATCCAGGGTCTCCGTTGTCGTATTTTTCGCTTCATAATGCGCCACTCATTTTCAATGGGAGACAGGTCTGGACTACAGGCAGGCCAGTCTAGTACCCGCACTCTTTTACTACGGAGACATGTTGTTGTAACACGTGCAGAATGCGTCTTGGCATTGTCTTGCTGAAATAAGCAGGGGCGTCCATGAAAAAGACGTTGCATGGATGGCAACATATTTTGCTCCAAAACCTGTATGTGCCTTTCAGCATTAATGGTGCCTTCACATATGTGTAAGATGCCCATGCCTTGGGCACTAATACACCCCCATACCATCACAGATGCTGGGTTTTGAACTTTGCACCTATAATAGTCCGAATGGTTCTTTTCCTCTTTGGTCCGGAGGGCACGACGTCCACAGCTTCCAAAAACAATTTGAAATGTGGACTCGTCAGACCACAGAACACTTTCCTCCTTTGCATCAGTCCATCTTAGATGAGCTTGGGCCCAGCGAAGCCTGCGGCGTTTCTGGGTGCTGTTGATAAATGGCTTTCGCTTTGCATTGTAGAGTTTTAACTTGCACTTGCAGATGTAGCGACGAACTGCAGTTACTGACAGTGGTTTTCTGAAGTGTTCCTGAGCCCTTGTGGTGATGTCCTTTACACACTGATGTCAGTTTTTGATGCAGTACCGCCTGAGGGATCGAAGGTCACGGGCATTCAATGTTGGTTTTCGGCCTTGTTGCTTACGTGCAGTGATTTCTCCAGATTCTTTGAACCATTTGATGATATTACGGGCCGTAGATGATGAAATCCCTAAATTACTTGCAATTGCTCGTTGAGGAATGTTGTTTTTAAACTGTTCGACAATCAGCTCACGCATTTGTTCACTAAGTGGTGACCCTCGCCCCATCCTTGTTTGAGAATGACTGAGCATTTCGGGGAAGCTGCTTTTATACCCAATCATGGCATCCACCTGTTCCCAATTAGCCCATTCACCTGTGGAATGTTCCAAATAAGTGTTTGATGAGCATTCCTCAACTCTCTAAGTCTTTTTTGCCATTTGTGCCACCTTTTTTGAAACATGTTGCAGGCATCAAATTCCAAATGAGCTAATATTTGCAAAAAATTACAAAGTTTACCTGTTTGAACATTAAGTAACTTGTCATTGCAGTGTATTCAATTGAATATAGGTTGAAAAAGATTTGCAAATCATTGAATTCTGTTTTTATTTACGATTTACACAACATGCCAACTTCACTGGTTTTGGGTTTGTAAAATAACCAAAAAGAATAAATAAAATCAGAATCATGAACTCTGAACATGAGCATAAACATGACCAAAAGCCATAACCATGACAGTACACCCCCCCCCCCGGCGTTTAATGATTGGGTCTGGGGTGTTGGGCATGATAGTGCTTAATCAGATCCTTGTCCAAGGACGAAGCATGAAGGAACTCAACTCCGATGCTCGGGACCGTAGCCCTCCCAGTCGATGAGGTATTGGAGGCTATAGCCCCGACGACGACAGTCCAGGATGGCACAAACCGTGTAGGTCTCGCCACCATCAATAACACGGGGAGATGGAGGAGGATCAGGACCTCAACAGAGGATCAACACAGGGTCTGGGTAACAGGCTTAACTTGAGATACATGGAAGTGGAATGAATTCTACGCATGGATAAAGATCACCTAAGGTGAACAGCAGTAGGGCTAATGACACAATCAATTTTGAAAGAGCCAATGAATCTAGGGAACAATTTACGGTTGCCCCCCCCTTAAAAGGAATGTCTTTGGCGGACAACCATACCGTCTGTCCCACTCGGTAGTTTAGGGCTAGAGTATGCCTCCTGTCCGCCAGGCGTTTCATTCTGGCTGCTGATTTCATCCAGGCGCGTCTGCATCGGCGGATGAAAGCCTGGGCGGACGGGACGGCCACCTCCTTCTCCTGACTGGGGAACAGTGGCGGTTGGTATCCAATGCAACACTCGAAAGGAGACAGCTTGGAGGAGGAGGAGGAGGTGTGGCTGTTGATGGCGTACTCAGCCCACGGTAATTGGTGACTCCAGGAAGCTGGATTCTTGGAACAGAGACATCTGGGAACAGTCTCAATACATTGATCTGCCCCACTCGGTCTGGCCATTGGATTGAGGATGGAAACCTGATGTGAGACTAACGGAAGTGCCGAGTGAGGTGCAGAAGGCTTTCCAAAATCTGGCAGTGAACTGGGGACCTTGATCAGAAACTATGTCAGTGGGAATGCCATGGAGATGGACAACGTGTTGAATGAGTAAAGTAGCAGTTTCTCGTGCAGTGGGTAGTTTGGTGAGGGGAATGAAATGAACAGCTTTGGAAAATCGATCAACGATAGTTAGGATGGTGTTATAATGATTGGAGGAGGGTAAGCCAGTGATAGAATTTAGTCAAGGGCGAGACTAAGGGCAATTGGGTGTGGGTAGTGGTTGAAGTAGGCCTTGAGGGGGCTGGTGAGATGTTTTACACTGGGCACAGACCGAGCAGGCAGAGATGTAGTCCCGGATATCCTTTCGCATATCTGGCCTCCAGAAACGATGTGCAAAGAAGTCTAGGGTGCGTTTAACTCCTGGGTGACAAGCTAGATTGGAGGCATGTCCACATTCCAAAACTTGCGGACGTTTGGAGATGGGGACGAACAGACAATTAGTAGGGCATCAACTGGGAGCAGCAGAGTCATTGAGAGCATCTCACCTCTTTCAACGACCATGGCAATGGCATTAGCAAAAAACTTCCTGTGGAAGGATGGTGTCTGTGCAGGGTTCCTTGTCAGGGGGTTCAAAAATCCGATAGTGCATCCGGCTTGACATTCTTGTTGCTTGGACGATAAGCAAGATGAAAATTAAATCGGGAAAAGAACAAGGCCCACCTGGCTTGACGTGGTTTCAGTCTCTTTGGTGGTTGCAGATACTCGAGGTTCTTATAGTCAGTCCAAACAAGAAAAGGGAGTTTAGCACCCTCTAGCCACTGTCTCCACTCTTCCAGCACCAGTTTGACAGCCAGCAGCTCCCGATTGCCAATGTCGTAGTTCTGTTATGTGGGACTCAAACGGTGAGTGTAAAAAGCACATGGGTGAATCTTGTTATGTCTTTCAGACCTCTGGGACAGAATGGCTCCAATGCCAACATTAGAACCGTCAACTTCAACAATGAACTGGGCTTCAGGGTTCGGGATAGACAGAATGGGAGCTGTGGTAAAACGTGACTTTAGGTCTTTAAAAGCATTTTCAGCTTCATCATTCCATTGACAGAACTGTAATTCCGAATGAACCTTCGGTAAAAATTGGCAAATCCCAAAAAGCGCTGTAAAGACTTACGATCCGTGGGTCAGGGCCATTCAGTGACAGCATCCACTTTGGAGGGGTCCATGCTTATGGCATTAGCTGATATGACAAAACCCAGGAAAGTTGTGGTGGTGACAGAGAACTCGCACTTCTCGGCCTTCACAAAAAGGCAGTTCTCCAGGAGGCGCTTCAGGACTTGTCGAACCTGCTTGACATGGTCCTCCAGAGTCTTAAAAAAAATGAGTATTTCGTCGAGGTACACAAACTTATTTATCATGTTCCTTAAAACATCATTGGCCAGATCCTGGAACACAGCTGGGGTGTTAGTCAGCCCGAAAGGAAGAACTAAATATTCCCAGTGCCCTGTGGGGGTGTTAAACACCGTCTTCCACTCATCCCCCTCTTGGATACAGACCAGGGGGTAGGTGTTGCGCAGGTCCAGCTTGGTAAGCAGTGGCCCCCTGGAGAAGCTCAAAAGCAGTGGTCATGAGTGGCAATGGGTAGCAATTCTTAATTGTAATCTCATTGAAGCCACTATAGTCAATACATGGATGTAGGGACCCATCCTTCTTAACCACGAAGAAGAACCCCGCCCCAGAAGGAGAGGAGGATGGGCGGATGATTACAGCAGCGAGAGACTCGCTCAGGTACTTCTCCATGGCTTGGGTCTCAGGACGGGACAGGGAAAACAGACAGCCTCTAGGGGGCATGGTACCTGGCTTGAGATCAATAGCGCAGTCATAAGGGCGATGAGGGGGTAAGCAAGTGGCACAAGACTTGGAAAACACCTCCCAGAGGTCATGGTAAACTTGAGGAACCTTCTGCAGGTTCGGGATCTCTGCAAAGGAAGGAACAAGAGCATTGGCAAGGCATGACTGAACAGTGAGGGCTCCAACCTTTAATCTCATAGGTAGCCCAGTCAATTTCGGGGTTGTGTTTAGCCATCCAAGGATGGCCCAGGATAACAAGTGAGTGAGGGGAGTCAATGAGATTATGTTTGATGGCCTCCAGGTGGTTGCCTAAAATGCGCAGCTTGATGGGGGCAGTAGAGTGGGTGATACGGTGGATCCTCTGACCGTTCACGGAGTTAGCCACACGTGAGCATGAAACCTCTTCCAGAGGGATTCCCCATTTGCGATCAGTTTCAGCATTGATGAAGCTGACCTCAGCTAGGGATGTTACACTCGAAGCACACGGCTCAACACAGTATCGATCTTTCCAAGCAGAAGTATCTCGGCAATATGTTTCGATGCCTTGCTTCACCATGCAAAAAACGACGTGACTCTCCAAATGAAGCGTCATTATGTCACACGCGTATCATCGATGTGTCACTTGGGTTTTGAATCCAGGGCGGAATTTTTGGAGAAGACCCTTTAAAATACTGGTAATCAAGGGCAGCAGTTTATCCCAATCTTTACAAGCTTGCCCACAGATATCTTCATATGCCAGCAACTTCTGTGCCATGTGAAAGGGTCTTCTCCAAAGCTGGAGAGGTAGTAACAAAGAAGAGTAACAGACTGAAGCCTAACTCAGCTGAAATGATCTTTTTTTTAAATAAAAATCTTTAAACCCTGTAAATTACAGAGCCCGGGAAGTGCAATGACACGAAAAATATATAAGACGTGGCCATGAGATGTAAGTCATTCCTTCAATTTAATTATCTCGTTCCCACAACGTAGCTAATTTGTGGCCACAAAATACAAGTCGTTCCCATAACTTAGTTATTTCATGGCCACAAAATGCAAGTTGTTCCCATGATTTAGCTATTTCGTGGCCACGAGTTACAAGTCATTCCCACGATTTAGCTTTCGCATAGCTACAAGATACAGGTCGTTCCCTCAATTTAAAAAAACGAAATTGAGGGTACGAGTTACATGTCGTGACCATGAGTTAAGTAAATTGTGGGAACGACTTGTATTTTGTGGCCACAAAATAACTAAGTTGTGGGAACCAGATAATTAAATAGAGGGAACGACTTATATCTCATGGCCACGCCTTATACTTTTTTCGTGTCATTGCACTTCCCGGGCTCCGTAGTAAATCCCCTTTCCAACTTATGCAGCATTTTTCTCAACTATTATCCCTAGTTGCATGAACATTTGCCATTTTTTCCCCAAAATTTTTGCAAAAATATTTTTTGTATTTCTCTCAATCTTGCAAAAGCATATCTCTAATACATACAGTCTTTTATGATGGCACAATCACATTATAACACAAGTATGTTATTGTCTTGAAAAAAACAGTCAAAAATTTCAAGATGCACATAGAACCTTTATTGTGAAACGTTCATAACAGTGCCTGTTTCATGACACCTTGTCCTCTATTGTTCCACACAAATCCTATGTTGAAGATTGCCCAGCAGATGTCGCCATATTTAATTGTATCAAATGCTTCGCAACCCAGAACCATTCAACACAATTGCTTCATAATTGATTCAGTAGTTCAGAAAGCTTCGGTTTCTTCTTCACTAACCTCAGCTCCAGGATCCACCAGGGCAGTAGTCTGCTTGGACCCCCCATTGCACTCTAAACTGATGGGCAGACAGGCACGGCTGGTTGAGGAGACTTCAACAGGAGTTACGCCTACTAGTGCCCCTCGTCTCACTAGTGGGCGTTGGCTTTTACTTGGACACTGGGAAACAATGTCCAGACTTGCCACAGTAGAAACAGGCCCATTCCTTAAATCTGCGCTTCCACTCCTCTCTGGTCAGCTTGGTGCGATCCATCTGCCTGGGTGCAATCTTGGGAAACACAGGGGTTTGGCGAGGAGACTGCCGTCTCACCTGGGTCAAGATGGGGAGAACAGATTCACTTGGATTGCTTCGACCATCTTTGCTCTTCTAGTCGTGCATCCACACAAATAGCCAGATCAATAAGAGCCTCCAGCTCCTCAGGCAGCTCGCGGGTAAGGAGTTCATCCTTGATCCTCTCTGTCAGACCATTCAGGAAAGCATTATATTGCACCCTATTCTGCCACCCGCTGTTGGTAGCAAGGGTCTGAAAGTCGATGGGGTAATCCGAAACTGAATGGCTACCTTGGCGGATGCGCAGGAGCTCTCGACCAGCCTCGTGCTCGTGCCTGGATTGGTCTAAAATGCGCCTCTTCTCTTCCTCCAGCATATTGGATGACTGCACGCAAGGCAGACCAGTTTCCCAGGCAGCAGTCACCCCCTGCTTAGTTCTTCCGGTGAGCTTGGTGATGATGTAAGCCACCCGGGCTTGCTCAGTGGGGAAGGTGGCAGGCTGGAGGCTAAAGATGAGCTTACATTGAGTGAGAAAAGCACAACAAATGCCGGGCTTGCCGTCGTACTTCTCTGGGGGTGGAAGGCATGGCTCATGGACAGGAGCGGGTACGGCGGGTGCAGGAGCAGGGACAGATGAATAACAGGTGGTGATTGTGGGCTGACTAGCTCTCACAGCGGAAGCCAGGTTCGTCATCTGGTGCGTCAGGGACTGCAGGTGTTGCATGATGGCTAGCAGTTGTTGCTGTGGAAACTCCAGCATGACGGCCTGGTTCGCACTGTATCTTGCAACTTAGTAACTCTCACTGGTTCCATGGTGGTCAGAATGTACTGTTATGGTGCGTTCAGGAACCACACGCTAGGGAGGGAAATCCATAAAACGTATGCCTTTAATGAAGTCCGGGTCAAAGCCAAAACACACAATTGCCAAGCCACAATACGAAATCCAAAAACAGTGTCGACTAGACAGGGGTCAGAACCAGGAAGACAGATGAGCAAAGGTACATAAACGGTAGGCAAAAAGTCGCAGTCGATGAACAAAGCCAAGGGTCATACTCAAGGCATCCAGACACTGAAATCGTGGTCATACAAAAACGGGTCAAAATCCAAAAAGACATGGCTGCCGGGTGGCTCACACGGTAAAAGCACTGCTCTACAGTGCAGAGGTGATCACCACGTCGCGAGTTCGAGCCCCGGCGTACCCACCAGCAGGAGTCGGCAGCTTTTTCAGAGTAGCGCACAATTGGCTATCGCGCTACAGGGTTTCAAATTGGGAAGGGACTGCCGGATTTGGATATAGAATAACAGCTTTGTTCGTTGCTCCAGCGCCTCCTGTCGGCCAGACGGGCGCTCGTCAGGAAGACTCCGGATTGGTTCATGTCCGGGTATCCTCCGCCCTAGTTCTGAACTTGCGAAGATTCAACCGATGAGTGTATAAGAATCAGTGGCAGACAGGCATGTGCTTCGGAGGAGAGCCGTGAACTGTCTCACTATCCTGAGTTAGCAGCAAGGGGTCGCATACGAGCAAGCTTTGTACATAGTTCCCCAATTGGGCATTCCAGATTCGGGTGGGATTGGACATGCCAAATTTAAAAAAAAAAAGAAGACAAAAAAGCACAATAAAGGCAATGGAAAGAATCATAGTCGGACAAACCAGTGGAATAAAAACAATACTCAATGGCATACAAGGCGCTCTGCACAATGAAATATTAATCAACATTCTGATAAGGAGCTGGCTGTGAAAAGACTGCTTAAGTAGACGGGAGGAAAGTCACATGCTATACAGGGAGCAGGTGAGCTGGATCAGATTAATTAAAAAGGGAGAATCACATGAGGGAAACCCTAACCACGAAAACTGGCGAAAGCCAAGACACGGACAGGAATCACACAGGCAGCCTATGACAGTTAAACAGCTCCGGTCAAGGAGTTCTAAGTGCACAGATGACAAGTGCAGTAAAGTAATTAAGCATGTGCGAGAGATCTCGCAGAAACGCAGGGGGAGACAGGTACAGCTGAGCAACAGGTGGAGACTAGAACAGGGCGATTGCTGAGAGGGAATTAGTATAAATTAGTAGCGGTGCAACTTTACAGATTTAACTAGAGTGCTCGTTAGTAAGTTAGTAATCTATATACAAGGAATAGTTGTGTTAGTAGACTATGATACAAAATACAAATGTTAGTTTTGTTAGTAATCAGAACAGTAAGACGAAGGAAGTAAACGAGAATTGAAGGAATATATTAAACAAGTGAGCACACAAACAGTGAAGACGGACTGAACCAACTAGATCACAAGACACAAGAAAAGTGCAATGGAACTGAGAGATGGAATGAACTAAAAACCTGAGTATTACAATAACCAAAAAGAATAAATAAAAGACAAAATCAAGAACACTGAACATGAACATAAACATGACTAAAAGCCATAACCATGACACTTGTACTGTGCTCATACAAAGAAGACAAGGTATAGGTCATACACATTAACTGCAGCCTGCATTAATTTTTCTTGATTAGCTCGAATAGCAGAACTGCGGCAATATTTACAGGAGTTTACCTCTGCCAACATGTTGCACAAAATAAAAAAACAATGTTTCGATACTCAGCACAATTTTTTTTAATCGGCATTCAGGATCATTTTCTGACCTCTGTTCACCAATTAATTGGTTGCTTGCTTCTAATGTGATTTTAGTTTGATGGACAATAAAATCACTCACCTAATACAGTGAAGCTATATTTAAACTACAAAGAACAAGCCACTCAGACACAATGGCATCTGAGACATGCACTTTGGTTCCACAGTTTGTTAAACTTGAAATATAGCAAAGGATATTTATACAGATGATGTAACTGTGATCTATGTATAGACTTTGCTTAGAAAATAAAGATTGGCTGCATTGGTTCTAGGACATCTATTATCAGGCTCAGTTCTACACAGCGAGGCACTCCTGGCCACGTGGCACACAAACATGGGTAGCTATTTGAGAATAACCTCCACAACATGAGCAAGGACAGAGACAGACCATACCCACACAGCCAGATTGTGAAAATGCACACTTACACAAACAGAAGTCAAATAATCATTGGGGCTGGATTATGTTGGTGTCTGCCTCTGGCCATAGATGGTGTGCTATAGCAGGATTTTTTGTCAGTAATATTCATAAGTATGAGCTTTCGGTGTTGTGTGTCTTTGCCAAATGTAATCCCATGGTCCAGTTTTCATGCCCTACAAACGAAAACAGTGAAAATAGTGAGCAACACTCTTAAGCAACTAAAACAACAGGGAGGGGGTACTGCCATGCAACAAATGTCAAAACAAAGGAATGGTCATATCTTGTTTCCCTGCAATCCAATCTGGCCTCCTTATTGATTCAATTATTGTTTCATTTCTTCCCCCATCCTTCGTGCATGTTTTTGTCCTTGCAGGCTTCCCCTCCGCATTGTTGATTGGTGGTGTGTGCATTTCAAGTTTTTGGTTCTCTGTTTCCCCTTTGCTGGATTGTGTCAATTCTTCATTGTACTTCTAGCCGTTCAAGTCACGAGCCTTGTTATCTGCTGTCTTTGTTAAATTGTATGGAAGCAACTCTCTGAGTGGCGAATCTTCCCGGTTTCCACAACCTATGGTGTTTGTAAGTATGCACAGTGCAGTGTGCCCCATTGTGTCAGATCGCCCTCCTGGATTCAACCTTAAACTGACCTCTGACCACGATTTGGCCCCTCGCCAGACCAGGACTGTTCCTGACCTGTCTAAGCCGGAGTACTTTTGAGTTTGTCTCTTTTTGTTTGTGCCATCTGCAGCAAAATCTTCCAAAGTAACATATTCCTTCTTGGGATCTGCGCCCGATTCTTTCTCTGACATTTGTAACAGCTATCTTTTTTTTTTTGACTTGCATTTTTAATATTTTCCATTTATAAAATACAATTCCGTATAAACAATCAATTATACAACTAACATTTACCCCAAACATTTAAACCTATTGCAAATGATGAAGTCCATCGCTCTGTTTTTTTCAAAAACTGTAAAACTTATTAAACCCATCTCCTCCCACAATTTTTGCTCAATTGACACCAAACGTGCTACAGAGCATCTTCAGACTGTCCTACACCAAATGATCCACACAGATTTTTGATTTGTCGAATATTGAGCCTACAGTGTATCAAAATGTTTAACTGTAAACGGTATTGTAAAAAATATACTTGCAAATTCTTGCTAAATACATTTTCAATGTTCATTCAAAAAAATGACAAATTTTTTGGAGTCATGGTAGATGATTTTTGGAAAATATCAGAATCTTATCTGAAAAACTGAATTTTTTATAGCATTTTGAATTTTGCTGTCATTCGAACAATTGGACCCAATTAAACATCAGTTTTTCACTTTTGAAGCCAATAAATCATTGTTAAAAACAAATTACCAACATCTCCATGCTATCTAGATGCAATTTGCGTATTTTCAGATTTTTGTCTGAATAACTGAATTTTTGACAGGTGTTTGAAATCTGCCTTTACAGCCTTACAGCTGCTTACTTGCTCAAAGGTGACTGGCTTAGTCAATTTGTGAAGCTACATGTGACACTTCCATTCACCAATTAGCTCAGTGAGATAGATTATAGTCTTTTGTGCAAGAAATTGAGTTCAAGCCTCAATTGATGTAAAATGCACATTAGAATGTCACCTTTTTTTCATCTTCCTACTATCTACTTGTTGCTCAGGAATGCCTAATTTTGCCTAAAATTGCCCGGCCCCTACCATTGCTGTTTTTTTTTATATTGTTGCATAAAACTGCACTTGATAAAAATTAAGGGGCCATCCACCTTGAGACAAAAAATCAATGAAAGGTTATTTTTCCTACTATCATAAGTTGGATAATACTCATGAATGATCAAAAGAATGATATATCAAATTTTGAATGAAAATCAACATCTGGTTACCATGGCAGTTGTGGCCATCTTGGATTTTTTTGGCAATATTTGTTTGGAAAGCTTTTCTCAATTGCTATTGCAGATATTTATTTGAAACATGAAAAAAAAAAACTTTTTTAAAATGACACTGCAGGGTTATTTTTCATATTATAATTTTCCTGAATGAGAAAAATTTGATGTTTTTGTTATCATGGATGCAGCGGGCACCTACATTTCTTGCCCCTCGTCCATCTCAAAAATTTCATGAGCAACTGAAAAAACTCTCATTCAGCCAAGACTAATCTAGGACAATGAATGAATCGGGGGGGAAAAGAGCGCGTCTAGGGTAGAAAAATCTAAATCACAATACCAGGTGCTCTTAGGCGAGGGGCAAAGAATGTAACAAAAATACGAAAAAAGAGTCTAAGGCACTCTGGTAGTGAAAAAAGTAAAAAGCCTTTATTAAATGGCTAATGCATCGGCAAAATGAAAAAGCGCACCTACGCGTTACGGCCATACAAGGCCTTCATCAGGGTGACTAAACTATTTGTGAATCAAAAGCACCATTCAAATAGATAAGGAAAGGAAAAGACGGAAATTTTGCCGATGCATTAGCCATTTAATAAAGGCTTTTTACTTTTTTCACTACCAGAGTGCCTTAGACTCTTTTTTCGTATTTTTGTTACTAATCTAGGACAAAAGAAATCCATCAGGAAATAACCAAGAAAAATGTTCCAGATGTGTGGGAGGCACACATAATTCCATTCACCTGACAAATCCATATACAGAGTGAGTAAAAATAAAAGAATTCCCTTTTTTAATGTCCAATTTTTATATTCTGTCGCAATGTATACAACATATGTTTACATGTACGTTGTCAGCTGCTCTTTCTGCTTCTTATGATACCAGTTTACACCTTGTTAGATTAAACCCATGACTGCTGTGGAGCAATTTATGGAGTTGAGTGAAATTTCACTTCTGCCAACTGATCAGGCTCTGATACAAAGCAAACAAAACAGAATTCCCCCGTGAAGTTTCAAGTCAACATAAAACATTTATGGTACGTTCATTTCACTCCCTGTGGTCAGTGATTTTAGTCCTCCATATGGCCACCATTTCTTTGAATACAAAGCTGGGCTCTGCGCATCATTCCTGCAAAACCACGGCAAATCATCTGCCAGTCTTGCCTGAGAATGTCCTCCTCACAACTAATCCTCTGTTGGAATTCATCCAGATTTGCTGGAGATGTCGTGAAGACGCGTGAAACGAAAAAATCCATGGGGGTCAGATCTGGGGATCTTGGGGGCCACTTGATCGCATGATTCAAGTCAATCACTCGGTTTCCAAATAACTCCCTGAGGCGATCCGTGACAACCCTTTTTCTGTGTGCGGGAGCACCGTCCTGTGCCCGCCAGAGATGCTGAACTGGTCAATTTCATATCCAGCCTTGGTCAGTTTTCAGATTTCACTTGAGTCCCTTAATTGTCCTCTGTGCAGTCATGCCTGAAACCTGACGAGGTGTAACTGGTATATCAGCAGAAAGATCTGAGGCAAAAGTACAAAATGTGTTGTATACATGTTTATTGCTACACCATCACAAATGGCCCATTAAAAAGTGTATGGTAGAAAATCCATTAAATATTTCAAAAGATTTTTTTTCACATTTCAAGGCAAAGGACATATTAAAAAGCTCAAGCACTGTAGGGTTTGCCTTCTTTGGATGTGTTTTTTTTCCTCTGCGGCTAAATTAGCCTTTCTCAGTTCAGTTCTTTTCCCTTTGGTGGCCAAAAATGTCCTTTTTAACTTTGCCAGACCTGCCTAGAGTTAATTTTGTGGAGGAGGCTGGCTGTATTTGAAAGCTGCACTCTGATTGATTGAGGCCAGGCCCATGCAGCACATGCTGTAGATTTAGGAGCCAATCAGAATTGACATTCCATGTCAGTTCACTCATTCTTATCAGTGACATCTCTCAGATTTGACTGAAAAAAATTTCTGAAATTAGTTTTTGACCCCAAATGAAAGAATCCTGAATTTCAGCTTCATACCGTCTGTCATTTCAGCGTTATGGCTTCGGGAAAATTTGGGTGCCATGCCCACTTTTTTCCTGCCCTTAGTTTGTAACCATATCTAGAGACTGATAACTTCTATATGAGCTACAGGGCTAAAATTTGATAAAGGGGTCATTGTTTGCGTCCTCTCTTGGAACAAAGGCTTATAAATGGGATATTATTTCCATTGTATACAATATTAACCCTTTAAAACTGAATTTTGTTTCAAGTGATAATGATTTTTGGGATATTGGAGAGTCCAGGTAATTGAGATTTGTGTGTTTGAAGGCTTTTTGACAACTTCTACATCAAATATGAAAACATTACTGTAACTCAGATGATTTTCAAGGACACCAGATCATTAGTCGGGTTATGGGGGGGTCCCAAAAATGGTCACAGGTCAAACAGACCCTTCAGAACCCCCATTTTAGGCAATGATTTCACCATGTCTCCACTTGAGATGGACTATTTGTTTTTAATATGACCAACTTAAACACCTCATCCACTTTAAGGACCAATAAAATGTTTACTTATCCAGCTCCTTCAGTGTGAATAGATTTTTTGAAAAATGGACCCTTTGGCCCTCATTTCTTAAAAATAGTGGCAAAGCCACTGCGCCTGTGCCAAAACGTGCAAAACTGCGCCAAACGTGGCCAAAATGGAACGCCCCCTATTGGCCAAAGTATCGGTCCGATTGGGCTGAAAAATCGAACTTGGTCTGGACCTTATGACGCTGTATACACATATGAAATATGAGAAGGATCGGTAAAAAAATGAAGACGCAAGAGCGCAGACAAGCCAAAAGTTTACGCACGCATGGACAGACGCATAACATACCACCACTGAAGACCCCATGCAAAGCATAAGCCCCTTGGGCCTTTTGGCCAAGTGGGCAAAAAATTGGAGCATCTTAGCTCATAGAATAAGGGAGCTAGAGCTACTTGAAGTTTTGCAGGAAAAGGCTAGTTCTTGGACCCATATACATGCATGTAAAATATGAAAAGGACCCACTGAAAACTGAAGGCACTATTGCACTGAAAGAAAATCTGCATTTAACAACCTTTGGCCTAAATATCTTTGAAATTTAGGTCAAAACAGAAACCGATGACATATAATGAACCCTTTGGCAGACCAACCTACAGTAAAAATTTGACCATCTTAGCTCGTAGAATAAGGGAGCTGTTTGAATTTTTGCAGAAAAAGCCGCCTGGTGGCCAAACCAAGTATTGCAGCAGGACCAAAATCAAACTCGGGCTAGATCTTGGGCCCATATACATGCATATAAAATAGGAAAAGGATCTGTTGTGCCCTGAGGGCGCTATGGTGCTGAAACAAAACCGGCACATTTTATGACCTTTGACCTATATAACCTTTAAAATTAGGTCAAATCAAAAACCCATTACTTACATGATGAACCCATGGCAGAACACCCTACAAAAAAAATCTGAACATCTTAGCTCATAGACTACTTTGAAGTTTTGCAGAAAAAGCCACCTAGTGGCCAAACCAAGAATTGCAGCAGGACCAAAATCAAACTTGGGCAGATCTTGGGCCCACATACATGCATATAAAATATGAAAAGAATCTGTGGAAAACTGAAAGCTGTATCGCGCTGAAACAATACCCACGCACGCACGGATGCACAACAGACCACCACTAATGACCCTAAACACAGCCTGTCGGCCAAGCGGGCTAAAAAATGACTGAGTCAAGAAAGTAGGTCAACTCTTTGAGCTGTTTTGATGGTTCTGGTGGTTGAATTCAAACTCTAAATACCAAAAAATGATGCTGAATAATATACTCATATCAGGGTGAAATTTCATCTAAATGATCATGATCTAGCTTGTTAACATTTTCAAGGCCATATTGGCCTTCTCATGATTTTAAGATAGATTGCCCCCCCCCCCTAAATTTAGGCTTTATAAAAAAAAAGAGGAGACTGAGAAAAAAAATCAACCCAAGAGAACTATTCAGCTACTCTGTTCATATCTCAAGCAAACCAATTATTAAATTGTTATTGAGTTAAGAAATAAATGGCTTGGTAAATATGTCAAGACATAATTTAGCCTACCAGCTATTTGAGGATTCATTAGATTTGTCATGGTAGAAAGAAAAAGCAAGGGAAATATTTACAATTTTTCTTCCTCTTTTGGTTTGGATGCATCAGGGGCGACAATGCATTATTCAATAGCGGAAGTGGTGAATTTTATCCCATTATTGTCAGAAAGCATACAATATATGGGTCACACAGAGATGGAACTTCAATTTCAGCAACCTTTCACCTTCACCATCAAGAAGCCCCAGCTCGATCCATTCCAGGAACACAACTACCGCATGTTTCACAGTACGTACAACCCACCCACACCCCCTTCCCCCAGTTTCCATTCAGGGGACTTAAAACTACATTATCAATAAACAAGGTACATGCTGGATAATAATAATAGAGTCACAGTCACCACTGATGGTCTGTACATCCAACACTTCCTCCACGCACATTAAGAGTGACGCAGATTTAGGGCATCAGTCCATTTAAATCCCAGATGCCAGAGTAATGCACCAAAATATGAACATGTATACACAGTTCACCAGTGGTTGCTGCCATTATACTGTTCATAAAATATGATCTTCACCTTGCATATTCACTGTGCCCATTCATCATCTTTACAAGCATTATCATCCCTGTCAGATGGCAAGAGAAAATACTTGGGCTAGCAATTCACCATATACTGAGCTTGCATTAGATGTCTGCAGAGAATTAATTTTCAAAGATTGATTAGCATTCTCTAGCATTACATTACTTTAATTTCTGGAGTCTCTATCCAATGAATCAATATTGATTGCACATGAAGGCATTGATTTCAGATTTGAGCAAATAATCTTGGCCTAAGTACTATTCCTAGAGGAATGAACACAGATGCAATGGCATTTATGCAGTGTGTGTGTGCGTGCGTGCGCATGTGTGTGTGTAGTTAAACTCATATTGTTTTGATAGACAAACCATAAAAATAGACTAGGACAAGAAATTAAGTCAACTCAATACACCCATCAGCAAGCACACAGTCACAAGAGACAATGAATCGACCATGGCATCTTTAAAAGTTCAAGGCTGTATAAAGTGATTCTCACGTTAGGAATGTAATATGGAAAGTATGGTGGGAGGCCATTCATTCAACACAAAATAAAAGATGAAAGAATATAGCACTGATGGGTTCAACGAAATCAAATTGAGAATGGAGGTGCGTCCATTCCTTATGGGAACCTTCCTCTACACACCATCCACACAAAGAGCAAATTTGAATTTTATCAAGATAAAACTCTTCAAAAGTGACTGAAACCAAATTCAAGATGGCTGCCGTGGCAGCCATGGTAAAAATGGAAGCAGATGCTTAAATAAAGAGAATAAACATGCACATCCACTCAATTACAGTTGCAGGACAATGTAAGAATACACAAAATAAAATAGTAAGGTCCGCACACTGAAAGACAATGCTCCTCAAAAATTTTATTCCTAACACAAATTTTTGGGGAGCGTTGTCTTTCAGTGTGCGGACCTGACCATTTTAAAAATGGAAGCAGGGGAACTTCCTCTGTCTACCATCATTGCTTATGGAAAATTTGAATTTGATTAGATCATCCATTGTGTTTGAAATTGATGGAAGACAAATTTAAGGTGGGCTGCGATGGTGACCATATTGAAAAACCCAACGTGCCTATTTTTGGAGGGAACCTTCCTCTACCCTTCACCAACGTGCACATGAAACTTAAATTTGATCAGATCATTCAAGAATCCACAAAGAAGTCTAGGACTACAAGTGTTTACAAGGATGATATTGGAAAGGAGAATAACTCAACCAGAAAACATGTTCTCAAAAATGCACTGCGCACCATCATCCAAATTATACACTGCTCAAAAAAATAAAGGTAACACTTAAACAACACAATTTAACTCCAAGTCAATCACACTTCTGTGAAATCAAACTGTCCATTAGGAAGCAACACTGATTGACAATCAATTTCACATGCTGTTGTGCAAATGGAATAGACAACAGGTGGAAATTATAGGCAATTAGCAAGACATCCCCAATAAAGGAGTGGTTCTGCAAGTGGTGACCACAGACCACTTCTCAGTTCCTATGCTTTCTGGCTGATGTTTTGGTCACTTTTGAATGCTGGCGGTGCTTTCACTCTCGTGCAGGGGTGGGGAATTCCGGTCCTGGAGGGCCAGTGTGTATGCTGGTTTTTATTTTTATCAATTACCCTGACTAATTGACTTAATTGGTTGCAGAAAAAATAGATTTGTCCACTGATAAGATCATAGAAAAATAGTGCCACGGGCCCTGTAGCTCACCTGACCACTCAGGGGAAATGCCTTGAACAAATTTAGTGTCCTAATGGGTGGGAAGATACTTTTCAAATTTCAGCTTCATTGGTCAAGTAGTTTTAGAGAAGAGTTTTAAAGGTTTCAGTGTAACTTAGAGGGGTTGTACAAAGTTTAAGGTCAAAATTCAAAATACGGAAAACCTTGTATTATATGTGATGTATCTTGCTACTTACTACCTACTTAGCAAATGTCAGCTGAATATGTGCAATAATAGCTTTCAGATGGCCAATTATGTCAATTTCAATATGGCTGCTGTGGCGGCCATGTTTGAAATCAGAGCGAAAAGCCTTGAACAAAACTTAGTGTCCTCATAGGCAGGAAGGTACCTATCAAGTTTCACCTTCATTGGCCAAGTAGTTTTGGAGAAGATGATTTTGAAAGATTTCAATGTAACTCACAGGGGTTGCATTAAGTTGAAGGTGAAAGCAAGGTCAAAATTCGAACTACGGGAGAAGCCATAAGATATGTGATG
This sequence comes from Gymnothorax reevesii, assembly GCA_029721435.1. NCBI lineage: Eukaryota > Metazoa > Chordata > Actinopteri > Anguilliformes > Muraenidae > Gymnothorax > Gymnothorax reevesii. Next base: position 44,931,133 of record CM056579.1, read on the forward strand.
TATCTTGCCACGTACTGACTACATAGCAAATTTCAGCTGAATATGTGCATAAATAGCTTTCAGATGGGCAATTATGTGATTTGCAATATGGCGGCCATGTTTGAAATCGGATCGGAACGCCTAGAACAAATTTTGATAGGCCCAGTGGTTTCGGAGGAGGAGATGTTTACAGACGCCGGACGACGAATGACGGACAAACAGGCCATGACATAAGCTCATCTGACTTCGTCAGGTGAGCTAAAAATGTAGGGAGACAAGAACAGTCTTTGGTGGTCGTTCATGATCATTTAAATAAATGCGCCTGAAATGTCAGTTTCATAAATGGTTTGGCTAATTTTGACAATCAAGTAATAAAAGGTCAGGAGTTGGTATGAAAACCAGGGACGGATACGGCCCTCCTTGCCCACCTCTGCTCTAGTGGTAGCATGAGATTGTCTCTACAACCCACACAAGTGGCTCAGGTAGTGCAGCTCATCCAGGATGGCGCATCAATGCGACCTGTGGCAAGGTGGTTTGCTGTGTGCCAGCGTAGTATCCAGAGCATGGAGGCGCTATCAGGAGACAGGCCAGTACATCAGGAGAGGTGGAGGAGGCCATAGGAGGGTAACAACCAAGTAGCAGGACCGCTACCTCCGCTTTTGTGCAAGGAGGAACAGGAGGGGCACTGCCAGAGCCCTGCAAAATGACCTCCAGCAGGCCACAAATGTGCATGTCTGCACTCAGTCAGAAACTGACTCCATGAGGATGGTGTGAGGGCCCGACGTTCACAGGTGGGGGTTGTGCTTCCAGCCCAACACCGTGCAGGACGTTTGGCATTTGCCAGAGAACACCAAGATTGGCAAATTCGCCACTGGTGCCCTGTGCTCTTCATAGATGAAAGCAGGTTCACACTGAGCACGTGACAGCCTAGAGACGCTGTGGAGAATGTTCTGCTGCCTGCAACATCCTCCGGCATGACCGGTTTGGCAGTGGGTTAGTAATGGTGTGGGGTGGCATTTCTTTGGGGGGCTGCACAGCCCTCCATGAGCTCGCCAGAGGTAGACTGACTGCCATTAGGTACCGAGATGAGATCCTCAGACCCCTTATGAGACCATATGCTGGTGCAGTTGGCCTGGGCTCCTCCTGATGCAAGACAATGCTAGACCTCATGTGGCTGGAGTGTGTCAGCAGTTCCTACAAGATGAAGGCATTGATGCTATGGACTGGCCCGCCCGTTCCCCAGACCTGAATCCAATTGAGCACATCTTGGACATGTCACGCTCCATCCAGCAATGCCACGTTGCACCACAGACTGTCCAGCAGTTGGCGGATGCTTTAGTCCAGGACTGGGGAGATCCCTCAGGAGACCAGCCGCCACCCCATCAGGAGCATGCCCAGGCGTTGTAGGGAGGTCATACAGGCACGTGGAGGCCACACACACTACTGAGCCTCATTTTGACTTGTTTTTAAGGACATAAGCCTGTAGTGTGTTTTTGTTGAGTGGGGGGTTCCACCCCTCCACTTTAATTTTGAGTGACTCCAAATCCAGACCTCCATTTCCATTGATAATGTGATTTTGTTGTCCACACATTCAACTATGTAAAGAAAAGTATTTAATAATTTCAATTAGATCTAGGATGTGTTAGTGTTCCTTTTTTGAGCAGTGTACAAGCTTAATTGCTTAAGAATCTATAAAAAGTTTTATCGGAAATGGGACGACACGGACAGACAGGCTGACAGCACCATTCCACAATACACCCATCATTACGGATGATAGGCGTAATGCTATGACCTGACTTAGTACAACAGCACCCTGATGGAGTAACGAACAAAAATGCTGTCTGAAGAGACAGATTGGAGAGCCCGCAATGCCAATGTCCTGACTACTAGAGGTGCAGTAACTTGCAAAACAGAATAAAATTCAGGAGGGACGAGTCAGTTATGTCATTGTTGACAGATCAGGCAGGATCACGGTTCTGAAGATTGATTAGATGTGCATTCAGGTGCCCACATTTTAAACCAGAGCTGCGGCAGGAGTTTGTGTTGCGAGAAGACGTACATTACGATCAGAGTTTTACAGTATTGGAGTGGAATTTTTGACTCAAGGTAGAACATCAAACTCAAACAGTTCACAATACAAGGCAAAAACTCCATATACTAAAATTTTATTAGATTACTTCCCAATTGTACTTTTCACTTATCCAATAATCATTTGTATACAAAGCCACAGCCGGAACATTAAAAAATAGTTTCATCCCGCAAGACCCAAAAGCAGTCACAGTAAAGCCAGCAGAAATCCCAGTAAATATCGACTATTCTTTAATTGCCCAACAAAGTGGTCTGGAGTCCCAAAATAAATATGCTTACAAAAAAAGTGCACAGTGTAAAAAAAAAAAGAAATTCTCAATTTAAAAATGCCATGGGTCAGGTGAATTGCAGGTGGTTTCCATTGAATTAATCATGATAGACTGGAGTTTTTTTTTTTTTTTTTATATGTGCATATTCTATATGCATACGAATTTTGCAGATTTTCTTGATATTAGGTTTTAAATAAATCCAAAATCAAAGAAAATGGCACACCATTTCTGTACAGATGAGACCCCTGAATAATAAAAAAAACCATGAACCATATAAAAACCATATAAAAATACCATATCAAAATAAATTAGAAATTACTTTAAGGGTTGCCTTTCATTTCAGACAAGAGGGGGTAAGGAAAAAGGCACTTTTTTTTCTTTACGAGGCCACAGTTGGAACATCATTGATGTCCAGACATTTAGTATCAGAGGCTGGAAAAGACAGTACTTTTACAGAGCTGTAGAAAAAGGCACAACATCAGCAGAGGTTTCAACAGGCTCTCCCTTGTCCTTGTTATTACAGTTCTTAGAGAGCTAGATCTTATTCATTCAAATGAGTCCTTCCCTCCATCCTGAGCCTGAAGGTCAATATTCCTCCCCTCTCCCCAGCACACCAGAGCAGCAGTACAGGGCTGACGATTGTAACAGACGCTTTTTAATGCAGAAACAGGGGCAGCAAGCTGTGGGGGTCTGAAGACCGGCCGCCAGAGAGGCTCACTCTGCGAGCCCCAGCTTCTTCTTCAGGGACTGTGGCATCTCTGGGGGAGGGGGGCGCGGCAGACGGAAGTACACCTTCACTGAGTCGTAGATGAACCACTGCAGGGCTGTGAGGGTGCCGATCATGATGATACGAGCGAACAGGCCTTTCCACACACCTGAGGGACAGGCACATTAAATAGACGAATATAAATAAAAATCATTCTCATGCCGTAGCCACCTCTGCTCATGATGTGAGGGAGAAAGTGTCCGCCCCCTGGCTGAGCTGCACAGGGAACTTCCCGCAGGCGAAGCCGGCGAGGGGCCGGTGCAGCGGGGGGGCCAGGGGGCAGGTGTACTGCTCTCACACGCCAATGACTCAAGCACTTCTCACTGTACAACCAAACAAGTTGCTGAGGGGCTCTGGCACTGCAGCAGCGCAGGAGCGCCCTCGAGAGGTGGATCTAAGGAGCGTGTGCAGCATTCCATTCAAGCAAATAAATATGGCCTGATCAACACAAGCCCAATTCTTCAATCATGGTGAAACCCCCATGGGAAACAATGCCATTAAAACAAACAATATCAAGTCCTTTAGTCAATGTTAAACATCTAGGTAGGTGAAATTATGGAGTTCAGGGTCAAAATGAGGCGCTCACCTCTGGGTCCGAGCCTCTTCAGGACCTCGACAGCAGTGCTGCCCTTTTCCTGGTTCAGCACCGACACCACAGAGTCAGCAGGGTGGGACACAACAGCACAGAACACCCCAGCTGCAGAGAAAAGACGAGTCATCAGATGACGCCATATCCCCCCGGCCCAACATCGTCAGATGTGCTAAAGGCACCATCTCAGGTCATGATTAATGTGCACACAAAGTTTTATCATGAAATATTGAACAGTTTAAGTTATACACCGGAAACTAAATGTTCTGAGGGACGGACGGACAACTGCACCCATGACTATAGCCCCCTGCGTTATAAGCCAGGGGGATAATAAAAAAAAAAAGTTGCCAGTAAGAATACAGAACACCACTCGCTTACCTACCCCATTGCCACCCCCCCACCAAGAAAGCTGCAATCCCCAACTCCAGCTCTCCAGACTCACCAATGTATCCGGCCACAAAGGTGATGACCAGCTGCTCCGGCTTGGAGCACTTGCTGCGTGGCTTGGGCACCACGTACTTGTACAGAGCTTCCACCGTGCGCTCAAAGCAGGCGAATTTCATCATGGTGTAGGGGATCTGCCGCATCCACAGGGGAACCACACCCTTGTAGAAACTGAAGGACACAAGGCGGTCAGGGCCCCAGGCCTAGCACAGGTTTGGCCTAGCGACATTCAAACATATGGTTCTGTAGGCCCTTAAATCAGGACGGTCCAACTAGGCTCCTGAACATTGAATGTTGCATGGAGTCTCTCTGCCGTCCTGACAGAGCAGACCCACCTCAACTGCAAGAGACAGGGTGGCTACACCCCTTTCAAAGCAAATTCAAGCACTATTCAAGTATAAGGTACATTTACAAGCTGGCCCTTAAAACTATGGTACAATCCCAATTCCGAAATAGTTGGGATGAAGTATAAACAGTGAATAAAATCAAATTGCAATGACTTTCAGATCACACGAGCCAATATGTTATTTATATTAAATGTAAATAAAATTTAAATAGTTATTTAAAGGTTGAAACTGATATTTTACATTTTCATTTATAAAATGAGCCTATTTAATTTTCTGGCTGCAACAGGTCTCAAAAGTTAGGACACAGGCAAAATTGGGCTGGAAAAAGCAATTAATATACACAAGACAATCAGCTGAAAGAACATTTAGCAAGTAATTAAGTTAACTGGCATCAGGGGAGTAACATGATTGGTTAGAAAACCACGACCCAAAAAAATGGTGTTGTTTATGATTGTTACATACACATCAAACAAGAGTTTAGACACACGTCTAGTCGAAATGTACAAAGGTTAATAGATAAAATTCTTGCCCTATCCTCCAAGTTCAGACTTGGGAGGTCTATAAAGTTCTGGAATAGCATTAACAGTGGTACAGTCTAGAACCAATTCTCTTCTTAACCCTGAGGACTTCTCAAATTTATGGCGATATCATGCAGGATAGCCAGTTGCAACTTAAGGTTTTTCAAAAGCAGTTTTTGAGGGGAACTCAGACAAGGCATTTCCAGCATATATTTCACCACAATGGGTCCATGAGAATGTTCTGAAGCTCAGAATAGGCTGTGCGGCCAACACTGACAGCATCACAACTGAGCATTGACAGTACGGTCTTTCAGATGTTTTGTGTAGATACCAATCCACAGTATTCACAACCATGCGGTCTAGGGGTTAGTACCAGTGTTTCACCACAGGAGTTATTATTCCTTCTAAAGAAAGCTACCCTGAATCCTAATGTACCGGCTAATTAAAGGGCCATCACACTTACGTTCACATTTGCGAAACAGTTTGAACTTTATCTGAAACTGAGATGAACCCATCAGGTCGTCGGTACGGTTTTGAGAAAATCAAGGTACCGAGTTCTGTACTGCTATGTTAAATGATTTAACTATGTATTGTCAGGAGAAGCCAATCCCATTTCATGTACGCAGCTTAGATGCTGAAGTGTTTTGATAAAATTTGGCACCGAGTTCTTCTATAAACCTCCCTGATAAGTTACCAATTGCTCATGGGAGGTTCCTCTACAGATGGTATAGTTTGCTTAACCCCTTGGCGCAGAATGGGCTACCCAATTTGATGCTTTATAATTCAAGATTTAAGCTTCATAAAGAGGACAAATGTGGCTCAACTCAGACAAGACACAGCATTTAGAATTACATTGTATTTCAGTTTATTTTCATGATTTTGAGAGGATGGGCTGCAAACATAAAATATCTCCATGAGAATTCACCACTGAAACTGTAAAAAAAATAATTCTGAGGAATGAAAAATGGCTGGGGGTTTAAAAAAAAAAAAAAAAACCCAATAACTTTCTGGGATAATAAACTCCTAGACCACAAGTGCTCCACATCTGAACAAGAAATATTAAATTATTCACTTTTTAAAACCCAAATAAGATGGTTATCCATGTGGCTCCCAAAAACTCCCCGAGCCTTGACAATGGGGCAGTTTCGATTCTTCAAAATAATCATATTTTTAATGCAAATCAACTTTGTACTCATGACGGTCAATATGAATGGATGATTTTCTGGTTGAATTTGGCCTAAGTTTATCAATATAGGCAAAGAACCGCCCCCAACTTCAATGCACTCAGACTGAGCAGCAACTCAATGGGACAAGAGCAGAACAGAGGCATTCTTCTAAAGGAGGAAGTGTCCGCTCCCTAGCCGAGCTGCACAGGGAACTTCCTGCAGGCGAAGCCAGCGAGGGGCCGGTGCAGCGGGGGGGCCAGGGGGCAGGTGTACTGCTCTCACACGCCAATGACTCAAGCACTTCTCACTGTACAACCAAACAAGTTGCTGAGGGGCTCTGGCACTGCAACAGCGCAGGAGCGCCCTCGAGAGGTGGATCTAAGGAGCGTGTGCAATTACTCAAACATGCCTTATACTAAACTATGGTTTGCTAGTGCCCCACCAAGAGTACTGAGAAACGCATTTGCCAACTTCTGACAAGTGGCTGATACCAAAGTTGGTTTACCCTCTCTCCAATAGGGTGGACTATGCTGAAAATGGAATCCTTTTTAGGGACAAGCGGCACATTTGCACCTTCATGCTTGATGAAGCGGCAACACACATCAGCAGGAGGAGATACTCACGCCCACAGTCCCTCCTCGGCGTACATCTTGGGAGCGCACTCTCGCAGTGTGTTGGCATACCCTGGCTGGGTCTGGATTCGCACTTTACACGCTTCCATAGGGGCCAGGGCTATGTCAGCAAAGAACTCCGCGCTGGCCGAAGATGCCAGGTAAAGAGAAGTCCTCCACAGATATGTATTCTCCTGAAAAGGTGAGAGAAGGACAACCGAAGAGCGATCAAACAGATGTTCTCACGGGACACAGGATGCCACACTAAAAGCCATACATCTCCTTACCTCCCCCAGCATGTTGCTGTATAGGACCTTGAAGACCTCATAGAAGCCAAACTTGCAAAGGCCCTGCATGGAGTAACCAATGAAGGTGGGAGCCCAGCCCTTAGCCAACCCCCTGAAGCTGTCCTCCTTTATAGTGACCGAGAAACCATTGAAAATGCCCTTGTACTTCCCTGGGTCCACCTGAAAAACAAACAGGGCAACTCACAAAACATGGACAGTCATTCACCCAATTAAAAAGGGGGGGGGGGGGGGGATTCAAAATGCTTTTGAGATGAATAAATGCTATTGATATTATATAATGAATTCTTATATAGAGAGCAAGTAATAGAATCACTAAATTCAGCATTTTCTTCCGCACATAAACGGCGACATAAAAATATCAATATGCTCATCAGCTCAATGCCTCAGCCAGGAGCCTGTGTCCTGAACAGTCCATGGTCATAAAGCACACCGTTTTTTGGGGCAATAATGCAGACATCGTCCTCTCTTTCTGATATCATGAAATCTGCTCACCGATCTGCAGCATTAGTCGCCGAAGCAAAGGCCTAACGAACAGATTTCGGGACTTCTGCAGCAGAGCAGCTAGTTTACTAGAAATTTAGCGAGTGGAGCATTTGAACTGTTGGCGTTACATGAGTATTTACAAATTTGCTGTGAACACAACTCAGCTGACAGAGACAAGGTCGAATGCGTCGTCAGATTCATTCATGCATGAGTACAGCCGAGCAGTTCTCAGTGACTGACTGATGACATGTACAACAAATGTCCATAATGGTACCACAGCCGGGCGGTGACTGGCTAATCCAGAGCACGCTGAACATTAAAGTTTGAATGGCATCTAAAGCTTAAACTGTGTGGTTTGCTGCTTCAGTGCCTCCTGTTGGCCAGCCAGGTGCTTGTCAGTAAGATTCGAAGCTTGCTTATGTTCGGGTGTCCTCCGCCCTCGTGCTGAACTTGCAAAATTTCGACCTATGAGTGTGAAGAAGCAGTAGTTGATGGGCGTGTGCTTTGGAGGCGAGCAGCAAACTTTCGCTCTCCCCCGATTCGGCAACATGGGGGTCACATTCAAGCGAGTTCTCAAATTGGGCATTCCAGATTCGGGTGGAATTGGAGATGCCAAGTTTAAAAAAATAAATAAATAAATCAAGGCCAGGGACTGGTCGTTCAAAGCTTCATTAACTAACCAGTGGTTAAATCTAAACCACAGCATCTATATCTCTGAATGAAAGCACAAATGCATGCTTGTTTTTGCTGCATTTTGTATGTTTCCCCCAATTAGCTCATGTACTGAAGAGCACTCGCAGGAATCTTATTTAGAGAATGATCATAATGTCAGGTGGTTAGCGCTATCAACTGGGCTTGGAAAACCATTGACCACAAAAAAATGTATTATTTGTATGCAACTGACTGGCAAACAGCAGCTCATGTCCATTTCCTGAATCTCAGCTACATCCTCACAGATTCATAGACATCTATAGGCAAAATTAAAATTAACGTATTAAGTTTCTGTCTGCAAAACGTAAGCTTGCAGGCATTCAAGGTCGAGGATACCACAAAATATAAAATGGCCTGGAACATGTTTTGAACCATACCTATCCATCTCTCAGCTTTCCAGGCAGCTTGCAGACCAATTCTGCAACCGGACACATACACAAACCTGTTATGAGCGAGTGCGTAATGGGATACAGACCTGCATGCGGCACTTGACCAGGTCCAGAGGGACGACTGCCGTGTGCGTGAGACCGCAGCTGAGGATGCCCCCAAAACCACAGAGCGCGTAGTATTTCATGGAGCCAAACTCACAGCTTACATCAGAGTCTGAAGCAGGAAAACACCCCCCACCATACGGTCAGTCTCTCATTACGCAGCGGTGCACCACACCATGCAAGTGTCAGTCACCTCAAGTCTGGTTCATTAGTCTTTTTTCCATTGGGTTTTAAGAAGTCAAATTCCAATCATATCTTTGGTTTCATATGGAGTTTATTGCAGAAGTGCAATGAGTTAAACATTAGAGGACGAGTACCCACAAAATGAACATTTTCATCAAAAGAGCAGCATTTGGTTACGTTGCTGGTCATTCCAACCTATGAAAGTAAACTCAATTAAGGCCATAATTCAGATTGACATTACAGAGATTGGCAAAAAGAAACAGGCTTAAAACAGTACACCAACTATTTTGTGGTTTCATAAACATCACATACAAACAATGCATACAACATAAACAGACAGGGTTATCAGGAGTGAGGTGAAATGCTTTACATCATTTCATTATTTACAAGACATGAAACTAGGAAAGGTAGAAAAATAGCCGCCAGGTTACACCACAGTAGAGCAGTCTGTGGTTCATTGGAGTCCCAGGACATCTTTAAACGAGAGGCCTGTCGGCCCAGAGAGCTCTGCTGAGGATGACTGAACTGTCCACATCATACCTTAATTTCATAAATTCTCGAGAACTACTGAAATATTAACACGATACATTAATGTAAGACTGGAAAAAATGAGCACAAACACTGATTTTCTAAGTCCAAAATGCTGAATTCCTCCAAAACCGGGACGTAGAATTTTCTGATTTTCATAGCGAATATTCAGAATATCATAAGGCTCGCACAAAATTAGAAAAAGTTAGTTTGAGATATTCAAATTTGAAGTGAAAAGCTGACGCAAGACGGACGACTCGGCATTACAAAAGCTCCGCTGACAGCTGGCTATAGTCACTGCGATAAAAAACTCAATGGTCATTTCAGTCCATAATCATTCCTCAGTGAAAGAAGATCTTTAAAAGTTGAATATATGAACAAAATAAAAATGACTTCAGGTTACAGGTGGACTTCCACTTACAATACTTTTCCCAAGTTCTTACAGCAGGTCTCAGAGGAAAAAGCGAGTAGTTCCATGTTACAAATCTCCTGAACCATCTCCTTTCCATTCAGAGACTGTTGGGAGTTTCCTTATTCAGCCACTTTCAAGTTATTGTCTTTTAACTCGCAACTAATAGTTTGGCACAAATGGCACATTTCCAAAATGTGACACTTTAGTTGAAATCAAGGTCTGAGCAGATTGTGAAATTTGGGACTCTTCCATATGTTTAACCAGTCATCAGTTAACTTTGTTAGCATCTCTATCCCATCTTAATGACATACATTGTGGAAAAGAGCCCCTCTCCAGTCATAGAGAACAGATCCTGAAAATTAACTTCGTTTACATTACCTTTAAAGACATGGACAAAAATATTAATCAGACAACTTCTCTCCTCAGTGTTTAATATTTTTATCAAAGTATTATCTAAATTGAAGATTTCTGAAGAAATCTTGCCTCTCCAGGTTATTAGTGATCAGATTTCATACTCTAATTCAGGGGCGGGCAATTCCAGTCCTGCAGGGCCGGTGCGTATGCAGGTTTTTATTTCCATCGATTATCCTGACTAATTTTGAGTATATTTGATTGCATACACAAATTTAGATTTGTGCAAAGATTAGATCGAAAAAAAAAAAAAAAATGTGAGGAGATGTGAACAGTCTTTGGTGGCCATTCGCGATAATTTAAAGAAATCCACCTGAAATGTAAGATTGCATAAATAGTTTGGCTAATTACCTCCGCCAAGGAGGTTGTGTTTTAGGCAGCGCTTGGCTGTGTTTGTTAATTAGTAAGATAACTCAAAAAGTAACGCAACTATTTTGACGAAATTTTCAGAGAAGGTGGGTATTAAGAAAAGGAACAGGTGATTAAATTTTGGCATATCTAGGCCGAAGTACAGCTGAGATATACGCCAAAGTTCAAGATTAAGTCTTTCCAATGGGCCGGAGTTCCAATCGCTGTGCTTTAGGGTTTTGCTGGCTCCTGGCGGAGGTCTGCGCTCTGAGTGCCTTTTTAGTTTAGATAATGAACTAATTAAAGGCCAGAAGTTGGTGTGAAAACAAGGGACAGATACAGCCCTCATTACCCACCTCTGCTCCATTTTCTACCCATTGCATTTTCAATGCACAAATGTAAGCATTTTAATCTGATCTCATCCTGAAGTTATTTCCATTTCCCAGAATGCAATTAAAGTGTCAAATTATGAGCAGTCTTGATGCATTTAAAAAAATAAAAAATCTTTCAGCTTTCTCTTCTCGTGATATCCTCAAGTGTCTTGTGCAGCGTGTAAAAATTGAGTTCATGCAAATACAAGTCACGGACAACCTGCTACGCCATCAAACTGAGCACAGCATCCAAGTGGCGGCGTTTTTTTCCCCTTCATAGGGTACCACTGAGCCCAAAAAAAAAAAAAAAAAAAAAAAATCCAGAGGAAATGCTTTATTGTATAGTTTGAGATATCTGGCATAAAAAGTGAGGTAAAACATTCTGCCAATATAATGCAGCCATACAGCAAACTTGCCAAGGGCTATGTGTTGCAAATTGTGATCACTCACTCACTCATGGATGTTTAGTGGGAGGCATGCACATCATGCGGCCACGGGGCTGTAAAGTTCTGTGGTATTTTAAGGTAAATGCACTGCACACGATGCAGATCATATGCGGTTGCAGGGTTTAAGCAAGGACCTCAGACCTGCATTCTGCAATTCACCAGGTCCAATGGCACAACTGTGTGCGGTGCCACAGCTCAGAGTCCCACCCGAGTCACGCAGGAAAAATTACTTCTGGGGGCCTAATTCACAGGGGGGGGGGGGGAGGAGAAAATAAATATGTGCAGACATGTAAACTTCCCAAAGCTTTACACTTGTACAGACAACTTTTGTACTATGCATTATCCTCATGAAATAGCTCCCTTATACCAGGCAGTACCTGGCTTCTCTGAAAAGATGCAGCGAGGTTAACCACACACTGATCCAAAGAACACCTTTCCCCTAGGTATTAAAACCAATTGCACTTGAGTAAAGGATTCCCTATTCAGAATTTCACAGCAACATGAAATTAGGGCTGTACAATAAAGTTCATGATAATTGCAAGCAAAATCATGACTGCTACCATGGGACAGACAGACAAGGTCGCTCCTTTCAATTTCCACAAATCATACCTAATGTAGTCTTGAACAAATGGCAGCCAAATGTCACAGGGAAAGTATCAAGCTGAATGTGGTTCATCAAGCTAGTGTTTAACTCTGGTCTCCATAGCGTAATGCAATTAGGGGTATGGCTACTCCCACCAGACGGGATGCTAGTCAGCCACAGGTTACCCCTTGCATTTAGTCATACACCAATCATATACCTGGGTGAAGTCGGGCACTGTTGGAGTGAAGTGTCTTGCCCAACATGCCACAAAATCCATGGCAAGGAATTGAGCTCTGGACCTTCTGATCCCAAGTCTATTGCGCTTACCCATTGCATTCCACTTGTATAAAAATGCTTCCAGACTTCAGTACTCGTCAGGGAAATGCTGGAGACCGCAACCTTAAGGTCAGCAGAATTATCACCTTTTAGCCGACAACTGAATTCTTCCACACCTTCAATATTCTCCACCTTCTAACCACAAAACTAAACAGTACTCCCGTTTTCGAGTAATGCCGTCTAGATGAAAAGAATCACCACCACCCAACTGCTGCCTACCACTTAACACTGAAATCACTGGATACCCATTTGAAATGAGTAAAAACACGATCCCTATTCCAAAATCCACTTTTCCATACCATTTTTAGGCAGACTACCTTATGTGCATTCGAGGTTTCTCCCTTGATTTCAAATTTTCTCCAAATCGGTTGCCAACAACGCACCAATTCAAAGCAATAAAACAAGGCCACAGGTCTGCGCTCACGGCTTTTGCTGACGGTGCGTTTCCCCACTGACTTAAGATAATTAGAAAAGTCATGGCAAGCCAGTTCATGTGGATCGGATCGTATGACGTTGATTTGGCCCAACAGCTCTCCCAAGCTTGCACTAGGTTCCATATTCGAGATTTACCTATTTTCATTGAGTTAAGGAAAAAAATTTTACTCAACTTCCATTGCTTTTGATCACACTTTTCATACCCAAAAAAAAAAAAAGATTAAAAAGAACAGCCCAGGATTCACCCTTTTTTCAGACAAACAAATGACTAACAATTTCCTTCTAACTTGAAGTGTGGTATCACTCTGCAGGGTTTATCATCCTCTTTCCAGTGGTATGGCAGATTGGGCAATGTTTCCAAGACATTTATCTCCTACCTTCCCTACATGCCTTTATCTGCACGGAATTAAATTAAATGGCCACGTGGAGGTTCTTTCAGGAATTATTTTCTGGGTTCCTTCGGTCATGTGATTAAGTCAAAGTGACGATAACCAATTGGATTGTTCTACAACGTAGCCATCACTGTTAAACACCATCATGGGGCGCTGGCGCGTTCGAACTTAAACTAATTTAATAATTTTTTCAACTTCAGCTCAAGTAAATGAGCATAGTTCTTCAATCACACAACTGCGAAATTCCTGGCTCGCTGACTGCTCGCTAAAGGCTCGCAGGCTAGGGCGAGAAAATTGAATTCAACATTCATCTTGCCAAGCAAATATATTCCAAACCCATGTCTTAGACTCATTTAAAATTAGACCACCAGCCATTTAGCAACGGTTAAAGAACCAGGAGAACTAACATTAACAATATCCATTCACCCTGGGCTAACATGAGCCTTACAACCAGTCGGCAGAGTTGCCTACAAGTTTTAGGCTAACGTCACCCTTCAGCCAACACAAGGTAGCCCATACAAATTGTATTTTAACAGTCATACAATGCAACATGAATGAATTAATAATTGAGATTCATACTAAATAAAAGTGGAATAATGTCTCATCTCACCGGCTACGGCAGCGGCGGCTAACCTGCGCCTGCCCGGTTCACCGCGTTCTTTTGGTTCTTCGACATTTTGCAAAGTGAATAATGGGGCACTGAAAGGATTAGCCCGGGACAACTGAGTCAACGTGGATGGGTACATTTTCCAGGTCGAAGGGCTGTGAAAAGAGAGCATATTAAGCAAGCAACAAGAACAACGATTGAATTAAGAACGGAAGGAAACTAACGCCGTTTCATTATGCTCAGAAATTCCGCTCGCTGATAAGATAACTAGCAAATAGACAGGCTAATATTTTAATGTAACGTTAACCATTTAGTTATGTTAGTGAAGACAGCAAAGTGTAAACTGAAGTCACGGCCTGATAGGTGTAGTTCGCTAGCCAGGTAGCTAGCAACCGAATTTCGCGAAGTTAGCCAGAGATGGCTAACTTAGCAGTATTCAAACCACCCCGGAATTATTGCTGGACGAATGTTCATTTATTCAACAAGATTGTGAGACCAAGTCACAAATGTGGGCAAATCATGACTTGTGAATTAATCACAAAATCTAAATGCGATATATGACACAATGAGCATTGCTGAATGAGAATAACTAATAGCCTCACGTTCTGACGCTGTGCCTCTGAGATGGCGCCTCCGCTCCCCTTTAACCACGGCTCCGAAAGGGCCGATGTTCTTCTTCTTCTTCTTCTTCTTCTTTTGGTTTTTTGGCGGTTGGCACCTTAGTATAATAGGTGCATTACCGCCACCTGCTAGACTGGGGTATGGGTACAAAAGCTAATACTACTACTGGAAAAAAAATAAATAAATAAAAAAAAAAAAAAAAAAAAAAAAAAAAAAATAGCGATTTACCTAAATCCTGTGAAATAAGTTCTCTGTTCTTTCCAACTAACCTAATTTATTCAGAGGATATCTGACTCCCACTCCCTCCAACCCCTTTCTCTAACATGTCCTTAATTTCTTCTCCTTTCACGTCAATTATCCCAAGAAACTCCTTGGCCGCGTGTACCACCATTTTAATTCTTTCCGTTTTTGACTATCTCGCTCGCACAATTTATCACCATTGCAACAAATGCCAGAAACCTTCTTTTATCTACACTGATACGATCAATATCTCGACTTTGTTCTTGTGGCTCTGCGACTCCCTTTTCTTCCCTCACTTTTTTAACCGCCTCAGCATACGAAATTCTGTTATGTACACGTGTCCTCTCAATTTTCCCTTCAGTTTTCCTCCGCTCGCACTGCTTAGCACCCGCTTCATGATTACCCTGGCAATGAAGACATACAGCTCTTTCTTTCGGCAGTTCACAATCTTCTTCATTACATCCGTCTTTCCCGCATCGTCTACAACGAAACACCCTTTTCCTACAAACCGCAGCCACATGCCCATAGTCTTGGCACCAAAAGCACCTTAATGGATTTCGCTCATATATCCTCACTCTATAGCTGACATAATCCATCATTACCCTTTCTGGTAGCTCTTTTTCAAATTCTAATAAAATTGACAAGCTATCCGTTTCTTCCCCGTCACGGTGGCTTTTTAATCTCCTAGCGCCGCAAACACCTTCAATATTCAAAAATGCTTCAGCTTTCACCGAATGAACAACTCCACTAATTACTCCCTTCACTGTAGGCTGATTCCGCATACTAAAACACGATACTTCGGATAAATCAAATTCTACAATTTTCAATGCCTTATCCCTTTGTCGCTTAGATTTACATTCAATAATTATCAGTCCACTCCTACAAACCCTCACTGACTTTACATCTCCCACTTCTTTTTTAATAAATTGTCCTAAAAAATGCCTATCACTAAATACATGATTTGTTTTATAACTGGATCTAACTAATTTCATGCCAACTAAATAAACCTCTTCCTCTCCTTTTTCTGATTCTTTTTTTCTTTTCTTTTTCCCTCCTTCCTCTACTTCCCACTTAAGGGCCGATGTTCTGGCGCTGAATCAATTTAGGTTGCTTCTTCTTCTTCGGTTACGTTCTTCTTCGAGTTAGCAGGCTAGGTGCAACAAAGGCACATTGCTGCCATCCGCTGTTCAGTTCTGGATCGTAATTAGGTACTCGTCATTAAATTCTGTTATGGAGGCCAGTTCGATGTAGATTCACCAACAACCCTTTTATCAGAACTGTCCAGATTCAGTAGACTACGCACACTGAAGACTGAAACTCCCGCTGCCCCTTAATCTCTGAACAATTCCCTCCTATGGTGGGAATGAATGTCGCATTGCAGAAGAACATGCTGCACGCTCTGTTGAACCACATTTCCCACCAGGGTGCTTGCCGATTAGAGCCAGTCCACTCCTTAACCCACAGTGTCCAAGTCTCATCCTCGTTAAAATAACCTCATCTTTTCTTTTATCACATACTGGACCTACTTCTCCTGCCACAGTTCCCTGATGCGCAAAATTAAATCTTCCTTTCCCCTCATTGTCCCATGATTTTTGCCACTTTTCTTTTATCTTTCTATTAATAACCTCCATACATCATCTCAATATTATTCTTCTGCAGAGTATCTCTTGCCAGTGTATCTGCCATCTCATTGCCCTCATGAGCTGGAATCCAAATAAAACTCACCTCACAGCCCACCCTATGAATATTATAAAACAATAGGCATATTTCTGCAAGCAAATCAGATCTTGACTTGGACTTCAGCTTTCTAATTGTTAAGAGCTGACAATGAATCAGAACAAATGATTGACTTTGCCTTTTATTCACCCACATAAGTGCCCAAAGGATTGCCAGAACTTCTGCTGTAAAACTTGACATAAAAGCTGGAATCCTGAAGTCCTCTCTAATTTCCTCCTTTGGGATAAAAACACCGGCTGCTTCTCTTTCACTCTCTGGATCCTTTGATTCATCTATATATATTTTCATATGGCTGTGCCATTGAGAGGAAAGCTGAGTTTGGACTTCTTCAACCACATCACAAGTCTTGCTCTTATCAAGAATTTTCCAAATCAATATCAGGATATGGAACAGACCATAAGGAATGACCGGCCAGCAAACTGGAGGGCACACATTTAATTTACTTGAAATTCCTCTGCCATGGACTTCAGTTGCTCAGCAAAATTAATTTTAATCCTTTTACCCTGATCTGAAAATTCCCAATGCGAACTCAACAGGCACTTGGCTGGAAATATTTCATTTTGACCTTTTACCTTCAATAAATATTTTAGCCCTAATTTAATCCTTCTAAGTTGTAGGGGCATCTCGCCCATTTCTATTAAAAGCGCTGCCATATGAGTTGTTCGAAAAGCTCCTCTCTCTTAGAGCCTTAGGATGAATGATGTCCAGCTTCTTAAGAACTGAAGCAGCTGATGTTACGAAAAAACACGGGTGGAACACACTAGGGGAACATGAACGTGGAAACGTGAGCTAGAACGGAAGGGAGACACAAGAGGGGAGTGAGACGCCATGAGCGGGAATCCAAAATAAAATTTATTAACAAACACAGAAATAAACCAGGGGGAAAAAGGGGCACTCAGGCCAACAAAAACACAGTGCCTAGCACTGACACAGGAGAACTCAAGAATCCAAAACACAACATACCAGGGGAACAGACTCCGAACAAGACATGGAACGAGACTAGAGGCAAACAGAACTCTGGAAGCTAGACATACTCACAAGACAAGACAGTTGGCACAGCTGGCAGATGGCTAACTCGGGTGGCACAGCTGGCCAGGAGAAGGGTAAGGGAGAACATCAGGAGGGGGACAGACAGGACAGGGCTCAGGGCAGGCAGGAACACTGGGGCTATGGCTTGGGCTATGACAATGGCTATGGCATGGCTTGGGCTTGGGACTGAGGCTATGGCTTGGGCTTGGGCTTGGGACTGAGGCTATGGCTTGGGCTTGGGCTTGGGACTGAGGCTATGGCTTGGGCGGTGCGCAGGACAGGCAGGGCTTGGCTGGTGCGCAGGACAGGCAGGGCTTGGCTGGTGCGCAGGACAGGCAGGGCTTGGCTGGTGCGCAGGACAGGCAGGGCTTGGCTGGTGCGCAGGACAACTCGAGACAGGAGGAAGACTGGCACAAGGACACAAGACACTGGAGGAGACAGGGGGCACCAGGGGCTTGAATGCAGAAGGGCAGGCTGGACAGGGAAGGAGGCTGAACTTGAGACACAGAAAAACCTGAGGGGACCAGAGGAGAAGTGCACGAGGGAGAGGGAGCGTGATGCATGGGTGGGTGAAGTCAGATCTGCTGACGTGCAGAAATTGCTCAAACATATAGGGCAGGGGCACACACAGACACAGGTGTTGAAACTTAATCCAATTAACAAGGGGTGGAACATGAGGGAAACCAATTACTTGAAAACATTAACATTAACACACAGACAAGGATCACAAGACAATCCCAAAGATGGGATAAATAAACTGGATAAAAGACTCCTAAGTGTACAGAAAAAGAGCCAGAACAGATTATAAGAATGCAGAGATCCTGCGGGAAAACTTTAGCAAAGCCAGTGAACAGTAAAGCGAGGGGCGGAGCTAGAACAGAGCGACTGCTGAGAGATAATTAGTCAATTAGTAAGTGCAGCTATACAATCCCGGGTGCTCGTTAGTAGATTAGTATTATATACAAGGTTAGTTAGGTTACTAATTTTAGAAAACAACAAACTGTTAGTAATGTTAGTATGAATAGAAAAGCAAGGGGAAACTAGCTAACGAGAACAGAAGGAAGGATGAAACCCAGAATCCATTAAATCACCCGAAATAGTGTCACAATCAATTAACACAGAAAACTGCTACAAACAATGACGCGACCGGGGAGAAAGCAAAGACAGTACATGGGTAAAACGTGGACTGGACTACACAGGAGAGGAATGAAATGTGAACACTAAGACATGGACTAAAAACTGACATACCAAAATGATAGAAACCTAAAATTGACTAACCAGACACTCAGACCACGGAACACAACAGCTGAGCCATATGCCAAGCAGCCATAATCACTGACCGATCTGATCATGGCTCTATAAATCATCAGCAGAGTCTCTTTATCAGCCCCCCAATCCAATCCCGCCACACATCTAAGAACATTAATTACTTTTCCACATTTCGAACTGATTTTCTCCATATGCTTTTTCCAGGTCATTCTCTCATCCATCCACATTCCAAGAAACTTAAATTGATTTTCAAGGTCGTTTCCGTATATTTTTAACTGTTGGCTTGGCGATTTCCTTTTATATCCAAACACCATAAATATCTTTTTATCAATTGAAATTCTAAAACCCCATTCATTAGCCCACTCTGTCACCTTATCCAAAGCTTTTTGCACTTGAGAAAACAAATAAAGAAGGTTCCTTCCCCATTTCCAGATAGCGCCGTCATCTGAAAATAACGAAACACCAAATTCCTTCCCCACCCTACTAAACATTCCATTTATTAGCACATTAAATAGGACAGGACTGATAACACTCCCTTGGGGGGTTCCATTCTCAACATCTAACATCTCAGATAGTTCATTTCCAACCCATACTTGTATTGTTCTATCACACAAAAAGTTTTTAATCCAATTAAACATTCTCCCATGAATTCCAGCATTATAGAGTGCTATTAATAGCCTTTCCTTCCACAACACATCATAAGCCTTTTCAATATCGAGGAAAACAGCTACTACAACTTCTTTAATTGCAAGAGCTTTTTTAATATCAGTATCTAAACTTAAAATAGCATCCATTGTTGACCTTCCCTGCCTAAATCCACTTTGATATGGAACGAAGAACTCATTTGACTCCAATTTCTGGACCAATCTGTCCGTTATCATCCACTCCATTATTTTACATAATACAGAGGTCAAAGCAATAGGTCTATACGAACCAGAGTTATTAGGCTCTTTCCCAGGCTTTACTATTGGAATTATGATAGCTTGTTTCCATTCTCGGGGAAGACATCTATTTTCCCAAACACTATTATACAAAGCCAACACCTCATCCAAAAGCGTATCCCCTGCCTGTTGAAATAACTGATAAGTCAGTCCATCTCTGCCTGGGGACGATTCTTTGCCTTTCTTTGCCGCCCTTTTTAGTTCCTCGAGAGTAAAAAATAAATTGATAGGATCTGAGTTATCATTATCAATTTGCAGTTTACCTTGTTGCTTTTCCAAAATCTCCAGTCTCATTTTCCTATTTCCTTCACTTACATTATTTGAACTATGCACTTTCCGAAACTGATTCGCAAGTAAATTAGCTTTTCCTTAATTGTTTACAGCCTCAACATCATTACAGTTGAGAACAGGGATAGAAGTTTGCTGGTATGCTCCTGTCATTTTATGAACCTAATTCCATTCTTTTTTGAGAGGCATCTCTGATTCTAACTGTTCACAGAAATTTCTCCAACTTTGTTTTTTAGCTTCTATTATTACTCGCCTAGCTTTAGCTCTCTTTCTTTTATAATCAATAACAAAACTCTCCATAGGGTGCTTTCTTAATTTCCTGTAAGCTCTGTTCCTAGCCCGAACTGCAAAGTTACAGTCTTCATTCCACCATGGCACCATTGTTACCCTTTGAAGGATTCTTTTCATAGGTATATTCTTGATGGCAGCTGACCGTACTTCTTTTACAAGAGAACTATTTCACTCATCTACCCCTTCCTCACTTTCAATATCACATAAATTACGATCTATACTCTCTCTAAACTTCAACCAGTTTGCCCTTTTGTAATTAAGCCTCACTGGAAGGATTGTTGGTTCTTCAATTAGGTTTCTACCAAACTTACTAATTATCGGAACATGATCACTGCCCATTGAATTCTGACTCATTATCTCCCACCAACCAATTGCTGCTAGATCACTTGACGCAATAGTAAGATCTATGGCAGATTCCGCTGCTCTTCCTAAATTATACCAGGTTGGACGCCCATCATTTAAAAAAACTAAATTATTCTTATATAAAAACTCCTCCAAAACTTTTCCATTTCTATCACTTCTCCTGCTTCCCCACAATTCATTGTGCGCTTTCAAGTCCCCCACCCAAATAACTGGTACACTGATTACATCCATAATTTCTTGACAATTTATTTTTTCTAACCTGGGATACAGGGATTATATATGTTCGCAATTGCAATTTTCCCTCGTTTAGTCCAGATTTCTACTATTACAGATTCTAACTTAGAGTTGTATACAATTCTTTTAAACTGGATCCCACTTCTAATAAAAATTGCACAACCCCCTCCTGATAAATTCTCTCTATCCCTCCTTTCAGATCTATATCCTGGTAATACAAAATCTGGCCTTGGTCTTAACCATGTTCCTTCAATACAAATAATATCAGGTTTATTATCAAGATTGCTTAAAAAATATTTCAATTCTTGGCCATTCGCAACTAGGCTCCTCGCATTCCATTGCATAATTGAAAACATTATGCAAATAAAACGAATTATCCTCATCATGCTCATCTTCACTTAACATTTCAGCTACTTCAAATCCAAACTCAGAATTATCCACCTCTTGACTTTGTCCTCCTTGTTGCCTTTCAGCGACACTATCCTGGGAATAAGTACACTCCCACACCTCTTCAGGATTAATATCCCTAAAGCCCAAAATCCTCTCAGCCGCAGCAGTTATTTCTCTTACAACATCTGACTTTTTGTTTGCACCCAGTTTAACTTTCTACATTGCTTCCACCATGAATGCGAGCAGAGCTTTTTTACTGACCCTAACAGAATCATCAGAAGAGCACGCCCTAACAGGACTACTGCATGTTATCCCAGCTCGATCTTCCCTGTCTCTCTCATGCCATCCACCCGTTTCACTGCCTCTGTATATGATACTTTATTATCTCTTTTAAACTTCTCCATATTCATTGCTCTTATTGAATTTGGACATCCTCTAAAGGAAGCAGGGTGTTTTCCTCCACAGTTGCAGCATTTCACTGGTTCACTACACTCCTTCCAATCATGGTCTTTGCTACACCTTCTGCATCTTCTCATTCCTTGGCATACAGCAGCCACATGGCCAAACTTCTGACACTTAAAACATCTCAACGGAGGCCTCTCATATTCTCTCACGGAGTAACTCATATACCCAAATGTCACTCTCCTCGGTAGTTTACCATCTCTGAAGGTAATAAGGATTAGAGTATATGCTTTATTTCCTCAATTGCCCATTCGCTTAACTTCAAGTATGTCTCCCCCTTTGAGATTAGCTGGCAGCTCGCGCTCAGGCACTTCAATAGACACATTATAAATTACTCCTTTGACCCCTGTATTACTGCTTGGTTTAAACACTTCAACATCTCTACCAAGTATACTTTTGATTCTAAGAGCACTTGCATGTTGAGCAGCAGTCTTACAGAAGATAGACATCATTCCATTTTTTAAAACTGAAACATTTAATGTCTATCAAATTATGGTGGTCTACAGTATCGAAAGCTGCACTTAAGTCAAGAAGCTCAAGTATGGACGCACATCCATTATCAGAAGGTGCGAGTCATTGATAAATTTAACTATAGCAGTCTGTGCCCTATCACCTCACCTCACCTAGTCCCATCCTCATATGCTTGAGGGTCGGGGACTATGGTGGCATCCAGTATCAGCCTCCTCCATTCTGTCCTGTCTCTGTGAGAACACTCAGTCAGTGACATGCCCATCCTGTCTCTGATGTCATCACTCCACCTTCTTCGTGGTCTCCCCTGGCTTCTCCTACCGTTGATGGTGCCTTGTAGTATGTGAGCGGTGATGTTACCCGCTCTTGTCACATGTCCAAAGTATTGCAGTTTCTGCCTTTTTATGATGTTAGGTAATGTTCTTTCCACTCCTAGCTCATCTAACACAGAGTTGTTTGTGCGGTGGTCAGTCCAGCTGATACGGAGAATCCTCCTGTGGCATTTCATCTGATGCAATGATTGTAAAAGAGTGGGGCATATGAAGAGTTGAACAATGTAAAGACCTGGCCTTTCAGAATCAGCAGACTGAGATCATTACCTCCGCCAATGAAGCTGGGACAGAGGTTATGTTTTCACCCATTTTTTTGTTTGTCTTTCTGTTTGTGATACTCAATAAGCAAGTACTGATTTGTCTGAAATTTTGTGGGTGGATTCCTATTACATCAAGGATGGACCCTATTGATTTTCACCGCGATCAGTGAAACAATATGGCCGCCACGGCAGCCATCTTGAAATCCTGACATGACTCAACTTTGCTCCCACTCAAAGATTTGGATTGTGCTGCCTTGGCGGAGGTTTGCACTCTACGAATGCCTCTAGGTTCGTGTGAAAACGTGTATGCAATGGCTTGCCATCATCAAATGAATGGTGACAGGTGGAACGTATGTACTGGGTCGCCGAGCAAGGGGGGCTTTAAAGACTTGGGAAAGGGCAGAGACAAAGGCACACAAAGAGAGAATTTGGGAGGGCTGAAGTTGACCAATTTTATTTCATTTTCTACAAATTATACCAACTACGATAAAAACCCGGCAGTTTACAAACCCTCCCCAGTTACATGATTCATCCCCCCTCCACAAATCCATCACGCTGGAGTCAAATAAATACATTTACCAGATTTTCTTGCGGAGTTATTACGCTTCAGTGTTAGTAAATGCAGTTATTGAAAACAACTAGGCAGAGCAGCCTCACATTGCTCCAGTTAGAGCGCTGCTCTAGTCTACATGCAGGCGGAAGCGGCTATCTTTACTTGTGAATATAAACATAAAAAACTAATGAAAACATTTTGATGCTTTATTTTCTTAAGACACACATTAGAAAAATACTGCAGTTCAAAAAAAAAAAAAAAAAAGTTCACAGGCAAACAAGACTAAACATCGTTCCAACTCCATATGGCACAAATGTCCAAAATCAAATAATTCCCAGGTTGCATTGATATATTGTTTTAACATATCCATCATAAGCAACTTGGCATTTGTTTTGTTTAAAAATATATTTTATCCATGGTTTAATTGCTACAATGAAAACAAAAAGGAAAGCATAACATTTATTTTAACAACCCTTTGGAAAATTTCCGTTTTCACTTAAAAACATGATTCGTATTGATCAGTCGACTGATTTTGGGTGAGATAGGAGAGAATACAAAAGGAGGGCAATCATTTCTGTGGCAAAAACACAAAGAAAGAGATGTGCCTTGATCAGGTAGAGCACAAATGATCAGTTTCATCATCTGACTACCTTCAACAACTTGCTGACCTAAAGAGTTATTAAAATTGTTTTAAAACTTCTCAATCCGAATTCAGAGTCGGGTTGTCAAGATAATCATCTTTAAAGTCTAGACAGAGGTACCTAGGCTGAATACGGAGACATTCTAGTGTGCTCTGAGATCTCAGCTTGAGAAAGTGCTATGGGGCGCACAGGCATTTCATTGTCATAGACTGTTGAAAATAAATGCGAGAGAGCGCCTTTACAGGACCAGCAGACAATGAGGCCCCTTGGGCCTCGATTGCCCCGTCGGCTGCTTCACGCTCAATACAATGATCAATCCTCTTACTTTCATTTGGGCCAAGAGGTTTGGAGCTTCAGACACAAAGCACAAACCTAGTACATAATCATACATATACAAAAATCATGAATCTGTGGGAACATTCACAGATTCTATGACAAGAAAGAATCTCAAACATGAGGTCCATGTGTTCTTCAGGAAGCCAGTTTTTAATTTCTTCTGGTGGGAGGGGAGGACAGGATGTGAATAATGGCATCTCATCTGCAGCGCCTGAGGTGGTGTACATAGGGGTGGTGGCCGTGAGACAAACGTATAGCGAAGTGAGGGAAGATGTAAGAAAGTCATGACACAAAATGCCAGAACACGTAGAAATGAAAATCCACGTTTCGGAAATAAGAGGAGGGGCACAACTAATCCACGGCTGAAGTGGAGCTGGTGATTACTCTGGGCATGGCAGGTTGGGGCCATGACTGACAGGAGTGGACTCTTAAGTTCACTGGAGATAGGCTGCATGAAGGACACAGGAGATGGACAGGGCATGGTCAAAGCCTCCTTACTGGCCGCCGCCCTCCAAATTCTTGGAGCCAACAAAAGGGCTGGCCTGGTTGGTCTCCATGGCCTGGTAGACAAAGAAGAGGAAGCCAGCCACAACGCTTAGCAGCAGCAGCTGCAGCCACATGGGCAGGGACCGGCGCTGAAGAGCCGGGCTAGTGGAGGGAACTCCTGCTGAGGAGGAGGAGGAAGAGAAAGGGGCGGTGCTGGTGAGGTGCAGGGCTGCTGCTCGTGCTGGGGTGCGGGTCTCCGTGATGTAGGTGCTGGTCTCTATACGCTCGCTGTGTCGCCGCCGAGATTCATTCAGCCAGAAGTCGCTTGCGGGGAGCGGACGCCCTGCTGCCCCGCGAATCGGCCGTCGACAGGTAGCACTAAGCGGAAGACAGAGGGAGAGAATCAGAGAGGGAGAGACAGAATACTGGAGAGAGAAAATGCCATTCAAGGGCTCACAATAACCTCACACCTCCAGTGAAATGCACTGGAAAAATGCTTGGGATGCACAGCAAGAAAGCCTGAGGGTTTCTAGGATGCATTTCATTTTTCAGAAATAAATTTTCAAATTTCTAAATTCAAAGTCTTCTGCGACCCCATGTCCCTGCGCCATCTGCACAAAGGCCTTGCAACAATTGATAATGCAATAACGGACCAGTAATGTAGGGCCCTATGAAATCAGTTTTATTTTTTTCCAAATTCTGTTTTATTTTTCCCCGAATTCCTTTTTTTCCATTCAAATTTTTTGGAATTCTGTTTTTTACCAATTACACCAATTTTACCATCAGAGAGTGTTTTATTGATGTTAATGAATAAACTGTCCACTAATTAAATAGAAATAATCTTAAATTAGTTGAAGCTATGCTCAATTTTCCTCAGTACTTAAAGTCAGAACAAGTACTGTGTAATGACGCAACATAACATTGCACTGTGATAAAAGAAAAAAAAAAAATTTTTTTTCCCCAAAAATAATACTACAAAATAAAACTGTCTCCTAAAACACAGTGTAAGCTACAGTCAAAAAGGCAGACAACGGCTGTGCTGACATGCATTATTCTGACTGCCCCTTTTTAATCATTTATAATCGTGTGTGTGAGTGTGTGTGTGTGTGTACGTATTATACAACAACAACAAAAAAAAAAAGAAAAAAAAAAAGAAAAATGTTTCGGCATCAAGAAAATGGAACAGCTTGTGACACAGGAGAGAGAAAAAGAGCCTTTGGCATGTTACGGGCAGATCTCAGCCGCCGAGACGTGGTGTGTCATTTGCACTGTCATCCTTCAACAATCAGTCGGCTGTCTATCCGAGAATGGAACGCAGGCACCGTCACTGACCGACCCCGCTTAGGGCAGCCATGAGTGATGATGGCAGCAGAAGAGCACCACATCTGGTTACAGCCTGTACGTGACAGATTCCAGACAGCAACCAAAACTGATCATGAGATGAGGGGTCCGAGACGATTGAGGGTGAGCGCAAGTACCGTTTGACGCCATCTATGTGAGCAACACATGCGTGCACATGGGCCTCAGAGAAAATCCAGTTTTGTATTTTTAATGTATTTTTAAAAAACTGTAAAAGATGTAGCCAAATGCAATTTGGGTATTGTAGTTGGCCTAAATCAAAGAGGAAATCACCATTTAGATCAGATCATGCAAGAGCACTGCATTTATTGCAAATGCAAGAAAAGAATGGAATGAGAGGAGGCCATATTTTTTGGAACATTTTGAGAAGAAACCCATTCCCTACAAATATCGCTGAATGAAAGTTCCAGAAAAAGATTTAGTTGTGCTAAAATTTCCCAAGAATGAACAGTGGACCACCTCCTTCCTGCAAATGCCCAAAACACCAGTACCAGATCATCTTAAACCCTATAATAGATAAGTGAGGGTAAGACAACCACATGCCCCCAGGGAAACGGGTACATTTACGTTTTCCTAATCATAACAGTGAACTTGAAGTAAAATATGGATGAGAATAGACTTCAATTAAATATCCTGCCACATTTTCTGAGCATTCCACAATGATTTTGGCAAAAGATAATAATGGCATTTCTTCAATTTTTTTTTTTAAATTAGTTAGATTTTCGCTCATTTTTGAACAAATAATGGAGGGCTTAAAAATAGCCACATTTTTTAATAGCCTTTTGCTCAATTATTTTAAAGCCAGCCAAGCACAAATCTGAGTCAGGGAGAGAAAGTATGGCTTTCTTGGTTCTGCTGAGGGAAAATGTTGACACTAGAGCAAACAAAAAGGAAACAAGGTGAAACAATACACAGGTGAGGATCTACAGCTTGATATACTTACACCTTCAGTGGTGCGACATTCACTGCTCTTAGGGGAAGGAATGCATACCTACAGTTCTCACCATTAAATTCTCCTAAAATGACACTCATTTTCAAAAGAATTCTAAAACACGCATTTCAAATACACATAAGTGCAAATAAAACAGCTTTGGAGTTGCTGTCGGGTTTATTTTTTCACTTTGACGGAGCCCATGAATTCGAACCTCTGGATGTGCAGCCCTGAAAATGGCATTGAACGCTTTGACTTAGTCTGGGTACATCAGTATTTTTATTTTTTTAACCAGGACATTGGAGTGATCCTTTAAACCATCTATGCAGGATGAATTTGAAACTGGTTCTGATGCTCCAAACAGTTTTAAACTTGATTAGTTTATTTATTTATTTTTTTTAAAAAGTGAGCATTCTATAAATTCTGGAAAACAATGTATATTCAGATGGTGTAAAATAGACAAGTAAAATGTACAGGACTTTCTTCAGGCGCAGTAGGTTAAGGTGATGATGGTAACAGAGCATAGACTCACCTAATGCCTGTGGGTGTGCCAGGTTCATTAGGAAACAACTCCTTAAGAAGATCCTTCTCTCCTACCCCAGATACCTTCTCACTTGCCGTTACCCGCTCTTCAACCTGAAAACACAAAGGGCAAGTTAGCCGAGGGAGTGGAGTGGACGCACGAGGAGAAAACTGTCTGAAATGCGAAAATGAAGGCAACAATTTCATTGACAGACTTTTTCACTCATCCAAACCAGTGACCTCATCAAGGGAATATCCCATTCGTGCTCATCCCAGCAAGATTACTGCTAGCCACACAACATAAAGAAGTGCGTAGAATTAAGACTCAAAACTAGCTGTAGCTGCTGACAGTTACAACTAATGATTCCAAAAAACAAATTCAGCAGAGAAATTATGGGATTTATCAAAATTTCCAGAATTCCTATCAAGCCATTGGAAAAAAAAGGGCCATAAGAACGGAGGACAAGAACTGAAAATACAGCAAGAATAACCCACTATTTGAACTCATCTTTACTTTCATTGCTGAAGGTAGCAATGAGGACATGTAGAAGGGTAAAGCGAACAAAGAGTACACCCAAACACTGACAGATCTCCATTGCAGTGATCAGAGTCACTTCATAGATTGGGAGCAGTCCGATCACGCTACAGTGTTCTTTCAGGAATCCGATGGAAAAGAGGCAAGGGCCCCCCAAGTCACAAAAAATGGGGGTAGTGAAGAATGCAGGAGTCAATACTGAAGGGAAAGAGCTGAACCTGGGTGACAACAGTTGATGAAGGATCCACCAGAGTTTGCTGATGCAAGGATGGCCACACCTGGGCACCTCTGTTCGAGAGGATAGGGGCAAACGGTGAAGGGGAGCTCAAATCCATCCCTTCCAACTTAGCCGAGAGGCGGGCGTCTGAAGGCTCAGCTCCCAACAGACTTTCAGGCTCTGGCAACACCCTCTCCAGAACAACAGGGTCAGCCACGGCCTGACGAGGAACATTCTAGTTACAACAGGAAAGGACAAAGCGCATGGCATGATTCAGGCCTACCAAAGAAAAGGACCAAGCTGTAACAAAAGTTTTTCAGATGTCAACCTATTTCAAATAACCAGCAATACGATATTGAAAACATGCCACATTCCCGCAAAACTCCACAAGAAGTCGGTACAGTGATGAAAAATTTCTAAAGTGGGCCAACTCCCTCCCTGACTTAAAAAAAAAAAAATAAAAATAAAAAATAAAAAGTGGGCCAATGGGGAAAAAAGTGGGCCAACTGGGTATAGGCCTACCTGGTAAAATGCCATTTATATCAAGTTTTTAAACAGTAATTTGACTGGCTCACTTATTTATATGTACACACATTCAGTTTTTACACATTATTGACAAAACTAAGACATGAATGACAGTTTTAATCGAAAACCTTCACAGTCTGCGCCAATCAGAACAATAATTCAGTGGCAAAATGGCACATAAAATAATAGTTCCAAACGCCTGATTTGGTGCATAGCTTAAAGCCCGCCCCCAAACTGAAGTCCTACTGCTGAAGTTGTAAGTAGGGATGCTTCACCAGGCAGTGAAGCCATTCTCTTCATAGGTGTACGCTGAGCAACGCGCAGAGACTCACAATTTTACCTACATTTCATTTTATTCATACAATAAGTTCTGAGCCATGTATCCTATTTTTTTTTTTTAAAACCTATTAGTAAGCCATGTGCTGCTTCAACCTCAAGCCATGCCGTAGTTTGCGCACCAGAAGCTATGACTATGGCAAAGGCTCCGGCTCCAGCGCCCTCTACAAGCACTGTCCCAAACCAGCTCCCTCTCACTGCTGCCTCAGCCCTACCTCACGCGGTTAGGGACTTGAATGGCAATGCTCCATCCCAGGCAATATTAGCTAGCTATCCAAAGCGTGCATTCAGTGCTTTATGGCGATCATCCAATACAGCCTGATATCGTAGATGACCGTGGCTGGAGAAACTCAGTTCAGCGGGATGCATGCTTTTGCTTTCCCTGCGGGAATATGTTACTGCCGGTGAGAGGGAAGCTGTTTTTGCCAACTGGAATGCATTCGAGCGTGACAGGGGGTTACAGAAACATGCACCCCGCAACAGTCATATACAGAAGTCTCTTGCTGCCGACATTTTGAAGACGATCTTTGCAGTAGGTTTATAAATTTGTTGGATAAATGCATGGAAGTTTGTTATAGACTGTTTTCATATCAATCTATATCAATCTATGCGCTAGAACAAAAGGATTCGCGCCACATCAAATGTAATGCGTAGTTGCTGATGCACTTTGTTTAGTGCCAAGTCTGTCAAACTTGCGGGATCCCGCAAATTACACGTCCTAGAATCATCACTGTCAGTACATTTTGACCAGAACCAAACTTAAAAAAAAAAAAAAAAAAAATTAATCAATTAAAAAAAATTTTTTTTTTGCCCAGCTGTGACAAACCCAGAGACGAACCGAATGAGTTTTCAATTGTGCGTTGCTGGTTATTTGAAAAAGGTAGACATCTGAAAAGCTTTTTGTGACAGCTTGGCTGTATTCTTCGGTTGGCCTGATGATTGATGAAAGGAGGGCATGAGCAGCATATATCCCGGAAGAACAGAATTTTGAGGATTGCCCAGAACAACACTTTGCACAGGAACCTACCACTGACTGCTGGGCTGAAGTAACTGGCTTGGGGGAAGGGATATCAGGAACATCCTGCTGCAGGAAATATAGACAAGAAAAGAGAGGAGCTGAAGAAGTCCTCAGAAGTATTCTGAAGAAGCGCACCACCACATTATGAGGACTGACTGCAATAAACAGTTATGTCTAATTTATAACATCTGGACATAACAGTTTACTGCAGTCAGCCCTCAATTATATCTAAGGAAGTAGCGACCATCCCAAGTGCCTCACCATCTTTAAAACTGAACAGAAACACCACCTCATTTAGCACCACACTGTTCTGCAGTACAGTTAAACAAGGGGCAAATCGGGGCAGATCGTAATAAAAAGGACCTGGGATGGACAACAATCATCGCTGATGCTGAGCAACCTTAGGTACCTGCATCACACCCCTGCCCAAGTGACTACCCCACCACAAAAATACCAGACTGATGCTCAACACAGCTGCCCTTGTGAAGGCCACATCAATAGAATACACAAGTAATACTCAGTCCAGTCACACTACTGACAGCACGACCACGCCATCACCCTTGAAACGCAAATGCCCAACCTCTGCCCCAGACTCCCCCAACGCTGCAACGGTGTCCCAGAGATCTCCCACAACAACCACCAGTGCCACAGAGATGGCCATTTCCAGACCTAGAGATACCCAACAGTTTACCAGTGACCCAAAGATGCCAAACGCTGAAACGGTGCTCAAGAAAGATCCCAAACCAAAACAATACTTGTGCCCAAGAGATGCCCAACACTATGCCTGCACCCTGGAGATTCACCGCATGTATAAGGTGCTCAGTAACTCCACCGCGTCAAACGGCTCACGGGCACTACCTGGCACAGTGGCTGGAGAAGGAGAGTAAGGTTCTCCTGGGTGAGTACAGGTGACAGAGTGTCCACCTGAGCTGGCAGATGTGAAGATGGACGCTTCATGCGCCTGGATGAGGCAATGTGGGCAAATGGAGGTGAAGCGGAGCATAAATCCTCACTCTCAATCTCAGTCCAGGGCTTTGAAGGCCTGCTAACCAATAGACTTCCAGGTTCCTGCGATGCCCCCTTCATCAGAACAGGGTCAGCCAAAGCCTGAACGGGGCAGAGTTCAGTTATGACAGGAAAAGACAAACAAGAAACAGCCCAAACAAGTGAGTATGGAGAGAAGAACAGAATTCAGGGGATGGCCAAGAGCAGGACTTCACATTTAAACCCACCACTGACTTCCTTTTAAGAAGTTCAGCGCCAATCTCCTGTAAGGCAGGAGTAACAGGCTTGGAGGCTGGAACAACAGGCATATCCTGCAGCGGGGGACGTACACAGAGAAACGGAGGAGCTGAATAAGTCCTTAGAAGTATTCTGCAGAAGTGCATCACCACATCGCGCCCAAGAAGGGGGTCAGCTATCCCAGTGTCTCTCGCCTCCCTTTAATGCTTCAGTCAACTACAAAATGAAACCCAGCCATATCCAGTGCATACACCCCCCAGGGTCCGAAGTGCACAAGGAGGGGAGACGTGAATTTGAGGGATGAGGAGGCTTTTAGTGGAGGGTGTGGTAGTGATCTGAAAGATTTACAGCATTGTTGCGGACGGGGACCCTCAGGTCCAGCTGCAGGGATGATCGCCTCTGCTTTCTCTTCACAGTCAGGACGGAATGGTCTTCAGCCGGCTCCTCCAGCCCCTCCATGAGCACGAGACACACATACGGTCAGGCAGGCAACAGGCTGAATACCACACACACAGTCTTGCAGGCATGCACACACACGAGACACTCATGCACACATACGGTCTTGCAAGCACACACATGCGCGCACACACACACACGGGCACACACACACACAGGCACACACACACACACGTGCATCCAGTCACGCAGGCAACAGGCTGAAAACCACACTCACTCCATTATATTGGCCCCTTAAGGCACAAGAGACCAAGTACTTATTCTCACTAAAAATAAAAACTGAATCCACACAGTCAGTTCAACTGCATTGTCATCTTCCAGCAAGTACTTCATGTTTTGCTCATCTTTCTTTCATTCCACAAAGTACCATTCAAAAGTTTGGGTTCAGGTAAAAGGATCCTTTAGATTTGAAAGGTTTTGAAGGGTTATGTCAGTATGAGGGATGCATTTTCTGTAAAGTACAGAGAAGAGCACAATAGAATGGGCATGATGGGGAGAACAATACTTCCTAAAGGAGAGAAAACAGAGGGGTAAGAGTTTGGGTGGAGTTAGGGTGCCTCACTATATCTGAAAGTAGGCTTAGTGGGAGAGGGACATCTTGTGCATGCAAAGGCAAACCAGCAAATCCAAGTCATGTGGTTCCCAAAGTCAGGGTCAAATCCCTCTCCTCCGAGGGTTGGATACTCCACAGTCTGTAACTAATTCTGTGACTATTTACAAATCATACACAGCACACCCAATCCTGTCTGCCCTCTTGCTCTCTACACATCCCAAGCCTGCAGACTACACCCGATACTTCAAAAAAAACGTATATGAACCACTTTCCCAGAATTCCTCCTATTTGAGGATAACCAAATGGCAGTAATAAAGTGGATGAAGTTCGCAGTTTACTGAAGCTCAAGTACAAATTTACAAAAAACGACAAAAATGCAGGCTTTTTTATAATGCCTCACTGAATGTTGATTAAAAAAAAAAAAAAAAGAATAATTTCTACATTGATATGTATTCAAATACTGATGCGAATACAAGAGTCATAAGACATCTACTCCTCAACGCAAATACATTTGCATTCAGGGGCTCTTTTATAGAGAGTGATTTTATCTTTTTTGGAACCATTATTGGGAACAAATTAGGGTTTGGTGTTTTTTGAAAAAAAAATTCGCCCCCCCTGCAACTATCCTGGCCAGAATCATTATTTTTTTTCCAAGGTCTCAGCCCTTCGTCTCTATAACCAGAGGTTAAATATTATGTTATGACTTTTTACATTTAGGTCATTCCATGTCAAAACTGCAAGTATTGAGGTGCCTTGTACATGACACCTCTCAGATTCTGGTCAACCTTGTTCTAAAAATACTTTATGGTACGAAACAAAAGAATTCCAAGTTTCCTGTCAATATCTCTAACGGTTTTCGTATGCCACCCTCTTGAAATTTGGGCACTACGCCCTTTTTTGACTCATGTGAATTGGTCATTTCTTTTTGTAGCATTTTGGAGGGATCATAACTTCTCACGTAATAGAAATAGGAAGCTAAACTTTTATATGTTGGTGTATTCTGGCTCAGATAATATGAAACATCATGGGAACCACCATGAGACATCAGAGGGGTGAGATGAGGGCCCCCAAAATCCTAATTTTTTTTAATAGCGGCAAGTGATTTTTCACTTTTTGGAGAGTCCCTAGGACTCGGTTAAATGAATGTTACTGTTGGAAATGTGGTTTTTCCCTCATTTGGGAACGTTTCCACCACCAAACGAAGTTTTAGGTAAATGGTGCCATTGTTTGGGGACTTGTGGGGGTCCCACTTTGGGCCAAAATTACCCTTTCAGACCCAGGACTTCAGACACCCAGATGACCCCTGGGCACCGTTTGATGGTAAAGCCATTTATACCAGATAAATACACATATTTAAAGGGGACCTATTATGGGGATCCTTCTTTTAATACATATTAGTAATGTTACAATGTTGGTTGTCTATATTCAACCTCTGTAAAGTTTCTAAACACAAGACACAGCAGTTTTGCGGTAATCCAACAGCGTGATTTCGGGAACGTGATTTCCTCTCTGAACAGCTCCTCCTGAGATCTTTGAGAGATCAGGGCAAAACCTGACGTCAGGTTGGGCTGTTCAATTAGTACCTAGCCAAAGCCAATCACAGCGCTGGACCTGCCCACACCAGAAACCAATCTAGCAGATATGAACAACCGCGGATCATACTATGGCTCAGTAGCATCTGCACTTCCAGAAATACAAAAGAAGAACCACAGATCATTGGAGGTGCAGGTTTGTCAGTATCTCTCTCAAAGCTGCTCGTCCGTTTACTTTTGGACGCAAAATAAGCACAGATTTCATTTCCAAAGGACGATGCCACCAGAAATCAGTGGGTAGCTTTTTTGTTTGCTGGCGGCGAACAGCCAGGGCTAAAGGGAACGTTAGCTGTTCGTGCTCAGCACTTCAAAGACAGCTTTGTCAATAAAGGATAATTGGAGGATAAGCATTTCAGCTGCTTCTCAAACCTGAAGCAGTTGCATCGATCAAATGCTCGGAGCCACAAGCTGTAAGTAATGATATAACAGCAAATAATGCAGATGAAGCTTGTGTTATGGGTGGCTAGCAGGACCGCTAACGACAGTTAGAACTAACAACTGGCCTCAAACGCAGGCTTTGTAAAATATCTGAAGATAAAGCCTGTATTAGTCGCGACTCAAGTTATGTTTCCATCCACTTGTCAATAGAATAATCTGAAGTTCGCCAAAAATATTCATGCGAATAAAGCTGGTGAATATACGTTTCCATCTAACGGCATTAAAGCAAATAAATAGTGTGTAATGATGCCACATGCTGTCATGCGATCAAATAGGTGTATCAAATACATTTGACATTTTAAGCAGTTTCCATTCATTTTCACACTGAATCGCGGAACCTTCAAGTGAACACAAGTAGTTTGTTAGCCAACCAATTTAGCTGGTTAGCCAAAATGGATCACGTTTACCAACAAATGACGATAATTGCACAAGTTGTAATAGTGCTTAGGTGTCAGCCATTAGCAGCATAGCAGACTATTATCAGACGGAAACGACGGCATCAAAACACCGTCAAGATGCAGTAGCAGATTTATTCGCAACTAACGTTTCCATCAGCATTTATCGTATGACTTTTACCAATCAAGAGAAAATCCGATGACATGGACCGTACAAATTGAGTCGATAGTCCTGAAATCAAGTCGAATTTCACCGTCTCCGTAAGGCATTTTTAATTCGATATTACTTAATTCGTATAAGAACATGTGGATGGAAAAATGGCTAGAGATACGGGAGCAGTTGCTTCACTGCATAAGCCTACCCAACTGATGGCCTGCTGAATGTGGCTGTAGCACTGCGGCTAACGTAGCAAAGTTACTGTTGCTAATGTTTGTGTCCAAAATATGCAAGAGTAATATCATGGGATATTCAACAAAAGGCGTGTGAACATGAACCTCATTGGAAGCAAACTTTTTATACTTGTTTGTAATTTGGATGCTAGGTACAACTAACTACAACTCAATTTATAACGGGCAAATCACAGAGTCTGTCAGAAACATAAGAATCTGATCTGCTCTGAGCTCCAAGGGGTTATTTGTTTTAGGCGTTTATTTACCCTCTTTCATCTTGCTTCCCATTTCTAAGAAGTCGGCACACATAACGATTCATTTCAATCAATTTAATGCTGCGTTTATACTAACATACGTCCCATCATTTGTGCTTTAGCGATTTCGTCGGACAATTAAAAAACAAAAAAAATAAAAAATAAATAAAATATTTTACCTGCCGCCACTACTGCCTTTTCCACAAGAAACAATGACGCAGACAGCAAGCCATATATGTCACAGGGCCTCCAAATCGTGATCGTTTAAGTGCTATAATTTATGCATGTTATTTTTTGATGGATTGGGGAGGACTTTTTTCTGGACTTTGATTCTAAAAAGACTGAAGACTGATGAGCAGAGACAAGACACTCTAACTTCAGTGTATTCGATTGAAAACACGACTGTGCATACATTATGGAGCAGTCACTAATCACAGTGGGAAAAAACTCCTCGGCCACCACCCAGATATGTCTGATGGGCTCACTAACGCACGCAAGCTGAATTTGAGGAGAGGTTTTTTTTTTTTTTTAATTATGAGCCACAGGTGTTGTGTTTCTGTGAGGTTCATTAGCTTTGGAACCCATTTAAAGATGTGAGCAAATAGCTATTGCAATCTGGACTAAATTGGTAAAAATACCCAGCCATGTACATGGCTACCTGAGGATTGTGATGTTAGCCAAGCACGGATATAAATGGTCCCTGAATTTTAATTTTCTTTCCTTCATTCAGGGCTTCAATGACGGTGCTCTAACCATCGGTCCAGTTTCTTGAATATTTAAATTATGGCCACCGAACAGAATTTACTGACTTAATCACATAGGGAATAATTTATCATGTGATGGCTCTAATGAATTGCCATTTTACACCTTAGCTGATTGTGAATCAGTTGTAAAATTGAATATATGAGTTAGTTAATGGTGTTTTGTATTTGCAAACCACACTTTGTTTGCACGTGAATCAGTTTTGTATTTGCAAATCATAGTTAGTGAATCGTAGTGCATTAGTAAGACGTTCTGTTTGTATATTAGGTTTTGGCAGTACTTTAACTCCATAGACAATCCTAATGGTTCAAAGGCCAGCTGGATTCTTGCTTTAAATAAAGTTAATGCCTGTTTATGAGTATCCAATGTTTCTTTTACTTTGATCTTGCATGGTTAGCTTTTGAATGTCACTCGTCCTGCCATAATAAAATTTTTGTCCCCCCATAATGCTAATTTAAATGTGTACAACAAGTCAAAAACTACTTTCTGCTTCATTTTTACAATGTCCAATGTGTGTGATATCATCCACAGAAAATACATGTCATTATAACTTTAAGGCATAGCAGACCTTTTCAAAAGTGTCCCTGGATGTCCAATTTAATGAATTTCCCTTGTCCCTCCACCAACGCTGACTTCAGACTGCAGCCAAAGCCACAAAAATGAAGAAAAAAAAAAAAAGTTTGGTTTTTTTTGACAGGACCATGCCTTAATCACCCAGATTCCTAAAATAAAATAATTTTCTGGAAAGCGCAATTTATTTTGTTTCAGGAATGCTTTTTGTTCCCAAAAACCTGTCACTTTGCCCTCCATAACTCGTGGAATTACCCTAATTAATAAGTGAATGCCTATTGCCTACTTGTATACAATTGATACGGCATTGTAAGGACGGAATAAATTCAAAAATCCAAAACTTTTGTCGATATTGGATTGTAGACACCAGGCTTTCTGCTTTCCTCCAAAATATACTTTGTCGATGTGAGGTCTCCACCTTTAAAGCCCCTAAGGAAGGGTGGGGGCCAAATCCCTTCCATTAAAGCTGAAAATCTACATTTCAAGAACATTTGAATGGTTTCATTTTAAATCCAGTGTGGTTGCATAGGAAGTGATGAACATTGGGTCACAATTAGGCTTGGGCCGATTTTCGATATCAAATATTGCGACATTTGTTGTCATATGCAATATTTTTTCACAATATCGAACATTCAACAGCTGTTATGGCATTCTCGGACCTTTATTTAACTTTGATACTCCTCCTTTCCGCGCGAAAATGATGAAAATAACTGCTGAATTATTTGGGTTAGTCAGCATGCAGCTGAAGCGTTTCAGTACACAGACATGGCGGATTTAGTCGCAAAGAAGAATGCGAGCTCGCAAATTTGGCAAAATTTCGGTTTTCAACCCAGGGAAAATGACAATTTGTGTTGGAGGGTGAATGGTTAAAAGGAAAGAAGGCCTATGTCTCCCCCTGCAGCTGGCTCGTGGTAAATGAAGAAGTGCTAGCTGTAGTAAATCAATGAGTCTAATTTCAAATGACCGTAAAATTGGCCAATCATATCTCCCCTATGAATGAGCATTCATTATTGCGAGCTATGAAAGGTTCTGCCCACTGTCCCCCGGGTAAATCACAAGCTTGGGGGGGGTACAGGTGCTAACTAACCTATCTAGCCTGTGTTCTTGCTTCATGATGGAAGTCGCGAGTAGCGCTCAGCACTGCACGTGATTAGGATATCGTTTCTAGTTTATTAAAACATGCCGTTCTTCAGATTAACATTCAATGAGAAGTTGGAGTCAATCAACAAGGAATGACCTACTCCAGACCTTAATTTGGCGCAAAAAAACCAAGGCTTTTAAGAGGCATTTCAACACCAGCAATTACGCGTGATACCCATGCCATGATCAGCTAAGACGGAAAATCTATTGCTTGAATTGTCTGCCGAGGGTTCAGAGCCATAGATGGATTTACTGAACGGGCAAAAAGGCTAGCCAAATGATCAAACGGTAGATGTTGTCGAGGAGTACTCCAACTGTGGTATTTTTTCCCGAAAATGCTAGCTGCTTGATGATCCACTAACAACCGGGGGAAAAAAAAATGCTTCATTTTCATTTGGGATTAAACATCTGCCATATCCGTGTTTGACAGTGTGGCGCGATGTAATTTGGGAAATGTAGTTTTTTTTTTTTTTTTTTTTTTTTTAAACGGCAGCATTGAAATGGTCTGTAGATACTACAAAATACATTTCCCTCGATGCATTGCTCCTTAATATTAAATACTTCACACGCACACCCACTCGTCTTTAGCAGGATACAAAGTTTAGGCAGATCAATAGCGATTATGCAACCTATTGCCTATGTGCAAATGTGTTATATTTATCTTTGCATATAATTAATTTTTAACAGCAAATGTGAGCGAAACTCTCACACTGTACAGCCCTGAGCAAATCAACCTCTCAGCCATTATTTATTCATAGGCTGAGGCTACGCATTATTAACCAGCAAACCAACCCTCCCCCCACCCCAACGATAATATCGTCTACCGCGATATTTTGGCGGGACAATAGAGATATTTAATTTTGGTTATCACCCAAGCCTAGTCACTATCCAAATACTAACACACCAGAATATATGCATATGTAAAATAGCATGTGATGCTCATACGCACAGGTGAGGAAGACGCTTTCAGTCTCCCACACAGGGGCATGCATTTGTCAGTGCAAGAGACTCACTCGGTTGTATTCCTGACGGCGGGTGCGCTGGGGAGTTTTCCCTCTGCTCCTCACAGGTTTCTCCACAACAGGGACAGGCTCTGGTTCTGGCTCGGGTTCTGGGTCAGGCTCCGGCTCTGGCACTGCCCTCTCCTCTGGAGAAAGAACAATTTTATCACCTACTCACCTGATGAGATGCATTTTCAACTACAGATAGGCTGTTGCAGGAGCAGCTGAGGTCTGGGAACAGCCAACAGGACTAGTCTAAATAAAGCTTGAGGCACTGCTAAGCAAGTTTGAAGTCAGTACTTGGGGGTCAGAAATAAAAAAAATAGTGAATTTTGTTCCATCAGGTTAGGCTTGGCATACAATGGCAGCCACTTTGAAGAGTATCCACAAAACAGGGCAACTCAAACTCTTTCAGTGACAAACATTCTGTTGTAGCACCATCCTTGGCTAGTGAAACTGAAACCATAGATCATAGCCTGATGTGCCTTACAGCAGACAGCACAATTCAGAGTGCACAAAGTAAAGGTCAGCCAATGTTTTTGTCATCCAACAGAAGGACTGTGCAACACAGAATTGCAATATTAAATAAATAAATAAACAAACAAGTCCTGCGATTCCAGTAATCAGACCAACTCTCCAAAAAAGAAGCGCACCAATGCCTGGGCCACATTGCCAGCCTGAGCATCACATATGCGTCACGGTCACTGAACTGCGCAAGTGGTGTCCACACAGAGCGTTCCAGCTTCTGCGCTGCAAGTGTCAGCCTGACCTTCCAACAATAAGGTCGGTTTACACAGAGCCTAATATTGCGATTATATCTTTATCCGATCAATTTCAAAACTCAAACAGAATAAAAATTCACCATATAAACAACTGAATAAACAGCCTACAACAATTGAAATTTCAATCAGATGCAGAAGGGTAGCTTAAACCTTTTCATAAATAATAAAAAAAACAGATTAGAACATTTAAAGAAATTAAACAGAATACTTCCTGGCTGGGTTCTTTCTTTGCAAGCATACCCTGTCTTCACGAAAATGCTGAACTGGCCCTCAGAGGAAAGTTCATTCCAACAGAAACTCTTAGAGAACCGAAGATACAAGAGTCCTGGAGGACAGGAAATTCAGAAATAACAACCAATTCAAACAAGTCCACAGAAAAATAAAAATGGCAAAGCCAAGATGGAACGAAGCAAAACAAATAAAAACCACTGAAAAACTTTGAAGACCGCCAATTATAAGGAAAAAAAAACCCAAAACAAGCAGCAGGTCTAAGGTTGTCAAGGTATTTGCACAGTTATTGGTTATTTTGGGGAAAAAATTTTTTTTATATACAGCACACTCCATAATTATTGGCACCTCCGGTTAAGATGTGTTCTTTAGCAAATTCAGTTTTTCTCTAAATAATATACAGCTGTAGGATAACTATCAAAAAAGAGGAAAATCCAACCTTTAATTGAAGTGCATTTATTCAGTGGGAAAAAAATCCCACATTAAGAAATAATTATTTTACATAAAACCATGTGTGCCACAATTATTAGCACCCCTGATG
The DNA here is from genome assembly GCA_029721435.1 of Gymnothorax reevesii. Taxonomy (NCBI): domain Eukaryota; kingdom Metazoa; phylum Chordata; class Actinopteri; order Anguilliformes; family Muraenidae; genus Gymnothorax; species Gymnothorax reevesii. Next base: position 44,971,683 of record CM056579.1, read on the forward strand.
TAAATACTTTGTACAACCCCCTTTTGCCAACAAAACAGCACCTAGTCTTCTCCTATAATATTACACAAGATGGGAGAATACAGAAAGAGGGATCTTTGACCATTTCTCTTTGCACAATCTCTCTAAATCATCCAGCAACCCGGGTCCTCTTCAGCTCACTCCACAGGTTTTCAATGCGGTTGAGGTCTGGGGACTGAGATGGCCATGGGAGGAGCTTGATTCTGTGTCTGGTGAAGCATTTCTGTGCAGATTTGGCCACATGTTTAGGATCATTATCTTGCTGAAAGACCGAGCAATGACCCATCTTCAGCTTTTGGGCGAGGCCCCCAGATTTTGATTTGAAAAGTCCTGGTGTTTCAAAGCGTTCATGATGCCATGCACCCTAACAAGGTTCCCAGGGCTTCTGGAAGAGAAACAGCCCACAGCATCACCGGTCCTCCCCCTTACTTCACAGTGGGCACGAGGTGCTTTTCTGCATACTCATCTTTTGTGTTCCGCCAGACCCACTTAATGTTTGTTGCCAAAAAGCTCTATCTTGGTCTCATCTGACCAAAGCACACGGTCCCAGTTGAAGTCCCAGTACTGCTTAGCGAACTCCAGACGGTTATGATTGTAAGTGAGAAAAGGTATGCAGGAGATATCTGGACACCATTAAAAATGCTCGCGTGAGGCATCTTAGTCGTGTCTTTAAATAGGCTACTGACCACACCTAAAAGAAAAAGTGTCACTGAACCCATCACTAACAACTCAATGTTCATTATGGAAGTGCTTGATGTGTCTACACGGCACACATCAGCATTACAATACCAAGTGCTTTTATTTATTTCCCTCATCTCACTGGGAAGAACAAAAAACGAATTTGATTCTTCATTTTGCCACCAATACAATACATAGCTCACACATATGTTTTCAATGGCGCCAAGTATATTCCATATCTTTAGCCCAAATAATGAGACCTTAATCATCCTCTCCGACATTAGGTCTCCTGAGAGGACAGGGTTGAGTCTTTCCCTATGAGAAGCCTTTAAAAGGCAGGTAACAAAGATGACCATTTGGAAAACGGTACAATTCAATCAATTTTTGTTACATTATTAAAAAAAAAAAAAAAAAAATTCTCACCTTTCATCAAACTCACGGTAAGGTAAGTTTCAGTGCATTTATACTGAATAGTTAATTCAAAATGATGTATGAATAGTAATCACAATTTCCACTGAAATTCAGAAACTCCATTGAACTGAATGCCACACTTGAAGGTGGTCACAAGCACTCATTCTCAAACTGGTCTGGCTTGCAAAACATTCTCACAGTAATACATTGCTTGTTTTATCAGGAGCCAACTAAATGTTTCATTTCTTTCATTTAGTAGTTTGTATGGCATTTAATAAGGAATCACATGCATTTGAATAAAAACTGAAAAATAAGTGGCGCAGCCCCAGTCAACTCTCAATTCTTTGAAATTCAATTTAAGGAGAAAAGCAGGCCTTATGTGAAGAGGTCGTCCATTACAGCATACGCAGGGTTCATGACTATTGTTTTTCCAAGTAAAGTTGAGTAGGTACTCTGCTATGGAGCTGTGCAAGTCAGAAAATTTTCCAAAACACCGTGTGGTTAACAAATAATGGGATTATGTCCACAGAATCAGGCTTTTACTTTGAAGAGGATTCAGGAAGTGTTGAGTGAATTTTTCTCATGTCTTGGTCCTGTTCTATAGACAGTAAATAAAGATGAACGACATGTCAACACTTCCCAGCGTTGCGCAAAAATGGAGCCAAAATATCCTTCATACGGATGCTGCCATCTTGCACATTTGGATGCAGAGTCTGCACAGTAGTGAAATGGCACTCAATTTCTCAGAGCCCATCATATAGCATTAAGACAATGGGCTTTGCTTTGGTTAAATATCACTACTGATGAATAGTCTGTTCAAAGAAGACAAGTTGGTGGCAACGAAATTATGCACTGGTAACGGAATCACCATAGGCTCACATAATGAAGAGAATCTTAAAAGGACTTTCTTCTAAATTAAAGAATAAGTTGACAGATTTGCTTCACAATTTACGGTGAGGAATTGTCACGAAAAGGAGTAAATTTCCAAACATCCGCATTAATTCCATGAACAAGGTCGCCAAACCGAAGGGCAGAAAAAGAAATCATGAGCCTTGAACAAATCAAATGGCCATTTTAAACAAGCAACTCCAGTATTTTTACAGTATATGGTGTTAAGGAAAACATGCACAAATGACTTCATGGGAACATACAAAAGTGGGAATGTTTTCATGGGAGCAGGAGAATTAAGCAGATTAAGATTTCCAAGAATGGCCTTTGCTTTTAATTTTTCAGAATCTGAGCCAATACCATTTCATTCCAGTACGGCTAAGGATAATTTTCATGTTTTTAGCTTTCCTGCACTAGAATTGCTCTAGTTCAAGACTGCACAAGGTACGAAGGTTTGGTTCAAGGAAAGGCCAGAAGATTGCCAAAATGCCCCAAATTGGCAGTTAGTATTCTTTTGCACAAAAAAAAAATTGATGCATTTCAATATCGCACAGCCTTATCTATAGGGAACAGTTCAAATTTGAGACTTTGCCATTATTTGAATAAAAACAAAGCAAGCAAGCCAAGTTCATTTATATGGTGCCTTTCACAGACACCATTCATAAAGTGCTTCAGAATCAATGAATAAAAACAAATAAAATGATATGATCAAATAGAGAAGAGATACAACATCAAAAAAAAAATATCAGATAAAACATGTTGCCCAACAAAGCAAAGGAAAAGGCATGCACAAATTAGAGAAGACCCCGTCTCCTGTGCAGTTTGTAGAAATTAATGCTCAAATGATCATACTGATGTGGCTCACCTTCCTCTTTATCGCTGTATTGATCAGAGTCCGTGTTGCCATTCTGGTTGCTGCCGATCTTCACTGGCATGGTAGGCGGAGGTGCAGACTCAGGGGGGCCCTGCTCCATCAGCTTTTGGAGCTTTTTTTCGTACAGCTTGCGGGTGGAAGCTGGGAGAAGTGAAAGGAAAGACTAGTAGCAGTATGCATCGAGGTAAAGCAGTTTCTGAGAAAACTTATCCCCACATATCTGGAAGGACGGACAAGCTCTTTAGTAATACCACACCCTGCCTCTCTGCATTGTTGCCTGTTATAAAAAGCATGCATGTGTCTGAACACTTTCAAAATAATTTGACAGTCCGGTAGCCCGCAACCACACGGGCGTAGCTCCCGAAAGCCCGCTTCTCCAGCCTGTACTGTGTCCACAAGGAAATCTAATATTTATTTATTTTACAGACTTTATTGAACCCCGTGGGGAAATTTGTCCACTGCATTTGGCCCATCCTATAGTGAGGAGCAGTGGGCAGCCACAGAGCAGCGCCCAGGGACCAAACCCAGTTCTAAAGCAAGTTCCTTGTTCAGGGGTACACTAGTAGGAGTGTATGATGCATGTTTTTATGGGTGGGGAAAACCGGAGTACCCGGAGGAAACTCACGCGAACACAGGGAGAACGTGCAACCTCCACACAGAAAGGCTCCGGGCCGGAATCAAACCCAATTCTTGCTGTGAGGCAATAGTGTTAACCACTTCGACACTAGTCATAACCATAGACTGAAAACTGAGGCCAATGCGGAAATCTCCAAAGTCGTATTCTATTTAATGACCAGCGGATGGCAATGTCGGTGGTTGCAGAAAAAAGCTCAATCCAATAGAAGTCTGAGAAAATGACCCTACTTTCCCACCCGATTTATTATTTAAATAATGATTTGACATTACTTTATTGAAGTCATGAAGTCATATTAAATGTTTAGCTAGACCACTATTTTTTAATGAAACCGTGATCCATAGGTTATTTGACTTAATAGCTAGCTTGCTAGCAACCTAGCTAGCAAGCTTGGCAGCTAGCGTTCCCATTATCTTAATCAATGCAGCCAACTGCGGTTTGAATATGAAGCTAGGCAACCTGGCTAGCCAATGTTGCTGCCAATAGTAATGATGGTATTCAAATCGCTGCTCCACTCGTGCAAATTTTTTTTGCAAAAGAATATTTTAACGTGGAGATAATTGCGAAAAACGCTACTGCATCAAGAAAATTGAACAGCTTGTTGCACAAGAGAGCGAGATGCTGAATGCATTAACCAGAAGTGACGATACACTGCTTCAGAGTTTAGACGGGTACTTCCGGCTTTCAAATTTGACGTGATATAGGCCTATTGAGGAACTAAATTGAGAAACACTTTTTACATTCACAAAGCGAAAACAAAAAGAAATGTAAACTGCATTTAACATTTTCTCATTCAAATATAAGAAAAGCATATTCATTTTGTTAACGAGCAGACGCAAGGATGACAGTGTGCATGCAAATAATGTGAACAATGTGAGATTAGAATAATGAGCTATTAACCAATTGTGTTCTAAAGCAACATAAAGAGGAAATGAGCGTGGAGACAATGGCTGTGTCCGAATAGCCTTTTTTGCTTAGGAAAGTTCCTAACCCCGAGAAAACGATCCGGAAGCATTTATATGGCAGTCATGATAAGAATGGAGAGATTCTTTAAATGTTAAGGAAAGCTGCTACAATGCATCCTAATTTATCACCTTTAGCATAGGGTACACTGAAGCATTTTCGAAAAGAAAGGCGGAAATGCTATCCCGCAATTAAGCAATGACCGTCCATCCGGCCAATCTCGAAAACAAACAAACATGACGGTCAGGAGGTGGGTGATCACTGTACCTAGTGCAAGTACATTTCGATTCTCTGAGAGTCCCCTGTACACCTTTCCTTTACCTCATTACGTTTTACACAGAGGTTAAGGAAAAGTGGTTATGAATTAGACGATAGGACGTAATTTTTTTAAAGCTTTTCGGACGCAGCTGATGAGTGCGTGTACACGGTTAGTGTTTTGTAGTGTTTTGGAAACGTTTATGATTGACTAACCGTGCACACGTGTACACGTTTACAAGTCCCACCCCTACTTGATACAACTTTGTAGTTATCATGGTAATAATTTGCCAACAATTTTGACAACTATTTATACTTCAGAAAATTAATTCTGAGATTCTATCTCTGAAAAAGGTTGAGAATAATATGCATTAAAAGTGAAGTTGCCGTTTATCCAGTTTGTTAGCCTAATGGCATGCGGCCTTACCTTTAGTTTATAAAGCAATCAAAAAGTTTGTCCTCGCATCATCCTACGCACATCATCAGAAGTGTGAATTTATTTGCAATGTCTTATTGGTGGACTGAAATGGACAAATAAATTAGGTCTCCTTTGTTACAAGTAATAAATACTGTCAATATACCATTGCGTTTGAATTGAAATCGAGTTAGCATTTGGATGATCAAACATAGCTTGTTTTTGTTATTGTTTTATTGCTCCATTTCAAAAGAAATAGTGGCACCTCCCCAATATTTTGGTCCTTGGAAATTTTAGTTTTTGGGGGCCAATGGCCTGTAGTTCTTCCAACAATTATTTTGAGCCCTGCAACAGTGCGTGCATCTTGACAGTATATAGGCTAACACCAGAAAACACTGGCATGATTCAGATTCCAGGGGGCCTGTTCACATTCAAACAAGGCACCCGCAAAGCGAATAAACTAGAAAAGCACTCAGAGCGCAGACCTCCGCCAGGTGGCAGCAAAACCCAAAAGCACGATGATCGGAACTCCGGCCATTTGAAAGACTTGAAATCTTGAACTCTGGAGTCTCTCTCAGCTGTACTTTGGCCAGATATGCCAAAATTTCATCACCTGCTCCTTGTCCTAATATCCGCCTTCCCAGAAAATTTCATCAAAATCTGTGCATTACTTTTTGAGTTATGTTGTCCACAAACAGAGGTGAAAACATAACCTCTGTCCCAACTTCGTTGATGGAGGTAATAACCAGGTTTTCAAACCGCAACCAGGATCTGGAGATGCTCCTTTCACAGTATTGTTTAGCAGCAAGATGAGGACATCAACGGTCAAAATTAGGTGAAATGAAAAATCCGTCTAATATGTGATGAGGAGTCACTCCACACACCTATCATAAAAATCTCTTCATCCTAGCTCAAGGCATAAGGATGTAATTGCATTTTTTACTAAAAGCCCCTTGGTGGTGAAATCATGGACTGAATGACGCTGTATTTCGAAGGAAACAGCAGGCATCACCATGACATGTCCACACCAAGTCGCAGCCATGAGAAAATATGCTGCCATTTTCGGCTGGCCTACCGCCATTTGACCAAGAAAACGGTCAAAAGTGGTCAAATCAAAAACTGGTCTATAATGTGATGAAGGGTTATCCCAAACACCTATAAAAATTTGAGCAACCTTGCTCAATGCATAAAAACTTATAGCCATTTTTATATTTTCGTATAAAGCCCCTCCCTATTGGCCAAAATATGAGTCCCAGGACAGCAATATTTGGCTTGCAAGTTTGTGTCACCAAGACAGTGTCATGCCAAGTTACAGCTCTCTAGGTTGAATAATAAGAAAACGTGCCGCCTTTTTGAACAATCGGCAGACCTGACGCCATTTGACCTATAAAATGGTCAAAAGTAGGTCAAATTAAAACCCATCTGATATGTAATGAAGGGTCATCCCACACACCTCTCATAAAAATGTGAGCATCCTAGCTCAGTGTATAAGGAACTTATAGCCATTTTTCAGAAAAAGCCCCCTGGTGGCCAAATTATGAATCAAATCACGCCGGATTTCGACAGGAAACATTGTCTCCCCACATACTATATATATACAAATTGGCAAAAAAAAAAATCTGAAGTCGTCCTCAAGTTATCGATCAGAAACCGTCCAACTGACTGCCGCCGACGTTCCAACGCTTCTCTGCCCACCTTCGGTATTTTAATAACCAAGTTTTTTTTTTTTCCCCCTTTGAAAACCTGGTTTAAAAAAAGATTGCATGCAACAGCCAACAAATGGCACTCCCAGCACCCCGAAGAAAACCAAAGTTAAATGCTTATACAAAGTAATTCAACAAAAGCAAATGCAGAAAACTTCAGGCCGTGGCACAGCAATAGGTTTTCAGTCACCTTGTAGCTCGTACCCCCAACTCATAATGTCACAATGTGCCACTCACCCACAATGGGTCCAATACGGACTCCATACTTCAGGAGCTGATCCTTCAAGCTTTCATCAGTCAGGTCAGCCACATCCACTTCATCTGCTGGAGGCTTGTCAGTCTTCCGAGTGGCTTTCTGCAGACATGAACAAAGACTTGCAATCAGCTTTTACTCCAAAGCCACTTGGCAGCAGTTGGCATTAGCTGAAGCAGTCAAGGGATGATCATTCATAAAAATACCTTTAGTTCCCACAGCTGTATCCCTCCAGGTAGCCTTTACATTCCTTATAAAAAACCTACTTCACACATTTGTCAAGTGTGGAATGCTGGAAAATGAATCAAGGGGTCAAGGAATGCATTCAAAGCAATGCTAGCAGAAGAGTGACGTGTCAAATTTTTCTGCGAATTAAACAAGAAACTAGGCTTCACAGAAAGGAGCATTTACCCGACGCTTAAATGCATCATGTAGCCGTGTTTAAGTATAAGCATGCAGTAAGACTGTGTGTAGTTCACTATGTAAATGATCTGGCAAATGTGACATTGCTTACAAAAACAGACATTTCAGAACAAGAAGATAACATAACATTACAGATTTTTATACTGATTCTATGAAAGTAGGAAGAGTAGAGGCCAGGGTGCAAATCTTACTTCAGGACTCTAGTGTAGTCAACTCATCAAGCTTATTCCATTGTGCAACCCCTGGCTGGTGATTCAGTGGGACTCTGGTGAACCCAAAGGGCTTCCAAATTAAGGGTCGCCAGGAAAAAAAAATGCAGTCGGGAATTTCACCCACGTGGCTCAAAATTTTGCCTCAAGACCAGCTTTTCAGAAGTAAGGAGACAGTTACATCAAAATAATTCCAAACATCTGACAATCTGGACAGCATTCCATTCCCAGAGAAAGCATTTCCTCAATAAGGGAATGGATATGAATGAAAAGTCATATCAGCAGCAAGAATTTGACAGTCTCTCAAGGAATCAAAGGCAACCAAACACCATTAACCAGTGTTTTTTTAGGGGCAAACGTGTATGTAACAGCAATGTACTATAAGGACCATTTTAATTTCTCCTATGTGCTTCTTATTTGTAGGCTCAGGGTACATTTTAGAAGGATAAGTAAGGGCCACATAATGCATTGCAATGCGCAATGTTGAAGCCCGAAAATCGGTTAGTCAAGGTGGTGAACGGGGGGGGGGGCACAACAGTCAGTGTTTATTTAGTCTTTTTTAATAAACTAAGGCATTTAAAGTGCAATAACAAAGTGACAAAGTCAACAGTCTTCTTACTTTATTGATTGACGCGCAGATATAATAAAATACATGCATTATGCTTTCATGGAAGTGAGATAAAAAAAAAAATTGCAGTTTGAATGGGTTTCTGGGTTTCAATGGCGCATTTTTTGCGCTTAACAGTCTGAGTGTAACACTTGCTTGTACACAGTGTATTTTAGCCATACTGTAAGAGCTGAGCTGGAAATAACAAGATCGAATAAACACACAATCTTACAAAAATTCACGATGCATGCATGAACACAGCGAAAATTAACAAAAAAAAGGAAAAGCGTGTAAAATGTGCACAACCATCCCTTAGGGTTAAACTAAAATTAATGCAAGAATGGAAAATGTATTTGTTTTCCATTTTGACTTCAATTCCCGAAATACTTTGTGACTGGATATATTTCGGGAGAGGAGAACGGCATTATGTATGGAAGCGCATGGCATTCACAGGATTTTAAAAAAATGTATATATATATAGATATATATACACACACACATTATCTCGTAATTACGAGGTCTACTTAGGCACAGATGGCGAAATAGGCCAGCTTCTTTGAATTAAGTATCCTGGTATTTTTGACTGCTTTTTCCCCTTCCATTACTGTACAGTAGAGAAAACCATGCGCAATTGTCAAACATAGCAGAAAGCCACGCGCACACACATCGGTAGCCTTGATAAGAAACAAAACGAATTGCATATAGCCTATCTTAATGAAACAGAATATGTGGGCAAGCAGTTGATAGGAGACACTATTCCAATGTTTAGTTTAGATGAATAATTATCTTACCTCCACATGTCCTTCCCACAACAAGTAGTTATTGTATATCCGGATAATTAGCTTCTTCCAGATACAAAAAAATAACGTTGGCGCACCAACAGGTGGTGCAGTAACATATTAACCAACAGATGCCGGTCGCTATTCGGCCTCATCGCAATGGGGCCTTATTTTACTGTGTATGCATGCGAGGATTCAGAGACTGTCGGTAGACTGGTTACAGTCGAAGAACAATATTTGGAAAGCGAATATTAAGTAGCATGAAACTTTTTTGAGTGAATACCTTCAACATTTCATGAAATTGCCGTAACGGACCAATTTTATGGGTACTTATTTGCTTTGAATCCCTACTTTAAAGTAGCTAACTGATGAAAACTATGTTAGGATACGTCTTCAATCAGCAGCAGGGAGCGAGCGAGCTGTGCACAGTGCAGTTGCTTGCAGGTGATGTACTTACAGTACATCGCAGGGCACAGCGTTCGCTGCGCACAGAGAGTAGATGTCTCCATCTTTGATCATGTAACACTATGTGTTCGCGGTAATAACGAAGAGGATTTAACAGAAATCATTAGGAAATACAGTACCAAGGGGAATTAATTTGAAATTCGATTTTTTACTTTTTTACTTGTTATTTTCAAAGCATTATTTTTCACTGGCCCCACCAGGCCAGTGCTTGGAGCATTCCGGTGGCCCTGAGGGTCTTAAAAGTACATCCGGGCCAACGGGCCATTTATATTGTTGACCCCTGGATTGTGTCTAGGGGGTGATCCGTAGTTTACGACTCTAGTCTGGACGGAGAATGTCTTAAAAAGGCGCCTTATGTAAGAATTGAGGTCAAAATATCCAAAAAATGAGATAGACACAACAAAAGAATGAGAAAAAGTAAGAGCGATGAAAAAAAAGATGACAAGGTATAGTGCTGCAGAGATATCAACCTGAATTAGCACACCAAATCAGTAGCTGCGCACCGACCTGTGTCAAAATATCAGTTTCTGCCATGGGTGGCAGTATGCGGGCAACATAAGCCAGCCAAACTGCAATGCACAAATAAATCGCACGGCTTGAGGGTGTACTTGAACTTGAGGTCAATCGTGTGGAAGGTACATTAGCGAAGAAGCTTAAAATAACTTTGATGAACCCTAAATGAACGCATGAAACGTAACGGAAAACTTTGCATATTGTAATGAAACATGACAGAATGTTTAGGTGTGACTAATGATACTTGATTGCTTGAAGAGGTCTTTGCTAACTAGACGCAGTCCAGTCGGTCGCCCGCGACCGGTGTCCCACGATGCGCAGCTGTCAGATGAAATTGGGCAAAACCCCATGGGTATGTCCATTGCCCATCTGGTAGATAATGCTGTACTTGAAAATGTGAAAAAGGGTATATGTATATATATACATTACACACATATACACACACGTGGGGTTCAGGATTCCAAGGGAGCGGCTTAAGTAGGCAATGGAATCAGTCAGGTTAATTTTTGTTGAATTAGACCTCATTTTGAATGTTTAGGTGCAATGGATATGCCAAAGCTGCGACGGCATCTTAGTGATGCCAGTAAAACATCTAAAAGGTATATGGCTCTGGAATAATTATATTTATGCCAAATTTTGTACAAACTCACTGAATGGTTTTCGCTGTATGACTGGAATGGCACATGGAACATGATGGCAGAAGTCCGTTGTACCATAGATCCAAATAACGCATGCATGGTGTGGTGTGATGTGGTGTGCGTGCGTCTCTCTCTCTCTCTAATACCATGATGTACAACAAATTGGGCCACTGGACGTTAATCGGGCTCCTGGAGGGAGAGGCTTACAAAAAATTCAATATGGCCGCCATTGCGGCCATGTTGTTTTTCCGATTTGGCCGAAATTCAATAGCAACCTACCTCGGGACCAGATATGCGTGTATGAAAAGTTTCGTAATGATACCTTCATAAATGTTCATAAAAAGTTTGTGACATCGTTTGGTACGGCGCACGATGACGATCACGATAACAATCACGGCGCACAGGAATTGTCACAAACGCTATATGTCCCCCCTCCGGGGGACATAATGAAGACTGCGTATCAGGCAAACTGGTAGCATACTGTGAAATTATCATCCGGCAGACAGCATACGTAACGTTCTAAATTGATCTTGTCCCTAATTTTCCTTGCACATGTGCAGCTAACATTACTTCATAATTTTGAACACCGCTATAATGGTTTTGACGACATACGGTAAAATGCTGGTCAACTAACAGTGGCGATCGACTGGCCAGCTGATTTTGGGATCAGAGACTGGTTATCTTAAATACTGGCATTATTCCCGCAAATGTTGGTTCAGCATTAGCGCTTAACATTAGCTAACATTACGTTGACGCTAGCTCGCTCAACAGCAGCGAATGTTGTCAAGCTAATGAATTTATTTCGAACGAACAATGACACGTAATTTGGACATATTTACTGAATCAGGTGAAGAGGAGTAGCTTGAAGATGTCATAGTACAGAATCACTTGACATCAACTGACGTTCGTTCAAGTGTTTATATCTCAGTTTTGCAGTCAGAGCGGCCCTGTTTGGATTGTAGATAGTCGGCTATGGGGTTGTTGGGAAAGTGGGGGCGAATCATGGACAGTAAACTTGATGGGAGGAGAGACTGTGCAGTTTCTTGACTGTTACGCTAGGGTACACAAACTCACTTTCTGCAGGTATACTGCCCCCTTTTTCTTTGGATTGTGTAGAGTATGAATTTATTTTTTGGCTGTCCATTACACAGGGCACCTTTAAAGAATGGATTAACAAAAATCACTGAGAGTGAATAGAAAACGATATGTAGGGTGGGGATGCAGTGCAACGCATGCATATGGTCATGGAATGTTTCTGTGGCCGGAAGATGCAGAGATATCAAGAATATGGACAAAACAAGTGCCGGCTTTGCTGGCCAGGGCAAGCCTGGTCACTGAAACCTACGATATGCAGCCAACAACTGGAGTATTCATGTTTTTACATATCGTTATTATCATCATTTGCGGAACCAAAATAGTTTCTCTGCACTGCCTGTTGAATAGCCAGCCAACTCGCTGTTCAGAGTGATCTAGCCAGCTAAGTAGTGAAATGACACTATTCACAGCGTTCTAAGCACTGTGTGCTTGCTAGCTTAGGTTGCATGTCACAAACTGGTAGGAAGGTGTGTGACAGGGTCAAAATTACCATTTTTTTGATAACTTGTCTTCGTATTCTAGGTCAAAGAAAGAAACAAACTCTGCAGTTGATTTTTTTTGAAAACTCTTATTTTAAGTAAAAAACAACTTCATAATTGGAACTTAAATAGAAAATGCATTACGCCAAACGAACGTTTTTGCCGTTTTCTCAGTTGGGACTTGGCTTTCCATTCATATAACTCAATAAATCTTTTTGCAAAATGACCAGAAGAAATTGCTTTTTTAGAGGAATACCATCAAACATATATGGCAAAAGTAGAAAGGTCCTCAAACCTGGATCAAATCTAGGGCCCATTTTTTTTGTCAGAACTTGCCGAGTACATGCACAAAAAATGTCTGGGGTTTACATTATTCGACCATAAACAGATTATTGACATGTGTGGTGTATCTTGGTAGTCTCACTCCTTTTGCAGGCTAAATACAATGAAGTACCAGGATAGTAGTTGCTTCAACTCAACAAAAATGCAAGATATCTTCATGATCCTGGGTTTGTAAAAGGAACGAATCAGCAGGGAGACATTCATCGGAGAGCAACACAATACCGATATATAACACACAAGCTGCTGGAATGACAACATCAGTTTCAAGATCTTTCTTGTAAATTCTCCCCTTCCTCGTAGTTTTCACTAAGTTGTAGTAGTGACCTTTCACTATTTGTGTTCCTGCTGCAAAGCAATGACCAGAATGGATAACACTAGAAGTGAGACATTCCACACCGTTGGACAGGACAATGAATAAGAAATAGTTCTCAATAGACCCTGCATCAGGCCTGATAGCTACTAAACATTCATTTGTGATCAGTTTATTAGACTGTGATTGTGAGAGAGTGTTCATGAGAGCCTTCATCTGATTCTACCACAGGTTCAGGGATCACATCTGAAAACTTCATCACACTGAATGGTTCAACGTAGTCCCTGCTTTAACAACTTCCATAATTAGCAACAGTGCATTCTGGACCTTAACAAGACAAAAATCTTGTTTTAATTAAGCATTCAGCATCTACAGAACTCGTAACTATAGTGGTAAATGCTGCTCTCTCCCTTGTGACATCAATATCTGATGAAAGGAAGAAATGCCTCCAAGCATGGAGTGTTGGTTCAGAACCTCTTCAAGTATAGGATCCAATTCGTCATAGTAATCTGCACCAAGGCTCAGGTGCAAATTACCTGCAGCAGACTTATCAAAAACAGAAAAGGATTCCATCAGGAATCATTATTCCCTCCTGTGCGTGGACTTAAGAGCCACAAAATAGAACCCAGCCTCAAAAATACTCCATTTTGAACCTCATGCTTGTTTTATTGTATAAGGCTCTTTTATGACGTAGGCATCCTACTTGCTGCGCAACCACGTTTTTACTCTCTAGATAATGCGTGTGTTTATGCTTATTAGCTGACTAGCTATACCTTAAACAACTTTTTAAAAGCTACACAGTCTGTTTATGAATTTTAGCGACGATGATGGTCTCACAAACTAATGTTATCTGCAGAGTAGTCTAAGCCCAGTCTGGGTCCAAGGGCAACATATCTCATGTAATATTAGCTTTCGTGACAGACAAATTTAATCAACATGTGCATGTAAACAAACTAACTGGCAAAAAATTAATATAAAACATCAAACTAACGTTAGACAGCAACAACAATTCGTGATCTAGCGAGCACAAAACCAACAATGACGTTAACATTTCCCCACATTCCAAGGAAGCAATTAGTTAATATTTTAAATTTACACTAACGCAAATATTGATTTGACAGTCAGAGAATGCGACGGCTAATCTCCGTAAAACCCAAATCCAGTCTCCGATTTAAGTTTGCACTTCATCCAAAAAAAAAAACAAAAAAAAAAAACACTAATTTAAAGAATGTTAAAGAAACTAAATATTAAAATAAATTACTGACTGATATAACTTAGTGAACTCAGACACGGAGCATTTGTCACAAACAACGAAATACAACTTTGAAAATTCAAGACTCACTGGATAAAAATTGCTCTGAAACGTCCAAGTATCGTTACAGCTGACGTTGGTAAACGGCGGCTGAAAGCATAGCAGCAGTAATACTAGCGAGTTAGCTATCTTAGCTACAGATGGAAGCTGTCAGCGGATCAAGGCGACACTAATCTGCGCCTACCCTGCCAACCATTATACAGAGATTTAAAAGAAATCAACACAAATTGCTCTTTTAGCAATATCACGTTACATCCACAAACAGTTCTTCATCTATTCTGGCAGATTTATCGTTGATCATCTCAGAAAGTTCTATCAACGAAAATGTTGTGTGAATTACATAATTATTCTAAGAAGGAAGGAAAATGTTGCTTTTGAATAAATTTGTTTTATGTCTGGCAAAATTCTTTATCCACAAGAATAAATTAACAAAGAAAAAACTTATTTTGTTGTTTTTCGAAAAGAAATGGAACATCAAGTTACTCACTAATTTAAGATTAATTTAATTTAAAACATTATAATATTTGTGCACTTTACAACCTTATTGGAAAATATAATGTTACCCCTGGCTCATCTCCCATTTGCTTTTTTAAAATTTGTATACGGTTTGCTGTACACCGATTGCATGTCGCTCTTTAATAAAAAAAGACACTGATCTGCGGCTGACAAGTAGCTCCGGATTATTTGGGCGGGAAAATGTCTGCTGCCGCCCTGCAAAATCACGACACAGCATGACTCGCGCTAAGCAGCGCCGCGCGCATCCCAAGCGAAATTATACATAACATCGGACATATAACCTGCGTTACCGTTTCAACATAGCCCGTCAGACCAACTAATTAGTTTTAACCGCCGAACCTGATAATTAGTCATGCCTCAGCTAACTCTACACAGCCAGCCAATTTAGCCGCCAACATGCATTCTGCAGCAGCAGTGGCTCAGAGATGCGACCTGACCGCGCATTCGCTGTAACTAGTTGAGCAAAACTTTGCCCCGAAAAGTGAGCGGAGACAGAAGGCTACTGCTCTCCAAACAAACCCGAACCTCAAATTAAAACAACAGCAACGCACCGCGCTACAAAACTGGAATGGGACAGAACTAGCTAACGTTAGCTAGCATGGATAGCTAGTCAACTTCATAACTTAGTTTGACCACAAGAGATGGAAGAAACGCTCAACTCACCCTTCCTGAACGACTTTTATTAGAGACTACAGGCGGGGGCAACTCCTCGTCGCTGGAGAAGGTGTCCGGGGAGCCCCTCTTCTTGTTCTGCACGGTCAGGGTCTTCAGGTACAGCTGCACGTACACGTCTTTTCGGTGCTCGCCGCTCGGCAGCGATACATTGTTCGCCAGAAGCTCACTCTTCAGTTTATCCTTCGTGAGAACTGACGGATCTTCGAGAAATTCCGACATGTCTACTTTCCCGCGACCAACAATAAATGAAAACCTGATTCAGCTGCGTGGTTATCAAATAACCGAATATTCGCTGCAAAAGTAAGTGCCTATAGCTGATGCTATCAAACCAGGGTCCCTCGTAAGTTGACGTAAAACAGACACAATAACGTTATCAATTAAGCTAGCTGGCAACCCAGACAGCGAATTCGCTAGCTGGCTAAACTGGTTTCCAGCAACAATTCCCGTCTCAATTCCTTCGTCTAGCAAAACGTACCCTCTACGGGCGAGAGTGCATGGACGGAGTATAACGGAAGGAATACCTTTAGCCTGTTCTAGTGATAGGAATACACGCCTAGCATAGTAAAATAATAAAGCTACACTTTAAACCCGGCCCACTAGCAACCGACCGCGAGAGGAGACTGAGTTGAACACGATCCAATACAATTGAAACCTATTGGCCACAACCATTTACCAAACGACGTCACCATTGGCTGAAAGTGTTTACAACATGAGCGCCGAAGAAACAATGAAGGGAACGCAGTACAGTGCAATTTGGCAGGTGCGGGAAACGCGGCGCTGATTTTTGGCGATAAACTGCAGTTATATATCATGACACTGCATAAAAATATGCGATAGCCTTCATTAATTATGTGTTTTGGTGTTAATGCATTTATCCTCCATTAACGGATTTAATAAATTGAATGTAAATACAAAGTGTGAATGGTCAACCATTATTGACGAAAATAGAGCAATTTAGGTCGTTTCAGGCTGAGTGGGACCTAAGTTGAGCTGGAAAGGACTCGACAGTTGTTACTGCTATGTTGTTGTATGCCTCTTGGATATGAAATAAAGGGTTTGATGGGTTTGATTGGCGGGACCTGCAGGAAATTGTCATGTTATTGTTTTTCAGGTTTTATTGACACTTCTGGTTACGTGTGGCACTTGGGGATAAGGCTGATATTCTTATCAATGATTATGTGTCAATGCAGCTTTGCTTTAAATTGCATTTCTACTGTCAGTATATTTTATGACAATAAACATATTTTTATCAAGTATAAATTCAATGTAGATTTAAAGCACCGTCCCAGTTAACCTGAGAGGGCAGATGCACGATGCAGTAAGTTTAGTTTCCTTAAACTTACTGCAGAAATGTTGAGTACTTGCAGAGGCTCCCTGCACCAATTTATCAGCTTTTAAGGAATGCTGCGTAAGTAAGCATAAGAGTGCGTCAAATTGAAGGTCCCCCAAAAGTTTTCCAGCATGTTGGGGGGGAAAAAAGTCAACTACGCAACATGACGTATCTTTACATTAGAATATACAGCGTGCTGATTTATGTGACTATAAATGTACAAACTAAGTAATTAGGAACATTCTGTTGAAACTTGTTTTCCTAAACCGGTAAGAAGAAATCATACTCTGAAAGAATTTCCAATCCAACTTTATTTCTATGGCACATTTAAAAAGCTTGAGGTTAAACTTTGATGTGAACTCTTGGGTGTTTTATGAGAGGGAAATTGAAAGTTTGGATAATTTGTTTTTCCATTGTGAAGCAGTTTGCAATTTCTCGAGTGATGTGAGAGCCAGATCTAATCTTTGCACAAATTTATATGTGTATGCAATCAATTAACTCAATCGGTTAAGGTAATTGATAGAAATAAAAACCTGCATACACACTGGACCCCCTAGGACTGGAATTGCCCATCCCTGCTGTAGAGGGAAGAGAGAACACAAGGTGCAATGGAGGAATTTATTGGCAAATTATTGACTTGATTTGACTTTAACTTCAGAATATAAAAAATTCTAAATGTATTTCCAGTTTTCTATTCTAATTTCATTTGGAAAAACATCAATTACAGTGCTGAGAAAGGTATTTTTCCCCTTGATTTTTTGCATATTTTCCACAAGGTAATCCATCTGATCATCGAGCTAACCTCAGTATTAGACTAAGATAAGCCAAGAAAAAACAAAAAACAGTTTTAAATGATGACTACATATATTGATAAAAAAAAGCTATTGTACCTTACATGGCTCAAAGTGAGAAGGTAATTGACCCTTATTAACTAATTCAACTTAAAAGATTTTAATTGGTAATTTGGTTCAATTTCACAAGGCACACCCAGGCATGATTACTGACAGCCCTGTCCAATCTAAACATCACTCAAAAACAACTTATCTGGCAGTGTTCAACAGGTATAAAGTAGAACATGATGCCGAGATCTAAAAAAAAATAAAAATAATAATAATCAAGAACAGATGAGAAACAAGGTCATTTGCTATGTTCATGGGCTGAAATAACTGAACATTTTTTTTTTGCCTTAATGCAACACAAACCTAATATTTTCAGGGCCTTTTGGACACTGAATTCTGACGATATATCTAATCTTCAAATCAGAATTGGGCCACTTTCATATGTGTGTCATGATCAGATACAAATCTGATACGTGCCCATGTGAAATGAGTAAGAATGGTCAGATCGAAATCCATGTGGCTTTTGCCAGTAAGCATGAGTTGGGTGCTGTTAAAAACCTTTTGTTTTTTCACCTTCTTGACCTAATCATGTGCAGCTGATTAACTGTTCGCCCTCCTCCAGAGCAACATCTCATCCATATATTTGCTATTTTTGCAGTTTGAATCAGGTTTTATTACCATGAGTGATCTCACAAATAGGATGTTTTTTGTTGTTGGTGACGCAGATAACTCGTGTGAAAATGTATCAACATGCCTGCAGTTTTGGAGGGCAGATGCGTTCGCATTACAGATAGATACAGGTCATTTGCAGTTATGAATGTGAACTATCAGGACAGTGGCAATTCTGATCTGAGCAAAAACTCAGAACTGAACAACAAGGCTTGGAGTAAGAACATGGCGCTGAACATCTATCAGTCTGGAAGTGGTTTCAAAGCCATTACTAAGGCTCAGAGACTCCAGCAAACCCCACTGAGAGGTACAACCCCAATTCCAAAAAAGTTGGGATGTTGTGTAAATTGTAGATAAAAACAAAACGCAATTATTTGCAAATCTCATAAAACCCACATTTTATTCACAACAGAACATAAACAACATATCTGATGTTGAAAGTGAGATATTTTTCCATTTCTTGAAAAATATTAACTCACAGAATTTGTTAGCAGCAACACATCTCAAAAAAAGTTGGGAGAGAGGGGCTACAAAAGACTTAAAAAGTAAGTGGTATTATAAAAAATATCTGGAGGAGCATTTTGCAACTAATTAGGTTAATTGGCAACAGGTCAGTGATATGACTGATATGGAAAGAGCAGTTCAGAGAAGCAGGGTCTTTCAGAAGTAAAGATGGACTGAGATTCACCAATCTGCAAAAAACTGTGTCTAAAAATATTGGAGTGATTTCAGAAAAATGTTTCTCAATTTAAAATTGCAAAGACCTTGAATCTACAGTAAATAATATCATCAATAGATTCAAAGAATCTGGAGAAATCACGAGGGACAAGTTTGCAGGTCAATACTGGATGCTCGTGATCTTCAGGCCCTCAGACAGCACTGCATTAAAAATGGACATAATACTGCACTGGAATACACTGCATGGGCGCAGGAACACTTCCAGAAATCATCTTCTTTGAGCACAGTTTCCCTGGCAGTCTACAAATGCAAGGTAAAGCTGTATCATGCAAAGAAGAAGCCATATGTGAACACGATCCAGAAACACTGCCGTCCTCTCTGGGTCAAAGTTCATTTAAAATGGACTGAGGCAGAATGGAAAACTGTCCTGTGGTCAGATGAATCAAAATTTGAAATTCTTTTTGGAAACCTTGAATGCCGTGTTGTGTGATCTAAAGAGGAGAGGGACCATCCAGCTTGTTATCAGCACTCAGTTCAAAAGCCTACATCTCTGATGGTATGGGGTACATTAGAGCCTATGGCGTAGGGAGCTTAGACATCAGGAAAGGCATTATCAATGCTGAAAAGTACATAAAGGTTTGACTACAACATATGCTCCCATCCAGACAACATCTCTTTCAGGGAAGGCCTTGCATATTTCAGCAAAATAATGCCAAACCACACTCTACAGCCATCACAACATTATGGCTTTGAAGTAGATGAGTCTGAGTGCTGAACTGGCCTTTCTGCAGTCCAGACTATTCACGAATAGAAAACATTTGGTCCATCACAAAACAAAAAATCTGGCAAAGATGACCCAGGTTTGTTGAGCAGCTAGAATCCCACGTCTGACGAGTGGAACAAAATTCCTCTCTCAAAACAGCAATTACTCTCCTCACTCCCCAGATGTTTACAGACTTGTTAATAGAAGAGGGGATACAAAAAATGGTAAACATGGCGCTATCCCAACTTTTTTGAGATGTCTTGCTGCCATCAATTTCAAAATGAGCTAATATTTTTCATGAAATCGTAACATGTCTCACTTTCCACATCTGATATGTTATTTATGTTCAATTGTGAATCAGTTTATGAAATATGCAAATCATTGCTTACTGTTTTTATTTACATTTTCCACAGCATCCCAACTTTTTTTGAATTGGGGTTGTAAGAAAATTTGATGATATATCCATTATTTGTTTTTCAATGAATCACCGAGTTGCCCTGGGGGGCGTAATGGGAGGTGTTCCTTTTTCAGTAAAGCCTGATTCCTTTTTGGAGGTAGAAGGAGGAAGTGGAGCTTGGTGTTTGAAAAGTTATTGGGATGAAAAGTAGCGCGATAGAATGGCAGTGTTACTTCAGTTTGAGAAGGAATAGCCAGACCGGATTTTTCTTGATTACGTGAGTCATTGGGTGAGACCTTTTGAAAGGGCTCCACTCCGTTGTTACTGGTGTTGAGAATATGGGCATGTGGCAGCAGTTTGTCAGAGAATGATGTCTCGGTGTTGAAGGTGTGGGACAGAAGGGCTCACAGATGATGATTATGCTGCGCCAGAAGAGCAGGCTGACTGTTGTAACTGTAATGTGAATATAAGCCACTAGATGGCAGTATTTACCTTTTTTTTGTTAAGCTCAGACTGGAGTCATGTTTAGACATGTCCTGGACATGTCTGGGGCAAGTCTCAGAAAATTAAAAAAAAGAGGTCTAAATGTGGGTGGGGTCTGCAAAAGAGTATATAATGAAAAGAATTGAGACAGTAAAGTAGTAGGAGAAATTGCAAGAAGATGACCAGACCTGCCATTCTGTTCAAGACCTGTGACGTTTCTTTTGTGGATTTCTTTGCCTGTGTTTGAGCATTTTCTTCATCCAGGACATCACCAAGCCACCCCACTAAAAAGGGACTGTAATTATTTCTGTTTTTTCTTATTTATCAATCTTGGTCTTTAGTTGTAGGTTGTTATTAGTCTTTGTCTTTGTTAAAAATTAAATGTGTTTTAGTTGTTAAAACTGTGTTTGTCATCCCTTGCTGTTGCTGTTGTGTTATAAATGTAATAACAAATTGGGGCCATAACAAATTGGGGGCTCAAGGTCCGGGATAGACCATTGTGTGAGTAATTTATTGAAAATCTAACATTCCAAATTGTGAAATTGTTTTTGTGAATTATCCTAGATATATATTGACAACAGCAATGGATGATTTCTTGGCATCACCAACCGTAGGGGTTTTGAAGTCTTTTAAAAAGACAGAACTGCTAGAAATTTGCAGACAGTTGGAGCTGACAGAGGTAAAACCAGCCATGCGAAAAGCAAGACTGGCTAGAGAGATAGTTGAATATTACATTGATGAAAATGTGTTTGCACCAGGAGATCTGGAACAGTTTCCAGTGGAAAATCCAAATATAGAAATGGAACTTAAATTAAAAATGCTAGAGATTGAAAGGGAGGAAAGAGAAAAAGAAAGGGAGGAAAAAGAGAAAGAAAGGGAAGAAAGAGTAAAAGAAAGGGAGGAAAAAGAGAAACAAAGAGAATTTGAGAGGGAAGAAAAAGAAAAACAAAGGAAGTTTGAGTTAGAAAAATTAGCAAGAGAAGAAAAACAAAGAGAATTTGAGAGAGAGAAAGAGGAAAGAGCAGAAAGAGAGAGACAGAGACAGAGAGATTTTGAATTAGAGAAATTCGATAGAGAAGAAAGACTCCAAATGGAGCAACTAAAAATTAAAATTGAAACTAAAAATAAATTTTGTGCCAGTCAGGAGGTAAAACTGGTGCCTCCATTTTCAGAAAAGGATGTTGACAACTATTTCCAGTGTTTTGAAAAGGTAGCAAAGAGTTGCCAGTGGCCAAAGGAACACTGGCCTCTGATGTTGCAAACTGTCCTCAAGGGTAAAGCTCAACAAGCCTATTCGGCTTTGTCTGCAGATGATTCCTCTGATTATGAGGTTGTCAAAAAGGTTATTTTGAGAGCTTATGAGTTGGTTCCAGAGGCTTACCGACAGAAATTCAGAGGTCTGAAGAAATCTGAAAATCAGACTTATGTTGAATTTGCTAATGAGAAGCAGGTTTGCTTTGAGCGCTGGTGTACTTCTATGGAGGTCAAGGATGATTTCAACTCACTAAAAGAGATGGTGTTAGTTGAAGAATTCAAGAACTGTGTTAAGGATGATGTTAAGACCTACCTTAATGAGAAGCAAGCACTGAACTTGCAATCAGCTGCCAAATTTGCAGATGAATATGTTCTCACACATAAGTCCAAATTTCAGTCTAGCAGTAACAATAAATGGTCCCAATTTCAGAAAAAGGGTTACGGTGATACCCAAGATTCCTCACCCAAAGACAAAGACAAATCTGGTGATGGTGCTCAGAAATCCAGTAACAGGTCTGATCAAAGTGTGAAAGCTGACAGTGACAAAAGTGGTCTAGTTTGCAGTTATTGCAAGAAATCTGGTCATGTTACAACTAACTGTTGGTTCCTTAAAGCTAAGAAAGAAAAAGAAAAGGATACCAAACCAAATGCCTTTGTGAAAACAAGGTTAGAAACCCCTGTAGTAGATAACCAATCTGCTAAATTGCCTGCTTCTTGTGGGGCTAAAAAGCCTAATACAGCTGACTTTGTGAGGGAGGAATTTCTTCCATTTGTGTCAGAGGGATTTGTGGCTCTGAATGAGCATACTACTCCTGTCCCCATATATATCCTAAGGGATACCGGAGCTTCTCAGTCACTTTTGTTGATGGACTCCTTGGAGTTACGTGATGAGACCGCTTCAGGGGATTTCATACTTGTACAAGGTATTGAAGGGAGGACTGTATCTGTACCCCTGTGCTCTATATTCTTGAAGTCAGATTTAGTTACAGGACAGGTAAAGGTGGGACTTATGTCAAGTCTACCTATAAAGGGTGTTTCTCTGTTGCTAGGCAATGACCTGGCTGGGGGCAAAGTAGTTCCCCCTGTACATCTTACTTCACAGCCGAGCACTGAAGATGGGGATGAGGACCCATCTCTGTATCCTTCTTGCGCAGTGACTCGTGCTATGGCCAAGAAGGCTAAAGAAGATGATGTTGTGGTGCCGTCCAGTACATTGAATAGTCAGGACTCAGGTGGTTCGCCTCATGACTCTGATTGGCCTACTATGGTTTCTCCGTTTGAGGACTTATCAGATACTTTTATCAGTTCTCTATTCAGCCAGCCGGATGGGTCTGGTGATTCTGATGTATCTGGAGACTTGTCTCTGTCCAGAAAGCGGTTGATTGAGGAGCAAACTAATGATCCTGAAATTGGTGTACTAAAGAGGAGAGCCCTTCCTGAAAAAGAAATAGATGCAGTTCCAGTTGGGTATTATCTCAAGGATGGTGTGTTGATGCGGAAGTGGCGCCCTCCTGATATCCCTGCCAATGCAGATTAGGCAGTGGTCAGGCAAATTGTTGTTCCGAAGGTCTATAGGAATGAGATCTTAACAATGGCTCATAGTTTACCTTTAGGAGGTCATCTTGGTGTTAACAAGACTGTTGATAAGATCATGAAACACTTCTTTTGGCCTGGGCTTCGGAAAGATGTTTCCAACTTTTGCAAAACCTGTCACACTTGTCAGGTAGTTGGAAAACACCAGTTAGACCCACCTGTAGCTCCATTGCAGCCTATCCCAGCTTTTGGGGAGCCATTCTCTAGGGTGATTGTTGATTGCGTTGGTCCATTACCCAAGACTAGATCTGGAAATCAGTACTTGTTAACAATCATGTGTGCATCTACCAGATTCCCCGAAGCCATACCTCTACGTAACATCAAGGCAACTGCAATCTCGAAGGCTTTGATAAAGTTCTTCACGTTGTTTGGTCTTCCCAGGGAAATTCAGTCAGACCAAGGTAGCAATTTCACTTCAGGATTGTTTCAGCAGGTTGTGTATGAACTAGGTGCAAAGCAGATTCTTTCTAGTGCCTATCATCCAGAAAGTCAGGGTGCCTTAGAGCGGTTTCATTCCACTCTCAAGACAATGATGAGGACTTATTGTTATGACTATGAGAAAGACTGGGATGAAGGGGTTCATTTGCTGTTGTTTGCAGCTAGAGAAGCAGTGCAGGAGTCTACTGGATTCAGTCCATTTGAGCTAGTGTTTGGTCATGAAGTGAGAGGACCTTTGCTATTATTGAGTGAACAATGGCAAGAGGAAGAGCCGCAAATCAGTCTGTTAGACTATGTTAGCAAGTTCAAGGAAAGATTGCGTGCAGCTTGTGACCTTGCCAAAGAGAACTTGAAATCAAGTCAGGGAAAAATGAAAACTTGGTATGATCATAAGGCTAGAAGCCGTGAGTTTAAACCAGGAGACAAGGTCCTTGTGTTGTTTCCCTTGCAGTCCAATCCATTGCAGGCTAGATTTCATGGTCCTTATGAAATTCTGACAAAACTCAATGATCTCAATTACATTGTGAAGACTCCAGATAGGAGAAAACCAAAACAATTGTGTCATATTAACATGCTAAAGCCTTATCATGACAGAAATGCTAGGGTTGCAGCTGTCACTTCAGATTCTCCAATGGTCGAAACGTGTGAAGATGAGGGGGAGTTTCAAGATGATGAACCAAGAATTAAAGCTGAAGTTCTTTCATGTAAATTGTCAAACACTGAAGTGTTGCAAAATCTTGATGTAAAACTCCAGCACTTAGAACCCTCACAGAGAGATCAGTTTGAAAGGTTGATCAAGAAATATGAGGATTTGTTTCCTGATGTTCCAAAGAGAGTTACTATAGCCTCTCATGATGTAGATGTTGGTGATGCCAAACCAATAAAACAGCATCCATACCGGATGAATCCTGAAAAGAGAAAGATTGCTGAGAAAGAGGTTGAGTACATGTTAAAACATGATATTATCAGACCCTCCAACTCCGATTGGAGTTCACCCTGTGTGCTAGTTCCAAAACCTGATGGAAGTACTAGATTCTGTACAGATTATCGCAAAGTCAATGCTGTAACTAGAACGGATGTGTTTCCAATACCTAGGATTGATGATTGTATTGATAGTGTAGGGCAAGCAAAGTTTCTGACCAAGATTGATTTATTGAAGGGTTATTGGTGTGTGCCTTTAACTGAGAGGGCCAAGAGCATCTCTGCTTTTGCCACACCATCTGGATTGTACCAGTATGAAGTCCTACCCTTTGGCATGAAAAATGCCCCAGCCACGTTCCAAAGGATGATACAGTCTACAATCGCCGGATTGCCACACACGGGTGCATACATCGATGACCTGATCACATGGAGTGACTCCTGGGAAGAACATCTAAAAGATGTAGAGACGTTGTTCCAGCGCCTGACCCAGGCTAACCTGACTGTTAACCTGAACAAGAGTGACTTTGGTTGTGCTACTGTCACCTATCTTGGCTACGTCATAGGCCAGGGTAAGGTGGCACCCATAAATGCTAAAGTCCAAGCCATCATGGACTTTCCAGTTCCTGACAACAAAAAAGCTTTGCGCCGCTTCCTTGGAATGATCGGGTACTACCGCAAGTTCTGCAAGAACTTTGCTGAGATTGCTCTCAGTCTAACTAACCAACTGAAGAAAGGCATAAAGTTCACCTGGGATGATGCATGCCAGAGAGCCTTCAATCACCTGAAGTCTCTGCTGTGTCACTTCCCCGTGCTCAAATCTCCTGACTTCAACAAACCGTTCTCCATCGCGGTCGATGCTAGCGACCAAGCTTGTGGATCTGTGCTCCTACAGAGAAGTGACTCTGATGACATTGAGCATCCCGTGGCATACTTCTCCAGGAAGTTCAATCGCCACCAAAGGAACTATTCCACAATAGAGAAGGAACTGTTGGCTCTGGTCCTTTCTTTACAACACTTTGAGGTTTATGTTTGTACAGGACAAAAGCCAATGATTGTGTACACTGACCACAATCCGTTAATGTTTTTGAGTAAGATGAAAAACAAGAATCGGAGATTGTTGAATTGGAGTTTGATTTTACAGGAGTTTGACTTGGAAATTAAGCATGTGAAGGGTACAGACAATGTAATTGCTGATTGCTTATCCCGTGTTTGATTGTGTATATATATATCATGTGTTTGAATATTGTATGATATGTATATATAGACAAGTGTTCACTTAACCATTTTGTATTGAAAAGAAAAATTTTGCCTTTATGAGTCAAAATTTTTCCCTTTTGGAATGGAGGTGTAATGTGAATATAAGCCACTAGATGGCAGTATTTACCTTTTTTTTGTTAAGCTCAGACTGGAGTCATGTTTAGACATGTCCTGGACATGTCTGGGGCGAGTCTCAGAAAATTTAAAAAAAGAGGTCTAAATGTGGGTGGGTTCTGCAAAAGAGTATATAATGAAAAGAATTGAGACAGTAAAGTAGTAGGAGAAATTGCAAGAAGATGACCAGACCTGCCATTCTGTTCAAGACCTGTGACGTTTCTTTTGTGGATTTCTTTGCCTGTGTTTGAGCATTTTCTTCATCCAGGACATCACCAAGCCACCCCACTAAAAAGGGACTGTAATTATTTCTGTTTTTTCTGATTTATCAGTCTTGGTCTTTAGTTGTAGGTTGTTATTAGTCTTTGTCTTTGTTAAAAATTAAATGTGTTTTAGTTGTTAAAACTGTGTTTGTCATCCCTTGCTGTTGCTGTTGTGTTATAAATGTAATAACAAATTGGGGCCATAACATAACTGAGGGGGAAATCATGAAGCTGGGGCAAAGCAGTGCGAACGGACAAAATTAGAATGTGAGTTTGAACGGACACGAGTGCAGAATAAGGTGACATTCGTGGAGGCAATGAAGAGAGTGAGGTAAGAAAAAGATGCGGTTAGAAAATAATACAACGCAATGAAGACGGTGGGAAATGCACAACGTGCACACCTGATAAAGAAAGAATGAGTGTCGACAAAAGATTTGTAGCATTTATTGTGATGGTGATAAACTTTGCGAGTGAAATCGAAATGAAATCTGAAAGGATAAGGATAGTTGTATATGCAGCTACGGAGAATTTAGAGATCATCAATGTAAAGGGAGATGAAATGCAAGCGATGTTAGAAAAGGAGTTTCGTGGGAACCAGACTCCATGTAGTTAGTTTGAAACAGTTCTCGATATTGAAGACTGTGGGGTCGGATGAGGGGTTTTTATTTTTATTTTTTTATTTTTAAAGACAGGCAGTGAAACAGTTAATGCAAGCATTTTAATTTAAGTGGGTGGCGGTAACACACTAGTAAGTTTTCCAACAGCCGTAAAACCTCAGAGAAGAAGAAGTAAATATGGCGACTTATATAGCCGCAAAACAAATAAGAGACGAACGATTTAGGTGTTCCATTCGTTATTCTAGTCAGGGGTGTAATGGAGCCATATGCGTTGTTTGGTTCAGATTGTTGCAAAAGCACAAAATTTGGCTCAAAACTTTCTCCAATATTTTATTATTAATTTTTGCCTGGAGCCAAGACAGAGGTGGCCTGGGGCCCAAGTAACGTTTAAATAAAAAATGGCTGCCGTCCGCTGAGATTTACCATAATTTTTCATTGAAAGGGCAATAATTTTGAAAGACACCACATTTTACAGGTTTTTGTGCGCCTAAGATATAGTGTTAACAAAATTGTACGATAAAATGCCAAAAAGATGACGCACAGTGACACCTAAATGATTTTTATATGCAAAATGGTGGGTTAGAATATCATATCACATCACTAGATAATGCATTTTGCAGAGTAAGCTCACATACATTGATTACAAGTAATATTTTCTTTATAAAATCCTGTTGTACGTTCAAAGACAACTGGAATGTTTGCCACATTATATGATGTTCACAATATAAAAGTGGCACCTGACAAGTAGAACTTGACTAGTGTCTTTTGTAATGCTAGATGCTAACCCACGCCCTCTTGTGGCCGAGCTGTCGCGCGGACAGACACACACACTTACACACACACAGACGGTCCTAAACTGTATACCCACGCCGCCTCGTCGGGCCTGGGTAAAAAGTTGGGATGTTGTGTAAATTGTGATTAAAAACAGAATGCAATGATGTGCAAATCTCATAAACCCACATTTTTTTCACAGTAGAACATATACAATATATCAGATATTGAAAGTGAGACATTTTACTATTTCATGAAAAATATTAGCTCATTTTGAATTTTATGGCAGCAAAACATCTCAAAAAAGTTGGCAGAGTGGCAACAAAAGGCTGGAAAAGTAAGTGGTACTAATCAAAAACAGCTGTAGGAGCATTTTGCAACTAATAAGGTTGATTGGGTGCAGGTCAGTAACATGACTGGGTATAAAAAGAGCATTTTAGAGCGGCAGAGTCTCTCAGAAGTAAAGATGGACAGAGAATCACCAATCTGCAAAAAACTGCATCTAAAAATTGTGGAACAATTTCAGAAAATATTCCTCAATTTAAAATTATGAAGACTTTGAATCTACAGTACACAATATCATCAACAGATTCAGAGAATCTGGAGAAATCTCTGTGCGCAAGGGACAATTCTGAAGGTCAATACTGGATGCTCGTGATCTTCGGGCCCTCAGGCGGCTTTACGATAAAAATAGGCGTGATTCTGTGGTGGAATACACTGCATGGGCTCAGGAACACTTCCAGAAATCATGGTCTGTGAACACAATTCGCCGTGCAATCTACAAATGCAAGCTAAAGCTGTATCATGCAAAGAAGAAGCCATGTGTGAACACGATCGGGAAATGCCGCCATTTTCTCTGGGCCAAAATTAATTGTATCTCCCCGACGACGATAGTTGGGAGATACTATGGTTTAGTTCCGGGGCCACCGCGCCCGCCGACATTTTCTGTTCCTGCCTCTGGAAGTGACAATTATCACAGGAATTTTGAACAAGCGAAGATATTTATTTGACAACGCTCAAGAGTGATTTTCGGCAATTTTGGTGTCCAATATGGCTGTCAGCGGCCATTCTGTCCGAATTTTGGGGATTGGGGAGATCCATGACTCGGTCCCTATGGCAACCGAGTTATCTAGGTTAAAAAAGACTGAGGCAGAATTGAAAACTGTTCTAAGGTCAGATGTATGAAAATTTGAAATTCCTTTCGGAAACATGGACCCTGTGTCATATGGTCTAAAGAGGAGAAGGACCATCCTGCTTGTTATCAGTGCAGAGTTCAAAAGCCTACATCTCTGATCGTATCGGGTTTCAGTAGTGCCCGATGCTTGTCCAAGATTTTAACAACCATGATGAATTGCAATATCACAATACATTTTCCCAGAGCTGAAGCATATCCAAAGTTCTGTGATACCAATGGTAATGAAGTGATGCACAGCCAATACCACAATACCACTATCAACACTGCGCATGTATGCTGCTGCGTGCACCTCTTTTGCTGCCTGTGCCAAGTGAACAAAAGTGTTAGCCTCAGTATGGTCATATGGCTACAGATCTAATAATTCACATGAATTACTGGAAAGCACCCTGTCACAGTGAGCACTGATTAGGAGATGACAATGGAAGTGCTTATGAACAAGAAAAGTTCCCGCTTGTTTTCACCATTTTTCAGGAATCCATTTCAGTCATTTGGAATTTTTGTATTTTGTATCACCAGTTCTTGTTTGAGCTCCTGTCCCATGACGCTATTGAGCCTTCTGGTCATTTTCTTCAGGATAAGCATCTGATAGAGTATCAGTATGCTGGGTAACACTTTTTACTTGAGCTTTCAAAAATGGGATGATATGTAGTGTCTCATACTCGTTAAGGGTTTTTGCTTTTGTAGGGAACACCATGTGGACAACTGCTGCAGCGCCACAACTGTCCAACACACAACTGTGACTTGAGAGAGATCACCTGCTCGCTCTTTTGATGTATTAATTCAACAACATGGTCTGCAAGAAACAAATTATCTATCCTTATGGAAATTATGTTATTATCCTGATTTTGCCGCTTGTGAAGTTCTACATGTGATTTTTTTCAAGCCACAGGGGTGGCCGTATTTGACCTTGAATTGTGGTGACCCCTGGCAACCCTGGTTTTGGCTCCAGGCAAAAATTTAAAAGGCACGATGTGAGTAATATATGGGCCAAATTTGGTGCTTTTGCATAAAAGTGAACCAAGCGTCCCTAACACCCCTGACTATTCATGGATTTATGAATGATCATCAGGATAGGATAGAAAGGTATAAAATAAATGACTTGCCACTGTGTGCATTTATGCTCCAGATACTGTTAGTTGTATTGTTCTTCGTATTCTTCAAATGTCCGAAACGTCATGTTTCTGCCAAAAACGATGGTTCCACATATGCCTGTATTATATTAATGTAACAAGGAAAATAAATGGACAGATTAAAAAGGAGCCGCTGGCTTCAGGGCCTATTAATATGTGTCTATTGGAACAATTCTATGTAGCCTCAGTAGTGTCATAAATGCTTACTTTGTCGCAGCCTGCAGGCTCTATACACACACTGTGATGCCCTATAATGCCAAGTAAACACTTAAATGTGCTTTCTTATTCATGAGAGCCACTGCCCATATCAGTCCTAACAAGTATAGCTTTATCAGAATATCTTTACCCCCTAAATTAACATGGGCTCTTTGGCATGCACTTGCAGACATCAAATACACGATTATGCAGGGGAGAAATAGGGGAGTTCAAAAAATGTTTACCTCATTGACACTTTTACATCTGGTAAGTTTTTAATTTAATGGGAGCATGCCTAAAATCATATGCCATGTGCGCAGTAAGTTCTGTTCTGGACGAATTGTAATCAATATTCAAATGTGGTGTACATTGTTGACACATTCTTGAAACATCAGACTTTGTGAGGGCAACAGTGAGGCTATACTTGCTCACCGATCTTAAAGCCCATTTTACAGATCCCTGTGAACAAGCAGAGGTGAATAGTTTATGCACATCAACCAAAATGTATCCATAGGCACTGAATGGACACTAACATGTCTAGTTGGTGAAGAAGACATTACTTGGACCACATTGCAAAGACCCAAGAAGGTAAAAGTAGACCCTGCTTTTCTTGCTGCATTGCAGACCCTTGCAAATCATGAGCCCTATAGATAGTTGGCAGACCAACTTACAGTAACTGCAGTAAGACAACTCTTTGGCAGTGCCTTCACAGTTGCTACAAGCTAATGATGCAGCATCTGACCTTCAAGAATTATTGGTCCACAGGTTAAGCTGTCTAGGTGTTACTTAAACGTAAATCACTAAAATCAAGTGATAAATTTCCCTGTGCCCTGTATTTTTAGGCTCTAGATTCTGACTGCCCAACATACTCCAGTACTGGTTGATGGGTTGAGAAGACCATACCCAACTTTGTTAGCTTCAAGGATGAGACGCCCTCTGACCACTTACGTCCTATTTCAATTGGCCCTGTTTTATTTTGATACATTGTTATCAACTGTTATCAACCTGGCTAATAAAATTCTATTCTTTATTAAGGCATGGTTCACTTGCCTAATACACTGTAGTTTACATGCGCTTGTTAGTATACTTTACACCACTTTGACATGTAACCTTGAAAATGCTGAATCAAGGTTAATATTAAACCAAACACTTTAACCCATGAATTCATCACTGTTCGATGGCATGTGGAGAGAAACCGTGTCTTCAGTTGCCAATTACAATAATTGGTAAACGCGTCAGTAAAGGAAAATGATTGAGAACTAGCCAGGACTAATTGTCATAAAGGGACGCGGCTGTGCCCCGCCAAAGTCCCGGTTCTAGAACCGCCACTGGATTTGTTAATTTAATAAAAACGTTTGATGCTATGCGTTACGTGTTTTGACCCCCTAAAAGAGGGCACCTTAAGTCTGCAGGGACTTTTTCTGCTAAAGTTAAATGACAACCTCAATAGATTATGTCTGCTGCTGAGTTTGACACTCATCCAAATCACAAAAACTTTCCGACTTTAAAGTATGAAAATTTTGTCCCAAAATGCAATTTCTGAAATTGGCATTTGCCATCCTAAACTAGAATAGTAGCTAGAAACACATGCACTAGTTATTTGATGGAGCATATTTGAAAATTTCAGAGAATGTCCCTACAGGTTTAGGCAGTTTAATGTTTTCTGTATTCTATTTTTTTATTCGAAAAAGGTAACTCCGCTAATTCTCCAGGTTAAGTTTATTTCTTGTCGGAAGGTCAAAGCTAATTCACCATTTTTTAACAAAGTTGCTTCTGTGTCAAACCATGAAACGCAAGGAAACATTCATTGGAAGCTACTTGTTCACGACTGAAACATATGTTAATGAATGCAACATACTGCTGTTCGCAATCTACCTTAATTGAAAGTTCTGCTTAGCAAAACTACTCTTTGTCTAATGCAATGTTTATTAGTGTTAGGTCTCAGCTAATTACAATACTGGCTAGCAAAGTCAACAGCATCTGTTTGCCAACATTACCATAAAGATAAAACCTCCAAGGAATATCCACACAGATAAGAGCCATCACAGGAGGAAAATAATGAATACAATTATATGTTGCAGGTAAACAGGCTTAAGTTATGGTTTGTGAGTGACCCATTCAAGTTTTGTAACCTTAAGCTACTGAGCTTGCAAGTGAAGCATGCTAATTAATGCCAAGTCTCCTGAAATATTAACTGGTTGACAAACCTAACAATTAATAGCGTAACTCAATGACGGTTTCCCTTTAAGTAACTTGACCCTGTTTATGTGACGGTGCGTTCAGAAATTCCAAAAATGGAAAGCCTTTATTACAAAATGGGTTGGGACCAAAAGACACAGGATTTGCCAAGCCAAAAACCGTATCCAAATAACGAAGTTGAAATAACAGGCAGGGGTCAGAATCAGAGAGGCAGAAGTGCAATGGTAAATAAACAGTAAGCCAAAAATCGTAGTCAGAATCCAGAAGGGTAGGTCATACAAAAGGCATCAATAACAGCATCGTGGTCATCCAAAAAATGGGTCAAAATCCAATCAGACAAAACAAGAATAGCTGGGGCAAGGCAATCTCAAGGTCAGACAAAGATAGTCGTGGAAGAAGCAATAAACAAAAGGCATATGAGGAGGTCTACACAAGTGAATATTGATCAGCATTCTGACGGGGAACAAACTGCAGTGATTACTTTAAATTGACAAGAGGGAAGTCACATGCTGTGCAGGAACAGGTGAATTGGATAAGAACTATTTGCAAAGGGGAGCACTCGTGGGGAGGTCCTTACCCACAAACGGACAGGATCCACGCAGACATCCTAAGACAGATAAAAAGCTCCAGTCAAGGACTTCTAAGTGCACAGACAAAGAGTGCAGGATAGCTATTAAGCACGTGCGAGACATCTCGCGGAAAGGCAGAAAAATGCAGAGAAAGTAAAGCAAGAGGCAGAGACTAGAACAGGGCGATAGCCCAAAATATAAATGTTAGTATTATTACTAATCAAGGAAAGCAAGGTGAAGGAAGTAAACAAGAATTTAAGTAATAATAATATGAAACACCAGAATCCACTGAAATCACCCAAAGCATGTAAGCACACAGACTGGGAGAACGGACTGAACCAAACTGATCACAAGACAGGGGCGACAAGTGCAATGAATATGGAAATGGCATGAACAGAAAAACCGGGATGCATAATCAGCAAAATGAATAAAGAAAAGACATGGCAAAAAACACAGAATCATGACAGCAATATACAGAACCATAACAGTTTGAGCATTTAAAGTGTTTTCCTTGAGTTTTCCTGGCAACGGATAAAAAATAAATATAGGGCACTAGCAGCCCCAGAAGCTCCCCCCGTAAATATAAACAAAATGTCGAAGTTTTTGTTAACGGACGCACGCATGGACGGGCGTACGCACGGATGGAGCCCGATACCATAGTTCCCGTGCCACTCGGGCAACGAGAGCTAATTAGGAGCCTGGAACTGAAAATGTTGAAAAGATAAAGCAAATTGTCAAAGTTTTTGGTGATATTTTTTGGCCAGTGACCTTGTAAAAAATAGGCCAAGGTCACCTTTAGGCACATCGCTTGTAGGACTTTATGAGATGCATGTCCAGTAAAAATTAGGAGCCTGTAACTGAAATAGTTGATGAGATAAAGCAAAAAGTCAAAATTTTTGGTGATATGTTTAGGCCAGTGACCTTGAAAAATTAGGCCAAGGTCACCTTTAGGCACGTCATTTGTAGGCCTTTATGAGATGCATGTCCAGTAAAAATTAGGAGCCTGTAACTGAAATAGTTGATGAGATAAAGCAAAATGTTAAAGTTTTTGGTAATATTTTTAGGCCAGTGAGCTTGAAAAAAATAGGCCAAGGTCACCTTTAGGCACGTCATTTGTAGGCCTTTATGAGATTCATTTCCAGTAAAAATTAGGAGCCTGCAACTGAAACAGTGAATGAGATAAAGCAAAATGTGTTGACGGGTGCACGGACGCACGCACACACATGCCGACGCAGCCCGATACCCAAACTCCTGCACCCCCTTGGCGACGGAGCTAATAATTAGCTAATTAGAGGACAAATGCAACTTTCCAAAAACGAAGCGCTGAAAACACAATAACTGAGAGTTAGATGTAGGCTGCCAGTGGTCCCTTCTGATGGAAGCCAACCATTTATTCCGCCAGTTTAGCTAAGTCTTTCATTATGGAATGAATCTGTAGTTCGGAGTTTCTCTGATGACTGTTGTTACAGCAAACTGTGTGACATATCCCGGGCATATTGGATTAACTTTATTTCTGTATTTCACACATCTTCATGTCTCATCTGCTATCTGTAAACAGTGGCTGTGGAGTGCAGCTGTGACCTTTTCAGAGACAAATATGGCGGCACTAAAGCACAGTGATGTCACATGGTCCCTATGAATATGGGTCAATGGTAGACTGTGGAGACAGAGCAAAATATCTCATTTATATTTTACCCCCTTATCATATGGCACCCGATCAATACAACTTTTAGACAGCTAAAGATCTTCTGATTGTTTATTTGCCACACTTGAAGTGACCATGATTAACATTTTGGTAAAAATAACCTTTATTGAGGTCTCCGCAGGTTGTCCTTCTGACGTTGCTACGTAACAATGGGTAAACAATCATGACTGCTCTTGTCCTGTCCCTAGTGAGCCATCATTAGTGTGCTGGCTAGCTCACTGAGGATACAAGTGATAAAAGATAAAATAAATGTTTTCTAATATAACACTTCTGTGTTTGTGTCAGATTTTGTTGGCAAAATGGTTTGTGTTCCTTTCTGTGTCCAAATAACCAATTTGTCATATGGTCACGTGACTAGGAACACGAGAAAACATGGTTTTAGCTTAAAGTACGCTCGCACGTGCTACGTACCTGTGCACGCCTGAGTTGATGCGTGTCATGATGTCTTTGACAACGCATTTACCCCTAGTGATAATAAAAACTCTTTTATTAAAAGTTTCCAGAAAATATTTACAAATTTACGAGTGTGAAGTTTCTTTTTTGACTCAGTATTTTATTTCTGAGTAAAAATCTTTGAGCAAATTGTTTCTGAATCTAAATTTTTATACATTTTATTGATGTGTATGGTCACAATGAGGTGCAATACCAACTTGGCAGAATCAGAATAATTGTAATTGACAAGTTCATTTAAGGCTGACCTTGCACAATCATTCTCAATCAATGAATGAATGAGAACATAATGGCAGAAGAAACAAACAGTGCCATACAATAAGAAATAGTCATATCGTACACAAACTAAATAATTGACTGATTATGCCTGTGTCAAAACTATTCATATTTTTGGATTTGTGACAAGGGGGACTCACATCAACACCAACAATAACTAATGGCTGCAATGACAACTGCAAATGTTGAGCGAGCAATAGTTTGAATGTTTTGAAACGTTTCGAAGCTTCTAAATTTGCCATACCTAATCTTCGCCCAAACGTTTCATTTAACTGCGCAAAGCAGCCGCAGACCTTACAGACGAGCTCAAGAGCTCGAATGCAGCCTGATTCGTTCTGTTTGGGAATCAGGAGGATTGTGGGACATGTCGTTTTTAGACTACAGGGAGGAAACGCATCTAAATGAAAATGATTTAAATTATTGTGGACTTAGGTCAAGAAAAAATACATTTGTGGGTACTCTGAAATATAAAGCGAAGTCTCTAAATCGTTGGAGGCTTGAAAATTACGGGAAGTACTTCAAATGTATATATATTTAACAGTCTATTGGTAAAAATGAATGGGAAGTTTTACTTCCGACACGAGCATGACGTAGACACCGTACTCTTTGTAGGCGCGGAAATTACTGCTACGGACAAACTTTTTCTGCGTCCTTCGTCCAATTCGCTGAAACTAAAGAGACTTTAAGGGACGCGAAAAGACCGAAAGGTGAGCAAGAATGGATGTTGAAACGAGCAGTTCATTGTAGATACTGCCGGTTGTCAGTAATCAGTCAGAAAGAGAGTAGCTAGGTAGCCGAGCTTAATTTGTTGTGTAGCTTGCGCTAACGTCAGCTAACGTTAGTTTGTTAGCGAAGTTAGCCAATTTCAACTAGATCGTTTTATGTTGGAGATACTCCTGTCGACTTCGCTTGGCAAGGAAGCGCATTGGCGCCTGGAGTTTGCTAGCTTACTAAAGTTGAAGTTGGCACTTGCGTCCTCCTGTGACAAATTAATTCACGGTTTAATATATTTTTTCCTGAAGGTTTCAGTTTTCCTCCTGAATTCAGAAATTAAGAGCTTAGTAAGTTGGCTTGTCACATCGTTGGCTAGCTCGAAAGGTCTCCTCCGCGACATCAACACGCTAGTGTTGGTTTTGGCTCGTTTAACGCGAAAGCAGTGTTCATCCCTGCGGTTAGAGAGGGGGCTCTCTCGAATGAAACGTTTTAAAATATTCTAGCTTTATGCAATTGCAGTCAACCTGTCAGTGAATTTGAGGCATTTTACGAACCTGTCAACTTATGGTTTGCTTTCTCCATCGTTTTAGGATCTCTGTCTCCCCCCTTCTTGTTTATACACGCTCACAGACCGATTATCTCTAACATTATGACCACCTGTCTAATATTGTGTCGGTCCCCCTTTTGCTTCCAAAACAGCCCTGACCTGCCAAGGCATGGACTCCATTAAACTTCTGAAGGTGTTCTGTGATATCTGGCACTAAGACCTTAGCAGCAGGTCTTTTAAGTTCTGTAAGCTGTGAGGTTGGGCCTCCATGCATGAGATTTGTTTGTCTAGCACATCCCACAGATGTTCAATTGCTTTGAGATCTAGGTACTTTGGACACCAAGTCAACTCCTTTAACTTGTGTTCCTGAAACCATTCCTGAACCATTTTTGCTATGTGGCAGAGCACATTGTACTGCCGAAAGAGGTCACTGTCATTAAGGAATAATGTTTCCATGAAGGGTTGTACTTTGTCTGCAACTACGTGGGTGGTATGTGTCAAAGTAACATCCACATGAATGGCAGGACCCAAGCTTTTCTGGCAAAACACTGCCCAAAGCATCGCAATGCTTCCGCTAGCTTGCCTCCTTTCTGTAGTGCAACCTGCTGCCATGGCTTACCTTTGTAAGCAACACACTTACACCCAGCCATCTACATGATGTAAAAGAAAGCCTGATCTGATAAACTATGTTATCTTTTTCCATTGGTCTGTTATCCAGTTCTGATGTTTACATGCCCATTATAGGCTCTTGCTGCAGTGGATAGGGGTCGGCATGAACACCCTGACCGGTCTACAGCTATGCGGCCCCTTCCGCAACAAACAGCGATGCACTGTGTGCTCCGGCACCTTTCTATGAGAACCAGTATGACATTTTTCAGCTTTCTGAGCTACGGTACTTGAATGTTATGGAAAAACCTAGTTGGTAACAAAAAGCAAATTCCAAGAAAAAGACAGAAAACCGTATCCCTCTGGGGTTAAGCTCTTGTCTGACAATGAAATGACTGGGCATTTATTTGTTCATTACATAATAGGAGATGTTTATGCAGGATTTTTTTTCTTTTTGATCAGCATCCAGGGCAGTATGACTTACAATATTTTCCCATCTGAAAATGTAAAATGTCATTTCTCAAAGGGATGGACTAAAATGTGATGAATATGGAGTAGCGAGCGGAGCAGGGGACATAGTACTCAGCTTCGTCTGTCCGTCACGTCCTGTTCATTGTGAAAGTGATATCTCAAGAACGGTTTGACCGATTTCATTCATCTTTGGCTTCAATGTGTATTTGTGTGATACGCTGACCCCAGTCGATTTCCGTGACCTTGCAGTGGACATGGCCACGTTTTGTGGCAATGCTTGTTTTGTGGTGCAATGCATTGCAGTGCTAGCAAAAGTAAATTAGATTATCGTCGGTTTTTACCAGGTGGTCTGAGCTACTGTGGCTAATCGGGAGATGTAAACTGCACAAGTTTTAGGTTATTAAGCATTTAAAGGAGAGGTTTCCAAAGATCAAATTCAAAATCAGAAGATTCCCCAAGTAAAAATGTCTGCCCCTGATATTGAAGCCAATTTGAAGACTTGCTGATTTAAAAATGCGTCACACTGGATTATTATCAAATTGAAATATGCGTTTTAGATATTTGAATTCTACTTCCCTCTGAAGCATACTTTGCCAAAGTGCGGTTTTCTCCTTCAAGAACAAAATTTTCACTTGCTGCCTAATGTGCCACCCATTGATAGGTGCCATTGTTACTAGATAACCATGTTATTCACCTCACCTGTCAGTGGTCATAATGTTATGGTGTGTGTGTGTGTGTGTGTGTTTGTGCTTGTGCTTGTGTGTGTGTGTTTGTGTGTGTGTTTGTGTGTTTGTGTGTTTGTGTATGTGTGTGTGTGTGTG
This sequence comes from Gymnothorax reevesii, assembly GCA_029721435.1. Lineage (NCBI taxonomy): Eukaryota > Metazoa > Chordata > Actinopteri > Anguilliformes > Muraenidae > Gymnothorax > Gymnothorax reevesii. The sequence continues at coordinate 45,010,403 of CM056579.1, forward strand.
TGTGTGTGTGTGTGTGTGTGTGTGTGTGTGTGGGGTTTTGTGTCTATCTTTTGGATGAGATGTTAAACCAAGGTCCTGACTCACTGTGGTCTTCAAAGATCCTATGACCCTCTTCAGCAAGAGTAGGGGGTTCCCTGTTACCACGTTTAAATTCCCAACCTGGCTCTTTCAACCTGCCACCCAATCATGCCCCGATCTAATAAGCTATGCAGCTGTCGTCTCCCTCTCCACCTCAAGCCCCAGAGTTCTCTTTAAAAAGATTTCAATCTCAATGGGACTTCAATGGGACCAAGTTAAAGGACAAATAAAAGAAACGTGTAGCTTTCGCTTACTTCCGCTGGTTAGGGCTTATTTTTGTTTCGGCTAATGCGTATGTTTCTAGCGTGATGAGGGACATGAAATGTTTGTTTTGACTGTATTTGTCATTACTGTTCACTCCTTTGCTTCATTATGCATACTTTATAAACACAGCTTGGTCCATAAGTATTTGGACTGTTTGTCTGCATTGTCATTGTCTGGCGCCCAGATCCAATTTTTATGACTTTGTGTTTACATCTAGTTATCAAAGTGACCCATATCTGATACATGAAACAACCTGTATGTGTACATGAGTGTTTAGTTGCTAAAACGGAAGTAGAACACAACAGTAAACAACCAGTCGGCGCCATTTGCAACGGGCTTAAAAGCTGTTGCTTTCTGAAGCATCTTTAGAGGTACACAAAATGTTGGCCACATTTTGGCGGAGTAGAGGAGAGCCCTTATTTCAACCTGTGATTACTTCTACATCGGTTCAGAATGTTCATCCTCCATAGTTTTATTTTCGCCTGTTTGTTTTCAGTGGAGGGTGGCTGTGCACATTCGTTATACATCATCAAATATGTGGAGATGGTCCCATCTACAGTGACGTGCAACCCGCAATGACAGGAATATCCGATCTGTGCATTTAGATGGCAGTTGCTGCGGCAGATATCGGATTCATATCTGATTTATTTCCACATATGATTTAGGCCTGAGACGGATCTGAGAATATTCCATTCAATGTGCTTTTTTCCTGTTTACTTGTTCATAGTACAGATCCGATCTGTGCCACGTGAGCAAAAAATTGGAAATTATAATTATCCCCGAAATAAGAGTTTCAGGGATATTATGTTTTCGCCCCACCCGCCGCCATGTCCGCAGATTTTAGCCATTAGCGTGATAACTCTCAAAATACTTTACGTTGGCTTTTCATTTTTAGCATATGGGTAGATATGGTAGAGTGGATGAACTGATTAGATTTTGGGCAAGTATGCACTCCTATGTTTGCCATCAGGTGGCGCTATATATTGAAAAAAAAATCATTTTTTTAACCATATCTCTGGATCAATTACTTACACAGACCTCAAATTTGCCTCCAATTGTCGGTCTAGTAAAGAGGAATCTAATAAAGGGGGCTTCGAGGATTGGGGAATTTCGGGGATATACCCCTTGCTGTTGCCCATCGACAGCGTAGGCAGAGTTCAGAATTGTTTTTACCTTCTTTGAGCAATGACTACCTACCAATGCTGTGCAAGTGGTAAGCACATTATAAGCAACAGCAAACTGCTTTCTGCAACCACAGTTCCAAAAAGGTGCACTCAAGGAAGGAGTGATTTAAAGCGTTCATTTGCCCTCTTCACTACAGTGGAAATGATTCAACTATTGAATTCAATTTTTTTTATTAAATTGGTGTGGTAATTTCAAACCTGAGGACTGCAACAGTTAGCACAGGGGTAATGTAGGACTAATAATGATGCGAGTAGATGCAATAGTGTGTGATATTAAATATGTGATCTAAAACAGGTGTGCTAAATGTGTTAAGCCCAGTTCAGACCAAAGATTCGCAAGAAAACGGGCTGAGACTTGCAACTACTTGCGACGCGCCGGTCTGCAACGTTCTGAAGCCTGCCAGTTCACACCGATGCGACGAGATGAGACGGTGTATCGATTCCACAGGAAAGATTGTGTGCTTAAGTTCTAACTGCCGGCTTTTCCAGCCTGCCTTTCCAGTTGATAGATTTGTTGCCGCGATTGAAAATATGGATAATGGTGATGATGAGTTATTAGGCGCAACAGTTGCATTTCTGCTATTAAAAAAGAGCGAGGACACACAAAAAAGAAAGGGGCGAGAATTTGGAGCCGTCCATTGCTGTGACATAGCCAGAACTTAAAATTGGATGGGCACTAAACATCTCTTTAAAACATTTATTCAGTCTGACTCGATCGCAGTCATTTTTTTGCAGTCATTAACTTTACATTCTATCCGAAAACACTCGGCACTATCATATGTTGCTTCTTAAAGAGGTGAATTCACCTCGTTCAGGCAAAACGACAATCATTCATTTGAACGCGCAATTTTGTGCATTTCAAATCCGTGGTGTAGCCACACCTGAAAATTGACTGGGCACTCAACATCGCTTTGCTACAATTATTGTACCTAACTTGTTCTTAGCCATTTCCCTTTGTTAAAGCAATTTACATTAATATGAATAATCAATTGGCAATTAAAAACACTGCTTCTTTCGTGATGCGATCTAAGGGCGACTAATCAATAAGCATCATTCAGTTCAGAAAAATAAGTTTCTCATAAGTTGTACTTTAATACTTTTAATAATACTTTTCGAGAGGTAAACTGCTCTGGCACTTCCGCGCTACCTTTTTGGCTCATCAGGCGATCTAACTTGTGCTTCATGATAGATTGAATTATTCAAATTGAACCAAAGATAGATTTGAAATGCACAAAATTGCGCTTCCAATTGAATGATTGTCGTTTTGCCCGAACGAGGTGAACAAGTAACACCTGATAGTGCGGAATGTTTTCGGATTGAAGGCATAGTTAATTAGAAAAAATGATTGCTATCGAGTCAGAACTAATAATTGTTTTAAAGAGATGTTTATTGCCCACGCAATTTTAAGTTCTGGCTGCGCTACTGGTCCATGGGTGCTTCAACAAAATACCCAGGGCGCTTATGCCAATCTGTGCTGGGAGCTCGCAGTGGGGGCCCTCTATATTAAATTTCTTTCATTTATTCTCGGCACAGTTTTGACTAGCTGATAGTTTGTAACTCCCAAGACCAGCTGAATTCGCAACGAGCTGATTGGCTGTTGAGATGGGTTTCGTGCTTAACATTCTAAAACCAACCTCCTGCGATTTGAAAAGCTGAATCGCTGGCGACGCCATGACCCGGCTTGCATCTAGCTGAGACGGGCCAGTTCACACTGCTGCGACGTTCTAAAACGGTATCGTCGCATAGCGAATCTTTGGTCTTAACTGGGCTTTATGGTGTTAAAGGAGCCTACATAAAAGCTTAGTCTCTCGAAATCAAAGATGGCTCACTAATTTCAACAGGTGCGTGAGGTTATAATCCATCCATAAACATGATTCCCCAAACTCAAATTGACAGGGTTTGGGCTATTTTGTCTCCTACAGCATGGAATAGAGGTCAGAAATGGAAGCAATCCTTTGGTGCTTAAGGGGTAAAGCCAAGAAGTACTTTTGAATACATGTGATTTTTGTTCACTCTAAGGTTTTTGTCTCAGATGTTGTCTTCCAAAAACGCTCAGTGGCAGGACGGAAGCATCATGGGAGCACACTGTCTGGTCCGATAAAGCCACTTGAAATGTTGACTTTGGTTAAAATGGCAGCTGGGTGCTCCAAACAGTGGTTGACTCTGTTGCAGTCATCACGTTGTATATTTTTGAAAAACAATTCAATTCACATGCTAGAACATCAGATAATGTGCTGTTGTACTGTTTTCAGTTTAGAAGAGGGTAAACGGACTTTTCAAATGAGTTCTTTTTGATTTGCGTTCGGCAGCAGTGATTGCAATAGTGGCTCTGTCTGCAGGAGTACAGCTTTTGTACCCTCCTTATTTTGACATTGTAATGGTCTGCGTTATAAAGGCTCTTTTCTGTCTTCGGCAGCTGCCATGGAAGACAACATACGGCTGGTGTCATCCGGCGATGATGTGAAAGTCTGGAACGCCGCCACTATGACCATGATGGAGCAGTTCAACCCACACTGTGTCACTCACCCTGTGTCACAAGTGTGCTGGAGCAGCAACAGTATCCTTCATCTTATCTCCGTGGAAGCCACCTCTCTCTCTCCATTATGGTTTTTGGGGTGGCATTACCTCCGCAACATACAAGTCATTCCATGTCAAATTGAACGGAGGCCCTCCGACTGGCCATTTTGGATTTGCTTTCTACTTTTTGTAAATAATGTCATTGTACCCAGCATTTACTTGCAAGATGTTTGGCTTTGGCTTTGGCTTGCATCTTTAGTTTCAGAGATATGGAGCCTTTAAAAAAGGGGGTGTTATCCAAAATAGTGCAAATTTTAGCTTTTTCTGTCACTTGCTTCTGAAAAGATGGTCCCTTTGGGCACTGTTGCTGCAGTGTCCGCTGCGATGTGCCAGTTTTCCATGTCCTGCATGCCTGTGACAGCAGCAGCTCTTAATACCACCCCAATTCTGAAATAGTTGGGACAGAGTGTAAATTGTGAATAAAATCAAAATGCAGTGACTTTCGGATCACATGAGCCGAAATGTTATTTACTATAGAATATAGATTACATTTCAAATGTTGAAACTGAGACATTTTACATTTTTATCCACAAAATGAGCTTATTTCACATTTTCTGGCTGCAAGAGGTCTCTAAAAAGTTGGGACACAAGCAAAAAAGGACTGAAAAAGCAATTAATATATAAGAGAATCAGCTGAAAGAACATTTAGCAAGTAATTAAGTTAACTGGCATCAGGTGTGTAACATGATTGGCTATAAAAGGGATGTCTAAGAGAGGCTGAGTCTCTCAGAAGTACAGCTGGCCGGAGACTCTCCAACCTGTGAAGGCTTGAGTAAAAAAAAATTGTGGAATACTTTAAAAACAATGTTCCTCAATGTCAAATTGCTAAGGCTTTGAAGGTCTCATCGACCGTGCATAACATCAAAAGATTCAGAGAAACTGGAAAAATCTCTGCGTAAGGGACAAGGCCGAAGACCTTTACTGGATGCCAGTGGTCTTCGGGCCCTCAGACGCCACTGCATCACTCACCGGCATGATTCTGTCATTGACATGACGAAATGGGCCCAGGAATGCTTCAGGAAACCACTGTCTGTAAACACAGTCTGCCGAGCCATCCACAGATGCTACCTAAAACTCTATCATGCAAAAAGTATGCCATTGTTGAGCATGATCCATAAGCGCCGTCGAGTTCTGTGGGCCAAGGCTCATTTAATATGGACCGTAGCAAAGTGTCCTGTGGTCAGTCCAAATCTGACATTCTTGTTGGTCCACCTGACGAAGAGCATTGGCTCGAAACGTTGTCCTCTATTAAATATTTGGAGCATTCGAGTGTGCGAGTTACATTTTCTTTTTCATCCACTTTCTGCCTCTGCCACTGACTGTCATAATGCTATTGCACAGCCCAAAAATAATGAAAACTGAGCATGTGACGGGTGGTGTGGCTGTTTTCACATCAGTGAGAAATGGCATACTGTATATCGCTGGTATAAACAGCCATATGTTCATATTGTTTCTCTGTAGTCATGTGCCTTGACTCAGAGCTCAGATAAGTTCCTGGTCAGTGCCAGCAGTGCTGGTGATAAGCTGGTGGTCTCCAGCCTGCAGTCCTCACCTTTGCCACTGGTGGAGTTGGCTGAGGGGGTGAGTTCTTCGCAGGGCCTCTGGAGTTTCTGCCCTCTTTGCTTTGTATACTCCAACTGCATGGGCAGCGCAGTGGTGCTGTCGATAACGGACGTGCACTTTGGTAACTTAAGCCTTTACCTGTGACCAAGGCACACCCTTCAGAACTGAAGTTAATCTTTTGATGCTGCACTGAGACTGCCCATTGTGCGGAAGCTCAGTTGAATTTGATAAATTATATTTCTCATTTCAGTATGTGCTTTTGTTGATCTGCATCCCCAGAAAAAACAGACCCGTGTCAGTCTCAGCTCCACCTCCCAGTTCGTTGTCAGTGGTGGCCTGGATGGCACGGTCTGCATCTGGGATCTGAAGAGCAAGAAGCTGCACCGCACTCTTCAGGTACCAGTGTCTGTAACGCATTATGCTTGTCTGTACTTCTTTTCACACATCTGTGAGGCTCTCCATCAGGTACCCATGTCCACACGCCTTCATCAATTGTTTCTGTCTGCATCCATCTTTTAGATGGCTTTGCTTATAAAGCTTCAGAAAGACCTGCATCTTGGAACCTGATGAAGTGTTTGTGCCCACCCTTCCGTCCTCATGTGTCTGCGTCCCAGGCTAATTGTGCAGCTACTGTTAGTTTAATCGGTTATTTTTCTGTGCATCTTCACTGGATAGGCATCCCAGCTTTCATTTCATGAGGTCTTTGTATGTTAATGTTCCCAAGCTGTGGTATGGATGGGGATGTTAAAATTCAGTTTACTTTCAGCGATTGAGGTGTCCCTTTTTCACATATAAATTTGTGCCATTTCCTGTGAATGGAGGGGACCCAAAAAAAAAAAAAAAAACATTGAGTTTTGGCTTTATCTGTCTACATGCACAGGACCACAAAGAGGAAGTGACCTGTGTGTCCTTCAATGGGAATGACAGCTACATTGCTTCTGGCTCCACCAGTGGTGACATCGTCCTGCATAGTGTTACCACTAACTTGTCCAGCAAACCATTTGGACGTGGCCCCGACCAGGTAAGAGGTGTCGACTGTCAAGGCCACAATATTCCTTGTGTGTGTTTTTTTTTTTTTTTTTTGTGTATACAGTTGGATCCAGATTTATTGGCCCCCTTGCTGTAAAGAAGTAAAAAGGCACCATTAAAAAAAAAAAAAACAAAAACAACACTGTTAATAATCATATGTTCAGACATTAGAGCATACTATATTCTTTCATTTTTAATACAGTTTGTCACTTGTTTCTGTTTATGTAATGTATTTTTTAAGAAAAAAATTTGTATGAAAATGTATTCCCAGACGGCAAAATGTCACTAATGGACAAGTTTGGTGCAACCCCCCGCAGAACTTAAAAACACCAAATAGAGTAAAATGATTATTTTTTGAATGGGGCATATTAAAAACATACAGACGAGGGATAAAATGATATGGTCCATTTAGTATGCTATACTGCAGTGGTTCTCAACCTTTTTATACATAGACCCCACTGTACAGGGACATGTTTTTGGTGACTCTATACTTGATTATATTTATTTCATAGGTGAGTATTTGAAAATTTGTGAGCTTTTTTTTTTTTTAAGAAACCAAGGTTGAGAACAGCTGCTTTACTGCATGCTCTATCACCAAAAATTCAATAAAAGGGACCATTATTCATTTAGTTATTTATTAAAGATTCAAAAGAAATTACACTTTTGTACTTCTTTTGTACATTTTGGCGCACACCTTTTCTTTTGATCTTTTAAGGTTGCCTGCCTGGCTTAGGTGGAGGAAGCACTAAAGAGAATTATCTGACCATGATGCTTATCTAACATCTGTCTTTTGCTATCTGGGTTGTATCTAAACAATTTTGCCAAGAAGCTAAACCAAATTTGGCTTCTTTGATGATTGTTCCTCATGTGTTCTGTAACAATGATCTGCTGACAAAAAATTGTGATGAACTCTTGGCAGTGATTTCTTGAGAAGGCATAATGTTGTCTGGTGCTGATTTTCATTGTGATCATCATCCCTGTGTAGTGTGAGCTTGAGAAAGATGAGTCAATGATTGTATTGTTATCTGATTCGTGAGTTGGACTGTTGGATTGCTTCTTCCCTCAGCCCATTCATGACCTGAAGTACTCCTATGTGAAGAGGTCTTTGCTCGGCAGCGTCTCTGATAGCGGCACAGTTGTGCTGTGGGATGCCAACAAGCAGAAGGAGCTGCATGTGTTTGAAGGTTCCCATAAGGCTCCCTCTTCAGGGCTCGCCTTCTCCCCTGCCAACGATCTGCTGTTTGTCACTGTGGGTCTGGACAAGAAGATCATCTGCTATGATACCTCCAGCAAAATGTAAGCAAAGGGGTGTTCAGCCTCATGTTGCAACTGTTGCTTGCAGGATACCCTGTGTGCTCTGAGGGAACTCATATCTGTCATCATTTAAATGAAAAAAATTTCAAATGATCGGAAATTGATCTTCATGATGATAATGATGATAGTCACAGACTATTGAAAACAGGGCAACGCGTGAATACCACATCACGACAAAGTATCATAGACTTGACAAATATATCAAGATATAGTGAAGTAAAATTAATTTATGAAGATTTAATGAGAAGCACGTTATTACTTACAATATATTCAGTATATCGATATGACTATTATGCTTAGTCATATTATCTGTGCCTGGCCATTGGCTTACTCCTTAGTCCCTTGCTATAAATAGATCTAGCTTTCCTGCTCCTGTCCTCTCTTCTGATAAGCCCTTCTATGAAGATAGGTCTCAGGTTTCTTGCGACTCTGAAGTGGCCTCAAGACGGATATCCGGGATAGCATCCTTATTTAACGTTTCTTGAGTTGGGACTCCATTCGCTGTTTCCTAAGTGGGACACTAATGATCAGACCCACTTTACAGCCTTTTTACGGGCTGAGACATGGCTGTACACGGAAAGATTACAAGCAAAACTGTAACCAAATAAGCTCAAATAAGTGTTTTTATTGCAGTTAATAAGCTAGGCTAAATCCAATATTGCTGTTGATTTTGCCGACTCGGGAACAACCTTTGCCAGTACCCTTGCAAAACCTACACTGCTCAGTGTTAATATTTAGGAGCTGTTGGTGTTCCACTCAGGAAAAGTATAGCGCGCAGTTTAATGACCTTCGTTGTCATCGTTTTGTCATCTCTTCAAAAGACGAAACTCCATTATCATTTATATTTTAATTTTAAGGGAAATTTCAATTGAATGTTGGCAAACTAAGTGTCCCACTCAGGAAACAGTTCAGTTAATTGCGGCCTGGTGTTAAAGTATCCCCAATATGCCTTTAATTTGGGACGAGAAGCATATTGTACTTGGGAGAAATGGCAAGAGCACAATCTTCTGTGAGCGGATGAGAAAAGTGAATCCAGGCATTTCCTCTCTCTTTTCTCTTTGAAAAGGCATGGAAACACAATCCACCGTTATTCACCGAGTTGGAATAGCAACCAACAGTGACACTGTATGGCATATTCTCAATATAAGTTATTGATAATTTGTTGGCGATGATAATGGCTTATACAAATTTCCCACACAAAACACTGGGGATTCGCTTGTGTGATGTCACTGGCGGCAAATGCTGAGCTGTGCCAGGAAAATATGCATACGTTTACCATCAATTGGAAAAATGCAGATTTTGATTCATTAAATCAATACAAGGTGTCTTTCATGCATTATTTTGCCCAAATTTAGATTTCTGAACTCACAATTCCCCCAAAATGTGTATATCTGTAGTTATTTGCAGAATCGTTTAAGCAATAATTTGCTCACGTGCTTTCACTTTTTGCGTGAGCAACCCCCATTCGACTGCCGTGAAGTTTTTTTTTTTTTTCCCAAAAATTTGTTTTGTTTGTTTTTAAAACTTTTTAAAAATATTATGCTACTCAGAAAATCTGCCTTTATAATAGTGATTTGCCTAGTTACGAGTTCCCCTGGCTTTTTAGAGCAATGGGAGATAACACTGATTGGTTTTCCATGTTTTGCCCAAAACACGCCAGTTGATTAATTTAACCCCTTTGCACAGAAGCCAAATTTGGCTATTTATGTGGTACCCAATTTGATGCTTTATGATTCAAGATATAAGATATTATAAGATATTATAAGATATAATTCAAGCTTCATAAAGAGGATGAATGTGGCTCAACTTAGAAAAGACACTTATAGAATTTAGAATTGCATCATATTTCAGTTTATTTTCATGATTTTGGTAGAGAAAATGGGCTGCAAACATAAAAAATCTTCATGAGAATTCACCACTGAAACTGTAAAAAAAAAAAAATTCTGAGGAAAGAGGCATGCCAGCTTAAAACAATACATTTCTGAAATGATAAACTCCTAGGCCACAAGTACTCATCTGAACATGAAATATTAAGTTATCCAGTTTTTACAAGCCAAAAAAGATTGCTATCCAGGTGGCGCACTTTCAATTCATAAAACAATCATATTTTTAACACAACTCATCTTTGTACTCATGAAGTTCAATATGAATGGATAATTTTCTGGTTGAATTTCGCATGAGTTTATCAATATAGGTGCAGCTGGACATCAATGGTCACCAGTGACCTCTCCGAACCAAAAACATGCCTTCTCCACGATAAAGTTCAGAGTCTCGTCCGTTTATCTACAAAGCCACATCAGCAAGCACAGTTACTCATTAGAGGAACTGCTTATTTCACGGTCAGATCGTTCACTCAGACAGAAAGCTTGCTGTTTACAATTCCGATCATCCCAGCGAAACGCAAGCTTGTAACCCTCTATAGAACAAGTATAACTCCGGTGACAGTAATAGCTGTTCGCACTTTAAAAGCGCGAAAATGCAAGGCACCCAGTTTCATTGAATGTAGTATAGATTCTAAAACTGATCACCTAGTTAAGAGAAATGCCAGAACACTGTTACCCAATGTGACAAACTAGCTCTGTGATCACGGTGGTAAACCAAAAATAAGGACTAGCTGGCTAGTTAGCAGGCCAGAAGTAAGATTGAGCTACACCATACGAAGACAGATTTACTAACTTTTCAATAGAATTATTGAGCTGCTCCTCAAAAGTATCAATGCTGTCAGCTCTCCTTTCTGTTCCATTCAGAATAATTGCCATTTTCCATCTCAGAATCCCATTTCCATCCCGCAAATAAGCTCAGCTCTCTAGACTCAGTTCTGGAGGGTTTTTTTTTCCAAGCAACCTTGTCAGTCTGAGCTGCATAAAGTTAACGTAACCCTATTACGCAAGTATTTTAATATGTTTTTTTAAGGTCCAATCAATGTCTTTCACTGAATGAGGAAAGCTTATACTGTCTGCAGTTGGATATAAATCGTATTAACCAACTGGTAATTACCAGGAGAATTTCACGTAGGTGTGAACTACAGCTGGGCTTTCACGCAGATACCATTGAATCACCATTAAAGTGATTGGATTTCCGTGAGAGCTTGTATGAGGCTTTAAAAGACAGCTAAATTCTTCAACTGACATATCTACCCGTTAATCCATGATAGGAAATTATGCGTTTTTAATATGTGATGACTGTAATTGATAGCAGAATGACATGGTTTCAATACCACGGCAAAAGTTTTGCCTCAGGATACTGATTTTTTTTAACTACTTGGAATACCATTGGGTCACTAACTGAAGTGGTTGCCACAGAGGACAACAATTTTTTCTGTCGCAAGAGATTTTTTTAAACTGCTGGATAGATACTATGGGCAAAGATATTGAGCAGTTTGCACATCAGGCTTAGCTGAGGAGTTTAATTCATGCAACTCCTGAAAACCAGGGATAGGAATGAACTCAATATTCTAGACTGTGTTCCAGCTCGGCTGGCTTGTGAATATTCAATAACTGATCTAGGAGTGCCATGTAGTGATAGAGTAGTGCAACTGCTTCCATAAAAAGAGCTGCTTTATGTCTGCAGGCTTCTACATCTGCAGAAAGGTGATAAGATTAAATTCAACCCCTTTGTATCCCCTTTGCCTTGCTCTGCACCCAGATAACCCACTGTTTAACTAGCAAAAATGGATTTGGATACGCCCCAAGTGCACTTGTGCCACATGCTTCAGACCGAGCACTTCGATTGTTAAAATGGGGTGATTTGATTTGTGATGATGATGATTTGTATAACTGGCTTTCATGGTGTCTCCCACAAACTTCTCCTGATAAGTACTGTTCATTTAAATATATACCACTTCATCAATTGTTTCTCCCTTTCGACTTACTGGTGCTTACTGGTGTATTTCAGTTTTGTGTTATATTTTCCCAAGTGAAAGACCACAACCCTGGATTGTCAGCAGGCTAGTGCCTCTCATTATTACTTTTGTGGTCATAGCAGTGACTGTAGGTCCTTAGTAATGTTTGCCCATGTGTGGTTACAGTGTATTGCGCAGCATGCGAGTGGAATCTCCACTGACGTCCATTGAGTTCATGCCGGACGGAGTAGGGCTGGCTGTGGGCTCCACCCAGGGGAAAGTTTATCTGTATGACCTTCGAAATCTCAACGCCAGCATCAAGACTGTAACCGCACACAAAACCTCTGTCACTTGCCTACGCTACCAGCACTGCCAAACGCATCATTCCAAAGTATGTTCCTCCATTGTCCTCAACCTCAATTCTCAACAAACTGCATTGCCACCAGCTAGGGTTCAATATATTCCTTTATTCATTGTATTTGCATGAATTTCCAGTCCAGTAAAGGGATGTCAAACAAGACGTATTCAACTGTTCCTGGCAAGAGGACATCAGGGAAGCTTACTAATCCCCAAGACGGCCCTCCAGCTTCCACAGCAATGCCCACCTTGAATGCTGCCACCGAGCAGTCTATGGACACGAAAGTGGACAGTCTCACGCACAACTCAGGTCTGGCTCGTCAGAAGAAAATTTGGCAACCACATATTTATATTGTGGGTATACTTAAATTATGTGGTCTTTGTGCATCTAATTTACTACACTTTTTAAATGTGAAACAGTCTCGTACTTTGTTATGCTTTTGCAAAACACTTCTACTTGCGTTAGTTGTTCTGTGGCTTACTGTTCTTTCTGCTTGCAGGCAGAGAGGTTTTCTCCAAACAGACAGATGAGCAACATGGTGCCGACCGCCTTTCTAGTGTGGGCAAGTTCAGCAATGTAGGGCGCAACAGTCTGGACATCTTCTCCCCTGTTCGAAATGGTGAGATGCCCCACCCCCTCTTGAGTGGAAATTTGCTTGCTCAGAATAAAATTATCACTTGCTTGCAATAACTAAAACAAACCAGTAAATAAAATGCATTCATTTATATTTTAAAATTTATTTAGTTTTTTTTTTCTTTTTCTTTGTGTTAGCTCTGACGACAGTTGTGACCAGAGGCATTTAGGTTTAGTGTTGTCCGTCCATCCATCCCAATTTTGCAAATGCAATACCTCTGGAAGACATGGGGGGAATTTCTTGAAATTTGTCATAAACGTGCACTTTGACTCAAGTATGAATAGATTATATTTTGGTGGTCAAAGGATAAGGTCCCTGTGATCACAAGTCTGTCTCAGTGTTGGGAATGTGTTGTCTCCTGAATGTAGGGTTGGGTGGGACGTCAAAATTTTCCATCTGGCCACCAACTGCACAACAACCAGCAATTGACAATGTATTCGCGCAGATGCGCTTGTGTGGCGTGCTCAAAAGGCAGGAGAGTCCCCCCTCCCCCAATGCCATTGTCTGTTAATGCAATCATCTAAAAGCTTGTTGAAAAATGACTGCAAATTCCCCTATTTGGGGCTAGTTTTGTTTTTAACCCAACACAACCAGCAAGCCGAAGAACCTAAATTAAGCAATTTGCTGTATTTGCCTCCTGAAATTAGAGGGCGGACAGGGAGATGGACTCTAATCTCTGAAATAGTCAGTGATGTCGATGACAACCCACTATCTTGGTGGAAAGCACATGAAAAGCATTTTCCTTTCATTTCGAACATGAAACAAAATACTTGTGCATACCAGCCACGAGCACGCTGTCAGAAAGTGCGCATAGCACGGTTGTAATATTGTTAACCACCGCAGTACAACTTCTCTTTGGCCAGATAAGGTTAACATGCTTGTTTATCTATCAAAGAATCTGTAACCTTTAACGGTAAAGCACTTTATAATGTGTGTGTGGGATAGCCCAGAATTTTGGTTTTATTTTTATTTGCACTTCACCTTTACATGACAGTGAAAACTTACCATTAGATCCAGTTTTGGATCAGGAAGACGATGGTGAACAGCAGTAAAATTGCCTAGTCCCTGCAACGATTCATTTGTAAGCTTTTAAGTATTTTGTGATTTAAATCCTAATGGAGTCTTTTTTGGTCAGATTGTGTATGTAATTATGTTATCAATTAGCCTACGTGGTATGCATTAGAATAATGCAACCATTTGGCTGTCTACTCGGGAGATGTTTTTCTTTCATAAATGAAGCCTCTTGATCACCATGACACTGTAGTTGGATTTATTCTCACTCTGAGAAAACGCTTGGCTATATGAAGGCTACTAGTCTCAGAGCTGTGGAGTCCAACACAAATCATCTAGCTAGGGCTGATGAGCAGTTTGAAAATAACCATGAACTCAATTCTGATAGCCTTTAAATTTATCTTGAATATTATTTGACATGGAACTTTTGAGGACTATGACTGCACACGATGAATTAATAATTTCTTCGTAGGGATGGCTACAGGAGCATAGAAAAGCTCACTGTTGGCCTTTTCCACATCTAAAGTTCGTGATTGGCCATCTGGGGGTTTATTACATCGAAAAGAGAAGGCAATTCACAATATTGACATTATGAATTAAATTATGAACATAAAAACTTACAAATGTATTGTTGGCAGCACTGCGACAGTGCGCTTGCTCCGCAAATGCAAATGTCCATGATTCACCGAGTAGCTGATTAATGGATTTGGCTCAATGCAAACCCTTGATGGGAATTACCATTGAGATGCGTATGGAAATTAGCATCATGATCGCAATTATATAAATGGTCCAGCCATTTAAGTTTTGACCTTAAGTTATCTTCTATTGTTCTATTGTTTATTCTTCTTGCTAACTTAGCTTGTGCTACAAGCTGCTATTCAAAAAATATTTAAGTGCGTCCCAGAAGTCGTAGCTGCTCAGCCAAACCCAATTTTAATTTATGGATGTGACTGAGGAAGCTGGTTGGTACAGGAAAGGAAATGAACTTTGCTTGCATTAACATCATTCATCACACGATATTACTGGTAAAATTAATTGATATTTGAATGCTGAAATTTAGGTTTGAGCATTGAAATGTAGGAGCATTATTGCTAATATTGGGCGGTTTATAGCCCATCTGGACAAAAGATCTGATGGGCTTATATCATGGCCTGCGGTTCCATCATCTTTCATCATTCGTCCATAAACCTCTTCTCCAAAACTGTCAGGTGGATTAACTTGAAAATTTAAGACGTCAGCAGTTGTTGTCACATGGTATTTTATCCATGTAACCATTTTTGAGGGCAAACAGGACTGGCACAGCTACAATACAAAAAGCCATTTTCACCAATTGACTTCTCAACAGGTTCAGTTTTAAGCATTGCCTTTGTAATGGTTCATAGTTTTGTCTGGAAACAGTTTGAAGCTTTAAGTTTCAGAATAATTGCAATATTGATGATAAACCTATAAACAAACTCGTTAGCATCATCAGAGTGTACAGCAGTGTCTTAGCCATTACTTTGACTGTGTAACAGACTTTAGTGTCTTTCACACTTTGGTCTCATCAATTCATGCATTTTTGCATTTAGATGCAGAGTACCTCTCCCAGTACTCAAGTTCTTTGCCACGCCGATGGACTCCCCTTGGCACTCCAAAGGGGCAATGCTGTGGCTCCCCGGCGGTGTTTGAGTCCCCACCTGTAATCAAGGAGGAGGAAACGGAATCCCACCTTGCAGCTATGCCAGACGTCACTCAGGTCAGCCAATCCTCGGCCCTAACTTTTGCGTTTGGCGAATGTTACACCCATTCCAACAGAAAGGGCAGTTAAATATGGTGTGTCTTCAAATGCTTATTTTTTACCTGGCCTCGGGCGTTATGCCTGTCGTATTTGAATTTCCCTGCTTCAGGTTTTATTACCTGGCATTGTCGTCACTATAAGTTTATATCATAAAACACGGAGTCCCTGAAGTGCATGTGGGAAGAGGATGACTATGATTTTACTAATGGTTCTGTGTAATCTGGTCTCTAATCCTCCGCTCTCTGTGTCTGTCAGGTGGATTGTAAAAATAGCCGCTCCAGCCTGGACTTGGAGTCACAGACCATAGCCATCTCTCTCAAGACCACACAAACTCCGCTGAGACCCCAGTCCAGTGCAGCTGCCGCACCAAGCTGTAACACTGCGCTCAATCAGTCCAGTGCAGCTGCCGCACCGAGCTGTAACACCGCGCTCAATGGAAAACTGCCCACGAGTGCTCCAAACCCAAATCCCAGTGAGCCATGCTTTTTGAATAGTAGACGATGCATAACGTTTCAATATGCAGTTTTACAACTGAATTGGTGAATTCAGCAAGGGCCCAACTCCACACCTTTTCAGCATGGAGTTGGGCCTTATTGAATTCACCGATTCAATTGTAAATTAATGATGTTTTACTATATGTTGACATTGAATATTGTTGTGCAGACGTAGCTGCTGTTTACTGTCCAAGTATGTAATATGAGGGTAATACCAGGGTATTATGGACATGCTTATAATGTAAAGTATGAGGGAATGGAATAAAAAGGATACCTCTTACAAGTAAAATGGTTATAGTTAATTGTTCAGTGAAATTTGATTAATTTTGTTATGGCATTATAGTGAAAATTGCAATTCACTCACCAAATATGGGAAAATGATGTTATGGATGAGAAACTTATTTTGTCAACTTAACTCATTTGGCACCAAAATGGTCCAGCAGGCCATTGTTATGCAGTGAAAACATTGGGGAAATGTAAACGCAAGCATTCTGAGCAACCATGAGCATGGTGATGAAATTGGCAGAGATAGGCGGTACTGAAATTCTGGCAAATGGTGTAACACCAAGTGCCATTAACGTAGATTGACGTCAAAGACGTAGATCAACGCCAATGGCGCCAAATGAGTTAAGTGCAAATTTTGAGAGACTTCGAATCAAAACCAGTTGGACAAAAACTTTTAAGTTGTATGAAATTGCAGTACTGTTTCAATTTCGTTTTTCAAAAAAGCATAACTACAAAATGATATGAGAGTATTCCCCTCCATAACATTTTGAGGTGGAGAAGTTTCAATAACAACTTCATATTGGAGTCAACTTCACAAAAACCTGTAAAATTCTTATTTAAGTCTTCGAGTTCCTGAGTGTAGTATTGAAGCAAAGCTGACACCAAAGAAGTTTGAATAATTCAGTGTAGAGCTGTGCTTCGAAGTGGAAGTTTTGCTACAGAGGGTGACTTAAGCACCTGGAAAGCGTTGGGATATTCCATGTCAAACAAATGTCTATGTCTGCGCTGTGTGCACGTGCACGTATGTGAGACGTCTCATCGAGCTGAGCCCCATGGTTGTCCCCACACACACCAGAATCCCTGACCTCAGAGGGTATTTGCTCCTTGAGATGCACAGTAATACATTGTTGCCAATCCCTCCCAAAAGCATGAAAGTTGTTGACTGTGATGCTGTTGATTATGTACATCACTTCCACATTGGCAGAGTGGTCCAGAACAAAATTGATGGATGCGTTTGCTTGAAGTTTCTGAATGGTGTACCATCGAGGGAGCAACTTTGATTGGCACAGGAGGGATGACATTGATGCTGTTCTCCCAAGCTGTATTTTATTTGGTCCCGCTGAACTTATGGGGTGTGCTCCATTCAACATGTTGGTGCATGAACTGATCAAGAAAGTGTTTATTTCCCTGAAAAAGCGTTGAATTATCAAGCTTTTGTCCCTGGTAAAGATGACATTGTCCTGCCTTTTGGTATCCCTGAGAATTCTGACAAGTTAATGTGAACAGTAGTGTACAGATACAGTCAATGTTTAACATAATCCTATTTTACAGTTCTTTTGGTTGCCATTTTATGAGTAGCCCTCTGTGCCTTGTGTATATTATTCTTCTTTTTATGTCTTACTCAGCTCCTATTCTCTTATTAATGCAGAATTTACGCAGTTAATCTGCTTATTTCATTTAAATTACTGGAGAGACAACACTGCGGTCTTTAACTTGCCCTACAAAAACTTTCTTTAACTGTTAACTGGATGATTTTCATGGGTAGAAAAAAACTTTAGTTGGCAGTGCTGTTAAAGAAAGGTGTTTGGTTCACCTCATTGTGAAATACCTTTATTCAATCTTCCTTTGTATGTTTGTGGTTACAACTGCAAGAAAGATTATATTAAAGTACCATTATCTTCCATCTGAAATGGATCCCAGTGAGAGGACAAAGCCATTCCAGTATTTGCTCTCCACTCACTCTCGCGTACATTATGATGTGTGTAAAGATACAAAGCACAGTACAAAATTTCTTGCCATTATAATTAAATTCCTTTCTGAGTATTGCCTAGACACAGCTCGGTGTATATATTGCTCAGCATTTCAGAGTTTTGGCTAATAATTAAGCAGTCTTAATAACACAATTCTCAATTCCCCTCCATAGCAGAAAACAAACCTTTCTTTTCCCATCCAAAATAATATGCAATCCGCATAAATTATACTCCTGCAATGAGTATAATTTCTATATGCAGCCTCGCTATCAAATTCTGTCTGTAAAATGAAAAGACCAGAAAACATGGCGGAATCGTGAATAAATCAGACCTGTGAATTTCCCCTCTGTAACATGACACATACAGTGGAATGACCCCTGAACTATGTGTTATATATGTGGACATGGTGAGTATTGGCGTGATCAGGTTTTCCGTGCTTCACAGGTACATTGGGTGTGGCCTCTAGCCTATCAGATCGCATTGTGGAGACCATAGGGACGGAGCCCGGAGGGGCTCCTCTTACTTCACTCCAGATCAATTTCATTCGCAACATGATCCAAGAGACGCTGGAGGACTTCAGGTGAGTCACAATTGGCCCTTGGCTTATCCTATTGACCAATGATCTCCAATCCAGTCACTTTCTTTTAAGGTGCGCGCGCACACCTAAAAAAAATGGTGGGGCCGTGGCGTAGCCAGCGGGGGTGCTGAGACACGTCCCCTTTTGACTGGTATTAGTAGCTCTCAATCATTTTCCTTTATTGACGCATTTTCCAATTATCGTAACTGGCAACCGAAGACACGGTTTCTCTCCATATGCGATCTAAGACACGATTTCTCTCCATATGCGATCTAAGACACAGTTTCTCTCCATATGCGATCTAAGACACAGTTTCTCTCCATATGCGATCTAAGACACAGTTTCTCTCCATATGCGATCTAAGACACGGTTTCTCTCCATATGCGATCTAACGGCAATTAAATCATGGGCTAAATTCAGTACAGTTGCGGAACAAGAACTGATAATTGGGTTGCACAAAACTTCTGTTTAAAACATTTATTAGTTCTGACTTGTTCTCAGTCATCTTCATGATTAACAGAAGGTTCGCTCCGAGAGCACTCCACAGTTAACAGGTGCGGCTTGTTCCCCCCAATCATTGTCGTCTTACCTAATCAGGGAGAACAAGCAGCCCCTGTTAAGTGTGCTATAAAGCAGAGGTCCTCAAATCTGGACTTTGAATCCAAATCCAGCCCAGGTTTTCTGTTATCCCAGGCAAGTAAATGAACAGTTAGTGCCTCTGATTGGCCAGACTGTTAACACCTGACTTCCAAATAAAGGGAGGGTGGAAAACCAGCAGTCCTCAGACCTCGTAGGGTGTGATTTGAGGACCTGGGTTATAAACGATGCACGATGGAGGAAATAACGCAATTTCCTTCTACAGCTGTGCAAGGGCCTCCGCAGCGATCACATGCAGAGGAAATAGGCAGCCGAGGCTGTGCTGTTGCCTCTTTACAGGGGCTGCTCGTTCTCCCCGATGAGGTAAGACGACAATGATCGGGGAGAACAAGCAGCACCTGTTAATTGTGGAGTGCTCTCGGAGTGAACCTTGTGTTAATTAGGCATTCCAGATTCGGGTGGGATTTGAGATGGCAAATTAAAAAGACAGGCAGTTTGTGGCCTTGAAATTATGGATTTTTATGGATTTTTGCAATGAATTCTATAGACCTCCTTCTTGGACATTAAAGAATGTAATACCTTGGAAAATGCGCTGCAAGATGAGGGACCTTTTAAACAATGAATTAAAGAACACTACCTTTACCAAATTATTGCCTATTGGTGGTCCTTTGAAAACCCTTTCATTGACCTATGGTAAGACCGTCTCACTTATCCTCAGCGACACATTTTAAACCCCCTGATATTACTTTGTCTGCAGGGATGCCTGTCATAAGGACATTGTAAACCTACAGTTTGAGATGATTCGGCAGTTCTACATACAGCTGGTGAGTGCTCTTTTCAAGAGCTGCCCCCATTGACTCATTTTATAGTACTCTCTAGATCCACTGCCTAATTTATGTGCCCCTTTAGAACTGGATCCACAAGCTAATTGACACGAGATGCTCAATTTCAGAATGGCATCCATAATCTGATTGGGGTGCTCTGTTTCAGATGGAGATCCATGGTCTAATAGAGAGATACTCAGTGACTGACACACTAGTGGAAGAGATCCAGAAACTAAAGGAAGAGAATCGACGGCTCCGATCCAATTACTGATGGCACTTTGAACTACGAACCCTGACCCGTTCCGCCCTGCACTTCCACCATCTTTGAGAGCGGTCTTCCAAAGAGCTGCCCACTCCATTGCTGAAGCATGGTTAAGAAAGTAGCTGACTGTTATTGGCCTGTGTGGATGTCCAGGTCGCCATGATTAGTTTTGGCCACCCAGCACAAATGTTCCAAGGAGAAAATTGTCCTTTTGTATTTTTAATGTTTAATTTTCCATTTGTTTAGGGGTGTGCTTAGGACCTCAGACTGAACTCGCCTGTGCCTTAAATTTAGCATGTGTGCAAAGGTGTGTGGAGGCCGTTCTGAATTTGGGATGGATTTGAGTCTTCCAAATTCTGTCTTTCACTGTCTGGTACCATCTTTCGACAATGGAAGAAGATTGCACTCTCTCTCCAAAGACTGTCGTACATTGGTTTAGGGCGCTCCTTTGAAGCCATGGGATGCTGTGTGGCATGTGCTCGAGCTGGTGAATTTCTCATGAGCAGAAATCCTTGACTGGAAGCACGGAGTTGAGGCACCACTGTCTGTTGGTTCAGTTAAATGTACTGGAGTGACCTTTGTGATGCATACATGCATGTGAGTGGATGGGAAAACAGCAATACTAATTTTAAGAATCCAGCGTGGTGTGTTATTTAAAGAGGAAATCTTATCATTTGTAGATCATGTAAACGTATTAACAACTATGCCATATTTCATTAAAGATTATTGTTTGGACAGAAGTGAGTTTGGGATACTGATCAAATTTTAAATCTTAAGGCTTTGCTTTGACTAATTCAGAAATATGAGACAAATGCTTCCATTTTGTTTTATTAGAACTATCAAGCATAACCTGAAGTTGCCCTCTAGAGAAGGCACAGGAAGGCAATGACTTGATGGCAAACCTAAACTTTAGCCTCCTTTGCAGACATCTCATGTTCGCTTCGCTCACACACCAATGTCTGGGCATTCGAGCTGAGGTTTGTGCTCAGAGAAAATCTGACATTTCTGGAACTAGCCAATTCCTTAACTATGTACATACAATTGTGGGAGCATGGAAGGGAAGCGAACCTCAAGACCTCTGCAGTGGAGGCGAACCAACACCAAGATGCTGAAAATATTCAAAAGGAGGAATTTATCCAGGTTTCTTTGGTGTTGAAGTTTTCTCAAATTGAAGTTCTTTAGCTGCAGAGCAGCGCACTTCAGTCGGCGCTTCGATAGGTTGACACTTGACGCGGGGTCAGTCGCTAAGGACATACATAAGTCAGGCGTAAGTGACATTTTGGGCAAAAATGATAGTTTTTCTTGTTAGATACATCCATGTAGGACCCATCTTCAGGCAAATTTTTAGTTCTGATTTCTTACCCTTGAGGGATCAAAACCCTTTTCTTTTTATCTTGCCAAAAGTGGAGCTTTTTGCAAGATATGTTGGTCGGAATGTTTATTTTTTCTTTTTTTTTCTTTCTTTTTTCATAAGGTGCATCTACCAGTAAAATCTTCCCACCAATGTTTCTTATTTGTTAGAAGGGCGTATGCAACAATTCCCATGCTAAATGTGTGGTAGTGGTAGTTAAGGGCCTTTGGACAAATAATATGCATTTTCAGTCCAGGCATATCTGCGTCTTGTATGGAGTTAAATTACTGCCAAAACCTTGTATACAAACCGAACATGTTTTACAAATGCACCACGATTCACAAACAAATACAATGTGATTTGCAAATATAAAAATGATTCACGTGCAAATAAAGTGTGGTTTGCAAATATAAAAACGATTTGCAAACAAATACAGTGTGATTTGCAAATATAAAAACGATTCACGTACAAACAAGGTGTGATTTGCAAATATAAAAACGATTTGCAAACAAATACAGAGTGGTTTGCAAATTCAAAACACCATTAACAAACGAATGTTTTCAGTTTTACAAATACAAAACGTACCGATTACAAGTATACGACGAGAACCATTTCCTACAAGTACAAATCACTTTTGGCAGTTTTCTACCACTGACATGGCGTAAAGGATTTTCTCACAAATGTCCTCACTGTTATTGTCCCTGTTAAACAGCAGGTGGGGCTTTGACTCAATATCCTAGATCTCTACACCGTGAAGTTGAACAGAATAGAGAACGGCCGCCAGCGACAACCGTGGACATGAGGATGATGGCTGAGGCTAAATAAAAACGCAGTGTCTTCGTGTTCGAAATAATTCCGTGTCCGACAGTGGGATGGTGTCAATAGGCCTATAACTACGTGTCCGACAGTGGATTATTGTTTTTAATCTCATGAAGTCTACTGAATCTTTTAGATAGCCTATTAAACGTGAATGTTTGATCAGATGGCTCAGTTCTTCAAGATGGGTACCCAATCAATGTTTCTGTTTTTTAAGCTCTGCACAATAAAGTATTCTGATTGATAGTGGTATATTTTTATTTTCCATTTCGTAATAAATCTGGGCCCGTATTCACAAAGCATCTTATCTTAGCGCTAGGAGTAGGCTACTCCTAATTCGCGCTAAAACAATTTATGTAGGAGTAAAATCTGAAAAGTAATTCACAAAACCGCTGAGAGCAACTTTTAGCCATCCGAGACACCGAGGGTAACGCTGCAACGATCTGTTGGCTGATATTATCCCACGCATACCGCTTGGATTTGCTGTTCACCCCCGAGCCAATTTTCCCTCTGATTAGGTTACATGCTTTCGCTCCAGCACCAACTGGCCCAGCAGCAGTAACTGGTCTTGGCTCCAGCTGGGCTTTCGCGTCATTTTTGAACTTACATCCATGACAGTTTAGGGCAAACAAACTTGAACGGCTCGACATTTAAATGATCGCAACATATTCTCATTCTCATCGGGTAACAAGTAGCTATTGGGGCAAGTGACGCGTTTCATTAATAACTTGTTTAATGCTATTAATGTTTTTACAATTAACTTTTTCCTATGTACGTTTATTTGCCTAGAGCGTGATATGCGGGGACCGTGCATTGCAATTTTCAAAAGTGCTCAATATGCTATTATTTTAAACCGAATCTAGAAAAACCAATGCTTTGTATGTTAACAACATCTTGCTTATAAGTAACCCTGTTTTAAATTATTTTGGCTGTAGGGAAGAAAATGTCAATGTTAATGTCAATGTTAAAGTTAAGGTTAGGCTTAGGGTTAGGGCAGTGTTTAAAAAGGGGATTGTCGTACCTCTCTACTTTGAAATGCATTTGAAAACTGCCGAACCCGTAACAACTGCCATTATTTTATTGGACAAACCAGTCCCTTGGACTATTTTCTCATTTTTTCCTCCATGGGTTGTATGTGGGATATTTTTTCAATGGGTTGCCCTGCCACCAAACAACCAATCACCGTGCTCATTGTTCCAAGACTCGTGCATGAGAATTGACATCAGCCATAGCAACGGAGATTGCTCCCGCCTATCTCAGAGCTACCCCTATTGAGTTACCAATTTTCTTCACTAAAAGTTGCTCTCAGCGGTTTTGTGAATTTTAAGATTGTTTTATCATAAATGTTTTAGCGCGACTTAGGAGTACTCCTTGCGCTAAGATAAGATGCTTTGTGAATACGGGCCCAGATTTATAACGAAATGGAAAATAAAAATATATCACTATCAATCAGAACAGTTTATTGAGCAGGGCTTAAACAGAAACATTGATTGGGTGCCCATCTTGAAGAACTGAGCCATCTGATCAAACATTCACGTTTAATAGGCTATCTAAAAGATTCAGTAGACTTCATGAGATTAAAAACAATAATCCACTGTCGGACACGTAGTTATATTGACAGCATCCCACTGTCGGACACGGAATTATTTCGAACACGAAGACACTGCGTTTTTATTTAGCTTCAGCCATCATCCTCATGTCCACGGTTGTCGTTGGGGCCGTTTTCTGTCTTTTCCACTTCTCGGTGTGGAGATCTAGGAAATTGAGTCATAGCCCCACCTGCTGTTTAACAGGGACAATAACAGTGAGGACATTTGTGAGAAAATCCTTTACGCCATGTCAGCGGTAGAAAACTGCCAAAAGTGATTTGTACTTGTAGGAAATGGTTCTCGTCGTATACTTGTAATCGGTACGTTTTGTATTTGTAAAACTGAAAACATTTGTTTGTTAATGGTGTTTTGTATTTGCAAACCACTCTGTATTTGTTTGCAAATCGTTTTTATATTTGCAAATCACACCTTGCTTGTACGTGAATCGTTTTTATATTTGCAAATCACACTATATTTGTTTGCAAATCGTTTTTATATTTGCAAACCACACTTTATTTGCACGTGAATCATTTTTATATTTGCAAATCACATTGTATTTGTTTGTGAATCGTGGTGCATTTGTAAAACATGTTCGGTTTGTATACAAGGTTTTGGCAGTAATTTAACTCCATAGTCTTGCACCTTTTTTCGCATATTGCTAGTCCTAGTTGGTACCATCATAAACTGTACATACGCCCAGTCAATGCTCACTGTATAATCCTTTGTTGTATTATCTGTTGTTTATGGCCTCAGATATTAGTGTCAGCATGGAGGTGACACAGCGACCTTAATTCCGAAATACCTTGCATTGTTTTTAGCCACTGTAAGTGAATCTTTAGAGCTGATGATTCACTTTTACTTAGGTTCTTTGCAGCTTGACAGCAATTTCATGCAGTATAGACAGACCAGCTGTTATACAAAATACTTCAAAGTTTTGGCCACGGAAACCAAAATGTATATTCTGCCATATCATATCCATGTATACAATTGTTTCTAACATTTAAAACACTTACTTGGGAAATGGGAAACTATTATGCATATTTAGAAAGTAAAATTATGAACATTGAACAGACTCATATGAGGTCACCTTCATTTCTGTTAGCAGAGAGTTGCAGATACGCCCTTTAAGGTTGTGTGTTTCATATTTTGAACTCCTCATCCCGACTCATGCAAAAAGGGCGTAAGTGACATAATATGGATTATCTCTTCATTGGCTAATGATTGGGAATCAATCTTTTTCAGGCTTCAAAATCATCTAATGATCCACTCATTGCGCATGGAAATTTTAATCCATATACAAGAGATTTACCTGGAGCAGTTTTTTGCCTGAACTGTAAAATCTGTAAAATGTCACTTGCATTCCCTTCTTGCATGAGGGTATGGATATACAAACCCCAGTTCCCATGAAATTGGGACGTTGTGTAAAATGTGAGTAAAAACAGAATGCATCGATTTGCAAATCCTTCTCGACACACATTCAGTCGACTACACTACTGTACAAAGACAAGATATTTAATGTTCAAACTAATAAACTTTATTGTTTTTTGGAAATATTTACTCATTTTGAATTTGATGCCTGCGACACGTGCCAAAAAAGCTGGGAAAGTTGAGGATTGCTAAAAAAAAACATCTGTTTGGAATATTTCACTGGTGAACCGGTTAATTGGAAACAGATGAGTGTCATAATTAGGTATAAAAGGAGCATACCTGAAGGCTCGGTCATTCACAAGCAAGGATGAGGTGAGATTCACCACTTGGTGAACGACAGCGTGAGTGAAAATTCCAACAATTTAAGAACAACGTTTCTGAAAGTGGAATTACAGGAAATTTAGGGATTTCATCTACAGTCCATAATATCATCAAACGATTCCAAGAATCCAGAGAAATCTCTACACGTAAGCAGCACAGCCGCAAACCAAAATTGAATGCGCATGACTGTCTGTCCCTCAGGCGGTACTGCATTAAAAACATGACATCATTCTGTGAAGCAGTGGTTCCCAACCCAGTCCTCAAGGACCCTCTGTCCGGCAAGTTTTTGTTGCAGCTTTACTGTAGCACACCTGACCCAGTTAAGGCCCAATGCACCCTCATGCACACCCTGTTCAGATAAATGTTATTCAACCAATCAGCCTGAAGCCATTAAATGGGTCAGGTGTGAAAGGGCAGAGCTGGAGCAAAAACCTGCTGGGCAGGGGGTCCTTGAGGACTGAGTTGGGAACCACTGCTGTAAAGGATATTTCAACGTGAGCTCAGGAACACTTTGGAAAACCATTGCCAGTTAATACTGTATGTCGCTAAATCTACAAGTGCAAGTTAAAACTACCATGCAACTTTAGGGTAATTTTACAGGGCCGGGGCCGTTGTTGTGTGTCTCCATCGCCGGAACCATCCCCAAAGGACAGAGTTCCAGAACTTTTACAGGGGCTGAAAAAGTTCCTGCCTCGGCGTTGGTACTCTGCACAGCCCCAAAAAACTCCTGGGTGGGGCTTGGGGTTTACTTGGCACTGATTAGATTGATTTAGGGTGGGATGTGACGTCAACAGACGGCAACAAAATAGCCAGCATTTTTAAAACAGCAGATGATGAGGGGTCGCATTTTTAAAAGGAAGTCACACAACTTTACAGGAACCTTCTTCCTACTTCGCCCTCTCAGTGGAGAGAGAGCAGTTGAGAGGGCCGAGTGAGAGGACGTTCCTGTAGTAGTACCCGCCTTCCAAATACTACCAGGAACAACTTAGGTGGAAACGGACCTAATATTTCCCAAAAAAATTTATTTTTATCACTTTGAACATTAAATATGTTGTCTTTGCAGTGCACTCACTTGAATATAGGTCAAAAAGGATTTGCAAATCGTTGCATTCTGTTTTTATTCATGTTTTACACAACATCCCAACTTCATGGGAATTGGGGCTTGTATTTTTAGCGTCTGTCGTCCAAAATATTTTTTATCTTTTTTTTTTTTTTTTTTTGTCCGGATGAATTTTCGTGTAAATTTGCAATAACATACTACTAGACCATATCTCCAGACGCTTTTCTCGGATTTTTGATTGAATAATTTTTGTCCGTTTTATGGGCCCTTGAAATTTTGGCTCAAACGTTAAACATAGGACTGAGAAATTTGAAAAAATTATTTCTCAAAAACTGCGAGATTAATTTTTTTTTCTAAATCAGGCAATCAACTTATACCATCGATGTACAGTGCGAGTGCCATTTTGATTGAATCGACGGAAGTGGGTCTATTGGGGGCGCTGTTCTTTATGAATATGCAAGATGGCCTTTGGAGGCCAAATGGTTGTTGATAGAGATTACGTTTGTATTATCGACATACAGGAAGTCACATATGACCTATACATTGGCTATGTTAAAGTTGAACTCATGACTGAAAGGTCAAACTCGAGGTCAGGAAATGTATTTACAATGTTAAAAGATATGACTTGAAATTTCAAAAATATAATTTCTCAAAAACTGTCTGATAACTTTTTTTCTAAATCTGGCAATCAACTCACCTTGATGCACTTTATGTACAGCGCGAGTGCCATTTTGATTGAATCGACGAAAGTAGGAGTAGTTGGGGTGCTGTACTTTACTATTGGGTCTTATGGAGAATGGGCCAAATCACCTGTGGAAGCTAAATGGTTGCAGATAGAGATTAAGTTTGTATTACTGACATATAGGAAGTAATATAAGACCTATATTTTGGCTGTGTTAAAGTTGACCTCAGATGACCTTTAAAGGTCAAATCTGAGGTCAAGCAAAATGTTACAATTTTCAAAGGTTTTATAAGATTGGGAAGATATGTGTATTGAACACTTATAGGAAGTCATGCATGAACATTCATTTCGTGGCCTTGAACTTGACCTTCGGCGACCTTCGAAGGTCAAACTTCACATAGTGAAATTTCAATGATTTCTGTCACCAAAACTATTACAGACAAAGCTTAGGTTTGTATTGCGGGCATATAGAAGTCATGTATGAAGTTTCATTTGGTCACATTGAACTCTACCTTCAGTGAAATTTCAATGACATATCAGCTAAATGGTTACAGATGGTTTCGGTTTGTATAGGAGATGTATCGGAAGTCTTACATGAACTTTCATTTGGTGGCCTTGAACTTGACCTTTGGCGACCTTCGAAGGTCAAACTCAATGACTTCTAACACCAAAACTATTAGACATAGAGCTTAGGTTTGTATTGCGGCCATATAGAAAGTCATGCATGAAGTTTCATTGAGTGACTTTGAACATGACCTTCAGTGACCTTGAACAGCCAAACAATACAGTGAAATTTCAACTGGGTTCCTACACATTTCCCTCTTCAAAATTCCAGACTCAAATTTCCTAACACCGAGGTAGATTCTTTGGACCATATTTGACGCCACAGTACTAGCAACTACAAGTCTCTTTTCAGATAATTTTAAATCCAACTGTTCTGATGCATTTGTGCATCATGATTCATGACTGTGCAAAATGTGAATTTATCTTGGCTATGTAACTGTAGGATCGCACGCAACAGAACACAATTGTAAGAGGAGTCAGCGACAGGAGGCCTTTGACATTTTATGGAACCACGTTCATCAACGATTTTAAAAACTGCCACAGTTAAAATTTGGGCTACCCGATGGCGTGTCTGGTGTGAAAACAGCATGCGGCAGTTAAACCAAATTTCACACTAATGATTACATTCGGCAAGTAATCAGCAGTTCACATATATCAGATTACATTAGATTGGTCCTTCATGTGACGTTTCACAGGAAAAACATCTCATGTCAACATATATAAACATTGTCTACATTACCCATAAATGATGAAACATCTATCGAGTGCTATAATAATGCAATAAATTCCTGCGGGTTACGACTAAATGCATTGTTTGTATCATCAGTTTCCCCCCCTTGTCACATAACACACGGGATCCCCACGTCATTTATTTTGGTTGGATCTGCGCAAGTTCTCACTATTGTCGGTCACAGCTGGGGTGGGGAGACGGACACTGCTGACAAAATTTAGATGATTATACCCTTGCAAAGAAGAAGTAAACTTCATTTTAAAGGACCAGTGTGTAATATTTGGCATGGTTTATTGGCAAAATCTGAATACATTATCCATTAATAGGTTTATTTAAGTGTATAATCGCTATAAAATAAAATCTGTTTGGTTTTCGTATCCTTATAATTATGTGTTTATATATACATACATACAACAAGGGCCTTGCTTGAGAGACGTGACCATCTTGCACCGCCATGTTGGTACGGCAGCCCGAACGGACAATCCGGCCAGCTAGAGAATGCGTTTCGCGTGTATAAATCCCAGTCTTGGAAGAAGCCATTGCCGCAAAAGTGTTTTGGTCCTCTGAGGCCACCGTCTTTTTGCTGACGGGAGGGGTGAGCGCGAGTGAGTGAGCGCTGCAGTCTAGAATCCGAACGCTGGAGGTCACTGTTTCCCCACCCCATTTTATACACTGTTCCTTTAAAAGTAAACTTCAAGTATATTTCAAGTATACTGGTAGTTCACCTGTAAGTGTACTACTTCAGTACTTCTTGGGACTGATCTGGCCCACTTTAAGTTTATAAAAGTACATTTGAACTATACTTTTGGTGTAAACTTTAAATATACTATTAGTTTGCATAATACAAAATTTTTCCTTCATGAAAAATTATAATATCACTATTATAAATTCTGCCCAGTACTTATTCACACATAGGAATTAATTGACACAATATTCATTTACAGATGAAGGGAAACCACTCCAGGGAGGATTTGATCCCAAAACCTTCCAGCTACGAGGCTGCAGCTTTACCCACCAAAGCACATTTTGGTTGCTTAGTACCAGTCCACTTTTAGTTTATAAAGCATACTTTATACCTAAGAATAGAAAAGAAAACTGCACACTATTTTTGAATCAGAAGACTCATAAATTCATTCTATAGCATCTCATGCGGAATTATCCATTCATGCGAGTATTTCAAATAGGAATACAGTAAATCATAAATAGTGCATTATTTCATTCCAATGTGTATTTAGAGGAAAATAATTGACAAGTGATCTTCATACAATAGGGGGCTAAAAGTGTGATACAAAACCCAAAACCAGTGAAGTTGGCACGTTGTGTAAATCGTAAATAAAAACAGAATACAATGATCAGCAAATCCTTTTCAACCTATATTCAATTGAATACACTGCAAAGACAAGTTACTTAATGTTCGAACAGGTAAACTTTGTAATTTTTTGCAAATATTAGCTCATTTGGAATTTGATGCCTGCAAAATGTTTCAAAAAAGCTAGCACAAGAGGCAAAAAAGACCGAGAGAGTTGAGAAATGCTCATCAAACACTTATTTGGAACATCCCACAGGTGCACGGGCTAATTGGGAACAGGTGGGTGCCATGATTGGGTATTAAAGCAGCTTCCCTGAAATGCTCAGTCATTCACAAACAAGGATGGGGCGAGGGTCACCACTTAGTGAACAAATGCGTGAGCTGATTGTCGAACAGTTTAAAAACAACATTCCTCAATGGGCTATTGCAAGAAATTTAGGGATTTCATCATCAACGGTCCGTAATATTGTCAAAAGGTTCAGAAAATCTTGAGAAATCACTGCACGTAAGCGACAAGGCCGAAAACCAACATTGAATGCCCGTGACCTTCGATCCCTCAGGCGGTACTGCATCAAAAACCGCCATCAGTGTGTAAAGGACATCACCACATGGGCTCAGGAACACTTCAGAAAACCACTGTCAGTAACTACAGTTCGTCGCTACATCT
This sequence comes from Gymnothorax reevesii, assembly GCA_029721435.1. Lineage (NCBI taxonomy): Eukaryota > Metazoa > Chordata > Actinopteri > Anguilliformes > Muraenidae > Gymnothorax > Gymnothorax reevesii. The sequence goes on from CM056579.1 coordinate 45,041,280, forward strand.
GCAAGTGCAAGTTAAAACTACAATGCAAAGCGAAAGCCATTTATCAACAGCACCCAGAAACGTCGCCGGCTTCGCTGGGCCCAAGTTCATCTAAGATGGACTGATGCAAAGTGGAAGTGTTCTGTGGTCTGACGAGTCCACATTTCAAATTGTTTTTGGAAACTGTGGACGTCGTGTCCTCCGGACCAAAGAGGAAAAGAACCATCCGGATTGTTATAGGCGCATAGTTCAAAAGCCAGCATCTGTGATGGTATGGGGGTGTATTAGTGCCCAAGGCATGGGCAACTTACACATATGTGAAGGCACCATTAATGCTGAAAGGTACATACAGGTTTTGGAGCAACATATGTTGCCATCCAAGCAGCGTCTTTTTCATGGACGCCCCTGCTTATTTCAGGAAGACAATGCCAAGCCACATTCTGCACGCGTTACAACAGCATGGCTCCATAGTAAAAGAGTGCGGGTACTAGACTGGCCTGCCTGTAGTCCAGACCCGTCTCCCATTGAAAATGTGTGGCGCATTATGAAGCGTAAAATATGGCAACGGAGACCCCGGACTGTTGAACAACTTAAGCTGTACATCAAGCAAGAATGGGAAAGAGTTCCACTTGAAAAGCTTCAAAAATTGGTCTCCTCAGTTCCCAAACGTTTACTGAGTGTCGTTAAAAGGAAAGGCGATGTAACACAGTGGTAAAAAGGCCCCTGTGCCAACTTTTTTGCAATGTGTTGCTGCCTTTAAGTTAATGATTATTTGCAAAAAAATATTAAGTTTCTCAGTTTGAACATTAAACATCTTGTCTTTGCAGTGTATTCAATTGAATATAAGTTGAAAAGGATTTGCAAATCATTGTATTCCGTTTTTATCTACGATTTACATAACGTGCCAACTTCACTGGTTTTGGGTTTTGTACATCATAAAAAGATTATAATGAATACCTGAGTTTACTTGATGTATATTTCAGTATACTTTCATGAACTAAAACTTTTGAATTAAATGAACTTGCAGTATGCTCAGTTTACCACTCTTACACTTAAAGTCTACTTACAAACTTGAAGTGAGCCAAATTAGTCCCAAGAATTATTGAAGTTGTGTACTTACAAGTTTACCACCAGTGTACTTCAAATATACTTGGTTTACTTTTAAAATGAACTTGAAGTATACGTCTTTTTTGTTAGGGTAGCTCAATTCATGCCACCTTCAGTACTATATTAATTTAACAAAAAAAGATTACTAACCGACCATATTTCTCAAAATAAATGTCAACCAGGTTGTTTTTTTTTTTTTTTTCAAATAACTGAGTTAAATGACGATCTTAAGAGATAAAGTCATAATGGTGTTAACCACATGGCAGCATGGTCAGATTGAGATTAACAGACCAGCTATTCTGTAGAGGTAGCTGTTTGAACATCATCGCATGTGCCATGAAGAAGATTAGCAAAGGGTCATTCTAGAATGTACGGGAATAAATTAATATTACTGTAAAGGCTAAAGATTGGCTGGTTCCAAGTGCTCAAAGTTCATGTTCACTTTTAATACTTTTGTTCGGTGACCTGACTGGGACTGCGGAAAAATGACCCAATAGCTAGCCAGGCCCAACATTCGTACTGACTAAGAATGTGCGTTCGTGCCGATTCTTATCAGTGATTGGTTTTCAGGAAGTACGGCGTAGCCCAACGTGCGAACGTCAGATGGTTCACTGCAGACAGATCTCGGGAATCACCTCATTTTCACTTCTTTTGTTTCAATAACAGGGGCTTATCAGCTTAAACAGTGTCGACTGGCATCATAAAAGGCTAAACAAATAATATATTGGAACCCAGCCATCAACCGAGTCTATTTCTCAATTTCATTGCACCAAATGCAATGGTTTTTCCATTTGTTTTTCACTGATAATGTACACTCAACAAAAATATAAACGCAACACTTTTGTTTTTGCTCCCATTTGTCATGAGATGGACTCAAAGATCTAAAATTCATTCCAGATACACAATATTACCATTTCTCTCAAACATTGTTCTCAAATCTGTGTAAATGTGTGATAGTGAGCACTTTTGCTTTGCTGAGACAATCCATCCCACTTCACAGGTGTGCCACATCAAGATGCTCATCAGACACCATGATTAGTGCACAGGTGTACCTTATACTGCCCACAATAAAAGGCCACTCTGAAATGTGCAGTTTTGTCTCACAGCAAAATGCCACAGATGGCGCAAGCATTGAGGGAGCGTGCAATTGGCATGCTGACAGCAGGAATGTCAACCAGATCTGTTGCTCGGGCATTGAATGTTCATTTCTCCACCATAAGCAGTCTCCAAAGGCGTTTCAGAGAATATGGCAGTACATCCAACCGGCCTCACAACCGCAGACCACGTGTAACCACACCAGCCCAGGACCTCCACATCCAGCAGGTTCACCTCCAAGATCGTCTGAGACCAGCTACTCAGACAGCTGCTGAAACAATTGGTTTGCATAACCAAAGAATTTCTGCACTAACTGTCAGAAACCGTCTCAGGGAAGCTCAACTGCATGCTCGTCGTCCTCATTGGGGTCTTAACCTGACTCCAGATCGTCGCCGAAACAGACTTGAGTGGGCAAATGCTCACATTCGATAGCGTCTGGCACGTTGGAGAGGTGTTCTCTTCACGGATGAATCTCTGTTTACATTGTTCAGGGCAGGTGGCAGACAGCGTGTGTGGCGTCGTGTGGGTGAGCGCTTTGCGGTTGTCAATGTCGTGGATCGAGTGGCCCATGGTGGTGGTGGGGTTATGGTATGGGCAGGCATCTGTTATGGACGAAGAACACGGGTGCATTATATTGATGGCATTTTGAATGCACAGAGATACCGTGATGAGATCCTGAGGCCCATTGTTGTGCCATACATCCATGAACATCGCCTCATGTTTCAGCAAGATAATGCACGGCCCCATGTTGCAAGGATCTGTACACAATTCTTGGAAGCTGAAAATGTCCCAGTTCTTGCATGGCCAGCATACTCACCGGACATGTCACCCATTGAGCATGTTTGGGATGTGCTTGACCGGCGTATACGACAGCGCGTACCAGTTCCCACTAATATCCAGCAACTTCGCACAGCTATTGAAGAGGAGTGGACCAACATTCCACAGGCCACAATTGACAATCTGAAACTCTATGCGAAGATGATGTGTTGCACTGCATGAGGCAAATGGTGGTCACACCAGATACTGACTGGTTCTGAGTCCCCAGACCCCCAATAAAGCAAAAACTGCACATTTCAGGGTGGCCTTTTATGGTGGGCAGTATAAGGTACACCTGTGCACTAATCATGGTGTCTGATGAGCATCTTGATGTGGCACACCTGTGAGGTGGGATGGATTGTCTCAGCAAAGCAAAAGTGCTCACTATCACACATTTAGACAGATTTGTGAACAATGTTTGAGAGAAATGGTAATATTGTGCATCTGGAAGTGTTGCGTTTATATTTTTGTTGAGTGTACAATTATATTGGTATTTAGCTAGTAGCTAGTCCCCACCACCGAAAAAGACGAGAAGGGTCTGAAAAGTTGGACAGACATTGCAATTGTAACTTAGGGGCTGGACTTCTGCGAGGGGTCAGAGCTATGCAAATACATCCATCTCTGTTGGTTCTCCATGGTTCGGAGTGGACCTCAAACATGGAAAGCGCACCTCATCTCCCTCCAAGCAGACGAGCAGTAATACAGATTTATTGTCCAATTCCTCCAATAACAATGGCGAAATTAAACCATTATAATACTGGAGTTGTTCAATACAGAAGAGTTTGCTAACCTGATGGGAAAATGTGAAGTCACAATAACCTTAATGGTTTCTGTGTAAATGCCATTATACATACTGGTGGTAAAAACCATCAGTAACATCGATCTGTTGTTAAGGCTCATCTGTGATTATCCGTGCTTTCCGTTCAAAACATTTATGATGGCAGCATTAAACATTTCTGCCAGCAGGCTGTACAGCACTGGTAAAAAGGCTGTTCGGAAATGGTTTCAAAGATTTGAAATTGCCATCGCCACCTGCATTTTTAGCTCATGTACATTCTGCAATTATGCAGCGTAAATCAGTCCTAGAGAGCTACAATGCCAATTGGTGCCATTTAGTGACAGCATTGATGCCTCTGATCTTGTATCCCACCATCAATATCACAGAATATAAGTGGGGAAATTTTAGACCCATATTAAACAGTTTCAGCAACACTGCAGAAAATCCAACCATAGTAAGGAAGGGAATATTATAATTTATTAAAACAGCTGGGCATATGATATCCAAACTCAAGTTCACCCATGACAGAAAATTGATGTAAACAGCAACTATTTTCATAACCAAATACAACTGTAACATTGCAACATAAGACATAAAAAACCAAGCAAAGAACCAAAATAATCTTACTTATTCTCCTCTTTACAGTAAAGATTTCTTCCAAGCATCATCATTTCTCCATAATAAAGCAAAAATCAGGGCAGCCAAAACTGGTAGCGCCTTTTCTAGATGAAAGGACTCAAAAGCTGGGCTCGTCACTTCGAACTGGGAGAAGACGGAATACAACCTCACCAGAAAGGGAGCAGGCAGCTGTGGTCCCAACACCAGCTGCTCTGCTGCTCCCCCTCCCCCCCCGTGGACATCCCAGTAACATTAGTGTGTATGAGTGTGGCCGTGTGTGCATTTTATGCATGTGTCGGGTGTATTTTTCTGTTTGGATTTCCGGGCGAGTTCCTCCTCAGTCCTTATTGAAGAGGCCTTGCACCTTGTCAGGGGGGCAGGGTCTGATAGAACGAAGCCAACCCACTCTCCTCCTCGTCTTTAACGCTGCTTAGGGACTCATGACTTCACTTCAGGAGCAGTGCAGTACAGGGTGTCCGAGTTCTCCGATACCAGTTCCTCTGAAGAGGAAGAGAAGTGTGTGGTTTGTAAATGCTAAAATGCCTGCCTGTTCCCCACCCCACCCCACCCTACCCTCAGTACACAGTTAATTTCCTTCCAGCCCTGAGACAGAGCACTCGCCCTGCTGTCTGTTCAGACAACATCCAAAAACATTTTTATACCCCAAATCCCAAAGAGGGGACTAGAATGGAAAACATGTTCTGAGCACACAGACTTACCGGGCAAGACACACTTCCACAGCCCGTACGTTTTCCCCACCGCAGTCTGCCACAGTCGGAGCGTGCCATCCTCCGAGCCACTCGCGTACAGCTCCCCATCTGGGCTGAACCGCACGCAGTGGACAGGCCCGAAGTGGCCTTTGTATGACTCTGCGGGAAGGAGGGTTGTAAGCCGTTTCTGTGTTTAACACAACTGGGTAGACCACAGTGCTATTACAGTTACTCCAGTGCCGCGATCACCACTCACCCAGCTCCTCCTTGGTGCTATAATCGTACTTGTAGAGTTTGAAATCATCTCCACCAGCTACAAAGAACTCCTTCTCTGGGTGGAGGGAGGCGGAGTGGATTGAGGCAGGAGCATCCACAGTCTTTATCAGATCAAGGCTAGAAAGATCAGGGCAACGACTGAACATGCCGAACTGTAAAGCATTTCAATTTTTTGGCAAAATGCAACATGGAAATTTGTTTCACACCGAAATGGAGGATAAAGCACTGCCAGGTTTCACAGTTCCTCCTTGTAAGGCAGGTTTTCATTCAACACCGTATAATATTTGATAGGATATTGGTTTCCATCAGCTCCATGCACTGTGGGGGATGGGGGTGGGTGGTTTTTCCCTTACCTAAGTGCATTGTAGAAGGCTATGGTCTTGCCATAGGTGATTAACAAGACCTCCCCGTCTGGTATGTACTCCATGCTACTCACAGACACATCGAAGGGAAGACTCTTCACCACCTCCATACTGGACCTATCCCATAGCCTGAAGCAAGCAGTGCAGAAAGATCAGTTCTGCTGCGTTGAACACAAGGGAATATTGCATCAGCACTGAAAGACAATGATGAGTGCCAAGCCCTTAACCATTAATAAACTGTGGCATACACCAATGGCAAGAAACGGGAGACTGTGCCAAGGTCAAAAGACAAGTCCACTAATGACCCTTGTGCTGTATACCTGCCCCTCCAAAGAAATCTGCATACCAAATTTTAAGCTTCTGTGGTCAGTACTTTTGGAAATATGGCCCACACAAAATTTTCCAAGTTCAAGGTCACTGTGCGGAAGTAAAAAAAGTCAAATCCACTTATGACCCTTACCTTGCACACACAACCCTTATAAGGAATCTGCATATCAAAGCAGAATCTGGTTAATATTTTTGAGAATATGGCCCAGATAAAATTTTCAAGTTCAAAGTCAAAGGTCAAGTCCACTTAACACCCTTATATCGCACACCTATCCCTCACAAAGTACCTACACACCAAATTGGAAGCTCCTGTGGCCAACAGTTTGGGAGATACGGCCCTAACAAATTACGGAGCCACCGCCTGCACACAATACCCCATCAGCCCATAAGGGCAGCAGGACAAACACTCACAGCCATATGGGCGCTTCCTCGTTGAACTCCTGAGCACCTTTGTAACCAATTATGGTGCTGCTTTAACACAGGCAGCAATGAATGCATTAGGCTCAGTGGCACATGTACGGGACATAATGACATTGCAATCCTTGCCGCAGACAAAGGCAAAATAATACAACTCCCACACTGAATACAGAAACTATCAGCTCACTAGACAAAGCAAATCCAGTAATCAGGACACGGGGAGGGGGGTGGGGGGAGGAGACAGAGATATACTCACCTTACAGTTTTGTCATCTGCAGCGGAGAGAATCTGTCGGTCATTGTTACACCACAGAGCTTTCTTAATTGCAGAGCTGTGGCCAGCAAGCTCCTGAGGATCTGAAGAAATTGCAGTGAAACAAAAATATACAAGTCACAAAAGCAAAGAGTCAAGAACCAAAAAATATTTATTTGTTCTCTACATTGGTGAGTAGACACCATTTCCAAACAATTGCTTAAAAAAAAAAAAAAAAAAAAAGTTTAAGACATTTGCAGTACATTACAGCACAAAGCAGTATGGTATAATTTCACAGCTCTGTAGACTCCTGCTCTGCCGCAAATTATCTGACAGGACAGGCAAGTGACACAGCCAATAGAGGAACAGAAGTTCTCCAATGTTTAACACAACTCATGGATTACTCAGTTCTAATAAAAATATAAAGCAACTTGCCAGTGTATCAAACCATGGAAAAGGGCTGCCATAGCAAATATTGACTAGTTTTCAAAAGTTGAACAGTTCATATCCACTAGCAGCTAATTCTTCCCCAATTTAGAAACTTTTCACAGCATTTTTAAAGCATCTTCACCCAGCAGAATTCGTCAAATGTGCTCAAGACTTCTGCATAGTACTGTAGGCTTGAAATAATTGAATATTTTCAAATATTTGACAACTTTTCCTTCAGTGGCCTGAGCAAATTTTTTTGCACGGCTAATGGTGAGACAAAAGGAGCTGCTTGCGATGAGAGAACCACAGAGGCACTGGACTGAATCCTGCAGTGCCAGTGCAGACGGGCCAGCAGGCTCATGGCAGTAATGCATAGGTGGCTTTGCGCTGCTCAGGGAAAATGGCAGGGGTACATGGTTAGCTTTGTCTCTGGCTCAAACGCCTCCCACTAGCAGACAATGCTCTCAAATTACATTTGGGCTGGATTTACACTGCAGGTCTTGTTGCCCAGATGGGATATGGATCGGATTTTGAGGCCCATATACGATTTGTTCAACTGTGTGTTTACATCTTGTTGAGCGTGAATGATCCGTTTTGTTTCGATTCAGTTTGTTTACACCACTCACTACCTGGCCATTGTTTTGGGCGATTCACATGTGCACAGTTGAGAAGGCTACCAAAAATAAATGTGCGTGCAGCGCAACAAAAGCATGCAGGCCTAACAATCATAGAAATGATCAAATCATCAAGCAAGCTCGCAACATTTCACTGGGTAACCCACTACATCTGATTCTCCTGTTAAGGCCTTTTAAACCGCTTTCACACTGGACGCGAAACAAATTAATTTGGTTACTGATTTACTGAGGAATATGATGAGAAATATTGAAATCTAATCTTCAACACATTGAAAGTCAATGCAAAGCCGCAAATACACGCAATTTTCTTTTTTTGGCGTCCATTTTTGTACTTACCAGGCTTTGCCTCATCACAGAGCAAGACACATAAAATATAATCCCCAATTCCCCATGTTTAGCTATTGCAAATCCAAACAAGTCAGTTTTTAATTGTTTCTGAAGTAAAAACCTAGCAAGCTTGTCCTCCTGGGTTTTGCCACATTAAATTTTCAAATTGCCTGCTAGATTAGCCAATTATGAAGCAGCATACTTATTACATAATGTGTCAGGTTAGTCCCTAAGCAGGGCATTGGATGTGCAGGACATTCATGGTCTGAATTCATGATTCACATGGTAATGACTGAAAAACTGCTTCAACAGGGAAGCAGATGGTGCCGTTAACACTGAAAAACTGTCAAACAGCAACTACATAACAGCAAGGTTTTTGTCAAACATTTTGAGAATTGATTTTTACTTTTTGAAGGAAAAACCTTATCACATTGCCGTGAATGCTGACAAAAAGAACAAGAGCTACGCAAGGCGTGGCATATGCCCCCCGAGTGAAACAGTTGAACAACATGTACAGAAAAAGAGTGTTACGCATCATCTGCTATACATGACCATTCAGGTCACCAAAAACCTCCGGAGAGTGCGCAAAAGGATTTCAAGATGGCTGCCGTGGCAGCTATATTGGTTGGCGGAGCGAGCTGGAAAAATGAAAAGGGGAAAAAAACACACACACACACACACACACACACACACACACACACACACACACACACACACACACACACACACACACACACACACACACACACACACACAATAGGCATCATCCCCTATATATGAACATTCACCCCACCAAAAATCATAAACCTCCGTCGAGCGATGTTGACGTTAGAGCGCTACAAAGGATTTCAAGATGGCTGCTTTGGCGGTCATATTGGTCGGCAGAGCGAGCTCAAAAATCGATAGACATCATCCCCTATGCATGACCATTCACTTTAACAAAAATTATAAACCTCCATGGAGCGGTGTTCACGTCAGAGTGCGACAAATGATTTCAAGATGGCTGCTGTGGCAGCCATATTGGTTGGTGGATCGCGCTCCAAATTGATGGGCATCATCCCTTATGTATAAGCATTCACCCGACCAAAAATCATAAACCTCCGTCAAGCGGTATTCATGTTTGAGCACGACAAATGATTTCAAGATGCCTGCCATGGCAGCCATATTGGTTGGCGGAGTGTGCTCAAAATCGATGGGCATCATCCCCTATGACCCCACCAAAAATCATAAACCTCCATTGAGCAATGTTCACGTTAGAGCTCAACCAAGGTAAAGTTTACAACAGGACGCACGGACAGACAGAAGGGGTGAAAACAATGCCTCCGACCGACTCTTTCGAAGTTGGGTGCATAAAAAAAGCCTTCCCAAAATATTTCTTATTATGTAATGAAAATAGGGGTGGGACGATTCTGAATCGCGATTTTTTTAAGGCGTAGTACCACCACCTGTTGCCGTGGGGCGAACATCCGAGCTTTCCCTCTTCCTTAATTAAACCAGACGCAGCCTTGAACGAAAGTGCCAAACATCAAAGGGCGTGAGAAATGCTTCTGGAAAAAACTTGACTGACATCATAATTTTTCGGCTACGTGCTGAAAGGAGCCAAGCAAATGAAAACAGAATCATCTCCTATTAACCAATTAGGCAACTCGAAGAAAAGTAAACCTGTTCCCGTTTACTTTGCTTGATTAGCGATCAAATGTGGATTCGTTTACTCTGTAAGTTGAATGAGTAGAGCTGTTTATTAAGACATGTTTGATTGCTGCATTTAGAAATTTAAATGGCACAGATTTGCATAAACACAATTGCCATGGCCACACCATTTCATGCGAGTGTGATAATTCATAGTGATCTCACGTTCATGTTTCATCTGCTTTTCAGAATTTTTTCCAGCCTGTGTATTTTTTAGAATCCAGTGCGATCTTTACAAATCTGTTTTAAATTCATCTTGAATAATGTCCTAAAATGCTACAATGAGAGATGCAATTCAGAGGAAGATTTTTTTTTCTAATTATTCAAATTATTGGCATTCTTTCAATCTAACAAGCCCAGTTAGGTTTTTCTGCTTTTCGCCATCACATCTTAATCTTTATAGGCTACTTAAATTGCTTGATTGTTATTTAAGCCAAGTACACGGGAGCAGATTTAGGGAAGGGCGGAGCGCCTGCAATTAGCGAAATCTAAACTCAGGCTTCTTCCCAACGGCATTTTAAATCGTTTAAGCCGCTTCAGGTGCGTGTTTCAAGAAATTACGTGTGACATCCTACACACCCCATGACTGCAAGTGGTCTCATGACACTTTAAAAAAATCCTCGTCTTTTTAGACATCTTTTTATAATAAAAATAAAGAAATTTATTTTCAGATCGCCCTGGATTTCCAGCATCAAAAAATACACAAGGTGGAAAACATTCTGCAATGCGGATGAAACGTGAATGGGAGAAATAAATCATGAAAATCATACCACAAAATGGTATGGCAAAGGCAATCGTGTTCATGCTGTGCTGTTCTATGTCCATTTAAATTTCATAATGTGGCAATCAAACATGCTGCCTCAATAAAGAGCTCTAGTCATCCAGCAAAGTAAATAAGTGAATCCCATGTTTGATTGCTAATTGAGCAAAGTAAACAGGGACATGATTAAAGTAGCCTAATTAGTGAAAAGGAGACAGTTCTGTAGTCCTTTACTTGCTCCATGCAGCAAGTTTTTTTTTTTTTTCCGGAAGCACCTCTCACGCCCTTTGATGTTTGGAACCTTCGTTCAAGGCTGCGTCTGGTTTAATAAAGGAAGAGAGAAAGCTCGTATGTTCGCCCCACGGCAACAGGTGGTGGTACTACGCCTTAAAAAAATCGCGATTCAGAATCATCCCACCCCTAAATGAAAAAGTAACTGCCAGGTCAGTTTTGATGTCAGACAAGAGCTTAAACCAAGAGGGATACAGTTTGTCTTTCTTAAAATCTTCTTTTTGGTATTAGCCAGGTTTTTCCATATCGCTCAACATCTACACAAACAAGGCGTTGGACGTCTTGCAGCCGTTATAGCCGTTATACAATACCAAGCACAGAAGCCGGATTAGGACCCTTTCAGATGCAGAACGATCATTTTCTCGAAGTTTCGAGAAGGGCCCTCCATTGATATTCAGGCGATAGATATAATGGAGTAGAATTTTTGTTGCCGCCATGAAAATTGACAGATCATTTAGATCAGGGCTTCTCAAACCTTTCTTGGAGTGCCACCTCTCCTGCAGGGTTTAGTTCTCTCCCCACTTGCAAGGATGATTCTAATGATTTGCTTATAAAGAATCTTCACAGGTGACTAGCTGATCATTTGACTGAACTGTGCTGGAGCAGGGATCTAAAACATGCAGGAGAAGTGGTACTCCAGGAGAGCTTCGAAAAGTGCATATGAAGACAAGATTGCTACCGTTCAAAATTATAATGTGCATGCAATAGACTGAAGTACTAGCAAGCTGTGCACCGGAAGTGTGGCATTCTCAGAAGTGCAAGACGAAAGAGCAAGATCCAGGTTTTTTTTTTTGTGTGTGTATTGACAACTGCTCAAATTGCAAAGCCATCCAGCAAATTCTTCAGTTAACCAGTTTGGGTCATCTTAGATAATCTGGAAAATTCATTCAGTCATTAGACTTGAATTCATTGTACTGAAATTCTTAAATCGATACAAATTTTAGAATGAATACAAAGATTTTTCTAACAACTTGAAATAGAAGTTTCAATGGTATAAATGGTATCGCGATGCCAAATGAAAAACTGGGATGTAAACGGAGTTTTAAAGATATATTCCTGTTTAAAATAGATTTTGTAAAAACATTTTAAAAAGCATGAATGTACACACAGATGAAAATCTCTTGGGGGTAAACACACACTATAAAAGGTAAAGAGGCAGTCACTCAACACAGACTACATTTAGATGACAGACCTACCTGCTTCAGGCTTGTTGAGGTCATAGATGCGCAGCAGTTTATCATTTCCTCCTGTCAGCAGATTATTGCTGTCCTGAAAATTGGAGACAGGAAGTAGTGAGTGGTTTACTTTGCATTAGCTTGATCTCCGCTGATTGGACGACATGACATACGGAGCAGATCAGGACATACCCGAGTGAAGGTAACAGACTTCACGATGTGCTTGTGAGCCAGAGTGAGGACCTCATTCCCTGTGACTGCATCCCACACCTTACTGTAAGGAGATAAAGCATTCCAAACCATTCTTTGTTGAATTTGCACAACAAATGAATCATAATTCAAGATGTCATCATGAGGGGGGGAAACAGAAATGCTAAGTTCATATCAATACAGGTAAAGGGGAAATGGAAAATATAAAAGCTAAATAATGCTGTTATATGTGAGCGTGATTTTTGGACCCCAAAATTTCTTCCTCTTCTGAACTACTCATTATGATATTCTACTGATGGAAAATGTTTTATACTTGTTGCATACTTTTTAACGAACACAACAAGAGCCATCTGGCAATGGCGGATCCCCCAGTCTGTGGGTTTTGTAACCTACAGGTTGTGTGGACAGACGGACGGACCGAAACCCCCAAAAGGCACAAATAGACCATAAGGAGAAGCTCCAAAACAAATTTGGTGTTTGTAAGTGATACAGTTTTCGAGTTCTGGTCCGGAAACGATTTTATTACAGACGGACGGACGGACGGACACACTGATCGCTATACCCCCCCCCCCCCCCCCCCGCATTATATGCCGGGGGGATAAAAATGCTTATGAATTTCCAAAAGAATCAACTTGGCGCAAGAAAATGCCAATTTATCAAAACAGGCAAGCAACTCTACATTAAAAGGTGACAATGGGGGGGGGGCATTAGGTCCATTGCCTCAGCTCCATCTTCTCGTCCATCACACACAGTCTGTACTGGATCCTGCTGTAACCATAACCATTGGGGAGCACTGGTCATTAAAATAAGTGCAGTAACACGATTATCTTTGCAGTAATCAAAATAATGAAAGCTGGTTGAACATCTGACATCAGGTAAAATTGGGCTATTGAGCTAGACAAAACCTTTCCTACCGCTCACTTGTAGCATAACCCACAAACTCTTGTTTTACAATCAAACTGGTTTATGGCAGGCAAGAATTGACATAATAATGCATCAATTTTATATAGCGCTTTTCTGCTTTCTGGGCACTCAAAGACGCTTCACAAGAATACATTATTCATTCATTCACACATTCACGCTCTGATGGTAGTAAACTACGTTTTCGTAGCCACAGCTGCCCTGGGGCAGACTGACGGAAGCATGGCTGCCAGTATGCGCCTACGGCCCCTCCGACCACCACCAAGAAAGGCCCCAGGCCGAATTCGAACCCACAACCTTCTTGCTGTGAGGCAGTAGTGCTAACCACTGTGCCACCGTGCCGCCCATAATACCACATTATACCATGTTAATGATTTTCCCTCTCAATTTATGCTGCGCATTTCAGTTCTGTGAAAATGGTATGGCTTGGTTCAGCAACTTGTTCTAAGCTCAAACCAAAGTGTTTCATTCAGTCAAGAGCAATAAAAAATTAAGAGCACAGTATTACCCACAATGAGTGGCTGACTACGCCATTCATTTTCAGCCACTCTTGAATGTCAAATGCATAATGGTCACATAATGGATAGCAAGTTAAAATTCATTCTGTCACATCGTGACAGACTTCATGGGATATATCATTTATGCCAATATGACACCCACTGCTAATCCTGATCTAAACTGCATGGCATATTTCTATGAGGTCTCACTGATACTAATGCCATTTTCAACTCATCATTCCAGATTATTTAGTTCAATCACACACTAACAGGATCCATTCTTGAAATTGTCTGGTCCTCTATTATAGAAAGATCTTAACAAAAATGGGGGGTGGCTATAGGGGCAGGAGTTAGGGTTTGGGCTTTTATAGCAATAGACCTTAATTTTCCAAAAGGGTTGTAAATGAGCATCTATGGATGAATACATATAATGCATGAATTCATACACAAAAGCAGGACCGTATCCACGTTAACTGGAACAGACTCTTGTTAAAACTGTGGGATCTAAAGTGTATACTTTTCATCCAGTTCATTACTATCATTTACAGCTTAGCAAGTGACACAGTTGCAAAAACAGCAATTACTCGCATTGTGGGACTTCGGTCATCTGGATAAAAAAATATATATATTGAATAGAGATCAACAACACAGAATCTGAAAGGAGGAAAACAGTTTCCATAGGAACTAGTTTTAAAAGCATGCTTAAAATGTTAACTTCTGCACAAAGAGTTAATTGGCGCATATATTGTATAGCGCTTACGCAGTGAAATCTGCAGCTGCAGTTGCCGCCTTCGTGGCTTCTTCATTTAAAGTGGCACCCCAGACAGCACCCTTGTGACCCAAGAACGTCCCAATCCAGTCCCCTGTGTCTCCCTGGCGCAACATGGGTTTGCCATCTACAAGAAGCATCACAAAAAATTAAATGCATTTACCATCCACAAGAAATAAATGTATATTGGAAATTGAATGCTGCCAACCTCAACACAAAATGCATAGGTGAACAGCTCCTTATCCACAATGTTCTTTGGCGGATGAGAGTAAAAGAACGTATAGCACATTACATAGACACTTGTCGCGTTTATGTGAAACAGGCTAACCGTGCATGCCAAATGCCAGACTAACCTTTACAGGCGCTAATCAGGAAATAACCAAACGGTGTTATTCCACTGAACGCCAAATCTACCACCGGTCTGGTGTGTCCAGAGCAAGTCAGAGGGGTCTGCCTCATAGCCATGACGAACTCCAAGGATTACAGGCACCCAGAGAAAAGATCAGCGCCGTGTCGGGAGGGAGATGACTCAATTTGTCGGAGCGACCTGAAATAAAAAATTTAATTTTACAATATAAACTGAGATTCACTGCAAGCAAACCATCAACGCTGGCCATCGAGACACTGCGTTTCACCAAATACATGATACTATAACGTTAATATGCTGGGGTCTCATCGTCTCGCCACCGGTTTTCTAAACGTTTACTCACCGATTCACCCCGTATGATTGAAATAGGCCAGAGCGAGGAACAGTGAATATAACGACAGACACCGTTCCGTCCCCGAACAAGAGTGCACAGCTCTACCCCGCACAAAATGCTACGCCACCGGCTACAATATATGCAACTCGTGTGGGAGGGGGTCTAAAATCCACGGCGGAGGACGAGTCAGGTTAATAGGAAATGGAGAAGAGAACATTTCCGTTTACACCGGAAATGAATACCTTAAAAGTTGTCCGTGTGAAAACAAGCGATTTTATACAGGCCGTTTCTCACAGTGATTGGGCCGATTGGCTGCATACAGTCCTTGGTGGGATTCGATAGCGCGGCTCTACCCCCCGATCACTACTGCGCCGACTCAGGCTCCAGATGTGCAACATGGCAGCGGCCATATCAAGGATATTTTGGCTCCATTTTTGTTGAATGGGAGTGAATGGAGACGCGTCGTCCATCTTTTATACAGTCCTTGGCTGCATCCGAATCCTCTAATGAGCACGAATGAGCAAAGAACCGAGGGAGTCACGCAAGATGACAACGATGTTGGATGGTTTTTGAAACGTCTCTGAATAATTTAGACTCATAGATTGTACGGAAAATGGACGGAGCACCCTGGTCTGTAAAGTGAAGCCCGTTGGAGATCTCTGAAAATCGCATTCTATTTAATCGCCAGCAGATGGCGACGTCGGTGGTTACAAAAAAAAAAAAAAAGCTCAACGCATTAGAAGTCTATGAGAAAATGACCCTACTTTCCCACCTGATTTATTATTATATCCCCGAACGCCGAATGGCGTTCCATTTGGCCATATCTTCAGATCCATTTGTCCGATTGACCTGAAATTAAGTTCAAATGAAAGTCTATTCAAGGTCTATTCAAGGATTGGGGAATTAGAGGATTGGGGGCGTTTGGGGATATACCCCCAGCCGTCGCCTCCGACGGCATAAGCCTAGTTTCAATAATGATTTTCTACATTATTTTATGGAATCTATCGCAGGTTTAAAGTCTCCTTCGTTATATCATGATGTTATTTTTTGTAAATTACGATCCTAAATAGTCTAGAACAGGGCTACCCAACCCTGTTCCTGGAGAGCTACCATCCAGTATATTTCTGCTCAAACCCTAATTCAACACTCCTGATTCAGCTCATTAGCAGCTCATCAAGATCTGTAACTGGGAAAGCAGGTGTGGTTTGCTTTGGTTGGAGTGATAACCTTCAGGATGGTAGCTCTCCAGGAACAGGGTTGGGCAGCCCTGGTCTAGAATAATGGATAAAGCCAGATATGCTTTATGGGGCGTGACTATCTCTAGTCAGATATGGTCAGATCCACACATAGATCCACCCCTCGCTCCTCCCTGGATCTTCAATTCACACTGTCGTCAAATAGAAATCACATCCGGTTTCAAAATGACAAAATGGTGATGTTCAAATTGCCAAAAATCGAGGGTTCCTAAATGGTATGCTGAAACCAATGGACGACGCCATGGTTGCTTCGTCCTTCTTTTTATACAGTCTATGTCTCAACTCAATGCGTAATTTCACGCATCAGTTGAAGCCAAACTACACTGTACTGCTCCAACAGACTATTTAAATCGCATACAGAACTTTAAATCGCATACAGAAAACAATAATTAAGTGAAGGAGCTTGCCAAAGTTACGAAACAAAACCTTGGCTAACAAAATAGCTTGAAAGTACTGAACTCCAGCTGGCTAGCAAATGCTTCCGGAAACACTTTCAAGGAGAAGATGAGCACCCAATGAAAAAGATAAGACAATTAAAGGAAGGAGATTACCCTAAACACACCTAAAAACAAAATGGATGAGCACAACTACGCAGACATAAACAACTCAGACACAGGGGATAAACACAGATCTGGTGCCCCTCCCTGGCACACCCATCAACAGTCCAGGTGCCAAGAAAGCGTACACCAGGGAGCCTGAGCCCTCTCTGCGTGACCAGCAGTGAACCATCCTGAATGAAAGAGGGGCAATGATAGGAAAAAATAGAGTGCATTCAGTGATTGCTTTGTCATACACGTGACCATATATGTCCAATTTATTTGTCCTGTATTAATTAAGCAGAATAGTCTGGTGTCTATTCTGGTGTCAAAAGCAAGGTCAAATAGAGTTTGCTTTGGACAATAAAAAAAAAAATTGTCCAAAAAGGTCAAGTTGTCTTTTAGCATAGAATTTTCATGTACTTGGTCGTGTGAGACATTTTAATGTTAATTAAATTAATTTGTTCATTATTTCATTGAGAATAACAGTAATGGTTTTTAATTGATTAATTTGAGAAATTGAGTGAACATGCATACTGCAACTCTAAAACATAAAAAATTTGATGTGACATAAAATTTACCAGATGATGAAAATAAGAAAAATAAAAAAATCTTCAATTTTTATTATTACGAGCATTAATATAAATCTATGCAAATGAGCATAAAAGTTGTAATTCACAAAAAAATACAAATCACAAACTTCAGACAGTGCTCTTTGTGAATATACAACTGAAAAAAGAGCTTGATTTTTTTTTTTTTTCAAATTTGGTCCTGCTGATGATCTCGGGCATGTGCATGCTCAGATACAGTTCATCCTCATCAATGTTGAGTTCATCCTCCAGATCTCCTTCCTCATCTTGTTGGTCTTTTGTTCTTTTATTTTTTAATTTCATTCTCCTAGGCACATGTGAATGAAGCAAACTGACCTCTTCCACAGGCACAAAGCAGCATGACAAGAGGAGATCCCAGTACAATGTGTGATGTGGTCCCTCCCCTGTCCCCGGTTTGACCACATAAACAGGACTGTCTACAATTCACTTGTTTACAGCATAGATCCTCTTCTCTCATCTATCAGCTTGTTTGTTTTTCGCTCAGATATTTATAATCCTCACTAAGACCCTGTCTCCCTTAAAGATTTCTGACCCTTCGCATCCTTGTCAAACCCGGTTCTGTTCTTTTCTCCCATTTTCTGGGAATGTTTCGCAATGTGAAAATTTTTAAGTCTCTTGCTATAAACATCCTGAGTGTATCACCATGGATGTTGATCACTTTAACCCTGAGAACTCTCAGTCTGATATTGAGAATTATTTATGGCAAATTAATACTGCTCTAGCAGACCTGCCCAGCGCAAGTGAGCGAGAAAAGCTCATACTTTTCTGAAAGACCTCTTTGAGAGAAGTTTGTGCTTTCATTAGAGAGCAACCCACACCAATCTGTCAAAGCTTCTCTAAACTCTGTACAGCTTTGGTTGCAGAATGTTTACCCAGCTTTGATGAGGCAATAGCTAAGATTTAAGCAGTAGCTATTAAGCATAGCTGCACTGAGAGCTCCAGGGAATACTATAACAATTGAAACTGGCAACCTTCCATGGAAGGAATGCACTAGATTCAGAGGAAGATCGAGTAATCAGGTCTCTCTTCTTACATAACCTCCACCCCTGCATCCAAGCTCATGCCATTTTGCCCTCAATGGAAAAACAATCAGTGTGCGAAACTCAGAATTTTGCTCAAATTGTTTGGTATTCCCCGCACATCTCACCTGCAAAGGCAAATGACCGCGTGAGGAATAATTCTAATTCTAACAGTGGTTCCCCCAGTGCCACCCTGTGTTCAACAACAAAGTCTAAAACCTATGGTCAGTGGATGAAGTAAACATTCTTTCCATAAAGCTACCAATGTCGCTTCTCACGCTCTAATGCTAGTTGCAACTGGAGAGAGGATGGGTTGAGTAGCGATGCAGATTCAGATGCTGTCTCACAGTAAAGTACATGGGTAAAAGGGGGGTAAGTTAACATTCTCATTCTCCCCATGGTAATGTCATTAGAGTCCTTTGTGTCTCTAATGTGAATTTGCTCAATAAGTGGCCTAAAGCAGCACTATGTAGTTTTTTCACTCTCAAATATATATTTCCAAGATCATTCTAGTGATACATCAACTCACACTGGCCTTTATTTACCAAACTTGCGTAGGATCTGGTGTACATTCTGGTGTAAATATCAGCGTTCACCAGGTGTTATGTCTGATTTAACAAAAGTGTGTAAGTCGCTGATTTTGGTGTAGAACTGGCGTGGCGTTGATAAATCTGGCAGCAGAAACCATCGTAATTTACATGACACACCCCTATAAATTTATGCTCCGGGAGGCATAGTCCTGCCCACTTTACGACATGGACTCTCGAAAGACGGCAAAGAAAAAAGAACTTCACTGAGGAGGAAATATTGTCGGCCTGCTGAAAAAACCTCGTATCTACAATTTGATAAGAAACAATAACTCGTATGTGCATGATAATAACGTAAACATTGCAAAATACAAAATTTCATTGATTGGATACATTCTTGGAGGAAAAATAGTCATACTACCCGAACATAGCTCAACTGCATTCTTACATTAAAGTTTTTTTTTTTCGCTCTCCTGTAAAGTTTCTCATTTTGAAGATACAAGGTTTTATCAGCAGGCTGACGATAGATGGAGAAAAACAAAATAATTTTATTTGGAAGTCTTAAGAGTGGCATAAAGGGAGCCCAGAAGGCTGCAGTTTGGGAAACTATTGCTGCTGCGGTAAACACCATTGATGTGGAAAACCTGATTGCAGCAGAGGTTTGATTTAATTCACTAATAAATCCTAGTGACTATTCACGCTTATTCAAGTGCGTCCAAGCATAAAAATTAATCGAAATTCAATCGCATGGCAGCACTGATAGGCTCCCCCTCCATCGTGGGAATGCGAGGCATGCATTGGGGACATGGATGAGTCCCCACCGTCTCAATCGGAGCTGCATGAGGGTAATTATTAAAATAGGGTCTGCAGAGATCCCCGGAGATCACTCTTCATTGTACTTTTATCAGTGTTACTCCATGACATTTCGTTGGGTGCCACATAAAACGACCAGCAGCTCGTTAATCACTACTTTCCCGGAGGAGATCTCTGTGCCGAAAGTTCCTCTCACTTCGGACAGAAGATCTGCCATTGTCAAAATGTGATCACGGTTGAAGTGTCCGTAGGCATCTATATACAGAACAACAAAAGAAACGCAAGCTAGCTAGCTAGATAATGTACTCTTATGTACTCAGTCGAAGTGACCGCAAAATAAAGAAAACAATGATGAAACAAGTGTAAGTGTGCACATGCTAGTAATAAATTTGATTTTCTAAAATAATTATACGCAAACTTATTTTCCAGTTTGCCTTTAATTAGGCTAACTTGCGTTTCTTTTGTTGTTCAGTATATATCTGACTGGATGAGCATCTGACATAGGCCTACTGCACTGCATATCTGCCAAGCTGTACATTGTGCTTAAAGCTATTCTTACCTTTCTGGAATTTTTACACTTTTCTTTTGTAATATTAAAATTCTCCTAATAAGTGTATGGCACCCTAAAATGTAAAAGAAACACACCAGGTGTTGAAACTCATCGATATTCAATTCTCATAGATTTCTGATAAAAGTCTGACCAATCATTTTCTTCGGTCCGAATAAAATGATTTGCCTAGCTTCCAGTCTGTCATTTGTTGCTGAGCCCCTTCCAGCTGCCTACCGCTTTTACTGCTTGCGAGTCGCGCGTACTGCTTGCGAGTCGAGCGCCTTTCTGGCAAAGACAAAGCAAGTAGCTACTCAACGAAGTTATCCTGAAAACAAAGCAGCTGCAACTGCTCTTGATTTAATGACTAACGTTACCGGGAACATTCGGGTTAGGTAAGACGTTATGACAGCAGTTTTGTGAGAAAATATGTATGAATTCTGCCGAAACATGAAGCATCGGACTGTAAACAAACAGGCGCCGAAATGCTATAATTACTAATGTTAATGGTAGTTCATCAGATGTTATGAGGGCATTTTATTTTATACCACATATAGAATTTAATATTATGTAATTACAGTTGGTTAGTTTTCACTAAACGGTGCCTCTGAATCTGACTCCATTGCCCCGTTTCAAGATGCTTTCACACCAGACGCAAAACTAATTTTTCGTACGACATATTACATTCAAAGTCAATACAAAGACGCGAATATGCGAATGTAATCAGTCATGCGAAAAATTTGTTTCGCGTCCGGTGTGAAAGCAGCTTTATTTGCGCTGCTCACTTTCTCACCGCACGCGTCAGGGGAGGAGGGGAGCGTCAGAGGTCAGGCAGGCGGAGGAGGGTGGGACTTTGCAGAGAGGCGGAGTTGTTCATGTTCAAATTTCGACGAAGTGCTCTGCCGCATCCCAGAAAGGGAAGAATAGCTTTAATCGAATTGATCGTAATTGTCAGCCGTCTGGCCTGACAAGCAGGTTGTTTCAAAATATAAATTTAAATTTCTCAACACAGGTGTCTAATTAATTAATTTATTTATTCATTCATTCATTCATTTATTAATTTTGCCAATTTATCTATTTAGACTATTCATTCATTTTACTTATAAGAGCAACAACAGCATGATGTCCGCATGGCTGCATATGGTTTAGTACTCATTTTGTTCGCTGGTTTCAAATTTGCGTACACCTGGTCAGACCTGGCGTGAGATTTTTGCGGACCGTTCGCTCACTTTCGGATTGATAAATGCCAATCCTTGCGGCAGTTTTGGCGTACAACCATTTTTTTGGTGTATGGACGTTTGATAAACGAGGGCCAATAAGTTGCATGACACCTTTGTCATGGCTCGATCGCGCCTCCGTTGCCTTCACTGGCACTATGTACCTTCAGGTTTCGGGTAGGAACCCAGGCCACCCAGGCCCAAAAAGAACTACAAACTTACTATTTGCGGCATACGTCACACAATCCCCCTTCCCCATGTCTCTCAAGATCAGCGAGTGAATGTAGATTGAAGCAAAGTCAGAAGTGGTTGTAATGGCTGAAGCGGCGAGGAAACCGAAGAAGGCAAAGATGTTATACGAGGAGACATTTAAGAGAAAAAGAGAAAGCGATAAAATAAGATTCAGGACTGGGGCCAACATTGGACCAGCTTTCACTCGCTGGGGAGAGCTGAAAGACTAGAGGATGCAAGATGTCCGACCGATGGCGACACAGCGTTTTGGACAAGTCAGTACAAATTGATTGCTTAATCCTCCATTTTAGATCTGGTTCCAATGCGTTTGAACTTGCTCTGTCAGGCTGTGTCATTGAAATCATCTAGTACCTCGTTTATGTTCAGTCAAATAATCGTTTCAGGAGATTTATCTCGTTAGCTGGTATCTAACATGCTAGCTGTCATGCTATCGCTAGCTGGCAAACATTGCTAAACTAGTCGCCAGTCGAAATGTGTGATCATAAACGTTGTAACAAGCATGATAAACTGGCATTAGCGTGACTGAATGATAAAAGTTCCCTGGAATCAATGTAATGATGTGTATTTGCATGCGACGTGATGATATATAAGGATCTGGTGTTGTGCAGATTACTTGCGAGAGTGAGAGTGAGAATGAGCGTAGGAAAATAGCGGACCACTCGGGCGTTATGCATGGCTATCGAGTGCCTTAACAAAGTTCCTATCTAGCCGCCCCAAAGATTGAGTCTGTCTCCTTCATGTATATGGATCGGTTTGCCTAGCCACCCTCAGCCACAGACGGATTCATCACAACGTCTACTTCAGTCCCGTATAGAGCACTGAAGGTAGATTAGTCATGTTTTATTTTGGAAGGATAAGGTAATGATCTGAGTTGGCATGTACTCATGTTGTTTCCAGGATTTTCTGTCAACTCCTTGCCGCCCTCTTGTTTTATTGCACAAGCTAATCGATTTTGTGCATGACGACTTTGAGGTCAGATTCTACAAAGGGACTGCCCATTCAAACAGTGACTCCGCATGTTAGTGACGTCCACTCACTTCTTAGCAGAGTAAAAATGAATTGGTGCCAGTTAGGGCTAGGATTAGTAGCAGCTTTGCATGTAAGCGACGCCCACTTCCGTGTTCGGTTTCATACCTGACATTCAAAGTACACCCATAAAATGCTATAAATAGCCGTCCACACTGAGAAAGATAACTATAATGATAACCATAATGATTTGAGCATCAACACTGATTAATGATATCGTTGTGTAAACATTGATGTTGTGCATTCCAGCTGTGTCAGAGCCCTTTTTTCTCTGCGATGTCATCTGCCATGTTGACTGAATGCGACAAACTGTAAATTCCGACTGATTTCGACTGGCGGTCAGTTTTTCTAACGTGCATAAAAATCACTCTGAAAGTGACCGCAATGATGTCGTTTGCCATTATCATTGTTGTAATAGTTGTAGTGTGGACTTTGCCATCTTCGTGAGTTAGACCAGTTTTTGAGTCTCCCTTACCTGGTCTGAAGACATGGTTGATCGGTTTGTACATTAAGTGTCCTGCTTCAGAAAGTTTGCCGGTGTCAATGGCTTGTCAACAAATGCTTGTCAACAAACTTGTAGACAGATTTTATGACAGCTGTTACAGACAGTACCGTTTATCAACTGCAGGGGGACACCGCGAGCGAGTCCAGCGAAAACTACATAGTGCTGCTTTAATGCAAGCAAGATTTTCTTAGTAGTTTGGTTCAAAGGAAAATGCATTTGGCCTTCTCTTTTTCTTACTGGTTACCATAACTACAGTGCAATATTACGTGCATAGCTCCACATTACTGATTCACTGTTCACACTTCCCCATCCTCATGGACACACCTATTCCATGCATACCCAAGGTCACCATTATGGTTTGGAATTACTGCTTCTGAGTCATATTCTAACACTTCTCCTTCATGACACAGCCACCTGGTCAATGCTTTATGGAAAATATCCTGTAGAAGCCTTGCTTTACAGGTGACATAGAATCAAAAATCATTTTTACCTTCTCTGTGTTGAATAACGGTAGTCTACCCGCATTCAAGAACGTACAAAAAGTGCTAGACATTCTGAGCATCTCCGTTTCATAGAAATTCCTCTTATAAAAATGACCGCCAGAAAACAGGCCAATCTGAACAATGGATACATGTGTTGTCTCATGTATCTCACTGCCCCCCCACTCTCATTCCATTTCCTCCCCTTCAAAATAATTTGCATACACGTCTTACTGCAATTCCATTGCTTCCAATCCCTCAGTAAAGACAAGCGTGAGAATTCCAGTAATAATCGATTTCCGTGTGACTGGTGGGGAAATCCACCCTAAGGCACGTGAAACAGATTAACTTATTGCACTTAAGGGCTTAAATTCCGCAAATGAATTTCTTCTGTGCGCTTTGATTGAATTCTTGCTGACTACTGCTCAGGAGCGTCAATGTGAGACACTCACTCCGAATGCGTAAGCCTTATGTTTGGAAAAAAAAAAATTTTTTTTTCAAAAATATTTACCATTCAGAAACGTTTAAATCCAGCCTTTGCTGGACTGGTTCTTCCTCCAATTCGGTGTCCTCATCCGATTCGGTCTAAAATATTTAAGGCTGAATCTCTGAATATGCCATAGCTGCATAAAGTCGGTCTGTCCGTGTTCCAAAGCTGGTGAGTGTTTTCCATTTTCCCTACCGCTCTGGGCGAAGTTATATTTTTTTGAATGGCAGCAAAGCCAGCCAATCAGTGTCACGTGCTTGCATTTCATAATAACATTGCCAGTTAAGCCCGAAAGGGCGCCAAATAGATGCAAAACAACACGTTCAAAATCCCCCACCCTATCATAGCTTTTTGAGAGAGGTTTTTAGGAAGCTTCTGAGGCATTACACACCCATCCAAAAGGCGGCGTCCCATTATCAGGAAGAAGTCCTCAAGAATTTTTTTTTTTCCCAAATTTCAATCAAACCATACCTTGGAATCTATTATTTAGGTGTTAATCTGTTTAGAAATGACAAAATTTTCTGTTATGTATGTGGCAAGGCTGACTCGCAGTATACGCCTACCTGGGGGTGGTGACTTGCGCGATTGCGTTATTTCCTCCTCACCTGACTCTGCGCGTTCTTTCAAATTGTTTGGAGCAAGCGTGTGTGCGTGTTGTCTGCGGCTGGGAGAACTCCGGTAGGTTTTTAGTTTATTTTTGTTTTATTCTATTTTCTTGCTTAACGTCGGATTGTGTACTCGTACCGCACAGCTGAGTGAGATTAATTTGTTGAACTTGTGACTGCAGCTTCGAATGTGAAGCCAGGATTGATGCGACGAGTTTGGCTACTGGACCTAAGTTGGCACTTAAATTTGTAAGCGCTTTCCTCATATTACATCGTAAATTGGCTGGCTGTGTTGAGGGCTTGTATTTTCAATAACTGCATTTTCGTTATTCAGGAAGTGCGCTGCTCTGGGTTTGTCTTTCCCCCTGCCCTTTGTTTGGCGTGTAACTGTGGGTGCTCAGACGCCAAACAAGGAAAATTTAGCACCGTCAGAGACTTTGATCCTGCTTCTCTCTCTCGCTCATGCAGTCAGTGGCTTGCGTCCTCCATGCCAATCAAGGTACATGCAATATGTGTGTGCATATATGTAGTAGCTTGTTAAGCAAGCATCAACTAAACTGCACTTGTGTCGATTTAGGGAGCATATTGCAGTTGATTCCCTCCGCTGTGTTCCTTTGGGCTTGCCTTCCGTCTCCGATTTTTTGCTGTGCCGTAATCTGAAGGTACTTGTAACACCTGCACAATGTATGTATATGCACTCAACAAAAATATAAACGCAACACTTTTGTTTTTGTTCCCATTTTTCATGAGATGGACTCAAAGATCTAAAATTCATTCCAGATACACAATATTACCATTTCTCTCAAACATTGTTCACAAATCTGTCTAAATGTGTGATAGTGAGCACTTTTGCTTTGCTGAGACAATCCATCCCACCTCACAGGTGTGCCACATCAAGATGCTCATCAGACACCATGATTAGTGCACAGGTGTACCTTAGACTGTCCACAATAAAAGGCCACCCTGAAATGTGCAGTTTTGTCTCACAGCAAAATACCACAGATGGCGCAAGCATTGAGGGAGCGTGCAATTGGCATTGAATGTTCATTTCTCCACCATAAGCCATCTCCAAAGGCGTTTCAGAGAATATGGCAGTACATCCAACCGGCCTCACAACCGCAGACCACGTGTAACCACACCAGCCCAGGACCTCCACATCTAGCAGGTTCACCTCCAAGATTGTCAGAGACCAGCTACTCAGACAGCCGCTGAAACAATTGGTTTGCATAACCAAAGAATTTCTGCACAAATTGTCAGAAACCGTCTCAGGGAAGCTCAACTGCATGCTTGTCGTCCTCATTGGGGTCTTAACCTGACTCCAGATCGTCGCCGTAACAGACTTGAGTGGGCAAATGCTCACATTCGATGGCGTCTAGCACGTTGGAGAGGTGTTCTCTTCACGGATGAATCTCGGTTTACATTGTTCAGGGCAGATGGCAGACAGCGTGTGTGGCGTCGTGTGAGTGAGCGCTTTGCTGATGTCAATGTTGTGGATCGAGTGGCCCATGGTGGTGGTGGGGTTATGGTATGGGCAGGCATCTGTTATGGACGAAGAACACAGGTGCATTTTATTGATGGCATTTTGAATGCACAGAGATACCGTGATGAGATCCTGAGGCCCATTGTTGTACCATACATCCATGAACATCACCTCATGTTTCAGCAAGATAATGCACGGCCCCATGTTGCAAGGATCTGTACACAATTCTTGGAAGCTGAAAATGTCCCAGTTCTTGCATGGCCAGCATACTCACCGGACATGTCACCCATTGAGCATGTTTGGGATGTGCTTGACCGGCGTATACGACAGCGCGTACCAGTTCCCACCAATATCTAGCAACTTCGCACAGCCATTGAAGAGGAGTGGACCAACATTCCACAGGTCACAATTGACAATCTAATAAACTCTATGCGAAGAAGATGTGTTGCACTGCATGAGGCAAATGGTGGTCACACCAGATACTGACTGGTTCTGAGTCCCCAGACCCCCAATAAAGCAAAAACTGCACATTTCAGGGTGACCTTTTATTGTGGACAGTCTAAGGTACACCTGCGCACTAATCATGGTGTCTGATGAGCATCTTGATGTGGCAAACCTGTGAGGTGGGATGGATTGTCTCAGCAAAGCAAAAGTGCTCATTTTCACACATTTACACAGATTTGTGAACAATGTTTGAGAGAAATGGTAATATTGTGTCTCTGGAATGAATTTTAGATCTTTGAGTCCATCTCATGACAAATGGGAGCAAAAACAAAAGTGTTGCGTTTATATTTTTGTTGAGTGTATTTTGTGTTAAGTGGGAAGTCTTCATTCGGGAATTGTTTGTATTGTGTATTGTGGTCTTAAATTGTGTTTCTTGTTCTCTTTTGTTTTAGAAAGTAAATGCCTGGTTGTTCGACCACTGTTTTCCCAGACTTATTTATTACTTATTTATTGTCCAGTGTAGGCTGTGAGAGAGCCACCAGTTACTTGAACCAGTATTTTTGTCTTGTGTGAGTTATTTATTGTTTTGTGTGTATATTTGCTTTTCCTCTTTGGGTGTTTTACTTTGTTGTTTTCCCTAGCCGCCTGCTGTTCCCTCTCCCCCTGTGGTTGGGGTGGCCAATTACTGTTCCTTACCTTATGGTGTGAAGTATACACTTGTTTGCTGTGTGTATGTACCTATACCATAGACAGTAGAAAGCCAATGCGTGTCTGTGAATTGGTACAGTGGTTTGACAAAAGGTAGCTATAGTCTGCACCTGTGACTTGTGTGATTGGTAGTGCACCATTTTCATTTAGTTTCTTTTGTGTGGTTTTGTCAAATAGCAGTATAGTTGGCTACCTCAGTCCTAGGGTTGGTGGGCAGACTTCAAGGGAGTAACTTGTGTGTTTATTTTTGTTTCTTTTTATTTATGCTGTGCGCTCTCCATGTTGGCACAAACCTTATTTTATTAATTCCAGTAAAAAGAATAAACAATCCCCTTTTTTAATATACTTCTGTCTCCGTATTCATTCAGTTGAATAACCTGCAGCCTGGTAACCTTGTGATAGGTAGTGACCATAGCCAGATGGTCACATTTGGCGCTGCGAGCAGGGTCTCCAAGTGGAGGCAATAGTTTGGTAGATCAGATTTGTGTGTGGTGGCTCTCAGTTTAGATTTGGGAAAACAGTGGTTGATGTGGTTGTCCTCGGTCCATCTGCGAGTATCATCGATGTGGTCATCTTAAGAAGAACAACAGAGCTCCCGAACCAAGTCATCTGTTACTGTTCAGTCTGCAGTTGAAGCAAGTGTGACTAATTAAGATGGCTGATGAAGACATGAGCGTTCAAGACCTGGCAGCCCAGTTGCAAACACTTAATGAGCTAGTACAACAACTCCGAGCTGAGAATGCCAAACTTAGAGCAGAGGCAGCTCGGCCTTCTCCTGCTGCAACACCGGTAGGGCAAACACCTAGTAATGCTGGCACAAGTTCAAGCCAGCTGTCTAATGTTGCCACAACCAGCGTAGGTGGTGATCCTATTCGGTCCGGCCCCTCGGGGACTGTAGAGCATTATGTATATGTCCCGAGGGAGCGTAAATGTCCTAGGTTTTCAGGGAAAACATCACAAGACTCTGTAACGGTGGAAGATTGGGTGGAAGAGGCCCGTCGTCACTTATCTTTGCGGCCTATGTCAGTCACAGAGCAAGCCTTGGCTATCTTTGATTTGTTAGATGGAGAAGCTTGAGCAGAAATCAAATTCCGCCCTGCTGCCGAGAGAGATGACCCAGGGAAAATATTTTCTATTCTTTCGAGTGTGTATGGTTGCTCACATTCCTATATTAGTTTGCAAAAACAGTTTTTCCAGCGGCGAAAACAGGACGGCGAATCCTTGCGTGAGTTTTCCCATGCCCTCATGTCTCTTATGGAGGCCGTAAAACACAAAGACCCAGCCTGTTTTGCGCAACGTGACGTGGTGTTACGAGACCAATTCATAGAGTTTGTGAGGGATGGATTTTGCGACGTGAATTGTGGCGCTATACTAGGTTTAATCCTGAAGCGAGTTTCCTGGAGATTCGGCGTGAAGCAATTCGTTGGGTAAAAGAAGGAGACCACTCCGCCATGCCACGCCCTCGAGTGCAATCGTGTAGCACTAATAGCGTGACTGACTTCTCCGTCGAATCCCAGGTAGTCACCTTACCACCTTCTGCTGAATTGGCGGAAGTAAAAGAGAGCCTCCGTAAGCAACAAACTGAGCTCGACGCTATACTGAAGCGCCTTGACACTCCCCTTGGTTCATCAGGGCCTACGCCGCCCACCTTGCTTGCTCCTCCCTTTTCTAAAGTTCAAGCGCGTGGCTCCCGTTATTGTTTCCACCCTGATAGTAGGCCTATTTGCATGCGTTGTGCTCAGCCTGGCCACACAGCACGGTTTTGTAAAACTGAAATTGTTCGAACTCTGCAAACAGAGACTGTGTCTGGCCCCTCCAACCAGCCGTCGGGAAACTAGCACCCCCCGATGCGATGGCCCAGCCGTTGGGTGGGGAGTTTTCGGGCTCTTTGAGATCTCAGCTTGTTGGCCCATGTCCAGTCGTGAATATTACCATAGGCGGTGTCCCCGTAACCTGCTTGCTCGATACTGGATCGATGGTCACTACCATTACCCAGCATTTCTTTGAAACCCAGCTGCGCCCCAAATTCCAACTTCAGCCTTGCCACTGGCTTAAACTGAAGGTAGCGAATGGCTTAGATATCCCCTATTGGGGATATTTAGAGACGACAATCAACATTTTGGGGAAAACGCTACCCAACATGGGCATTTTGATTCTTAAAGATTCGCCCTACCCCACCATTCAGTTGAAACGCGAGCATGTTCCCGGCCGTCTCGGTATGAACATCATCAGTGAGTGCTATCAGGAACTGTTTCTGGAGCATGGTCCTACCCTATTTCAGTCCTCTTCAGTTCAGCATGCCGGTAAGGCTTGGCAGCAAGCACTTTCCGAGTGTCAGGTTTTGACACATACGTTGAAGACTGGCAATGTTGGCTGGGCCCGTGTGCAAAGAGGCCCAGCTGTACGGATTCCCGCTGGTTCCATGAAACTTGTTCCGGCAACCTGTCACCAGCAAGTAGGCAACCTGTCACCTGCCATCCTGTTTCCTGGAACCCCTGCCATTTGTAGAAGGCCAGTTGCCTTGTGATCTCTTGGTGCCATTAGCTTGGTTTTCTGTGCCAGTGGAGTGGTGAGCGTGCCTGTCATCAAGGTAGGGAACTAAGATCATTGGCTTCGGCTAAAGACTATATTGGGGCAGCCTCATGTAGTTCAGTCTCTAGCTTTGACGTCTCCTGTCCAGTTCCACCTTCAACAGGATGAACAGGAAAAAGTTGCAACCGTACAATCAGTGCAAGCCATCGGAGACCCTAGTTTAGACTTTTCGGAATTGACATGGCCTACCCTGTCCTTCCAACAACAGGAAGAAGCAACAACTCTGTTAGAAAAGTATCGTGGCACTTTCAGCCAGCATGAGGGTGATCTGGGCTGCACCGATTTGCTCCAGCACTCCATCCCATTGCTGGACGATGCGCCAATACGACAGCGCTATAGGCGCCTCCCTCAATCACAGTATGACTTGGTGAAGTCCCACATTCAGGAACTTGTTGCTCAAGGCATCGTAAGCCCTAGCTGTAGCCCCTATGCATCCCCTTTAGTTGTCGTTCAGAAGAAAGATGGCTCAATTCGGTTGTGCGTAGACTACCGGCAGCTGAACGCAAAGACTCGCAAAGATGCCTTTTCTTTGCCACGTATAGAAGAAAGCTTAGATGCACTCAGTGGTGCAACTCTGTTCAGTACTTTAGATCTAGCTAGTGGCTACAATCAAGTGGCAATGGCCCCCCAGGACCGTGAGAAGACTGTGTTTTGCACACCGTTTGGGTTTTTCGAATTTAATCAAATGCCATTCGGATTGTGCAATTCGCCAAGTACATTCCAGCATCTCATGGAAAGGAAAGGAAAGGAAAGGCGACCAAAGTCTACACACACTCTTGCTGTATCTGGATGACATAGTCATCTTTTCTAGCTCCTTCCAACAACACCTTGAGCGATTGGAAATGGTACTCCGCCGTCTTCAATCTCATAACCTGAAGCTTAAGTTGAAGAAGTGCAGGTTCTTCCAGGCAGAGGTTGGTTACCTGGGTCATGTCATCTCTGCAGCTGGGGTGGCTACTGACCCAGAAAAGATTCGAGTGGTACAGCCCACCACTGTAAAAGAACTCCCGTCATTCCTTGGATTCACATCCTACTATCGACGCTTTGTGGATGGGTTTGCTGGTCTTGCCGGGCCGTTACACCGTTTGGTGGGGACATTGCAGGGCACAAAGAAACGTCCGATTTCAAAGACCTCTGGCCAAATAGGACCCTCCTGGGACAAGGCCTGTGAAGGGTCATTGGACCGGTTGGTAAAAGCCCCTGTTCTTGGCTACGCCGACTTCAGTCAACCTTTTATCCTTGAGATCGACGCGAGCCATGCAGGGCTGAGGGCTGTGTTGTCCCAGGACAAGGATGAGCTACGACGCCCAATTGCCTTTGCTATTCGGGGTTTACTTCCAACTGAGAGGAATATGTCAAACTATAGTGCCATGAAACTTGAACTCCTTGCTCTTAAATGGGCGATCACAGAAAAATTTTGAGAATATCTCCTTGGCAATAATTTCACAGTGTACGCTGACAACAACCCTCTTAGATACTTACAATCTGCTAAACTGGGTGCGGTTGAACAGCTCTGGGTTTCCCAGCTGGCCCTCTTCGATTACGAAATTGTGTACCGGCCCGGCACAGCCAATCGCAATGCAGATGCTCTTTCAAGGCTTCCACCTACTCCTGCTGCCCTGCCACCGGCACTGCTGGGTCTGGAGGTTCCATTGCCGATTGCACTGGCTTGTAAACCAGCCTTGGAACCACCCAGAGAAGACTCTTTAGCCGTGGGGTCTTGCAGGGTGGATACCATCCCAGGTCGCAGTAAAACTGACCTGAGGGCATTACAAGAGGCCGACCCATGCATTTCCAGATTCCGCTGGTGGTGGGTACAGGGCCGGCAACCGTTACCTCGAGATCGAAAGAAGGAAACCAAGGGTGTCCAGCAATTAATGAAGCAGTGGCCTCGGATAGGAGAGGTGGAAGGAGTCCTATATCGGGCTATCCAGGCCCCACCATCCCGAGCTTTACTGCTGCAGCTGCTGCTACCACTGGCTCTCCAGGCCGAAGTGCTGACCAGTCTCCATAACAATCATGGCCACCAAGGGCTGGACAGAACCACAGATTTGGTACGTCAGCGGTGCTACTGGCCCCAGATGTGGGCGGACATCAGGAAATGGTGTGCAGAGTGTGCCTGTTGTGTGGCTGTGAAGGCAGCCCAACCTAAGGTCAGTACGTTCACCGGGCACTTGTTGGCCACCAAGCCTCTGGAGATCATTGCGATCGACTTCACGGTCTTAGACCGGTCTAGCTCAGGGTGTGAGAATGTGTTGGTGGTAACGGATGTGTTTTCCAAATTCACTCAGACCTATCCCACCCCAGACCAAAGGGCTGCTACAGTTGCTAAGATCTTGACTGAGAAATGGTTCTATGTGTATGGGGTGCCAAGGAGAATCCATTCTGACCAAGGGCGTAGTTTTGAGGAGGAATTGTTGAAGCGGCTGTGTGACATCTATGGCATAATCAAAAGCAGGACAACTACTTACCATCCCGAAGGAAATGGCCAATGCGAACGCTTCAACAGAACGCTGCATGACCTGCTCTGGACCTTGCCTCCAGAGAAGAAGCGGAAATAGTTTGCCTACAATACAACGGTGCACCACTCAACACAGCATTCTCCATACAAGCTGATGTTCAGCCAAAAGCCACAGTTGCCCATAGACTAGGGGTGGGCAATCATGGTCCTGGAGGGCCGGTGTGTATGCAGGTTTTTATTCCCATCAATTACCCTGACTAATTGAGTTAATTGATTGCATGCACAAATATTGATTTTCGCAATGATTCGATCAAAGGAAAATGTTTTATGAAGGGAGACAAGACTAGTCTTTGTAGTTTCATGATAATTTAAAGAAATACGCATGAAACGTCAGATTTCATAAATGGTTTGGCTAATTGAGACAATCAACTAATTAAAGACCAGACGTTGGTGTGAAAACCAGGGACAAATACGGCCCTCGCTGCCCACCTCTGCCATAGACCATCTCTTGGGGAGTATAGAGGATGGGGAGGGGGATTGTCCGCCCATAGATTGGGTAGCTGAGCGCCAGAACTACCTCATCTCCGTCTATACTAGTGTGAGGAAGCACTTGGAGGAGGCGGCTGCATGTCGTAGGCGTGGTGACCCAGAAATTGTGCCCATATTGCCATCTGGCACCTTAGTCTATTGTCAGAACCACTTTCAGGGCCGCCACAAAATTCACGACGTCTGGGGCCCTAGCAAGTTTGAAATTGTGGACTGCATTGACCACATTGGCACTCTGTATAAGATCAGACCATATGGGGAGGAGGGCCCCCTTACGGTCATGCATGATACAGCGCTCAACCCAGTGCCTGCTGAGCGAGATGGACCTGCTTCAACACCACCACCAACTTCCCCAGCTTGTCGGGGTGGTCAGGTTGCGCAGGAGGACCCTGAGGATCTTAATGCCGTCGAGCCACCAAAAGTAGCTGTAGTGCATACTAGAACTACCCTCAATGCTGAAAACAGTGTTTCATGCCCCAGGCTGGTCCAAAGGCCTGACTCTGATTTGGAAGGTGGTCTGGGTGCTACTCCATCTACAAACCACCTCGATCCCTCTGCAGACGCACTAATCGATTTTGCTCCTGCTTCTACTTTGGCCCCTAGTTCGGGCGCACCGATCGGCGTTGCTCCTGCTTCTGCATTGACTGATAATTCAGGGTTCCTAGTGATCCCTGACATAAGGGGCCCAGCAACCCTAGTAGTCCAGTCATTGGACCAGGAAGACTCCAGCCCTGTTTCTATTCTCAGGCGTTCCAGGCGTAGTACAGCAGAGCAGCATTCTAATCTTTTTCATCTGCCCCAGTCCACTATTCATGCCTCCTCAGTCAGTGTAGCACTAAGCCCCTTTAGGTCGTGGCAATATGTTGGAGGGTGGCCATTCACCGGGACGGTGAAATTTTAAGCCCAGGGTGTATGTGGCAAGGCTGACTCGCAGTATACGCCTACCTGGGGGTGGTGACTTGCACGATTGCGTTATTTCCTCCTCACCTGACTCTGCGCGTTCTTTCAAATTGTTTGGAGCAAGCGTGTGTGCGTGTTGTCTGCCGCTGTGAGAACTCCGGTAGGTTTTTAGTTTATTTTTGTTTTATTCTATTTTCTTGCTTAACGTTGGATTGTGTACTCGTACCGCACAGCCGAGAGAGATTAATTTGTTGAACTTGTGACTGCAGCTTTGAATGTGAAGCCAGGATTGATGCAACAAGTTTGGCTACTGGACCTAAGTTGGCACTTAAATACGTAAGCGCTTTCCTCATATTACAAAACCCAAAACCAGTGAAGTTGGCACGTTATGTAAATCGTAGATAAAAACAGAATACAATGATTTGCAAATCCTTTTCAACTTATATTTAATTGAATACTCTGCAAAGACAAGATGTTTAATGTTCAAACTGAGAAACTTTTTTTTTTTTTTTTGCAAATAATCATTAACTTAGAATTTAAAGGCAGCAACACATTGCAAAAAAGTTGGCACAGGGGCCTTTTTCAACTGTGCTACATCGCCTTTCCTTTTAACGACACTCAGTAAACGTTTGGGAACTGAGGAGACCAATTTTTTAAGCTTTTCAGGTGGAACTCTTTCCCATTCTTGCTTGATGTACAGCTTAAGTTGTTCAACAGTCCGGGGTCTCCGTTGTCGTATTTTACGCTTCATAATGCGCCACACATTTTCAATGGGAGACAGGTCTGGACTACAGGCAGGCCAGTCTAGTACCCGCCCTCTTTTACTTCGGAGCCATGCTGTTGTAACACGTGCAGAATGTGGCTTGGCATTGTCTTGCTGAAATAAGCAGGGGCGTCCATGAAAAAGACGTTGCTTGGATGGCAACATATGTTGCTCCAAAACCTGCATGTACCTTTCAGCATTAATGGTGCCTTCACATATGTGTAAGTTGCACATGACTTGGGCACTAATACACCCCCATACCATCACAGATGCTGGCTTTTGAACTTTGCGCCTATAACAGTCCGGATGGTTCTTTTCCTCTTTGGTCCGGAGGACACAACGTCCACAGTTTCCAAAAACAATTTGAAATGTGGACTCGTCAGACCACAGAACGCTTTTCCACTTTGCATCAGTCCATCTTAGATGAGCTTGGGCCCAGCGAAGCCGGCGGCGTTTCTGGGTGCTGTTGATAAATGGCTTTCGCTTTGCATTTTAGAGTTTTAACTTGCACTTGCAGATGTAGCGACGAACTGTAGTTACTGACAGTGGTTTTCTGAAGTGTTCCTGAGCCCATGTGGTGATGTCCTTTACACACTGATGTCGGTTTTTGATGCAGTACCGCCTGAGGGATCGAAGGTCATGGGCATTCAATGTTGGTTTTCGGCCTTGTTGCTTACATGCAGTGATTTCTCCAGATTCTCTGAACCTTTTCACAATATTACGGACCGTAAATGATGAAATCCCTAAATTTCTCGCAATAGCTCATTGAGGAATGTTGTTTTTAAACTGTTCGACAATCAGCTCACGCATTTGTTCACTAAGTGGTAACCCTCGCCCCATCCTTGTTCGTGAATGACTGAGCATTTCAGGGAAGGTGCTTTTATACCCAATCATGGCACCCACCTGTTCCCAATTAGCCCGTTCACCTGTGGGATGTTCCAAATAAGTGGTTGATGAGCATTCCTCAACTCTCTCAGTCTTTTTTGCCACTTGTGCCAGCTTTTTTGAAACATGTTGGAGGCATCAAATTCCAAATGAGCTAATATTTACAAAAAATTACAAAGTTTACCTGTTCGCACATTAAGTAACTTGTCTTTGCAGTGTATTCAATTGAATATAGGTTGAAAAGGATTTGCAAATCATTGTATTCTGTTTTTATTTACGCTTTACACAACGTGGCAACTTCACTGGTTTTGGGTTTTGTACATCGTAAATTGGCTGGCTGTGTTGAGGGCTTGTATTTTCAATAACTGCATTTTCGTTATTCAGGAAGTGCGCTGCTCTGGGTTTGTCTTTCCCCCCGCCCTTTGTTTGGCGTGTAACTGTGGGTGCTCAGACGCCAAACAAGGAAAATTTAGCACGGTCAGAGACTTTGGTCCTGCTTCTCTCTCTCTCTCGTGCAGTCAGTGGCTTGCGTCTTCCATGCCAATCGAGGTACATGCAATGTGTGTGTGCGTATGTGTAGTAGCTTGTTAAGCAAGCATCAACTAAATTGCACTTGTGCCGATTCTCTACGCTGTGTTCCTTTGGGCCTGCCTTCCGTCTCCGATTTTTTGCTGTGCCATAATCCATCTGAAGGTACTTCACCTGCACAATGTATATATATATTTTGTGTTAAGTGGGAAGTCTTTATTCGGGAATTGTTTGTATTGTGTATTGTGGTCTTAAATTGTGTTTCTTGTTATCTTTTGTTTTAGAAAGTAAATGCCTGGTTATTCGACCACTGTTTTCCTAGACTTATTTATTACTTATTTATTGTCCAGTGTAGGCTGTGAGAGAGCCACCAGTTACTTTGCATCAGTTGAGAGCCGTCAGCATTTGCCTTTGGTTCGGTTGTGAGAGAACCAGTATTTTTGTCTTGTGTGAGTTATTTATTGTTTTGTGTGTATATTTGCTTTTCCTCTTTGGGTGTTTTACTTTGTTGTTTTCCCTAGCCGCCTGCTGTTCCCTCTCTCCCTGTGGTTGGGGTGGCCAATTACTGTTCCTTACCTTATGGTGTGAAGTATACACTTGTTTGCTGTGTGTATGTACCTATACCATAGACAGTAGAAAGCCAATGCGTGTCTGTGAATTGGTACAGTGGTTTGACAAAAGGTAGCTATAGTCTGCACCTGTGACTTGTGTGATTGGCAGTGCACCATTTTCATTTAGTTTCTTTTTTGTGGTTTTGTCAAATAGCAGTATAGTTGGCTCCCTCAGTTCTAAGGTTGGTGGGCAGGCTTCAAGGGAGTAACTAGTGTGTTTATTTTTGTTTCTTTTTATTTATGCTGTGCGCTCTCCATGTTGGCACAAAGCTTATTTTATTAATTCCAGTAAAAAGAATAAACAATCCCCTTTTTTTATATACGTCTGTCTCCGTATTCATTCAGTTGAATAACCTGCAGCCTGGTAACCTTGTGATAGGTAGTGACCATAGCCAGATGGTCACATGTATAATCTATTTGATGCTTTCAACACATCCAAAGTTAGGCATACTAGCCATTTTCACCAATTTTAGTGGATATTCCAGCAGTTAAGGCCATAACAGCACACACACGTTGCAAGGATTGTACAGCAGTATCTGATGCAACAACATGTCAATGTCCTGCCATGGCCAGCCAGATCCCCAGACATGTCCCCAATCGAGCATCTTTGGGACGAGATGGATCGACGTTTGCGGCGGTTGGATAACCCGCCAGCTACACTCCAGGAATTGCGACAACGTCTACGTCAGATTTGGAATGACATCCCACAGCAATTTCTGGCACATCTGATTCGGTCCATGCGCCGGAGATGCGTTGCTTGCATCATGGCACGAGGAAGTCACACCCGGTATTGAAGTGTGAAGGTCACAATTGGTTAGACGTCAGACAAGTGCTTCATGACGCATGAAAATTACATTTTTCGTTTTGAGTGACGTTGGCACTGAAAAGTCAGTGTTTCTCCTGTTAAATAAACATATTGATTGCATTGAGATCTTTGCGTGTCATTTATAACATACACATAAATGGTGTCACAGAAACTTTTGTTGCTGAGTATAGTTCTACAGTTTGGTTGCTGAGAAGCCTCCAATGCCAAAAGTGTGCCCAGGTAGCCAATTTGGCAAAGCCACCTAGACATTCCTTGGTAATTTTGCTCTGATTTACTTGATTAGAATAAACTTTGGCACAGATAATGGTGAGTTTCTGTGCTGTAATTTTTGGAGGTTTCAGACTGCAACTAAATAATTTCAAAAGAGATAAAAGTAAAATTTTGTTGGGTGGAAATGTGATCTTTCATTTATGCTGACTCAGTGACATATACACGGACTTTTCACTGTGACAAAAGGCGTTACCTTTAAGAAGATAAGAAGATAGATTATTCAAATGGACCATGTTGTTGCAGAGAAATACTTATATCATTTTGGGCATGTCATTTTTGAGCCAGAAGATCAGCGCTTAAGAGGTTAATTGACTCATTTATTAATCCCAGGTTCTCTTTTTGTGCTGTAAAACATGGGAGTCTGAGTCAAAATAGCCTATGTAAAACTCCAAATATCCTTCAGATTATTAATTAAATCGTGATTTCATTATGTTTATTAAATCATTAGTATTGGTTATTTTAACCCCTTTGCGCAAAATATAAATATTGCCAATTTTTTCCTGTTTTGCATCAGCCTATTTAGGTGTCGCAGAGACAGAGGAAAATTATTATTATTATAGTGAAGCAAGACACTTGGAAATTCATTCACAGAATTAGTTAAGAATTAAATTTCGGTATTTATGGACGCTGGCATCTATATCTGCGCAAAGGTGTTAATTATTAATTAAAAAACCATATTTTTGATGATAATATAAACATATATATTTTATTTGAATGATATGACATTTATCTTTCAGAATAGGTTAACCTGTAATAGTCAGGTTCTTGTTGTATAAAGAAAAATGGTCAGTTGATATATGGTATGAACCAAAGTTACAGACTTACTGTCTCATAAAAAAAGGGCTACAACACAGAATCTTATTTGAAATATAATTTAAACAACAGAGAAAGATCTATTTGTGCACAACTACGTTCTGGAACATTACCTTTAGCCTTAGAAACGGGTAGGTTTAGTAACTGTCCAGAAGAAGACCAACTTTGTGTACTGTGTGACTTTAGAGAAATTGAGAATGAAATTGATTTTTTGTTTTATTGTCTTGCTTACAATGCTGAGAGGGAGATATTTTCATGTAGAAATTCCTCCATTTATGTTTATTTCTTTGAGTTGGATGATTATGAAAAACTTAAATTGTGCTTCAGGAAAGGAACGTTTGCTGTTGCAGACTTTGTTTGCAAGGCCTGGGAGAAAAGGCAGAATATTTTATTCAAGAAAGAGCTATTATGGTATGTTTGTCTTTTTTAGCTATTTTTTCTGATACTTGGGAATGTATTGAATAGTGATGATTCATCCTCAATGTGTGTGCTGCAACTATCTGTTTTGGTGGCTTATAAACCCATGAGGGTGGGGCACGTTTGGTGCAAGACTGGTAAATAAAAGAAACTAAACTAATAATAGTGATCTCATGAGACAAATGACTAACACCGCTTAGCTATGCAGTGACATTACAAAGCCATTTAATAGCAAGAAACTTAGCTAAAATAACCATTTTGATAACTATTACAACTAGCTATATTATGACTACTATGACTAGTTATCATGATAACTATTTTTACCAAAACGACACTCAATTCCGACTCCAAGCAACAACATTAGCTTGTGACAAAAATATGCAAACAGTGCATGTGTTGATTTTGTGGTGCTATAGTGAGTCCGCTACTGGATTCTTCCGCACAAGCAATGCATCACGTAAAAGCAGAGACAAAACAGATTCAGACGATTCATGATTTATTGCTGTATTGTTGTAACACACTGAATTGGAAGCTGAGAAAGAGCAAAAGCAAACTGCACTTCGAAAAACCATAACCATAAATGGATACCCAGCTGCAAAACTGAACCAACCCACAAATTCATCAAAATTTTGATAGTAGTACAGTCTTCTGCATTGTAATGTAAAGTACCATGGAAAGGATAAGAAAACCGACGGTGAACTTGCATTGTCAAATATAGTACAGAATGTCTGCTGTCCAAAATGATATGCCATTGTTTTATTTACATTTTTACACCGTGTTATCCGTGTTCAAACATTGCAGAATCCGACGAACTTCAGAATCTGCTATCATCGCCATTAAAAATAATCGACCAATAAAACAATGGGAAATATTTTGCCCGTACCGGTGCGTTGCATCATCAGGGCTGGATATGTCGTTCGAGTGTGCATAGTCACAGTATAAGTGTTGAAAGTTGCGTTAATAATCAAGAGTGCATTGAGAGATACCAGTTGTTTGAATGACAACCGATTGTTTGCTGGAAATCTAGATTTAATCCTCGACAATGCACGTTTCTTGGGTTTTCTTACGAAACGGGGAATCAAAACCTGACTGATGTTACCTCGAGTGACGTGCCGTCGGAGGTAAGTTAGATGAGGTAGAATTCTCACCGTTAAACAAACAATAACTACCTATTACTTTGCTTAACTAGTAATCAGAAGATTGATAAACTATTTTTCTCAGACTAAACGACAGAATGACGAGCCGATTTCTGTCTCCCCTGCATTATTGCTCCGTGCATCAAACTTAAAATGCTCATGAGACCGCAAATTTGTTCATATCTGCTTACAGGAAGCTAACGCAATGCCATGAACAAGTATTAAAACCTTCATTATGCTGCGTTCAAGGCTTGGTCAGTATGTTTACATTGATCTTTTCCCCCTTATAAACGTAGGCCTATTTTTTAATACTATTTTCAGTCTTTTTTCACAATCTGATAAACAAAAGGTCAAAATGATGCACGGAATTACCAAGAGAGTCGAGATTTTTTGTAATTGATTTTTAAAATTCCAATGCGTTAACATAAATGAGTCTTTTTGTCATTATCACCTCTTAATGATTACTGGCTACACATAGTCTACGTCTTAATTGTTCAGTAAAAAGAAAAAAACAAAAATTGATTGATTGCCATTCAGGTATAGTACGTGGAAACAGGTTGACAAAATCCAGTGGTAAAAATGTCAAGTCACTGTCTCCCTTGACTGCACATCTCTAGTGACCTTTCACCATTTTAGCTTCAAAACCAAACAAAACAAAAAATAGCAACCAGCCTGGGGTGCGTTTCCCTAAAGTGTAGCTGGTAAGTAAGTTAGCAACTTACATAGTTTGAACTATGTAGTTGCGACACCTGTGTTTCCCAACCATCGTTCAAACTATCAAGTTAACTTACATAGTGCGAACCATCGTTAAACGACGCAGGTGTTCCCCAAAACCGTAGTACGAACGAACATTGTGTAGTTCCAACTACGGCTCCCCAGCTGTAGTTAGAAGCTTAGTTCCGGGTGATTGCGTCTGAAAATGCAGTCCACGAAAGTTAAACATAAGGTCAGTAGCTGAAAATGTTCGATGATCTTGCTGTACAAACATATATAACACCTACACAGTGATTTGAAAATGTATCTACTAGGGAAAAACACTTTTTGTTGTATTTCTCTGTTCATGAGTGGGCCTATGGTTGGATCTCTGGAATTGTATCTCTTGCAGCCTTCGCATGTGTTAGCAAAGATACTTCAATGTTCGGCAACAATTAACTACGCTAGTCTAGGAATCCAACACTTGTTTTTTTCCTGCTGTCATTTGAGCGGGAGGTGGTTAATTAGCCTACTTAACGGGATCATGGTTCAAGACGGTAGGATTGTTGAGTAAATCTGTAAAGCTCACTTTGTGTTGCTAGTCATAGGAAGAACATATGATCTCTCTGGCCGTTTCTCAATATGCGTTCTTCTCTGTACTTCTGTCCTTGTGAACTTGAGAAACGTCATCCCTCTGAGACCATGTACTGTCTCAATTCAAAGTTCGCATCTCGACGAGAACGGTTACCAATCCCGGAAGTGTTCTTGATACGCCCATTTTTCCGAGGATGCATCGGATGGTAACTTGTGTGAACTTGACAGCATGCGTATCCCAGAATTCTTTTCGGTATCTAAGCAGGAGCGGGACGCTCCTGAGCATGGACCTACAAGGAGATCTGGACGCGCAACTCGGGTCGACCACATACGCCTCCATGGTACTAGCGGCGAATGTGATATTGCAGGTCACGTGATGCCATGGGGGCCAAAAAGAAATTTCTCCATAGGGAATAATTGAAAAAGACACGCTGATAAATCCGTGAATAATTTTTTTTGACAGCCACAAATTCTCGATACCGAAACGGTTTATTTTTCTCTTTTAAATCATTAATCCCTCGTTTCTCGGCAAAGACAAAATCTTTTATTTATATTCAGGCTATGCGAACACCAACGGGTCCTCATATGTAAGCGCGTTCCCGCTCCTCCGAATTTAGCACTGCAGCGGATGTGAGTGGGTGGAGCAATGGGCTTTCCTTGCCGTCTGTCTGTTCAACATTACAGACGTAGCCAAATCGGTGAAGTGAGCTGGCCAGCGACGGAGCATATGTATTGAGCGACAAAAGAAAAGCAAGTTAAATAAAGGCAAACCGGAAAATAAGTTTGCACGTAATTATTTAAAATCAAATTTATTACTAGCGTGGGCGCATTTACACTCGTTTTATCAAACTTTTCTTTGTTTTGCGATAACTATGAGTACCCAGATAGCAAGCTCCTCCGCTCCGGATTTGCCCCGGCTCTGGAGCCAGGGCAGAACCGGAGCGGAGGTGCTTGCTATCTGGGTAACCATAAGAGCACATTAACTAACTAAGTTAGCTAACTTGCGTTTCTTTTGTTGCTCAGTAAATTTTTGCCATTTTAATTGCTGAATGGCCGTAATACGTAATAATATGTAACTTAACACCTCGATTGCTGCACTTCATGCAGTGCGAGAAAATGTACAGTAAGCTAAGGCCACTGTTGTGACATCCTAGAACCATGTACGCAGGCAACACTCACCTTACTTATTCAAATTAAAATGAAATGGTTAAATCCATGAATTGCATTGTGTATTGCCAGTACTTTGAATAGCACCAATTCGCATCACTCTATTCTGATGCTTTATGCTTAACGGGTCAGCTGAGTAGCATCTACCGCAACGTAATGTGCGTTTATAGCAGTATATAAATTCATTTCGAACACTGCTTAGTGATCCATTTATCAGCCTAACCATTCTTCGTTGTTAAATTACTTACCGACCTTCATACATGATGACGAAAGATCCAAAATGAACTATTTTTTGTTCATGATCCGAACCAAGTGGGTGGAACGCGCATTCCTTGCCATCCGTCTGTGATGAACATTCTTTATGTGGCCAAGTCAATCAAGCGAGCCGGCGTTACGGTGCAAATATTTTATCCATTTTATTTTAATTGATGAATGGCCGTAATATACTCGATCGCCACACTCCATTATGTAGTGCCACAAAATGTACAGTAAGCTAAGGCCGCTGTTGTGATATCCTAGAAGCATGTATACGCAGCTAACACTCACCTCACCTTTTCATTGTTCATGGTTATCATTGTAATGAGTTGTATATTTCCATTACTTTGAATAACACCAATTCACATTTCTGTATTTTGATTTGCGAACTGGTGATATCTTGACCGCAGTCATCAACTGTCAGCTGTGTAGCATCTAACGTAATGTCCATATGAGTGCATTTATTGCAATACATAAATTCAGTTCGAACACTGCCTAGCAAACCATTTATTAACCATTCTTCAGTCTAAAATTAATTACTGACTTTCATACTCGACGACGAAACTTTTCAGCAACTTGAC
This sequence comes from Gymnothorax reevesii, assembly GCA_029721435.1. Taxonomy (NCBI): domain Eukaryota; kingdom Metazoa; phylum Chordata; class Actinopteri; order Anguilliformes; family Muraenidae; genus Gymnothorax; species Gymnothorax reevesii. The sequence goes on from CM056579.1 coordinate 45,084,971, forward strand.
AGATGACATCCAAAATGTTTATTTTTTGTGCATGATCCGAATATCCATGAAAGCACTGAACATGCATAAGTTACACATTTTTTGCGGTACAGCCTTTATTAGATCAAAGTTTTGGGTTGGTGGAAACGTCAGAGTACTGTATACTGAATACGAACATCTAATGTTCGTGAGCAGCATCTGAGATCAACCGGAGTGATGCAGGTAGATTCGAAGGTGTGGCTGATTTTCATCTGAACGAAAATAAATACGAGACCTAAAAGAATGCAACAGTTGGTAGCGTAAATATGCACATTCTGTACCCCATGTCGGATGTAGCTGTCACTATCCATCTGCTCACCCCCACCACCTGTCATATTTGTCACCACCAAGGCATTATTTACATATATATATTAAAAATGTTTTCAAATAGATTTATTTGTGTTTTGTCAGTTTTTGATTTTTTTTGCCAGCTCTGCGTAACATTTGAAGATGAACTCAAGTCCTCAAAATCAAAAGGGTTTTAATGCTTAACTTTTGCAGAGCCGGCCATTATCATAAAATCTACCACAAATACAATCGATGTTAACTCGCACTTAGAAATGAAACGTAGAGACGGTATTAAAATTATAACCGAGAAAGACTTTATTGGAAAGGGCTTTGGGGATGGATAGAAAGGCACGGCCTCTGGTTCGCTGACATGCAGAAATTCATGGATGAAATGTTCAGTGCACTCTCCAAGAGGCTCAGATATCTGGGGAAGGACAGAAAAAAGGAGCTTTAAGGGAAAAATAACGCAGTACAACGTTCGTAACATTTCACGGTAGACCCATTTTATTATACTCCACGGAATGGTTATAAGTTACGTGAGCTAAAAGTAAATTAGCTTACCAGAATTGACAAAAGTTTAAAGCTCCTGACTTTAAAACATATCAGTTTATAAGGTAGGTGAAGTGCGTTGTGTTGTGTGTTCGGTTTATTGTCTTTAATCCGGAAAAAGATAATGGAATTCGCACGCAGACAAGTAAGAATGACCTGACTCCGATAATGTGGTTATTCGACATTGAACTAAAGAGAATACGAGCCTGTGGCGTTTTTCCCAATAGCATAGTTGCAGAAATTTATACGTCCATTCAGTCAGTGGTTCTAACTATGGAAGTTAGCATCTGTGACTTCGGGAAGCGCACCCCTGAGCAATGTCATATTAAAGTTACGCAACAGCAAGTCAACTATTTTGCCGAGATTGTTGAGTTGAAATCAATAGTATTACTTCCCTGTCAAATTCGTTTTTAACATTTGTTATTGCATTTGTGTTTTAAAATAGAATCTCAAACCATAATTCAACCTTTATCGGCGGCTATGCTTTGTGTTCCGTACATCAGGGAGCAGTCTGCAGTGGTCAGACTTCCATTTCCGGTGAAAAGTGATCGTGAACACGCACCCTAGGTCGGAGTTCCACGAGCCCGAGCCGTTGTCATGGACACCTCGGAAACCAGCGCGCTCATAAGCCCCACACTACGCATGTGTGAGCAAAAATCACACAGCGCATGTCCGCGTGGCTCCGGAAGCTTGGCCCCCATGTCGGCACGCTCATGGACCTATAAGGAGATCTGGACGCACAACTCTGGTCGACCCAAGGATGTCGACCACACACGCCTCCATGGTCCTAGCGGCGAATGTGATATTACAGGTCACGTGATGCCATGGGGGCCAAAAAGAAATTTCTCCATAGGGAATAATTGAAAAAGACACGCTGAGAAATCCGTGAATAATTTTTTTCGACAGCCACAAATTATCGATACCGAAACGGTTTATTTTTCTCTTTTAAATCATTAATCCCTCGTTTCTCGGCAAAGACAAAATCTTTTATTTATATTCAGGCTATGCGAACACCAACGGGTCCTCATATGTAAGCGCGTTCCCGCTCTCCTCCGAATTTAGCACTGCAGCGGATGTGAGTGGGTGGAGCAATGGGCTTTCCTTGCCGTCTGTCTGATCAACATTACAGACGTAGCCAAGTCGGTGAAGTGAGCTGGCCAGCCACGGACCATATGTATTGAGCGACAAAAGAAACGCAAGTTAAATAAAGGCAAACCGGAAAATAAGTTTGCGCGTTATTATTTTAAATCAAATTTATTACTAGCGTGGGCGCATTTATACTCTTTATATCAACCTTTTCTTTGTTTTGCGATAATTATGAGTACCCAGATAGCAAGCTCCTCCGCTCCGGATTTGCCTTGGCTCTGGAGCCAGGGCAGATCCGGAGCGGAGGTGCTTGCAATCTGGGTAACCATAAGAGCACATTAACTAAGTTAGCTAACTTGCGTTTCTTTTGTTGCTCAGTAAATTTTTGCCATTTTAATTGCTGAATGGCCGTAATACGTTATAATATGTTACTTAGCACCTCGATTGCTGCACTTCATGCAGCGCGAGAAAATGTACAGTAAGCTAAGGCCGCTGGTGTGACATCCTAGAACCATGACGCAGGCAACACTCACCTTACTTATTCAAATTAAAATGAAATGGTTAAATCCATGAATTGCATTGTGTATTGCCAGTACTTTGAATAGCACCAATTCGCATCACTCTATTCTGATGCGTTATGCTTAACGTGTCAGCTGAGTTGCATCTACCGCAACGTAATGTGCGTTTATAGCAGTATATAAATTAATTTCGAACACTGCTTAGCGATCCATTTATCAGCCTAACCATTCTTCGTTGTTAAATTACTTACCGACCTTCATACATGATGACGAAACTTTTCGGCAACTTGTCTTGTGAGATCCAAAATGAACTATTTTTGTTCATGATCCGAACCAAGTGGGTGGAACAACGCGCATTCCTTGCCGTCCGTCTGTGATGAACATTCTTTATGTGGCCAAGTCAATCAAGCGAGCCGGCGTTACGGTGCAAATATTTTATCCATTTTATTTTAATTGATGAATGGCCGTAATATACTCGATCGCCACACTCCATTATGTAGTGCCACAAAATGTACAGTAAGCTAAGGCCGCTGTTGTGATATCCTAGAAGCATGTATACGCAGCTAACACTCACCTCACCTTTTCATTGTTCATGGTTATCATTGTAATGAGTTGTATATTTCCATTACTTTGAATAACACCAATTCACATGTCTGTATTTTGATTTGCGAACTGGTGATATCTTGACCGCAGTCATCAACTGTCAGCTGTGTAGCATCTAAAGTAATGTCCATACCCAGATAGCAAAAAACTTATGGCCCACATTTGGCCCAAAATTGGCATGCCATTTTGGCAAAGTTTTGGAACGGTACATGGCCCCATTTTGGCCCAAATTAGGCTTGCCAAAGTCATAACTAAAGGAGGCCAAAATCTGCCTTAAACCTGCCAAAAACCAACTATGGAACTCCAAAACATAGCCATAACTGCACCATAAAACATCCAGACCCCCACATTCCAGCCAAGGAGTAGCCAAAAATGACCCTGAATGGACCCATAACTATACCATAACTATGCCACATGTTCCCTAGGATGAACCCACACCTGTACCATAACTATGCCACATGTCCCCCAGTATGAACCCACAACTATACCATAACTATGCCACATGTTCCCCAGAATGGACCCACAAGTATGCCAAATGATTGCTTATTTATTGATTTATTTATTTATTTATTTGCCCTCTATGGTTACATTGTTCTGTTAAATGGATTAGGTGTAGTGTCATTTAGAGAAAGACCCCTTCAGAGGTATACAATTAATGGATAAAGAATTAAAATGTTGTCAACTTGCTGATGATACTACCATTTTCATTAGGAATGGATCGGAGGTGCAGAAAGTAATTAACTGTCTGAATACATTTTCCAGTGTTTCTGGTTTGTATTTAAATATTAAAAAGTGTGAATTGCTTCCTCTGAAAGCATGCAATTTAGAAAATATTGATGGTATACCTGTTAAAGAAGTTGTAACATATCTTGGGATAAAGATTTGCAAAGATGAAGGTAAACGTATTGAACTGAATTTTTCTCCCATTATCCAAAAACTAAAAAAGAAATTAAATGCATGGCTTTTAAGAGATTTATCTTTGAATGGCAGAGTATTGTTGTCGAAAGCAGAAGGTTTATCACGTCTTGTGTACACTGCACTTGCACTAGATGTCCCACATTCAATAATCAAAGAGGTGAACCGCACATTATTTAACTTTATATGGAGGAACAAACCTCACTATTTAAAGAAAAGTGTTTTGTGCAACTCTGTAGATAACGGAGGCCTTAATGTACTAGACTTTGGTATTTCTAACATTATTTTTAAGAACAAATGGATAAAAAATTACTTCTATTGGAAAGATTCAATTTGGAATATAATCCCCAATCTAGTGTTTGAACAAATGGGTGGTATTAGGTTTTTACTGTATTGCAACTATGATATTGACAAAATCCCATTCAAGCTTGCCAATTTCCATAAGCAGGTTTTACTTTCTTGGTCACTGATGTATAAGCACAATTTCTCTCCACACAAGTGTTTAATATGGAACAATAAGAATATCAAGTACAAAAATAAGACCTTATTTTTTAAAAATTGGTTTGAAAACGATATTGTACTGGTGAGGCAATTATTTAACAGTCAAGGTCAGTTACTCAATTACTCAGAATTTCTTCAGAAATACGGAATCCCAATCACTATGAAAGAATTTGCCATAGTGCTCGATGCTATTCGCAGTGGGCTTAGGCAATTGATATCAAACAATATGTGCAATTATTCTGAACACCAGTTATCACGTGACTTAATTGTCAACGGTGTTCACATTAATGACAGGAAATTTAATAATGCATTTATCAGAGAGAACTGTAAAGAGAATATCTATCCTTCTTGTAAAACGTTTTGGAATTCTAAATACAAAGATATACAATGGAAAGAAATATGGAACCTGACTGGAAAATATTGTCTCATCAACAAGGTAAAAGAAGTTTCTTTTAAAATTGTCCACTTAATTTATCCTGTGAAACATATCATATCAAGATTTGTGAATGATATAAATGATCAATGTGCATTTTGTGATTCAGAGAAGGAGACTATAGTACATCTGTTTTATGATTGTATCTACAGCAAAATTTTTTGGTGTGACTTGGAAAACCTCATTTTTAGAAAATGTGCAGTGCAGCCACAGTTGATGGATGAAGACATTCTATTAATATTTAAACGTACTGCAGTTGACCTAAAAATGACTTATATCATCAACCTTTTGATTATCTTTGGAAAATACCATATTCACAAACAGAAATGGGCAAATGGTAAACCTAATATTACCCTGTTTAAAATTGAAATGGAGAACTATATAAAATTGCTACAAAATGTAAGAAATAAGAAAGCAAAACGTACTATTGATACTTGTAAATGCTTACTCCCCTGACTGTTTAATGTATATGATGTTTGTTGTTATGTTGTTCAATAAAAAAAAAAAAAAAAAAAAAAAGAAATGAATGGGCGGCCATTTTCCAATTGTATATCCAGTGAAATATATAACATCCTTGCTCCTGAGAGAGAATTTCCCAAAAAGCGTAGTTGCTAAGTAAACAAGTGTTTGCCAGTTTCCACTAGCATGGCAATATCCCGGGCCGCCTCAGTTTAATGTGTCCGTACGGACGGAGCCCAGTGCTATACCCCCGTTTCGCGTTAATCGTGCGGCGAGGGATAATTCACAGTCAATGGGTCTGACTATCTAAGGTAGCATCTGTGATTTCGGGAAATGCACCCCAGGATTGGTAAAGCTGCTATCACACCGGAGGCGAAAGAAATTTTTCGCACGACAGATTTACATTCGAAGTCAATGCGAAGACGCAAATTCGCGTCTTTGCATTGTCTTTTAATGTTATCTCTCGGTATTCGTTCGCCATTTCTTAGCGAAATACTATTCTGCTAGAGCGAGGGACTATTATCTGAGCACATTTGGAATATTGGCCGCTTTACGATGTTTTATGTCAAATATGCTCCAGTGTTTTTGTAGTAGAGAAACTCCGCAACAGCCGACAGAAGGTAGCTAAGCTAAGCACCTTAACTAGCTCACGCTCACAGACCCCTCTTCCCCCCACTGATAACATTACTGGGGGAAAAAGGGATGAAGGCGGAGGAAGTCGCGGATCAGTGGCTGGCGTATTGCGTAATACCAACGAGAACGCATCATCTCAAACTGTCGATAGCGTTCTGAGTGCTCATAGCCTTGGAAGTGCACTCTTCTTAGGATGACTAGCGAGAACGTTCCTCCCAAGAATGCAGGTTCGTTCTTAGCATTCTTGATATTGAGAAACGGCCTCTGTTTACCTTCATGTATTTTTATGTATCGATAAGAGAGGATGTTTTCCCACTTGCAACTGTGAATATGGTAGAAATCACTTTATACAGGTACTACTCGGAAAATTAGAATATTGTGTAAAAGTCGGTTTATTTTAGCAATTCAACATAGAAGGTAAAACTAATATATTTTATAGACTCGTTACATGCAAAGTGAGATATCTCAAGCATTTGTTTGTTGTAATTTTGATGATTATGATTTACAGCTTATTAAAACCTCAAATACAAAAACTCAGAAAATTATAATATTGTGAATATAACCAATATTGTGCGTGAAACAACACACAGACAGATGCTGGACATGGGCTTCAAATGTCAAATTCCTGTTGTCAAGCCACTCTTCAACACCAAGCAACGCCATAGGCACCTTCGCTGGGCTAAAGAAAAGAAGAACTGGTCTGTTTCCCAGTGGTCCAAAGTCCTCTTTTCTGATGAGAGCAAATTTTGCATCTCATTTGGCAACAAAAGTCCCAGAGTCTGAAGGAAGACTGGAGAGGTGCACGATGGAAAATGCATGAAGTCCAGTGTTAAGTTTTCCCTGTCTCTGATGACTGGGGGAGTCAGGTCAGCTGCTGGTGTTGGTTCCCTGTGCTTTCTCAAGTCCAGAGTAAACGCAGCCGTCTACCAGAACATTTTAGAGCACTTCATGCTTGCTTCAGTGGACCAGCTTTATGGGGATGCAGACTTCATCTTCCAGCAGGACTTGGCACATGCCCACACTGCCAAAAGTACCTAATTCTGGTTCAACAACCACGGTATTACTGGGCTTGATTGGCCCGCAAACCCACCTGACCTGAAACCCATAAAAAATCTATGGGGCTTTGTCAAGAGAAAGATGAATGAAAAGAGACTAAACAATAAAGAAGAGTTCTAGGCCGTGATTGAAGCATGCTGGTCTTCGATAACCTCTGAGAAATGCCACAGGCTGGTAGCATCCATGCCACGCCGGATTAAAGCAGTCAATCGTGCAAAAGGGGCCCCAACCAAGTACTAATTACAGATGCAAGATTTTCCTTTCAGAGGCCTGATATTTTTGTATTTAAAATCCTTTTTTTATCGATTTCATGTAATATTCTAATTTTCTGAGTTTTTGAATTTGAGATTTTCTTAAGCTGTAACTCAAAAAAAAAAAAACCCCTTCAAAATCCTCCAAACATTGGGATGCAGAATTATGTTTTTTCGGGAAACTTTTATTCGGTTTTGCCTGTGATTACCGTAGAAATCTCTTTTTTTTTTAACTGTTCTCTTTAATTCTCCTTCAAAATAACCAAGACATAATTGAGATCAGGGGCATACAATTATGAGATCTCCTCTGTTTATCCCACTTCTCAAGTATTCCTCAAATGGTCATCTCAAATCAATTTCCGCTGTTTCAGTGCTGTCTTGTCTCTTTTTAGCTTATCTCTTGCTCCTAAGGGACCTTTAGGAGAAGTAACTCAGAAACAAATGATCACAAAATGATATAAATATGAGAAGCTCAAATTCATCTCAAGAGACGAGATTGAGCAACAGATGAGCAAGACACTTTTCCTATAGGTTGACAGCATAAATCTCGACTGCACTGATTAGCGAATAACACTTAAAACACCAGCTCTCAGACTCCTAAACCGGCAGATATAATTAGACCGTCTGGTCGACCGCGACTGCATGATTGTAGCCTCCGAAAGATTGCTTCTCCCCTTTTTTTCTTTAGCCAATACTGTCGCCATGGCTACCAAAATTGATAGGTGCCATCATTGGAGTATAACATGTCCATTCCAAGTATGAAAGTAAACAGTGAAAAATTGCAGCCTGTACTGCGTCCACAAGGAAATCTGTACGTTTCAGCCATAGACTGTATAAAAAGATGGACAAAGCAACCGTGATGTCACCCATTGGTTACAGCATACCATTTAGGAAGCCTCGATTTTGGCAGTCAAATAACACCATTTTGTAATTTTGAAACCGGATGCGATTCCTATCAGATGAGAGTGTGAATTGAAGATCCAGGGAGGAGAGAGTGGTAGATCTACAGGTGGATCTGACCGTATCTGACAAGGATCAGAGGATAGCCACACCCCTAAAGCATATTCTGTCTTTATCCTTTATGCTAGTCTATTTGGGACCATAATTCACAAAAATGAACATCATGATATATCTATATATCGAGACTTGAAACTTGTGATAGATGCCATAAAATAATGTGGAAAATAATTTTATTGAAATAATAAATCAGGTGGGAAAGTAAGGTAATTTTCTCATCGACTTCGATAGCATTGAACTTCTGTATGCAACCACCAAATTCGCCATCTGCTGGCCGTTATGTAGAATGCAATTTTTAGAGATTTCTGCATTGGCCTCACTTTTCAGACCCTTTTGCTGCGTCCATCTTTTTAAACAGTCTATGGTTTCAGCAGAAATTTGCGCATTATTTGGCCAATACTGTTGCCACAGCAACCGAAATCGAAAGGTGTCATAAATGGAGAATAATACATAATAATACAGAGCGATAGCACTCAAAATTTTGGCAAGTGGGTTAATTAGGTGGCGCTGTAGGGATTTTGGTGTTTGGTGCCAGAATTGTGTTTGGAGCATGTAAAAATGCCTTATGTATTCTTCAGGCCTACCAAAGAAAACGTAGCCTCAGCACACAAAAAACTTTGAAATGCCTACATTAATCGCGGAAATAGCAACTGAAAAATAATAACCCGCTACCGAAATTGCAAAAACCGCTACATAAACTGTTGACTCGTAGCATAAGACTATGAAACTGCAACATCTTCATTCGCATCTGTCTTTGCCATTTACTGCGCTTGCGCGAACCGGCCCAGGCTGCTTTCAGAGATAGCGGAATCAGGCGTGTCTCCTCCGGTTGGTAAGTAAAACTTCCAAATATGACGTTATTGTTAATGCAGATGTCTAACAATGAATTGTAAGACGTAGCTGTTACATCCACATTCTCGTAAATTCGCTTATTTTAGCATGTCACCCTGCCGAAAATGAACGATGCACTGCCGATTTCGCTATAGTCTTAGAGTTGCCAACTTGACGACTTTCTCAAGACGTATACATACGTCTTGAATGGACAAACAATCCCGATTTGGAAAGTCCCCAGATTAAGCGAGAAAGTCGTCAAGTTGGCAACTCTTAAGACTTTAGCGAAATCGACAGTGCATCGTTCATTTTCGGCAGGGTGACATGCTAAAATAAGCGAATTTACGAGAATGTGGATGTAACAGCTACGTCTTACAATTCATTGTTAGACATCTGCATTAACAATAACGTCATATTTGGAAGTTTTACTTACCAACCGAAGGAGACACGTCTGATTCCGCAATCTCTGAAAGCAGCCTGGGCCGGTACGCGCAAGCGCAGTAAATGGCAAAGACGGATGCGAATGAAGATGTTGCAGTTTCATAGTCTTATGCTACGAGTCAACAGTTTATGTTGTGGTTTTTGCAGTTTCGGTAGCGGGGTATTATTTTTCAGTTGCTATTTCCGCGATTAATGTAGGCATTTCAAAGTTTTTGTGTGCTGAGGCAACGTTTTCTTTGGTAGGCCTGTTCTTGTAGCTGAGGTTCTTCTGTTTAATTTGAAGTGCAACATTACTATATTGTCACATGGGTAATGCCTCATTTTTTGCCGTTTCTTCTGGTGTGTTCTCAGGGTCCCCTCGAGTTTAAAGGGCTAAATCTGCCATCTTTTTTAAATTCATGATTTGTAACAAAGAGGTAGTTTTGACTGACTGTGATTACATTTATGGCTTCTCTCACTCAGGAAGCGGCATAAATTTGCGATGTGAATCAAGATCAGGTTGTAAATATCCCCAGGTCTGTGTTATAGTATGCTCTATCAAATAGAATGTATACAACAATGTTCAATATTATCATTTTAGTAATCCTTTTTATCCACATACAGTGATTAGTTGCACTGGGACTGAGGAATTTTCCAGCTGTTTAGATGCCGGGGCAGCAACTACTAGTCAATTTGTACTATTTCACATCATTATGGAGGGGTGTTTTAACATTAACTGATTTTGAATTGTGATTTCCTAAATGAAGCAAAAAAAATAGTTTTATGCATATAGTAATTCTGTATTTATGTGGTCTATTTGCAAGTTAGTGATCGCACCCATGATGCCATAATTATCGCAATTAGAATCTCTGATGTCCTTTGTTATTGAATTTTCATTTTTTTGCCTTAGTTTTTAAATATTTACTTACTTGAAGGGTTCATAATTGTTGTGATCTGTGATTCTGCATGTCATGTTTAAGTTCGGTGCCTGGCTACGCCATGTTGTTTGATTCTGTGCCTAGTGACCACTGCATATGTCTGACTATTCTTGGGATTGTGTTTTGTGTTTTGGTAATTTAGATTTCCTGTTTATTATTTTTCATGTGTAGATCATTTAGTTTCCATGCCATGTTTTCATTTCCATGCTTTGCACTTTGTCTCCCCTGTCTTGTCATGTGTGTATCTTTGCTCACGGTCCCTTGTCTTGTGTGCCACTCAATCGGGTGATTTATTGGTTTCTGGGTTTCAATCTTCTTTCATTATCTCGTGTTCTTCCTTCCTCTCTCTTTTACTGTCTTACTAACACATACTAACAGTTTATTGTTTTTGCTAATTAGTAACCACACTAATCTTGTATATTTTTACTAACTTTCTTACACGCACTCGGGATTGTATAGCTGCACATACTAATTGACTAACAATCTCTCAGCAGTCGCTCAATTCTAATCTCCACCTCCTTGCCTATCCCTAATTATCTCTGCTGCAAGTTTCTGTGGATTTCCACTTATACTTTGTGCTTTCCTTTTCTTTTATCTTGGCACTTTAGTACTCCTTAACCGGAGCTGTTGTTTTGTACTTAGGTTTGTCTTGTGATCCCTGTCTGCGTTTTGGCTACAGCCAAATTCATGTAATTAGTTTATTCCTCATGTGTCTCTCCCTGATCATTGTTACCTTTGATTGCACCTGTTCTCCCTGGTCATGTGTTCACCCTGGATGTATATATAAGATGTCTGTTTGGTTCACACTCTTGTCAGATCATTCTCCCTAGTTTTCTCGTGCCACGTTTCTCGCCTTGATTTCTCAGTGTTTATCTTCCTGACTGGATTGCCTGACTTTTGATTTTTGCCTTTGTGATTTTGGATTACTGTTGCATCTGAGTGTTTTGACAATTTTTCTGCCCGACTACGAGATCTGTTTGCTGCCCTGGTAACGATTCGGATTACGTCCTGTGGATTCTGGCTTGTCTCTCTGATTGTACTATTCCTGTGTACCAGACCCATTTCTGTCCGACTAAGATTACTGTGATTGCTGTCCTGGTTTTTGATACCATTTTTGCCCAACTGGATTTCGACTTTTGGATTGTGGACTTTGTTCTGTTTTTCACCCCCCTTTACCAATAAAACAAGCTCTACTGCATTTCCTGGTTCTCACATCTGGTTCCTGATCGCAGCACAACAATAATCACTTAAAAACATCTTAAAGTTACATCTGAGTACCTTATGACCATTTCTACCAAGAAATGATAACACTTCTGATAAGGGAACACTTCCCTGTCTGGTATATTGCCTTGATTTTGGTATCAAATGGTGTCACCAGAAATATGTAGTGTCTTCAATGGTATAATGTCAAGCATATATTTCTAGAAACACTTGGCCAAGTGGTATTATCCCTCCCAAGTTAAAAAAGGATGGATTGTCCCTTTCAAGTGGGGGAAGATTTGCGTGGCTCGGCGCAATGTCTTGTGCCACTGTAGGCTGTAGGAGCTTTTTGAGACATTTGACTTCGTCAAATTTTGTAAACCATTCATATGAGCAAGCTATCAGTTTTTATGCATATGCATTTCAATGATATCACATTCAGCTATATTTCTCCAAATACTAAAGTAATCAATGATCAGAATGGCGAAAAAGTTCTAAACTCTAAGAATGATTTAACAGCAATGAAAAGATAACATACTTAAATAACTATTCATTTAATATTTCTACTATTACCTTAACTACCATTTTCTATCTTGCACTGTGGCCTAAGGAGTGATCTGATCAGTGGCGGGTCTAGAACTGGGAATTGGGAATTCATCGCTGTTAGATCGCATATGGAGAGAAACGGTGTCTTCAGTTGCCAATTACGATAAGTGGAAAATGCGTCAATAAAGGAAAATGATTGAGAACTTGCTAGGACTAGAAGGGACGTGTCCGTGGCTCCCTAATTACCAGTTCTAGACCCGCCACTGGATCTGATTGGTCGAAAAGTTTAAATGCCAACCGTGGCTTGTGGCATAAGCTATTATTGCCCGGAGTCAGTAACAAAGACTCATTGACAGTGTTTACAACATATGATATAGAGGCTTTGGCGTAAGCCACATAGCTTAGGTATTTCATGGGCATGTAGCTAGAGGGAGTAAGAGTATGATAACAGCAAAAAACAATGTTATCTAAAATTGTGGCATGCGCCGTTATTGCTCTGAGCCACACAATTGTTACCCCAAGTGGAGGAGTTCATGTATCTCATGGTCTTGTTCATGAGTGAGGATAGAATGGAGCGTGAGATTGACAGATGAATTGCTGCACTGTCTGCAGTGAAGCGGGCATTGCACCAGTTTGTTGAGGTGAAGAAGGAGCTCGGCCTAAAAGCAAAGCTCTCGATTTACTGGTCGATCTACGCTCTAACCCTCACCTATGGTCATGAGCTTTGGTTGGTGACCGAAATAATAATAAGATTGCAAATACAACTGGCCAAAATCACCTTTCTCTGCTGGGTAGCTGGGTTTTCCCTAAGGGATAGAGTGAGGAGCATGGAAATCTGAGAGCTACTCAGAGTAGAACGGCTGCTCCTCAGCGACGAGAGGAGTCAGTTGACGTGGAATGGGCATTTAGGCTGGATGCCTCGTGGACGCCTCCCTTTTGAGGTTTTTGGGGTATGTCCATCTGGCCAAAGGTACCAAGGCAGACCCACGCCACACTGGAGGGACGATATCTCCTGGGTGGCTTGGGAATGGGCTGGGGTCTCCCAGGTAGAGTTAGAGGAAGTGGCTGAGGAGGGGGGGGGGGGCGGGCGCCTGGGTCTTTTAATTTTCATGTATGGCCGGCTTGGCAGCATTATCCTTGGATGGTTATACCACAAGATTTTCCCATTATTAGTCCAAAATTTCAACTGAAACATGATTGATGAGGTCTATGCTATATGATCACAAAATATGAGGTAATTTTACTGCGCGAATCTTGCAATATGTCCTTTTAAATTTATTACGGCTGTATGTGTGCATGCTCAACTTCATGATATCTGAGAGGCTATTAAACAAGATTATCCCATATTCGTAATGTAAATTGATGGCTATACCACAAGATTTTCCCATTATTAGTCCAAAATTTCAACTGAAACACGATCAGCGAGGTCTATGCTATATGTTCGCAAAATACAAGGTAATTTTACTGCGCAAATCTTGCAATATGTCTCTTTAAGTTTATAAGTCTCTTTAATTGCCATGAGCTGCATTTCATGTTAACATTGACCCCTTTCTTATCCTAAATGTATCTAAGCCTTTACCTCTCCCAGCTTTCCCCACTCTGCTTGTTAATCGTTAGCTCGTTGTCTAATTTGTTCCCCTGCCCCCTTTCACTCCTCATTGCTCTCCCTCATCTGCTTTAAGTTTGAGCTAATGACCAGTGACTTGAATGACTTGGACATGATGACTTGGTCACAACTCTGGCAGCTAGTCAGATGCAAAGATGGTCCTTGTTGTTGTCAACTGGCGACTACGATATAAAGTACCGTAAGTTGGAGGTACATGCAAAGCAGATGGCCTCTCCATGCTGCCTCTTCCAGCAGTCCATGGTGAGCCACAGCAGGCTGGAATTTTCTACTTCAGTCACGCAGAGGATGAACTCAACTTTTCATATGGCTCAATTGAAACGGCACACCAGAAATGACCCTGTGTAATCAAAGCTGTAGGACGTAGTGATTAAATGAGGACATTGAGATCTTCCTGATCTGAAACCTTACATCAAAAGAAGGAGTTAACTCTCTGTGCAAGATGGATGCCTTTTATGGTGATGCAGAGTGATTGTTCCTCCAGTGTTGTAATGTTATTATGGCAGCTACACACTGGCCACAGTGGTATGGTACGGATGAAAAAGCTGGCTAGGGGTTTCTACTGGTGGCCTGGACTCATTGCGCAGATTCAGGTGACAGCAAGAACATGTCCATCATGTCACAAAATCGACTGCATGCCACAACCAGCCCCTCTCCACCCATGGGATTGGCCAGAGAAATGCAGACAACATATCCATATTGATTTTGCTGGCCAGTTTGAAGAGAGCATGTTTCTGGTGACAATAGATGCTCATAGTGAATGGTCAAAAGTGTCCATAATGAGATCAACCATGGCTGAAAAATACCATTGTGAAACTCAAACATAATTCAGTCGATTTGGTTTTCCTGAACAGCTAGTGAGTGATAATGGACCTCAGTTTATCTCACAAGAATTTGAGAGATTCCTCGAGGTGAAAGGTGTACAAGACATTCGCTCTGCCCCGTACCATTAAACATTTGGTATTAAAAATATCCCCTTCAGATTTTTCCAAAGTAAAATATTTTTTGCCCTTAACAACAAGGCAATCAGAGATAGCAGACCTGGCCCCAGCCACGGGCTGACAGACAGACTGACAGACATACACACACACACACACACACACACACACACACACACACAGACATGATCATTGCTTAACCTGGCCCCCTAGGGGAGGGGCCAGGTAATTAGAATACGACGAGACTAAACTGGGCTAATTTACATACCCCTATTCTTCAGGCAACATTTAATTCTGGGTACCCAATTTTGCAGATAGACCATTGTAACTTTAGAATTAATAAATTTCCAGTGTTACTTTGGTATATCTGCAGATTACACAGTCTCTTTAAACCACATTTTAAAGAAACCCCAACGTTTATTTACTAATAATACTGATAAAACAACTTTTAAACACTGTCACAGTAAAAAGGAATACAAGATTAACACAAGATTTTAGACTTTTTTCAACATGACCTAGTCATGAGAGAGAAATGTTCACGTGTGAATTTCACATCAATGAACATTATATAACATTATATAACTGTAAACAACTTAATGCATATAAACAATGTAATTTTTGACTCTGCCAATTTCTCTGATTGATGAAAGCCTTTGGGTCATTATCTTTCACTTTGATCTGTATAGAAAAGGTAATCTTGAACTCAATTTACATTATTAACTTGACAAAACATAATTTTTCAGCAAATCATTTCAGTTTCAGCAAATAACACTCTGTTCAATCTGACTTCTCAAAGCTCTCACCTAAATGAGGAAATGCAGCAATTTCTCCAAACTTTGCTTCAGTAAATTTCTTCTTGGCAGCCATTTTGTCTCTGAGGTTACGTGATGAGATCCTCTAATATTATTGGTTAATTGCAGATAGACCTACTTAACTTGGTGAAGCGGCAATTTTGAAAATAGACCCTTCCAATATTGACCTTTGACATAAACTGAGTACATATCTAAGCAGGGTCATTACCTAAAATAAACCTCCTTAACTTAAAAATCATTGTGACGGTATATGTTAAATATTCACAAAAATGCACATAGACCAAGTTAACTCTCAGCCGACGAATTATAACAACAAACCGAAATGGGTGCCAGCTACTGTCATAGCATAGACAGGCCCCGTGTCATGCACAGTCAGTAACACGGAGGACATTATGCGGAGTAGGCGTGTTGACCAGCTGCTTTCTGGATCTCAAGCACCTCTGGAAACCTCACCTGTGATCTGTGCTAAGCCCTTCAAGCAGGTTAGCTGAGCCAAACCCACACACACAGGTTGCACCAGGTGCCAAAAAGTCTGTTTCACCTAGACTTACTTCTACTGTTGTTTCAGAGACAGAACTGTCACCACTTCCCGCACTAACATCTGTTCCTGTCGTAACAAGCATGACATCAGCAGATAGTAAAGCCATCAGCTGGTATCCTCAGAGAGAGCACGATACTTAGATTTGTAGCTTGCAATATATTTCAAAACAAGGCACAATAATCCCTGAGGGTATGTCAGGGTCTGAGCCATCTACCTCATTGCCTTAGTCACTTGAAAGAAAAAAAGGGGGACATTAATGTTACCAGAATGTTACAGAGACTGGAAAATTATGTTTATTATCGCAAGGTTGCAGTAATACAGTGACATGCAGTGCATTTTGGTTATGTATGGTATATTTAAGTTGAGTTTATTTACCATACTAATTGCTTTATGGTTTTACCGTGTTTATACAGAGGCTGTTCATTAGGAGGGGAGGAGTATGTCATATATTGTGATTTATGGTCTTAGAGTGCCCCCTGTTGGAATTAAAAGCCATGACATAACATTTTTGTGTCACAAGAGGACGTACTCAGATGTATACAGCGCCGTACATAATTATTGGCACCCCTGGTTAAGGTGTGTTCTTTAGCTTCTAATAAATTCAGTTTTTTTCTAAATAATATTGGATCACAATGAAAAAGAAGAGGAAAATCCAACCTTTAATTCAAGTGCATTTATTAAGTGGGAAAAAAATCCCATATTAAGAAATAATTCTTTTACATCAAATCATGTGTGCCACAATTATTAGCACCCCTGATGTTAATACTTTGTACAACCCTCTTTTGCCAACAAAACAGCACCTAATCCTCTCCTGTAATGTTTCACAAGATGGGAGAATACAGAAAGAGGGATCTTTGACCATTCCTCTTTGCACAATCTCTCTAAATCATCCAGTGACCTGGGTCCTCTCCTATGCACTCTCCTCTTCAGCTCACTCCTCAGGTTTTCAATGGGTTTGAGGTCTGGGGACTGGGATGGCCATGGGAGGAGCTTGATTCTGTGTCTGGTGAACCATTTCTGGGTAGGTTTGGCCACATGTTTAGGTTCATTATCTTGCTGAAAGACCCAGTGACGACCCATCCTCAGCTTTCGGGCAGAGGCCACCAGATTTTGATTTAAAATGTCCAGGTATTTCAAAGCGTTCATGATGCCCTGCACCCTAACAAGGTTCCCAGGGCCTCTGGAAGAGAAACAGGCCCACAGCATCACCTATCCTCCCCCATACTTCAAAGTGGGCATGAGGTGCTTTTCTGCATACTCATCTTTTGTGTTCCGCCTGACCCACTTAGAGTGTTTGTTGCCAAAAAGCTCTATCTTGGTCTCATCTGACCAAAGCACACGGTCCCAGTTGAAGTCCCAGTGCCGCTTAGCGAACTCCAGACGTTTGCGTTTATGATTGTGAGTGAGAAAAGGTTTTTTCAGTGCATGCCTCCCAAACAGCTTGTTGGCATGTAGATAGCGCCTGATGGTTGTTTTGGAGACTTTGTGACCCAAAGATGCTACCATTTGTTGCAATTCTTTTATGGTGAGCTTTGGAGAACTTTTTATTTCTCTTACCATCCTCTTCACTGTGCGTGGTGGCAAAATAACCTTGCGTCCTCGTCCAGGCTTGTTTACCACTGTCCCAGTTGTTTTAAACTTCTTAATGATTCCTCTGACAGTAGATATGGGCAGGTGCAGGCGAGTGGCTATTTTCTTGTAGCCATTGCCTGACTTGTGAAGGTCGACACACATCTTCCTTACTTGAATGGTGTTGTCTTTCCCATGT
Organism: Gymnothorax reevesii; assembly: GCA_029721435.1. NCBI lineage: Eukaryota > Metazoa > Chordata > Actinopteri > Anguilliformes > Muraenidae > Gymnothorax > Gymnothorax reevesii. Next base: position 45,102,916 of record CM056579.1, read on the forward strand.
TGAAGAGTGGATAAGAGAAATGGCCTCTGTGTCAGGTCATATTTATACCCCAGGGAAACAGGAAGTGATGATTTACTAGTTAATTGTTCCTAGATACTGTGATGAACTTTGCAAACTACTGTAGAAATGACAGAAAAACTCAGAGGAATTTATAGGGGTGCCTACAGTTTTCAGTGTGAGAATATGCTTCTGCAATAAAAATTGCATTTATTGTAAAGCTTTTAACACATATTAACCAGGGGTTCCAATAATTATGGAGGGCGCTGTATTTTTGAAAGAAAAAGGAAAGCAAATTCAAGCAAACCTTGAATCCAGTCTCCGTCTATTTCGTCTGTTCACTATAATAATAATAATAATAATATTAATGATAATTTGAAATAATATTAACAAGAACATAACACGAATCCTCTGTGATTCTCTCTTTTTAAAGTCTCTTGTGAGTTCAGGATGAAGGATGTTGGGGGAGGGCATCCCACAGCATTCCTCCAGTCTGTACTGCTCCAAGTTGACAAAGTTTTGCAGACCATGGCCCCTATGCGTTCATGTGTAGGAGGTGCCAGACCATAGATGGTTTCTGCCCCATCAATGAGGTGGGGGGAAAGGGGGTGCCATGGGGGTGGGGGCCCGAGGGCCGCAGAAAACAGTGTTGATCCAGAAAACATGGAATGTGAGATTGATGCACTTGAGTGTGTAGGGCAGCTGCAGCTGAACGACAAATGGGTGGATCACCTTGGCGAGCAGGAATGGGCCAAAGAAACAGAGACAACTTGTAAGACTGGACGTGATGGTTTCCCGAGGTCTGCAGGCAGACTGGGGCAGTGATATGGGTGCTGTTGGCCGGAGGTAACCCCAAGATGTTGTGTGCCTCAAAGAGCGTGTTGAGATATTGACGAGGAAGTTGAGGTTGATTAGCTGACTGGATTTAGATGAAGTTACCATCAGCCTTGGAATCGATGAGAGCACTGACTGTCAGATGATCATTAGTATGAGTGAGTTTAAATGGAAGCAGAGAGTGAGGGTCAGGGGAATTGCAGTGTTGACTTCTGCTCACCTATAATCCCTATTTACAGTCAGCTGTTACTGGACAGGGGGCAATGTAGTGACGGATCGCTGTAATAGAGGCAGGAATGAGTTGACACAACATGCCGGCATTCAGCTGGTGACAGGCAGGTGCAATTAGGAGCAGGCCCAGAGAGTGAAGTGCGTACTCTCAGGGTGCGACTTAACTCCTTGCATGGGGAAACCAGGCGATCGACAATGCATAAGTCGATTAATTTGTTAATCTCTACAAAGAGATTATGAGTGAGCAGCTTGTTTTTAACATCACTGGATTGGCCGTTTAAGAATGCATCATACTGGGCACTGTCCTGGTTTTTTTTTTTGGGGGGGGTTGCTGCTTGCTGTGCATTTTCTTTGTCACCTGAGGGCTATCTTGCTGGGTAAAGCAGTTGGTTGGGTTCTCTGATTGCTTAGTGATTGCAGCTGCGGACAGACTATTTAAGAGGCATTTTCTGCACTGTCTGGTGCTTTCGTGTCACTCTTGCAAGGTTTACAAAGCCCTTGCAGAAGAAATATAGATAGCTAAGTGTGACTGCATTGTTAAATTGGATACTCTCGTGATCCATATGACCTGCTCTTCATCAATTTCCATATCCAATTTATTCATTTTGTGTGAATTATCTTTTTCTATGTTGGAAGCGATTGCATTTTATAAAAACTTTGACCATGAAAAAATACTCCTTGTAATATGAATTTTGTAAAAATGCATTTTTGCGCCATGTGTAAGATGGACATGATCTGCACCAGGGGCGTAGCTAGAACCGGGAATTGGGGTGGCACAGACACGTCCCTTTATGACAATTAGGATAGTCCTGGCTAGTTCTCAATTATTTTTCTAACAGCGATGAAGTCATGGGGTGAATTCCGTAATACCGAGAATTGGGGTGGACGTAACATCTGTTTTAAAGAATTATTAGTCCTGACCTGTTCGCAGTCATTTTCATGATTAACAAAATGTTCACTCCGAGAGCGCTCCGCACTTAACTGGTGCTGCTTGTTCTCCCCGATTAGGTAAGACGACAATCATTCTTCTGGACACGTTTCCTTAATTTAAATCAACGTTATTCAAAATTACTCTCGGTATTGAGTGAGCAAAAAAAGTGGCACTTGGCAGTGAAATAGGCTATAAAAAGCATGCGGCTCTATTTGACGTTGATTTAAATTATGCAAATGTGTCCAGATGAATGATTGTCGTCTTACCTAATCGGGGAGAACAAGCAGCACCTGATAAGTGCGGAGCGCTCTCGGAGTGAACATTTTGTTAATCATGAAAATGACTGCGAACAGGTCAGGACTAATAATTCTTTAAAACAGATGTTACATCCACCCCAATTCTCAGTTTTACGGAATTCACCCCATGACTTCATCGCTGTTAGATCGCATGAGAAACTGTGTCTTCAGTTGCCTATTACGATAATTGGAAAACACATCAATAAAGAAAAATAATTGAGAACTAGCCAGGACTATCCTAATTGTCATAAAGGGATGTGTCTGTGCCATCCCAATTCCCGGTTCTAGCTACGCCCCTGGTTGATAATGATTCAACGTAAAATTAACACTGGCATTTAACCCTTGGTTACAATATTTTAATTAAAAAAGACAAGATTATATCATGTTATATCGCCTCTTTACTCCACAAATAGGAAGCGATAGACAAGGTTGAGTGCAAATATCTGCAAGTCCACCAGATTATTTTTCATAACCAAGTTGGGGAAAAATTTACAGACAATCTGTCAATCTGTCAATCAGTTACGTGCAATCTGATTGATTTACATAGTGAGTCAGGGACAATCTGATTGGCTGAGGCATGGCTCAGTGCGTTGGCTAAAGTTGTGGATGACACAACTTGATTCGGAAAAATAAGCCCGCTGCCCATCCAAAAGGCATGTGGAATGAAAAACAACCTGCCCAATGCCGAAATCTACATGTTTCGGGCATACAGGCGGGGGTCTTGTCGTAGTCTGCACATGATGCTGAAAATGTTGAATACTGTCTTGGCAATGTAAGAAACACCATCATGTGTTTCACAGAGACAGGTTCACTGAAAACTAGCAGTAATAGAGGTGCAAAATGAAAGTCAAGTGCCTCTGATGTTCGTTATCTATGTCGGCATTGACAGCACGAAAACTCCATGATGATATTAAATAGTGCCAGAAATGAAGAGATGAAAGTATCAAGGTCTACTATTTCTGTGTGAAAATGGTCTGATTGGTTGTGTTGCTACCATGAGCTGGCAACATGAAAAAAAGACTAGAGTTTGCCAAAAAGTTAAAGGATTGGACACCAATGGACTGGGAACAAGTTCTTCGGACTAATGAATCAAAATTCCAAATTTTTTCACCTAAATGCAGAACTTATGTGTGCCAAAAAGTTGGAGAATGTTTCAGAAATGACTGTTTAACCCCTTCACTTAAACATGGAGGTGGTAATTTTATGGTGTTGGGTTGAATTTGCTCGAAAGGAGCCAATGATCTCATAATAATCAACAAGTCATGGAATAAATGAAGTATCACAACATCCTCATGAAGGTGTTGCCCTCTGAAATGAGACTGATTGGTTGGGAATTTTATTTTCAGCAAGATAATGTCGCAAAACAAACTTGTAAGTAGTGCGAGAATCATCTCAGTCGGAAAGAAACATCTGGTGACATTAAAGTTATGGTTTTGCCTGCTCAAAGTCCAGACCTTAATCTGATTGAACAAATGTGTTGTTACATCAAAAAATCTCTTTGGAATGAATTTCAAACTAAATGGAATGTTTTAGCGAGTGAGGAATTAAAAATATATGTGAAGACTATGCTTGAAAGATTAAATGCTGTAATCATAGCAAAGGGTGGCCATACTAGATATTGGCTTTTTCTCTCACAAAGATTATTATTTTTGTTTTAACTATGTACTGTTGTTTACATATTTTCATCTTCATGATCCAATACTACACTAGCTAGCCTGGGAATCCATGGGGTACCATGAGGTGGTGCTGCCTCCTAGTTTTCATCTTTTTTAACATCTTTTTTGTTGCACTTCACATACTGTGGATTATTTACACCTACCTCTCTTGTGAACTCAATTCCACCACGTGCTCCTCATGCTCTCCAGCTGAACTCTGAAAACTGAACTCGCCATCTCTCCATTTGTCTGCTGGAGTTTACAGATGTTGAGTTTGCCTAAGCATCGATTCACAAGCTCGCTATTCGCACTGAGGCTCTTGGCTTTGGTTTAATTCATCTGATGAAGTTTGTGACAGCGTCATTCCCACCATCTACCAGGCAGTGCCGACGAGGAGGTGTTGACTTCACTAACCTCATAACCCTGTCTACAAACTGCTTCAGCGTGACTCCTGCTGATACTTCTGTGAGGAACCAAATCCCAATTCTCTGCTCACGCTGCTCTTTCCCTGCTAAGAATTATATTTTGCGTAGCAGATGAAGTGCTGTGAATCTTCATCCGCTAAATTTCTGCAGGAAAAAGTCATCAAAGCAAGCTGATCAGGAAACTCGAACTGTTAACATTTCCTAACTGAATGCTCATTCCCTGTCAAATAAGACATTCGTTTTAAATAACATCTTTTCATCTCGTCAGCTGGACTATCTGTTTATCACTGAGACCTGGCTTAATGATGGAGACCTCTCAGCATTTAATGAACTCTGTACTCTTAATTGCAGTTTTTTAAACTCTCCTAGGACCTCTGGCCGAGGAGGAGGCTTGGCCACTATTTTTAAAACCCATTTTAAATGCAGAATCATGCCTTTAGTTGCTTACTCTAGTTTTAAGCTCAGTGTTTAAATATTAATGCCAGCACACCAATTTTATGTGCCTTGGTGTAGGGGAGATGCAGGAGATTTGAGCCAAGTTTTATATTTTTGGCAATATTTCCAAATTAATCCCCATTGATTGGGACTGTCTGTTACCATGTTGAAGTACAACTATTTAGCTGTTATATACCCAGGAAAATTTTATTCCAGATAAGTTGAGAATTTTACCTCAGAGGGGTAAAACTTTATTTGGCCAGAGGGCATGTTAAATGCTCAAGATTATTTAGCAGAAATTGAGGTTTGGGATAACAAAGTATTAGACAAGTTGCATAAACTAAAGGCAGATGAGGCGGCGGGTCCTGATGGCTTATATCCCAGATTGCTCAGGAAAGTTGGTGAGATCATCTTTAAGCCGCTATCTGCCATCTTCAGACGGTCTTTGGAAACTTTAGAAATACCAAATGATTGGAAACAGGGCAATATAATACCAGTATATAAGAAAGGGGACCGTACCGAGCCAGGAAACTACTGGCCAGTCAGTTTAACTTGCATTGCGTGCAAAATATTGAAATCTATCAGAAAAGATGAGCTGGACTTATTTTTTGAACGTGACAGTACCTTGAGGGATAGCCAACATGGTTTTTGGAAGGGAAGGTCATGCCTGACAAACCTTCTGGAATTTTTTGAAGAGGCCACCAGGACTTATGACCAGAGCAGGGCTTATGAAATGATACTTGATTTTCAGAAAGCATTCGATACAGTACTGCATAAGAGACTAATTTATAAAATGAGCTCCATTGGAGTTACAGGAGGTATTCTGAAGTGGATTCAAAACTGGTTACAGGACAGAACACAAAGAGCGGTGGTCAGTGGTATCTCATCTGAGCTGGGTATGGTCGGGAGTGGCATCCCCCAGGGATCGGTGTTAGGACCCCTGCTGTTCCTCATCTACATTAATGACCTTGATAGGAATATTGAGAGCAGATTGGTTAAATTTGCAGATGATACTAAATTGCGGGGTTTGGCGAATAGTTTAGGGTCCACTAAAGTGATTCAGGGTGATTTGGATAGAATCCAGAATTGGGCAGAAATGTGGCAAATGAAATTTAATCTAGCAAAATGTAAAGTTGCATATGTAGGTAATAAAAACATTGGACAGGATAACTTCATGGGAGGTTTAAAACTGGAATGTGCTGCTCACGAGAAAGATCTGGGAGTGATTGTTGACCAAACCCTCACAGGCTCTAGCCATTGTGCCGTAGCAGTTAAAAAAGCTAATCAGATGCTGGGATACATTGCCAAAAGTATTGAGCACAAATCTAAGGAGGTGATGCTTCTTTTGTACAACACGTTCGTTAGATCACATCTAGAGTATTGTGTACAGTTCTGGGGACCATACTTTAAGAAAGATATAGAGGCTCTAGAGAAAGTTCAGAGAAGAGCCACTAAGCTTATTCCAGGAATAAAAGATGAAAGCTACGAGAAGAGGCTTAAGATCCTTAATCTCTTTAGTCTTAGGAAAAGGAGACTCAGGGGTGATTTGATTGAGGTCTTTAAATATGTTAAAGGGATTAACAAAGTGAATTATGTAGGATTCCTTCCACCAAGTGTTGTGAGTAGAACTCGGGGTCACAAATGGAAGTTGACCAAAGGTAAATTTAGCACTGATATTCGGAAATATTTCTTCACCCAAAGAGTAATTTCAATGTGGAATAGCTTGCCTGACCATATTGTTAAGGCAGAGACCTTGGGGGTTTTCAAGAGCAGGCTTGACTTAAAGCTAGATACCATTGAGTCATTGAGTATCTGAAGGGATATATTCACAATAGTATAAACAAATTGGCGAGCTTAGCTGGGCTGAAAGGCCTGTTCTTGCCATCCATGTTATGTTAGTTCATATTTTAACAACTTTTCATTGGAAAAAAAATGCCAAGTTGCTCAACACTTCCGTGGCGTGAGGAGAGTTTAGCCATGTCTTCAGGAGACTTGTGCCAGTTCTTGGAGAGTACAGCCACATTATAAACAGATATAGAATGGCTGACTTATTGCCAGAAAATATATGACAGCCATCAATATTGACGTGTCTTTCTCTTATTCATTAAAATCAACACATTCTCATCCGGACTTGTCATATATTGAAGTTACCTGCAGAAGGAAGCTTTTGGTGTCATTACTTGAGGGTTAGTGTTAGGGTTCAGGTTATGGGGTGGGGGGTAAGGTTCGTTTTAAACTGACGTCAATAAGGGACGCTAAAAGCCACCTTTTGCCTCGTATATCGACGCTTGGTCAGGTAGCGTCAATATATGATGCATCAGGATGAGACTGTGCTCTTAAAATAGACACTGATTTCAGCATTCAAGTATCTGGAAAGAAGTTAATTGAAAACACTTCATCACAAAAGATAATTTATGCACCACACAAAAATAACCTGTATTACAAGACGGTTTGGCTTCATGCTATTTTAATAGGTTTTTATTTTCTGGTGTCATTGTAACAAAAAAGTAGTCATTCATGTCCAATAATGTATAATAACGTTTTATACATTCACAGGTGGAAAACAAGGGCTTTATGAACATTTCCACAGTCAAACCAACATAGAAATTAATGCAAATAAACTCCTTATTAGTGATGCGCCCTGTCTTGGCAGAGAAAAAATTTAAAGGAAATTTACTTTAAATTCAAATTTCTTTACATTTTTGAATTTGTGTTGGATTTGAATTGTGAGAAGAGTTTATTCAGGTATTTTCACAGTCAACGGTGCCACCATTCAGACTGGGCAGGCTATTGAAATTTAACAGGAGTCTCAACAAATATAATTTAATATTGTTATCTCAAAACAAAAGCATTTGAATGGCTGGATCAACTCTCCTTATGTTAAATGGCTCAACTCTCCTTAAGGGGGGCCATTTTAAAATTTCCAGACACATACCAAAATTGGTAAATCAAACATCTATCAAATTTATCAGAATGAAAGAACAATATATGAGGTAGATTACACATAAATAGCTGCCTGATTAATTCCTGTTATGTGAGTAATAGAAAGGGTCTTACCTGAAACTTGGATATTCACTTTTTGCTGTCTTTTGATGTTTTTTGTGACCTGTGTCTTTGTCGTGCCCGACCACCTCTGCCTGCTTCTGCTAAAATGCCAGTGACGTTAAGCACTCCCAACAGAGGGCGCATGTGACTGAACCTCTGAACTCTAAATACAAGTTTGAGGGGGTGGCTGAACTCTCCTCGTGGCTCAATTCTCCTGCATCTCCCCTACAAACTACCCAAATCCAACTCTAGTTTTTTCCAGGAGTTTTCTGAACTGCTTTCTTTTATGCTTTCTCAGTCTAACAGATTGTTCATTTTAGGGGCTTTTAATATTCATAATATCAATTTGCTGCCCATCAAAACCTACGGTTAAACAGTTTTTAGCCCTTGTGGATTCTTGTAACCTCACTAAATCAATATCAGGCCCAACACATCGGAGGGGTCACAGCCTATGATCTTGTATTGTTGTCTGGTTTCTCTGTCCTTCATGTTCAGATTGTTGACACTGGTGTTTCTGTCCTTTATATGATTGTATTTGAATAATCTTTACCTTGTTTTCATCCTGTACCTGACCAGTCTTGCTCACTAGTCCAGTCAATAACCCCAGCCACGGCTACTCTCTTTTCAAACACATTTACAAGCCGTCATTTACCTCAAATCACAAATGTCCTTCCAGCTTACATTGACACTGAGGAACTAGTTGCTCTTTTAAACTCCTTGTGTTTGGACACAATGGATCGTGTAGCGGCTTTAAAACTGAAAAGACCATAGAGTCACTTGAGGTCCTCTTAGCTGAATGATTCCACTCATGCTCTGAGACAGGGTTGTAGGAGGCAGAGGCGTTACCAGGATGCCAAGCTTGGGTGGGCATTTGTCCTCTTTGGGGGGGGCAAAAAAAGAACCTCTTAATCGCCGTAAAAAAAAAAATAAATAAATAAATAAAAAAAAATATATACAATCAGTGGTGGTGAAATGGCGATAGGGGAGGGACATTAAAAGGTGTGGTCAGTTTTCATTAATTATGCACACTAGGGTTTTGCCGATCATGAACTGCGATTTTTTTTAAGGCGTAGCACCACCACCAGCTGCCATGGGGCGAACATCCGAGCTTTCCCTTTTCCTTCATTAAACCCATCGCAGGTTGAACAAAAGTGTGAAACATCAAAGGGCATGTGAAATGCTTCTGGAAAAAAACTTGACTGACATCAGTATTTTTCGGCAACATGCTGCACAGAGCCAAGTAAAGGACTACAGAATCGCCTCCTATTAACCAATTAAGCAACTCTCAGAAAAGCAAACTTGTTCCCATTTACTTTGCTTGATTGGCAATCAAATGTTGGATTCGTTTACTCTCTAGTTCAGTGTTCCCCAACCCTCTCCTGGAGGCCCACCTGTCCTGCTTGTTTTCAATCTCTCCCTGCTCCAGCACCGGTGATTCAAATCATCAGGCAGTCATCAATCAGCTTTCGGGGGTGATTAATGAGCTGATCGTTTGAATCATCTGTGCTGAAGCAGGGAGAAATCTAAAACAAGCAGGACAGGTGGGCCTCCAGGAGAGGGTTGGGGAACACTGCTGTAGTTGAATGAGTAGAGCTGTTTAGACAGCATGATTGATTGATGCATTTCGAAATTTAAAGAGCGGAGCAGATTTAGGGAATGGCAGTGCACCTGCAATTAGCGATATCTTAACTCTAAGGTGTGATCCAAGCCGTTTCAGATGTGTACGTTTCAAGAAATTACATGCGGCATGGTGGCACAGTGGTTAGCAAGAAGGTCGTGGGTTCGAATCCGGCCTAGGGCTTCTGTATGGAGTTTGCATGTTCTCCTCGTGTTTGCGTGGGCTTTCTCTGGGTTCTCAGGTTTCCTCCCACAGCCCAAAGACATGCATCAGGTTAATTGGAGACACTAAATTGCCCATAGGTATGAGTGTGAGAGTGAATGGTCTGTGTATGGCGTGTGTGCCCTGTGATGGATTGGCAACCTGTCCAGGGTAGGTCCCTGCCTTTGCTCGTAGCCAGCTGGGATAGGCTCCAGCTTGCCCCGTGACCCTAGTGAGGGATAAGCGGGTATAGAAGATGAATGAATGAATAAAGAGATTTGTTATAAGACTGCCCTGGATTTTAAGCGTCTAGAAAATACACACGGTGGAAAACATTCTGAATGGATGAAACATGAATGTGAGATATAAATGATCAGTCGCAGGAAATGGCGTGGCAATGACATCATGTTCATGAAAATCTGCTGTTCGATGGATATTTAAATTTCGAAATGCATCAATCAAGCATGCTGCCTTAATAAACAGCTCTACTCTTCAACTAAGAGAGTAAAAAAATCCATCATTTCATTGCCAATCAAGCAAAGTAAATGGGAACACGTTAACTTTTCTTAGAGTTGCCTTCTGTAGTCCTTGACTCCGTGCAGCATGTCGCCGAAAAAACTTAGGCCTGTCAAGTTTTTTTCTGGAAGCTCCAACTAGCTGCTGGCGAGCTGTCTGGGCTCACTCGGTAGCCAACTCAGGTTATAGCCACACGAGTCAACACAGATGACAAACTAGGACACAAATTACCTTAAAGTCAAACAACAAGACTGACAAAATAAGCGGTGGCAGAAGTAGCAACTAAACAGATATAGGCAAAGTTTTAATTCCCTGAGAGAAGCGCAGGCCCGTAGACGTTACTAGACTGATGCGTGAAGACAGCAGTCGAAAAGAATGGGAGGGTCCCAAATAATTCGAGAGTGCCCATTGGTTTCACAGCAGACTAGACTGGCAAAGGAATCCATCAATCGCACATAGTGATAGATAAATAAAGCATACGTAAAGCTCACTCTAAATTACTGTCTACCTCCCGCTGTGAATCAGTTGGATATTGCATGTTTGCTGTCAAATAGTTGTAAATCAGTTTTTTATCTTGAGTTTTCATTGGGTGGGCAGAGATCTTCCTGCCCCCCCTTGGTAACGCCCCTGGTAGGAGGGCAGCGGAAACATGGAAAAAAGACAAACTCCAGGTCTCGAATGAAATTTTAAAAGACACGTTAAAGACCTACTAGGATGCGGTTAAGATGGCCAAGGCTGAATATTTTGCAAATTCAATTAAGACCCCAACTTCTGTTTCAATCTATTAACTCTATTCTCAATCCTCCCACTACTTTTCTCACTTCTATCCCCTCAATCGAACAATGTTAGAAATTTCTAAAATTCTTCAGGGAAAAAAATTGATAAACATTAGCTTCCAAATCTCTCACCCAGATTCTGATCCCGCTGGGACACCTCATTCAGTTAGCCATCTCCAGCAGTTTGATTTAATGTCATCCTCCAAGATATTTATGATGGTCTCTCACGTGTATCCTACCTATGGCTTTACTGGTATGTTACCATCAGGCCTTTCAAAGGAAGTTTTTACTTTAATTTTCCCATTTATTTTAGCCATGATTACTTGCTCTCTAAAATACAGAGTCATCCCAACTTGCTTGAAACAAGCCATTGTTCAACCCCTGCTTAAGAAACTATGAGTCAATCTTCACGTTACCTTTTCTCTCTAAGATTTTAGAAAAGGTTGTATTCTCTCAGGTCTCTTTATCAGATTCAATATTTTTGACAAATTTCAGTCTGGATTTCGAGCATTGCACAGTGCAGAGTCTGCATTTGTAAAGGTACACAATGACATCCTCCTCACTGTAGACTCTGGTTCTTCTGCCATTTTAGTCTTGCTTAATCTCAGTGCTGCCTTCGATACAATAGATCGCAACATCCCCTTAAAACGCTTAGAGGACGAGATTGGTTTGCTGCGTCCTGTTTTCATCCTGAGATGCAAAATATTTTCTGTTAAAATAGGAAATAGCTCTTTCTCCTCCTCTCCCATTACATGAGGTGTTCCTCAGGGATCAATCTTGGGGCCTCTTTTATTCTTGTTATGCATGCTGCCACTTGGATCTATCTTTAAAAAAATACAATGTTTCATACCATTGCTATGCTGACAATACAAAGTTTTACTTACCAGTCACTCCTGATAATGTTTGTTCTCTGAAGGTACTTTTCAATTGTCTCGATGACATTAAATGCTGGATGTGAAGAAACTCCCTTCAATTAAATGACAGTAAGACTGAAGTTATTTTATTTGGCCCAGTAAAGCTCTTGGTCCTCTTTCTGCTAATTTGCACAGTTTCCGTAAAAATCTAGGGGTTTTCCTAGACTCCTGAATTTAAATAAACGAGTCAGTAATATTGTGAAGGGCAGCTTCTGTCAGTTAAGAACCATTGACAAATTAAAATATGTCTTGTCTCGTGAAGACCTGGAAAACGTCATCCATGCCTTCATCATTAGCCTCTTGGTTTACTGCAACTCTCTGTACATATTAATTTGATAAACTCCACCCGTTCGAGATTGCAGTTGGTTCAAAATGCAGCAGCCAGATTTTTAACAGGCACAAAGAACAGAGAACATATTATGCCAGCTGGCTGACAGTGAAATACAGAGTTGATTTAAAGATTTAATTATTTGTTTTTAAAGCCCTTAATGGCTGAGCTCCTCGATACAGTGCCGCCCTATTAATTCCTTATTCTGCCCCCCGGTTACTCTCAGGCAAAGATTGTTGAAGAGCAAGACTCCTCAATGAATAGTAATTTGTGGTATCAGTCATGCGGGTGCCCCTCCCCTTTAGATAGATTTGCAGCGGTCTTGAATGTATTGATTTCAATAGGGGAAAGTGAGCCTGAGAACAGATTATGACAGATTATTTTGACACATTCTCACAGAATTAAATGTTGGACTTATTTTTCACAGGCCACACATCTTCTGAACATTCTGGCGCTGAAATGGTATTTTTAAGACCAACAGATCAGGAGGAAATGTACTTTGTTCGAGACCTGTGTCTCTCTCAGCAGCGCTCACGTAACATCTGGCAAAACAGAAATACAGTATGGACTGCGGGAAACCACAAATAAAAATTATAAAACTGAAATAATGCTTGTGTTTCAATGCTCAGAGATACTATTATTGTCGTCGAGGATTTGTTGTTTTTTTGAGGGTAAAAGGAACATAGCCTATTGGATTGCTATGCTCTTGCACTGGGTTGATATTAAAAAAGCACCAAAATAAGGTGCAAACATTTATTGTGTACCATATCTTGCATTGTTGTCCATGCATGGTAAAAATGCCGAAACCTCTTGCAGCAATAGGGTGTAATAATTGGAACATGCTATCCATCTTTTCTTTTTCCTAGGATGCAGACGACTAAGAAATAAATGAGCAACTGTCGTATTTCATTCCAGCTTCATAACTTTGAACATACTAGCTGATGTCGTTTAGTTATGTAAAGCCCTTCAAGCTCACTAATGGTAAGTACAGTAATTTGCAAACACCCTAGCTTGCCAGCTAACTCATATTTGTACTGCTCAATTTTGACGTCAGCAGCTTAGGAGAAATGCCTGAAGAAGCAAAGTAAAATGAAATATAAACGCATCGTGCAGATATAAGACAGATGCTTGTATATTCCAACATTTACTGCGAGCAAAATGCTCAAAATACTTCTGTGACCACGCCCACTTAGGAGACAGGAAGTGTGACCAGTTTCTTATAATGGGGGCCTGTTGGGGATGAGGAGTCTTCCTTCCTCTAGTGTCTTTGTCTCAGGTCATCCACTCAGCAACTACTGTCAGTTCCTCACATTTTAAAAAAAGACATGGTCGTGCATTTTTGGTCGTTGTCCCAGTCTGTGGAATAACAGATCAGAACCTGCTCCTCAATTGATCATTCAAATCAGAACTAAAGACCCATACTTTTAATCTTGCTTTAAGCATAGTCTGAGGCTGCACCATGGTTTTTACTTTTACTAATGAAAGTCTGCTGTTTTATTTTCCAAGGTATTTATTTTGAAATCTGTCCTGTCTTATTATTTAGTTTGATTTATTTTCTTTATCTATTTCTGTTTTTACTTTCACTTCTTAATATAGTTCTATCTTTGAAGCCTAACTGTTGTTTTATTTTTGGTACTATCTTTGGCAGTTGTATTTCTAATGTATCTGCCTCTTTTGTAAAGCGCTTTGTGTCAATTTCAATTTTTTTAAATGTTCTATATAAATAAATGTGACTTGACTTAAATAAAACATGAAATAAACACTTGAATAGTAATTGGCATCTGATTTATCTCGATAATCATCACTGCACACAGCTGTTTGTCAATATTTATTTATTTTCAAATTGACCCACACATGTATGATAATTCAGCCTTTTATTTCTATATTTCTTTCTTTCTACTAATTCATTCATTTATCGGGTCATTTTTTTCCTTTTTTTTCACAGCAGATTTGTTCCTCCTGGGGCTCTCCAAATCCTGTCGTCGAATCCAGATACAGTCACGGTTTTCATTCCTTCCAGGCAATTAACTGAACAATAAATGCTGCTGATTGGCGAGATTCGCATCTCACCTGACTCCCAGGTTAAGGGAGGGTGGAAACCCAGCAGTTCTCGGCCCTCGAGTACCGTGATCTGAGGAGCCCTGAGACTTCCATGGTGGGAGTAGTCTACGACCGAGCGAGGCACCGCCTCTCCTGGTGAGTCACGGTGACCCAGAATTCAACGCGGCTAAATATTATACAGGGGCGAGTTTTTTCTTGAGGCGTAGTCAGCTGACGAGCAAGACGCGAACTGCAAGAACCACAGAGGGACAAATAAGCGGGAACTCATAATCATAAGTGATCCACTGAAACATCTTATTCCTGTATAAACGCAGTTAGTTTTTATTGACATGGCAAACTACATTCACGTACCAGAAGGAGCGCCTGCTGTTCCCAAATTTAATGTCACAGTGGACGAAAACGATTTCAGACCTGGAGCACTGAAACTACTGAAAAACCTACGACCTCATTGGAAACCGTCGGAGATCAAAATGAAGGTATTGGAACCGGCCAAATCATATTGATTGCTCTAAAGGATTCATTACATAGATTTCTTGGAAGATCACTGTTACCAACGACTGATGCTCATTAAGTGTATTGCTAGTAGGCTGACCGCACTGCGTCACCAAGGATTAACTTGCTGGCTCGCTGTCTAACCTACGCACGTTACCTTGCATAGCAACCTCGCGTTGTCGTTGGTCACTGGACGATTCTGTATGTCTCAGGGGTGTTGGGTCTAACATTTCCTCTCCCAATAAAAAGTCAGGCTATTCGAATGACCAGCTACCTAACGTTATCAACCGTGATTATGTGAAATTAACATTTCAAATGAACTAGCCATAATCATGTCATTTTGACGTCAAGTAGCCCGTATTCAAATAAGTCAGCGACTATGTGGCTTAACTGTGTAAATTAGCTGACTGCTAGCTTAGGGTGGTGACGTTAATATGCTCGCCAGCAAATGTAAGATGCCTCTTTGCAGTAATATTGACTAGAATTCCTGTTTCTGGATGACGACTCTGAATTCATTATTTCGTCAAACGTTACACATTTGACGTTATTTCTGCTTGCGCGCGGAAGGCTGTAGCTATCATCTAATAATAACAATAATAACGTTACCTTAAAGTGATCCCGAACCTCAAGTGCGATGACGTTAGTTATTGATCTGTCTGTGGAAACGTTACCTGGCCATCGAGCGGGCATCTATCGTAGGCTAACTGTCATAGCGAGGTAGCTATATTTTTCCAAAAATTTCACTTGGTCTGCAGAACTGGTTGCCTCGAATGTAACGTCAATAACGAATAACGTTAGTGTAAGTTGGCGTGGCCCGCAAACCGTTGGATTTGCCGAATGTGAGAGTTACGTTACTGAAATTTGCATTAACTCGCTTAATGCTGAAAATGTATATTGTATATAATTACTTCCGCTCAACGAAGTTGGCAGGAGGTTATGTGATCCCTACCGTTCGTTTGTGAACGACCTGCAGGATACAGTTTTGATCTCTATCAAAACGTAACAATCGCTAGGCCTCGCCCCAGAATAGAAGCCTGTTGAGTCTCACCTTCGTAAGTCAAAGGTAAAGGTCACAAAAAATCCTGAAAATTGTTGGCGGAGGTACTTGCGCTCTCTGAGCGCAGCTCTAGTTAGCGTAGTACGCAATTCTCTGCGGCCACTTGATTAATGGGCCTGAGGACGCATTGCCATCAGATTACTGAATACTGACCATATTCAGAGGTGATCTCGAACACATCGGATTGACCGATTTTGTTTTGCGCAAATTCATCTGCGGTTACACTGAAGGTCCACTTGGACTGTGGGAGAGGTCACGGGATCCACTCAGCTCTTAATTTAAGTGAGGTTTGAAATCTGGATGCAAGAAAACTGAGTGGAGTGCCCGAACTGGGCGTGGGCCTTGTGTGTAACGTTATGTCAGACTTGGAACTACTGTCTAAGTTATGACTTTGCCACAATACGACTGTACTGAGATTTCAGTCTAGTTGCGTGTAATGTCTGGGTGTAACTTTAACTCCTTCTGCATTATGGAGTCGGTGTAAATGGAAAAGTCAGAGACATATCCACGGTTAGTTAATAACTTATTGTAATAATAATAAGAAGAAATGATGCTCATTTGGACAACCTCAAGAGAACCTGTGATGCCAGAGCAACTTGTTGACAGATTTAACAACTAAATGGCCCCAAGAGGAGAAACATAACGTGTTGCGGAATACCCCTCGGCCTCAAGGTCACAGCGCTAAGGTCAAAGGTGAAATCCAGAAAAAACATGACCTTGCACATCCATGCGTCTCAGTGAGTTACCATACCAAATTTGGTGAAGCAGTGATCAGTAGTTGCTGAGTACTGACCCGGTCAAGATTTCCTGCCTCAAGTTCACAGAGCTAAGGCCAAACGGTGAAATCCAGCAAAAAAAAACTGACATTGCTCATATGTGTGGGACAGTGAGTTACCATACCAAATTTGGTGAAGCTGCAATAATTAGTTGCCGAGTACTGACCCGGAGAAGATTTCCAGGGTGAAGGTCAGAGAGCTAAGGTCAAAGGTCAAATCCAGCAAAAAACCTGATGTTGCTCACGCATGGGTCATAATGAGTTACCATACAAATTTGGTTAAGCTGCAATAATTAGTTGCCGAGTACTGACCTGGGCAAAATTTCTGACGTGAAGGTCAAAGCGCTAAGGTCAAAGGTTACATCCAGCAAAAAACCTGACATTGCACATCTGTGGGTCATAGTGAGTTAGCATACCAAATTTGGGGAAGCTGTGAGGATTAGTTGCTGAGTACTGACCCAGACAAGATTTCCAGGGTCAAGGTCACAGAGCTAAGGTCAAAGGTCAAATCCTGCAAAAAAAACCTGACGTTGCACATCTATGGGTCATAGTGAGTTACAATACCAAATTTGGTGAAGCTGCGATAATTAGTTGCCGAGTACTGGCCTGAACAATTTCACCTGGACAAGATTTCCCGGGTCAAGGTCACAGCGCTAAGGTCAAATCCAGCAAAAAACCTAACGTTGCACATCTATGGGTCACAGTGAGTTGCTATACCAAATTTGGTGAACCTGCGATCATTAGTTGCTGAGTACTGGCCAGACAAAATCATGGACGGACAACAGACAGATATGCAGGTGACGACAATTCCCCTTTGGCCAGAGTCTGCCGAGGGGTAAAAACCATTAGGCTCAGTGTCTCAATACAGATCCAGCTGGTCCAATTACAAACAACTCTGTCATATATTTTCTGTTTCATTGTTTATTCTTTAAACAAGGTATTGCTGTTGTTTTTTTCCCTTTCTGTTTGTGTCTATACGATTAACCTAAGTTTTCAATTTTTAACTTATCATGGATATAAGTCTGACTTTGTAAACTACTCCTGCTCCTTAGCCTTAGAAGTTGCACCCAGGTGCAGTACATTAGATCTTAGGCTAAGTCTAAATGGTGCACTATCATTACCTCAAGTTGGTTATACCTTTCAGTGCCTTCAGTCAAACCTAATGTGGCTAAAGGCTTATAGCCAGCTGGTGCAGTCCGCTCTTGATCTGAACAGGCCCAAGTTATTTTATAGACTGCTCTATATACCATTTGCAATACTAGCTCTCCTACCTTTTTACGGCATTGTTTAAATGCATTTTATCATTTCTGGGGCAGGGACATGGCAAACCTTTACTTTAGACTCAGTTATTTTAACATTTTAACGATCATTGTATCCCCTTTACAAAAGTTTCAGGGAATACCACGGATCAGCAACTGTTATGCTGCCATGGTAATAAAAAAAGTGGGGCCCCAGGGATGCATTGGGGTGTAAAAAACTGAGTCCTTAATGATCTGAGCGAGTCCTGGAGATGCATAGGGGTTTAAAAGGGGTTTTATGATATGAGTCATTGAGTGAGTCCCATTTGCTATTGCTAATATGATACATTTTTATATGTTGGTTCCAAAATAACTTTTGCTTTACTATATACAAGATTTCTTTCTTTGGATTTCATTTTTGCTGTTCTAGGCAGCTGGTGAACTTGATTGGTTGTGATCTCTGTGAGTGCACCATTAGATGTAGAAGCATGACCTTAACCTACCTTTTTGTTTTGCTTGCACATAAAACCCAAACCTCTGCTTTATCTATTTCTGACATTGTGGTCTTCATAGTCTTTGCACCATTACCTTGTGTGATCATGTAGAATAAGTAGAAATTTCAACATTTACTCCATTTTAATAATCCATATAATTAGAGGCAATCTGTCCAGTCTCAAGTCTTGAGTAGAAGTAGGGGAGGGGTCACAGGTAAGTATACAATATACATGCACCATGATGTTTCCACTCTTATAATGTAGTTGTACAAAGTACTACGACAAGAGAGGTCATGTGGGTAATGGGGGGGTGGGGGGGGGGGGGTAGGACATGTATAATTAGGGTATGGGTGGGCAATAAACAAGAAGTAGATTTAAGATCAAATCAATCTTAAGAATAAAGATAAAAAAAAATCTTGCAGGACCAGTTATGAAACTTTGATGCAGTACTTAATCTTTTTTGGGCTAGATCCATAGACATTTCAATTTTGCCATCAAATTCAATTTAACTGCGCTCCTTATCCTTATCTTAGGAGATTACTCCTTATCTTCACCTTGTGGTTTGGACTCACAGGTTTAAAAGCGGGCATAGATCACAAGGAAATATTTTCTTCTTTGTTCCATCTTATATTGTGGCCAAAATAATAATTATTTTGTGTTTATAATCACAGTGTGTTAAACGTGACTAGATCATTAATATTTATACATCCAGAAAGGGGAAAATCCCATCACTGGTTTCGTGATATGTGGGAAGTTTGATATTTGCTCGCGTGCGTTCATACGACATATAGTCTCCGTATTTCAATACGGAAACGAAGGAAACCCACAATGTAGTCATTTATATTATGCCCCCGGCCTCAAATGAGCAGGGGGCATTATGTCAACGCCCCGTCCGTCCTTTGTCCAGGCCAGGGTTCTCCACTATCGTTAATAAAGTAAAAAAGAGCACTGGAAGAGGAGTCCGCAATATAAACGAAATCAAACGCGTCAAATTTTTTAGCTGACTTACATCAGCAAAATTGTGACAGATTGAGTGTAGGTTTGTGTTGGAGATGTATAGGAAGTCATGTATGTACTTTCATTTGGTGACCTTCATATTGACCTTCGAAGGCTTGTGGTTTGTCTTACTGACATAGGAAGTCGCATATGAACTTTAATTTGGTGACATTCAGCTTGACTGTTAATGACATTTGAAGGTCAAACTTGACATAATACGATTACAATGACTTGTATATCCAAAACGGTCACAGATGGAGTCTAGGTTTGTGTTGCTGACATCTGGGAAGTCACATGTGAACTTTCATTTGGTTACATTCAACTTGACTGTCAGTGACCTTTGGGGGTCAAACTTGACAGTGAAATTGCAATGACTTGTACCACCAAAATGGTCACAGATTGAGCCAATGTTTGTGTAGAGACATTTAGAAAGTCATATATGAAGTCCATTTGGTGACTACAACTTGACATTCTGTGACCTTTAGAGTTCACAGTTGACATATTGAATTCATATTAACATATTTTCGTGACTTGTATCACCAAAACTGCTTTAGAGCTTAGGATTGTTACAGAAGGTCTTATAAATGTATTTGAACTTTTATTAAGTGACCCTGATATTGATGTTCATTGATTCAAATGTCAAACTTCAAATGAAACTTTTGTAACTTGGGTCATCGCTGTAAGACTGCTTGCCGGTAAGCTACAGGACCCTTGGTCCTATTTTTTTTGCAGATATTCTTGTTGCCATTAGAAGAATGACAAAAGTCCATGACCAGCTGTTGTTTTTTTTAAAGGCCAGTTCCTAAATTTTCGTCTTAATGCTGTATGACAAAGGGATTTTTGCATGCATGTTACTTCATTTTTGTGCGCTTGTGATAAAGCATGTGATGGAATGACCGAACTTATTGACAGAAAACTTCGATGAACTAATTTTGAATTTCATTCCTGATTAAAATTTGGTGGATTTCATGTACAATCATCATTATGGGTCCCATTCATTGCATACCCTTCATGTGGATGAAGTTGATTTTTAATTAAATGAATGAATAACTGTTTTTGTACATTGAAACATGAATAAAGTAAAACCGCAATTCTAAAATCGTTGGGACGAAGTGTAAATTGTGAATAAAACCAAAATGCAATGACTTTGAGATCACATGAACAATGGAACATAGATAAGATTTCAAATGATGAAACAGACATTTTTATCCAAGAAATGAGCTTATTTCAAATTTTCTTGCTGCAACAAGGTCTCAAAGTTGGGACACAGGCAAAAAAGGGCTGAAAAAGAAATTAATATATCAGAGAATCAGCTGAAAGAACATTTGGCAAGTAATTCAGTTAACTGGCATCAGGTGTGTAACATGATTGACTATAAAAGGGTTGTCTGAGAGGCTGAGTCTCTCAGAAGTAAAGATGACCAGAGGCTCTCCAACCTGTGAAGGCTTGCAAAAAAAAAAGTGGAATACTTTAAAAACAATGTTCCTCAACGTCAAACTACAAAGGCTTTGAAGGTCTCATCATCGACAGTGCAAAACATCCTCAAAAGATTCAGAGAAACTGGAAAAATCTCTGTGCCTAAGGGATAAGGCTGAAGACATTTACTGGATGCCTGTGATCTTCAGGCCCTCAGATGCCACTGCATCACTCACTGGGCATTATTCTGTCATTGACATTACTAAATGGGCCCAGGAATACTTCAAGAAACCACTGTCTGTAAATACATTCTGTCGTGCCAACCACAGATGCCACCTAAAACTCTATCATGCAAAAAGTAAGTCATTGTTGAGCATGATCAGAAGCGCCGCCATGTTATTTGGGCCAAGGCTAATTTAAAATGGAATGTAGCGAAGTGTCCTGTGGTCAGACGAGTCCAAATTTGACATTCTTGTTGGAAATCATAGGCGTCGTGTCCTCTGGGCTAAAGAGGAGAAAGACCACCCCTCCTGCCAGCATCTCTGATGGTATGGAGATGCATTAGTGCATATGGTGTGGGGAAACTTGCCTGTTTTAAAAAGCACCATGAATGCTGAAATGTATATAAAGGTGTAAAGCAACGTATGTTCCCCTCCAGATGACATCTATTCCAGGGAAGGCCTTGTGTATTTCAGCAGGACAATGCAAAACCACATACTACAGCTATTACAGCAGCATGGCTTCGTAGTCCTTGCGCTGAACTAGCCTGGCTGCAGTCCTGATCTTTCACCAATTGAGAACATTTGGCGCATAATTAAATGAAAAGTCCATCAAAGAAGACCAAAAACTCCAGCAGCTGGAAACCTGTATTAAACGAGATCAAATTTGAATGGCTAAAGTCAAGAAACCTGTCTCCTCAATGCCCAGACACCTCCACTCTGTGTTATAAAGAAGAGGGATACTACACCATGGTAAACAGGACCCTTTCCCTACTTTTTTTGAGACCTGTAGCAGCCATGAAATTTGAAATGAGCTCATTTTGTAGATAAAATTGTAAAATTTCTCAGTTTCAACATTTGCTCTGCTTTCTCTTTTCTATTGTTAATAAAATACTGGCTGGTGTGATTTGGAGGTCATTGCGTTTTGATTTTATTCACAATTTACACTTTGTCCCAACAATTTCAGAATTGGGGTTGTACGAGTAATTAATTATTTCCCACCCATTGGCATTTTAAATTTATTTCTATAAAGTAATTGTTAATTTCTTTAGTATATTTTTTGAATATTTCCAGTCAGTGGTGCCAATTATTTTTGATTCCACTGTATTTCACAATGGTGAGTTTTGGGCTCTGAAGCAAGGGCCCCCAGGCCGAATCTAGGTGTTTCCGCATTTGAACTCATTGGTCCCAGCTGATGTCATTTGCCATTGGCTTGTGAAAGTGCCAGATTTTTATCTCACGGCGTCAACACGCTGTGGGATTTGGACCCTCTCACAACCAGTATAATTTGGTAAAGCAAATTCTTTTAACTAGAAGGTGGGTAGATTATGTTGTTGGTGCCCTCATCCGTTTATAGCTTTATCGGTCAGTGATTAGGCAAAAGCAAAGGTAAGCAAAATAAAATTTTGGACAGTCGGTCCCCTCTAGTCACTCCCAGATGGTGGTTGTGAACACATTTAGAGTTGGATTGTTGACTGTTCACAATCACTGTGGGCCGCCCTAACCTGATGGTCTTTTCTGTTTGCCGTATCCAAACTCTAATCTAAGCCTTGGCTGGTACACGCCTAACAAAAGTGACAAAGCATTCTGCAAGGCCTCTGTGTCTGAAATTGTATACTCCTGTATTGTGCACTAGGGCAGTCACTGTGAAACCTGAAACTAAAGCAGTTATATAATAAAGTGTGAACGCATGGACCCTCCTCTATGGGTTTGTATTTCTGAGAAACTAGCTCAGAAATTGGGTGTTTGGGTAACCAGACTTGTTCCATTGTTGATGTTGATCCATTAAGTTTTATCAACAATTTTTACCTCATCTCTCCTTTCTCAATTTAGCCCTTCACGGATGGCATCACCAACAAGCTGATTGGCTGCTACGTGGGCGGCGTCATGCAGGAAGTGGTCCTGGTGCGTATCTATGGCCACAAAACGGAGCTCTTTCTGGACCGAGAGAATGAAGTAAAGAGCTTTCGCGTGCTGCAGGCTCATCGCTGTGCCCCTCGCCTCCACTGCACCTTCAACAACGGGCTCTGCTACGAGTTCCTGCAAGGCACCGCCCTCGAACCCGAACACATCCGCAGCCCCTCCATGTTCAGGTACCAGGCAAATGGAAACCCTGCATTACCTGCATTGTGGGTCCCTTGAGTAATGTGTTGTTTGGCCAAGATTATTTGAACTGCAGTAATTAGGTTTTTCATGCAACGTGCTGCTGACCCTTTAGCAACCGCATAATCTCGTTTGGCAATTATTGTGTGCTGACAACAGTGGGTTGGGTGCCTGTTTTTCAGAAAAAATGGTTGTTCATGAACTGCAGTACACTCATTGTTCCTCCTTTTATTTATGAGCAAATTATAATATACAGGGTTAGGAAGGCTGTTGAAATGACTGTACTTGGTAATTCAGTTGGTTTTTGTGGATGCTGTGTGTAGATGTGTCACTCAATGTGTGAACTCTGCCTTTATTTACTGGAGGAAAAAACTGGGCTGGACTTTAACTAATCGTGCTGTGCCAGTTCCGGCATGTAGGTACCAGATACAGGGTGTTTGTTTCATTCGTACTGCCTATTTGTGTTATGGGTGTTCATATAATAGTCATTATTGTTTATTGAAGAGTGTTCGTTCTCATGACTCGTAGGCAAATTGCAAGGCAGCTGGCCAAGTACCACGCCATCCATGCGCACAATGGCTGGTTGCCAAAGTCTGACCTATGGCTGAAGATGGGGCAGTTGTTCTCCCTGGTGCCCACTCACTTCCAGGACCCTGAGCAGAACCTGAGGTAGGGTCCATGTACCATGGAAGTTCCCTTGTCAAATTGCTTTAACTTTGAAGGCACTAAACCACAGTTATGGAAGCATCTGCATATGTCATTTGTGTGACTTTTAATGCTAATTAAGTAATCTAACCAGCCGCAATTTGCTTGGTTTTGTTGTCTCCAAAGCAAGGTGAAGGTGCTAGCGAATCAGTCCTGAGTGCTAAAGGGGCCACATCGCTGGTCCCTGAATAGCTGGTGCATCTGTTGCAAAAATTACCAAATTATTTATGGGGGCAAAGGAAACTGCGTCAGATTGTGGCAGCCTATGCCAAATCCCAAAAAAAGAAAGGGTGAAAGAGAACTGTGGTAGCAGTTTGATAGGGTCGGATGGACACGAGGTATGATGGCTGCTAATAACCTCAAAACTACAGCTCTGAGTATCACAGAACAGAATCGAACCATTTCTGAAAATGGCACTTCATGATCCTCACTATGTCGTTCTTTATGTCTGTGATCTTTGCTGATTTGACCACCCCCTGTAGAGCCAAACATGTTGTTGAAGTGTTTGTACCTGCGCTGTTGTCCCTAGGGACAAAGCATGCGTGCTCATAAGTCTGGCTTTGGTATGGTATGGTATGGTATGAGATTCCCCGTTGAGTGCAGCTCGCTGCCTTTTGCCCAGGTTCTCTCAGGAGATCCCCAGCGCTGAGTGTCTCTCGGAGGAGATGCTGTGGATGCAGCAGAGTCTGTCTCTGCTGGACTCCCCCGTGGTCCTGTGCCACAACGACCTGCTGTGCAAGAACATCATCTACAACCAGAGCGCAGGTGAGTGAGGGCGGCAGGGCCGCGACGCTTCTCGCGGGCTGTTCGCAGGCCGTCGGCACCGTAGCCCTGAACCCCCTTTCCCACTGTAGAGCTGGAATGGGGCTGGAGGATAAGCTGCTCATGACCATCTTTTCCGTTCAGTTGCCACTAACATTGCTGCAGAGCACAGTGGTGTGTAAGGTGCACATATTGAGATGCTGGGATTTTGTGTCATTTTTAAGCTAGACTTTTCTCCCACTTCTGATCATTCCCTCTACCATTATTCAATGGATATTAACATTGCTGGAGCTCTTGATTGCTGAAGTATGGTGTAGTTTGAGTTCTTCAAGGACTGCATTTGAAACTTTTTCTCAGACTGTCTCTGTAAAAAGGAAAAAAGTGTTAAAATGTGGAAAATATTACAAGGTTGTATTGCACAAGTAATGTACTAAGTAAGCTAAGAATTTGAAAATTTCAGTGGACATTCTCTCTGAAAGTATCAAAGTAGCAAGAGTTGAAAAACCTGAGTGAACTGAAAATTTCTGAAAAGTAATGGATTTAATTGGCAGATTAAATGACTTTTAAGCATAAACAGTGAAAAAACTATGTGAAATCTGTCCAAAATCAATTCAATCCAAAACACACTAAACATTTTACATTTAGGTAATGATAATGATGCAGCTGTGAACAATTGCTTAACTACGATGAAGTATGCACAATATAACCTAATGTCAGTGGAAGGACTTCCATAACTTCAAACCAGGTCAGCCAGCCTAGTTCCAGCTCTGTTTTGGAAAAGTGGCGCAGCAGGAAAGCCAGCCGGCTCACTGGCCTGTATGAACTATGCAAAGACATTCTCCCTCTCCGTCTGGACAGACCAGTTTAACAGCACCATGCTGCAGCTTCTCACCTCACTGTCCTTGGGTAATGACTGTGTTGCCATTCAGGTTTTGGCTGCAGGTTAGGATGGGGGAAGGCTGGCCATTGAAAGCTCAAACTGCTCTATCCACTACCCCCCCAACCTCAGATACTCTGTCAAAGGGCAGAGTGTCCTTGATCCAAGTCCTGTTGTGACTAGTGAGGTGAGAAGTTTCTGTTAGCCCAGGGCAGGCTGAAGGAAATGACCGGCTCCCTGTAAGCAGTAGTTGAAGCTTGGAAAGCCTCCACCCTGAGCGTAAGAGCTTTCTCACATGGGTGTCCTGGACCCTGCATTTTTTCATAGGCTTTTTTGGTTTTGATTTTTATACATTTGAAATGATGTGAATGCTTTATTTCATTAATGGCTGAATTATTCAAGCTGGCCTTGTGGCATTCTGTGGAATTAACCAGCTCTGGTGTGAATGAAATGGCTGGGTGGGGGGGGGGGGGTGGGGGAGTTGGTAGCGCAGAGTTGCTCTTGCTAAAGGGGCAAGGGCTCCTTGTGCTCTCACAGCTCCTTCTCCAGATTTTCTCTCTTTAGGAGTGACAGCGCCGCCTGCTGGAGAGGGTGAGACTGCACTGAGCGGCCACGCCCAGTTCAGTGCCACAGTAAAACCTGCCACTCCCTGTTCTGTACTGCACTAGATCTGGGCACACCCTGCACTGTGCAGCAGGTGGTGTTGAGGGACTTCAAGCAAGGTCTTGCGGACTTATGGCCTTTAAACCTTGTTTTGTGCTCCCTGTCTTAGCCAGATGTCACATAGTCAAATGCTATTCAAATCTGAGAGGCCCAAGGGCTAAAATCTAGCTGGCTCACTTGGGCCAATTTTCATATCATTTGCATGTAAGCAGTAAAGTGAGACCATTGGGTGACCTACGGCCCAATGAGAATGCAGTGCTAGTGGGGGAGTGTGCTGACACAGGAAGTGTGAGGCCCATAGGGGGGGGAGGGCTGCGTCTCTTCAGTGAAGCGGTGTGTGTTCTGTGACAGATGTGAGTTTGCCCCAGATTTCTTCATCTGCTGCGCAGGGCTATAGCCACTGACTGGAGGTGTTCTGTTGTGTTCCGCTAGGATCGCACCCAGCCTGGTAACCACCTCACGTGTCTTTCTCCAGACTAAACACCCTGTATTCTATTCGTCAGGCACAATGTAAAGTATGAAATTTGGAAAAGTACACAGTCAGTAGTAGTTAGATGAAAGCAGAGTGGAAAGGGTTGACTAGTCATGCATACGCACACATTTACGAGCTTGCATATGACATGTAACTTGATAATAGTTGAAAAAAAAATGTATAAAATGAGGTCTAGAGGGAGTAGCGGAAATTTAATTCTATGGTCTGGGGTAAGGGATTGTATTTTGCTTTTTTTTTAATTTATTTCATTTGCGTTTGTTTTATAGCTAACCAATAAGTATGGAACTCTATTTCAGCCACTAAAGGGCAATTTTCTATTTCCTTAACTCTGCATGCATCATTTTGCACCTTATAGATTCACCATCTAATATTTGTTTTCAAGCTGAATGCGAATTACCAGAATGCAGTCATTGTGCCTGTTACTCATTGCCTTTCATGTTTTTCCTGAGGGTACGTACGTAATGGTCATTTGCAAAATGATAATCCTTTTGGCATTTCATCAAAGGAGTGTCCCTAAGTAAAGCTTACACTGATTAAAACTCAATGACCCATATTTCCTCTTTTAAGACCTCACATTGATGCTCATTAAAGTCATTTTGTGATCTTTCAGATCTTATTTATACTATGGAATGCAGTAATGATTATACATTTAAAGAAATTTTGATAAATTACAAAACAAGCACTATTCAAGTATTTACAATGTAATATTGGATCATCTAGACAAAAATAAGTTGACCGATAACACTATACGCTAAAAACTACAGGGTAATCGTTATCCTTCACCACGATCAAGGGCCATTAATCAATGTGCAAAATTTCAATAATTTGCCTTCCATACTTTATGAGAGAGCTTGTCTCTATTAGACGCTACGCACAAAATAAGACTTTTTGATTGCAATGCCATAACTCCTTTTATCGAAAAAACTGCAGCACAGGTTTTCAAACTCAACCTAGATCATGAATGGTTATGCAGGCGCTCATAATTAGACTCTTGTATCTCATAGTTTATCATAAAACTTGTCTCTATCGAAAGTATGACTGATGAACGTAAGGAGGAAACTTAATCCTAAATCCCCTGCACCGCTTCATGGCGGGAATAATAAATTCTTTGGGAAAACTTGTTCCCATATTTTTACCTCAATATACTTGTGAGAATTTTTTTTTGTCCTCTTTGCCTATGACAGTATTTTTCAATACATTTTCACCAAAAAAAATAACAGAGAAGTAATATATTTGGACCCCTTTTAGACGAATGTGGTGGTGTATAATCATCACTGCCCACTACCATATCAATTAATATTTCATTTCTTCGCTGATTGATATGACCGTTTCATTCACTTGATTGAGGACCTGAATTGGACAGGCAAATCCTTTCATCAGATTTCGAAAAAAAAAAAATTCCACTCATCCCCACTTGCTCCGTCATTTCTCTCTCCCCCACATGCATGCCCATGCATGTAGTTATGTAACCTTGTGCTTGTGTGTGGGTGCCGCTGACATGCTGTGTTCTGCCCTATTATTAGGATGTTGGCTCTTATTCCAAAATACAAATTCTTACCCTGAAATTGACCATAAATACTCTTAATAAAGGAACAGTGGCTCGTATGATCTCAGTCAAGTTATAGATGCAGTACACCTGTAACATATGATGAATGATGTCTGGGGTTATTCATATGAAACTTTTTCTTGGACTAATGCATGGTAATTTGTTTGCCCCATGCAGGTAATGTGAAGTTCATTGACTATGAATATGCAGGCTACAATTATCAAGCCTATGATATTGGGAACCATTTCAATGAGTTTGCAGGTATGTTGTGAGCTAAGCATCATCCTTTTGATTAGTGTGACCATTGTGATTCCTGTTCACTACATTGGGTTTCATGTTGATTCTCAGCTGTATGCTGAGCAGGCATGCCTCTCTAATAATGTAACTTGGGTGTTATGATGTTATTAGTGTATGAATACTAATACGATAGTATTATGTTAAATCATGGTTACTATAGCCTGTATGCCGCAATGGACAAAAACATTTCATTGTGTTTTGTGTCAATACCGTTCATTGTAGCCCCCGGACGAAGTCAGACGGCTTCTATGAATTCATGCTTGTTCTTTCTGCCGCCGCCACAGCCGATTCCGTAGACGCTGTTAAAGCTAATTTTTGACCAATTTCGCTCATATTTGCTATGGACATGTCTTACACTTAATTTATAGCACCTCTCAACCCTCCAGACTAACTCCTGGACCTAGGAGCGCAAGCGCTCCCGACCTGAAAAAGTTGGGCGCGCAGGCCAAAACTGTGGTCACGCAAAGTACCATGATACTTTTCTGAATATTTACAAGCCCAAATAAAGATAGCTGAACAGACTATCAGCTGTTGCTGCATTTATTTAAGAAACATTATCATAAAGCACTCTGTGAACTGAAGAGTAGATATTGATGATCACAAGAATGTTTGAAAAATGTATAAATGCAGTTATCATTTTGGAGAGATATCATGCAAGTCTAAATGTATGTGCAAGTCTCCATTTACCCAAGGGACAACTTTTCATCAAACCCTCCCCTGTACATAAACTGAATCATTCAATGAAAAATTATGGGCAAATTTAGATGAGCACCCCCCCTTAAACCAACATATGGGGATAACTCCCAATTATCACAGTGCTAGTTCTACAATTTATAACTGTTATTGTTGCTGTCATCCCAAGGAACAATTTGACACCAAACATGGCTTAATTGCTTTGAAAATATTTGACCCAGGAGGAATTGAAGCCGTAAAAAGCATAATTTACATTTTTTTTCATCACAAATTGAAAGTTTAACATTAAAATTAATTTAGTTCCCAAAGTGATCCACCCCAAATATTTGGTAAAAAGTGTGTGCAGTATGCAAAGTTTATTTGCACAAAGTTTCAAGAAATTCTTTCACCAGTAACAATGGATGGCTTAGGATGGCTTATTCTTATTATTATTATTTTTTTTATTATTATTATTTACCAGGTTTTTTTTTCTTATTTCGCTATTTAGATTTTGCACATTTCAAAGGGTAATGCAAACGCTCACAGAGAGTGAGGACGATGTCAGACGTTATTGCCGCCAAAAAAAAAAAAGTCTGCTTCGTGACCGTACACTGTTCGTGACAGACTCATATTTGAGGCATTGCGCTGATAAGCCTATGGTCGTCGCTGGAGCACATTGTGCAGGCGTCACCAGTTAGTTTTTGAATCAGTTTCGAACACTTGCAATCGACAAAATACTATTCTTCTGACAGCTGGCCAATTATCGGCATCCCAAAGGAAACTGACTATAAATCTAGAACCGCAGCTTTTCTCATCTTTATCGTACTCCAATGAAAATAGATAATCGTGCACTCGGACCAAACAGTCAGCGATTTCATACATGCTGCATGAATAATCATGTACATGCGGAACTTCAGATCAGAGAGGAAGTGCGAATCCAACCTAATCCATCAGGATAGGTCAGCGATTGATTTTGAAACGCCAAATAAAACCATTCGCCACTGGACGCGAGCACCCATAGCTGACATCGTTCGCACTCTCCAGGTGCATTTCAATTACCCTAAGAAATGCGCAAATTCTAAATAGCGAAATAAAAAAACCGGTAATGAAAACACTTTCTGATATCATGCAATTTGCTCTCCGATCTGCAGTTGCCTATTAGTCTCCGAAGCCAAGGCCTAATACGTAGACTATTGGACTTCTGCAGCAGACCATCTGTACTTGTAATTTCGCGTTGTGTGGAGCATTTACATCGTTATTGTCAGACACGGTTTTACAAATCTGCCGCGCGCACAACTCAGTTGACAGTGACACGGTCGAATGCTGTACTCGGCTGTACTGATCGATGCCTGAGTACAGTCGAGCTGTGATTGGCTGATGGCACCAGCCGATCTTTGATTGGCTGATGTACGTAATAGTACCAACCGACCTGCTGAAAAAAAGAAATTTGTGGCTGGCGGCTGATAATTGGGGAGTGAATCGCTGCCCAGAATAGGCGCACAGTGCATGAAGTGTTAGTCGCGCAGTGCGCAACCATGTTAGAATGTAAGTCGCAAAACGTAAATGCGACCGTTCTGGTCGCAGACTGGAGCGCTGCTAATCAATTTGATTTGGTTTGCCATGGCTACAGTATTGGCTGAATAATGCACAAATGTGTGCAGAAACATAGAGATTTCCTTTTGGACGCAGTACAGGCTGGAGGCGCTGACGAACAGACTGTTTAGTTCAGTATTTGTATCCACGTTCCTCCATTTGCTTTAGAGCCTGGGACAAGGAGACCTTCCAATCAATTCTTGATAAGCTACTTGTCTTGACAGGTGTGAATGAAGTGGACTACAGTCTTTATCCTGGACGAGACCTCCAGCTTGAGTGGTTGAGAGCATATCTTGAGGCCTACAAGGAGCTCAAAGAACAGCGTGCAGAGGTCTCTGACTCAGAGGTGGAGGTGCTGTATGTGCAGGTCAACCGCTTTGCCCTGGTGAGTTTCAGGTGACTGTTGGAATGTTCCATCCATCCATGTTCCTCTCTCCATGTTCCTCGGTCTTCAGACCCAAGCTGTTGAATGTTCCTGTAGAGTTGGGCTAATTGTGTCACAATGTTCTGGTGTTCTCAGCCTTAAGGTGTTGAATTGCTTGGGGTTTGTTCTCCGGCTCAGGGTATAGAATGTTCTGGTATCCTAAAACACTGGGTTTTGCATGTTCTTCGTTCTCAGGCTTGGGTTATTGAAGGCTCCTGTGTTCGCGGCCCAGGGTTTCGATTGTTCCCGTGTTCTCCTGCCCTTAGTTTTCAGTGCTGTGTTTTTAATTTTATGGTGTTTTTTGGCCCAGGGCTCTGAGTGTTTGGGTGATGTCGGCCCCCCAAAGTGTTGAAATTTCTGGTATTCTCTGGCCCAGCATGTTGGATGTTTTTGTTCTCAGGATTTGGGGTATTGAACCTTCCTATGCGCTTCAGACAAGGGTTGTTGAAGGTTTTTGTATTTTCAGGGTTTTGAAGCTTCCTGTGATTTTTTTTTTTTTTTTTTAAGGCTCAGAATATTGTAGATTTCTATGTTCTCAGGGTGCTGGGTGTTGAAGGCCCCTGCCTTCTAGGGACGCAGGGTATAGATGGCTCTGTATTCACGGGGCGCGGGGTATTGAAAGTTCCCATATTATCAAGGTGTTGCAAGGTGTTGAAGGTTTTCATGGGGGGGGGATTGGCGGTTCCTGTGTTCTCAGGGTATTGACAGGTCCTGCTCTCTCTGGATTCGGGCCTGGATATATTGCACGTTTCATTGTTCTCAAGGCTCAGGGTATTGAAGATACCGGTGTTTTGGGTCTCTTTAAAACCTGTATTTTAAAGGATTCAGTTTTCTCAGAGTATTGAAGCTTTCCTGATTCTGGGGCCCCAGATTTATACAACCCCGTTTGACCTGTAATGGTTCATGACCGTAAAATCCACCATAAAATCCACATCTCTGTAAAGAATTCTTATGCACTCCTCATATGGAATGGATTTCGTGTCGCAGATGCTGAAAATTATGGGAAAATCATGGTTTTTAACACTTAGCCCAGCCACTGGCCATAATATGGGTTCTGTTTGGAGAGGTTTTTCATGCGGAAAATTACTTTGTATGGCAGGGTGACGAGGAGAAGGGTTGGTCGCATGGCGTGCCTTTGAGTGTTTGGTTTCATTCCTATTAAATTTAATGCCTTTCTTTGAAGTGATGGTTGAGAATGTCTCAAAGGCTGGGCCTTTGTGTGCTCTTATATTTCTCGCCTTCATTTCCCCTTGTTTTTTAGTTACATTGGAAAGTGGGATCTGGAGAGATGGAGTGATAATTTCTTACACTAAATATGTATAATCTTAAGTAAAATTAAGTAAAATTTTATAAACATCACTTCACTATTTATGTTCTGCTGAACTTTCAAGTAATTCATTGTTGAAGCATTTCAGTCCAGTGTCGTCGTCCTCCTCCCCACCCCCCAAACTTAAAGCAGAAAAATGCACTTTGCTTTAGGGGTGCAAACACATACTTGAATAAACAAGTACTCTCCAAGGGAATCCTGAACAGCGACAAAAAAAATTGGGAATTGATAATTGTTTTGTAGTCCTATTTTTTTTTTTTTTTTCTACATTTTATCCCAGTAAGTTTCTGTGTTATCTAGGCTTGTATGTGACATTTGAAAAGCTGTCATGCTTGTTGCTTTATTTGTTTCAAGCTCTTCAATCCAAACTTGTGATGGCTGGCACTATGGGATTTTCAGTTGAGTGCTGTCAAATAGAAGCTTCTCACCTTTTGCACATGATGGATCTCAACCATTAACATGATTGAAAATAAAGCAATTTATTTACTGAAGGACCAAGACAAAATACATTAGCATATAATGTCCAATAATAAAGAAATGATTAATTAGGAAATGTCTGAGAGACCACCAATGAGGCTACATTGAAAACGCACACATAATACACATGAAATTGTTAGGATGAAAATTATGGATGTATTTAATTAATCCATAACTCTCTGAATTTCATTTCCTCTTTCAGCATTTTTCACATTTAAAATGGAAACATCTTCGTGTCGAACCGTATGTGAGACTAGCGCAGAGCGGTGTCGCTTATCAGCTGTATCGTGCTGTTTTATGAGCTACAGGACGTCAACACTCCAAAAAAAATTGGTTAAAAAATTCCTCAGACAAAACGCTCAGTTTGAACCAGGTGATTCATAGCATTAATTGTCACTTTTCTATACAATCAACTTTTTTGAAAATGTATGGAGCATTTTGTTTCATTAACATAAATGCATGCAGGGAGCAGGCTATTTCAGTAAATGGCATAAAATAATGCTGAAATAGCCAAAAATTGGACCTTTAGGCATCATTAGTGTTCTTAAAATACTTCCAAATGGGATTTTTGTGGCATCTGTCCACAGTGGTTGAAGGTATGAAAGTGATGTTGCGATGCGCATCCAGATGCATAATATGATCTTTATTTTTAAGGATGCAAGTAATTTATTATAATAGTGTTAGAGCCGAAATGGTTTAATTGCAGAAATTTTTGTTCCTGTGTTCATATTAGTGAAATTTATGGTGCAGTTAGATTGCGGCTTGTCCGGCCTATTAATACATCTGCGTGTGCAAGAAAGGCCGGAGAGCATTTTTTGTCTGCAGTTGCAGATTTTGCTTAG
This sequence comes from Gymnothorax reevesii, assembly GCA_029721435.1. Taxonomy (NCBI): domain Eukaryota; kingdom Metazoa; phylum Chordata; class Actinopteri; order Anguilliformes; family Muraenidae; genus Gymnothorax; species Gymnothorax reevesii. Next base: position 45,136,646 of record CM056579.1, read on the forward strand.
AGACGTAATTGTCATTAAGTATGGATAGAAGTGGAAAATTTCATCGGGAAAAAATTTGGTTTTGGAAATGATTACCTCTATCATTTTCAAGAAATTTTTGCTTTTTGAAATTTGGGCTTTTGGCTACAATGCATTTTATTGGAAATTTTTGAATCATGAAAGCTGGGAACAATTTAGCACCGCCACCACTGAAATCTGACTCTAGAAAAAGAATAATCTTAATTATATTATTATCGCCTCATTTTCGTCTGCAGCTGTGAAGAAATACCACAGGGATTTAATAGAATGAATTATTGCAAAAAAGCTGCAACATTCTGATACTGATTTACAATTCGACAATGTGAATGAAGCTTTGCACCCTCTTAGGCTTAAGAAGTGCTGTAAACTTATTGGTTCTTCTGTGATTGGAGCTTGAATGGAACAATAAGGAAACATATCGACGGCTGACTGCAATAAACGGTTATGTCCAGATGTTATATATTGGACATAACTGTTTATTGCAGTCAGCCCTCGATATGAAAATGAAATTATAAATGATTATATGCGACTGTATATTTGTAGAAGCAGAATGCGAACGTCTCTGTTAGTTCAGTTATTGGAGTTATTGGATGATGGTAAGTTGGGTGCAGAGCGATGCAGTCTTTAAAATGTGCAAAAAACTGGGTATGGAATTGGTATGGAATATGAAGAGCCTGAATTTTCCACTCGACATGTGTGCAGTTTTACCGAGAAAATGTACGTAGTTTTGATGAGCTAAAATGCCATACGGCCTTAACTGACCCATAGCCGCCCTCCGAGTACAGCGTACATCTGCAAGCCATTTTGTAAGTTTGAGGCTGCAACTATGTATTCCAGCTCCTACAAATTTTTTAGGTATTCTGTCATGTGTTCATATTTTACCATCTTTCCAACACATGCTCGGCTGGATCAGATAGCATTCTGCCAAGCTGACTGTGCACTGAAGTGAACTCCCTCCCGCTTAGTCTTTCTCTTTTTGCAGGCCTCTCATTTCTTCTGGGGTCTCTGGGCTTTAATCCAGGCAAAATACTCCACCATTGACTTTGATTTCCTGGGGTAAGTTTGAATCGGCCTCCTCTCACTGTTGCATTTATGACGTCCAGTCTGGCTGGGTGTGTGATGGCTCATCTTACATGAGAGGACATGCAACTGCTTCAGTTGCATTTTGAACTAGGTTTGTTAACAGGTGTATAGGGCATTTCTGAATGTTTATAAAGGATATGCACCAAGATACTTCTGGGTGGCAGAACGCGAGCGGCTTCCCACTGACCTGAAGAGATCCAGCCGGGAAAGTCTGTCTTAAATTAATAAGTTTGGGGTTTATGACTTGATATTTTGTGAAACGAGACGAGAAATGTTGACCGTTAAATCTGAAAACATAGGTTTTGTAACCAGAAAATACATCTGTGGTGATATACGATGTATCGACCAGCCACCCACCTGCGTTAGTAACCAACGACCGATGAAGTACTGTTGGGAGCCGAGCTTGCAACGCCTATCGGCGGCAAGTGTAGCCTGTTTTTGCCCCATGGCTATTGCAGCTAATGTGACAGCAGAGCCCCTGGTGACAGAATTTGCTGCCGACAGTCAGCAACAACAGCATCCGCTGAGGAAAAAAGCACATAACTGTTTATTTTTAACAATATTTAACAATATTAAAATGGTGGTGAGAAAGGTGAACAAATAAATTCTCGCTCTGCACTCTTAAGTGGACAAGAACGCAACTGTTTCTACTCCCGTTCTCAACTTCTCAAGTTTGAACTCACAAAAATGGGAGTCCGTGAGAAATGGCAGTGCTTATGCTTGCAAGCTTTTGTCCAACTGTAAAGAAAAACCCACAACTAGGCTACACAGCTGATGGCTTAGAACTAGCTGTCATTGTTTTGAATTGGCCCCATCGATATGCTTATCAATTGATACAGTGCAAGATAAAGTTAAATGTGTCAATGTAATGGCTAAAGTAACAGCTGTAACACACTGAAAGCTTGAAGTCTTTTTTTTTTTTTTTTTATGTAGTGCAGACAAACTAATTTTTGACCAACGTTTCGCTAAGAACTCTTCGGCTTTTCCCATCTGGAAGAAAGTCTATTACTGCTTAGACGTTATTGTCATATAGAAGTTGGTCTCACCAACTGACATCACTTTTGTTCTTGTGAATGTGGCCTCAAGTTCGACACGTGATTGCTCTTGCTGCAGAAATTTGCATCTCCCCATGATGAGCATATATTCTATTTTATTGTGCAATTCATGTGAAATCTCAAAGGTGTTGTGGTGAAAGTGTTTTCTGGTTTATTAACTGTGCTTGAGTGATTGTGGTGATGGACCCACTTTCCTCTTGCATAGAATTGCATGACATTTAAGTAATGTATTCATGTATTTGCGAGGGATGACAGCTGTATGTATGACTTGTTGAATTCTAAATATACTGCTCCGCTGTCTGCTCTAGCCAGCCAAAAGTAATCATGTTGGCACTGCTATTTAAGGTTGCGTAAAACTGCAGCGCACTGCCACGTGGCACAGCTCGGTCACTGCTCGCGGAGTCTGCGGTCTCCTGCCTACCGCTGTCGAAAACAGTCTTCTGCATTTGCTCAGCGCTTCGGAAACCAAAAAGTTTGTCTCGTGACTTGGTAATTCATATATTTTTGTGTGCCTTTCGTTCTGTTTAGGTATGCCATATTACGCTTCAACCAGTACTTCAAAATGAAGCCGGAAGTAATGGCACTCGCTTTGCCCTGAAATACTGCTGTGAATGTGTGCTGGCTGACCACCCCTCACGAGCTGAGCTTCAACTGGTGGCTACCCTCTTATCATCTGAAGCACTCTCTCACCTGTGAATAAGGCTGCACTCACTGGGCAGTATAATCCCCAACCACAGGAACTGCACAGTCCCCTCTGCATTAATGCCAGAATCGCGTCTCTCTTGACCGGCTAAATGCCACGATCTCTTCAACGTCATTCATTACACTCTACGCTGTCAGCAAAATCCAAAAAAAAAAAAAAGACTTACATGGTCAGCTATGTATAAAATCCCAAATTCTGATCGCTTGGGCAGTTCATTGACTCAATGTAGCACTTGAACAGTTGTGCAGAGACCCCTGAACCCTGCATTCCGCAGTCACTTCTACATAAGCTCCATGATCACTTATTACATAAGTCAGGTCTGTGAATAAACCTGTACCATGCACTGCGCCGTTATATGACACCTCTCTCTGTCAAATTCACACGCCACGCCCATGAAATACACAGCACCGTGAGCCCTCACTGTCTCGTTTACAGCTGAATTTCTCCTCTTTAAGTTGGGGTAGCATGTGTGAGAAGGTATTGGTTTTACATGTCGTTTTTATGGCCAGCTGCACAGTATTCTCAAATGCACAGATATAGTTCACACGCAGAGCTGCAGTCATTTCCTGTATAAAGACATGACTTTTTTTTTTTTTTTTTTTTTTCTCTTCCAAATTTAAACTTGCTGTCCCAACTGAAAGAGGTGTGATTTGGAGACCAAAGACCAGTATGGTTGTGTATGTAAATGATGTTTCCACTGCAGTGGTCCATCGACTGCCCTTTTTGTCCTCCATCTTGTAAGCCTAAAGCCGCTTTCACACCGGATGAGAAACAAATTTTTCGCACGACAGATTACATTCAAAGTCAATGCAAAGATGCGAATACAGGTGTGTCTTCGCGTCTGGTGTGAAAGCAGCTTAAGCTTCTGGCTTTTATCTCCATGTTGGTCACATTTCACCCTTTCACATGGAGCTGGGCTGAAGACATTTCTTTGCAATAAGATTGTTTACCTGGTAGATATACCCTACACCAAAGTGCTGATATTTGTTTTTGCTTGTAAATAATGCATATTTCTATGGAAAGAAGACGATGTTGAATGATTTTTACTCTTTAAATATTGCATTTTTATATCTGTTGTAATGGAGGCAAGAAATGAATCTTTCTCTTGCGCTGATGGATGGTCCTCATTGAGAGAGGAGGCCTTGAAGACCCGACTGAACCGTTTTCCTAGCCTAACTGCACTAGTCTTCCCTCTGAAGTCCAGGGTGGGACGCTGCTGCTGTACCTTGAGCAAGGTGCCTCCTGTGAGCTGCTTCATTCTATACCCTGCTGTGTAAACGCACAGTGTGTAAACTAATGTATAAATTGTAAATGATGTACTGGCCTTGTAAACATCTCATTGTTGCAGCAATGTAGCCCCCACTCTTCACACGGTCCAGCAATAATAATAATCAGATTTACCGTAAGTAGTGAAAATATTACAGTTTACTTACTGGATAGTTTTTTTCATTTATATCTTTGCTGGGGTTAACAGTGGATCAGTGTGGCCTTTCCACACATTTTGTGACTATCCTGTTACTGGGTCAGATAATACATAGAACCATCTAAATGGCTAACAAATATCTGTATAGGTATTGGACTATTTGCATATTCATAAATTCTTAACATTGAGAAGCACATCCAGTGGCTTAACTGCCGTTGCGCAATTCCATATGGACTCCATTCTCAAACTTCTGATCATGCAAGTACAGTTTCGGACCTGTTTATAGAAATCTCATGGAGAATGCTTCATTATGATTGACTTCTTTGCCATTTGTAGCATGTGTGTATATGTGCATTTAAGTACGTGCAATATAAGCTCTTTAGTGTTATTTCCATTACTGTAAATAGTTGCTGACCCTCTGAAATTCTAAAATGAGAACCTGGATCAAACTGTGAAATACTGTAATGCTTAACAATCTATTTGATGTCTATGGAAATAAAGTCTAAACCATGGATGTCTTTCAGCTGCTGCTGTTTTTTTTCTTTTCTGAGTGAGCATATCCATTGGGAGGGGTGTATTTGCTCTCAAATATTCCGTTTTGTGAGCTTCCCGAAACACCAAGTTTGATCTTTAAATAGAGCGTGTGTATTTGTCTTGCAAAGTGGAATGTATCCATTTGTGTTCTTGTAGGTTAGTTATGTTTACATTAGTAATCCATGTTGGATCTGAGCTCTTAAAGAGGCCACATTGACCAGTGTTTGGATGAAGTGAAACTGACGACTTAAGTGTAATGTGAGTGGTATCCAACGCCATGTTGGCTTTCTTCCTGTTTCGCTTCCCTGTTTGTGGCAATAGCTGGTTCTTGTGTATATTTCTGGTGTTTTCTGCTCGTACGAATGTACCTGGTACTCTGTTGCCCTAAGTAGGTCTCTGCTTACTCATATTGATTATGTCCCTCAGAGTCAAATTGTCATCCTCAGGCCTCCATGCGAAGGACTCAAGCTGTGTTTGAAATTGTCCACTCGTTCACTCACTCCCTATTCCCTACATCGTGTATATGATATAGTGCACTACATAGGGAATGACCAAAGGAGATTTCGTACACTACACTGGAATTTTCTGAACATTGTTGCGTCAGCAAATGCGCCGGATATTCCTGTGATGTAAGCGGATGCGCCGAGCAGCATGTAAACAAACCAGACACTAAGCTGCTTTCACACTGGACGCGAAACAAAATTTTCGCACGACCGATTGCATTCAAAGCCAATGCAAAGACGCGAATACAAGCGTTTTGCCTGTATTTATGTCTTTGCATTGACTTTGAATGTAATCTGTCGTGCAAAAATTTTGTTTGGCGTCCAGTGTGAAAGCAGTTTACGGGAACATTGGAGAATGTGTTTCTGCAGGGTGGAGCCATCTTGCCCTTCACATTCTTCTTCTTTGTAGAACCACGACCGCAGTGCATTGTGGGATACGGCACTACAATGTAGCGTACATCGTTTGCTCACTCGATTCTGCTGTGCATTATGGGTATTTTATAATCCACTATATAGTGGATGAGAAGAATTCGCACACTATAAAATGGTGGACGCACTATATAATGCACTATATCCGTGAGAGGGGGCGATTTCGAACATGGCTCCAGAGAACGATCCCCGATCAGATTCTGCTTCCCTGAGCCCAATCCCTCAGGGTCAGGCCGGTCAAAGAAAATGGCCAAGCTGTTGAAAAAGTTTGTCAGATGTCTATCTTTTTCAAATAACCAGCAACACAAAATTGAACATGAGCCGCATTCCCGCTAAACTTCGCACCACAACACTTTGAAGTCGATGCATTTTCACCAGAACCAAACTAAAAACAAACGAAAAAAATCGCACAGCCTTTAACAAACCCAGAGACGAACCAAGTGAGATTTCTATTGTGTGTTGCTGGTTCTTTGAAAAAGACATCTGACAAACTTTTTTTTGCCTTGACCATGTCTCGCCAAAAGCTTGGCTTCTCAATGTAGTTAAAGCTTCATCAAAAAAATTACCTGTTCGGTTGTCCGCATTATGAAAATGTTTTTAAAAGTGGAGTTCTTTCAAAGGTTTTATAAATTTGTGTCTTAAGAAAACTGGTTAAAGCCTGAAATGTATTTGCTTTGGTAGTTTTCTTTTAGAATTATATTTTAAAGAATGCATTCAAGGTAAGTATGAGTGAATGGTGTGTGAATTGTTGTTCGCCCTGCAATGGATTGGCAAGCTGTCCAGGGTGGGTCTCTGCCTTTTGCCCATAGTCAGCTGGGATATGCTCCAACTCCTCCACGACGAATGAGGAAAAAAGCAGGTATTGAGAATGTGTGGATGGATTAAAATTGGGGTTGTTGCTATTCACAATGTCAGATGTTTGGGTGATGCTCCACTTTCAACCAGTGGATGTCATTGTTCTCCACTACTCGAGTTGTTACCTTTTTCTTTGTCCTTCAGTCTTTTATATATACATATATAAATAAAATGCATGTTTCTGACAGACACTATCAGAAATTTCTATTGAATTTGAAGCTCTTTCAAGTCATCTATATTTTTTACACAGTGATGAGCAATATTTATTTTCTGGAATGATGTATTCTGCATGTTAGACCACACAGAAATATGTCATCTAACAGAGATGCTGAATAGTTTTTGGTGCTGTATTGCAAAATGCAATTACTTGATATGGTTATTTTCGTGGATTAGATGTAATAACCATGTTTCAGAAAATTCAGAATACTTTCCATTCTTTCACTTATCAGGGAAGCTGGTTTCATCAATAATTTGTAGTCCTGACACCTAAACTGTGCCTTAATGTTTTACTGCATCAACATCCAGGTTAGCTTGAAATAACCCCCAAGCATTTAAATTCAAACACTTTGTTTTGTCACATCTCAATTTACAAATTAAGCACTTTGTACTCCCTTGATTTTTGTAGTTTTATAGCATATAACTGAAGTGAACACAATCAAATTATGTTTGCAAGACCCTGGAGACGCTCACGTTTGTGTGCTTGTCTGCTGCATTACTCAAGAACTGTTTGACGGATTATTGTGAAATTTTATGGGAAGTTGAACTGTTTGAATGGGAAGTGGTCATTTAATTTCCATACCAATCTGGATACACATCCGAGTTCTGCCGCTGATTATAATTTCTAGTGGATCAAAACCTGCAAGTCGAGACATGTGCTCTGAGTACCCTCTGGTTCAGTCATGGATTTTTTAAAGAATTAAATGGTGCATTTATCGGAAGAGTTTTATAATCCGGTCCATCTCGATGGCTGATGAGTAAAGAAGTACACCCCATGTTACTGAACCTTGACACTAACTTGGCACTGACTCCACTCAGCGTATTTTCTTTAATGTGGCCATTGTACAATGAGATTGTTTCTTCATTTTTAATGTGGAGTGAAATAATTGCTGCTGCACTTTGGCTCTGACTGTAATTGAATTAACTGCAACCCCTCCAGTCATTTCCTCCATGAGCTGCTCATTAATTACAGAATTCAATATCTCTTATTCATATTTCATCTTGTTTTCATTTTGCTTATGTCAAGTTACAACCATTTCCTGCTGAGATAATTGGGGAATGTGCTTGAAATAAAGGGTCTCTCAGACCTTGTGATATGCACTCAGATATTTTTTATTTTTTTTTTAGTCCTACAGTGCTTGAAGGGCCAATGGATTTTCCGTCCATCTTTCTTCATTGGCAAATCTTTGATTTTTCGCGTATACTCTCGATGTTGGGCGTATTTCAATGGGCCGTAACATGGAAACGATTGGAGATATTGATATAAATGACAACAAATATGAAGTCCTATTAAGGCTTTAATTTGTCTCATGACCTTTGACTCCGAGTGACCTTAAAATGTCAAACCCATGGTCACTTTGTTGCAAATTTTCTAAACTCTCCTAAACCATTGGCCAAAATTACTTGTCATGGATTATCGTTGGGACAGTCTGCCCAATTTTTCAATTTTTGAGTTTTTGAAAATTTTAATTCTCCCATATACTTAATATTGAGCACATTTGAGTGAGCTGTAACATAAAACCAATTGGAGATATTTACATAAACAGTTCTATCAACAAATAGGATCCTACGTCATGAAGGCTTTCATCTGGTTTCATGACCTTTGGCCTTGAGCGACCTTGAAATTTCAAACTTCAGGTCACTCAGTGCAAATTTTCTTTAATCCTCTTCACCTAAACAGTCGGGCAGAATGATTTGATGTTTGTTATTGAGCATACTTTTGACCAGGTCTACCAAGATCGTTTAAAGAATAGGGATGTATTCATTTGTGAATTTTCTATGACTTCATGAAATTTGGAATTCTCCCATATACTCAGTATTGGCCATATTTCAATTGGCTATAAAATGGGAATGATTGAAGATATTTATATTAATAGTATAGCAGATCAAGCAGATCTTGTGATGTCAAATACACACCGTATACTGTGGGTGAATTGAGCAAGATGATCTGTGTAGCCATCAGGAAAATCAGGCTTTGATTATGTCTGTAAGAAGGTGATATGGAGCCCAAAATTGGCTGAATATTCTTTGATGTGAGCCCAGTGTAATTTGTGGGAGTGGCTCATTAAGCTTGCAGTAGATCAGAGCTGTTGGGTTGATGAAGAATGAGTCAAAGCAAGTTTTATGACTGTGTTTTAGGTTGATTGACAGTCCCAATGATCATCGTTTTGAAATCTATTTATAGGCTAAAAATTAAATGGTAAAGGGTAAGAAGTTCAACAGCCTGAAATTCTACCCCTCTGACCTGTTACTTATTCTGTTTGAATGCATCTGTGTTCTGTTTCCAATGAATTCGAGGATGTGCACTGAAAATATGAGGATAGCACCTGTTGTTGCCGTCAAAAGTCTGTTATGTAAGGATTAGGCCTCAGCAGTTTCTGAGTGCAACACCACTTGTAAATGCAAGTTGAACCTTGACCCTGCCACTTCTCACCCTTCATGTAAAGTGGTAAATGTGCATTTTTTTGCAAGCTGAAGGTTTTGGCATTGGAAAATACAATGTCAGATGTCTAATATCCATTTCACCTGGTAAGGTGCTGTAATGCAGGATTTTATATTAATTACTTTTTTTAATTATTGTGACAAAGGCGAGCATCAACATGGCAAAAAGAATAAAAAATCTTTAATTTAGCTGAAATACGTTTTCAGCCTGAATGAATGAATACGTATTCAAATGTGCAGTGTGTAAAATCCAATAAAATGTTTTTTTTTTGTTTTTTTTGTTTTTTTTTAATTTACATAATATAGGATGCAGTGCACATAATACCTGTTGGACAATGTAATTTTTTACAAACCAGCAAAGATAGGATTTGCAAGGTTGCCAACTTTCAAGGCTTACTAGGCATGAGATGACCACAGTTTTTGAATGTATTTATTTATTTATATGCAAACCTGTGATGGAGCTGATCTCAGATAACTTTTGGCATCCAGAAAAGCAGCTGAACTATGAGACAGGGATGACACTAATAAAACTAGACAGTTCGGTCGGCTGCGACTGCATGGATGTAGCGCCTGAAATCCCGGTTCTCACCTTTTTTCGGTATTATTTGGCCAACACTGTTGCCATGGCAACCAAATTCGATAGGTCACGAAATATGAAAGTCATTGGTCTAAAATTACAGCCTTTAGAGTGTCCACAAAGAACATTGTGTGGACAAGGCAGTGGCGGAGACGACTAGCATTAATCAATAGTAGCCGTCCAACTTCGCCGGGGGGCTACAATTAGCGTTACAGGGTACGTTGCACTCTTTCATAAATGAAATTTGCAGGGATGTACACTCTACTGCAGGTTGCAGTTGATTACCCGTTAGCCGTTAGATCAGTAGCTGTGCTACTAACCCCAGGCTAAAACATGATGGAATGCCTGGGGATGTTAACAGACACAGAACAACGAGTCCGTTAAATTAAACTCACAAAACTTGAACTCCCGTGACACAAAGTCATGTCAACTTGGCTGGCAAGCTAATCGACATGGCTAGATTGCAACTCACGCAAGAGTGCTTATTACCCGGACCAGTGTCAAACAGGTTTAGCAAGCAGTTAAACCTCTGTTACAGCCGAACTTCAAGAAAGACTATTGAAGTCTGATACTATTACCTGCCAATCAGACAGCAAGAAGGCTAGCTCAGCGGTCGTCTTGCACCTTTGTATTTTGGGATGGTCTGACTAACTGCCACTCCAATATTTGTGCTTGGCTGACCTCAGTCATTCCATTTCTCTTATTAGCTTCTTCTGCAAACACCTGTTTTGATAGACCTTTTGAAAACACTGGGCTAGCTTCTTATGAGGACCCATGGTTGGTGCTATGAGGCAGCTAGTGCCGTTAAGTGTTACTATCGTTCCTGTTCAGCCAAAGTAGGAGGATGCAAAAGGCGTTCGGGGCACAGAATGGGGAATTGACGATGCATTCTCACTATGACAAGTTGGTGTACCAGAGAAATGATTTTGAAGCTGGTATTTTAAGGTAAAGTAGTTGTACAATGTTGCTGTAAGCTCTGCTACAGTTTTTGCCTGCTAAATATAAACGGAATATGAGCTCTTGCTGCGCGTGAAAGAAATGTAAAATTGAAAGAGTGGCAGAGATTGGAGATAAACAGTCCATATGCAAATTGACTTGGCAAATTGGGAGCAAGAATAACATTACAATGAAGATCAGATACAATGCATTACACTTGAATGATATAATGATGTGAAGTCTAACGGCGTGAAAAGTAAATATTGGCTATTTAAAAATGCACAGGGACAAACTGGGTCCTCCAGTAGTATACTGTAAATATTTTTGCTGTTCTAAAATGATCAGATATGAGGGTAGTGCATTGTTGTGGCATGCAGATGAGTTTAGTGCTAACAATTCAGGTAGCTGCAGGAGAGGTCAGAGTGTTCATTCATCTTGATTAGCTGGGCCAACCTAATTACCTGTGGAGGAAACGGTAATTAGCACAAGTCTCATCTCATTAATCATGACAGACTCCCTCATGCTATTTTTATCTGATGAATGACTGGATTAAACAGGGGAGTATTTATATTTCAGTTAATTGTTCACAGCAAGTATGCTCTATATTTTCTCATTGACCTCATTAAATACAATGTTTTGTTACATTTTATGAAGGAGGAGCGCAAGGTAATTTGATTGGTCTCTAAAAATCCTATATCTGCAAAAAAAAAAAAACGCGTTCATGGTGGTTGGCATGACCCTGTGAAGTCTGAAATAAATTAATAAATAAATAAGTAAAGATGGACAGACAAGCCTTGAGACAGGACTAATCTCTTTTTTTAATGATAAACCTATCACATTGCCCTGTGGCCACTGATGCCTAGATCTAAAGGTAAATTTGAACTTGTCCATTTGCATTTCGCATTTCAGCATACTGTAGCCGACTTACATTTGATTTGTCTTTTAAGAATGTTATTCATTGTTGGTATGTGTGAAAGGAAAGCTGAACCCCTCTTATCCAGCATTCCCAGTAATGATACAGGCTACACAAGGCAGCAATTTCCCACAGTTGACCATTTCTTCTAACCCAAAGCCAGTCTCTTTTGTTTCAAACCAGGGCAGCTGATAGATTTGCCTGGGCGCGGAACAACGTGGTCCCAGAGGGGGTTGCCACACCTTGCCCCAACTCGACTCTCACATGCACCCTATTTCCGAGATAAAGCCACAAGAGACAAACTCTTACGTTATGTCAATTACTATTAATAAACCACCTTTGTTTCTTCAGCCCGTCTTTCAAATGTAAATATGTAAAACAGATACTGGTTATGTTACATATGCTAAGCCCAAAGACTTATACACACAGTAGCACTAAGCAAAATAGGCATGTTCTTGTGATTAACAAACGTAGCCCAGAATAATATACAACCCCAATTCCGAAACAGTTGGGACAAAGTGTAAATTGTGAATAAAATCAAAATGCAATAACTTTCAGATTGCGAGTCAGTATGTTATTTACTATAGAACATGGATAACATTTCAAATGTTGAAACTGAGACATTTTACATTTTTGTCCAAAAAATGAGCTGATTTCAAATTTTCTGGCTGCAACAAGTCTCAAAAAATTTGGGACACAGGCAAAAAATGCGATCACTCAGTGTAGTGGCTATAATTGGGCAACATTGATGAAACTGCCACATTGATGCTTACCGAAGTAACACAAGCATATCGATCAGAATTACTGCATATAAGTTCACCAGAAGCATTTTTAATTAGCTCGACACGCAACCTGACATGCAGTAGCTGGTAACCAAGCGGTCATAATCACAGAGACAAACCCTTGCAATACAGGTTTTACAGACAACAAGTTCTGTTACTGTGAACAGTTGTACCAAGCATCCAAATTAGAAACAAGTATTAAAAGTTGGCTTCAAATGAGGTTTATGTTCACACACCTTCTGTAGAATGTCCCCTAATATTACTCTTGCATATTTAGGACACAAACATTGGCAACTGTATCTTGGCTATGATAGCCGCTGTGCTACAGCCACAATCAACTGGCTATCACGTCAGGTTGGCTATGCAGTAAAAGCAACTTACAGCTTCAGGGCTCTAATCTCTTGGTGCAGCGCAGGTGGCGAAGCGTGGCGCAGCCCACGCCGTGGTAATTTCGTCCGGCGCAGCCCGCGCGGTGGTAATTTCGTGAGGTGCAACACCGTGCGCAGACGAACGTGCGCCGATATTGGTGTGGCGGCGAAGTAGGGCGAGGTGTCACTTATTTATCAAGACGCAGTGACAATTTCGTAGAAAAAGTCTTCGCTGCAGTTGCGCAGAAAGCTCGCCAGCTCCAACCTCGTTCACTTTCTGTGCAGTGGTAATTTGGCTGACCGGCGCGCACTGCGCACACGTCACCGAAACCTCACTGGCAGGTTTCCAGAAAGTCAGGCACATTTCAATACAGTAAATAGTTACATTAAACAGTGGTTGCTGTAATTATCTGAATAAGCACACAAATGATAGTATCTATATCTATTGTCCTGATGTCAGATCAAAGGCGGTTGACACGTGTGATGGAATCTCGACCTGACTTAATCAACGCAGCTGAATTAATGATGCAAATTAACGACTTCACTTCTTTCTCAGCCAACCACAAACTGCCTCGGCATCAGGCAGTGCGTATATAATGCTTGCGTTCTATGCTCGGTAAAGCCGCTTGCACACTGGAAGCGAAACAAATTTTTCGCATGACTGATGTTATGGCCCCAATTCGTTATTACAATTTACAACACAACAGCAACAGCAAGGGATGACAGACAGTTTTAAAAACTCAAACACATTTAATGAACAAAGACAATAACTAACAATAACCTACAACAAATGACCAAGATTGAATTAAAAAAAACAGAAATATTTACAGTCCCTTTGGTGGGTTTCCTGGTGATGTGCTGGGTGAGGGAAAAGGCTCAAACACAGGCAAAAATCCACAAAAGAAACTTCACAAGTCTTGAACAGAAATGACAGGTCTGGTCACACGCATCCTTCTTCTTGCAATTTCTCCTACTACTTTACTGTCTCAATTCTTTGCCTTATATACTCTTTTGCAGACCCCACCCACATTTAGACCTCTTTTTTTTTTATTTTCGGGGACTTGCCCCAGACATGTCCAGGACATGTCTAAACATAGCTCCAGTCTGAGCTGAATAAAAAAAAAGGTAAATACTGCCATCCAGTGGCCTATATTCACATTACACCTCCATTCCAAAAGGGAAAAATTTTGACTCATAAAGGCAAAATTTTTCTTTTCAATACAAAATGGTTAAGTGAAAACTTGTCTATATATACATATCATACAATATTAAAATAAACACATGATATATATATACATATTCAAACACGGGATAAGCAATCAGCAATTACATTGTCTGTACCCTTCACATGCTTAATTTCCAAGTCAAACTCCTGTAAAATCAAACTCCAATTCAACAATCTCCGATTCTTGTTTTTCATCTTACTCAAAAACATTAACGGATTGTGGTCAGTGTACACAATCATTGGCTTTTGTCCTGTACAAACATAAACCTCAAAGTGTTGTAAAGAAAGGACCAGAGCCAACAGCTCCTTCTCTATTGTGGAATAGTTCCTTTGGTGGCGATTGAACTTCCTGGAGAAGTATGCCACGGGATGCTCAATGTCATCAGAGTCACTTCTCTGTAGGAGCACAGATCCACAAGCTTGGTCGCTAGCATCGACTGCGATGGAGAACGGTTTGTTGAAGTCAGGAGATTTGAGCACGGGGAAGTGACACAGCAGAGACTTCAGGCAATCGAAGGCTCTCTGGCATGCATCATCTCAAGTGAACTTTACGCCTTTCTTCAGTTGGTTAGTTAGACTGAGAGCAATCTCAGCAAAGTTCTTGCAGAACTTGCGGTAGTACCCAATCATTCCAAGAAAGCGGCGCAAAGCTTTTTTGTTGTGAGGAACTGTAAAGTCCATGATGGCTTGGACTTTAGCATTTATGGGTGCCACCTTACCCTGGCCTATGACGTAGCCAAGATAGGTGACAGTAGCACAACCAAAGTCGCTCTTGCTCAGGTTAACAGTTAGGTTAGCCTGGGTCAGGCGCTGGAACAACGTCTCTACATCTTTTAGATGTTCTTCCCAGGAGTCACTCCATGTGATCAGGTCATCGATGTACGCACCGGTGTGTGGCAATCCGGCGATTGTAGACTGTATCATCCTTTGGAACGTGGCTGGGGCATTTTTCATGCCAAAGGGTAGGACTTCATACTGGTACAATCCAGATGGTGTGGCAAAAGCAGAGATGCTCTTGGCCCTCTCAGTTAAAGGCACACACCAATAACCCTTCAATAAATCAATCTTGGTCAGAAACTTTGCTTGCCCTACTCTATCAATACAATCATCAATCCTAGGTATTGGAAACACATCAGTTCTAGTTACAGCATTGACTTTGTGATAATCTGTACAGAATCTAGTACTTCCATCAGGTTTTGGAACTAGCACACAGGGTGAACTCCAATCGGAGTTGGAAGGTCTGATAATATCATGTTCTAACATGTACTCAACCTCTTTCTCAGCAATCTTTCTCTTTTCAGGATTCATCCGGTACGGATACTGTTTAATTGGTTTGGCATCACCAACATCTACATCATGAGAGGCTATAGAAACTTTTTTTTGGAACATCAGGAAAAAGATCCTCATATTTCTTGATCAACCTCTCAAACTGATCTCTCTGTGAGGGTTCTAAGTGCTGGAGTTTTACATCAAGATTTTGCAACACTTCAGAATTTGACAATTTACATGAAAGAACTTCAGCTTTAATTCTAGGTTCATCATCTTGAAACTCCCCCTCATCTTCACAAATCTCGGCCATTGGAGAAACTGAAGTGACAGCAGCAACTCTAGCATTTCTGTCATGATAAGGCTTCAGCATGTTAATGTGACACAATTGTTTTGGTTTTCTCCTATCTGGAGTCTTCACAATGTAATTGAGATCATTGAGTTTTGTCAGAATTTCATAAGGACCATGAAATCTTGCCTGCAATGGATTGGACTGCAAGGGAAACAACACAAGGACCTTATCTCCTGGTTTAAACTCACGGCTTCTAGCCTTATGATCATACCAAGTTTTCATTTTTCCCTGACTTGATCTCAAGTTCTCTTTGGCTAGGTCACAAGCTGCACGCAGTCTTTCCTTGAACTTGCTCACATAGTCTAACAGACTGATGTGCGGCTCTTCCTCTTGCCATTGTTCACTCAATAATAGCAAAGGTCTTCTCACTTCATGGCCAAACACAAGCTCAAACGGACTGAATCCAGTAGACTCCTGCACTGCTTCTCGAGCTGCAAACAACAGCAAATGAACACCTTCATCCCAGTCTTTCTCATGGTCATAACAATAAGTCCTCATCATTGTCTTGAGAGTGGAATGAAACCGCTCTAAGGCACCCTGACTTTCTGGATGATAGGCACTAGAAAGAATCTGCTTTGCACCTAGTTCATACACAACCTGCTGAAACAAACCAGAAGTGAAATTGCTACCTTGGTCTGACTGAATTTCCCTGGGAAGGCCAAACAACATGAAGAACTTTATCAAAGCCTTCGAGATTGCAGTTGCCTTGATGTTACGTAGAGGTATGGCTTCGGGGAATCTGGTAGATGCACACATGATTGTCAACAAGTACTGATTTCCAGATCTAGTCTTGGGTAATGGACCAACACAATCAACAATGACCTTAGAGAAGGGCTCTCCAAATGCTGGGATAGGCTGCAATGGAGCTACAGGTGGGTCTAACTGGTGTTTTCCAACTACTTGACAAGTGTGACAGGTTTTGCAAAAGTTGGAAACGTCTTTCCGAAGCCCAGGCCAAAAGAAGTGTTTCATGATTTTATCAACAGTCTTGTTAACACCAAGATGACCTACTAAAGGTAGACTATGAGCCATTGTTAAGATCTCATTCCTGTAGACCTTCGGAACAACAATTTGCCTGACCACTGCCCAATCTGCATTGGCAGGGATATCAGGAGGGCGCCACTTCCGCATCAACACACCATCCTTGAGATAATACCCAACTGGAACTGCGTCTATTTCTCTATCAGGAAGGGCTCTCCTCTTTAGTGTACAAATTTCAGGATCATTAGTTTGCTCCTCAATCAACCGCTTTCTGGACAGAGACAAGTCTCCAGACACATCAGAATCACCAGACCCTTCCGGCTGGCTGAATAGAGAACTGATAAAAGTATCTGATAAGTTCTCAAACGGAGAAACCATAGTAGGCCAATCAGAGTCATGAGGCGAACCACCTGAGTCCTGACTATTCAATGTACTGGACGGCACCACATCTTCTTATTTAGCCTTCTTGGCCATAGCACGAGTCACTGCGCAAGAAGGATACAGAGATGGGTCCTCATCCCCATCTTCAGTGCTCGGCTGTGAAGTAAGATGTACAGGGGGAACTACTTTGCCCCCAGCCAGGTCATTGCCTAGCAACAGAGAAACACCCTTTATAGGTAGACTTGACACCAGTCCCACCTTTACCTGTCCTGTAACTAAATCTGACTTCAAGAATATAGAGCGCAGGGGTACAGATACAGTCCTCCCTTCAATACCTTGTACAAGTATGAAATCCCCTGAAGCGGTCTCATCACGTAACTCCAAGGAGTCCATCAGCAAAAGTGACTGAGAAGCTCCGGTATCCCTTAGGATATATATGGGGACAGGAGTAGTATGCTCATTCAGAGCCACAAATCCCTCTGACACAAATGGAAGAAATTCCTCCCTCACAAAGTCAGCTGTATTAGGCTTTTTAGCCCCACAAGAAGCAGGCAATTTAGCAGATCGGTTATCTACTACAGGGGTTTCTAACCTTGTTTTCACAAAGGCATTTGGTTTGGTATCCTTTTCTTTTTCTTTCTTAGCTTTAAGGAACCAACAGTTAGTTGTAACATGACCAGATTTCTTGCAATAACTGCAAACTAGACCACTTTTGTCACTGTCAGCTTTCACACTTTGATCAGACCTGTTACTGGATTTCTGAGCACCATCACCAGATTTGTCTTTGTCTTTGGGTGAGGAATCTTGGGTATCACCGTAACCCTTTTTCTGAAATTGGGACCATCTATTGTTACTGCTAGACTGAAATTTGGACTTATGTGTGAGAACATATTCATCTGCAAATTTGGCAGCTGATTGCAAATTCAGTGCTTGCTTCTCATTAAGGTAGGTCTTAACATCAGCTTTAACACAGTTCTTGAATTCTTCAACTAACACCATCTCTTTTAGTGAGTTGAAATCATCCTTGACCTCCACAGAAGTACACCAGCGCTCAAAGCAAACCTGCTTTTCATTAGCAAATTCAACATAAGTCTGATTTTCAGATTTCTTCAGACCTCTGAATTTCTGTCGGTAAGCCTCTGGAACCAACTCATAAGCTCTCAAATTAACCTTTTTGACAACCTCATAATCAGAGGAATCATCTGCAGACAAAGCCGAATAGGCTTGTTGAGCTTTACCCTTGAGGACAGTTTGCAACAACAGAGGCCAGTGTTCCTTTGGCCACTGGCAACTCTTTGCTACCTTTTCAAAACACTTGAAATAGTTGTCAACGTCCTTTTCCGAAAATGGAGGCACCAGTTTTACCTCCTGACTGGCACAAAATTTATTTTTAGTTTCAATTTTAATTTTTAGTTGCTCCATTTGGAGTCTTTCTTCTCTATCGAATTTCTCTAATTCAAAATCTCTCTGTCTCTGTCTCTCTCTTTCTGCTCTTTCCTCTTTCTCTCTCTCAAATTCTCTTTGTTTTTCTTTTTCCTCCCTTTCTTTTTCTCTTTCCTCCCTTTCAATCTCTAGCATTTTTAATTTAAGTTCCATTTCTATATTTGGATTTTCCACTGGAAACTGTTCCAGATCTCCTGGTGCAAACACATTTTCATCAATGTAATATTCAACTATCTCTCTAGCCAGTCTTGCTTTTCGCATGGCTGGTTTTACCTCTGTCAGCTCCAAATGTCTGCATATTTCCAACAGTTCTGTCTTTTTAAAAGACTTCAAAACCCCTACGGTTGGTGATGCCAAGAAATCATCCATTGCTGTTGTCAATATATATGTATTCAATTAAAAAAATCAATTTTACAATTTGAAATGTTAGATTTTCAATAAATTACTCACAAAATGGTCTATCCCGGACCTTGAGCCCCCAATTCGTTATGGCCCCAATTTGTTATTACAATTTACAACACAACAACAACAGCAACAGCAAGGGATGACAGATACAGTTTTAAAAACTCAAACACACTTAATGAACAAAGACAATAACTAACAATAACCTACAACTAAATGACCAAGATTGAATAAAAAAAACAGAAATATTTACAGTCCCTTTGGTGGGTTTCCTGGTGATGTGCTGGGTGAGGAAAAAGGCTCAAACACAGGCAAAAATCCACAAAAGAAACTTCACAGGTCTTGAACAGAAATGACAGGTCTGGTCACACGTATCCTTCTTCTTGCAATTTCTCCTACTACTTTACGGTCTCAATTATTTGCCTTATATACTCTTTTGCTGACCCCACCCACATTTAGACCTCTTTTTTTTTTATTTTCGGGGACTTGCCCCAGACATGTCCAGGACATGTCTAAACATAGCTCCAGTCTGAGCTGAATAAAAAAAAAGGTAAATACTGCCATCCAGTGGCCTGTATTCACATTACACTGATTACAGTCAAAGTCAATGTAAAGACCTATCAACTTTTCTTGTTCTTTTTATTCGTCCGTTTTCTTCCTTTGAAGATAGACCGAATAAAGACAGTTGTCTTTCTTTTGAAAATTAGTCAGATGGATCGAACAGATTCACCCTTATTTCCACAGCAGAGATAAAATAGTGCTTGCAATCAGTGAGCAAATCAATTCCATGACCATTGATAGTGTGAATAAATTATTGCATGCATGATCAAGACTGCCCGACGCGAAATGCAAAATACTCAATGTCTGGCACCCAGCAAAAAATAAAAGTATTGATATGAGAATAGATTTATAACGGAATAAAGAATAAAAATACATATACATCACCAACAGAACAACCAAAAAAGATGACCCGCAAATAAATTAATTGCAGTGTTCATTGGATTTTCTGTTGTTAAAATGTTTCTTTTTATTCTTTATTTCGTTATCAATCTGCACTAATCGTCCTTTTTTTTTTTTTTTTGGCTGTCAGACACGGAGGCATTGTACATTGTCTCGCGCCAATGTCGACTCACTTTATTGAGCAGAGCTTAAACAGAAACATTGATTGAAATTCTCGGTACTCATCTTGAAGAACTGAGCCCTCTTATCAAAACATTCACGTTTAATATCTAAAAGAGTCGGTAGATTTGAAGAAATTAAAAACAATAATAGACTGTTGGACACGGAGATATATTAAAACCCTGTCAGACTTTCGGACACAAGACACTGCTTTCAACGCAATCTGTCGAGCTAAAAATTCGTTTCGCCTCCAGTGTGCAAGCGGCTTAATACTAGGCTACTATTATTGTCACTTAGGTTTCATCATTTTTAGTGGGGGAAAGGAATACCGCCTGATTGCTATGATCTCGTACTGAGTTAAGATCACATATTGAAAATTAATGTGTAACGTATCTTGCATTGTTGTCCATGCATGTTAATCCCAAAATTTTAAGCAGCAACAGGCTATAATAATAAGAACACACTATTCATCGTTTCTCTTGCCAATGAGCAATATTTGACTCAGCTGTGTTACACCCAAACACGTCGTCTTTGCCAACTTGCGCTGAAAGGAGGGACAGAGGCGGGACAGAGGAGTACTTGCGCCAGGCTACGCCGGGCACGAAATCGCAACATACGCCTGGACACACCCCGTTGGCGCGGCGCACCCCCCATTCGCCGCGCCTGGTCTACGAAATTCGAGCCCTCAGTGTCTGTGAGTCACAGACAGTCGTGACCGATACAGGCTTTATCGTCAGATATTTTACAAAGCCTGCGTTTCAGGCCAGTTGCTAGTGCTATCGCTAGCGGTCCTGCTAGCCATCCGTAACACGTTAGCTTCACTTGCATTATTTGCTGTTATATGGTTACTTGCACTTTGTGATTCCAAGCGTTTGATCGATGCAGCTGCTTCAGGTTTGAGAAGCAGCTGAAACGCTTATAAACGCTCTGGTGAAATGCTGCGCACAAACTGCTAACATTCCCTTTGGCCATGGCTGTTTGCTGCCAGCAAACAAAGAAAGCTACCCACTGATTTCTGGTGGCATCGTCTTTTGGAAGAGAAATATTTGTTTTTCTTTGCGTCCAAAAGTAAACGAATAAGTAGCTTTGGGAGAGATACTGACAAAATTGCACCTCAAATGATCTTCGGTTCTTCTTTTGTATTTCCAAAACTGTAGACGTTACTAAAGCAAAGTATGATCTGCCGTTGTTAGTACCTGCTAGAGTAGTTTCCGGTGTGGGCAGGTCCAGCGCAGTGGTTAGCTCTGGCTAGGTCTGTACTAATTGGACGGCACAACCTGACATCAGGTTTTGCCCAGATCTCTTGAAGATCTCGGGAGGAGCTGTTCAGAGAGGAAATCGCGCTCATGAAATCACGTTCTTGGATTACAGCAAAATCCCTGTATCTTATGTTTAGAAACTTTTCAGAGGTTGAGCATGGACAACCAACATTATAACATTACTAATATGCATTAAAAGAAGGATCAGCATGTTAGGTCCCCTTTAACCCCGGTTTCTGTGGCATGAAGCTACGAGGAGTATTACTATTCCCCCTGGACGGGATGCCAGTCCATCACAGGTACTCCCCCAGCTCTTAGTCAGGTTTCCCTGACTATTTGGTGATACCCATTTAAACACCTGGGTGGAGTGAGGCGTGGAGTGTGAAAGTGAAGTGTTCATTATCGCCAGTCCATAATATCAAAAGATTCAGAGAAACTGGAAAAATCTAAGGGGTCGATTCTCCCCTTTGCGCGGAAGTTCTTTTTTACGCGATTCGAGTTAAGCGCCTTGAGTTACACTCTCCCCTACGCGCTTCGATCACGCCCACTGCGCTTAACTTTCAGAATGTAGGCGGCCTTATGAAAGACGTGTGACTAATCCAAAAGAGAGGCAGACTCTGTCCCAAGCTCATTGATTATGGCTATCAGGAAAACATGGAACAAGGATTTTCTGATTAACCATGAAAATGCAGTTGTGGTCCATTGAAAAAAGCAAACCAGACTTCAAATTTGAATATCGTCGGCCTGCTGATAAAACCTCATATCTCCAAACTGATAAGAAACAAAAACTTGTATGTCCACATGCAGAATTAAACTTTTTTTATTTAAAATTATATATATCAATTTATATTATTTCATAATCATTTTTTCTGTATATTTCTTTTTTATTTTTCCTGTGAAGTTTATCACTTTCAAGATGCAAGGTTTTATCAGCAGGCCGATGATATGCCACTGTAATAGTAGGCCTATGTATGTCTGTGCCAATTTCTTATTCTAGCCACCATGACATTAAAGCTATGCAAACAAACAAATTGCCGCAGTAATGATATAATGCAGAATTTAGCGCTTCTCAACCTGCGAAATCAGAGCATTGAAAAATGTGCCCCTCCTACACTAGCCTGTTTGTTCCGTGGAAGACAGGGAAGAAGTAAAGAGAACATTCTAGTCACACAAAAATAACAATCAATGACATTTTATATGATCTCATTTAGAAATTACGCGATTGAAATTTCAAATTACATTGATGTCTGGTTTGCAACTAAAGGACAAGGCAACGCTTTAACACACAAAGGATTCTTACCCCGCACGTGGAAAAATCTGCGGAGCGCTGTAAAAGCCAGGCTCTCTGCACACCAGAGAAATGTGCAAGCAACAGGTGGTGGGCAACCATCATCCCCGGTGCATTTCACTGCACTGGAGAAGGTGGCATTTCTGCAGTGGAAGTCAGTGATGTGCAGTCGGAGGTTAGTTTGGTGAGGCAGAAACCTTCCCTTTGCTTGATTAGCAATCAGACGATTAACTAGTTTCGTAACACTATTTGGCAGAATGACGGGCCATTTTACGTTTCCGCGGCGTTATTACTCAGTAGGCTACATGGAACTTGAAATGCTCACAAAACTGCAGATTTGCGAGTATTTGCTTATAGGAAGCCAGAGACGTGCGGTGAGGTGAGGCAGTGACCCAAACTTTTATCACAGGGTTTTGTGAACCTGTTCCCACATACTATCCCTGATTGACAATGAAAACAATTAAGACCAAGCCTTCTGGAAGCCTGATACTGATAGGAGATAACTTCATTCACATACGCTGCAATTCGAGACTGCAAGGATGGAAATCTGAATAATCAATTAGGAAAAATTCTCAGCTCTCGGTAATTCTGTATATCATTTAAACATTTTGTTAATCGGATTACGAAAGAAGACTGAAAATAAACGCCCACTTTTTGTTTGGGTGTAAAAGCGCGTATTTAAAGGAGAATACATTATAGGCTATTGATTAAGCATTGAACTCTGCATAAGTTGAACTGAGTTAATATTTTTTGATGACATTGCTTCGGCTTCCTGGAAGCAAGTACAAGCAAATCTGCTGTTGAGCATTTCAGGTTCGATGTACTGAGTAATAACGCCGAGGAAACTTAAACTGGCCCGTCATTCTACCGAATAGTCTAAACTAGTCTACTAAACTAGTTAATCGTCTGATTGCTAATCAAGCAAAGGAGAGGTTTGTGCCTCACCAAACCTACCTGCACCGCACGTCACTGGTGGAAGTGCATGGAGAAGAACTTGGAGTGGATACGAATGAAGGAAGGTTACGTAAAATGGTCATTTTTTTTTTTTTGCCCATGTTCAAAGTATCACTGTGATAGATACTGGAAACAAGCTTAATATGGTTTCAAATATTGTATTGTATTTTTATATATTGTATTTTTTGGCATTTCAAGCAGTTGCGCAGTACAGAGGCGTCATGGGCCGAGTCAGGGAATTTGGCGCAGATGCTTAATATGCGGGAATCATGATCGCACACAACCTGAACATTAATGCTGTGCAGAAGTCTGCGGTCTCCGTGCATATTCTTACTAGTGGAAGGGGTTCTGATTGCAACGTGAGTGCAGTCAATGGCTCCCACAACACTGGGGAACCTGGCGACCTGGCTGATGTGGTGCAGCATAGCGTCAACCAACTGTGTCAGACGCCTTGACACAGACGCTTGTGATATGTGCATGACATCACCAGCCACTCTCTGGAACGACCCAGATGCCAGGACCGACAGCGCAGTTGTGACCTTGATGACCACCGGTATGTTTGTAATGCGTTTGTAATTGAACTAATTGGAGAACAGGCTGTCGCGTAATATCATATGATGATTTCGTTTGATAATTTATTATGGTTATGAGAAATGTAGTTTAGAAATAAAGATGAACAATCAAATACTGAATGTCTTAACCTTTACCATGTTAAATAAAATAAAATTAATGTCAAATTTCAGCCTATAACCGACATCAAACGCAATATTCCATTTCGCCTTATGTTGGCGCTTGACCTTAATACAGCCCTCAAAAGCACTTAACAGAAAAAGCGCGTAAGCCAGGGGGAGAATATGCGTAAGTGTTTTTTGCCTGAGAAACGCCCAGAAACGCCCCGATTTTGGCCATGCTGCTCCCCAAGTGCGTAACTGCCCTTGGGGTGCGTAATGCTCAGACTTAAGTCGAGAGGAGAATACGCTTAGGCTGAAAAGCGCGTAGCTACGCGCACGGGAGACTAGACCCCTAAGTGCGAAAGCGACGAGGCCAAAGACCTTTACTGGATGCCCATGGTCTTCGGACCCTCAGACGCCACTGCATCACTCGCTGGCACGATTCTGTCATTAACATTACTAAATGGGCCCAGGAATACTTCAAAAAACCACTGTCTGAACACTGTCTGCAGTGCCATCCACAGATGCCACCTAAAACTCTTACGCAAAAAGGAAGCCATTGTTGAGCATGATTCTGAAGCATCACAGTGTTCTGTGGGCCAAGGCTCATATAAAATGGGCTGTAGCAAAGTGTCCTATAGTCAGACCAGTCCAAATTTGACATTCTTGTTGGAAATCATGGTCGTCGTGTCCTGCGGGCTAAAGAGGAGAAAGACCACCCCTCCAGTTATCAGCATTCAGTTCAAAAGCCAGCATCTCTGATGGTATGGGGATGCATTAGTGCATATGGTGTGGGACACTTGAATGTATTAAAAAGCACCATGAATGCTGAAAGGTATATAAAGGTTTTAGAGCAACATGTGCTCCTCTCCAGATGACATCTATTCCTGGGAAGGCCTTGTGTATTTCAGCAGGACAATGCACAACCACATACTGCAGCTATTACAACAGCATGGCTTCGTAGTAGAAGAGTCTGTGTGCTTAGTTGGCCCAGACTGCAGTCCTGATCTTTCACCGATTGAGAACATTTGGCGCATAATTTAACGGAAAGTCCCTCAAAGGAGACCCAAAACTCTCCAGCAGCTGGAAGCCTGTATTAACCCAATAAGACCGAGAGCACCTCATGATGCACTTCATTCATATTTCTCAAAAATTATATATTAAATGCACTCATGTCCCTTCCGTTTTTTAAAAGCGAGTGCGATGCAGACATCACATCATTCTTAATGGGTTAAACAAGAGTGGGATGAAATTCCAATGGCTAAACTCAAGAAACTTGTCTCCTCAATGCCCAGACGCCTCTGCTCTGTGTTAAAAAGAAGAGGGGATGCTACACCATGGTAAACAGGCCCCTGTCCCAACTTTTTTGAGAGCTGTAGCAGCCATTGAATTTGAAATGAGCTCATTTTGTGGATAAAATTATAAAATTTCTCAGTTTCAACAATTGCTATGTTATCTCTGTTCTATTGTGAATAAAATACTGTCTGGTATGATTTGAAAGTCATTGCTTTTATTCACAATTTACACTTTGCCCCAACTATTTCGGAATTGGGGTTGTACCAGAACATTCGTGAAATTTCAGTGTTAAAGAAGCCATCACAACCATGTCCCGATATTTCCATCCAGGTGTTTACATGTTTAGGTTTTGTCTCTAAATGCATGCCATGCTTTCAAACTTTAATGGTAGCATTATTTTTGATGATGATGTCTTTTAAATTCAGTTGCTGGTGCATTTGCTGGAAGGCTACAATATGAGATTAAATGGACGGCAATTATCTCATTAATTAATTACAAACAAAATCTAAATGCCATCTTCAGCAGCATTTGCTACATAACATTCTCCTTCAAGATGGAAATTCAAGAAATTTCAATTATGCCGTCAATGCAATCTCATACTGAAGCCTTCCTCTCCAACACAAGGAAAAATGTAATCATTATTGGTAATGCAGCTACTTGTTAGCCTATTTGTTAGTCCTATTCTAAAACGGTAACGGGATGAGAGTCGACCTGCATTATGGTAATGTGGCTGGTTATATTCAGCGTTTAATCTTTACTCAGAGCAAACTTGACACCTGGACCTCAGTCACTCATTGGTTTCAGCATACCATTTAGGAAGGTTGGATTTTGGCGATTTGAATGGCGCCATTTTGTCACTTTGAAACTGGGTGTGATTCCTATTGGACAAGAGGGCCAGAGGATAGCCACGCCCTTAAAGCATATTCTGGCTGTATCCTTTATTTTAGTCTATTTTGGACCATAAGTTACGAAAATTAACATCATGACATATTGAAGTATACTTGAAACTTGCTACAGATACCATAAAATAATGTGTAAAATCATTATTGAAATGATAAATCAGGTGGGAAAGTTGGATCATTTTCTCATAGACTTCTAAAGCATGGGTAGGGAAACTTCTCCAGAAAGAGCCACTGTGGGTGCAGGCTTTCATACCAACCAGGCTGCTACACACCTGATTCTACTAATGTTTGCTAAGCGCCTTGATTAGTAGAATCAGGTGTGTAGCAGCTTAGTTGGTATGAAAGTCTGCACCCACAGTGGCTCTTTCTGGAGAAGGTTCCTTAGCCCTGTTCTATAGACCCATTTACTGTTTGCAAACCAAACAGGCTGCGCGCGCAGCTGAGCAACGGGAGTATGGCGGACCATAATAGCTTGTCAAGCCATGCTAGGGCATTAGCCATCAAAGATCGCGAATTCTACCTAAACAAATTAACTTTGACGAATGACAACCAATTTCCAGATCCGTATGGTATCAGTGAGTGGCTAGATGAGGTTAGTTGGTGGCCCAGTATTCCGTGGCCTGATATACATACCCATTTGATCGAGAAACCTACCGTGAACACTGGGGAGGAACTCGAGCATACAAGTCACTGGATGCTTATGACATCGTTATCTGCGGACATAAGCAGAACGTTAAATACCACGACAGACTTGGATATTATTATATTTCAGCTAGGCTGAAATTCCGTCGTCAGAGCTTGCGCTGTTGTCTTTGTCTTACCTTGCAGTGGATAATCCTTGTTGGTCATTGTGTAATCATTTTGTCCACATTACATATTTTTTATACATTTGGTCACAAAATCCTTCACACCTCTTTTTATTTCCTCTTTCTCGTTTCTCTTGTCTTTTATGTGGTCCTGTTTTTTTTTTTTTTGCGACTGGCCATTTCGACAGTTTGCACTGAAGATGATGCTCTTGCACATTTCCATAGAGCAAGCAAGGGTGCGACTCGCCGTCATTTTAGTAAATAAGATCGGCGTTGGTAATTTCTCAAGTTTATTCAGGTACTTCTCGGAGATGTAGTTTGGAAAATGATTGGATGGTTCTTTGTGAGAGTTGCTAATACCCAAACAACGCGCGACACGCCCAGCGGAGTCACGAACTATAATAGCGGACGTTCAGCCCCATTTCGTACTACATGCTTTGCTTTCCATGTATTTTCGGATGAATAAGCAGTCTTGCGCCGCAGAAGGAAAGTAAAAATGTTTTTGACCACTATGTTATGGAAACTTTGGGAAACAAAAAATCACAAGCATTAGATGTGACGCAAACACTTAACTTTTTCAATCTAAAAATCAGACATTTTATTTAATTTAGCTTTTGTACAAATTTCAACTACATCAGCTCGCATGTCCTTCTGACTTGACTTAATTCACAACCACCAACCACTGGGCCCTCAGGCCACCTCTCCAGTATCTGGTAGCATTTCTAAAAAAAAAAAAAAAAAGCATTGAAACGCAATAAGGAACAATGCACAACATTTTGTGCAAATTGTGTATTTAGGAAATAATAAATACGAAGATATTTAACCCTTGAAACCCTAGCCTATTTTTAAAAATTGCATACCCAAGTTGAAAGGGGCATATCTCTGCAACCATGAGGTCTAGTTGAATAATTTTGGTCTCTAAATGAAGGGGACACTTGAGATTTGTTTAGATGTGTAATTACTCATTTTTAATGAACCCATTTCTGTTGTTGCTCTTCTTTTGCTGATCTCTTGCCGATTCTTTGGAATATTGTGAAGAGGGGGATGTCATTGGAATCTGTGGACTCTCTGGTTTCATTTGAGCTGTTGGTTGTACATGTTGCATAAAGCAGCAGAGCGACAGCATCGAAACTGTGGCGAGTGGGTTAACTAGGTGGCTCTGTAGGAATTTTGGTTTTGTAATTCATTTCATTGGTGTAGGAATTGTGTTTTGAGCATGTAGAAATGGCTTAAATATTCTTGTAGCTGAGGTTCTGTTTAATTTGATGTGCAGCATGACTATACTGTGACATGGCTAATGCTTCATTTTTTGCCATTTTTTTTGGTTTGTTCTCGGGGTCCCCTCGGGTCTAAACGGTTAAAGTGGAGTATTTGCTCACAAGTGGTAAATTATAACAAATTGGTAAGTCAGCAGCCACATGTTGACAACAATAGTCAGATACATGACCCACTCCCCATATGATCCTTGGAAAGACGAGTGAGCAAAGAAATGCTGTATGCATTGCTCAACATAAACCCTGGCTATAAAATTCCTGGCTTAAAACCTTTACATTTGTGAAAAGTCTGGATGCCACGATTGACACAACAAAACTGGGATCAGATGATTGGACTACGATGGCTGGAATGTGTGTAGCGAGAGTTAAAGGAGAATCCGGTGTGACATTGACTTGGGGTGTATTGAAAAATGATAACGAGTACTAACTTTTGCCGAATACCTGACCTCCGTATGCACGCAACATTTCGAAATGTATAGCTTTTTAGCCGAAGCTTCCAACAGGCTTACAATAGTATTGAATCGGGCATAGCGTTGCCATGCAAAGAAATCGCTATTTTTTTTCATCATTAACAAGGCTCAAAGTAGCTCCACACTTCATTGGTAGAATTCCGAGGACCCTGACATTTAGAACGAGGCACTGAGAACTTTGAAAATGCACAGGTAGTTTATTAATAGTTTATTAAAAAAGACTATTTATGCAAACAGTACCTCGAGGTAGTTTCCAGTCGCCTCCATCTTGAAAGTTACCATAAGTCGATTGACGAGCACAAACGAATAGGAAGGATAGGGGAACAGATTGCAATCTATTCATTCGTGCTTATCAACCGACTTGTTGTAACTTTCAAGATGGAGGCAACGGGAAACTACCTCGAGGTACTGTTTGCATGAATGGTCTTTTTTAATAAACTATTAATAAACTACCTGTGCACAAAGTTCTCAGTGCCTCGTTTTAAATGTCAGGGCCCTCGGAATTCTACCGATGAAGTGTGGAGCTACTTTGAGCCTTGTTAATGATGAAAAAATAGCAAATATCTTTGCATGGCAACGCTATGCCCGATTCACTACTATTGTAAGCCTGTTGGGAGCTTCGGCTAAAAAGCTATTTATTTCGAAATGTTGTGTGCGTACGGAGGTGGGGTATTCGACAAAGGTTAGTACTCGTTATCATGTTTCGATACACCCAAGTCAATTTCACACCGGAATTCTCCTTTAAGGCTCACTTCGGAGTGTATTGTATGACCTTATTACGTCTGTAAATGCAATACAGGCAGACAGGAGGCACCGGAGATGAACTGCAACCTGGGCAGCCAAATATGACCGTGTGTGTAGGGCCGTAGCATTCGTGTGATGCATGTCAGAGACTGCCTTCGTCCAGCAACTTTGACCGCTGCTGAAGTTCCTGGAAGACATTTTGACTGTATCAGATCCTGTACGATGCAAAGTTGGCTCTGGGATGAAGGCATCTCCTCATTTGGAGCATGTTAGGAAGGTCCTAACAGATCGCAGACGTACTGTTCATAGTCAGAGGGAACAGGCGCATTCCAACAAAAATTATCCATATTGTCAACGGTCTCACATTATTTTTGCGGCGGATCGTATTATTTGCTTTATGTACCAGTCCACACTGAGTACGAGTTCTCGCTTTATCTGCCAAGAAAGCATTCCCCACATCGAAACACTGTCAGTACTAGCTGGAATTGTTGATACTAGGCCGGTTGCGTCCATGAATTCATGCCGTTACCACAATCTGCATATTAGCCAAAATAAGGTTTGATCATTCGAGGCGAACTATTTATCCATTCATTATCTATCCATGTCTTGCTTACTTGGGTTGTGGTGGAATTTGAGCTTATTCAGCTGACTATGCGTTAAAATCAGGCACACACTCTGGAGAATTCACCAATCCATTACAGGGTTCACACACTCTCATGCTCATTCCAATGGGCAATTTAGTCTCCAATTGGCCTGACATGCATGCCTTTGGATTGTGGGAGGAAACAAAAGTACTTGGAGGAAGATGCGGCTCTTAAGGATTGCACCATCTACATTTTATAAGCAAATGTATTTGCTTTAAGTTAATCTGCATTACTAGGAACCTCTTTATTCATGGCCACATCTTGGCCATCTACTTGCCAGAACAGTGTTATCAGACAAAACCCACACATTGTACTTTGGAATAAGCTGCTTATTTCTGTTTTGTGTGGAAATCACAGTTTTAATCTACACAAATAGTGATGAATTATGTATTTTAAAATTTAAATTGAATTTTATGGCGATTTTGACTGCTTTAACTCATGTGCCTTCTATCCAAGTCCTCTCTGTGTCTTACCACCTAGACATAACTGTTGGTTCAGGGTCTGCAGTCACCAGAGTTTTGTATGACTTCTTTTAAGCTCTCTGTTTTGAGCGCCGTTCTGACAGTGGCAATTATTTTTAAAAACATAGCAGTGAGAAAAGAAAGTGAATAATGCATTCATAAATGCAGATATAATAATCTTGCACTGCAGTGAAAAATGTAAGGCTATGACAGCCGTTGGACACTCAAAACCAGCAGCGCAAAATCAAATTCCCAATGGACTGCTACCGTGCACTCTTACAGACCTCTGGTGGATTGCCAGACATTTGCTCCTTGGCTGGTACATTATGTATGTAAAACCATAGTGTTGAAAACCTCAACCACCACACAGCCAAGCATTAAAGGGGACATATTTTTCAGTTCTTGCACGCATAAATTTCGGTATCTGGTGCTTACAAACACTTGCGGTGAAGTAAACAACCCAGTCATTTTTTTCTTGGGCCGCCTTTTTCCATAAAACTTGGCATTCGCTATATCATACAGATTTGGATTCCCTTCCCACATCATATGCAGGCTCATGAGAATTGTACTGCTCCTCGTTTGAGTACAGTATATCCACCCATGGCTTATCTTTTACGGCAGCATCCCAGTTTTAATTGGCTAGAGCCCATAAACTACAGTAGCTATATGTGTACCATCTACTCTTTGTCAAAGTGCTTTATACTGCCAACCCAGATTAGTAAAATGCTGGACTGGCCACTACATTTTAATTATAGAAGACGTATGAAGCTTTTTAGAAGATACAATGACATGGTTTCGTTTTATTTTCAAGGAGTATTTGTGGCTAGCTAGCTAAACATTTCCAATTTGTGTTGAAATGCAAATTGAATTCCAAATGTATCTTTAGTTAAAGGAGCTGTGTCACGGTTACTGCACATGCTCACAACATTAAACGAAGTAAATCCGCTAAACTGCGATCTAATATCTAGACTAGAAGGTATTTCAAAAAAAGTGCATCTAGATATAGTACATCACCTACTTTTTAGCAGAACATAAAAGGTAGCCATTTCATGTTAACTTGCTGCATAGATTATGGCCTGAAACTATGTTGTACCATCTTATTGCGGCATGCTGTACTTACACGTTTATTTTTTATTACAGGGCAGTGAGATGAGGCTGGTGTGCGAAGCAGTCTACATGTAATAGCTAGGGTTGATGCAACTTTGCAAGTCAAAATATACACTATCACATGTCAGTCAGCAAGAATGTCAATAATGTGGCCTTGTAAATCTAAGCAAGCTGCAGCTTGCTATGCCACAGACATGGCTATGGTCATACAAGTACTGTACACCAGTGACAAATAGTGAAATAAAAATTGGTGAAGTGCTGAACATCCCTTGAAAGTAATTGGTCTTGAACAGTTTTTAATCATTGTCGCCCCCGTATAGGAAGTCGGGCGGCTACTATGGAGTCATGCGTCATTTCCACTGCCCGTCCGCGTCCTTTGACACCTCTTTTTAGATGCTCTACAGGCTGTAATTTTTCATCGATTACTTTCATATTTGGTCATGACTTGCCATACTTCACTTATGACAACTATTGATTTTGGTTTCCATGGCGACAATATTGGCTGAATAATATGCAAATTAGTAGCAAATCATAGAGATTTCCTTGTGGACACAGTACAGGTTGCAATTTCTGACCGATTACTTCCATATTTGGTGTGGACGTGTTATACTTCGCTTAAGACACCTATTGATTTTGGGTGCCATGGCGACAGTATTGGCCAAAAAATATGCAAATTAGTGGAAAAACATAGCGATTTCCTTGTGGACGCAGTGCAGGCTGCAGTTTTCGACCAATTACGGTCATATTTGGTATGGACGTGCGCTATACCTCACTAATGACAACTATTGTTTTTGGTTGCCATGGAAACGGTATTCACCGAATAATGCACCAAAAAGGGAGAAGCAGGCTTTTTGGGTGTACACCCATGCAGTCACAGCCGACCGGACTGTCTAATTTATTTTAA
Source organism: Gymnothorax reevesii (assembly GCA_029721435.1). Classification (NCBI taxonomy): domain Eukaryota; kingdom Metazoa; phylum Chordata; class Actinopteri; order Anguilliformes; family Muraenidae; genus Gymnothorax; species Gymnothorax reevesii. Next base: position 45,169,432 of record CM056579.1, read on the forward strand.
CATTACATAAACGTCAAAAACACTCAACATTACCTGATTTGATGAGTTTTCCTCAGTAATTCAAGAAAACGTTTCATTTCGACATGAAATTCCATTTCAATCAAGATTATGCATTTGCGCGTTTTTGTTGCTAATTTTCACTTTTTTGTAATTTAACAATCATGAAACTAAGATGTGATACAGCAGGTTGTGCCTAAAGAAAACACCAAAGTTAACATCGTAGTTTATCTTTTTTGGAAGGAAGCTGTAAATTTAATTAATTTAATGCCGATGGTTTATTTTTATCATTGGAAAATATTTACATCAAGGAAAATGATTGAAAACAGGTTGGGGCTTGTGAGTGCTCGTCTTATCTTAATGAGCAGAACTGACGCTACACCTGATGGTTCCGACTGTTTGCGGAGTTCATGTAAAGTCAATTTAATTAAATGATTGAAAACGGGTCAAGACCACTCATTATTTTCAAGGAATGGTCTGTGCTTCACCCATTTTCAGTTCACCAGGCACCATTGTTAGACTGACAAAATTACTGGCGCCCCTGACTGGCAATGCTCAAATCATATACAGTGCTGAGAAAAAGTATTTGCCCCCTTCCTGACTTTTTTTTGTGTGTATTTGTCACACTTAAATATTTCAGATCAGCAATGAAATTTTAATATTAGACAAAGATAACCTGAGTAAATCCAAGATGCGGTTTTTAAATGATAGCTTTTTCCCTCAATAAATATAACTATTCAAACCTACCTGACCCTATGTGAAAAAGTAATTGCCCCCTAAACCTAATAACGGTTTGTGACACCCTCGGCGGCAACAACTGCAATCAAGCAATGAGTCTTTCACATCACTGTGGAGGAATTTTGGCCCTTTCTTCACTGCAGAATTGTTTTAATTCAGCCACATTAGAGAGTTTTTGAGCATTAATGGCCTGTTTATGGTTATGCCACAGTATCTCAATCGGATTTCAGTCCGAACTTCGACTAGGCAGCAAAGTATCCCACTACCGCCACCACGTTTGATGCTCTTTTTATGCTACGTTAGTCCCATTACATCTGGCCTAAAACTAACACCTTCAAAAAGTTAAACTTTTGTCTCAGTCCACAGAATATTTTCTTGGGGATCATCAAGATGTTTTTTGGTAAGTGTCAGACGAGCCTTTGTGCTCTTTTTGGTCAGCAGCGGTTTTCACCTTGGAACTCTCCCATGGATGCCATTTTTGCCCAGCCTCTTTAGATGTTGTTCAAGGTTCTTTTGTGTCCTCCTGGATGAGTCCTCAATGTGCTCTTGGAGTAATTTTGGTAGACCAGCCACATCTGGGAAGGTTCCCCACTGTTCCAAGTTTTCTCCATTTGTGGATAATGGCTCTCACCATAGTTCGATGGAGTCTCAAAGCCTTGGAAATGGCTTTGTAACCCTTTCCAGACTGAGAGATCTCAATGACTTTGTTTCTCATCTGTTCTTACATTTCTGTAGATCGCGGCATGATGTGTTGCTTTTTGAGATGTTTTACCCTACTTTACTGACAGACAGGTTCTATTTAATTGATTCAACAGGTCTGGCAGTGATCAAGCCTGGGTGTGGCGAGTGAAATTTAAGAAACAAAAAGTGGTTAATCACAGTTAATTAATGATTTAATGGGGGGGGGGGGGGGGGGCTTGGGGGGCAGAATTACATAGGGCCAAGTGGGTTTGGATAGCCTTTTTTCCTTACGAAATGAAATCATCATTTAAAACTGCATTTTGTATTTACTCGGGTTATCTTTGTCTTATAAAAAAATTTGTTTGATCTGAGACATTTAAGTGTGACAAATATAAAATAAATAAATAAATAAATAAAATCAGGAAGGGGGAAAATACTTTTTTACTGCTCTATACTTTCTTTTGATGAGGGCCCTAACACTGTAAGTGCTGAAGCACCAGGGACCATCGGGTTCAACTTGAGTTCAAAGCATCAGGGGTCCGGGGGTCCCCTTGGGAGTCCAAGGCCCTGGGCCACTGGCCCGGTCCATAATCCAGCACCTGTGTGTGCCTGAACAGAGGAAAAATCACACCTTTACCTGTGCTGAGGCTCATGCTGCTGTGAAACAGATGTGAAGGGGGGAAATGCCTCCAAGAACAGATGGTTCTACATGATGTTTTCCAGTTTTCCATATCATATGGAGAACTACCACCAAAAGAAAGCATCTCTGGGGGATGTATGCTGTGACAATGTGTTTGATGTGAACAAGAATAAAAGTCATACAGTTAGTGAATGAAGCTGAAGATCCTGGATTAGATTTACATTAATGCATCAATCGAAGCACCTGCCGTGTGAAGAGATAATATAATAGACAGTAAAGCAGTGAGGGGTAAGTAGCAATGCACTGAAAAGCATAGTTATCTTTACAAGGGATTATCAGCATCAATCTTTTTATTACCCACAATCCCTTGAGATCAAGCGGGCTAAGATTACAATGTTGTTCACCACTTCCTTTAAGAGAGGCTTTAGGAGCTAATCTCCACTTATCTTTGGGTTTGCTGTTTTTTTTTTTTTTTTTTTTTTTTGCAGCTAACAAAGCTCTCAGTAGAGCGCATACCTCTGCCACGCCATATATTTGTTCTTTCAATTACAGAATATGTTCCGGATCAGTTTCAAAATTAAATCAACTCTTCCTTGGACTACCACCTATCATTCTACCAAATTTTAAGCCAAACTGTTGTTGACTTCTTAAGGAATCCTGTTAACAAACAAAGAGGGGTTAAAACATAACCTCCTTGGCGGAGGTAACTGGTATCTTTGTCTCATTGCACCATCGTGTCACACACTGCCAGATCTGCATATCTCTTTCACTAAATCACACATCACCTCACTATCACAGCACTGTGAAATTTACCTGTCTCATTGTCTGCATTAGACAAATCTCCATCACTGCACTGTGCAGTCTGCTCTTCCTGTTCTTTACACAACACATCTCCTCCCTTTCACTGCTCCGTAAGGTCTGTGTGTCTCATTCTTAATATTGCAAATCTCATTTTAACTGTTCCTCCCCCAACAATTATACTGGAATTTATGGGTTTGTCTCTTTGTGTTTTTCATGATTGTGATAAATTGTTTTGTACAAATCTGTATAACATATGGCTCATCCATATTAACACTAATTTCCCTAGCCACCCAACAAAATCAGTGCATTAAATTATTCCTCTTCTCTCTCACCTGCACATCCATCATATGAGGCAGCCGAGTACGTTTGAGTCCTTTATTGCCGACAATTCAGATTGAGTCCAAGCAGAAAAAAAATCAAGCCCTTTTACCTCTGGCAGCCAATGTCAAAGCCTCCCTGATGTAACCAAAATATTTGAGTTACTCTAGCTGGAATGTCTGGAAAATGTACACGTATAGCATGAAATGAAAATACAAAGGAAATACAACCCCAATCCCGAAATGGTAAATTGTGAATAAAATCAAAACGCAATGACTTTCAAATCACATCAGCCAGTATTTTATTCACAATAGAACAGAGATATCATTGCAAATGTTGAAACAGAAATTTTACATTTTTATCCACAAAATGAGCTCATTTCAAATTTGATGGCTGTAACAGGTCTCAAAAAAAGTTGGGACAGGGGCCGGTTTACCATTGTGTAGTATCCCTTCTTTTTAACACAAAGTGAAGGCGTCTGGGCATTGAGGAGACGAGTTTCTTGAGTTTAGCCATTGAAATTTGATCCCACTCTTGTTTAATGCAGGCTTCCAGCTGCAGGAGAGTTTTGGGTCTCCTTTGACTGACTTTTCGTTTAATTATGCGGCAAATGTTCTCAATCCGTGAAAGATCAGGACTGCAGGTAGGCCAGTTCAGCACACAGACTCTTCTACTACGAAGCCATGCTATTGTAATAGCTGCAGTATGTGGTTTTGCATTGTCCTGCTGAAATACACAAGGCCCTCCCTGAAATAGACATCGTCTGGTGGGGAGCATATGTTGCTCTAAAACCTTTGTATACCTTTCAGCATTCATGGTGCTTTTTAAAACATGCAAGTGTCCCACACCATATGCACTAATGCATTCCCATACTATCAACCATGCTGGCTTTTGAACTGAACCCTGAAAACAGGACGGGTGGTCTTTCTCCTCCTTAGTTTGGAGGACACAACGCCCATGATTTGCAACAAGAATGTCAAATTTGGACTCGTCTGACAACAGGACACTTTGCTACTTTCCTGCAGTCCATATTAAATGAGCCTTGGCCCACAGAACACGGTGGCGCTTCTGGATCATGCTCATTAATGTCTTCCTTTTTGCATGATAGAGTTTTAGGTGGCATTTGTGGATGGCATGGCAGGCTGTGTTCACAGACAGTGGTTTCTTGAAGTATTCCTGGGCCCATTTAGCAATGTCAATGACAGAATCATGCCAGTGAGTGTTGCAGTGGCGTTTGAGGGCCCAAAGATCACAGGCATCCAGTAATGGTCTTCGGCCTTCTCCCTTACGCAGAGATATTTCCAGTTTCTCTGAATCTTTTGATGCTATGCACTGTCGATGATGAGACCTTCAAAACCTTTGCAATTTGACATTGAGGAACATTGTTTTTAAAGTTTTCCACAATTTTATTATTTTTTTTGTTTACGCAAGCCTTCACAGGTTGGAGAGCCTCTGGTCATCTTTACTTCTGAGAGACTCTCTAAGACATCCCTTTTATAGCCAATCATGTTACACACCTGATGCCAGTTAACTTAATTACTTGCTGTCAGCTATTCTGTCAGCTGATTCTCTTAAATATTAATTGCTTTTTCAGCCTTTTTGGTCTGTGTCCCAACTTTTTTGAGACCTGTTGCAGCCAAAAAATTTTAAATAAGATAATTTTGTGGATAAAAATGTAATTTGTTTCAGTTTCAACATTTGAAATGTTATCTATGTTCTATTGTTACTAACATATTGGCTTGTGATCTGAAAGTTCATTGTATTTTGATTTTACTCACAATTTACACTTAGTCCCAACTATTTTGGAATTGGGGTTGTAAATTGGATTGCTTTTGAAAGCACATTCTGCATCCCAACACCCTCCCTTTACCCCGAAAATACCTTCAAACAGAACCAAGACCAATTCGGAAGGGTTTGCTGTGTATTGTAATATGATCGTGTACTTAAATTGTTTGTATGATTCATATGCTTCCCCTACTGTCGATACAAAATTTTAATCATGAGTTGACTACGATGACGTGAGATGTAATAATATATTATTTCATAGTGGTTTCTTGGGCAAAGTCGTGCAGAGACAGACCTTCCGCTGCAGATACGCAGGCAATGTGACCGAGCTGCGAGCGGTAAGTGGTTGCAGTGCTCGGCTTACAGAATCCGCATCGCTACTGCAGGCAGTGTGGCCTGTGCCTCACGATAGGAACACACTGCAGCGGTGTGGAGCGATGCAAATTCGCTGATGCTCATGGCCGCCGGCTGCTTATGGGCGTTTCCACTAGATGTACGCCCCACACTGGAACGCCGGAAACGTTGGACTTTTAATAATGGTGAGTGCACATTGAAGTGCAATGTATAGCAAAGGTGACATTAGAAAACCTTGCATATACCAGTCGTCATACAGTAAAATTAAAACCTCTGACAGCAAAAATAATGGGATAAACTATTGGTAGCTTGGTTATGGTGTTGTATATAGGTATATTTAAAGATCATTGTCCAGTCAGGCTGAATAAATTGGGACACAAATGCCAAATTCATAAAGGGTGATGATCACCCGATTATTTTTGTCACGTACAACTACTGTACGGTGGCTAAAACAGAAGTATGCGTGTGGATAATCTCCTGTGACTAGCGCAATTCAGGTAGAACATAATCGGGTGTTTACCCATCCGTGTACAAGTCCCTGCTTAGCTGATGTGTAGTGGTGTCATGTGACACTGCATGGCATGAAGTGGTTTTATTTGGCACATATTGCCTCGGTAACACGACAAACTACTCGACAGCAGGTAACCTCCGATACACCACACGTGTCACCAACAACCATTTGGAATGCACCACATGCGTAAAAGCACAGGGCAATACATGCTGTGCTGGAAGAAGGGCATGGTTTTCTCTTGAGGGATGGTCAATGTCTGCTTCGATTAGGTCTAGAGTATAACGGTACGATTCTTTGGAAATTCTGTATCGCTTGACAGATTTAGTGTCGATATTCTCTTCTAAAGGATTTGTCCTGTCTTTGAAAACCCTCAATTCGGCACCTTGCCTATGGTCAACCCTCGCTTCCTGTGCTATTTCAATTATGCGCAAGAGATCCATTGCCATACGTCTAACCATACAAGCAAGCCAACAAAGAATTGGTAGCCTGTACACAAGATAAATAACACCCTTGGGACGATTTTTGATACTTAGACAGGCGTTACTAACCATGTATGTTGGATAAACAGCACCTGATCTGATTTCTCTTTATGAATTCAGGCTTAAATTTGTCCGCTCGATCATCACCTGTTGATGCACACTGTTTAGCCAAGTTAACCTTGATCATGGGAAAAACACCCTTTATGAATTCGGGGGAAAGTGTTTAAATGGTCGCAAATCATATGCCTCTTTAGTCCATTGTTATGTCCCGCTCGTTTTCAGAATTGGCATGAATTTATTTTTTTGACCTATCTGGTTTGAAGTATAACTCCTGCTCATTTTGAGTATATAGAAATCAAAATCCTCGCCAGCCAGCCCAGTATAGATACCATGGATCAGCTCGAAGCCCTGCAAGCAATTGCGTAGATTGCCGTGATGCAATCCTGGAGGAATAGGAGAAAATACTGGGTGCATCCCATGCGTCGCAGTCGGAAAGCGCACGGAGAGTACCACCGTCTCATCCAAGAGCGGCGGCTGGACGACTCTGCCTTCCAGCAGTATTTCAGACTGCAGAAGGTGGAATTCGATTATCTGTTGAGCCGCGTGGGACAGCAGATTGCGAGGCGCTCTGCATTGCAAGAGGCCATCGGTTCAGCTGAGTGTCTCGCCATTTGTCCTCAGATTCAGTTTTCGTGACAATAATAAAATTGTCGATGCACCACAGTACTTACAGCAGGGGAGCACGGTGGTTTAAATATATCATTGAATATAGTGTTATATACTATAGACTTACATCCCGAGTATACAGTATAAACAAACAAGTGACAGACCTTGATGACGATCATTAAGCAGGCAACTGTGACTTGATTTAAATTCACATAATGATATTCAAGACAGAGTCATGTTGAAAATAATTTCAACATTGACAGTGTGCCGAGGAAAACGGTTTGTATTTCTAAAAATCGCACTGTCAGATCACCCAATGGTTGTCAACCCACCCCCTCAGATTTTGCTCATATTTGGTTACTAAGGTGGATTTTACTGACAAAGCTAAAATTCCAAATATCAGCTCAATCCGACCAGCGGTTCCTGAATTATGGCCCACCCAATTTGTCAAAATTCGGCCAAAATGGGGGTACCGGTCGATGTTTGACCACCCATATCTCAGCAACCAGTGGGGCTATCACAATAAAATTGGTGTCTCTGGACTGGAAATTCACCAAGGAATCCAAATCTAGCCATCTAGATTTGATGTAGGGTAAAAATAAAATATGATGACCTTTTGACCTTCACTTTGACCTTGACCTTGTTGACCTCGCGACCTTGACACAAAACCCACACAAAATTGTAGCCCCATATGTGCCCTATATCTCGTCTCACCGCGTCGCTCTTCTACCTGTCCCATAATGCATTGCAAAGGCGCTCAATTGAAAGTGAATAGGAGCCGTGCGAAATTTCGCGCCACGCCGCGGCAGTGTGTTCTGACCTTCAGTCACAGCACTGGCGCAAGGGTTACAGTCCAGCCCTACATGTTTGAGCAGTTTGACCCTGGCCGCTTGCACACTAGATGTGAAACTAATTTTTTCCACGACAGATTACATTCGAAGTCAGTGCCAAGACTTGAATACACGCGAACATGTGAATTTGAATCAAGTCTTTGCATTGACTTTGAATGTAAGCTGTCGACTGAAAAATTCACTTCGCGTCCAGTTTGCAAGCAGCTTCACAAAATGAAGATAAATAGTTACGTTTTGAAATTTCCGGGATTCGTTGGAATTCAACGCCTGCAAATCTAGTTTAAAACCGACGACGTTAGTCGGAGGTTTTAAACGTTTAAATTTGCGGGCGTTGAATTCCAATGAATCCCAGGAAATTTCACAAACGTAACTATTTATCGATATTGTAAACCATAAATTTCACAAACGTAACTATTTATCGATATTGTAAACCATAAGCGAGAAAGAAACGTTTTTTGCACGGACTCATTCGTATGGCGACGTGATCCGTCACAATTAGGTCATCGAGTCACGCGCTAGAATTCCGCAACCTGTCAAGTTGAACTGATGGGCTGAATGAGAGAAAGTAGGTCCGTTTTCATGCTAACAGAGGTGTATAATCCAGGTTCAGAAAGTAAAAGTCCATCCCAGGATATTGTTCAAGCCACAAAAGACCTGGCAGCTGACACTATTCTTCAGCTGGGTGGTAAAACTAACAAGTCAAATCTGCTGACAGGAGTTTACAGTTGGAATGAAAACATGGTAGGATTTTTACTTTCTGACCCCTGGATTATACACCTCTGCATGCTAATGTATTCATGAGCAGGTGAAAAGGTCCTGTCATTTCAGGGATGTCGAACGCTATTCGACAAGGGTAATTAACCAATCAGATTGCGGAAAACACCTGCTATTAGTTTACAATGAGACATAGCCGAACCTCTGCCATCTGGAAACACCGTCCAGCCAGTTACGGAATAGTATTTTGTAAAATCATTTGCCGTTTTTATTATTACCGATTTAGCGCATCTCCGCTAAAATTCAGCATTAGCAGGGATGCACCTAACGGCGGCCTGATGGCACTGTAACGTTAGCTAGTACTGTACAATATTATAGCATCGTATATAGCTTGCCATTCAACCCGTTGCGGAAAAGACACATAGAGAGCGTTCATTTGCTGCCAGCCGGTCACGGGCGAAATCATGGGCGATAATTAAGGTATCAAAATATTAAGTTAACTTCCCAATGACATAACGACAGAAACATTGTGATATGGAAATACAGCAAACTCTGGGACATAAAGGTTCATATTAAATTGCTCCTTTTAATATTTGATAAGGCAAACATGAAAATGAACTTACTTTTCTGTTTAGCTCACACTGTGTTCATCTGGCCTTGTTTTGCTCACGAGTGGTGAAGATTGATTCGCTGAATCAACCACCAGTTCACGGCTTGTGATCACAGGTTGTAAGGTGATTTGCGCTCAAGTCACCACTTGTGTTCTGAAAAACACCATTGTCACAAGCCGGTTTGAACGCAGCATAAGAAATTCGAGCCAGAGCGGACGTACCATTCTAATTCAGAAAATCATTTACTGGTGCGTTTTGAATGGAGCTAATACAAACATACATGATTGGGGAAAAGCGGGGGACAGACAAATACGCGGACAGATAGATAAATGGAACATAAATGTAGTTGGGTAATCAATCGCAAGACGGCTACTTCAAAACAATGTTTCTCAGTTTCAGACCAGCTGATAAGAACAGAGAGGTTTTATAATTTCAGTAAGGGGTGGGGAAAAATGACCGAGTTTTTTTTTTTTTTAACTGGTTCGGCTTATTACGTAATAACCCACTAAGAACACCACGCCCAATTCAGCAGTAAGAGGATAGGTGTTCAAAATTTTATGACAAAATCTGAATTGAAAATTTGATATGAATTGAACATTATTTCTAATATTGTAGTATGCTTACTATTATGCACATACAACCCTAAATGACGTAATTCAAACGTTTTTGTGGACTTGGGTTTACAGAGGCTTTAAATACGGTAAAACATAAATAGCCAGATTTGGCTTTTGTGCAAACAATCCAACCATTACAGCAAAGCCAGATTAAGATATTTTTGATATCAACACTGAAAAATAAAATGAAAACATGAAAAGCTGCCAACATAAATACCAGTCATGTGCCGATGTTACCCAAAGTTTGGAGGGTAACACTGACACGTCATGGGGTAGTTTTGACACACACAGTGTTACCAGTCAGCTCAAGCTGTAGGCTATGGACAGCCAGCCAGATTTTTAGTTGAAAGTACCAATTGATGTATATAGTCTTATCAGATCCCCGCATATATCCACTGAGGATTTGGAAGCAATTTTTTATACATGCAACTCATGGAGTACTTTTGGGTCAAGGACGTGGTGCATGCAACCATGTACCATCAAACACGTAACTGATGGATGGCAACAGTGACTAACACGAGATACATGTACAATAACTTGAAACTTTAATATTTGTTGTGATTCTGCTTTGCCATGCCATGTACCATGTTTTCTGCCATGTCATATATCATGTTTCTGCCTGGCCATGTGTAATGATTCTGACTGAATTTCTGCTCATGTCTGACTATTCTTAGGATCATGTATTGTGTTTAGATATTTAGATTTCTTGTTTTATTATTTTTCATGTTTTAGTTTATTCTCAGTTTATTTCCATGTCATGTTTTGAGTTTCCATGCATTGCACTTCATCTCCCCCGTCTTGTCATGAGTCCTGTCTTTGCTCACAGTCCCCTGTATAGCGTGCCACTCCTTCGGGTGATTTATTGGTTTCTGGGGTTCAATCTTCCTTCATTTTCTTGTGTTCTTCCTTCCTCCTCCTTTTGCTATTTTACTAACACATACTAACCGTTTGTTATTTTTGATAATTGAAGCACCTATTACTAAAACCCCAAAGGTCACACTTGACTTGACTTGACTTGACTTGACTTGTGGGGTTTTAGTAATCAGTGCTTCAATTACTAACCAACACTAACATTGTATATTTGACTAACCTACTAACGAGCACTCGGGATTGTATTGCTGCACTCACTAATTGACTAATGATCTCTCAGCATTCGCCCTATTCTAGTCTCCGCATCCTGTCTTTCCCTGTTATCTCTGCTGCGTTTTCTGTGGGTCTCCACAACTGCTTCGTGCTCTCTTTTCTCTAATCTATGCACTTTAGAACTCCTTGACTGGAGCTGTTTATCTGTCTATAGGTTTGTCCTGTGATCCTTGTCTACGTTTTGGCTACGGCCAATTTCATGTGATTAGTTTCCTCCCAATGTGTTTCTCCCTTGTTATCAGTCCCATTGATTGCACCTGTGTTCCATTACCATGTGACCTCCCGGAAATGTATATTAGATGTCTGTTTGTTGCACTTCCTTGCCAGATCGATTGTCTTCCATTGCATACCTGTGCCACGCTTCTCTTGCCTTATATCATTGTGATTATATTCAGTGGGGAAAAAAATCCCACATTAAGAAATAATTCTTTTACAACAAATCATGTGTGCCTCAATTATTAGCACCCCTGACGTTAATACTTTGTACAACCCCATTTTGCCAAAAAAACAGCACCTAATCTTCTCCTATAATGTTTCACAAAATGGGAGAATTCAGAAAGAGGGATCTTCGACCATTCCTCTTTGCACAATCTCTCTAAATCATCCAGCGACCTGGGCACTCTCCTCTTCAGCTCACTCCACAGGTTTTCAATGGGTTTAGGTCTGGGGACCGAGATGGCCATGGGAGGAGCTTGATTCTATGTCTGGTGAACCATTTCTGTCTAGATTTTGCCACACGTTTAGGGTCATTATCTTGCTGAAAGACCCAGTGATGACCCATCTCCAGCTTTCGGGCAGAAGCCACCAGATTTTGATTGAAAATGTCCAGGTATTTCAAAGCATTCATGATGCCATGCACCTAAGGTTCCCAGGGCCTCTGGAAGAGAAACAGGCCCACAGCATCACCGATCCTCCCCCATACTTCACAGTGGGCATGAGGTGCTTTACTGCATACTCATCTTTTGTGCTCTGCCAGACCCACTTAGAGGGTTTGTTGCCAAAAAGCTCTATCTTGGTCTCATCTGACCAAAGCACACGGTCCCAGATGAAGTCCCAGTATCGCTTAACGAACTCCAGATGTTTGCGTTTATGATTGTGAGTGAGAAAAGGTTTTTTCCTTGCATGCCTCCCAAACAGCTTGTTGGCATGTAAATAGCGCCTGATGGTTGTTTTGGAGACTTTGTGACCCCAAGATGCTACCATTTGTTGCAATTCTTTAACAGTGAGCTTTGGAGAACTTTTTATTTCTCTTACCATCCTCCTCACTGTGTTTGGTGGCAAAATAACCTTGCGTTCTCGTCCAGGCTTATTTACCACTGTTCCAGTTGTTTTAAACTTATTTATGTTTCCTCTGACAGTAGATATGAGCAGGTCCAGGCGAGTGGCTATTTTCTTGTAGCCATTGCCTGACTTGTGAAGGTCGACACACATCTGCCTTACTTGAATGGAGTGTTCCTTTGTCTTTCCCATGTTGAAGAGTGGATAAGAGAAATGGCCTCTGTGTCATGTCATATTTATACCTAAGAGAAACGGGAAGTGATGAATTACTAATTAAATGTTCCTAGATACTCTGATCAACTTTGTAAACTACAGTAGAAATGATAGAAATACTTCAATTACATTTATTTCCTAGGAATTGTTAGGGGTGCCAATAATTTTTGAACAGGTGATTTTATGAAAAATAATTATTTCTTCATCAGGGATTTATTATTCCCCTTAAAATTCACTTGAGTTGAAGGTTACATTTTTCTACAATTTTCAGGTGAGAGTATGCTTCTGCAATAAAAACTGAATTTATTTTAAGGCTTTTAACACATCTTAACCAGAGGAACCAGTAATTATGGAGGGCGCTTTATAATGAATAAGTTATTCTGTGTATCATTATTTGCTATTGGACTGTGATTTCAAAAACCAAAACCATCAATACAAAGCTCGTCAGAGTTGTCCTATGCGGGCCAAGGGTCCATTTTTCAAAAAATCAGCGAGCAGAATTTAGCATGAGTTTATCAATAAAGGTGTGGATTGACATCACTTGTCACCAGTAACCTCTTCAAATCAAAAACATGCCTTTTCTCCATGATGAAGTTCAGAGTTTTGTCCATTTTCCTGCAAAGCCGCATCAGCAAGCACATGCTCTCATTAAAGGAACTGCTTATTTTACTGTCACAAAGTTCTTTCTGAGATGGAAAGCTTGCTGTTTACAATTCCAATCATCAAAGTTGACCAGATAAAAGATGAAATATCTTGTCTTTATTCTGTCTGCAACTAATTTAAAGTCTAAGTAAACTCAGAACTGTGTGTGGTCTGTTTTCATGTGGATTTTCCATACCATCTTAACTTATTCTGAGATGGGGTTGCTGTTGGTGAATCCCATAGTTTTTTTATTCAAATTTAAATGATTCTGGACCCATAACCTATAACCTTATCCATAACCTATATTTTTGGTTGTATTGTATGAAATCTAAAACAGTTTTAGTTGAAGCCCCAACACCCTACAGAGGTTGCATGGGCGCAATAGAATTTACATGAGTCAATAAATATCATAATTTAGTGACAAATAATTAGCAACATACATCAACATTATCATACAGAATCCTTTCAAGACATTGATTCTTGATGACAATGTTATTGTTCTGGCCAAAATATCAAAACATGAGAAGGCAATTATCAAAACATTTCAACCGCGATGATCTATTACCAACATCTATTGCAATTCATTGCCTTCCCTGAAAACATGCCCTAGTAAGCACTCCTAGATCATGAAGCAATTGGGCTTCAAGAAAAACCGTTTAATTTTTTTTTATTTGTCATTTATTTTCATATGATTTTCTGATGGTAGCCTGTGGAGGCAACGAATAGTCAAGGAAATACGCACATCCCTTATACGGGTGCTGAGTTCAGTGAAAGACAATGAAAAAGAAAATGAAACTCGCACACTCAACTGCTCCAAAAGCATGGTCTCAGAGCGTTCTCAGAGATCATTGTCTCCAAGGTACTGGAAGTGTCTTGGCATTTGGGTACTTGCATAAGGTATTTATAATCTGTTTATTTAGCCAACTGGAGATACAATACTATCAACTTTACAGCATTAAAGCATGTTTTCAAAAATAAAAATGATCATCCACTGTAAAGACCCTTTATTAACCCAATCAAGAGGGGCTCACCTGAAAAGAAGAATTATACCCAGTCTCCAAGTGTACAGATATTGATACTATTTTCAGGGCATCTTACCCCCAGCACTACTATATTGGTTTTGGCTGATTAACCCCTATTTCTCCTATAATAACCACACGGGACCCCCTTTTATAGGCATCAGAGAGTTACTCTGACATGTGCTGCAGACTCCTGGAGCATTTAAATACTTGTGGCAAAATGATTCATTCAGTCATTTTTTTATAAGAAAGACCGTAAAAACACAAATACTTTGAGTGCTCACATGTCACTTGCTCTGTTGACATCTGTTACTCAGGATTTCCCTCCAGGTGGAAGTGCATTTGCTTAAGTCAAGAGCCATCTACTGGGCACAGCTGAAATTGAATTATAAGCAAAGGGCATCTTACCCTCAGGGGTGTCTTACTCCACTAAACCCTACTCCAGATTAGTGTTATTTTCTCCATACCTCATGTTGCTCATCAATATAAAAATCTACAAAATTTGAATTAGATTTTTTATTTTCAATTTTTAGACATTCTCTAGGCATACGTTGATGACACTAAGCTTAGGTATAAAATGACAGTTTGATCATAAAGGTGCAGTTCTGTAGTTAAAAACATGAGGTATATTTGTGGCATTTATTGTTTCTGAGATACAGAGCTTGTAGTGACAGAGGTCAGAACAGGAGAAATTTCACTAATTTTCCCCCAGGTGTAAGATGTTAATCTGAAAGTCATCTGGTTCCATATCAAGCCTGTAGTTGACTCTTTAGGGGTAGGCTTATACTAACATTTTGGAAAAACATTCACATTCTCCATTTATTATGAGGAAGATACCTCTCATTTTTCTGTGACAGTATGAAGAAGAATAGATTTTCACTTAGTTTTTCATGTAATCATAATTGGTTTCAATGTGAGCTCAATTTAGAAACTAGGAGGCCTCTGAGTAAATAGTAATGTCAAAAAACAGCCTTCACAAAATTTCACTGGTCCTAGCAAAATAAAAAGAAGAGATGAGATGAATGAATGCATTCAAAGTAAAGACAAAAATACAAGATAGTGGCTGGAGTGCAGTGGTGAGGCCTTGTGGCCTACTATGAGTAGCAGAACAGCAGTCTGCATTTCCCTCCACCCGCATGGAATCTATGTAGATCACAGCAGAAGTAATACACGCAATTACTGAAATAAGTCCTATCCGAAGAAGCATTTACAATACGGAACTTAATTCGGTACATCATTTTGATCGGAGAGGTTTTCGCTCTGAATAAGAAAAATATATAATGATGAAAATGACCAGCAGGTGTCAGCAATACGCCGAGAAAAACGTGCTTCGCATTAAGTTTACTGTGCGCTGTGTTGTGTAACTGCGCAGGGTTTTAACTACATCGGTCACTAATTTAAAAGAATTCTGGCTTGAGGATGGAAAAAGTCTTTGCTAGAATAACTGTATATTGTCAGTATTTGAAGTGCTTCAAACTACTTTTTGCTCATTCAAACAGATAAGCTCAACACGTTAACATACAGCAAATCACCAAGGAAATTTGCTTGCATGGAGTATGTCGTTCTCCACACGGGTCGGAATCAGACTGCATGGAAAACAGTAGGCTTATGACTTTTATGGGATATCGGTATCACTTGTGAGCGAGCAAGACCTGTGTTCATTACTTGGCTTAGGTCTTACTTGCTCAAAAATTCTACAATATTCAATTAAAAAAATTTCCATGAAAATGTATTCTTCTTCTTTGTCTTCTTCTTCATATATTATTATTATTATTATTATTATTATTTGGCATTAAACAAATTAACATTAGGATACCTAAAAAATTGCAAAGTGGTTGCCTGGTAAAATCAAATTCATGAGCATGAGTGTCTTTGTATTGGATTGTTTTGCACTTCTGCAATGCTGGATGGATTCCCAGTTCATGGGCATATTTCAGGTCTGTAACCGTAGTAACCCACTCACTGGCTCATCTGTGTTTCTGAAGTGTAAATCCTCCTGTGTGTTCAGTAGAGTACCTGGCAGAGCTGTGGGAATTGAGGTCCCTGAAACGCATATTCTGCAACAACAGTATGCATCACATGAACCATTCATACAGTATATTCATATGTTCGTATAACAGTGTTCATTTTGAAATACATTTTCTCTTTTCACTGTAGTCTATGTTTCAGCCTAACACAATACAGAGCAAAATAGATGTGGATCACCCGGTCATAGTATTCACAGTTCAGCAAATACTTGGCCAGTGACCTTGAATATAAGGGTTGTACTTGCAAAATATTCCATACAATTTGGATGAAGATACCCATGAATTAAGGCTTATGTTCTCTATTTTAACCTTAGATAGCTTTTGTTTTTTCTAATATATGTTCACTATCAAAGCCAAAAAGCAAAAATCATGTCATTGTCCAAATACTTGTGGACTCAATTTATCATAAGTCCCATCCTTTCCCAATAAATACAGGGCCACGATAGCCTCATCTCATCTGTGTTACATTGTCTTGCTGTGATATACTTTGAATTGTACTTGTTTTTTTTTTCATATGACATTACTATGAGATTGTCATTGCAAAAATAGCATGTTGGCCTATTTACAGTTAATAGCACTTAATATAAAGTGCTATACCATCAAAGTATGCAGCTATTTAATTGTAAAAGTTTAACTGCATCTATGGGTGAATTTCTAACAAAAAAAGAAGGGTGGATATGGTGGAGGGAATGATTGGAAATGTGAGTCTAGCGTGTACTGTTTTGCGGTAGTGGTATAAGGCAGAGAGTGCTCCAGAACCGTGAGACCATGTTTCATTCCGCTGTTGCTAGCGCTAGCTTCTGATGAGAACAGAGCAAGGCCAAGAAAAGCTTGGAATTGATGGCACAATTTGCAGTGCATTTGTTTTTCGTTGCTCTTCAAGACCGCCTCCTCTGCATTCAGCCCTTCGGCAGCTGTAAACTTTGACTACTTAAATGCCAAAATCACCTCAGATTCTGCTCAGTGAAGTGAGGGCATATTATCACATGCCTCAATTGGCAGAGTTTTTTTTCCCCTTGTTTTATTCTCTTCTGAAACTCCAGGTGCAAAATGGCTCCCAGCCCACATGGTAAATACTGATGAGAGGCTTGAAAGGCTCCATTGAGTATAAATACTCTACCTGCCAACATCATTCTGAAGTTGGAAGATGATTTACTCCTCTGAAAATGTGCCTTACCAATTACTGCATCAAGCCTGGGTACATGATAGAAGCAACCTGCGGGAGAAAGCCTATCCTTGAATGCTGCTACTCAGAAAAATAACATTTGTTTGGTACTTTCAATGTGAATGCATAATAGGTGAGTTCCTTAAAAATGATGAGTGATTGGTTTGTTCACTTATTTCCAAGGGCATTAATTGGCTTGGTTGTCTTTGGGTGCTGGATAATGATGCCTGTATATTATAACAGTGTGCCTGAGTCTTTGCTTAGAACACATATGAGAGGAGGGCAGTTTATGTGACGATTGCTTATAGTACAAAATGCTTTTGACACGACACTTCCATTAATGCTGTTGAGCAATTAAAAAATACTGTTCTAACAAATTTTCATCTTGCAGTGAGACTTAAAAATCTTAATTTAAAATGTTTTTTTCTTGGTTACAAAAAGAATATTAGCTTGCTTTAAACTTACAGTTTGCTAGACAAGTGAAACATTCTTACACCACTGAGACATCTTGGAAATTAGTCAAACAATCTCACCTCTCAGGGAATATTTTTAGGGTTATGTAACAAAAAAAGCAATGGAATTTCAACAATTTAGGCAGAAATATGAGGGTTATATTAGGATTTCAATGCTGATCCAGAAAAAGCCAGGGTCGTCGTTCTCACTATGTGGTCCCTCCTGGATCAACCACCTGGTGTGACACGCTTGGACAAAGGTATATGATGACATAATTTGACCTGCAGAACAAAGTTCTGGTGCCACTCATAAGTGATGTACAGATGGCTGACAGAAAACATTATTCATTATGGACTTAATGGTGCAATAAAGCTTAACATCTTTTTGCAAAAAGCGCAAATAAACTGCTATGTTTCCTCAGAAAGAATGCAAGACCTGTGATCTAAAGGATAGCACAGAAAACCCTTAACAGCATAGAATAACATCAATGCAATTTAAATAATTACTACGTCCTTGAGAAAAAACACAAGCAGAAGCCAAAAAGCAGCGGCTCTGAGGATTAGATGAGGGATGTGATGTTCATGAGATGAAATGGTTGATTATTCTTCTCAAGCTCTATGTTTCCCAGTAAATTAATTTAGCCCAAGTGAAAACTGTCTCACAGTTTCTTCCTAGTCTCAATCTCTTCAAATTGTTTTCTTTTTTACTCTTTTCTTTTATCAAAGCCTGTTCTCAGTTTACCCTCACCTTGGCTTCCCTTGGTCCTGTTCTTGACTCTCTCTCTCTCTTTCTCCCTCCCTCTCCCCCCCTCTCTTTCTCTCTCTCAAACATACCCCACTCACATACACGCACACACACACCCACACACACACACACACACACACACACACACACACACACACACACACACACGCGTGTGGCCGCACACATCTTTATTTTTTAAACTCCTGGTTTTTGTTTAATTTTGTTTGAGCCAAATTTATTTCCTTCCTTTGTGTCAGGTTCACTGGCTTCTCTCTATTGAAATGTTTCAACAGACCTCTCCTTTTTTTTTTGGAAACAATTCTTATAGAGATAAGATAACCTCTTCGCTTCTGGGGGAGATGGATTTCCGGCTTCACTCAGCTCAGCATTCTAGTAAGGTAGTAACTGAGACTAGCTTTTGAGTGTCTGCATAACATTGATGATATATCCAGATTCGGTTTATAATATTCTCGTCTTCATCAGCTGCCATGCTCACAAAAATGTCATGTCAAAACTGTAATTTCTATGCAACAAGGAAATGCTCAGGTTATTTTTTCAGTGGGCACAATAATGTTTATTTTTTTATATGGCTTAATACTATGATGGAAAGTATAGCCAGGCATTTTTTTGAAATCACTATTGTTATTATACTGTGTATTTGTAATTTTCCAGGCCTGGAACCAAATGTGGAGGCAGAGAACAATCTAATAGTGGGGTTTATAGATAGAAATAAGGTAGACAGAGGGACGGAGCCCAGAGGCGAATGGCACAGTTCACTTCATATGTAACAGGCAAAGCAGTGTCGGTGTAGCCTGTGCCCAGCCAGTGGCTTTCTGGGATGACTGCCAGATAAAATGCATACTTTGGGATGAACTGTCAGATGGCAGGATGGAGAAATTTGCAGGAATGCAGTCCCAATCCTGATGACCGTAGAAGTTTCTAGAGCTTGTTCCTAATAAACTATACGGAGGAACAAAATTTGAGAGTAGATAAACAGGAATACGGTTAAAGATTACGATTTAATTTCCAAAGAAGATATGCCTACTAGGAAGAAACAGATTGAATTCTAAATGCAACTGTCCAGCAACTACACTTTCAAATTAACAAATACTTTATATAAGGAAATGGAGAACCCAAATGCATAATAGTTGTCAGAAAATGCACATAGGGCATAACCCAATCACAGGAGAGAATACGTCTAAAAGTTGCACAAGCCACAGGATGGGAGGAAACAAGCAAGAGAGTCACATGAGGGTTTTAACAATATTATTAAATTATTTTCATTAAAACAGTTACTTATAATCAGAAATTAATATGCAACATTTTAATAGATTTATTGTAATTGATACATTTTGGTATTGCATGAGATGTTCCATAATGCTTTACTGCCTCTTTTATCTATTGATGAAGGCCAAGAAATGCTTCATATTGTATTGCAATTGAGAGCAAACCGTACTTCACAAAATATAAATAGAATTATGGGAAAATGCTTCACATCAGATGCCATTATAGTCCAGAATGGCACCATATTGGGCTGCTGTGCTCAAGCTTAGCCCTTTCATTGTGAGCTTGCTGCTTCTGCAGGATGCACTTGGGAGTTGAAGAAAGTGTTTTCCCATGGTTCAGGCATTTACCCTGTCTAATACCAAACAATGAATCAAGAACCATTCATACAAAAGTCTAATAACTTCCCTGTCCCACATAAATAGCATCAGGGGGCACATACTCAGAAGTATAGGCACTGAATGCCACAGGTCTTCATTCATCAGGTGACCAGCCCCAGTGGCTTTTGTCACATGATTTACTCCACTGTTTCTTTGTAAAGTCTTTGCAAAGTGAGTCACAACTCCTCCTCCAGTCTCCCCATCAGTGATACCATTGAAATTGATTTTCAACACAGTACATTTGAAATACAAGTTTCTCTTCCATCTCAGTCAGTACAGTTCACATTCTTAATTATGCCTATAAATGTCCCTCAGGGAAAATCATGAGGGCCACTTCTCCACAATCTGGCCATATGGTGTTTAATTAAAAGTTTTCTTAAGAATAAATTGCTTCCAATTCAATTAAAACTGTAACGTCATAGCAAAATAATAGGCATAGCCTCCTACAGTGTACTGTAGAAAAATGCACCTTTTTCAGTGCTTGCTATAGAAGTATATATCTTTCTTAAAAAAGAATAAAATATGCAAAAGGCACATATCACCAAAGCCTCCTACATGATCTCAGCCTCAGGCAGCACACATTAACATCGTTGAAGCTATTTCTGGGATACTCTCTTGGAATTTGTACCATGACAAATGAACCAGTGGAGTTAGGAATTCCTATTTATCTTGAGTTTACAGAAGCATTTCATTGGGGTATGAGGAATAAAGGGTTTAAACAAACAAGAAATTGTTTCATGGCATAAATATTAGTTAAATCGAAGAGTTTAGCGAGTGGAAGACTCATTTGTCTGATGACAATTTGACCCTAGTCCTGTCTTGTTGCCAAAAAGTTATTCCCTTGCAGTTGGAGTCCAGTGCAGCAAACCGATGCTGAGCACTGATCTGAAGCTAATCAAAGTCACAGCTTAAAGGCAAAGCTCTACAACTACCAAGTGTTTTCAACAAAAGGAAGCAAATTGTAATTAGAGTTACCGGTAATAGCCACGACATTTAGGTAAGGAAAACTGCTTGACTCAGAAGACAATTAATAGAACTTGTCTATTGTATGACAGGGAGAGGGATATGAATTCAAAGTATTTGATGAATATGAGCTGTATTTCCCTGGGTGGATAACGCTCCTCAAGTTAAATGGACAGGACAATCTCATCTGGTTACTAGAAGATTATAACTTCAAAAATGGACAGAGGACAGGTGTTCCAGGAAAGTAGTAGGTGACCGCAATACCTGGCAATAATCCAGAAGTAATTATGGCTATGTTCTCTTCCAGAAACATTCGTGAGGCTTTATTATAGGGGCAAAATGACTAAGTATTCAGCTTCTCCAGTTGTGTTAGTTCTATGAGACTGAACCTCAACTCTCAACCGCAGTACCATATCTCTCAGGACAACATTAAATGACAAATGTGTCATTTTCGTGTGCTCCTCCTTGCTTGGAATCAGGAGTCTTTGGGGATTATCGCTGTAATTCAGTGTCCACATTTTGGTTAAGTCAGAATATTTTGTATAAAGTTGCAATAT
This sequence comes from Gymnothorax reevesii, assembly GCA_029721435.1. Taxonomy (NCBI): domain Eukaryota; kingdom Metazoa; phylum Chordata; class Actinopteri; order Anguilliformes; family Muraenidae; genus Gymnothorax; species Gymnothorax reevesii. The sequence goes on from CM056579.1 coordinate 45,191,060, forward strand.
TTCTCATGAAGTTCTATGTTATGAACTGGAATGTAAATGGGTTGTTATTATTCCATATCTATATGTTATTTCTGACTTGGTGATTTGCGTAATTTCACACATCTCCGAATCCCTCGTGAATAATGAGTCTGTTTCCCGCATACGCCGGTTTTATTGTGTGACAAAGACGATGTGGCAGGTTTCGAACTTAGTAATGAAGTGAAATCTACATTTTGAAGCCGTTTTTGCAAGTTAAACCGGCCAATTCAATCAGCTGTTTTCGTGTTAAAAATTACCCCAATTATGTCCGTTGTTGACGTTGATAAATTCCATCATGACCATGACCTGGCACATCCTCAATCTCCAGTTAATTTTCCCAAAGTCTTCTGAAAAGCTTTCCACCGTGTTCTTGATGCAGAAATACTGACAGGAAACAACATCATCATCGTCAAAGAGTCCTAATACCACGGCACAGATAAAGTTAGCGCCCTGGAATGCCAATTTACTATTCATCTTGCAACGAGTACAATTTCCTGTGCGAGTGGCATATTCTATGACTATCAAAAAGTCTCGGGGACAAATACTTCAAAAACTTGGCATCTATCGTCCAACTCCAGTTTTCTCACATGGACAATTGTATGTGGTCTTCTCATGAGCCAGAACGTTCAACAACATTTATGCGAAAATTGAACCAACTGCCAATCAAGGACAATACAGCACCACAAATGTTGTATACAAGGAAATTCTATGAACTTTTAAACCCAGGCTGCCTACATTGCATTGAAAAACAATGCCCATATTGGCTAGTGTCTCTATATTAGACAGTAATAAATGCAGACAAGCTCTCATGACTGTGATGTCTGCATTGCACACTTCTGTACCCCTGTTTACACTCAAGAGCTCTCCAGTGATGGATGACTTTATTCATATCTGCGGCCTCGTGAGCATCCAGGCACCCTGCAGCGCAAACAAAGCCCAGCTCTAGCTTTCCCTCCAGTCAGGCTGCGATGGTTGAACCGGCCCAGTTCCAGCTTAAAGCATCCCTACCGCTGAGGCATCAACAGTGGGCGTGACCCACTGCTCTCCCTTGCCCTATAGCTAATTCAATATTAGTTTATAGTTTAAAGGTCAAATGTGAGTGCACTGAGTCCAATGCCCCATTGTCTTTAGCTTCATAGCTTCATTAATGTGTATATCCTAAAAATACAATTGTGCTCATAGAATTTGAAATTGGGCATTTAATGACTGACATGTCACTTAAAATTGTACAATCCCAATTCTGAAATAGTTGGGACTAAGTGTAAATTGTGAATAAAATCAAAACGCAAGGTCTTTCAAATCACACCAGCCAATATTTTATTCACAATAGAACAGAGATAATATAGCAAATGTTGGAACTCATAAATTTTAAAATTTTATCCATAAAATGAGCTCATTCCAAATTTTATGGCTGCCACAGGTCTCAAAAAATTTGGGACAGGGCCCTGGTTACCATGGTGTAGCATCCCTTATTCTTTTTAAGATAGAGGGAAGGCGTCTGGGCATTGAAGAGACAAGTTTCTTGAGTTTAGCCATTGGAATTTGATCTCACTCTTGTTTAATACAGGTTTCCAGCTGCTGGAGAGTTTTGGGTCTCCTTTGACAGGCTTTTCGTTTAATTATGCGCCAAATGTTCTCAATCAGTGAAAGATCAGGACTGCTGGCTGGCCAGTTCAGCACACGGACACTTCTACTACGAAGCCATACTGTTGTAATAGCTGCAATATGTGGTTTTGCATTGTCCTGCTGAAATACACAAGGCCTACCCAGGAATAGATGTCATCTGGAGAGGAGCATATGTTGCTCTAAAACCTTTATATACCTTTCAGCAGTCATGGCGCTTTTTAAAACATGCAAGTGTCCTACACCATATGCACTAATGCATCCCCATACCATCAGAGATGCTGGCTTTTCAACTTAATGCTGATAACAGGAGGGGTGGTCTTTCTCCTCTTTAGCCCAGAGGACACGGCGCCCATGATTTTCAACAAGAATGTCAAATTTGGACTCATCTGACCACAGAACACTTTGCCACTTTGCTACAGTTCATTTTAAATGAGCCTTGACCCACATAAAACGGCGGCGCTTCTGGATCATGCTTAACAATGGCTTCCTTTTTGCATGATAGAGTTTTAGGTGGCATCTTTGGATAGCACGGCGGGCTGTGTTTACAGACAGGGGTTTCTTGAAGTATTCTTGGGCCCATTTAGCAATGTCAATGACAGTCTCATGCCAGTGAGTGATGCAGTGGTGTCTGAGGGCTCGAAGATCATGGGCATCCAGTAAAGGTCTTCGGCCTTGTCCCTTACGCACAGAGATTTTTCCAGTTTATCTGAATCTTTTGATGGTGTTATGCACTGTCGATGATGAGACTTTCAAAGCCTTTGCAATTTGATGTTGAGGAACATTGTTTTTAAAGTATTTCACAACATTTTTACGCAAGCCTTCACAGATTGGAGAGCCTCTGGCCATCTTTACTTCTGAGAGATTCAGCCTCTCTAACACATCCCTTTTATAGCCAATCATGTTACACACCTGATGCCAGTTAACTTAATTACTTGCTAAATGTTCTTTCAGCTGATTCTTATATATTAGTAATAGCTTTTTCAGCCCTTTTTTGCCCGTGTCCCAATTTTTTTGAGATCTGTTGCAGCCAGAAAATTTGAAATAAGCTAATTTTATGGATAAAAATGTAAAATGTCTCAGTTTCAACATTTGAAATGCAATCTATGTTCTATTGTAAATAACATATTGGCTCATGTGATCTGAAAGTCATGTAACGTATTTAAACTGACATGGAATGAGTGATGTCTTTGAGGAAATAAGGACATCATCCTTATTTTATTTTACTCCAGCCAATCCCTTTCAAGCCCCAACTCTGTTTCACTGAAAGTGTAAAGGGATAAAGCCATAGTCAGGCATATTATATGGTCTTCGCACAGCAAGTTAATAGCAGTTTATTCTCCTTTCACCGATGATTCAATTTTTTCATATTTTAAACTCATTTTTTGATTTCACTCCCAAACCACCGACACAGGAAGAGTGTACTATAGGGGGCTGTGAGGCCGTGTTAAAAGTGAGCAACTCTTTGAAACATTCTCCTATGTGCATGGTTATGTCGTCTCCTTAATTTAAATATGAGATGCACCAGAGGTCATGGACGGAGAGGCAGTGATGAATTCACTTCAGGTCATGAGGTGAGGTGTTGACCTCTGCTCTTCACTGGCTGTAGCTGGGAGAAAGTTTGACCAGTGGTTCCTGAGAGCACTGATGTTCTCATATCTCTGAGTCCTCAGGGAACATTTACTGTTTTGATTCTTGGCTCTATGTTGCCATTTACACTTATTTTACACCCATAGGGGGCAGCGTTACCCATCCTTCAAAAACTGTGCTCCCTTGGTCCAACAAATGCTGGTTATTACATGAAACTATTCATGATTGTTCCAGATTCAAAATTTTAAGAATATAAAGACAAAAACAGATCATTAAAAGCAGAGACTAATGGGTGGCGGGTTGAGCCTTTACTTGGGGGGGGGGGGCTCTAAATTGCCTGTTCTCCCCCTGGTGTCAATGATTCAAACGAAATATATACATTATCTGCTGGGGCTAAATAAATTTTTTAGGTGGGCCCCCCTGAAATAGGCCTCGCTACACCTAATTAAAAGTAAGTTTTCTTGAGCACATTTGTTTTAGTTTTATTTGCAGCTTTTCCGTGCTCAATACGAGCAGGTTATGCACAGTGCCCGATACACGCAACTCTGTAGAGCCATCTCATACCAATGTTTATTCTTGCCTTAAACGCCAGACCAAAAAGTCCTTCAGTTTCATCTTCAGCCTCACCCCCTCCTCAAATATAAGGTAAAACACAATCTTCCAGTACAAAATCATTTAGTCATTTAGCCGTTTAGTCTGCAGTTGGATAATTATTTGCTAGCAGCAGCAGACTTCACCAGATGGCCATTGTGTGAGACATCCTAGATGGCTTCACAGGTCAGAGGGGATGCAGCAGTTTCTCAGTTCCTACAGTTACAGGGTTGTGTTAAATCTCGCACCATGCAGCTACACACCCTAGTTTTTCAATGGGCATGGCGATTCAGTGGCGAGGTCTCAAGCTCTGTCAGAGTGCCGCATTATTTTTCTCTAGTGAGTGTTTGTTTTCAGAGGAATCACGTGGATGTCTTCATTTAACAGGGGCAGACATCTCTGGAAGGTTTACCCTTGAACTGCAGAAATTGGTTCATTTTGTGAAAGTGAAAATCTCATTCCTCACTTTTAATTGAGTGTCAAAGTGTCCCACAGATTAGCAGGATAAAAAGGAGGAGCAATTGAGCTGAGAGACTTGCTATTAAAGCACTTTTATTTGTTATTGGTATTTACTGGGTGTCATCTTCCCCACTAGCTCTGTGGATTAAAGTTAATAGCAGATGGCTTAAGAGCACAATATGCACTGGTTTACTGAAAAAACCTCTGCAACAATCAGTGAGATTACTGGCTCCTGCTGAGTTTCCTATCACTGTTTGGCAGCTCGAATTACCAAAAAGTTTTACGAAACTCATTATTCAATGAAAAAGTCATTTATTTAATATCTGTAATTCATTTCTCTCAATAACAGACAGTCCCATGGGATGTGGTGGCATGCTCATTCTAATTTTATATTTACTTTAATACTTTATGGTTCAGAAATTCAGGAATGGACCAAATTGAAATAACTGCCCCTGTAAGTAACCAAAATAGCAGCAACAAAAGGGAAGATGGTCACTTCCTCCCTAGGGCCGCATTCAATGCATTAACCTGTGAGAAAATGCAATAACGGACAATGAGGCGTTTAGCTGAAAGGGTAAGGGGGAAGTAGTTCATGAACAACAAAGCCAGCAGAAATACTCATATCATATAAAAATGTAGTTTCAAATGAAAACATGTTACTTAATTATTTTCTTAATTATTTTTTGCAGTTGAATTAGTAATGCAATTCACCTGTAGGCTACACTAGTACACTTGCTACTTTATTTATGAAATTTATTCAAGCACACATGATGTTAAATGTCATTCACTGCTGTAAGCTGTTTTACATAGCGGCTATTTGTAAGGCACCGGCATTACTGCCCAGAGTTTCTATCACGAAGATAAGATTGCTCAAAACTGGAGTGTAATTAGCCTCCTGTCAACTAACAGGCAAAATGGCTGATGTTTTGGGCCAAACACCTTTGCCATATTGACGCTCCCGCTAAAACCCACAGAGGGTGCATTGTGAGTTGTGTTGGGGGCTCTTGCAAGGCAGTGAAGTATGAAGTAGTCATTCAGGGTTAAATGCACAAGGGGGCTTAAGGGGTTCCATCTATTAAACTCGAACAACACCCCCTAGAGGGAGGTGAGAGGTAGGAGCTGTTTTTCAGGGCAGATTGGGAGAGGCAACTGTTTCTGGCCACTAACATTTGTCATGGGGGCTGTCATATTCAGATCAAGTCCGAGACTGTCCAAATCCATTATTCCTGTATCGCACATCTATATATTTTTAAAGCATTCTCTCATTCTCCCTCTGTCTCAATGACACGGACTCTTATACTTGTTTTCCCTCTCCTTCCTCTCTCGTATGCAGATCCACTTTCCTCTCGTTCCTTCCCTCCCTGCTCCCCCGAGCCACCTCTCTCCCGCCCCTCTTCGTGGCTCCCATAGCCCTGCTCCCCCTGCCTGCTGCTCCACAGCTTGTCTGTGTGATCAGTTCTCTCCTCCGACTGCATCTCCAGCTCCTCAACACTTCATCTTCTCAGCCTTTCTTTTCCGAGCGCAGATTGTGTGCCAGTTCACCGCCTGTATGAACTCAGATATGATGTTCTGTAATGCCAAAGCAGATTGTGTTTGGAGGGCAAGCAATTAAGGAAAAAAACTGTGATGTAATTTTGGCTGCAATATTTACGAAAATGGTAAAGCTTAAGCAAATGACATGACAAAGTCAACACCACGGAGAATAATGATTTAGCACTGAGATTTAGTGGGATGGAATCTGGCGCAGTCTTAATTATGGAAGGCCAAATGTCAAGCCTGCTTGCTGTCAGCTTGTTTTTTCTGTAAGTTTATCCATGTTTTATGAATCTCATTATAAGTCATTAAACTGTTCTGGAAATTTCACAGTCTCATATCTGGTACTTATAGTCCAGTAGTAGATAGAAGCATGGGCAAGTCTTTGGGTTAACAAGACCACCAAATTGAATACAAATTAAAGATGATATTGAGAGTGTCATAGTTTCATTTTCTATCAAAGCCTAATAACACAAGCAAAACTATAACCCACAATTGTAAGCCTTGCTTGGTGAGTTAACACAAATAATATGCCACCAAACTGACAGTAGTTCTACTGGTGGAGACAGCTCCACAGATTGGAATTGAATGCTAAAGCCTCCACATTAGTCGGGCCATGAAACATAGCTGTAACTGCTGATATGAGGAAGTCATGTCAAATTAAGGTGCATATGCCAATGAGAAGTGAGTGCTCAAAGATCTCAAGATAATTTGCTGTGTTTATGAAGAGGATGACTGCAGATAGAATTTTATGAAAGTGAGGATGTCACATATTAAACTGTGATGTTTATGAAAAATAGAACTCGACACCTTAAAGAGCGAGGTTTATGGATGTGATAACTGAAAACGTAGACTTATCTGTTGCAGGATCACCTGTTGAAATCAGGGATCAGGGGATGATCGAGCCTCCCTCAGATTGAAGCAACCCTTCCCAGTCCCCTGCTGCCAGTACATTGCCCTGTGGAATCGCGTTCCCCGAGTACAAATGAAAAGATTAGCACGGCCCTGTTTACCACTCTTGGGCTCTTGTGTGCAGAGGGCTGTGGGAGGCGGTCGTTTGGCAGGCTGTCCTCGTCTGCGCGCTGCAGATGGTGAAGGAAGGGAAGGTGAGAAGAGCGATAGGTTGCAGCGGGCTGCGGGAGCGAGGTGTTAGCGTGTGATTGATACGCGCTACACCTCGGGCCCCACCGGGCACCCTGCCACCTGGCGACAGAAGCGAGGCCGTGTGGGAGGCAGACAGTGGAGGTATGAACCGGGTGTGTGTCTCCTTCGCTCTTCGTCACCTGTCACCTGCTCCACTCACAGAGAACGCAGACTCTGCGCGTCGAGCCACAAGATCCTCTTGTTTTTCAGTCCTCTGTTAAAAAAAAAAAAAAAAAAAAAAATCCCAAGCTTCCTCCCACCACGTTTATTCTGTTGCCATGTTTTGGCATCGTGTTTAACGGATATTAAATTTCGCAGGAGTGACTGCAAACTCAGGTTGCAACAACTTCACCTCCATCCCTATTTTTATGCAAAATAATATTTTTGAATGTTGGCAAAGAGCACTCCTAATTTGTAGTACTTCCAGATCTGAAACATTCAAGAGCTGCACTTTTTCCTTTTATGCCATTTCTTTGCTGTGCGTCCTGGAAACATGTACAGGCAGATTGCCGGGGCCTGTGTGGTGTTAAACGTGTTGGGTAAAGCTGGCAGAATTTTATTGCAGAACAGTAGAGATGGACACTGTAATTGGGTGTAGCTCTGTGACTGTTGGAGATGCACTAAGCAAGACAGAGTCATCATGTAGCAGCGGGGGATGTGAGAGGCCTCCACAGTTGAACCAATCCTTTATATATATATTATTCATTTATTTACCTGAAATAACTGTTAATTATTATGTTCATTTGGGACTGTCACGCCCACTGAGTTGTATCCTAGCTCCCTTAAAAGGTACTTTTACAAAAAACAACTAATTTATTGACTAATTTCCATCAACTCTTTGCTGAAATGGCCACATGGTAGCGCTTTACCAATGAAATAACCTTGATGTAATTAAATTAGCAATTATCCAATATTTTACAATATCTATAAACCAATGAATGCTGCTTCACTTTTTGTCAAACATGTAAAATTCTACTTCTTCAAAAATAGGTTGATTATCATAATAAATTTAATAGATTTGTAGTATTAGCATTTCACAGATTATAACACACATTACACAGATTCATTGCATAATATCATGTCAGATGATGGGTTGATCGCTGCCCCAGAGCCTTTGCTTGTGGGTTTGGGGATCCTGGAAAGTTGCGGTATTAATAAATTATCTTTTTCTGTAATAACAGAATGATTGCAGCTGTTTAGTCAGAGGTTGCTTGGCTTGTCCAATCCAAGCTGTGTTCAGGTGCACAGATGGGCTCTACAGGTGGGAAGTCTAAATTAGATGGAGCCAATAATGGCCAGAAGGCCTGCTAGGAAACGTCAATTTTTGAGCACTTTGAAGTTTTTTAAAATGCAGAGCTCATATAACTGAAAAAAAGAAAAGAAAAAAAAATGTACAAAAAAATGATTGAAGGATATTTGAAAAAATTTTCATCTCTATGAATGCCATATGGGGAAAATTATCATGATTTGCATAGTCATGAATAAATATGAATACTTTATAGTAAATATTTATTATATTGTTTTTATATTATTAATTTTTTATCATTATCATTTAAACAGCACATTTTAAAATTAGTATATTATGAAATTTACTTGTTTTTCAAAATACCAATTAGGCTACCGGTATAGGCGTACTATGGTTTATTTGCACATTACACTTTATAATGTGAATGTGAGCACATATCAAATATGTCATTTTTTTTCTTGTGAGTATATAATGATATACAAAGAGTTTTAGTTCCATTCCTCATATTTATGATTTTTAGGAAGTCACCAGCTGTGATTTGATACAAGGTAGTTTGCTCGTGATATTATGCAAAAGAGTCACTGTGTAGGTTGTGCAAAATAAGCTCATTTGCATTGAAACTGAAATTGAAACACCATTTTAATGTTTCCCAGGTAAAATGCATGCTTGTTCAAAACAGGTCAGTTAACCCCTTTGCGCAGAATACAAATGATGCCAATTTTTCCTGTTATGCATGAGCCTATTTAGGCTTTATAACTCAGTATTTGTGTCACGAAGAAGCAAGACATTTGGCAATTCAATTACAGAATTATTTAGGAATTAACAGCAATTTACAGACACCAGCATGTATATCTGCGCAAAGGGGTTAGTCAACATAAATCCATGTTTGTGTACAGTCAAATCTGAGTGATGTATAGTGTACCTCTAATGGCAGCAACAAATGCTGGTTATTACACTACAATGTCTTGTATTCAAAAGTAATCTTTTGAAATGCAAGTTAGATAGACAGCATTTGATGGGTTTGACAGCAAAACGTGATATATGCAATTTTGGGACTTATGTACAAACTGGTATCATCTGGTTTAAACTAGTACTAAATTACCCTGAGTAAAATCATTCACCTCAAAACACGATTTAAAAAGTAGACCTCAGAAATTAAATGTGATTTTATTTTCTGAATTTAATTTTTCAATCCTTATTTTTGTTACTGTGCACAAGATTGCTGGTTCACAGCTTGAGAACATGATTTGCCACTGAAAAGTGGGAGTCTCAGGAGATATGCATGACCGTTGGCAGGTACATCATTGGCTATCCCATTTTTCAGTGAAACGACCAGATTATCTCTCCCATTTTGCAAGCAGACAACGAATCTACCGGGTTGATTAATGTTAACCTCTTAAGACCTGGCGTCCACATGCGTGGACATCACATTTTGGGTTGTATTACCACGGTAGTCAAAGGTACACTATGCAAATTTGTTTACTTTCATGTTTCCATAACTGTTAACTCTTGTCGGTGACTGGCCGGGACGGTTTGTTAAATTATGGGGCACAGCCTGTTCCCCTTGCGTTTATTTGCAGTTTGTGACGCTTGTGCGGTCTCCGGAGCCTGGTTTTTTTTTTTTTTTTTTACAGTGAATTAAGGGGCAGGCAGCTAACAGGCACTACTATCTTAACTCCATTCTGACACTAAGCCACATGGTGAAGTGGCATGTTATTCAGTGTTTGCTCCACATGATGGAACATGATGTTTTAAAAAGATAATCAGGGTTTCATTCAGCAGACCCGCATTTAAGATAACTTTTTTTTTAACATTTATATTACATTTTTCAAAAGACAAGAATGAAAATTCATCAGAGGCAGTTATCGCATTGCATATTAAAATGAGTGTAAACAAAGGAAATGCGTGTAAATAAAGGGATTCTACTGCACACACGTCTCTGTAAACTAAACCTCCTCGAGCAAATGTAGACACCTGCGTACATGAAGCTGCTCTATTAATGCGCGCAGTTACACTATACTATCAATAGGTTGTAAACCTGAAATGGCTATAGAATATTCATGAGGAAGCAGTGCCTGTGAACTATTTAGAATATCGACGAGTTAAGTCCCATCACTCTTTCCCAGGAATTGAATGAATTAAACTCCTCAGCCAAGCCTGATGCGCAAACTGCCTAATGAACTTGCCCATAGTATCCATACAGCAGTGGTCGCTCCTGCACTGGCAACAGGAGTTGCTCAAACAATCCCTTAAAATTAATGATTGCTCACAACCTGTTTTCAATCATTAATTTACCATTACAGTAACTCTGAAAACTCTCAAAATTACCAGGTGTGGTCAGTTTTCATTTATTACGCATACCGATTACGACTCTGGACTTCTCACGCTTTTCTTTACTCAGGGGTTGGAAGCAATGCATGTGTTTCATGATCATTAAAATGAAATAAGATCATTTGAAACGTCTTAATGCAATTCCATCGCTGCCAACCCCTCCAGGCTCAGGGACTTCAATTCCGTGTGAGAATCTCTTACATACAGGTTGATTGAATAATTGCTGACTACAGCCGAGGAATGTAAATATGCCACTTAAACTCACACCGAATGTGTGAGAGTTGGCAGGAATGTTTAGCCTACAATTAATACTGCAGTGAAAATGAAATGTGATTTGAATGTGAGACAGTTGTTTGGTGTAGCTTTTTTGCGATTCCTTTTTTGCTTGTACCAGGTTTAGAGGTCTAGAGTAAAGTGCACAAGTAGGCCAAATGCATCAGTCAATTTCAGGTGGTTAATCATAGATCCAGGCAACAAGATAATCTGACATGAATGTATAATTTGAAGCACTATTTATGCTTTTTTATGATAAATTAGTGCTAAAAAATTTTTGCTCACGCGCTTCGCACGCTTGTGTTGTTTGTGCCCCAGCTGTGCCCCAGTACAGCATTAGGTCTAATGACGCCCCTGCAACACACCTTCCTAAGCTTCACTTATCCAGGAGAAAAAATGATCTCTTGTGACAGAAAAAATCGTTGTCCTTCGTTGCGACCATTCCAGCTATAATAGGCCGAAGGTATCCCAATTCAGTAGTCTAAAATGTCAGTTTTCTGGAGCAAATATTCAACATGGTATTGATACTATGTCATACTACTATCAATTATAAGCATCAAACATTAAAAATGCGTGATTCCCTACCATTGATTTACAAGTAGATTCTTCCCTTGATTAATTCAGTAACATATATCCTCATACAATCTCCCACGGAAATCCAGTCACACTAATGTTTGCTCAGGCTTATCTGCGTAAAGCACAGTTACAGTTCACATCCAATTGAAACTTTCCCAGTAATTATCTGTCATATGACACATTTTTATATCCAATTCCAGGCAGTAAAAACTTTTGACAGTAATCGAAAGACATTGACTGGATCCTCAAAAAAGTATTTCAACCCTTGTGTAACAGCAAGTTGGGTCATATTCTCTCAGCTGTGCACAGCTGATTGATGTGAATGCGTAGAAAATAAGACTTCCAAAACCAACCCAAAAGTGCTTGGGTTACATGCATGAGGTAGAAATGTGATACGGAAGTGGATAATGGTAGTTAATCCGAATGGAAGGACTGGAGGGTTCCTTGTACTGGAGTACCACCGCAATCCCTGTGCCAAAAAACTGTAACCCTACAACACCCAATGATTTTAGACCTATTCCCCTTATCAGCATCTTATGTAAATGTATGGAAGGGATGGTGTTAGGGCGACTAACAAACTGTAATTCGTTAGACCAGTTACAGTTTGCTTATAAGGCACAAAGAGGCACTGAAGATGCTACTTTAACCCTGCTCCACATGATTAACTAGCACATGCAGCACCCTGGTGCTTTTGCCAGAATTTCGTTTATTGATTTTAGTTCGGCTTTTAATACTGTCAGGACTGACATTTTTTTTGATCGTTTGCTTAAGCTTGATATCAATGGCCACATTTTATCATGGATCAAAGACCTTTTAAAGCAATTCTAATCTGAAAATGCTCTTAATAAGCATATGGCACACTAAAAATGTAAAAGAAATCCACCTGGTGTCGAAACTCAAGAATATTCAATTCTCATATATTTCTGATAAAAGTCTGACCAACCATTTTCTTTGGTCCGAATAAAATGATTTGCCGAGCTTCCTGTCTGTCATCCGTCGCCGCGTCCCTTCCAGTTGCCTACTGCTTGCGAGTCCTGGGTCTCTCTGGCTGAGCAGCAGAGCGGTAGAGACTAAACAGGTACTGAACAAAGTTAGCCTGAAAATAAAACAGGAGCAACTGCTCATAATTTAATGACTAACGTTACCGGGACAATTCTCGTGAGGTAATGTGTTATGACTGCAGTTTTGCAAGAAAATATTTATGAATTCTGCCGAAACACGACGCATCTGACTGTAAACAAACAGGCGCTGAAATGCTATAATTACTATAGTAACGTTAATGGTAGTTCGTCAGACGTTAGGAGGGCATTTTATTTTATACCATATATAGAAATGAATAGTATGTAATTATTTTTGGTTAGTTTTCACTAACCAGTACCTCTGAATCTGATTCCATTGCCCCGTTTCAAGATGCTTTCACACCGGACGCGAGAGAAATTTTTCGTGCTACAGATTACATTCAAAGTCAATGCAAAGACGTGAATATGCGCGAGATTCATGTTCAAATTTCTACTAAGTGCTGTGCCATATGCCAGAAAGGTAAGAATTGCTTTAAATGATCATCCTCAAAGAGTATCATGGGGTATCATGTCTGATGCGGTTGTTTTGAACACTGGAGTGCCCCAAGGCAGTGGATCATCACCAGCATTATTTTCCATGTATATAAATGAAATGCAGATTCATGAAAATAATTTTGCCCTACCAAAATATGCTGATGACATGGCTATGGTTGGTCTTATGTTCAAAGGAAAAGGGGACTTGGAGAGGGGCTACCTTGACCATATACAACCTCAATTCGAAATAGTTGGGACAAAGTGTAAATTGTGAACTAATTCAAAACGCAATGACTTTCAAATCACACCAGCCAGTATGTTATTCACAATAGAACAGAGATAACATAGCAAATGTTGGAACTGAGAAATTTTACAATTTTATCCACAAAATGACCTAATTTTAAAAAGTAGATAGCCCTACACAGATCAGACTTCACATTGGTGCCGGTGGTGTCAGGAAGGAAGTCCGCAGTAGATAACAGGTCCCACTGCATATGTGGTAACTTTAATGTAACTTTATTAATCAAAATCAAAAAGTTGGCGACGCGTTTTGCCACACGTGCTTCATGAGCCTGATGAAGCCTGTGCGGCGAAACGTGTTACCTAATTTCAAATTTGATGGCTGCTACACGTTTCAAAAAAGTTGGGACAGGGCCCTGTTTACCATGTTGTAGCATCCCCTCTTCTTTTTAACACAGAGTGGAGGTGTCTGGGCATTGAGGAGACAAGTTTCTTGAGTTTAGCCATTGGAATTTGATCCCACTCCTGTTTAATACAGGCTTCCAGCTGCTGGAGAGTTTTGGGTCTCCTTTGATGGACTTGTTTAATTATGCGCCAAATGTTTTCAATCGGTGAAAGATCAGGACTGCAGGCAGACCTGTTCAGCACACAAACTCTTCTACTACGAAAGCATGCTGTTGTAATATCTGCAGTATGTGGTTTTGCATTGTCCTGTTGAAATACACAAGGCCTTCCCTGGAATAGATGTTGTCTGGAGGGAAGCATATGTTGCTCCAAAACCTTTATATACCTTTCAGCATTCATGGTATTTTTTAAAACATGCAGGTGTCCCACACCATATGCAGTAATGCTTACCCATACCACCAGAGATGCAGGCTTTTGAACTGAACACTGATAACCGGAGGGGTGGTCTTTCTCCTCTTTAGCCTGGAGGACAAGATGCCCATGATTTCCAAGAAGAATGTCATATTTGGACTCGTCTGATCACAGGCCACTTTATTACAGTCCATTTTGAATGAGCCTTGGCCCACAGAACACGGCGGCGCTTCTGGATCATGCTCAACAATGGCTTCCTTTTTCCATGATAGAGTTTTAGGTGGCATCTGTGGTTGGCACGGTGGACACTGTTTACAGACAGTATTTTCTTAAAGAATTCCTGGGCCCATTTAGTAATGTCAATGACAGAATCATGCCGATGAGTGATGCAGTGGCATCGTAGGGCCCAAAGATCACGGGCATCCAGTAAAGGTCTTCAGCCTTGTCCCTTACTCGCAGAGATTTTTCCAGTTTCTCTGAATCTTTCGATGATGTTATGCACTGTTGATGATGAGATCTTCAAAGCCTTTGCAATTTGACGTTGTGGAACATTGTTTTTAAAGTATTCCACAATTTTTTTTTTTACACAAGCCTTCACAGGTTGGAGAGCCTCTGACCATCATTACTTCTGAGAGACTGAGCCTCTCTAAGACATCCCTTTTATAGCAATCATGTTACACACCTGATGCCAATTCACTTAATTACTTGCTAAATGTTCTTTCAGCTGATTTTCTTATTTATTAATTGCTTTTTCAGCCATTTTTTGCCTGTGTAAAATCATTAACCACCAAAAAGTCCAGCCCGAACTACCGTCCCATTTCCAACCTCCCATTCCTATCAAACATGTTGAAAAAGGTAGTTTCTGCCCAACTCCACAACCTTGTCAAATCTAACAGTCTCTATGAGAAGTTCCAGTCTGGTTTCCGCTCTGACCACAGCACAGAAACTGCTCTGGTCAGGGTCACCATTGACCTGCTGATGTCGGCTGATGCTGGCTCACCATCACTTCTCATCCTTCTTGACCTCACCGCAGCATTCGACACCGTTGACCAACGCATCCTTTGTCAGCCATTTGCTGGGGAAACACAAGGAACTCTCGGAACATACTCAGACTTCGGGAACAAGGACTTGGAAGAAGGAACAAGGAAACAAAGGGGAGAGACGCCATACGCAGGGAAACCAAAGAATTTATTAATAAAACTAAGAACCTCAGAGGGGGAAAAAACATGGCACACGGGCCAAAACAGCCACCGTTCGATGGCATTGAAAGAGGGCAACTCGGGATACAGACTAGGGGCGACTGGGGGCAACTCGGGAAACAGACTGGGGGCAACTTGGGAAACAGACTGGGGGCAACTCGGGAAACAGACTGGGGGCAACTTGGGAAACAGACTGAGGGCAACTCGGGAAACAGACTGGGGGCAACTCGGGAAACAAACTGGGGGCAACTCGGGAAATGGACTGGGGGCAACTCGGAAAACAGACTGGGGGCAACTCGGGAAACAGACTGGGGGCAACTTGGGAAACAGACTGGGGGCAACTCGGGGGCAGACTGGGGGCAACTCGGGAAACAGACTGAGGGCAACTCGGGAAACAGACTGGGGGCAACTCGGGAAACAAACTGGGGGCAACTTGGGAAACAGACTGGGGGGAACTCGGGAAACAGACTGAGGGCAACTCGGGAAACAGACTGGGGGCAACTCGGGAAACAAACTGGGGGCAACTTGGGAAACAGACTGGGGGCAACTCGGGAAACAAACTGGGGGCAACTCGGGAAACAAACTGGGGGCAACTCGGGAAACCTAGGAGGCTCGGAAGACAACAGGCGAGGGGCAGACACAGAACTCGGCGACGGGCTCAGCTGGCAGGGAGCAGGCTTGGGAACACAGCAGGCAGGGGGCGGACTCGGACGGGGCAGGCTCGGGAACACAGCAGGCAGGGGGCAGACTCAGACGGGGCTGGCTCGGGAACACAGCAGGCAGGGGGCAAACTTCGACTCAGACAACGGGCACAGCCGGCAGATGGCTAACTCAGATGTCACAGCTGGAAGGGGCGAACAGGGCGAATGCGGAGAGGTCGTTAGTCAATTAGTAAGTGCAGCTATACAATCCCAGGTGCTCGTTAGTATGTTAGTCTTATATACAATGTTAGTTTTGGTTAGTAAATTCTAGAAAACAACGAACTGTTAGTACGGGTTAGTAATATAGAAAAGCAAGGGGAAATTAGCAAACGAGAACGGAAGGAAGGCTAAAAACTCAGAATCGATTAAATCACCCGAAATGGTGTCACAATCTATTTCTACAGAAATGGCAACGAACTAATGACGCGACCGGGGAGAAAGCAAAGACCGTACATGGGTAAGACGTGGACCGGAATAACAAGGGGGAGAAACGTAATGTGAAACACTAAGACATGAGACTAAAAACGGACATCACAAAAATAATTAAAACCTAAAATTTACTAACCAAAAACACACAGAAACCCACGGAACATAACATCCCTCTACACTGCCTCCACTCCTCCATCAGACTCTCTGACTCTACCCTGGCCTGGTTCACATCTTACCTTACAGACAAAACGGAGTATGTGTCCCTGGGAGGAGCTAAGTTGGACACACACTCTGTCACCTGTGGTGCCCCTCAAGGATCGGTCCATGGCCCCACCTTCTTCAATCTATACATGCTCTCCCTTGGCCGTGTCATCGACCGGCATGGAATATCATTCCACTGCTATGCTGATGACACCTAACTCTACATTAAAACCAACCCAAATCCCTCTGCAGCCCTGCCCTCTTCCACACTCTCCACCTGCCTGGAGGTGATAACGGCATGGATGACGACTAACTTCCTGCAACTAAGCAGCACAAAAACGGAAGCCATTCTTGTTGGCATCCCACACCAGACCCGGTCATCCACCATCACCTTCGCCGCCCACGACATCCACCTCTCATCTTTAGTCACTAACCTCGGGGTCAGAACGGACCCTAAACTGACCTTAGAGACTCACATGAAACACTTATGTAAGACCTCCTTCTTCCACCTCAGGAACACTGCAAAACCCCGCCCTACACTCTTCCTCTCAGATACCGAAAAGCTTGTCCATGCCTTTGGCTCCTCCAGGCTAGACTACTGTAATCCACTATTCATCAGGATCCCCAGTAAGAACATCCAGCAGTTGCAGTTCATTCAGAAGAGTGCTGCCAGGATCCTGATGGGGGTGCGAAAGTACGATCAAATCACACCCTTCCTCACATCCTTCCACTGGCTTCCTGGGCAGTTCAGGATCAAATTTAAAATCTCCTTGCACCAGTGCCTCAATGGCACTGCCCCACTTTACCTCGAAGAACTGCTCACCCCCCATTCCTCCCCATGCCATCTCCGCTCTGGACAGGCCAACCTCCTCCAGCCTCCAAGGTGACTGGGCCTGCTGCTCAGCCGCTCCCAGTCTGTGGAATGCTCTCCCTGACCATCTAAGGGCACCACAGACTGTGGATGCTTTTAAAAAAGGCTTAAAAACTCGTCTTTTTACAAAAGCTTTCGATTGATTGTTTTAAAAGGAAGTGTAAACGAAAGTTCAATCACGAGACGTAGGATTCTCATGCAATTACACTTACCCAATCAGCGCCTTCGGTCTTCTATATATATATGCTTCTGACGTGTTCCTGTCTGCTGTTGCACAGATTCCGCACCGCCCACCGCCTCCCCACCACCACCAACTTCTGACTCCGGCCTCTTCAGCATCTACTTCATCCGTGTGACCCTTCTGTCCAACGGGGATGGCTTCGCCCCTGCCTGCTACCCAGGCAGATCAGCGCCTCTCCTCGCTTGAGGGTCCTCGAGGACGGAGTCATCGCCAAATCCTGAATTTCTTTCATGTCATTGCATTGTTAATAAATCTCCTTTCCTTAAAATCCGGAGTCTTCGTGATTGAACTATAGCTTCTCTGTTCCTTTGTTTTAGTTATGTAGCCTCTGTGTCTTAGTTTAATATTGTCTCGAAGATGTTTTTCTACCCTGTTTTCTATAATGTTTTTATGCACTGTGGCACTTTGAGATCATTTATTTGATGTAAAGTGCGTTTACAAATAAATCTATTCTTATTTTTATTATTGTTGTTGTTGTGTCCCAACTTTTTTGAGACCTGTTGCAGCCAGAAAATTTGAAACAAGCCCATTTTGTGGATAAAAATGTAAAATGTCTCAGTTTCAACATTTGAAATGCAATCTATGTTCTATTGTAAATAACATATTGGCTCATGTGATCTGAAAGTCATTGCATTTTGATTTCATTCACAGTTTACACTTCGTCCCAACTATTTTGGAATTGAGGTTGTAATAACTACTACTAATACTACTACTACTACTACTACTAATAATAATAATGATAATAATAATAGCCTAATAATAACAACAACAACAACTACTACTACGACTACTACTAATAATAATCACAATAATAATAAGCTTCAATTGATTGCCAACTATGACGATTTTACCCCACCCATCTGAAGAAGTAACCCCGAGTATGGGGTTGCTTCGCCATGTTTGTGATGTATTAAAAATTGAATATTGTGACGTAAATATATGTTACATTGAGATTGTATCAATGCAAGTTTTGTTGGCGACATTCTGCTCTACACATATACCATAAAGGTATTTCTCGAAGTTTAAGCAACAAAGAGTCATGAAGCCAAATACAAAATCATGACAAAGTAACGCTGGTCTCCCCTACCCTTCCTTCAGTCAGTCGAAATTCAGCGTTTTGCGACCTGAAAAGAGAGTGCAAGCATAAAATCAAACATTGTTATCAATGTAGAGGAAGGACAGCCATAGCTAATTTGCTTGTGAATGTTACAATGAGCTTTTGACCACCCTGACACTTGTACCTGACTGAACTAACGCAAGACTCGATTTTTGTTTACAGTACCATTATAATTGAATTTGTAATTGTTTAGACATCTGATTGTGGCTCGATTATTTTTCTTGGTTGATGAGGCTTGGTCACAGTCCCACAGGGATAGAAGGAAACAGAGAATCTTTTTCTGCTGGACATTCATTTGAATATCGAGGGCTAACTGTAATAAACACTTATGTACAGATGTTTTACATTGGACATAACTGTTTATTGCAGTCAGCCCTCGATATGCAGTACTTGTGCTCAATTTGGGTAACATTCTCAGTAATTCTAATTATTTAAGCGCAATCTACTGAGTGTCACCTTTCAGAAGAGACCATAGGTATACCTGTTCTCAAAGTGGTTGAAGAACAGAAAGCATGTTAGTTTAGGTGGAAATTTCCTCAGAAAAGGGCTAAATGCCATGTAGTTTAACAGTCACATGGGAAGACGTGTCCCACGGTTGTTGAAAACATGTCACTGTGTTTCAACAGGGGTAAATTGTTGGCAACAACAACAACTGAAGAGAAATCCCCAGGTGAATTGAGCAAAGAACTGTCCAACGCATTTTGAAAACTGGGACAGATAGTGGTGAGCATCAACCTTCATTGGCCTCACAGGGAAGTCTGGATAATGCATCCAGCAACGGTACTCTGTGAAACAGGTTTGTAATTTACTGTGTAATTATGATACAGTAGAGTTCCAGCGCGCATTGGACGATGGCCAGGGCCAGACGCAGAAATTAATGTCACGAGTGCTCAATGATCAGTGCGCATGGTAAAATTTTGTCCCCACTGATACGTGTGCCAGCGCTTAACAGCCCAAAGGCACTCAACTTGGCTTCTCGTTCCCCTGTAAAGTAGCGCTGTTCAATCGGTGTAAGTTTTCTCCAGGCACATGAAATGGTGACTTCTTCACCGTATTCATTTATTTGAGTCATTACGGCGCCAATACCCTGGCGAGATGCATCCATAGTGATGATTATCTCAAGAATGGGGTCGAACAACGCTAGAGCTTGGCTCTCTAAAATAGCCTTTTTTATAGCACAGAAAGCTTTGTCAGCTTTGGATGTCAATTGAATGATACAATCTCTGAGTGGCTTGATCAGAATTGTAAACTGTGGCACAAATTTGGCATAATAAGAAGCCATACCAACAAACGATCGCGCTTGCTCAGTGGTTGCTGGAGGTAGAGTGTCCGTAATGCCCTGTATGAGAGCTGAATTCGGTCGCACACCGTCATTGTCAATCAAATGTCCAAGTACCTGAATACTAAGTACGCTGAATTCTGTAAGTTTTGGTCGTGCACTGCTTGGGTATTGCCAGTGACAAAAAAGACATCAAAATATGAAATCACTCCGGTCAAATTTCTCAAAATTGAGATCATCAGACGTTGAAAGCATGCAGGTGTAGAGGCTAACCCCTAGATTCCACTGGGAGCATCTTGGCCGCGTTACTGCCGCGACACGGTTGCCGGAGTTGATCGCGGCCATTCTAGACAATGGTTGTGATTCCATCAGCTGCGCCACGGCACATGTCGGCAGCGTCCTAGAAGCGGGTCTCCGCGCTGCTCCTCTGAGAATATGCGCCAAGTGTATTTCTGGCACTGGCGGGCCGCAGTCGGGCTTATCTAAATGTTGCAGGGATATGTTTCCCATAGTTCGACCCTATACAGTCATTGGATCCAACTACGTTAGTATTTGTGCAAATGGGAATCGCACACCAGATCGTGCCAGTGATATTGAATATTAAGAGGAGTACGCTTTTTACTGAAAGGATAGCTACAAATCTTTGATATAAAATTCATTTTTAACTTACTGTTCAACTACTTGTCTATGATTTTGTTTTAACTAAAACACTGCCACAACTTTTTAAAAATCTATGGCGTTCACGGCTGGACTTTAGTAGACTATACTATAAGTCGGAAATGACATGAAATGCAATTAAGCAGAAAAAAAAACAACAGAAAGCATTTAAGTTTGTTGCACTAATATGGTAAAAATGACGAAATATGCAAAATCTGACCAGGTCGATTGTATCAGCTGGCAGTGGAACATGAAGTTGCTTGCAAGACAGATCAAAATAGTGTCACTCACGTTATGCTTCAGATATGCGCCCAGAGGAATAAGCCTAAGCAAACACGTTTGTATCGAAAAACACCTTCATGCGTAATAAAGGTTGTCAAGTTTCTGCTTTCCTCGACTAGTTCAAGTTGATGGTACACGGCTTTGATGTCAAGTTTGGAAAAGATGCTGCAACCATGTGATTCATGCGTTCCAACCCGTCTGCAAGTAAGCCAGCTGAAAGTAAGCTAGTCAGATAGCTGCAAGATCCTGCAGCTATCGCAGGGTTCGGAGAGCTCATTGCACAACTTCAGCAAGATTCTCGCGTAATTTTTCGGGAATCACGCGTAGCCAGCTTAGTTGCAGACACGCTCGAACACACCCTGGGTATTTCTCAACAGCAAGAGCATCATTGACCTCACGTAGGTCAATGCACAGGCGTATTGTATTATTCGGTTTCCACGCAACAACTATTAGTAAAACCCATTCAGAAGCTTTGACTGCCTCAATTACGTCTTGATCAATTAGCTTTTGTATTTCTACAGCCACTCTCTCTCTAATGGCAAAGGGCTAGGGACGTAATTTTTGTTATATGGGTGTTGCGTCAGGTTTTACTTTGACCTTATGCTTGTAACCAGGAACTAGTCCTAATTCATCAGTAAAAAGCGTAGGAAACTGTGAATGGATCTTGTTCTTGTATGGCGAACCATGTTAGTTAGCTGTAAGCATGGAAATATTTGTTGCACTTTGTTGAAAATTTTGCAGTGTGACATCAAGACTTTTGTCACAGAGGAAGGCAAGTCATTACAAATTTTGCTGTGCTACACCTTTTGACGTTGCTGCAAAGCATGTCAGTGTCTTCCCATCAATGTTAAATCCTAACCCTTCGATGAGGTCTTTACCAAGTAATGTAGCCCCCTTACCAATGTACTAGGTAACAGACACAGGTTTAGAACCTTTGTAGCTCACCGAGGCATCAAAGCAACCAACCAACGATATCAATTGAATCAGCAGTGTAAAACTGAAAAGGCTGAGCACATGGATACAATGACTCTCGTGAAAAATGTTTATCAAACAGATTTTCGTTCATCAATGAGGCATCTGCCGCTGAATCGACCACAAAAGTAATCGGCACAGAGTTGAGATTTCACAGGTCTCTGTAGCTCCAACAGGGGTACCAGTACTTACACTCAATACCTCAAAGAATGTCTCAGTTTGTGTATTGTGGTTGTCTGTTCCAGTCACCTCATGCACAATCGAATTAGCCTCACTCTGACACACAGCTTTGAAACGTCCAATTTTTACACAGTGTTGACAAGTTTGTCCAACAGCTGGGCACATCAGGTGGATGGCAAGGTGACAATGCGAACTGCATCTGTGGCACTTACGTTGTGCATTTGAAGATTTCTTCCCAGGACTAGACTGTGCAGGCTTATGCTGATTTTGTGGTTTCTGCCAGTTCTGGCGGTTTTTGGAAACCATCCGCACGGCTGATGCAGTCCTGCCGCCGGCAAGGGATTTTGCTTTATTCAAAACGATTTCCACACATTGCGCAATTTCAGTGGCCTTGGAAAGTGTCAGTCCTGGGCCAGCCTCCATTAGAAGTCGTCCCCAGGTCCTGGGGCAGCTTGTATTCTCAATGATCTGGTTAAGAATAAGTTCATCGGCTATGTCACCATGCTGGCAGTTAGAAACCAGGCCCGCAATGTAGTGACAAAGGAATCAATGGACTTGCCGTCATGCTGGGAGTGCATCTGAAATTTGTGACCCTGAACGATCGGGTTTTCAGCTAGTTGATCGCGTTTTTCCAGAGTCATCATTGCGTTACTATATGAATCACAGTGTCAGTCAGTTTTTGGAAAATGCTCACTGTTCCTCAACTCCGAGAGAATATGGTAGGACGGCACGTTATCTTGTGATGTAGTAGGTAAATAAAAGTAAGACAGGACACAAGGATGGTTCCCGATTTTGAACATGTATTCAAGTCCATCAAAACTGGTCTGTTACATCTCTTCATCTCTAAATCCAATGCCTCCTCAATGCCCCTAGTGGCTAGGATGTATACTGAATTACACAGTGGAGATAATTTCTTCTCAAAATACATTCATGAATGTAAATACATATTTATGAATTCTAAGATAAGATCAGGATGCCACATCAATGTTGAGAGAGGTGGAGTGTGTGCAATGGCACTGAAAGTGACAGATCAGTGGTGGGGATAATGACCAGTTTTCAGCTGGCATAAATAAAAGCAACAGCAATGTTGTTAATCTGTTTGGGAAGCCGCTGATATTTTCCTCACTGCCATAGCTCTAGACCAACCATACTGACGATGCCACTTAACAATGGTGCACCCTAGTAACAAAACAAACTAGGCTCAGTTTTCTCTCTTTAGCACCGCCTTGCACTTTTTAGTTGAGTACTGGTCCTGAATAACATTGATAAATCCATAATTACTTCCACACTTTTTTTTGTTAAAGTTCCCCTTTAATGTTAACTTGCCCAAAGCAATTTCTCTACAAAGCATATACATCCAATACAGCAACATGACCTCCAAAGTTCAAAGGTCAAGAGTTCAATTCTACCAATCATAACCTATGCAAACCATCAATGATGAATGATTAATGAAGAAGCTTCCACTGCACTGTAGGCTGATTCCTGCCATTGTATTTAGTTTTTTTTTCTCTTTTCAACAGGCAAACATCTTTCATACAGTGGGAAGGGCCAAATCCAAAAGTGCAGCTGACAAATTCGGCCACTTCAAATTATACCAATGCTTGGAAGTGACTGAGCATACTGGTGCTTACAGGAGCAGTTAACAAGTTTCATGTGTGTTTAGAATGCTATATGAGCTTAACTTCGACCACACACGAGTTAGACTGACATGCCACATTTCAATCAGAATCAAAGTGCATTGTTACTAAGCCGAAGCCTGCTATGGCTGGCCTTTTGTTCTGTCTTTTGTATAACTTGGTGTCATGTGAGCAATCAAATCCCCCTGTGCTTCGAGTGGAGTCCATGAAGTTGGATCATCCTGATTTTTCATTGCTCACAAAACCAGTGGGCAGATTATGCCTGTTATGCCCGATAACTGAGCTCTTAAACTGTGTACTGAGTACTGAAAGCCATACAAGCAACAGTTAGCACATCTCATCATTCAATTCAAAATGCTTGACTGACACACTAACTGCATTGCAATGCAGCAAGTTTCTTTTGTGAAGTTTCCTTTCGGTGTACTCAAGTCATACTATAGCCATGTATTTTTTTCTGGTTTAACATTCAACTAAGGTCCTTACACAAATCAAAATGAGATGTCAGGATTCTCAGGGGACTGATCCTATTTTAAACACATAGAAGAAGGTGGATTTTTCTCCCTTTTATGTAGACAGAGCACTCTGAATGAATAAGAGTTGGTCAGACATGAAATGAAATGCTTTGAGTGCCCTTCTTGGTTATACGGGAACCCTATCACTTCTCTAGAGATGGTGTGGAAAAAGAGGAGGGATCCTTATTTTTTCACCGACCCACTTATTCTATTTTCCTCCAGTGTTCCACCCCAGCTAGTTTCCTCACTGCCTGACCCAGCTCTGCTCTGCTGTTTACCCTGGCCAGAAGCCAGATTTCTGGGTCTCGGGTCGGTCTAGAGCTTGGGTGTGAGGGCTCAATGGGCACTGCACTCTGTCTTTGGGCTGAATAATGCTTCTGTGCTCAGGACGCTATTAATTCTAAAAGATCCCCTTGATGGCAGACATAGCCTTTGCCAGTAGACTGATGGAAAGTCTTGAAGCACTGTTTTAGAACACATACGGTACACAAGAAAGGATTAACACCTAAGAATACATCCATACTAACACCTTTTCGTTTTAAAATGCATAACTTGTGCTATGCTAACGCCTAGCGCCCAAGCATCTCTGCCATTTTTGAGTCCCCAAAACGGAGACTTGCAAAAATGCTGCTGGACCCGTTCTCAATTGAAAACTTTGGGATTGTGTTATAGTATGGATAGGGATTATTTTTGTTTTAAAATGCTGTTTTAGAATGAAAACATAGACTGGATGTAGCCTGAACAATTTCAAATGACGAGCTTGATTCAATTCAAAATGTTCACAAAATAATACATTTTAAGGCGAAGTGGCTCTGATTGTCATTCAGCTGATTGCCATGAAACTGGTAGTTAAAAATACTCATTTTTTTATTTTTGATTGAATTTATACTATCTAATGTAAGTGTGTCAGATAAACATAGTCATAAGCAGATGAAACATGGCAGAAGCAGTCACTATCCCCACACAGCCCCAATTTTATGTAAAAACTCACCTAGTATGACCCTGTAGTCAATAGCTGTGGTACACGAGGGCGCCGGATCAATCGAGCACGACATGTGCGAGAAAATGACTTTTACAGCTGACAATCTAAAATTTTGATAAAAATCGTAACCCAAGCAAGTATGGACTTAAAGTCCATATGATGACAAACAATTCGATGTGGCGTGGATGAAACATTGAGAGAGAGCATCAGAGGGTGGTGACAGTGTCAGGTATACCTCTCAAACCCACAAAAGCCCACAAATGCAGAGGGAAAATGAATCACTCCTCACTGCAGCTCTGTTAACCTTGTCAGTGCCAGTAAAAGCATTTAAAGACACTAAGCTCTTAAATTAGCGAATCTGGACCACGGAGATATTATTTATGCTTGTCTCGGATTCTGAAAGAACTATTTTGATGGGTAAATTGTGTTTAATTCTTGGAAGCAGCTTTTTTCTGCACCACAGCATGATATGAGATTAATCCCTTGACAACCTTTGCTACACACTTGAAATGGCTCCCAAGTATCAGTACTCAAATATTCAGAGAAAGAGACAGAAACGAGAAAAATTCATCCTACCACTGTCATCACTGACATACCTACTCGCTTTCCTCTAAAACCCCTCCCCCTTAAATCTTTTCATCCAAAGCCACCCCCCTCATTTCCTAAAACAGACTTTTCCTCCACTCCTGACCCTCTTCTTCTTTTTTAAACCCCTCCCAATGTTTTTAAGCCCTTTTCAGCCCCCTCTTTCCCTGTGCGCTCATCACATATACCACATAACATCTTTCTTACCACAACTGACTTACTCATCACATATACCACATAACATCTTTCTTACCACAACTGACTTACGTTCTCTCCAGAATCTATAGATATAACACCAGGCTGATGGAGTAATAAAAAGACTGTTTAATACAAATTGATTTATTAAAGTTTATTTTGATTATAATTTCTTGAACTTTTCCAGTTTAGTGTCTGAGGAAAGTGACTAATTTGAACAGTGCACACATATTTTATTACCATAGAACTTCACATTTACTGACTCCACCGTCTCAACTCAAAACTGCACCAGCATGCATGCATGCACACATGCAAAAGTACACGATGTGAAAACTTGTCTATGCGGTTTATACATATGAAACAGTACTGTAACAGTTTTTTTTAAATACTTACTGCACAGTAGTTACTGCATACTTGTATTGCATACAATGTATTTATGTTCTACATGATTCATTTATATGCCATTCATTTAAATATAATTATTGTTTCTAATTTAACAGCAGTTACCATTAGGAATTTAGCCATTTTTAATGTTTTGATTGTCATGGTAATACCTCCTACCAAAGTGTCTGTATCTAAAATGGAAGTTGAGTCTGGAGCATTTGTCAAACCCCTGCCATAACTGTACAAAATTTGTGCAATCCATGGTTTGGACTTGTTTCTCACACATGGCGAATGTGCAAAATAACAAGCTGTTCTGAGCTCTGAAGCACTTTACATGGACTTATGTGAAAGCACCCACACGTGCATCATGTTCCTCTGGAGTATGCATGGTAGGTGTAACAGAGGATCTCTTCAAGAGAGATATATTCTTCCTATTCTGACATTGGCTAAGCTTAATGTACTTTCATATAAATGATTTGTTATTGGTCTGAGGTTGAATAAATGTTTTCTGGATCATTTGTTTTGCTTGGAAGACATGCATTCCCTTAGGCAGCAGAATAAATTAATGCTGTCTGACTTCCTTTTGTCTGTCCTTTTCTCTGGACAGGCATGTCACAACATTCCAGCAGTCTGCACCCTTCCTTCTGGTTTAAAAAGCTTGAACACCCTCCTCCACTAGACATGAAACTGTAGCTGCTCAGAAATAAACTCATGCTGAACTCAAGCAGATTCCGTCCAATGTCTGAATTTGTTATGAGTGCATACATGTTTACCAATATCACAGACCCATTGTGTTGTATTCGTGAATGTATTTTATCATTTATTAAATATGTGACATTTGTAGAATGAACAAATCCAGCATATTTCTTGTTAATCTCAACATTACTACTGTGCAACTGAGATAATATAGAACAAGGGAAACTGTTTATATAACAAATTTAAACTCAGAATGCACTGTAAAAAATAGACTGCAGATAAAAATGAAAAGGTAAGTGTACAAAATGTGTTCCAAGTATCAGTATCATGTTCCAATAAAATTAAAAAATAACATTACTTAAATTATAATAATCAAAATGTAATTTAATAATGCAGTTACTGTAATACAATTGAAAAGCCAGCAAGTATTTTCTTTTCCAGACACACTGATGGTCAAGGCCACATTGATGACACAAATCTCAGACCGAAGTGTAATAACTACTCTTGATTTATTTCTAAGTGAGATTTGAATTTGAAAAATAGTTTGTTGTCTGCTTGATAATTTTTTGGATTTGCCATTATTTACTTTAATGTTGGTACAAGCTTGTATGATTATGAAAATCAGGCTGCTAACGAATTTCGTCATACCAAGTCGTTTTAGGTTATTTAAATGTTCTGCCATGATGAAAAGCACCCACTTCTCACTGTGTGCTGTAAAAGCAAATTAGCTTTGTAGCAGTTGACTGGTGTCATAATTTTGTTTTTAATGCTGCAGATGTCACGCATTTTTGCTGTGTCATTTTGAATTTCTAGCTCATATTAAATGGCATATACAAAGGTTATAGAACATTGCGTCGAAACGGTAGAGATAGTAGGCTCAATTACCGGACAATCATAAAAAAATGGTTAAGCATTAATGACTTTACGAAGCCATTTGTTTTTAATTTCTATATATTGTTTGGGTATAATATAATTGATTAAAAATTCCATATGATGGCCTTATTCAGAAATAAAAAATTTATTTTATGGGTATAATGTATTGAGTTATCGTCAGATTCAAAATATATTTCTCCTCAAGGATAAAAAAGGGGCATTAAAATAATCACATTTGGTTGAAAATATCAGATTTTACATCCAGTTGTAACTTAAACACTGAAAAAATGGATGCTGAAGTAAATCCCACAACAATAAAAAAAAAAACAAATTTCCCTCAATATTTCTGCTATTACAAATACAGTAATTTCATAATAATCACTCCTTTTAATGGTCTCTCTCACTACTGAGTGCATATACGATTGATTCCAAAGCTGTTTCCATTTTACCTCTTGGATTTGTTTCTATCTGAATCAATAGGTTTTTTTAATAACATAGATTGACCAAATGTGATGCAAAATAATAATTGACATGGAACGTATAATTTTTCTCAAAATGATAGCAAGAATATCTAAAATGTAATGTTTGAAGGTATTTTCAGTAATTTTCAATGATTTTCCTACAGAAGAAAAACTGTTAAATTCAAATTTGCTAAGGTTCCAAGAAAAGGACCAGTAAATCTGCACATTAACTGGTGACAACAAACAAACAAGGAGACCAACCAGCCTGAATATTTTAGTATATAAATTGTTAAATGTACAGAAGATGATTTTAAAAGGAACCATTTTTATAGTGAATATTTTTCCACTGTAAACCATTCTATATTTGAACAAAGTGATACTGTAACTTAGTAAACAATATTTTTCTGGTTTTGAGTTGAAGGTTGCCATTCCAAAAACGTAGCAAAATTGTCATACTCTACTCCAAAGTGGTGTGCCTTTACTGCAAGTTAGAAGCCTTTGAAAGAGGCTATCTTCCCAACTCTCACAGTTGGGCTGTGAAAAAAGCCCTGCTCCACTTTTACATGGGTGTGTGTGTGCGCAGATGTGTGTGTGTTTGTGAGAGTATATGTATGCATGTCATATTAAACAGGCAGACCTATTTTATGTTTGACATTTATGAACTTTAACGAGCAATAGTTTGGGTAATATAGTTACCTGCGGAACTAATTAAACAGCATTTGTTGCATTTATTTTTGAAGCTCATGGTATTTAGTATTTACAATGGAATTCACACCAGGAAGGCAGGTGTATGCATAAAAATATGTTTTCTATTTTTAAGACCTTCGCCATCAAAGATAAAAACCCTCCTCATTGATCTTTTTGGTGATTTTGTTTTCACATGTTGTTAGTGATATTCATCAGATGAAAAGATCAACACTGTAAATGAATTGGCTCTCGAAGAAACTGGAAGGTGAGATAATTCATTTCAAATTCAGTTTTCTTTTAGATTCTGGAGTGGCACCATCAACAAGTCCTACACATTGTGGAAAATATCAAGCAATCAGATGTCCCAAAGCAGCCGTCAAAAAAGTTCATGGCAAGAATTGTTTTCAAACATGTTATTTCAGCTGAAAGACATGAGAGTAGCAGACGACAAAGGTCAATGCTCGTTCAAGTTGATGAAGAGCAGGCTCTTATTTAGGTTGAAGCTAACTAATTAACGGTCCTTTGGAGATTTCAGCAAATACAATCATTTTACCATAACATTTTTTTGAGATTATTTTACTTTTTACACTGGGAGGCTGGACCAATTTAACGTCACTATTATTACACACTTAATGTTCATAGCAACCTAAAGCATTTCCAGCTCACTATCATAGCGATGGCTAACGTGTTAAGATAGATTTGCAGATAGCTTTGTAGGCACCAAGCATTTTTGGAAAGCAGAATAGCTGACCTTAGCTATGCTCTACCGCTATTTGTAAAAATCAGTGGAAAGTATTGATATAAGCCAAAGGCTTTTTTCAATGAAAATCCCTTTCTAAGCCATTGAGCTAACTCTCTGGTTGCTGAACAAAGCTTGACCAGTTTCACACAATTTAAACGTCCAAAACAAATAGAGAAAAATATAGATTAATATATTAATCTAACATTAATTTTCCAGTTCCATGGAAATAAGTCAGACTGCAAAATAAATTTAGCTGGCTGCAGTTAGCTACATTGACAGTTGTAGTCCTCGGACAAAATGCCTTTGACTCTGGATGAGAAACAGCAAAGATCTTGGGATTGAAATTTTGCTGGATTACATAGGAGAGTTGCCTATTACAAACCCATACACTCAACTTCCGTGCTTAACAGCCTACAAGCCTAAAAAGTGTATAGCATTACATAAATGCTAATGGACTAATGGCATTCAATCTAAAAGTATCTGTTAGTACAAATTAATGCACTATTTCTTTCACGTAACATCTTCTCAAACGCAGTGCACTCGGGATTTATAACGATAGTGACATCATTTTTGCTGGCTGGTTTTTTGCACCAGCAAATTAGAGTAAAAATACAGAATATCAATATCCAAATCATGTGAACTATGCAGGAATTTCAGCCCTCTTTACACATTGTCACTATCCAGATACTTACAAAAGGCCATGTGTACTATATTTGTGAAACTGGAAAAACGTCATGCCTGGACAACAAGATTAAGTCAGTTTTTGGCATGAACAACCTCAGCTGGAGTCCTTGTTGCCAATTCAAATTCACCTACTAGCAGGCCTGTAGGATTGAATGAGGGAAAAACATTGATGAGAGAAAAGTGGCAAGTTTCATGCAGTGATATTCATTCTTGGAAGAGATGGGTGATTTGCCCAACAGCGCACTACAAGAGGCAGAGGAAGGACAAGTATTGCAGTCTGGACATTAAGTTTTCATCCCTGCAGACTGCCTGGCTCTTGGGCACAGTAGAAGTTTACTGCCTACAGGGGACAGCAGTGGGCTCTTTGCACAGTTGGCAGCCATTATGGCTCATGAGGAGAATAATGTAGTATCTGCTGGCAACCATTACAGATTTTGCGATGGCCTGTAGGTGTCTGTACTGGAACGGGCACTAAAGAAGCAAAAGCGAAGGAGTTGAGGTGGCAGAGATGGGGAGGGTGTGATTCATATATCGTTAGTCTTTGCGCTGTTCTCACAGATTCCTGGTCAATTTAGCACTACTATTTCTAATTTTACCCCCTGTAAACCTTGCTCATGTCACTGCCAACACATTTCAACACAACAATTATGAATTCAGCAATATTTTTCTGATATCAGAGGTCTGTTTAGTGATCTGCATTAAGTGATATTCAACAAAATTCAGGGGTCAGCATATTAATAATTTATTTAATAACCTGGATAAAAAACATAAATATTTGTTTTTAGAATCTGTTTCCAGATATTTTATCCCAATATAAAATGACTGTCTGTTTTGACCGTTTTCAAAGATTATCTTGAGCTCTAATGAGTGTGTACAATTTCAATACAGTTCAATACATTAACTTAATTGAACTGTATTTAATTTGGCATTATTGTTTTCCTATTGATATCAGCAGTCTGTGTTGAATCCCCATTCTGTGATCATGTGCAGAAAACACAAAAGTGTTTTTACTCAGCTTCCAGCATTATACTCAAGATATCAGAGACTTGTTTATTTACTTTTATTTACTTATTCTGCTATGAGTGACCCTGCCACTTTCTTCAACAAGTGCTCTGAATTGCAGGCTTGTATACATTATCATTTTATTAGTACACCATTAGCATGTGCACATGTGGTGTCAATGAAAAGAAAAAATATTTTAAAAAATACAGATAAACAGACAAAGATACGACAGCTGATGGGCACTACAGGCAGATGTCCTCTCTTTCCTATTCCCTTTACAAATATGTATAGGTACTTTTACAATATTTTATTTGATTACTGAACAGCCATTAATGAGAAGTGGCAGGTAGTCTGACTCATCTGTGAGGCCAAGATAAAATTTGTTCTCTCACAGGGCTGAAGACCGAAACATTTGTAGCAAAAATATAGCTTAATGTTTATTTCAATGGGACACTAATTTATGCTTGAACGTTCTAGAGGATAAGTGGTGAAAAATAAAAAGATCAGCTGCAGATGATTAACTAACTGAATATTTATACTGAGTGAATGCCTGGTCAGTCAGACAGGAGTTCTGAGGGAAGACTTGGCTCAAAGTCATTCAGTCTCTGAATAACAGGCTTACATGTGACAGCTTTGTATAATACTTGGAATAAAATTAGATTTTTATAACTTTTAGGTCAGCTTTAATACACACAGATGAGTGAAAAATTGAAGGATAAACTGGAATAAATGAGTAGAGAAACATAACAAATGCAGATGCCTCCATACACGTGTATAGGATAATACAACTAAAGGAACAGGGGCCGTTCATACTAGTCACATGCTTGCATGTGAAGAACGCGAGACTTGTCAAAACATGTAGATCTTTTAAAAGCTGGGAGTAAAGGAGAACCACTGAAATGTTGCTATGACAGCACGCTGTCTTAAAAATGTGACTGCTCGGTGTTAAAGCACAGTAGAGGATTCATGAGGTAATAAGACGTGCATCAAGCGCAAGTTAGATACCGTAAATAACTCAAAGATGACGCGTTGAAACAGACGCTTCTCTGGTGTGCATGGCCACATGCTTTGTCATTTTTCAAACTTATCTCCACCTGTCTCAGTTTTTGCCAATTTTCTCTATATCTCAGGTGATCAGCAGCAGAATCTGATGTACTTCCCCCTCTAGTGCCACCATTTGACATGAACGTTGACTTAGCTGGAATGTAGAACTAAATGCTATTTCAGCAAAGCAAATCTTCCTTTTTGTCTATTCCTGTATTGTACGAATATACTACCTGGTTACATTTCCAAGTGTGATAATTGAGCCCCTGAGGACAAGAGTGGTCTAACTCCATTTTTCATAGGTTTGAGATAATCTATGCCAAAGTTCAAGCCCTGGATAAAACTCAGGACATATGTAGGGTATGTTGTTAATCTGAGAGTTTATGACCATGTTTTTCAAGATAACACAACCTTTTTTCTGCAAAAGTAATGTTTTTCTGAGGTTACTTTCTCTAAATTTTCTGGAAAAGACCCTTTTTATAAGTTAGACCACTCTTGCACTGGCTGTCATAACAAATGTAACTGACTTAAGACAAGTAAATTAAAAACTCAATTTTAATAACTCAATAATAGCTTTAATTTCCGACATCCTTGGAATTCGAAACACAAAATTACAAGAGAATATAGATCAAAAGTGAAACATTGTATCGCAAACTGCTGACCAATGAGAAGGTCATGCATCAGCTATTCTTGTTCCTCACAGCTGTCTTCACTGTCATCATCTGGATGAAAGTTTGGGCCATCCTCATCTTCGATCAGACCCAGATAAAATGAGTGGTGGACAGGTGGTACAAGGTTGAAATCATCTTTCAAATCCTTGACTTTTGAAGGGTTCAAAGAGTTAGCCCACTGTTGCACTCACGCTTTTTGTCTTAATGGAAGTGAGGATAACTAAAAATCTCTGTATAGTAAGATGCATCACTGTGACACCTAGACCACTTATGCCCTGAATAGATTTTACCTTTAACTTGCGAAATATGGGTCTAACTCAAAAATGGGAATATTAGAGTAAGACCACTATTGCACTCAGAGGATGATCAGAGGATGTTTTGGAAGAGAATAGATAAGGTTATATTTTACTGACTGGTGGCTAGATATAGTGCCTTCCATAATGCTATAAGCATGAAAAGGATGTCGACAACATCCGGAAAATCTGCCCTTCCTCACCACCTACTCGACCAAGCTCCTGGTCCAAGCGCTGATCCTCTCCTGCCTGGACTACTGCAACTCCCTGCTCGCTGGCCTCCCAGCTTCTGCGATCAGACCCCCGCAGCTCATTCAGAACGCTGTGGCTCGCCTGGTCCACAACCTCCCTAGACACTCCCATGTCACCCCTCTGCTCGCTAGTCTTCACTAGCTGCCTATTGCGGCTCCCGTAAAATTTAAGACATTAATGCTAGCCTATCAGGCAGTCAAAGGAAAAGCTCCAGCATACATCCAGAAGCTGTTCAGACAATACACGCCTGCTCGACCACTTCGCTCTGCCACTTCGGGTCGCTTAGCTCCACTTTCTCTCCGCTCCTGCTCATCTCGCTCAAGACTGCCGTCTGTCCTGGCTCCCCATTGGTGGAATGATCTACCAATCGAGATCAGAACATCAGAGTCCTTGACCATCTTCAATCGCAGCCTGAAAACTCACCTATTCAGACTCCACCTTTTCCCTACTTCTCTGCCCAGTGTAACTCTCCTGACGTCACGGCCCACAATGCTTGATTGTTGTTATGTAGTTCGTTTGTTAACTTTACTGGTTTCTTTCTGTTGGGTTCTGTGCTTTCAACTTTTTACAAATTGCACTTAGTGTTACTCTTGTCACTTGATCTTGTCACTTTAACTTGTCTTCTTGGAGCTCAGCACTTTTGTATAGAACTTTTACACTTTTTTTACGTCGCTCTGCAGACAATGTCAGCTAAGTACCAGTAATGTAATGTAATGTAATGTAATTGTTAGCTTACAGTTGTGGTGAACTGGTGCAAGGTTGGGAGCAGAAAATTTCTCCTGCCAATTTAGCAACATAACCTTACTGTCTTCACAATGTCAGCACCCTTTCTGTCGAGTAACGTCAAAAGTGGCAACTGTTGTAACCTGAGTCGGCTGGAGTGAACGAGCAAGTGGAAAATTGAAGTATGAAGAAAAAATGTTCATTTTGAGAAAATCAAGGCCGTGGATTTTGGTAACTATAAAGAAGTTTTTCCATCCTTACCTCTCAGAGTGTGAAAATGTGATTTAAGTACTTTTAGCACAAGGCCCTTAAATTTCACGAGCAATGAGTCTTTTAATCATTGCTCTGACATAATAAAACAGCTGCCAGGTCCAGGTTAGCTTACTTGCTTGTGAAGGGCAAAAGTTGAGTCTTGATTGACGTTAATTGCTCGGATCGAAAAAAACCAAGGTATGCCCGCATTGTTTAGAATTTGTATTAGAGGGCAACCCATTAACCCCGATTGGAGATCTCTTCGTTGTCCTCAATAAGAGCATGCTCACTTCAAACTGTTACATTTGTATATGTATTTATTTGTGTTTCCATATTATATGCTGTGTTTGCAGAGGCATGTCACCATTCTATGACACCTACCATATTTGGAGGTAAAGAGTGAAAAATTATGGCTCTTTTGTACGTGTTTTTGTTAGCCCTTCAACCAGCACAAATCAAATTATCGGCATTATTATTACGACCAGTAATCTTTGCAGAAATATTACCGATGATCCAATACATTGGTATCCATGACAGCTGTATGTCGCAGGTCCGGGTTGAGGGCGTGTCTGGAGTAGTAAGTGAGCGCACTGTAGTAGTTGTTTTCTTCATAGCAAATGCATAGGTAAGCTATGGGGGCAATGAAAACAAAAAAATATCTTGAGCTGCAGAGAGAAAATGTGTATGGCTTGTGAGTGACTTATTTATACAGAGCCTTCATTTTGAAACTTTGTATTCTTTAAATTCAGCCTATTGCCCCTTTTAAGTAACTAATGTCTTATCCTTCTCTGTGGCACGCATATAAATGCTGAGCAGGTGCAGTTGACTTCAAAATTTAGAGCAATATTTAAGTTAGGTCAGATATTGCGGTTGAAAGCACATGTATGATGACTGTGATGCTTGTGTATTAGTTGAATATATAAGGAAGTCAGAAGAGTGATTCTCCCTGGTGTTATTGAAAACGCCAGGGCAGGACACAACCATCAAGTAAGTGTCAGCATGACATTCCGCTGTCAACTACACAGTGAGGGATATTATGGTTGTGGTGCATATCTCAATCTCTTCTTGAAGACACGTGTATTGAGAGATGAGCAATATGAGAACCATAGGTACTTTTCAACAAAGATGGGGTAAAAGGTGGTAATATGTGGGGGCGGCATGGCTCAGGAGGTAGAGTGGGCGGTCCAGGTATCTGAAGGTTCCTGGTTTGATCCCCGGCTCCTCCAGAGAACGTGTCGAAGTGTCCTTGAGCAAGACACTGAACCCCGCATTGCTCCTGATGTGTAGGGCACATGGCAGCCTCCGCCATCAGGGTGAATGTGAGGCATCATACTATAATTTGAGGAACGTTTGTCTGTCTGTTTGTTCCCCTACTCCTCCGAGGTCCTCAGACGGATCTTCACCAAACTTGGTGGGTCTATGTAGGTTGTCCCTGGAATTGTCCTTGAGGGGTTAGTTTTTTGAAAGGTCAAGGTCACTGGGGTCAAAGGTCAATTTTTCGCATCTCCCATCTCCCTGGACAGATTTTCATGAAAGTTGGTACGTGGACGTAGGTCGTCACAAGAAATAACCGCGAGAGGTCCGTTCCGTCAAAGGTCAAGGTCACGAGGGTCAAAGATCACCGTATTAATGAAAGTTGGTATGTGGACGTAGGTCGTCACAAGATATTATTTTCGCCACGGGTAATTCACTAGTAGCTGTAAAACGCTTTGGGGTCATAACATGTGACTAGAAAGCGCTATATAAATGCAGTCCATTTACCATGTATGCCATGTGTGATGTGAACCACAAGAATGCTACAGGTCTGAATGATTGAATGAATTAGAATGATTAGAAACACTCGTCATTTTAGAGGAAAGGGAAACTGAAAATCACCGCAAAGTTATTCAGAGTGATCACCCATATCGTTGATGAAACATTTCAATCCTGATGGGAGTGGTCATTTCAGTATAATGCCCCCATCCAAAGAGCA
This sequence comes from Gymnothorax reevesii, assembly GCA_029721435.1. NCBI lineage: Eukaryota > Metazoa > Chordata > Actinopteri > Anguilliformes > Muraenidae > Gymnothorax > Gymnothorax reevesii. Next base: position 45,227,828 of record CM056579.1, read on the forward strand.
AGTTCACCAGATAGTTTTTCTTTTGTTGTTGTTGAAAATCTGAGATCCTCGTGAATCATGCTAATCCTTATGAAAAATATTTTAGGTGAGAGTTAACAATCAATATTGATGTTTTTATAGCTGTTATTTACTGTTATTTCTGCTGTGCATGCAATTTTTCAAACAGTACAACAGCTAAGGTCACCATTCCGTTGCACAAGGTCGTCGTTTGGTGGCTTGACAGTTGCCTTTCATTCAGGGAAAATATAATGTTTAATCTCAAGCATTCAATCGACTATCTTAGTCTGTACTGTGCTAAATCTCCAATTTGCTGCACTTTGCTTCTGTGAAGTCTGTAAGTCTGCAAAATTACTGCTCAATTCAGCAGTGACCATTCTAAAGTGAAACCTAGTAAACTTTCAGCCGGTGCATGTGCTACAGCAACAGAGAGCAATATTCTAGCCTTCACACAGCGGAAAAATAGTCTGCAACCTTTCAGGCCGTGAGCAGCCCTGAGTGTTCGCTGAAATCCCTCCCCCTCATGAATACATTAAGCAAATGTCTTAAACCAGGCTTAGCTTGGGGCTTTGCAGCACATCACATCCTATTACCTACTTTAAATCATTAATGTGACATCGTTTTCACTCAATTTCCAACACCCACGATTAAATTTCCATATTTCACCAAGCTGTTGGAGCAGGCCCTCAACAAAATTGAGAGGACACACACGCATACACTAGCGAGATAAATTGCATCTTAGCCATTATTATTAGTCATTCAATCGCAAATTTTGGATTAAAATATATAAAACATGAAAGAATTTTCATAATTGATGGCCTGTATTTGTTAAAATATAATATGAAAATCTGACAAAATGAGCATTTGGGTGAATTGAGTGCAGAAAACCAACATGCAGTCACTTTCAAGTGCACCTACATGGGCATGCTTACACATACTCTTATGCACTCACACATGCTCACAAATACACACACACGCACACACACCTACACACACACACACACTATAAACAAAAGAATGGACATAAACTTTGTTATCTGGTTGCCCTACAGGTACTTAATTAAAAATTTAGATTTCCCTTGGTGCAATCATTCCATTACCTCAGAATTTAACATTTCCTCAATCCTGTTATCCTGTTTCTTTGAATATTGCATTCAGCTTTCAAAGCCCTTACTGAAGTTGGGATCCACTTGGTGTATATTCAGCAATTCAAAATCAAGGAAAAAATTTTTTTTCCTGTGGGAGATTTTATTAAAACCAATGGTAATAGTAGCTACCATAAATAAAAATTGATAGTAGCTATTTAAGTTCTCACAGTCACTATTTTCAAGCTTTTTGTATTCTATTGTATTTCCACCCACTGATAATCAGGTTTCAACAGTCCTTAACTACCCAAAGAGTTCATTTTAATGAGTTTCCAATCACTGTACTTGTCATGGCAACACTCAACATGCATGTCACACATCCAAGTGAGCAAACACAGGCAGGAGTAGTAACATTTTGTAATCTACTTAGAATTTTACATACAGGACCACACAGGGAAAATCTGCATGGTCCAGCATAGCTGGTGGCTAGAATGACCAATATGGGGCAGCATGACCAGCATAGGCTATTTTGGTGCTGGTTCATGCTAGTCTTTACTGCAGGATGACATCACAACGACCAGACTGCATGTCCAAATCCATTTTTGCTAGTTTAGTGGTGACTTATCAGGGCATAATGCAAGGCTCTAGGTTTGAAGGGGTCGTGATTGTGGGACTCTGAAGAAAAATGGACAAAATTCTAAACTTTATCATGGAGTAAAGGCATTGCTGTGTTTGGAGATGTTACTGGTGACCACTGATGTTCAACTGCACCTATATTGTTTTGCCACTCTCTTTGTTTGAAGTGTTTGTGTTTCATGAATTAACTCTTCACGTAACTAATGTGCTGCTAGAATCGTTTTGCTAAATAAAACATAAACTGGGAAAAAGGCAAGTGGTTTGTGTCCCATTTATTATTAACGAATTGATAATTGATTGATACTGTGATGGCCGTGTTTTTGAGACGCCAAATGCTGTGGCCGGAACGAAAGGAGGAACAGCAAAACAAACAAACACAGACAGATATCAGAGAGAAACTCGCGCCTCCAAAGGACCTAAATCCAGTCTGTATAACAACAAGGAAGCAAAGCGAGTATGACAGAACGAATAGAAAGGGAAAAAATCTCGGAAACTGAGATAAAAAGAATTAGCACCAGACGGTGCCCAGAAAGAGGAAAAACAGAAAGATTCCCTTGCTATCTAGCACTTTCCTCTTTTGCAGCTAATACCTCAATAACTTTCTCATTAGAGACCTTACCGGCTATAGTGCGAACAAAACACTGACACTCTAGCAAGGGCAGTGAGGGGGAACTAGGGCTTAAATATAATCCGGGCGACGCCCTCAATTAATGCCAGCTGGCCCAAGAATCCGACTGAAGCCAAGCCGATATCGTCCCGGATGAGAGCAACCAAGAAAGCTCTCAAAGCCACCACCAGCCTCCAGAACCATGACAGGACCCCTCCCTCTAAGGGACAGCTCCAGAAGTTCCAAGGGAACCCCGTGCACGGAACTCAGAAATGAGTGTGGGGTCCAGAATATCCGGAGAAGGAACTCAGCAGCGCTCCTCTGGGCCATATCCCTCCCAGTCGATAAGAAACTGGACCCCACGACCAACACGCCTTTCTGCCAGAATATGGTGCACGATGTAAACCGGCCCCCCCTCAACCATTCGTGGTGGCGGCGAGGGGGGGGGGGGTGGCAGGTGCCAGGACGCTAGTACTAACTGGCTTAATCCGAGAGACGGTGACCGGATTGATCTTCCGCACAATCTTGAATGGGCCAATATAGAGGGAGCCAGTTTCCGTGACTCTACCTTCAAGGGGAGGTCCCGGGTAGACAGCCACACTCTCTGACCCACTCAATTAGGTGGGGCCAAACGACGCCTTCTATCAACGGCGGATTTCTGTTTGAGCCCCGAGCGCAACAGAGATGAACCGACCCTGGTCCAAACGGACCGACAGCGATAATGAAATGATTAACCGAGGGAACCTCGGAATCATTCTCAGTCTCAGAAAACAGTGAGGGTTGATAACCCACCTGAGCTTCAAATGGGGAGAAGCCTGTGGAGGAATTACTCAAAGAGTTATGGGAATACTCAGCCCATGCTAAAAATCGACTCCGTGAAAATGGATTATTCGCTGCTAAACAACAAAGAATATTTTCCAATAACTGATTCGTATGCTAAGTCTGCCTGTTGGTCTCTGGGTGGAACCCAGAGGGGAGATGGTCCCCCGGGTGCCCCGCCAAGCGGGAAGAGTGTCCCCACTGGGGGACCTGTGGCCTAACTCTAGGCGGCACAAACAAACAGCCAGGAGGCTCCCCCCCCAGGACCGGGATCAGTCTTCAAAGCCTTCTGAACCACCACCTCAACCTCCCATTGAATAGGCGCCACAATATGAGCTGCCGGGATGACTGGCTCCGGGGTCAGATCACGATCAGAGTGGTCATAAATCCGCCACAAGGCATCAGGCTTAATGTTTTTAGAGCCAAGGCGGTAGGTTAGCGTAAAATTAAAACGGTTAAAGAACAATGAGAACCGCACCTGCTGGGAATTACGTTGCTTGGTCTGCTGAATATTCTGGAGGTTTTTATGATCTGTCCATACTACAAAAGGGTGTTCAGCCCCCTCCAACCACTGGCGCCACTCTTCAAGGGCTAACTTGACCGCTAATAACTCCCAGTCACCAATGCTGTAATGCCGCTCCCTGGCGGACAAAGTCCGGAAGAAGTATGCACATGGGTGTAGCTTATTGTCCCAAGTGGGGCGCTGGGACAAAATAGCACCCACTCCAACTTCTGAAGCATCCACCTCCACCACAAAAGAGAGGGAGGGATTAGGCAAAACCAGAATGGGCTCTGAGCAAAAACGTTTCTTTAATTCCTGAAAGGCAGCCTCGGCTGCTGGAGACCAAAAAAACGCTGAGGAGGTATTCTCTCTGGTGAACGTAATAATGGGGGCAGCAACCACGCTAAAATTACAAATAAACCTCCTGTATTCATGAGCAAAACCCAAGAAACGTTGGACCTCCTTAACACTTTGAGGAGCAGGCTGATTTTTCACCACAGCCACCTTTTCCGAGTCCATACGGACTGATCCCTTGGAGACAATAAAGCTAAGAAAAGAGACAGTTTGGGCGTGAAAGACACTATTCTCAGCCTTGACAAAAAGCTTTGCATTTAGGAGGGCCTCAAGCACACGTCTGACGTGTTATGCTCTGAGAGCACTGGAGAAAAAATCAAAATGTCGTCAAGATAAACGAAGACAAATTTCTCCAACATTGGAGTACATCATTGACGAATGCCAGAAAAACTGAGGGGGCTTTAACCAATCCGAACGATAAGACCAAATATTCATAGGACCCGTCATGTGTATTAAATGCCGTCTTCCATTCGTCCCCCTCCCGAATGCAAACTAAGTTATAAGCATTACGGAGATCCAGCTTTGTAAAAAATGACGCCTCCGGCAGATGTTCAAACGCGGAATTCATTAACGGAAAGGGGTATCGGTTTTCAATGGTGATTTTATTCAAACCCCTATAATCAATACAGTGTCTCACACCGCCATCTTTCTATCCCACAAAAAAAACCCACTCCGGCAGGAGACATGGACGGCCAAATAAAACCATTAGCGAGAGCTTCCTGAATATATTCTCGCATGGCTTTACGCTCAGGTCCTGACAGCGAGTAAAGCGAACCTGTAGGAGGAGTGGTACCAGGGTAGAGATTGATCTCGCAATCGTACAGACGATGGGGAGGTATCGCCAATGCTCGTTGTTTACTAAAAACCTCTGCGAGATCATTATTATCATTAGGAACAGTAGGAGGCAAACTAAAGTTCAGGGTGGCCCCAGATTCCTCACCCTGTTCAGAATTTAACGTCTCAGTAACTGATTCAGAATCAAAAAAATCCTCTAAAAGGTAATCGTCCTCTGGCTGTCGTAAATCAAATTGAAGATCCCACTCCAGATCTGCCCCTCTTTGTAGTTTAGGAGGGTACGGTCAAACAACTTTCTCACACTCGCTCCAGGCATCAGCCTGCCCCACAGCTTGATGTCTGGGAAAACAAGTCACATTCTCTCTACAATGAGACCTACAATTAGTGACCCAGTGGATGATAGGATTATTCTGTTCCCCCCAAGTGAGGAAAGGTCTATGTTCCCGTAACCAAGAATGTCCCAAAACAATGGGAAAAGCAGGGGAACTGATAATAAAAAAAACCGAACCTCCTCAGAATGACCACCAAAAGAAATGAACATATTAAGCGGTTTGGAAACTTTGGTTACAACTCCCGTTCTAAGCAGGCGTCCGTCCAATGTTCTCACAGAGCGTGGCTGTGAGAGAGAACAGGTGGGTAGCCCACTCAACATTCATAAAACAATTTACAGCGCCCGAATCCACGAAAACTTCGATAATAACTCTCTTACTCCCCACAGTCAGTTCAACAGGGATTAGAGTTAGGAAAGGAAATTGGGTCTGCCCCTCTAGCGCCCCCCAGACCGCTAGAGGGATTTTCCTGTCTCCCTGAAGCTTCGGTTAAGGTGGGCGGATATGACCCTGTTTATTACAATTAAAGCAGATTATTCTTCTGCAAGCAGGTTTATGAGTCCGACTCTCAAACGAGCCATCAATCTGCAAGGCCTCAACCAGAGTGGAATTTTCAGTGGATGGAATCGGAGCCGCACACTCGGGACTAGCAACTTTGGCCCCGTTGTCTGCAAGCGGCAATCTGTTTAGTTTCTCCCTGTTACGTTCACGGAAGCGATTGCCAATTGCACAGCCATGCGAATCAAAGAATCTAAAGTTGAACAGGGCTACAACGTAGCCAATGCGTCTTTTATCTCCTCAGAGAGGGCTTGACTGACTCAGTCATAAGAGGAGCCTCTGGCTAACCTGTCTCTGTCGCTAGGGAGCAAAATACAATTGAAAACTCTGCAGCAGTTTCTTTGTCCTGTTTCATATGCATCAAACGCGTAGCCGCGTCCTGACCACAAACATCCTGATTAAACACTGACTCCATCTCCCTAACTAGAGCCTCCACAGTATTTACAACCGGTGAATTAGATCTGATTAGTGGGCCGACCCAAGTGAGTGCTGTGCCAGCCAACACAGCAGATATACACAACACAACAGATATAAATGCCACCCAAGAATTTTCGTTAGCAAATCGTGAAGGCTGAGCCTTAAAAAATTTTTCTCACATTGTGCGATGAAATCTTTGCATTTCCTAGCCTCGCTGCTATATCTTTGGGGCAAATGTAACTTCGGTTGTCAGGGAAGGTGTGGTGCTTCTGCAACGTTTTGTGAAACTTGTGTTGACTGGGCTCAGATACTCTCCGTCAAGCTTAATAGACCGCTCTCCTGATTCTGCAACAAATTCTCCAGAGGGCAGAGTCTCTTAGCCAAACCAGCCTGCTGGCTACCCAGGCTGGAAAACCCTTTGCCGAAACCCGACAGCATAGCTTGCTGGCTGGAAACAACCTTTTCGATCTCGGCCACAGCCGATGTTTGCATGTTGGCTTGAGTGTATTGTGATGGTCGGGTTTTTGAGATGCCAAATGCTGTGGCCGGAAGGAAAGGAGGAATAGCAAAACAAGAGACAAACACAGACAGAAATCAGAGAGAGAAACTTCTGCCTGGAGGGGGCGGGATTACCCTGGGATCCTGTAGATCTTTCCAGAATGTTTCTAGTCTATATCAATGCTGTGATTTTAGTCAGAGTAGAGGCAGAGTTTTTGTTTTGGCAACAGAGTTGATTAGTGGCATTTGAGTGTTATTAGAGGATTGAACTGTGGATTATTTGGAGAAGTTTTTCTTTTTCAGTGAAGAATAAATTTGTTTAAGTTTTCATTGCTGGTTTTCTTTGTTGTGATTTTTTTTAAGTCATAACACTAGCTAGCTAGCTAAAGTGATAACAAACTATTTAATGATTAGCTATCACACAGTGTAGTGAGCAAGCCAGATAGCTTGCTATAAAGGTGACAGTATACCACATGCACGTCGCCGCAATTCAATTAATTCTACGCTATTTCAACAGTAAGCTATACGATAATCTCGCAAGACATCATTTGACGGGCATTATGCTACGGAAGTGACATGGGGGGACCTGATTTTATGGGGATACCAGATTTTACATAACACTGACAATGGACCTTTCTGACTTGCTCTGATCAGGTCCGCTCCCTTAGTTACTGTTGCTATGGGCCCCATGCAATGCTCAGTCCCATATTGAGAACAACGCCGCAGAAGTTTGAGCATCACTCTCTTGCGCGTATTCTAAAAATATTTCAGTCTGTTTCCTACCTAATGCATCCAAATTGTGCGGCGTAGTTGTCCAGAGAGGCCTTAAATATTTTACAAAAAGAAAAATCCACAAACTTTTTTATGGACAGCGTGGAGATAAAAGGGTTACAGCGAAGTGCTGGCAATTGATGCCAAGCACCCCATAAATTGCACACTGAGAAAAAGCTGAATAAAACAGTAGAATCGTACTACATGTGTAAAGCAGGGTTGGTAGTTTTCATATGTTTTTCATGACAGTACACTAGCTAGACTTTGTGATAAATCATACAACCCCAATTCCGAAATTGTTGGGATAAAGTTTAAATTGTAAATAAAATCAAAATGCAATGACTTCCAGATCACATGAGCCAATGTGTGACATTTTACATTTTTATTCACAAAATGAGCTTATTTCAATGAGCTTATTTTCTGCCTGTAACAGGTCTCATATAAGTTGGGACACAGGTAAAAAGGGGCTGAAAAAGCTATTGATATACTGATGGACTTTAAAACCAGAATTGTTGCCAGACTCGGATTCAAATTTGAAACCATTTATTAACTTTACCCATAACAACAACTTTGACAAAATGTCAGATAACATTAACAAAAAAGAATGACAAAAGAATCAACAATGACAAGTTTAACAACAAAATTAACAACAAAGATCAATTCCAATCTCAGTACCGACTGTGACCACCACGTGCCTGCAACAAGGCCATCACTTGTCTTAGCATGGACAGCACCATTCTGTTCAGCTGTTGCTGGGGAATGGCCTGCCACTCCTGGAGAAAGGCTTCTTGGAGCTCCGGCTTCCTCCTGGGCACTGGAGTGCGTTGCTGAACCTGCCAATCCAACAGGTCCCACACATGCTCGATGTAATTCATGTCAGGGCTAAAAGGTGGCCATTCCATGACCATTCTGGGCCAGGAGCTGCTGGGTCACATGTGCTGAGTGAGGTCATGTGTTGTCTTGCGTGAAAGTGACTTCAGGGTGGTCTGTGATGTAAAGCACGATGCGCGGTCTGATGATAAGGTCACAGTAGCAGGCTGCATGAAGATTTCCATTGATTATGACCAGATTGGACCTCCAGCCATACCGAATGGCACCCCAGACCATCACCGAGCCTCATCCAAAGCGATCTGTCCCCGCAATGCAGGGGACTGCGTATCTCTCACCATGCCGTCTGTCTTCCATCATGTCGGTACAGACAAAATTTGGACTCCTCACTGAAGACAACATTCCTCCAGAATTGGTTGGGAACTCGTCTCTGACGATATTTATCAGTTCAGCAAACCCTGGTAGCCCTGCGCCGTGCATCAAGCTGCATTCCAACAAATGCCCTGTGGGCTCTGATCCCTCGCTCTGCAAGTCGGCGACTCACTGTCCTTCTGCTGATCCTTGGTCTGTAGATTCCTAGGGTGTCCTGAGCCATCCTGGTGCAGGTTTGAAACCAATGTCTTAGGTGGACGTGGAGGATCTGATTGTCCTGGGCTAGGGTCGTGACCTAAGGCTGACCAGATCGGGATTGATCATTAGTGCATCCAGTCTCCTGGTAACGATCCACAAGATTAGAGATTGTGTGTTGGTTTACCTCAAAACGCTAGGCGATGCGATTTTGGGATGTTCCAGCCATCCACAGCTCAATGGACTGATCACCTTGGGGTCTGGAAAGGTGAGGCATTGCACAAGTCGTGTCTTGGAACAAATGCTCTCGGGTTCTGGCCTTAATGTTTTCAAGAATTGTTTAAGGCGTTTGCAATTGTAATTGCAATTGTGATCAGTGAAACCAAACAATGTTACATCACTAATTCCTAAAATCCTGCTCCACAGACACAAACAAGGTCATGACCTCACGCACCATTCTGTCTCCTTACTCAAAGACAACCGCATATCAATTATGTAACCATCTAATTAAAGTTCCCCTAACCCAACTGTACAATTTCTGTCTAGTCAGACTTATAAGTTTTTAAAGTCCATCAGTAAATATAAGAGAATCAGCTGAAAGAACATTTAGCAAGTAATTAAGTTAACTGGCATCAGGTGTGTAACACGATTGGCTATGAAAGGGATGTCTATAAAGAGGCTGAGTTTCTCAGAAGTAAAGATGGCCAAAGGCTCTCCAACCTGTGAAGGCTTCCATAAAAAAAAAAGTGAAATACTTTAAAAACAATGTTCCTCAACGTTAAATTGCAAAGGATTTGAAGGTCCCATCATCGACAGTGCATAACATCATCAAAAGATTCAGAGAAATGGGAAAAATCTCTGTGCGTCAGGGACAAGACTGAAGACCTTTACTGGATGCCCGTGATCTTCGGGCCCTCAGACGCCACTGCATCACTCACCGGCATGATTCTGTCATTGACATCACTAAATTGGCCCAGGAATTCTTCAAGAAAACACTGTCTGTAAACACATTGAGCCATCCACAGATGGCACTTAAAATTCTATCATGCAAAAAGGAAGCCACTGTTGAGAATGATCCAGAAGTGCCGTCGTATTCTGTGGGCTAAGGCTCATTTAGAATGGACTGTAGCAAAGTGGCAAAGTGTCCTGTGGTCAGACAAGTATAAATTTGACATTCTTGTTGGTAATCATGGGCATCGTGTCCTCTGGGCTAAAGAGGAGAAGACCACCCCTCCTGTTATCTGCATTCAGTTCGAAAGCCAGCATCTCTGATGGTATGGGGATGCATTAGTGCATATGGCGTGGGACACTTGCATGTTTTAAAAAGCACCACGAATGCTGAAAGCTATATAAAACTTTTAGAGGAACATATGCTCCCCTCCAGACAACATCTATTCCAGGGAAGACCTTGTGCTTTTCAGCTGGACAATGCAAAACCACATACTGCCGCTATTACAACAGCATGGCTTCGTAGTAGAAGAGTCTGTGTGCTGAACTGGCCTGCCTGCAGTTCTGAGCTTTCACCGATTGAGAATATTTTGGCACATAATTAAATAAAAAGTCTGTCAAAGGAGACCCAAAACTCTCCAGCAGCTGGAAGCTTGTATTAAACTAGAGTGGGATCAAATTCCAATGGCTAAACTCAAGAAACTTGTCTCCTCAATGCCCAGACGCCTCCACTCTGTTCTATTGTGAATAAAATACTGGCTGGTGTGATTTTAAAGTCATTGCATTTTGATTTTATTTACAATTTACCCTTTGTCCCAACAATTTCAGAATAGGGGTTGCATTACGCAATGCAGCAAACCGTTAAACTAGCTACATTAGACATAATCAAATTATTCATCTAATGTTCATCAAATCGGCATTTTTATCCAAACCAATTTTGATGCCAGTCTAACTTTACTCATTTCTGCAAAGCGAATGACATTCTGAGACTGATTGTAGCTAGTTTGCTGGCTAGCCACCTAAAGTTTCTAAGCAGATTACATCATGCCATTACAAAATCTTTCTCCATCTGGCAAAATGTTTTATATTATCTAGTTTTGGGAATGCCCATTCTGGGTGGCATGAAGGAATCATGTTCTCAGGAGAATAGGTACTGGTTTGCTGCATCTTGTATTGCGTGCAGAAATCCACTGGGGAAAAACAATACTATGTAACCTATGCATCAATGATGCCTTTGGTGTAATTCTGTCTTCCCAGCAAAACAAATGCATAGATTGTTGGTAGCTAACTAACTAGTGATGGTGAAATGTCAAAAAAATTATTTTGCTTACCTTCAAGCAAGCAAACCTTAGTCTATTGCGAACACTTTTCCGACTGCTTTTTTTGGCCTTGGAAAAAGGATTAATTGTTGCCGGGCAGAGTATCTTACGTCAGTATTACACATTCCCCAAGTGTATCTTAGAACCACATTCAATAAAGTCAAACACCTCTAGTTCTGAACACAGCTCATGAGTGCATTGAATGTGGGACCATATGGCAGTGCTGTCGGGGTAGGCAGGACCTTAGTAAGAAAAGGTAATCCGATTCATAGTTATTCTGCGCTTGATTGACAGGTTGGAAAGGTCCACTGGCCCACAAATGTGTGAGAGATCATTGAAAGGTTTAAAAACATTGTTCCTCAAAGAAATACAGCAAGGCATTTAAATATTTTGCCTGCTGCCATGTATAACGTAATTGAAAGATTCAAGGAATATAGAGGAATCTCCATGCGTAGAGGACAAAGGCACAAGCCTTAGCTGAACGCCCTGAACACCCGTATTCTAATCACTCAGACGGTACCTCATCAAGAATCCACATTTAGGTACAAGCAGGCCCGGCTCTAGACTGCTCTGATTGGGGAGGCAGTCGGAGATTTGGCTTGGGCAACTTTTTATCCATATCGCAGTATGCTATACTACAATTTACACACCGTATTCCCAACCTGTTCTCGCTCCAACTTGTCATATAGTGACTCTACCTGACCAAGCATTGATGAAAAAGGAGAGTTTTTAGAATGACTGTCCATTGCAATCGTAATAAAGCAGTTTCCTATCCACATTAATGGTGACATAAAATATTAATGTCTTTTGAAACAACTGAATGCACATAGCTCACAAAACGGCATATATTTGTTGTCCATGTCAGTGTCCAATCGTCTTGTTACGCCTTAAAAAACATTTTTAAAAAATGCGGTTTTGCTGACTCAGGCCTGCGTGTTAAGTCTTCTTATGTAAAAATAAGACTCAGTCTGCAACCAGTGACATTACCGCAATGCAGGTTAACTCTCAACCAGTTCCTGATTTAGAATTAGACAATAGGTTGAATTAATTTACTGAGCAAATAAATGATGAATATCCGAAAGTTAATCATTCATTATTTGGTTAACAAATGACCTTCAGATGGACTCAAAGGTACCTGTGAACCCTTCTGAGGGTCTTTGTCGACAAAAAATTGTCAAAACGTGACCTTTTTAAAGGCTGAAATCGGAAGTTTTGCATTGTATATTTTGCGCCTTGCAAAACTATAGCAGTGATTTGCACTTCCAGGGTGAAGACATATACAAGTGCTGGTCAACGAATTAGAATAATTTGAAATAGCGCAATCGTTAAATTTTCTTGATGCATTTTTTGTGCAGAAAGCAAATCAGGTGTTGACCGCGCCTGTCCTATTTGTTAGAGTATTCACAGAACTCGCTACCTGTAAAAAATTTGCTCAGCTGAGCTTTCCAAAAGGCCCATTTAGGCCATTTAACTGTGACACTGTTATTTCATTGAATTAGAATGTTTCATAAGTCATTTCATTGAATTAGAATAAGTGCTCGAATTTTTGTTTTCTGTGAAGAGTGTTCACTGTGCAGTATAAAGTCAGGGTTGAGTAGAATTTCTTAGTTGTAAAATCAATCATGGGTAAGCAGCGCAACCTCTCAACGGGAATAGTGACTCAAATTCAAGCCCTTCGCTAACAAGGCTTGACCCAAACTAAAATTGCCAAGCAGCTCGGCATCAGCCAGTCTTCCATCTGCAAAGCTCTAAAGAAAGACTGCAGCAAGCGCACCAACTGTTCCAGCATCCGAAAAACTTCTGCTCGTGACAACAAGCAGCTGAGAAAGATCACAGTCAGCAACCGATTCAAGTCCATTTCTGAGCTCAGCGACTTGTGGAACGTGCAGACCGGCGCTATCGTCTCGAGATCAACCACTTACCATCGTCTGCGCGAACTCTGCTTCAAATCTCGCGTTCCAGCAGGAAAAACCGATGCTGAACAAGAAACAAATGGAGAAACGGCTGAAGTGGGCCAAAGAACACGGCGAATGGACTGCTGAAGACTGGCAGAAAGGGGTCTCCAGTGACCAATCACGCTTTTGCATCTCCTTCCGTGACCAAGGTCCTCGTGTCTGGCGTTGTGGTGGCGAAACCTACAATCACGAGAGCGTAAAAAGATGCGTCAAGTCTCCCCAGAGCGTTATGGTCTGGGGATGCATGTCCGCTCGGGGTGTAAAGAAACTCTGCTTCCTCAAGAAGACTATCAATGCTGCCGTATACCAAGAAGTTCTGGAAACGTTCCTGATTCCGACTGTTGAGGGACAGTTTGGCGAAGAAGACCTCATATTTCCACAGGATCTTGCACCGGCTCATGCTGCAAAGTCGACCAAAGATTGGTTCGCCGAAAAACAGCTTGAAGTTTTGGCATGGCCGGCCAAGTCACCTGACCTCAATGTTATTGAAAACCTTTGGGCCATCGTCAAGCGGAAAATTCGCGACAGAAAGCCGACTACGCTGGACCAACTGAAGCTGAACATCGACACAGCCTGGGAAGCTGTGAGTGCGGAAACTTGTGACAAGCTGGTCAAATGGATGCCGCGAAGAATTCAGGCAGTCATACAAGCCAAGGGGGCAGCCACAAAATACTGAGAAAGTGATGATTCTAATTATAATAAAAATTATTCTAATTCAGTGAAACGGTTTCTCAATTATTCTAATTCAATAAAACAACATTGTCACAGTTCAATGGCCTAAATGGGCCTTTTGGAAAGCTCACCTGAGCAAATTTTTTTACAGGTAGCGAGTTCTGTGAATACTCTAACAAGTAGGACAGGCGCGGTGAACACCTGATTTGCTTTCTGCACAAAAAATGCATCAAGAAAATGTAACGATTGCGCTATTTCAAATTATTCTAATTCGTTGACCAGCACTTGTACAGTTGCAATCAAAATTATTCGACCCCTGTTGCAAATAAGGTTTACTGGCAAAATTTACAACCCCAATTCCGAAATAGTTGGGACAATGAGTAAATTGTGAATAAAATCAAAATGCAATGACTTTCAAATCACACCAGCCAGTATTTTATTCATAATAAAACAGACATAACATAGCAAATATTGAATTTACAATTTTATCCACAAAATGAGCTCATTTTAAATTTGATGGCTGCTACAGGTCTTAAAAAAGTTGGGACAGGGGCCTGTTTACCATGGTGTAGCATCCCATCTTATTTTTAACACAGAGTGGGGGTGTCTGGGCATTGAGGAGACAAGTTTCTAGAGTTTGGTCATTGGAATTTGATCCCACTCTGGTTTAATACAGGCTTCCAGCTGCTGGAGAGTTTTGGGTCTCCGTTGATGCACTTTCTGTTTAATTATGTGCCAAATATTCTCAATCGGTGAAAGATCAGGACAGCAGGCAGGCCAGTTCAGCACATGGACTCTTCTACTACAAAGCCATGCTGTTGTAATAGCTGCAGTATGTGGTTTTGCATTGTCCTGGTGAAATACACAAGGCCTTCCCGGGAATAGATGTCATCTGGAGGGGAGCGTATGATGCTCTAAAACCTTTTTATATTTTCCAGCATTCATAGTGCTTTTTAAAACATCCAAGGGTCCCACATCATATGCACTAATGCATCCCCGTACCATCAGAGATGCTGGCTTTTGAACTGAACGCTGATAACAGGATGGGTGGTCTTTCTCCTCTTTAGCCCAGAGGACACGATGCCCATGATTTGACAAGAATGTCAAATTTGGACTCATCTGACCACAGGACACTTTGCAACAGTCCATTTTAAATCAGCCTTGACTCACAGAACACGGCAGCGCTTCTGGATCATGCTGAATAATGGCTTCCTTTTTGCATGATAGAATTTTAGGTAGCATCTGTGGATGGCATGGCGGATTGTGTTTACAGACAGTAGTTTCTTGAAGTATTCCGGCTCCCATTTAGTAATATAAATGACAATCATGCCGGTGAGTGATGCAGTGGCGTGTGAGTGCCCGAAGATCACAAGCATCCAGTAAAGGGCTTCGGACTTGTCCCTTCTACAGATTTTTCCAGTTTCTCTGAATCTTTTGAGGTTATGCACTGTCGATGAGACCTTCAAAGCCTTTGCAATTCGACACTGAGGAACAGTATTCCACAATTTTTTTTTACTCAAGCCTTCACATGTTGGAGAGCCTCTGGCCAGCTTTACTTCTGAAAGACTCAGCCTCTCAAACATCCTTTTTATAGTCCATGTTACACACCTGATGCCAGCTAACTTAATTACTTGCTAAATTTTTTCAGCTGCTTCTCTTAATTGCTTTTTCAGCCCTTTTTTTGCCTGTGTCCCAACTTTTGAGACATGTTGCAGCCAGAAAATTGGAAATAAGCTCATTTTGGGGATGAAAATGTCTGTTATAACATTTGAAATGTTATCTATGTTCCATTGTAAATAACATATTAGCTCGTGATCTGAAAGTCATTGCATTGATTTTATTCACAATATCACTTTGTCCCAACTATTTCAGAATTGGGGTTGTACTATGAAATAATATCCTATAGTTTTAAGAGATGCCATTAAACCTAATTTAAGAACTTAAGTGGCATACAGGCACCCTCTTATTTGGTTACCAATCAGACATTACTCGTCTGTCCAGTCGGGTCACTTTCTCATTTCCCCCGCTTGTTTCTGTTTCATGTAACGCATGCCCTTATAGGAGCCATAATATGGTTTACACAACCAGGGATAGATAGATTTAGCTTCTGGAATGTATGTTAAGCAGATGTAGTTTTTTTAGCCATAGTTTTTTCACAAGCATTTTAGAATACATGCAAGCTCGGCACAAACAAGGGAGTGTGAAATTCTGGGACATATACAACAGCTCTGTGAGGTATCGTTCAGGAACCAGTCGCGAGAACCAAGCAGTGCAGTAAAACTAGATTTTTTTTATTAAGGAAGGGGGAGAACCCTTGCAGAGCAGGAGGCAGCAGTACAGAGTCCACAATCCAAAAATCAAAATCCAGAGGGTGAAATCTGTGTCGTAAGCAGGGCACCAATCACAGTACTTGTAGTCGGGCAAAACAGGTTCGGTACACAGGCACGGGTTTGTCAGAATCCAAAGCCAAAATCCAGTGGGCGTAATCTGAACCGTTAGCAGGGCAGCAAACACAAAACTCAGAGTCGGGCAAACAGTTATAGTACACGGGCACAGGAATATCAAACGGTAAAGCCAAAATTAGAATCCGGGACGTTCCAGTCAGAAGTACAACACTAAGAGTACAAGGCATAAAACAATCCCAGCACAAGCAAACCAGGGAAAACGTTCTGACAAGAACTGTGAATGAGACGACTGCTTAAATACACATAGGGGAAGTCACATGCTACAAAGGGGAGGCAGGTGATATGGATCAGATTAATTACAAAAGAATGAACATGAGGTTCCTGATTGCAAGAAATTGGCAAAAGCCAAAACGCGGACAGGGATCAGAGAGACAGCCTGCTGACAAACATATGGCTCCAGTTAGGGAGTTCTACAGCGCACAGAGTGAGAGGCAGAACAGTGATTAACAAAGGTGCAGAAGATCTGCTTGAAGCACAGCAAAGTAAATTGAGTGAAGGCAAGGGGCGGAGACTAGAGCAGAGTGAGCGCTGAGAGCTTGTTTGTCAATTAGTAATGTGCAGCTATACAATCCCTAGTGCTTGTTTGTTAATAGTACTAATCAAGACTTACTTAAAACAAGACTTACTTAGTAATACAGAAAAGCAAGGTGAGGGAAGTAAACGAGATCGGAAGGAATTGATGAAATCGCAGAAACCATGAAGTCACCCAAAAGTGTGGTACACAATACTGGGCAGTGAGCAATCACATGACAAAAGACCAGACAGGGGGAGACAAAGTGCAATGCATGGTATGATGCAAAACATGGACCAGAGTAAAACTGCAATGGTGAAAAATGGCAAACAGACAAAGACAAGGCAAAAACAAAACATGGCATGGAATCCAAAAACAATACAAAGCGTAGTCAGAATTTATAATCAAAACATGGTCATGCAGGACAGGATCATAACAAGCCCTCTTTCTTGCAGGATCATTACATGAGGGGTAATCTTCCATTCATGACTTCTCACAAACCTAACATGCCTGCTGCAAAAGGAATTTGACCCAATTTGATGTACAATATGGCAATGCCTGTGACTCCTCGAGGTCATAACCTCTGCTGCATCAGCGGTTGGATCAGGCTCAGGACTTAGGTGAAGAAATTAAAATTAATTCAGCAGGTTTATTAGAAGACTTTCAAACAAGTCAGAGCCAAATGTGAGAACTTGAAACTCCAGGGGAATAATCCAAATTGTGGTCGATGTTCAATTCAATGTTCAAAAGCCAGATAGTGAGAATCCCAAAATTAAAGGTAGCCTAAATCTTTAAGCATTCATTTGCCAAAGTCATAATCAGGAAATCATTATACAAACAGGAATAGACAATCTCGTAAACCATGGGACAAAAACAAATCAAAACTTGAAATCTATTTCAAGGAATGTCGAGGCTCATAAGATGACTCAGAAAAGGCAAGAAACTCACAATGTATAGACACAAACAAAGCTCCATATAAACGGGAGAAAATAATGAATGATGGAGGGGACTCAGGTGTGCAGGGGCTGGGAAGTGTCACTGGGAGGGGCTGGGAAATGTCACTGGGGGCGGGTCATAAACAAGGAAACTGATGGGAAGTGATTAACAAACGGAATAGGGAGGAGGAGTGTGGGAGTGAGGATGAAATCAAAACCAGGTGAGAACTGAACAGGGAGTGAGAATAACAACAAGAAAATGAACACACTGACTGAAATAATGCTAAAAAAATACATAGTAAAGACATAATAATCTGCAGAAATAATAGCATACATCAAAAATAACAAATACAGAACTGAAACACTGGCAATAACTCAATTTAGAATCTCAGATAAATTACGCATGCTGCAAACCCTGCCTCTGGAAGACTTGCAATATGAGTCCTTTCATTGAGATGAGCAAAGCAGTTGCCCACAGACAATCAGACCCAAGACATGCCTGCTCTTACTATGTGTTTAGGGCTCAGAGCTCTATTGCAAAATATGAAGGAAAGCTGCCAAATTTAGTTGATATTACTGAAAGAATACATTTCATTAATATCAAATGAATTTTTACCAATAATTATGCAGCAGGTCACTGCTCAAATTGTCCTCAGTTTCACCTGTGCCACTGCTTTCTGTATCATTATCAGATTCACAGTTGCAAGGTTTTCTGACAATTTATGCTGCCTTGTCAAAAAATGCGACCATGGCATGAGTCAGTCAAAGATTCCTTGTTGCGTAGTAATTTTGCGATTTGAATCAGCCTATGCTAGCAACTTTGATCTTTGCTGCCTCATTATAACATACACACATGCTACATTTGTTTTAATATAACACACATTATCATGCACACCATTATCTAATTTCTGCATTTCTTCAAATTTTTCTTGATTCAAGGTGTGATTTCACTGATGAATTCAGGGTAATAATCATGCATCTTTGCTGGGATTGAAAATTAGGGTCCTCTGAAGCCGTAGTTCAGGGCAATGTGCTCTTTATTTATTTATTTTTTCATTCAGAAATAAAGCAAGTTATAGATGACTAATTTATATGGATTTTAGCCATATAAAAAATTTGGTAACATTCCCTTTGTACATGAGGGGCAGGGGTTGGAAAGAACAGCAAGGCCCATGTCATGAAAAATCAGTGGGCTAGTTTCCAAATGTGTGGGCCATTACCAAAATTTAGTGCGCCAATAATTTTAACCAAAACAGAGATTTATTCAAAATGTACACTGCATACTGTATACATACACATACGTACATTTTGCTTTGTGTGTTTAACACTAAAAACATACTGATGTATACATTTTGCTTTAAAAGTTTAGCATTACAATATTGTTTAAAATAAAAAGAATTGTTACTTAATACAAAAGACAATATCTACTCAAATACTTGAGACAAATCGGATCTTTTGGTTTCAAATTTTCTGTAAAATTACTGGCTGTGGCATTAGCCTAATGACACATTGGTAAGTAGCTCTAAGATGATGGTTTTTGATTTTACCCCCTAACAGTTCACTAGCATCTTGCAGCTGCACTGGTTGTTTTTTTAGCATTAGCTTTGTGTTTTTATGGCGGATTTCACAAGATTGGCTTTAAATCATGCCCCTGCAGCTTATTGCCATGAATCCTAACTCAGATCAACTTGTTGCTAATTTCTGGAGTGTGAAAATGTTTTGACCCAGAAGGAATCATGGCAAGAAGATGAGCCTAATATCAAAATGTAGATCAGAATGAGATCTTTCATGTGCCATAACTTGATTTGATCATCAGCCTATCCCTCATGGTGATGTGAACTCTTGAAGTTTTCGTAACATGGATTTTTTTTCACGTTTTCTCTGGTGAGTTACAATAAAATGCATGACACATCTATGGGTCCCATACTTGTTTTTACTACACTGTATCATAGTTATTAGATTGGTGCAGTGTTGCTTTCAAAACTTCCATAGATCCCATAATATTGAAGCTTGAAGTTGGTTACAGAACAAATCTCAGCGAAGAAAATCCAGAACTTCCTTTCGCCAAAAAAAAAGAAATTTTAATTTGAAGCTACTATGTGAATTTGATATCAAGAAATCCATTGATTGCATTTACTTTCTCATAAAATGTCGAGTTAATGAAATAAAACCATTATTGGGAATGCCCCTAAAAAATGTGCTGCGGGTGCGAATAGGATTGTGTAATCGCTGTGACGTCATGTGTTGACATCGCTTACACTGCTTGCATACATACAGTGTTTGCCTGCATTGTTGTCCTATTTTCTTCGTAATTTCTGCTATAGTCGCCTCTCAAATTCTGATGTAGATCAATTGTTTTTTTGATGAACGAACCAGCCACAGCCAACTTTTTTTTTTCTTTTTTAATTAATATCAAAGCCAGATTTTGTTGGTGATTTTTGGTGTGAGTAAAATTACATTATACATTACAGGTTCTTAGCAGACCCTCTTATCCAGAGCGACATACAAAAGTGCACAAGATCAGGACAAAAGTGCAGAGCTCCTAGGAGACAAGTAAAAGTGCTAAAATTCATTGCTATTCCCCATCGCTTCAGTCATGTTCGGCCATTGAATGCTTCCAATACTTCATTCATAAACAAATATCAATAATATCACAATCATATCTGTCTCCAGTTACCTGTACAAAGCACATGTCTCTTTTCAGTAAAGAGAATTCTTCAGCAGACTTGGCAACAAAAATACAGATCTCTACCCCAGTAACATCAGACATCAGACACAGGTTATAAAGGGCTACGGCGACAATAAATCAAACAATCAATTTTATTTTCATCGCATTGGCATCTGGGTGTAGATGTAGAAGTTTGTATGTCACCCATAGACTGTATAAAAAGATGAGCAAAGAAATCGTGACGTCACTCATTGGTTTCCGCATACCATTTAGGAAGCCTCAATTTTTGGCAATTTTAACAGTGCCATTTTGTCATTTTGAAACCGGATGTGATTCCTATTGGACGAGAGCATAAAATGAAGATCCAGGGAGGAGTGATGGTTGGATCTACGGGTGGATCTGAACTGTGTTTGACCAGGACCAGAGGATCGCCACACCCCTAAAGCACATTCTGGCTTTATACATTATTCTAGTCTATTTTGGACCATAATTTACAAAACTGAACATTATGCTATATTGAAAGAGACTTGAAAGCTGCAATAGATGCCATAAAATAATGTGGAAAGTCATTATTGAAATAATAAATCAGGTGGGAAAGAAGGGTCATTTTCTCATACACTTCTATAGCATTGGACTTCTTTCTGCAACCAACCACCGATGTCGCCATCTGCTGGCAATTAAATAGAATGTAATTTTTAGAGATTTCCGGATTGGCCCCACTTTTCAGACCCGGATGCTGTGTCCATCTTTTCATACAGTCTATGGTGCCACCTCCATGGACGCGGAGAGGTGCACCATCAGCCACCAACCCTGCCCGCGCTCGGGCCAATGAGCTGGCAACAGACAGTGTGAGCTAAAAACAGCAAAAAGCAATCAGCTCACTCTGATCTTTTTCCTTGTATTAGCTCATCCTCGTACTTGACACTTCTCGTAACTTGATCCAGAAAAATCCCTTTAGTGCAATTTTCGTGGCACTGCTCCTGGTTTAAACTTGGGGGTACATGTCATTCGATATTGACAGAAGTTAAATATGTAATGCTTTCCCCAAAAAATTGTAAATATATTTGTGCTCACATTGCGGACAAAGGTCTACTTCTGGAGAAATAATATAATACATGACATAATTTGAAATCGCTTTGGCATTGTTTCCGATATTTGTTTCTGTTGTTACGCTACCACCTAGCCAGATGTCCACAAACACAGATATTAAATATAAAAAAAGACCATGACTACGACAATTTCCAGAAGCGCCAATTGCGCAAAAAACTACAAATTATTGTGGTTGAGGTCCGGACCATCCCGCATTGGATTTCGAAGATCGACCAACGTTTGACTAGACGATCAGACCATTGCTTACATTTTCAGAATCTAAAAAATTAGCGATTCGGTGTATATTAGAGAATATTCTCAACTCTTAAGCGATACTTGGATTTAAACCCATTATTACGAAGGGACATTTGGCACTTCCTTTAATAGTTTTATGCTGTTTTGCAAATATTGGGCTGTTAGTACTGACCACACGAGCACTGATAGCATTGATTCGAACCCAACAAAGTGGCAAACCAGCATTTTAGGTTATGTTAATACTTGGTTTGGGGTTTCTCTTTGTCCAAGGTACTGAACGGCTTTGAAATTTGAAGCTTTTATTGTTTGCTATTCATTAGGAGGAAAAAGTTACGTTCCGTTTTACTGAATGGCATGTGTCATATGTCTCTTATGTTTATTGGCATGGCTGATTATTAATTAGTATTAGTACATAATTGGAGTTAAATTAGCATGGTGTGAGTTTCAAATGTAAGGAGAGTTGGAGCTGCTTTTGATGCTTGGTGCATTAAGTGATCCTGACTTGGCAAATGAGACAGTTTTACAACCCATACCTCACTCATGTTCCTGTGCGCCACTATTCAGCTCCCCTCGGCCTTGTCCTCCGTATTTTACATGGTACTTTAGCTGCAGGTAGAGAGCAAAATGAATTTAGGTACGAGAATGATTGACAAGATAATTCTTTAATAATGTGTGTTACGCTTCGGAGCTTCTGGAAGGCATATTGGCAGATCAAGAGACCGTAGAAATCTTCCATCCAGCAGTCCTAGCATCCTGGGCAGAACCCTCGACTGTCAAAAAGTTCAACCGAGGACGTACAAGAACACCCTTCTAGGGGAGGAGCATAGTGGATCAAAAAATGAGCAATAAAAAATGGAATATAATTAATAACTTCTAAACAAAGTTAAAAAGGGATAAATGATTGACCATATCACAATGAGAAAACATATGTGTTCAAAATTAAACAGGTAAAAATTTGGATAAAAGTCATCTTTTAAGACTGTGACACCTGGAGTGGGCATTCAGCTGATTTAATTGCAGTTTTTAATAGCGCAAAATCTAGAAAAAATAATGTGAGTTAGAAATCATTAAATTTTGACCTACCCTTATGCACTTTAACTTTAACTAGCTTGTAACTCAAAAAAAAAATTCACAAGATCAAAGTATAACCCCATTTCCTGAAAAGTTGGGATGCTGTGTAAAATGTAATTAAAAACAGAATGCAATGATTTGCAAATCATTTAAACTCTTGTTTAATTGAAAATAGTACGAATAGTATCAAATGTTGAAAGAAAATTTGGTTGTTTTTGAAAAGTATTTGCTCATTTTGAATTTTATGACAGAAAGTCTCTAGAAAGTTGGGACTGGGGCACTATGTTGCATCAACTTTTCTTTTAACAATACTCTAAAAGCATTTGGGAACTGATAACATAACATAACATAATATGAATGGCGAGAACAGGCTGTTCAGCCCAACTATGCTCACCAGTTTCTTTATACTATTGTGAATATATCCCTTCAGATACTCAATGACTCAGTGGTATCTAGCTTTAAGTCAAGCCTGCTCTTGAAAACCCCTAAGGTCTCTGCCTCAACAATACAGTCAGGCAAGCTATTCCACATCGAAATTACTCTTTGGGTGAAGAAATATTTCTGAATATCAGTGCTGAATTTACCTTTGATCAACTTCCATTTGTGACTCCAAGTTCTACTAAAAACACTTGGTCGAGGGAATCCTACGTAATTCACTTTGTAAATCCATTTAACATATTTAAAGACCTCAATCAAATCTCCCCTTAGACTCCTTTTCCTAAGACTAACGAGATTAAGGATTCTTTCATTTTTTATACCTGGAATTAGCTTTGTGGCTCTTCTTTGAACTTTCTCTAGAGCCTCTATATCTTTCTCAAAGTATGGTACTCAGAACTGTTCACAATACTCTAGATGTGGTCTGACGAATGTGTTGTACAAAAGAAGCATCAACTCCTTAGATTTGTCCTCAATACTTTTGGCAATGTATCCCAGCATCCAATTGGCTTTTTTAACTGCTTCGGCACAATGACTAGAGCCTGTGAGGGTTTGGTCAACAATCACTCCCAGATCTTTCTCGTGCGAAGTACATTCCAGTTTTAAACCCATGAAGTAATCCCGTTTAATGTTTTTATTGCCTACATGTACAACTTTACATTTCGCTACATTAAATTTCCTTTGCCACATTTCTGCCCAGTTCTGGATTCTATCCAAATCATCCTGAATCAGTTTATTGGACTCTAAACTATTTACCAAACCCCCCAATTTAGTATCATCTGTTCTCAATATTCCTATCAAGGTCATTAATGTAGATGAGGAACAGCAGGGGTCCCAACACCGATCCCTGGGGGATGCCACTCCTCACCGTACCTAGCTCAGATGAAAATGTGACCACCTGGTATAGTTTTGGAAACAAAATGTTTTCCTATTCTTGCTTGTATATAGACTTTCAGCTGATCAACACTTTGCAGACTTATTTGTCATACTTATTTCATAATGCACCAAATATTTTCAGTGGGTGACAGTCACCCGACCCCTGTTATTAAAGAGCCATGTTTTTGTACTACATGCAGAATGTTGTCTGGCATTGTTTTTCTGAAATAAGCGAGG
The DNA here is from genome assembly GCA_029721435.1 of Gymnothorax reevesii. Lineage (NCBI taxonomy): Eukaryota > Metazoa > Chordata > Actinopteri > Anguilliformes > Muraenidae > Gymnothorax > Gymnothorax reevesii. Next base: position 45,252,027 of record CM056579.1, read on the forward strand.
CCTTCTCTGTCAAAGATATCTGGATGGCAGTATATGAAACTCCAAAACCTGTATATATTGTTTGGCATTAATGGTATCTTCACAGATGTGTGAGTTACCCATGCCATATGCAATAATGCGCCCCCATACTGTATAATGGATGCTGGCTTTTGAACTATGCACTGAAAACAAGCTGGATGGTGCCTCTCCTCTTTCGCCCAGGGGACACAGCGTCCATAATTTTACAAAATAATTAGCATTTTTGATTGGTCAGACCATAGGACCTTTTTCCACTTTGCCTCAGGCCATCTTAAATGAGCTCAGGCCCAACGAAGGCCATAGCATTTCAGGATCTTGGTTTAATATTTGCATGACACAGTTTAACTAGTATATGTGGATGCAGCGACAAATGGTGTTCACTAACAATGGTTTACGGAAGTGTTACTGAACCAATGCAGTGATTCCCTCTTCAGAATCCAACCTCTTTTAAAGGCAATGCTGCATGAGGGCCAGCAGATCATGGTCATTCAGTTTTGGTTTTCAGTCTTGTCCCTTGTGTGTAGAGCTTTCTCTGGATGCTCTTTTGATAATATTTAATTTACTGTGGAGGTTGAAATCCCCGAATTCTTTGCAATTTTACATTAAGAAACATTATTTTAATTTTTTGAATATCTGCCCATGCAGTCTATCCTTGAGTGGTGAAGCCATTGCCATCTCTGAAAGACTTTTTAAACTCAGTCATGTTATTGACCTGTTGCAAATTAATCTTTTTTGCAGTGACATATTCCTCCAGGTATACATTTTTCGCATTATTCAACTTTTCCGATCTTTTGTAGCCCCTTGTAACCAACTAATTTGAAATGTGTTGCTGGCATCAAATGCAAAATGAGTGGATGTTTTAGAAAAAAACTATTTTTTTAATATACTGCACTGTCTTTGTACTAATTTCAAATACAAAACCCAAAACCAGTGAAGTTGGCACGTTGTGTAAATCGTAAATAAAAACAGAATACAATGATCCTTTTCAACCTATATTCAATTGAATACACTGCAAAGACAAGTTACTTAATGTTCGAACAGGTAAACTTTGTAATTTTTTGCAAATTTTAGCTCATTTGGAATTTGATGACTGCAACATGTTTCAAAAAAGCTGGCACAAGTGGCAAAAAAGACTGAGAGAGTTGAGGAATGCTCATCAAACACTTATTTGGAACATCCCACAGGTGAACAGGCTTATTGGGAACAGGTGGGTGCCATGATTGGGTATTAAAGCAGCTTCCCTGAAATGCTCAGCCATTCACAAACAAGTATCGGTAGAGGGTCACCACTTGGTGAGCAAATGCGTGAGCTGATTGTCGAACAGTTTAAAAACAACATTCCTCAACGAGCTATTGCAAGAAATTTAGGGATTTCATCATCTACGGTCCGTAATATCATCAAAAGGTTCAGAGAATCTAGAGAAATCACTGCACTTAAGCGACAGGGCCGAAAACCAACATTGTATTCTGTTTTTATCTACGATTTACATAACGTGCCAACTTCACTGGTGTTGGGTTTTGTACATGTAAAGTTTCAATTATTTGAAAATCATTGCATTTTGTTTTATTTACGCAATATACAGTGTCCCAACTTTTTTGGAAATGGGGTTGTAGTACCCTACCATTGATTTACATGTAGATACATCCCTTGCAGGATTCAGTCAGTTATTGTCTCAAACATTCTCTCTCGGAAATACAGTCAGATTAGTGCTTGCTGAGCTTTATCCGTGTAAAGCACAACTATAGCTCACACCCACATGACACTTTGCCGGTAATTATTTTTGGTTAACAAGCATTTTATCCAACAGAGGACAGCATGGACTGTGTAGGTTAATTGAAAAAAAAATTGATTGGATCTTCAGGAAAAGTATATGAACACTTGCATAACAGCAAGGTAACATCTTCTCAATTTTGCGCATTTGAATTATGTGAGCTCACTGAAAAAAGAAACACTACCATTTTCAACCCAGGAGTGTTCACAGGGGCGCTCCTGTCATTAGGCGGATTAGGCGGATGCTAGGGGCGCTCGCGAGCAGAAAGGGCGCCAGGGAGGGGAGAAGTTTTTTTTTTTTAATGAATACTTTTTATTTCACAATATAAAACAACAACAACAAAGACACAGCAATCTAGCAACAGTACATACAGTCGTAAAGTCTTTAAGCAATGGCTAAATAAAGCAGTTATATTCGGGCTTAAGTGTCTGTCTGCCTGCAACCTGCCTGCAATTTCGCCACGGTCCCCAATGGATTGCACACAGGACACGACCCGCCCCACTGCTCTCTCCTGTAGTCCTATTGCGCTTGCGTCTGAGGTAAGTTGGGTTAGTAATTCTCTCTCTTGAATCGGAAATTGTTGAATTGGAGTTTGATTTTTCAGGAGTTTGACTTGGAAATTAAGCACGTAAAGGGTACTGACAATGTAATTGCTGATTGCTAATCCCGTGTTTGAGTATGTGTACACAGGGCTCGAAATTGGCACCCGCCTAGCGCCAATGGAATGTAGATTTTGGGGCTTGCGGCCGAATTTTGGCAGGTGCTCGCCACTTTGACGAGTGGAATACAGCTGCATGCCGATTAACCGCGCCTACTTCAGTCTGTCAGTAAAGTGAAAACGGTTTGCTATATAAACGCAAGAGGGCGGAGGCTCTGCTCGAGAATCTTCAGTATCAACGCTATTTTTCAATGGTAACTAATAGGGGTGCAACGATTCATCGACATTGTCGACAAAATTCGATGATAAAGTTTGTTGTTGACTAATTTATTCATCGATAATTTGTCGTTAAGTCATTGCAAAAGTATTTCACGCTTTGGAACTGGACTAAGCGTAGTTTCACAGGAGCTGGAGATAAGGGCAGCTTCAGAGTGAGCCATTTGACTTCGTCGCAACTGTCAGGCAAGCCTGCGCAAATGCGACCGGTGGGAGGAGAGAGGAAAGCGACAACGCGGACATGGAGCTGCAAATTTATACACGCAGTTACAATAGTCTATCACTAGATGACACACCAGTATCATTAATTGAATATTCACAAGCAAGCCGAATACTGAATACCGTATTTTTCTTTCACCTAAAAATTGATTAAAAGGCACCAGGAGAGAACAAAGAGTGGTTGTTCCTCTTCTTTCAATGCGTACTGTGAAAAATACTTTGTACTTGTACTTGCTTTTGATACTTGAGTATATTTTTCACAAAATACTTTTCGTTCTTAAAGTAGCTCACATTAAATGTACTTAAGACTTTTATGCAAGTAATTACTACTTGCATAAAAGTCTTAAATTTTTTGTGCTTGTATTTTTCTATGATGAGGAAGATTGTTACATTGGGTCGTGACTAGCAGTAAATATATGGAGTGTACCCAGTGTGCAGATTCTACTTTCTTCCTGTATTTTTCTTTAACATATATGGCTGCTGTATAGTTTATTGTATTACAATTACTACATTATGCATATTGCACTGCAACTGCTGTTTTAAAATTTAAAAGAGAAGTGAAGATGCCCTGTGTGAGTTTATGATGACTATTTTGTGGTCAGTCTAATAAGTTGCGGGGGGGACTACCAGAAATCCTGCCTAGGGTGCCAAGTTGCTTAGGAACGCTGCTGAGTGTTCACACTACTTTTATGTAATGGGAAAGTAATATGGATGTGGACAGCAGAAGTGAGTCCAAATGGGACAGGGCTGGAGGGTTCTCTAAGCTTGACAGCATTAATTCTCTGGATTAAGAAGTCTATCATGGGGAATCTTTTTCATCCATGGATAAAAAGGCCTTTTGCTGTCTGGAATATTTCAGTTATTTAGCAAGCTAGTTATCTTTACTTTTTCCATTTACCACTGCTGCCATGATTATCATTCTGTTCCAGCTGGTGAGTCACATTAATTATTATCACAAACTGTTAGCCTTCACTTATAATTCTGAATAAGGTTGTGTTTCGTTCAATGTGATGATTTGTTTTAGAACTTATACCAAAGTCAACTAAATAGAATATCCAGATTTTATTGGGTGGACAGCTTCAGGACTTCGGTGTACCCACTGTTATGTTTGACAAAATGTGTATGCATGGAACACCCCTTCATAACAATTATTAGTTCTGACTTGCTCTAAATCATTTTGCTGTATTATAGTGTTTTCCATTGATAAAAATAATCCATTAGCAATTAAAACACAGCTTCTTTCTTTATACAATCTAAGGGCAACTCACTAATAAGCTAAGTTTGATTCAGAAAAAGAATTTACTAATAAGGAGATATTTGCTTAAAGGGTGAACTGCTCTGGAACTTCCAAGCTATCTATTTGGTACATCAGGCGATCTTACCTAGCCTGGTAAAACCAGACTCTGCTACTTTGCTTCGTACACAGAGTCTGGGTAGTCGTCATTGACAAATGTTTATTTCCTGGTGGGTGGGTGCTTGTCAGAAGTTTAAAATCATTGGTGTCCTGTAAACTAATCACTAACGTTTGGCGATGACGTATATTATGCGCCAGCTCAGCCGCCTAGTACTTCCGCTGGAAACTACAGTCCTTAATACCAGGAATGCAGCGGAAACAATCTGATCAGTACATTAACTTTAATACCGTACCCATACATATGCCCATCTACTAAATTTTAGCCTTCACTCAGTCACTTAAACGAACCAAAGGTGCTCTTTCTGTTCTTCCTACAAGAAACAAACTGTTGAGCTATCATTCTTCCTGCAGATATTGCTGCTTATAGTGAGAATATCATTTTTACATCAGGACGAAATCTGCGTCAACACAAAAACTGAACCATTAACCATACGTGCACTAACATCATGCTGAGCTCGCTATCTAATTTTATACCAACACAGTTTGGCTCTAAGGGTTTGGCTGTCTCAGACAGCCATTTCATCCATGGATAATGACAACATAACACTGAGAGAGCAAATAGATCTTGTGACATGAACAAAAACATGGCTTTTAAAAAGTTTTCTGCTAACTTAAATAGTGTGAAATTCACGGGCAATGTAACACTAGAAGCTACAAGCTAACTGAAGTGGTTTGGCTGTCTCTCACAGAGATGAACAGGATGCCTATTTCATGATGGCTATTAAGTAGATATGACAATCTGTAGGGAGTTGTGCTACAACATCATTTTCATTCAAAAAAAACTCACCAAACATTCATCTTGTGGCTATAAGTCACTGATATCTGGGAGTTTCTCCACGACAGAGCGAATGGCCTCCAATGTATCTATGTCCGTAGCCATTGTTGATTTTGGAGAATACAATTTCAAACTCGGCACAGCGGCAACATCGTGACTCTCGGCCACATCTTCTGTTTGTTGGTTGGTCAGGTGTACTTTCTGCCGAAGTAAACGGGGCAGAGCGCCGAGTGATCAGACTGAGTTCTGAAGTGAAGGCTAGATCTTACCTGCATTTTACGATTGTTTAAATTGTGTAAATTAAACCAAACAAAAAGATTTGAAGCATCTTTACACAATTTTGAATAAGGGTCACTGAAATGCACTAACTGCACGTCCAAATGAATGCTTGTCGTCTTGCTCAATTAGGAGAAGTACCAACACCTGATAACGTAGAGTGCTTTCAGTGAGAATGTATGGATAATTAAAATTAATTAATTGTTAAAAACAACTGTGAACAATTTCTGGCTACACCATCGATGTTCAATCCACCAATTTCTGTTCAATCTAGGGTGGCATATTGCCTGTTTTTATTGATGGTAGAATATATTTTTTTAAAATAAAATTTAAGATATTAATGTGTTATTGAGTTGCATGTGCTCCATACATGGCGTAGAAAGTGCTTACACAAGCTTGGTTTTTGCTTGCGAGCTTGAAGGGTGGTAGCAGGCGCAGCACACTGCAATCTTGCTGGATGATGCTCAAATCTTGATGCATGAAGCCTTAAATCTGGGAACGCATAAATTGCAGGTTTGGCTCTTGAACTAAGGGGACAAAATACCAGTTTTGAGAATAAAGAATTGAAGCAGCATTTAAATCTCCATCCAATTCCCTCAAGTCACTTTTTACTGCTAGTCAGCATAAAATTGCAAGTGTATATTGCAGATGGAGCAGAATAATGCTGAAGAAGATTCCATGTTGAAATGTGGCGTCCTTCGTTGGCAAACTTCTGTGGAGCAACACAGCACTCCACAATGAGAAACAGAACTTAGGTGGCCAATCTGGGAACATTCTAGAAGAGAAAGCTTTTTGTGGCCAGCTGGTAATGGATCACTGGCATGCTATTCCTGGGCTATGAGGAAGCACCAAATAAATCGCAAGATTCACTTTTACAGCGGGTAGTCTACCTTAAATTAGCCACAGCAGATATGCATAAAAGATTTGCAGGTTAACATTGGCCACATATAGCAACTGCTAAGCAGAAGCATGTGAACAAGTATCCAAAATGAGGGATGCAGCAGCAAGCCGTTTCTGCGACCCATAGCAAGGCAGGCTATCTGAGCTGCTTTTCTGCTCTGTCTATGCTGGAAGAAATGCCTCTGTCTGTTGCATTACACTCTGCTGCTGCTGATAATGAGATCATCTGCTGCCGCTTCAGTCATGCCTGCCAATTATCACTCCACCTTCTCCCTAGTATCCACCTAGGGGCTCTGTATATTGCCCCATTGGAGGGGATATCCTGACACTCCCTGGTTTCTTGTCCCCAAGCTCAGTAGCCCAGAGCCTAGGCGCCATCTATTTGTCAATACCTGCAATTAACAATTTACAAAAACTGGCTAATTGAACTACTCTCTTTGATTGGAATTTATTTAATGTTTAAAACCAATAAGAGGTATTACGTTGTACATATTTTTAACCCCTTAAGCCCTACGCCCCAGTACCTGGGGATGGTGGTTACTCATAATGAATATGGCAAGTTTCCAAATCGCAACATTATCATGCGGCATATCCACATTTTTGAAGAAACTCGGCGAAAAGCTCATGTAGGTTATTTTTACCTCAACCGAACACAATTCAAGCACCAAGTAAATGAGCATGTAGCAAAACATAGGATAAAATCACATTAGTGCAGAATCGCCAGAATTTCTCCTGAATTTGTGCTATGCATACAAACGATACCTCAAATGAAAGAGGAAAGTCCTCAGAATCCAACGATATGAGCCCTGTCATTTTAAACCGACACCACACTCAAAGAACAGCAGGCATACGCTTTACAGAGCATACATTTTACAGAGATGAGCAAAAAAAAAATCTTACCTTTGATATTTTGTAATAAAACACTGCTGAAGGGTAAATTTGCACTTGTCATTGTTAGCCCAATGTGTTCGTGTTATAACGAAACAAGATCTGCCGGTATCCATAGCATGTTATTTCCCAGGGTGTTGCTTCAAAGATCTCAGCTCCTCAGCATTCAGCTTGGTTGCAATGTATTTTCCTCTCTGCGATCGGCTTGTAATGCTGTCAGTAAGACTATGCTGGTAGCCATTTGATTTTATGGATTGTGATCTTTCCAACAAACTCTAAACCACCTTAATCGCAGAAACCTAGCCTGAGATACAGCCTTGCGTTCCTAGTGTGTCAAACTGAGTCCATGGGCCATTTGCATGTACTTGAATAGTGCGACAATATAAATGCATAACTAGTTTGTTTGAGGTATTGTTTGAATAATTATCCGTTAAATATTCAACATTCATTTTCAAAGTCGTTTTCTGACAGAATCTTTGCGCTATTCCGCACAATATCATCCTCAGTTGGTGTAGCCTAATGGCTTGAATTTGACACTGCAATTTAGACTCTGAGGGTTCGATTCCCAGTCTGGGCATGTATTTTTTGGGAAATAATTTTGCAAATAATCCTTTTGCAAATAATCGCTGGAATTTTTGCTATTCTTACTTTTCTTTAACATTTTTTCACATTACCTTTGTATTTATAATTTTATTTATTTGTTTTGTTTTTTAATAAATCTGCTCCAGAGGAGTCAAACTTCATTTTCATTGTATTTATTATCTTTGAATTGGAAATTGTATCAGCAACAAAACTGGCAGAAATAATAGCGCATTTTTTTCATTCTAAAAATTTAAGTGTTAAATTTGGATGGAATGTATGCCTGTAGTGACATACAAGTGAAATTAAATGAGTTTCACAGTTTGGTATCTGAGAAATCTGAAATGTAACACAAGGTACCTGAATTGCCAAATTGGAGAAGCCACCAAGACATTCCTCTCTAATTTTGCTCTGATTTACCTGATCAGAAACTTTGGCATAGATAATAATGAGATTCTGTGCTGTAATTTTTTACAGGTTTCAGACTGCAAGTCAACAAATTGTCAAGGGATAGAAGTAAAACTTTGTTAGGAGCAAAATGTGATCTTTCATTCATACTGTGTTCCATCTCCATATACATATATAGTGACATATACAGTGATTTTTAGACAAGGGCAGAAATCCCAAATGGTTTTACCTTTATTATGATACCAAGATTATTCAAATCCACCAAGCAGTCACACAGATATACTCATTTCATTTTGGGCTTGCCATTTTCAAAAAAAAGGCTCAGGGTGTCATGGTTTGGGAGCTTTGAGAGCTGTTTGTTGCTCTCGTCTGGGACGATATCGTTTTGCTCCATATCGGATTCCTGGGCCAGCTGGCATTGATTGGGGGCGTGGCCCAGACTCTATTTAAGCTCTTATTTCGCCTCGCTCCTGTTGCTAGAGTGTCAGTTCATCTTTGCCGCTTTAGACGGTAAGGTCTCTAGAGAGATATTATCAGGGACTTAGTTGTTTATCAGGAATAGTGTTAGTGAGCAAGGGAATCTTTCGTTTATTTGCCTCTTCTTTTGTTTTCCTCGAGCTCGCCTGTTTTCTACAGGTCCGTTGGTAGCGAGAGTCTCGTTATTTTTATCTGTTTTTAGTCTCTCAGCACGGTGTGAGTGTTGCCTTTTATTTCTGACCGCTCCTCTTGGCGTCCACTGCCAGTACCTGTCACACAGGGCTTAAGGGGTTAAGTATTGCATATTGTAAAGTGATGAGACACTGGATAATTTCTCCAAGAATTTTCATGTTTTTTCCAGATCAGTACGCCATGTGCACTTTGGAGAGTGTATATGGACATGAGGATATGTGCACAGCCAGGCTTTGCTTATTTTGCTGGTGCACTGCCTCTTTCCACACTCCATATCTGCATCATGCACTCTACAGGTCGTGGGGCAGGAATTACCCTGCTTACAATATCTTTCCTTCCCAGGCAACAAAAGATAACAATTCCCATTAGGACTCCATTTTACTATCCACACTAACATGATTAGGATATTGATTCCTGATCAATTATTTTTCTCCAGCATACTCCCAGAACAATATCATTGGGTTTTTTTTACATTCATGTAGTGAACATTTATGTTTTGCAAAAGATTGTTTAGTTGCTCACATGGTTTATCTTCCTTTTGCTCCATTTGAAACTGTTTCAAATATCTAGTTTAATACATCATGCCATAAATAAACCCAGTGGGAGAAAATACTAATGCGGTATGTAAATCAAATACAGAGAGAAACTATATGCAAGCTAACAAAAACCCGTATGAAGCCTTCATGTGACTAAATCTTGTGTTTTTAGTAAATTATTTCCTTATTTATTTCACAAAAAGTATTTCTGCAGTTTATGCAACAAAAATGCCAGAATTGGAAACACTCGGTTCAATGCACTAGTCCTAGTTATTTAAAATCCTACATGGCATAATCATTGGCAGATAGTTAAGAGCCAGGACAAGCAAAAATTGATAATGTCCATCTGAGAACACAGAATATCTCTTTATATGTATGAATAGAAAGTGCTCACCGAGCCCATCAAGGTGGCATGGGCTTCACTGCAGCTCTGCAGTACTTACCAAGCTCACCGCAGGATAACAGATCACGAATGCTGCAGAAAGTACTCATCAGGACCAAGAAGGCATTACAGAACTCATTGCTGTCTTTATTAGCGCCTTATCTGGCAATAATACTGAAAAAGTGAACTTAGAACAGAAGGTGTCAACCCACGGCTTTTTTTATACTTTTTTTTTCTATTTTTCTTGTAAGAGAACATCAACATCTGCTCTTATTATGGCATGGATAACACAACACCTGCTCTTTTGTGGCATGGATAACATCAATAAAAGACAAAAAAAATGTACAACTTATATTACACTGTGTTATGAACAAAATATAAATCTATACCTCTTATATTTACAAAATTATCTTTAATTTCAAGTTGAGACACAAGATTAATTTTGTTTACTCTGTAACTTTGTTTTGAGCTCCATTTTTGACTTTGATTGTCTTCAATTTTTTCATCAATATTATTATTATTACTGGAATTTTTATTGTTACCAGCAAACATCATGCCAGCTTGAGTGAGTAACTCCACCTGCTCCATCACATCAATCACTTGCTCCCATCTCCTCCCCATAGAAAAATCTAAGTGTGTAAACATATCTTAAAGGATTGTATCAAACATGGAGAGGGTCAGGATTATTCTCTGGTGAGGCGTGACCACGCAGATCAATGCTTCACATTGTGTGGTAATAAGGATCACTATTAGGCCAGCATTAAGCTATATTGAAAAATGGCTGTTGGGGGTGACCGCGATAGTACTTCACTGGCGGGGCATGGCTGTAGGGATCACACCAAAGAAAGATCACCTGAAGAATTGACATGGCTAAGCCATTCTGTGGAGCTAAAACAAAGCATTTTCTCCAGGCCTGGAGTTACATAAACAAAACATGTCATCTTCCATGGCCATATCAACACAGTGGAACATCATTGGCATCACAGGCATACTGTCCAAACCACACACTGTTCTCTTGCTACAACAGTCTTCAGTTGTACTTAACGTATCGGGGTATAAACAGTGGAAACTCTGAGTGTTATAAATGCAGAGCTAAGAGCATCAACTGTGGGGGCAGGTCTGTGATTAGCTGTTATATCTACCCATTGCACCCATAATCTGGGACAGTATTCAATAAACTGCATGAGTCACAGCACGACCGTAAGTGGGTGGAGACCATGGTCCCATACCAATGATGTTCCATGGCGTTACACGTGAAAAAAATCCCAGCATTTGTGAGCCAGGCTCTTTTTGTTCAGTGAAAACTGCGTACAATATAATTTTCTTTATCCTTAAAAAGAGGACATTTCACATTAAACATAAACCATTACAAAAATGTGTTCTTTTAGTTGTCCATACAGAGTGCTTTAAGAAATGGGTTTGGACATTAAAGTACATGAGGATGCACAACTGAAAATAAGTTTTTTTTTTCTTTTGCAACAGCAGTAAATTGTAAAAACTCAAAAATAACAGCGTCAACAGAATTATTATTATCATATAATAATAATAATAATAATAATTATAATTATTATAATAATAATATAAAAACAAAAAAGACAGACAAAAGTTTCAAATTAAAAGTAAAAAGATATTCTAAGATCTAAATACCTAACAGCTAAATGTACTGCTCTTTTTATAAGCAGTTTCATAAGGTAATAAATACCCAATAAAGGAAAAATAAATTATACATAACATACTAAACGTAGGAACAGCTGACCATCATAATTATTATTAATATTATTACAATAGAGGCAGATTGATTGAAAAAATACAGTATTTGAATACAAAGAAAACACTGACGTGCAGAATGTGATGGGCTCCTCCCGATAAGAACAGCAGTGTGAAGGACAGCATTGATCTAAGCAGATCAAATTTAACCAGGGGATGAAAGTTACACCATATTCAAGAGCCGAATCAATGGTGCGGTCATGATTCCTACAGGCAAACACCTTGAGACACGTTCACTTCACTGTCAGACCAAAACCTGGGGATTGATATTATAAGTGCGTAACAAACAGCCTTCATCAACAATACAAGCTTACAGCCCAGCCTGTGAAGAGAATACATGTGGAGTCCTGTTTTTACAGTGAACAATTCCTTTGCATGACCTCACAGAAAAGCCTTCACTTGGCCCAGCCTTAGCAAACTAAGTATGTTTAGTGTAGTTGTGTCACCACAGAGTGAATATAGTCCTGGTCCAGCATTTACAAATTGTGTAAACTCATGATCCAGCCTTTCTTTACAATATATAAGGGCATATGAATAACTCGACAAGGGAAGGGCTTGATTCTGCAGGGATATCAAATGATTTTTAGGAGCTTTGAGGATAAAATATCGTGATCCTGCGATTCTTGCATTATGGTCCTCTGACATTGTGCAGCCATTCACTTTCTAGAGATTAAGACATTTTTATCCTTCTCTATATAAGGGAAATCAAGAAAGGTTTCTCACTGTAAACTAGTACAAGAATTAAGATAAGTATTCTTTCAAGGGTAATTATGGTTCCTGTCTCTCTAAGTTGATTAGGACACTGGGAGATCTTAGGACATAACACACCTGTGCAGCTATAGGGGAAACTCAGTCAAATGCTGAGTACTGTATGCTTCCACAAGAAGTGCAACTGTTCAGCATCCATGGGAAAAAAAGCAGTAATATAATCATATATTCATATATTTATACAAAACAATTGCAAATGTAAAAGTACAGTGGTGTGAAAAATTAAGAAGTATTTTCCTCTTTCCAATTTCTTCTATTTTGGATTATTTTTAAATTGAAATGCTTAAGATCATCCAACTAATTTTATTACAAGACAAAAACAATGCGGGTGAACACAAAATGGACCTTTAAAATGATCATTTCATTTTTGAAGGGTTATTCAAAACCTATATCACCCCTGTGAAAAAATAATTGCCCCATAAACTTAATATGTGGTTGTGTCTCCCTTGGTGCCATAATTAAACTTTTGCGATAACTAGCAACGAGTGTTTTGCATTGCTGCGGAGGAATTTTGGCCTACTCTTCTTTGTAGAATTGATCAATACAGCCACATTGGAGGATTTTTGAGTATGAATTGTCTGTTCAAGTTCATGCCACAACATCTCAATTGGACTCAAGAAAGTCAGAACTTTTACTAAGCTACATCAAAGCCTTCATTTTATTTCTTTTGAGCCACTTAGAGGTGGCTGTGCTTGTGTACATTGACCTGCCGCATAACTTAACGGCGCTTGAGCTTTAGGTCACAAACTGATGGCCGGACTTTCTCCTGTGGGATTTTCAGGTACAGAGCTGAATACATGATTCCATCAATTTTGACAAGTTGTCCAGGTTCTCAAACAGCAAGGCAGTCCCAGACATCACACTACTACTACCACTGTGTTTGAATATCACTATGATGTTCTAATTGTAGAATTTGTGTCAGATGTAATGGAACCCATGTCTTCCAGAAAGTTCCACTAATGACTTATCAGTACATAGAATCTTATCCCAAAAGTCATGGGGGTCATAAAAGGTTTTTTGGCATTTGAGACAAATCTTTGTGTTGTGCTCTTTCACTGATGCCATTTTGGCCTGTCTCCTTCTTAGTGTGGAATCGTGAACACTGACCTTAACTGAGGCAAGTGAGGTCTGCAGTTGTTTCGATGTTAGTCTGGGTTCAATTACTAACATTCTGGATGAGTCGTCAATGCGCTCTTGGAAATATTTTGGTAGGTCAGTTGCTCCTGGGAAGGTTCACCACTGTTCCAAGTTTTCTCAATTTGTAGATAATGGCTTTCACTGAGACTTGAAAGTCCCACAGCCTTAGAAATGGCATTTTAGCCCTTAGCGGACTGATAGAAGTCAGTCACATTGCCTTAGTCACATTGCCAGGCATGCTGCCTTGGTGTGTCCAATGAAATTGGACCTGGTCATCGATTCAGTTTGGGTGATTTGCTTTCTGAGGGGGCAATTACTTTTTCACGCAAGGCCAGGTAGATTTTGATAGCTTTTTCCCCCGCAACAAATTAAATCACTACTCAAAATCTGCATTTTGTGCTGTCACCAAATCATTTTTTCTCTCAAGTATTAAAATAGGCTTGATGATCAGAAACATTTAAATGTGTCAAAATATGCAAAAATAAAAGAAACTGGTTAGGGGGAAAATACTTTTTCTCAGCACTGTATACGAAGGAAAAAGGGAGTGGAGAGGGTTAAGTTTCATCCCCCAAGCTGCTTCTGTACTATTTTTTTCTGTTTCACCTGAGTACAGCACACTGGGAGAGCATGGGCAGGGTGAACAGGGGGACAAAAGTGAAATGCACACGGACAGGGAGGAGGTGAAAGATATCACAAGCTGCTGGTGGTCTGGGATTAATGGGGATTGTCTAAAATGGGACTACGTCCTCCCTCTCCCCACGGTGTGGGCCAACACTATCGTAACCAAGGGTGAGGGCATAAAAACGTCACCCTGTTCTCAACACGCGGTAAAGATTTGGCACTTCCTGTTGGCTGCAGTGTCTGTATGGACAACGGACAGGGAGAATTTGTCCGCAGATTTGAGCTGAAAAAAATGAACCGCGAGCGAGAGAGAAGCCTTGTCTTCACTCATATCAGGTGCTTTTTTCCCCGAAAGAAAAAAAAAAGTTAAACTCTTTTTTTAATTATTTTTCTCTTAAAAGTGTTGCACAAAAACATCAAATCACATTCACAAGCCACTTGTTGGCACCGTGTACCTGAGTGAGATAATAATAGAACCCAAAAAAAGCAGTTTGAAAGTGTCTTTCTATCAACAAACAGGTCCAGAAGGTCAAAGTTCAGTGCTTTGTCATTTTTACGTCCCATAGCTTATTTAGTAAAATTTTCCTCTGATGCAGGGTTCAGCAGACGTCACGGCAGTTAGCAGTTTATTTTAAGACTCTTTTCCTCTGTGTAACAGTCACTGTGAGACAGTCCAGTCTGCTGATACCAGGACAGGTGGGAGCGGCTTCGTACGACGGACAGTCTCGATTGATTAGTTGGTGTGCGTGGAGGGAAGGAGGCTTAGAGGTGGGGGGGTGGGTGGGCGGTTAGGGGTGATATCTGAATTTGGGTTGGTCCCTTCCGGCTGGTCCCAGATCAGTGGGCCTGCGCGACAATGTTGGTCTCGCTGTCGCTGCCGTAGTCGCCATCTTCGTCCTCATAGTCAAAGTCGTCGTAGACGTCGCCGTTGCTGTCGTCCAGGCGCAGGTCCTCCTCTTTGATGCGCGGCTCATCCCCTTTGGGGCCGCTCAGGTATGCGCTCTGGATGACGGGTGTGGCTGGCTCCGGGCTGCTCGACATGCTGGAGTGTTCGGAGGGAACCTGCGGGGAGGGCATTCCCGCCATGGGCAGGGCTCCAGGGTACACCGCCGACGCCAGGGGCAGTTGGCTCTGCTGCCTACAGATGGTTACAAAGGAGACCGATTAATAGTCATTTCTTACTGTTTCATAAACATTCTGCGAACTTCAACTAATTTTTCTGAATAAATACCGTCACTGGAACGAATATGAAGCTGGATATAGGTACTTGGTCAGACCACTGACATGAAAATTGAATGCAAAGATACACCGTTTAATATGCATCATAACTAGATAATATGATAATAGGACCGTCGGACCGGGAAATATAAAAAGAATGAGTGAATTTTTTTTTAATTTATGGAAAATAAAAAGGAATTCTCAAAATTTAAAATGAAGAATTGAAGAAAATTATGGTTTAATGTAATGAAAATGCTGTACTAAAATGATGACATAACTTTTGTGCAAACACCAGTGTAGTTCTGTTTAGAATATATTTTCTATTCCACAATATTTTATATATCATGAAATTACTAACACTTACTTAATGTAACCCTGCTGATCAATACTAGGATTAGGAATATTGCATAACAGTACTCATGCTAAATGAAATATGTAATTTTAAAGTAGTCCTTATTTTTAAAAAAAGGCAAATACCATGTAAGCACTGCTAAAAATAAAATGGTTACTTGAGCCCTCCAGGCAATGAAAATTCACAGATTTCGATAGCAACTGGAAAATAAATAACAATAAATGGCACAACCACCTACAACTTAATTTGGTTTATTTTCCTAGTCCCAGGGGCTGAGGCCAGACCACACCAGATTGTCTTCATTTTCAGGGCACAATGCTGCCCGATTGCAATATTATTCAAAGTGTGAAAAGCCGTTTTGCAAGAAGCGCTCATTTTGTAAGTATTTATAAATCGATTGGCAGACAATTTCGGCTTTATTTTTGTCTGTGTTTTCTTAAGTATTGTTTAAAAGCAGAAATTAATTCTCAAAGGCAAAAGAATTGAGGTTGCTGTATCGAATTTATATTTAACATATGGAAATTGTGTGTATTATGTTTCTATAAAAGCATAAAAAAATGTATTTATAAAAAAAAAATCCTACTCCCTAATGAGAGCACAATATAAAAAAAAGTTTAATTCTACAAATGTTGGGAATGCATTATAAAAGTAATTTTTTTCAGTGAAATTATTGTTACGGGTCTAAATTAAAGCAAGTATTGTGACAAAATATGGTATTGTGACGCAAAGAGAAATTATTTCTCTGAACTTGCAGCTTGGCCTCACAAATCAAGCAAAATAATGAGGTGAACAAGGCACCGTTATTAAATTACAAAGGAAATTACAAAAAAATATTATCTTCATGCCAGTCCATATAAGAAATGCAATTTGCCTATGTACAATTCAGTACTAATCTCCTCTTCAAGTTACTTGCTCATAAAAAGAGTTTTTCAAAATGTATTTTGAAAGGATTCCGTAGAATACTCCATGTATTATGAATATACATTTTTTTTATAAGCCTAACCTAAAGAAACTCTTGTCTCCCAGGCTGCAGCGTACACAGAGCGTCGTGTCCGCGTGAGCACTTCTGCTTACCCCATGCTGAAGTACTGGCGCATCTCTTGCCTGCGGTTGCGCATGATGGCCTTGTACTCGCCGATGCGCAGCTTCTTCCCGTCCACCAGGCAGGTGCGCTTGGGCCGGGGCTTGTACTTGTAGTCGGGGTACTTCTCCAGGTGCTGCTTGCTCAGGCGCGCCTGTTCCTCGTAATATGGCTGCTTCTCCAAATTAGTCATGGCCTTCCAGCGGGACCCTGTGGCGAAACCGTTGTCAGCGCTCCTGTACGCGCGTGCTTTTTAGGAGACACACGCACGCCGTATGCATATTCGCTCACACACATACGCAAGCACGCGGAAATATGCACACGGGATGTTTTCTCGCAAACACTCACACACACAATATGCATACTCACATGCAAATATATAGTAGGCATACTCGCTCACACACACACACACACACACACACACACACACGCGCGCGCGCGCGCACTCCCACATCTGCATTGTGTGCATGTCTGTGTATGTTCATAGTTGCCTGCTCGATTTACCCCCAGAGTTTCGCTACTGCGTGTAATGTGAAAAAGTTGTCTTGGCTAGACCAGACACAGAGGAGCACGGAACTCCTTCTGTTAACAATTCAGCGCAGAGCCTTATTAGAACCACATTTCACTGCTGAATAAAATACTTAGAAGCTCTTGAAAACGTCAAACACAATCCCGGGGTGGGAATAAAATGTCAGACTAAGTGAAGTGCTTGTTTAATGCATAATGAATCATATCATCATAGCTGAGGCCGGCTCTCCAGAGCAATTCATTAACCGCAGTGGATTCAAGTAATAGCAGACAGGTTTTGCTATCCTTTTTCACAATCCTTCTGATGATCACAGGAATTATTACAGGTGTAAGTGCCTATTTATGGTTTTACAGATGTAGGGCAAACAAGAGATTAAAAAAAATGAAATTTCATCCATAATCAATGCATAGAGATAGGATGTACAGGGAGCAGCCAAGGCCACACACAATGAACCTTCTCTGTTGGGTCAATAAGTGTTTTTGGTGGGGGGACATACTCTGTGTTTTCATGTGGGGGGACAGACTGAATGAGCAGTCTAGTTGTTTTTAGTTTGGTTGGACACACTGAATGAGTAGTTTGGGTGTTTTAGGCTGGTGGGGGACCCACTGAATTAGCAGTTTGGGTGTTTTTAGATGGGGGTACACACTGACTGAGCAGTCTGGGTGTTTTTTTAGGGGGGTGACACGCACCGAATGAGCAGTCTGGGTGTATGTTTTGTGGGTTGACACACTGAATGAGCAGTCTGGGTGTTTTTAGGTGGGGGGGACACACTGTATGAGTAGTCTGGCTGTTTTATTTGTGGGGGGGTGATACACGCTGAATGGGCAGTTTGGGTGTTTTTTTGGTGGGGGGGGGGGTACATTGACTGAGCAGTCTGGGTGTTTTTTTGTGGGGTGACACACTGAGCAGTTTGGGTGTTTTTAGGTGGGGGGGACACACTGAATGATGGGGGGACGCACTGAATGAGAAGTCTGAGAGTTTTTTTGGGGGGGGGACATTGACTGAGCAATCTGGATGTTTTTTTTTTGGGAAGGTGGGGTGGCGCATACTGAATGAGTAGTCTGGGTGTTTTTTTTTGGGGGGGGGGGGGGGGGTGACACACACTGAATGAGCAGTCTGGGTGTTTTTTTTTGGGGGGGAGGGGGGGGTGACACACACTGAATGAGCAGTTTGGGTTCTGGTGGGGGGTGGGCTTGTGTCAGCTATGGAGGGGGACTGACTGCAAAGAGAATGAAAATACGATGTGATGTTGGTGTATGGTCCCGTGTGTTGGAGAAGTGTGGAGTGCATGAACACACAATAGGATTAACGTGCACAACCCGAAACCTACCACCCCCCTCCCAGTTTCTCTGCTCATCCTAGAGGGTGTCTTACCCAGGATTTTGCTGATGTTGGAGTTGTGCATGTCGGGGAAAGCCTGGAGAATCTTCCTCCTCTCATCCTTTGCCCAGACCATGAAGGCATTCATAGGACGCTTTATGTGTGGTTCCCCTGTGCCTCTGCCCCGAGCCTCCCGAAACATCCGCGAATCAGACACACTGGGACTGCCTGTGGTAAGGAAGCGCAGCAGCATTATCCACCCTGCACCTCCTCCTCATATTCATCCAAACCCACAGAACCGTACACACACATAAACATACAGGCACATATAGACCCAAACCTTCACATAAACATACAAGCACATAGACCCAAACCCTCACATAAACATACAAGCACATATAGACCCAAACCTTCACATAAACATACAAGCACATATAGACCCCAAACCCTCACATAAACATACAAGCACATAGACCCAAACCCTAACATAAACATACAAGCACATATAGACCCAAACCCTCACATAAACATACAGGCACATATAGACCCAAACCCTCACATAAACATATAGGCACATATAAACTCAAACCCTCACATAAATACACACAGGGACATATAGACTCAAACCCTCACATAAACATACAGGCACATATAGACCCCAAACCCGCACATAAACATACAAGCACATATAGACTCAAACCCTCACATAAACACACAGAGGGACATATAGACTCAAACCCTCACGTAAACATACTGGCACATATAGACTCAAACCCTCACATAAACATACAAGCACATATAGACTCAAACCCTCATATAAACATACAGGCACATATAGACCCCAAACCCTCACATAAACATACAAGCACATATAGACTCAAACCCTCACATAAACACACAGAGGGACATATAGACTCAAACCCTCACGTAAACATACTGGCACATTTAGACCCAAACCCTCACATAAACATACAGGCACATATAGACCCAAACCCTCACATAAACATATAGGCACATATAAACTCAAACCCTCACATAAATACACACAGGGACATATAGACTCAAACCCTCACATAAACATACAGGCACATATAGACCCCAAACCCTCACATAAACATACAAGCACAAATAGACTCAAACCCTCACATAAACACACAGAGGGACATATAGACTCAAACCCTCACGTAAACATACTGGCACATTTAGACCCAAACCCTCACATAAACATATAGGCACATATAAACTCAAACCCTCACATAAATACACACAGGGACATATAGACTCAAACCCTCACATAAACATACAGGCACATATAGACCCAAACCCTCACATAAACATATAGGCACATATAAACTCAAACCCTCACATAAATACACACAGGGACATATAGACTCAAACCCTCACATAAACATACAGGCACATATAGACTCAAACCCTCACATAAACATACAGGCACATATAGACCCAAACCCTCACATAAACATATAGGCACATATAAACTCAAACCCTCACATAAATACACACAGGGACATATAGACTCAAAGCCTCACATAAACATACAGGCACATATAGACTCAAACCCTCACATAAACACACAGAGGGACATATAGACTCAAACCCTCACGTAAACATACTGGCACATATAGACTCAAACCCTCACATAATCATACAAGCACATATAGACTCAAACCCTCACATAAACACACAGAGGGACATATAGACTCAAACCCTCATGTAAACATACTGGCACATATAGACTCAAACCCTCACATAAACATACAAGCACATATAGACTCAAACCCTCACGTAAACATACTGGCACATTTAGACCCAAACCCTCACATAAACATATAGGCACATATAAACTCAAACCCTCACATAAACATACAAGCACATATAGACTCAAACCCTCACGTAAACATACTGGCACATTTAGACCCAAACCCTCACATAAACACACAGAGGCACATATAGACTCAAACCCTCATATAAACATACAAGCACATATAGACTCAAACCCCCACATAAACACACAGAGGCACATACAGACCCAAACCCTCATATAAACATACACGCACATATAGACCCAAACCCTCACATAAACATATAGGCACATATAAACTCAAACCCTCACATAAATACACAGAGGGACATATAGACTCAAACTCTCACATAAACACACAGAGGCACATATAGACCCCAAACCCTCACATAAACATACAGGCACATATAGACCCAAACCCTCACAAAAACATATAGGCACATATAAACTCAAACCCTCACATAAATACACACAGGGACATATAGACTCAAACCCTCACATAAACATACAAGCACATATAGACTCAAACCCTCACATAAACACACAGAGGGACATATAGACTCAAACCCTCACGTAAACATACTGGCACATATAGACTCAAACCCTCACATAAACATACAAGCACATATAGACTCAAACCCTCACATAAACATACTGGCACATATAGACCCAAACCCTCACATAAACATACAAGCACATTTAGACCCAAACCCTCACATAAACACACAGAGGCACATATAGACTCAAACCCTCACATAAACACACAGAGGCACATACAGACCCAAACCCTCACATAAACATACAGGCACATATAGACCCAAACCCTCACATAAACATATAGGCACATATAAACTCAAACCCTCACATAAATACACAGAGGGACATATAGACTCAAACTCTCCCATAAACATACAGGCACATATAGACCCCAAAACCTCACATAAACATACAAGCACATTTAGACCCAAACCCTCATATAAACACACAGAGGCACATATAGACTCAAAACCTCACATAAACATACAAGCACATATAGACCCAAACCCTCACATAAACACACAAAGGCACATGTAGACTCAAACCCTCACATATACACACAGAGGCACATGTAGACCCAAACCCTCACATAAACATACAAGCACATTTAGACCCAAACCCTCACATAAACACACAGAGGCACATATAGACTCAAACCCTCACATAAACATAGATGGACAAACACACAGAAACCACCCAAACATACACGAGCACAAATACGCGCAAACATACACACTCACATAAACATTCATAAGTGCAAATACACGCAAACCCACACACAAACATACAGACGTGCAGATACACACAAACCCACACACACACACAAACATACACATGCATAAATACACATAAATCCACATAAACATACACACGCATTAAGACACACAAACCCACACACAAATACATATACGCATGCAGGAATACACACAAACCCAAACACAAAAATGCAAACACTCACAGATATGCAGAAACCTACACACACAACTACTGATACAGACGCACTAACAAACCCACACACACAAATACATATACACGCACACAAATACACCTCACGCAAATATGTAAAACATCACACACAGAAATGCAAATGCTCAAACCCATGTTCAAATGCTCACAAACTAATATATACAAACATACATATGCACAAATACACACAAACCCACACAAACAAATGCAAATAGAGAAACACACGCAAACACACATACACATACACATGCACAAATACACACAAACCCACAAAAACATACACATGCTAAAATACATACAAAACAACACACACAAATGCATATACACACACAGGAATACACACAAACCCACACACACGAATGCATATGCACAATTACACACAAACCCACTCACACAAACATACAAATGCACAAAATCACACGCACATAAACATACACATGCACAAACACACATAAACATACCCACAAACAAATACCCACAAACAAATACAAATGCAAATAGAGAAACAGACACAAACACACATACATATACACATGCACAAATACACACAAACCCACAGAAACATAAACATACACATGCTAAAATACATACAAAACAACACACACAAATGCAAATACACACACAGGAATACACACAAACCCACACACACGAATGCATATGCACAATACGCACAAACCCACTCACACAAACATACAAATGCACAAAATCACACGCACAGAAACATACAGATGCACAAACACACATAAACATACCCACAAATACACACAAACCCACACATACAAAAATACACACACACTAATACACAAACCACACACACATAAACTGACAGAAGCACAAATACACAAACCCACATATAGATATATATATACACATGCAATAATACACGCCAAACCCAGAAATATACACATATACAAATACACACAAACCCACACAAACATAAACATACAGAGACACACATACACACAAACCCACAGACACACATAAACATGCAGAGACACACATACACACAAACCCACAGACACACATAAACATACAGAGACACACATACACACAAACCCACAGACACACATAAACATACAGAGACACACATACACACAAACCCACAGACACACATAAACATGCAGAGACTCACATACACACAAACCCACAGACACACATTAACATACAGAGACACACATACACACAAACCCACAGACACACATAAACATGCAGAGACAGAAATACACACAAACCCACACAAACATAAACATACAGAGACACACATACACACAAACCCACAGACACACATAAACATGCAGAGACACACATAGACACAAACCCACAGACACACATAAACATGCAGAGACAGAAATACACACAAACCCACACAAACATAAACATACAGAGACACACATACACACAAACCCACAGACACACATAAACATACAGAGACACACATACACACAAACCCACAGACACACATAAACATGCAGAGACAGAAATACACACAAACCCACAGACACACATAAACATACAGAGACACACATACACACAAATCCACAGACACACATTAACATACAGAGACACACATACACATAAACCCACAGATACACATTAACATACAGAGACACACATACACACAAACCCACAGACACACATAAACATGCAGAGATAGAAATACACACAAACCCACACAAACATAAACATACAGAGACACACATACACACAAACCCACAGACACACATAAACATACAGAGACACACATACACACAAACCCACAGACACACATCAACATACAGAGACACACATACACACAAACCCACAGACACACATAAACATACAGAGACACACATACACACAAACCCACAGACACACATAAACATACAGAGACACACATACACACAAACCCACACAAACATAAACATACAGAGACACACATACACACAAACCCACAGACACACATAAACATACAGAGACACACATACACACAAACCCACAGACACACATAAACATACAGAGACACACATACACACAAACCCACACAAACATAAACATACAGAGACACGCATACACACAAACCCACAGACACACATTAAAATACAGAGGCACAAATACACACAAACCCACACAAACATAAACATACAGAGACACACACACACACAAACCCACACAAACATAAACATACAGAGACACACATACACACAAACCCACACAAACATAAACATACAGAGACACACACACACACAAACCCACACAAACATAAACATACAGAGCCACACACACACACACAAACCCACACAAACATAAACATACAGAGACACACATACACACAAACCCACACAAACATAAACATACAGAGACACACATACACACAAACCCACACAAACATAACGTACAGAGACACACATACACACAAACCCACACACACATAAACATACAGAGGCACACATACACACAAACAAACCCACACGCGCAAACACATATGCACAAGTAAACAAATCAACACACAGAGCCTAACAGGCGTGCTCAGGCAGATGCAAACAGATGCAGACGGGTTTGACTGAAGCTCACCATCTGAGTCCCCACTCATATTGAAGTCCATCAGGGTGTGGCCGTACTTCCCGTCCTCTGACTGTTTCAGCTGCTGCGTCAGACTCTCCAAAGACTTTTCCTGTAGATGTGTAAGAGGTACAGCCAACAGGTGGTCAAGAATCAATCAACGAAAGAGTCGAGTTGGAGAGAAAGGTCATTACAAAGGCAGAGTGAATTCTCTGGTGTATAGCACTATCAGAGAACACTCCCCAAATGCACAGAATAAAATACTAAGCACAGTTAATCAATGATGGCCTCCTCTAGGATCAGTATCACACAGTGTTTCCCAAAAGATCCAGCAGGGTGCAGTGCTTCCATTTCCACCACATACATGTACACATAAAAACCAAGGGAAGCAGCAGAGGGTGAGGTACTAACAGAATGAAAGGGCTGCTCCTGCAGAGGTGTAAGAAGGTCTTCGTGTGAGTAGCAGTAGAGTTGGTTTATTGTGAGAGTGATGAGTCAATTGTTGTTGGGAGTTGCGAATTTGTAGTCTGTAGAAAGTGGTGGAAAGGGTCGTTAATGCTTCTGCTCTGAGGAAAATGTTTGGCGAAAGTCCTTGTTATTGGGATTCTAGAGGGATTTTAATTTGGACAGTGGTGAGTGGGTTGTTGGAGTGGACAGAAGCAAGTGGGTTATCGGTGTAGACAGTCATGAGTTCGTTGTCAGCGTGGGCAGTGGGTTACTCACTGAGCAGTCTTAACAGCTGTTACTGCTAAATGTCTTAATGAAACAGAGGAAGAATGAAATCTGAGGCCGCGCTCTAGTAGTAGTTCTGTGGCACGATATTCAAGCGCAAACACACTTTTACACTGCTGCCACTGCGACGCTCTAGTTAAAACAACAACGTGGATGGTGACACCTGCTGTTGGCCCTGAAGTGCCGCGTGGGCAGGGGGTGTAAGGTCAGTCTTAACAAACGACGAGAATATCTCTGAATATGTGCTCGTTGCAGGCTACAACACAACACGTGCGGCTTTGGCGCTACAGGGGTGCGGCTCTTTTCAAATGCGCCAATGGACAAGACGACCTCTGCTCCCCCCTTTGACCCATTAGGTCATGTCTCGGAGAACAGCGCACTCCCCCCCCCCCCCACTCCCCCCCACTCCCTTCCCGGGCGTTGCGACTGGGGCCACCTGCTGGAGCGTGGCCCCTCTTTCATCGCGGGCGGCGGCGAGCGATTCAGGGGGCGACACTCCAGGAAAAGAGATAGGGCCAGACCACACACCCCCATGGGTGTTTATTACACTCCATAAAGGCTGATTTACTCCACATTTGCATAACTAATGCAGCCGTGCCTGCTCATTTACATTTCACACCCCCCATCTCCGTAAATACATACTCAGATCTCCCTACCCAGGAGCTGCATTTACAACCTAATTATGCAATTACAGTACATCTCAAAAACATGGCCTCTTTAAAAATACACTTAACAGTGTCCCTCTCATTACGCTCTGACCTGCGCGGATTGGGACGCCATAATGAAATGCATTTTTCTATTCTCAGCGAAAGAATCAAACTGTTCCTCGGAGTTAATTGATCAGATTTGAATAAATGTGCTAAACAAACAGGGTGTTCAAACAGGAAACAGGAAAGAGTGGACTATACTCATTTTCTCTGTTAACACGACTGATGGCGGGAGGGGGGGGGGGAGGCGAACAGCTGAAAAGAACGCTGAATCCTAATTTGCAGACCGTCGCACACTTCTCCATAATTCAAAGTAAAGATTTTCAAAAAAAAAAAAAAAACTGCAGATAACTCCCGGCTACTTTCAGTGCTAATTGGCTAAAAGTGCAGTGGGTAAGTGAATCTGAGAAGTGTTGGTACCTGGGTGCCCTGTGTGAGGATTGCTTTGTTCGCATTAGCTCACTGTCCAGTGCACAAGCTCACACCCTGCAGCTCTCCTCCAGAGAGAGCAAACAAATTTGCATTTTCATCTTCTATTTTTGGGGTTTGGAAATGCGAAAAAGCCTATCAGCACTACCCAGTTCGCTCTCTGTCGGGGTGAAGGGCCGTTGATGTACAAAAGAAGACCCGTGACATCCCACAGCCAGGACTCAGTCCAGGCTGGGCTTCCAGCTTCACTGCAGGCTATGAGCATCTGTCAGAAGCCAGGAGAGAGGTGGGTCTTAGCAGAAATCCTGCAGTAAACTGGCAGCCTCTGACACGGAGTATAGCCAAACAGCATGTATATAATGAGGCTCAGACTAATGAAATCCAATACAGGGACTCATTCAGGGGAAGACACCTCAGTAAGTAAGTGCTACTTACACTGACTGAGACCAAATGAGCGATAAGATTTTAGTTTTTATTCAAAAGATAAGTCCCAGAATTCAAACTGCTAACGAATCTCCTCCATGTCTGACTCTTGGGAGCCTCAGATCCTATCAAACAGAGACAATGGACGTCAGTTTTCCATTGCTCTCTAATCTTTACATTCTGCCTTTTGGTGTACGGA
This sequence comes from Gymnothorax reevesii, assembly GCA_029721435.1. Classification (NCBI taxonomy): domain Eukaryota; kingdom Metazoa; phylum Chordata; class Actinopteri; order Anguilliformes; family Muraenidae; genus Gymnothorax; species Gymnothorax reevesii. The sequence continues at coordinate 45,278,942 of CM056579.1, forward strand.
CCAAACAATATCCCTCCCCTCCCTCTGCGCACCCAACTGTGACTGATCAGACTTCTTGTAATGCCCTCTCATCCAGCACCTGACAGTCTTCTGAAAGGAATTGCCTCGTCTCACAGCTCTCTGACCCCGTATAGCCTAATCAGGGCACAAAGAGCCTTCAAGTGCCTTCACAGAAATGCGAGACAAGAGAAGAAGAGAAGCAGCATCTACAGTCAGCCTAAAGTCATGTGTTAAACAGCAGCTGATCTGCAGTAAATCAGATTAAAATGGAGAGCGGCTGAAAGTGAGGGATTATTCTAATGCAGCCCCATCAGCCGCACAGCAGTCAGGACCATTATTGCCATCAGTGCTGAAGGTTGATCTGTAACCACAGTTAAGAGAGCGACCAAACTGTCCTGTAGCAATAGTTATACGGACCAGCCAAACACCAGGCCATCCAGTAGTTTAAAGAGATCGGCCTTATAGCCACAGCTAAAGAACTTTTCTGTACCTAGAACTAACAAAAGTGGCCCTGCCCTGGGTCAGAAGATGGGCAGCACTGACAGAAGCACGGCTGAAAAGAGTAGCTCTGTAAGTCTCCTGTAATGACTAGTTAAAAGTTTGGGACAATGATGGGACATCATTTGATAACCGCTAAAGAGGACTACACATAGCATATGGAAATAAATATGATAATGAGCTTGCAATAAAGCATGAAGCCTGCCTTTGAACTACCCATGTATCAGTTTAAATACATATCTGTCCAGAAATATCTGTTTGGAGCTTCATGAAAAAAAAAATAATTACAGGAAAATACATTGTTTACTCATTGAACTGAATGTGTGTAGAAAGGCAGGGACAGAAATGCTGAATAGCATCATTACAGATGCTTTTGAAGCCACTCTGCACTGTAATGTGCACCAGCTGACTCCTGCATGTTTAACAAATAAGCGGCATTTAGCTTAGCTGCGGAAGAACAGCCGGTGTCACTTGGCGTTAGCATCTGGCAAAGCGTTAGCAGCCTCGCCACAGAAGGAGCCTGACAGAACTCTAGCCCCCAGCACTCCTTGAAGATTGGCAATCTGAATGGAGCATTTTTTTCTTTTCTATAAGTTTAGTTTTGGAAAACTCACATATTTTGATCTGAGGTAAATGGTACGGGCCTTACGGATATCCCCCAACTTTCTCAGCCCCGGCTCTCTGTGCCATTGCAATAGGAAAATACATCCATTCTGCATAGCTTTACTTCATAACGTAAAGGTATACTGAGTCAGATTTGTCAGTTGCAGTTTGCAGACACAACACTCAAAGTTGGCCCCTCCTCCCAAGCTTAATGACATCAGAAGTGCTACACTGCAGTGCATCGCCATCCCACCCACACTCCCTACGGGCTGTTATTGGTTGGGGCTACACATCAACTTTCCAAAGGCTGACACCAAAAAATGTCCAGTACAAAGAAAAATAAGAAAATATAGGAAGATGGCAGAGTCCCTGTAGATAAAGACAATGCAATACATTTTTAGTTAGTCATAAGAGATGATTGAGGAAGATTATTTTTCACAGAGACTTTATATTGTTTTTGGAAGATCCTGCTCAGTAAACCTTCAGTATACTGTTGAACGCTGTTAAGAATCCAGAACCAAATACGTTATATAAACGCTCAGGGTGTAAGATCACAAACAAGTGATTAAAATATTTTAATGGATTATTCTGCCCATGTGATGTAGCAATCACGACTGTCAATTGAATGGAGTAACATAGTTTGAAATCACAGACAGAATACAAAAAAAACCCAAAAAAGTAAAACCTACTATTCAAAAGGCTTAAATGATTGTTAACCCCTTTGCACAGATATAGACGCTGGCATCCGTAAATTCTGAAATGTCATTTTCTAAATCTCTGGTCCTAAAATCACACCCTAGGAGGTCCGAGGACTGCTGGTTTTCCTCCATCCCTTTACCTGGGAGTCAGGTGTTAACAGTCTGGCCAATCAGAGGCACTAACTGTTCATTTACTTGCCTGGAATAACAGAAAACCTGGGCTGGATTTGGATTCCAGGTCCAGATTTGAGGACCCCAGTTGTAAATAATCCTAATGACATGAAATAATAATTTCCAAATGTCTTGCTTCACTGGAATCATCTTCCACAGTCTTCGTGACTCAATTTTTGAGTTATAAATGCCTAAATAGGCTAACGCGCAACAAGAGTAATTGGCATTATTCTTTTTCCGCGCAAAGGGGTGAAATATATACAGATGCTCACAGAACATGAAATGCCAAATAGCAGATGCAGTGGGCAGCTCTCTGACCTTCTCTGAGCGTCCGTTGTTTAGGGACAGGCCAGTGACTGCAGCCACCTTGGCGTCCAGCACCTGTTGCTCTCTCTTGAGCTGCTCTTTCATTTGCCGAGCCTCCTGGAAAGCTTTGGTCACCGCCTCATGGTCGTTCAAGAACCCGCCAGATGTGATAGAGGAGAGGATGTCTGCAGGTACAGAGAGAGAAAGACATTAGGTGTGAGTGTGTGCGTGCGTGCGTGTGTGTGTGTGTGTGTGTGTGTGTGTATGTGTGTAGTGAACGCTCTCTAGATGTGCAGTGTAAATACATTAACGTACCCACTTGCCTGCCAGATTCTGCCTGATTCACTAATTTCCAGGGCATGTCTGATTCTGAATGTGTTCCTATTCACCCACCACTCCACTTGAACATAACCACCCCCTCACTCACTGACACCGCAAGTGTTTTTAAATAACATCAGCTCATCATGCGCTGACACTGGAGGCACACTTGAATATAACCACCCTCCTCGCATAGTAACGTTTAAAGCGCATTTGAATATAACCACCACATGCATGGTAATGATAAGACTTAGCTTGAATATACCAGACCAAAAATGCACAAACACGGGTGCGTTTCAGAATATACCCACCCCCACAAGAACAAACACCAAAACTGTGTTTGAATATACCACTGCATCATCTACCATTACTGTGTGTTCTCACTAATATGAGCAAATCCTGCACGGTTACATTAATCTTGTAATTATTTAGCGCTTTAAATGTCAGCCATGTACCCTGGGGCAGAAACACACACAGTAAAATAAATGCGATGGGGCCCTTTGGAATCTGCATGGCACTTAGTTATCATTTAAAAGCTTCATGTTTTGTTTAGCACTTTTCATAAGAGGGGATCTAGAGGGTTTACACATTTTCGTTCTAAAGCTCTGCAAATTCTCTGAAGAGAAAAGGCGAATAAACAGCATTCTGCCCTGATTCACACAGATTACTCCTATTAAACCCGAGACCCGCTAATTTCCCTGCGGAACATCTGCCCAACATCTATCAAAGATGATTCCCAGCTTCTTTTTGCCATTATTATTTGCGCTATTTCCACAGCTTACAGGCCAGGCCATCAGCTCCATCTGTGAGAGCCTCGACCTCATACTATCATACTTCCCATCTCGGGTTAAATCTAACAAAGACCCGAGGAAGATTAGGGCTCTTGATCTGCTGTAATCTACCAGCAAATGCCATCTCAGGGCAGATTAAGTGTTCAGATTTGCAGACACAGAGAGGTAACAAAAAGGCAGAACCAGTAAATCTGCAGCAGTGGCCACTGGCAATAAAGTGCTGCGGGTTCCAATGGTGGCTTTAATCTGTTGGAAGAACGGCTGAGAGACTGTGTGTCCTTTTTGACTGCCAGGTCTCAGGCACTCCAGCTCTTATCAAGTAGTGTTCATTCTGCAGCCACAGTAGAGAGCAGAGTGAAAAATGGTTATTGAATCACAGTGAAGTAGAGTCATTGTGGTATCAAAATTAAGTTTGGTCAATGAATATTTGGACATTTACAACCTTGTTATTATTTTAGCTGCTGACCATGGAATATTGGAGTTGAAATTGTACGATAAAATTGAAGATATTCTCCTTCAGATTGAGGGTTACCACACAGAAATTGACTGGACAGTGTGGGAATTATAGCATGTTTTTAAGCGGCCTTCCCTTTTCCCTTTTCAGGGACCAAAGTATTTGGACAAATGGATACTCAGCTGCTCCGTGCCAAGGTGTTTTTATTCCCTAATAATTTGATTTAAAAGCCTGCACCTACAAAGTCTATGGTTGATTTCAAAAGTGAAATTTTTATTTGGAATCTTTTGATGTAAACTGTCAATATACAATCCAAAGAGCTGTCAGTGCCAGTACAGCGAAAACAAACACTCCAGAGCAAACAAAACCAAATACGAGTGGCCAGCTGGACTTTTCTTAAGAAGACTGAAAGCACTGATGACCTCAGGTATACAAAGGCTAGGAAGCCCACCACAACTGTGGTGAATGATAGAAGAATTCTTTCCTTGGCTCAGAAGAAAAAGTGTTCACTAGGGCTGGCCAGATCAAGACCATTCTCTTGGAGGTACGCGCATCAGTGCCGAAGTCAGCACTCAAAAGCAGACTCCACCGGAGTACATACAGAGGGTCTATTTTAACATGTGAACTATTGGTAAGGCCCAAAAACAGGGAACTTCTAAAAAAAAAAAAAAAAAATCTAAAAATTCATGGATAGTTCTGGAACAACATCCTATGGACAAACAAGACAAAGATCATCTTATACCAGAAAGACATTAAAAGAAGGACATGGAGAAGGAAGGAACTGCTCGTGATCGGAGGCATATCACCTCATCAGTGAAGACTGGTTACATATGGGCTGCTAATTGAGCTGGTTTACTTGTATCTACTTGTGATGAGACTGTTACATATTAGCTGTGCAGATGGCCGGTGACTCGGGCGCTTACTGCAAAAACAAGCTAAGGTTGTATAAGGCAAAGAAGTGGCTGTAGACAATATATAAGTCAATCATATGACCTGAATCTAACAGCATGCATTTCACCTGCTGAAAGCAAAACACTCCAACAACAAGGAAGGAACTGAAGACAGCTGCAACATAGGCCAGGCAGAGCCCCACCAGAGAGGGAACCCAGTATCTGGCAATGTCTATGGGTTCCAAACTTCAGACAGTCATTGACTGCAAAGGGTTTGCCATCAGGTATTAAAAACGAAAATTTACTTAGTATGTCATTTTGGCTAATGAGCCCCTAAAACTAAGGGGTCCATGCATAAAATGGGTGTAATTCATACATGTTTCACACAATAAAGTCTGCACTTCAGGGACATCTTGATTGTTTCTTTTTCAAATCCATTGTGGTGGCAAAGAAAATTAAAAATATGAAAATCGTGCCTTTGCACAATTATGGACCTATCTGTATACAATGAGAGATTGTTCTTGAATCATAGTCAGGGCTTGAGCGAGAGGCTGCTCTGGAATGTCACTGAGGTGTTGAGTGTCACTGAGGTGAGGTGTGAAAGATAGCTGTGGAATCACACAAAATCACAGAGTGAGGTATTTTTCTAGGATCACAAGGAAGAAAGAATGAAAGATGGTTCCAGAATTGCAGCAAAATAGAGAGGGAGAGACTGTTCTGGAATCAAAGTCAAACTTAGAGAGAGATGTTTCTGGAATCGCTAAATAAGCATACTGAGTTGTTTTTGGAATCACGCTCAATGTGAGCGATGATTCTGGAATCACAGTAAAAAGTGAAAAGTGAGAGATTGTTCTGGAATCTAAGTAAAAGAGTAAGAGATAGTTCTAAAATCACAGTAAAAGGTAGAGAGAGAGAGAGCAAGAGAGAAAGAGAGAGAATTCCGAAATCACAGTAAAAGGCAGAGTGAGGAGATGGCTCTGGTATCACCTGAAAAGGCAGAGTTAGATAGTTCTTGAATCTCAGTCAAAGAAAGGGAAAGATGGTTTTGAAATTGAAATACTGTCAATCACAATGAGAGAGATGGTACAGTAAAAGGCAGAGGGCAGAGCGAGAGATGGTTCTGGAACCACACGAAAGGACAGAGAGAGAGAGAGGGAGAGAGAGACTCCTTTGACAGGATGTCTGAAGGACAGAACGCTCGGCCTTTGTAACAACAGTGAAACTGAAATCGAGGAAATAATGGGAGAAGGGAGATGTTATTCCTTCATTTTTGGTGCTTTGAGAGGGTCAGAGGAAGGAGGGCAAGGCTCGCTAAGCTGTCCCAGGCCAGGTTAACTTTAGTGAAAGCAGTGATGAAAAATAGATTAGACAGCCCTGTCTCTAAACCTCTATGGGGTAAGGGAATGAGGCCATCAGGGGGCGGTCAAAAGCACAGGAGATGATAGCAGTGGGGGGGGAAAGATGGTGCACACATACACACACACACGCGTGCGCACACACACACACACACACAAAGACAAATGGCCACGGTGTGTAAACAACGCGTACAGCTGTGAGACACACACACACGCACACACACAAACAAAGACAAATGGCTACGGTGTGTAAACACTGCGTACAGCTGTGAAGAGGACTCTCTGAGTGGAGCGGAGTTATGAGTCTTGCTGACCTGATAAACACGGCAGAACAGATGGAGCAGCGGCAGGGCGGAAGGCGAGCTCTAAACGACTGGCTCGCCTCGACACGTTCAAGAGGATTCCAACAAACTTTACACTCTAATCCATTTTTCACCACAAAAAACATCTGCACAATAAAACCCGTAATCCGTCGTTAGCTCCCGCGTATTGTCGGAAAACAGTGAGATTAAAGGAGGAAATAGCTGAATGAATGTTGAGAAAAAAAGGGGTTAATCCCGGGGGCTCATATTCATCGGGAGAGTGGTGTTTTGTGACAGACCCATCTAATCCCATACAACAATACATCTTGTCTGTCTCCTTCTCTCTGTGTAATTCATTCAGGAGCACCTGAGAGCACATTCTCTCACCTAATAAATGTCTGAGTTTTATTCTCACTCGCTGGGCATGTATGGACATCTCTGGTTTCTTGCTAAACCAAGAAACGGGCTAGATATTAGCACTAGATCTGTTGCAAATTCTGTCAGGATTTCCATCATTCCTAGTCACGCCTCTTTAGTCTAGTTATTATTAAGGGTATAGCTTCACCAATAACATATGCATTTTACATACCTGCAAAAATATTTGTCGTTTGTGTTTAAGCGTAATGCGGGGGCGTCCAATTTCATCCATAAACACCCAGTGAGGGTACTGGTTTTAGTAACAACCCAACACTGACACATCTGCTTCTAAGCATTAAGGTCTTAATTGAACCCCCTGATCACTTAAGCAGTTGAATCAGCTGCTGTAGCCCTGGGCTGTAACACACAGACCTGTGCCCTCTCTGGCCCTTCATGAATAAGACTGGAATAACGCATTGGTATGTATTCAACGTGAGTGAGATGGGTAGGGGTTCTATGCATTGTGGCGGAGTAATGTTGAAATAATACTGATAACAATAATAATGATGATAATTATAATATCATCATCATTGCTGCAAAGTGATTCACTTGCCTAGTGAAGAGTGGGAGAGTGGAAATGGTTGTATAGAATAAATAAGTGTTTGTCTAACAGAGTGACAGATGTTGGTTAGCAGCAGTGAGTGCTGTATAAACAGGTGTGGTACCTATGGAGTTGATTCGGGTGGGTGGGCTGCCGATGCTGGTGGGGGCGCTGTGCTTCAGAGACCCAGGTCCCAGCTTCTGCGTGGAGACCTGTGGGGAAGTGGGGGAGGTGGGTGACTTGCTCTCGGCTGTCTTAGGCTTGGACGACAGGTTCAGGGGCTGAGCGCCCTCGTCCTGAAAGCAAAACAGCAGAGAGGTCTCCATGGTGACCGCATTCGAGGGACACAGGAGCCAATAATAAAGACTGAGCCTTACAGTTTGCTCCACCCACTACAGAGAATCCATCACTATTGAGCTGGGAAATCAACAACTGCATATCGGCCGCTGAGGCAAAACAACACACTGAAGTAAAACAAGAAAAAGTCTTTTTCAACTTAAAACACCTGATTGAATCTTTACAGGCTGACTTCGCCGGACTGAAGTATGTAGCATTGCTGGTACAGTTAAGTGGTTAACCATGCTGAAAAGTTAGCGGATGCTTTATTGTGATCTACACAACATGAAAATTTTCATTAGTCAGCACTGAGTCTCTTATACTGCAAAGCATTGCGAGCTCTTAAAAATTTTTTAAAATCAAACTTTTTCCTGCGGCCTACATTTTTTGATTGATCGTAAAATTAACAGGATTGCCTGCATAATGTCTGCTTTTTTCACAAGCTTAGAATGGAGGAATAAACCACCTTTACTATTCCAATACTGATGATATAACTATATATAACATATATACCATGCAATCTGTGAAAAATCTATTGATTATGATGTGCATGTGGTCAAGAGCAGAGCATTCATAGCAAAACTGTATTAACTATTACAGTTTTATCAATCAACAACATGTGAACCAGTCAGTATTACGAGACGACCCTTGGCGCTATCAAATAGACACTGCCGCTTAAAACTTAGAGTCAGTCCCAGACTACTATTCGGTCTGGTTAGCAATCAGTTCAGGTCAATTTACTAAATACCTTGAGCCTTCTTCATGCAACTTGTCTGCGGCTAATATGACTAGTTGGAAAAGCCAATGCTAGCTAGCATCATATATCAAGGAATAAGTTACAAAGCTTAGCTCAGCTTTCAGAGCCAGTATTGAAGCATTTACACACACGGGAACAAATATGAAAAAATGTGAGACAGCAATGGACTCCGTAAGTATAAATCACAACCACCCACAGAGAGAAAGAGATAAATTAATGCATCCAAGGTATTGTATGAGGTTCACATAGTCAGTATAGTTCAGGAAACCCCCACCTTCATAGTTTCATATGGATTCACTGCTTCTTTGTCTCTTTAATAAATTAGAGGCTTTTAATTCTGAGATTGATGATAAATAAATGAAACAACCATCATATTCGATTGTTTTCCCAAGTAAATATGGGATTAATCATTACTTGAGATAAAAACATTCACTCTAATGCCTGTACTTTCCATACGCTCAATTTTCTTAGTCAGATGTTATTACAAAGGTATCCATGTTTGCCCTTTATGGATAAAATCCACCCCAAAGCACACACACACACACACACACGCACACACATTCACACATTAATACACACACGCATCCTTGTGCTTACATCTTTAAAAGGACATTATATTGACTTCTGTTCATTCCTTGTGTGTCTCTATAGTCGATCTCTAATATTAGCACTGAGTACTGTATGCCTAGGCCAAACACTTACACTAACCTTAATTAATCCCAAATTCTAACCTTAACTAATTAGTCACTCTTTGACTTTATAGTTGTGAAGACATTTGAAAATGTCCTAACTTCCCAGTAATGTCCCTACTCTGTAAAAAAAAAAAAAAAACCTTTTTTTGGTTCTCATCTCATCTCATAGCATGTACAAGAACACACACACACACGCGCGCACACGCACACGCACACACACACACGCGCGCACACGCACACGCACACACACACACACACAAGTAAAAGCAGACAAAATAATAGTCAAATAGTCAACAAAAGAAACCAATAGAGATGAAAGTGTGTAACAACACTGTGGGAGTGAAGTGACACCTCCTTTAACAGTTTAGGTCTGTTTGAGGTAGCGGGTTTTGGGGGCGGGGCATGGCAATGACGGTGATTTGCAGCAATGAAACATGATGCAGCAACCATATGGTAGTTAGCCCCGTGGATGGTATAATAACATTGATCACGACTAGCCCCTGCAGATGACATAATTGTATTTAAAAAAAAAAAAAGTTGTGCACTCCCATGACAGGAAGAAAGGATTAGATCATAGAGCTGTAGCAAGATACAGTCCCTCCTGACCAGAAGACACATATTCTTTGTGTTTGGGGAGTGGGGAGTAGAGCCTGCCATTGTTAGCGCACAGGAAACTTTATCCCTTGTCCCTGAACACAAAAAAGGGATTTCTACAACAGTGGTTTCATTGTGGTTCTGAACCTTAATGTGTGAACAGAAGAGCGGTTCATTCATACTTGCGGGCAATCAAACCAAGCCGTAGCTCACACAATGCTTATTCATTCCTGAAACCCGCAGTCACTGTAAAGAAACAGAAGCAGGATGTGGTGGTATGGAACATGAACCGCAGTATGTGTCCACAGAAATTGGGCAAACAATGAAAAAGTCACATTCACCAGATACATGCGTAGCTTGTAATGGTTACTATGACACAGTCACAGAACCTAACATCATTCACCCAGTACCATTACCTCTACTGGTAAGTGTACGAAAAGAGGTTGGTGGAACGCTGTTTGTGAATGGAGCTCATCTTTAGTGGACAAGATGAAGGTTGCAACGAAGCGTAATCTGTGGACTGCTGTTGGGATGGCTAGGTTTTTCATAAATGGCGCGATTAAGACGTTCCCCTGCAGTCTTGTGATGAGCTTTAACTGGCTTGGGTTCATTACATAGGGTCTGAATGGGGAAGAACCCAGCCGATCTGCTCATTACAGTGGAGACAATGGCCTGACTGACAGAAGGTTGCATTCTGACCTTTTTTGCACTGGGCTGGGCTGCTGAATGGTGAGGAAACCAGGATATTTGTTACAGTTAAAACCCTTATGCACAGCTCCGTGTTTCTTTCTCTCTGAAGAAAATCCTTTATCGGGAGGCAGGCCAACATGAATAATACACTGAAGAAGGAATTAGTAAAGACTGGGGCCATTGTGGTTATTGGCTGGGGTGCCTTTGATTGAATGGGCGGTGTGTGGGCTGCATTTGACTGGTTAGACTAAGACTGACCTGTGTGTGATTTACGTACTTGAGGCTGGGGTTAGACTACCTGTGAGTGACAGGCCTAGATTACACATGCTGGGCAGTATTGTATGCAATTTACTGTGCTACAGTACAGTACATGTGACTGACCGAGCAGCATGTGATTGTCTATGCTGTGGGTAAACAACATGTGTCGCTAAACAATGATAACTTTCAGTGAGAAGAGAACTTCCCCTTGAGAAACCTAAAGAATAGAGATTTAACAAATACCCTTTAATAATGAATACTCCCTGCAGTAATGGTCCAGAGAGACAGTAACATTCTACTGTAAGTGCTTCCAGAGATGCTACTTTAGATAGATGACAGTCTTTCAAACTGTTTGGACATTTTAAAAGATTCTTCCAATAATATATTGAGATGCTACTGTTGACATATTTCTTTGTTTTTGTAAAAATCTTTTTGCACAATTATCATTTTTCATTACAGGTGATTTTTTAATTTAGCAGTATTCTGTGATGTCTAGGATCCATAATGCTGGAGCAATCTACTATAACATTCCTCAAGCTGGAAACTTCTCCTGAGATCTGGAAAAACCTAGTGAGTTTATCAGAGGCAAGGGTCTCATAATTGAGCAAAAACCTTAAGATTTTGGACTTTTCCTAAAAGAAAAAAAATAATAGAAACTTGATTTTGACAATACAATGAACTTCACCTCCAAATCAATTTTAACATAGGCGCCAATACCGTGAGAACTCTGGGTCTCAGGCACCCAAGTACATTGCCAAGCCCACACGGGGAACACCTATCAGAGATAGGAAAGCCATGGCTTCAATGTCATCGATTCCATCATCAGGCACAAGAAACAAGGTATTTCATGAAATATGTACCACAGTTGAACACTAGTGTGCCCCACTCCCATCAACACACAACCAAGAGTCATGCCACCCTTTCTGTCGGCAAGCAACAACAAATGGCTGTTGTACAAGCTGCTTTGTAAGGTATTCTTTCCTCTATTTTGGATCCAGTGGCTGACACCTACCACTCTTGATGTTCCTGAGTTGGCTGGGTCGCACGAGAAGCAGTGGCTTTCACATATGTTAAAAGAGATGATTGAAATCAATGGCTGTAGATGGTCGATTGATTTTATTTTAATATGTGGACTTGTATGTGTTTATTAATGCGTGATTCATTTTCAAGGTTTAGTCACGGTGTCTCACGGCCACTTTCGTGCTGGATAGTGTTGGATTGTGCACTAGGCCTATGATCATCGGTGCTCTTGTGAACTGTTTTGCAAAATTATTCTGGAGGCGCTATTAGCTGAATGTTAGATATCCATATTCCAAATTCTGTATTTTATTTATTTTATTTTTTTTTTTTGATTGCTCGCTTTTCATTTCCAATGGTGCCAAAATGACCTTGGTGGAAAAACATGGCGTAGGCTTTCGTTAAACACCACTTGACATTTAGGTGTCAAATCGGTGTTTACATTTTAAGCGTATTAGCTTAATTTGAAGAAGTGTGAATTGGAATACCAAACACGGCAACATGTTTCAAAACAGCTACAGGAAAGAGCCTAAAATGGCGTTCTGTGACTGGACCTTGCTGGTTTTGAGGACCTCTCCAGCTATGGTGAGCAGTCACCAGCAGGTAAAGAAATCAGTGCCTATGTCTCCACCCCTACCATTTGACAGGCCACACAGAAGGCTCAAACAATCCCCCACTGATGTTGATCACATGGGCCAAGCACAGCCTGATGAGGGGACTCACTTTATCAAGTTCAGAAGGTGATCTTTCTGTTTTATCTGATACCCGTGTCTCCTATATAGCTCGTTCCCGCCCCCAATCTTTTACCTTTCACAAAATACAAAAACCCAATCTCTGACCTCACTAATGCCCGGACGCGACATGACATTACCCATGCGAGGAGAACATCACAAGAGACCTGCTCCTTCTTAATGGGAGATTTTGACTACTTCTGCCGATTACCCTGCCGCAACACATCGTGACACATCCAGCCCCAAGCGCTGACCTACCTTGACCACGGCACTCTCCCCCACCCCTTCTGGCAAGCTCCATCGCCAGGACTGTTCAACCACTCCATCCTGAACTCGTTCAGAACCCTACTGTTAGACTTGGTGTTTTCACCTTGGGTAGCATGTGTGTACACATATCGGTCCACATGTGGCCAGAACAGGGCTGTAACCGCTTCAAAGCCCCGGTCATGGTGTAGCAGGCCCTTTACTGCCCAGCTCATGTTTCCACGTCTGTCCTGTCTGTCTCTATCGGCCAGCTTGAGGCCCATATCTGTTACACTGCTTCCAATGTATGGCTTCCCACACAATAAGTTCTTGTTCATTTTTATCATCTTCAGGAGACAGATGGATGGAAACCTTGCAGCTCAACAGCTGCTGTCTTCCAGAACCATTTTCAAAGCTCATCTCTCCTGCACCGGCCAGGGTTAATTTGATTTGGACCAGGTCGGTTGAACTGAGGTCTGAAACCCGACAAATTGCTTCTTCGTATACTCATACAATTCAAATGCTACTTCTGGTTTATAGAGCACGCTAATAGCAGACTGCAGCTAATTATAACTTGGGGATTTTTTAGGCATTTCAAATATAATATCTAATTCAGCATTCACCATTTTTGTATACCCTCAACGGAAAAAAATAAACTGAAATTTAGAATGATGAAAGAAAACAACATAAACTGCTCTGTTCTCTTATTGGGCACCCATGCAAGAATAACCCGCCTTGTCAAAAAGGCAAGTACACTACAGACAAGATCCCAGTGATGACTGTATTGAGGGAAAGTACACAATGGCATGTCCCTCAGTATTGCTCCCATGTCCCCTTGCACATACCTCCTGCTATTATTGAAATGGGATTTCTGAGCCTCATGCTGGCCAGTGACCCTGCATTGAATGGTCATACTCTGGTATATTTAGTCTGATACTCAGGGAGGGTCTGCCTGCATTTATGAAGAGAAGTTTCAGCCAGGCTCCGGTCAAGATCACGGCCTGATTATTTACGCAACATGGCTGGGCTCTCAAATGTTGCATCGATGTGACCATTACAGTTTTCAAAACACCTGACAGAGACACGCTCTCACACTGAGGGAGACGAAGGCAGCGACAACCACAGACGCGCATGGAACCGTACCTTGGGTTTTGGTGGTGGGGTGGCACGGCACTTCTCCGTGGGGCCACTAGAGGGCGAATGCGTGCCAGCTAGGTTGGCCCCTGGGGACACCTGCATGGCCGCCAGCTGGGCCGCATAAAGCTGCTGCAGATACCAGGAGGAGGGAGATAAGGAGAGGGAGAGAGAGAGACATGAATAAATAAATACGCTCCTCGCACAAACAAAAAGAAGATGCAAGCTAAAAAGCTAGGACAGCCATTAGCAGAGTCCTGATGGCTGTTTTTGTTTAACAGGCAAGCACTTCTCCTTGAGGGGCTGTCACTTCGCGTCCCACCACATGCCCCCCAGGGGCCTGACTAACAGCACACGAGGACTGAGAGATGTCCCAAACAGGTGCATTCTGGGAAACGTTATGCAGACGGGTCAGACACCAGAAAGTGCTTCTGAAGGTGAAAAAAAGAGGCTGACGTTCGCATCGCGAAAGATAAAAGAAGGGAATTTCTAGACCCAGCAGAATAAATATGGACCGGCATTACATCGCAGTGTAAGGCCCTAAACTTAGGTTGTGTTTCCCAATGATAAACAGTCACAGCTTACATGGGAAAAAGTCCTCATTCCTGAAGAACAGAGTTGTTGAAGTCAAAAAATCTCACAAGGCATAACAGCAAGGAGTGGCTTGTTAGGTCACCCATCTGAATGAAGATGCTGGTCTTTTTCCTCGCGTAATGATTAATCTAAAGTGAAAATGTGATTTAAATAGTCATGATTTTCATTATACGTAACTGCAACGGCCAGGTGAAATCGATATTGACACAATAAATTACCGTTGTACTAATATTGTGTTAAAAATTCATCTTCATGCAGTTTGCTGTTTTCCCCTTAGCCTCCGCATGCATTTTCTGGGAGCAGAGAGTTATCGCAGTACATCGCAGAATAAAAACAGTTCTTGTGAGATCTATCAAGCATTTATAATTTCAGACCTGATTCAAGTCTTGACATCAAACTTGAAATGCACTTAGTTTTTACAGAATGACAAACAAGGTAAAACCCCCCCATCTGTACATACATAAATTATCAACGCATGGCGAATGATAGTAACCTTCTCAGAACACAGCTCTAAGTGCCCTGCAAGGACATTAAGAATTGAAGGTTTTTAATTGTTTTTTTTTTTTACTTCAAGATGTGGAACCAAATGAATGTGAGTAAAACTTCTGTCCTTCTGTTGCACATTGGCTGGCAGCCATGAGCGCGAAACAAAGACTGTTTATGCAAATGTCCACAGCAGCTCTCCCATCACCCCTTTCAACACTTTTGCATGCGGGCACACACACACACACACACACATACATTACACATGGGGAAAGAGGAAAAAAAAGAGAAGAAAGGGAGAGAGAGAAAGGGAGAAACAGAAAAAGGGATAGAACGAGCGACAGAGGCGCAAGAGCCAGGAATAGCTGATGGAATAAAAGGTCTTGTCGGCCATTTCTATTCAATTACCCAACCCCCCCACCCCCATCCCCATATCTCCCCCATAGCCCAGCTCCAGGAGGTGTGTGCGCCTGACCGTAACCCCCCCCCACCCTCTTCTCTCCTCTCTCCTCTCAGGGGAAGTGCTTGGGTGCTAGATTGAGACCACTGGCTCAAATAGCTTTATTTGCTGTTTGAATTGAGTTCCATTACAGGCCGGTTTCTGTCACTCAGCCCTGCTCAATGGGGCAGGGAGAGAGACGCAGGCCACTCGGGCTGTAACGGCGCGCGGCGACTGAGCGTGCCCAGAGAGCACTGCGCTGCCATGCAGATGAAGAGACAGGAAGTGACAGCACAGACCCCTGGGGTCACTTGCAGCTATGAACGGGGGGATGTGACTTGCGAGACCATGACGTGCGAATATATGGGGCAGGACATGGAGGAGCTGCATGTGCGCTATTAGCGTCAGCTTTAGAGGAGGGTGTCAGCGTTCAGCTGGGCAGTACATTGAGGTGTAGGGGAAGGTTGGTCGCAGGAAGCAAGCCACGAGGTGAGATTAAGAAACAGTGCAGAAATGCATTTCCACTGCCTGATTAATCTTTTACATGTACAATCTAAATCAACGATTAAGTCTGCATCTGTGTTTGAAGCGAGAATATTTCCTGAGCTACATTCAGCAAGTTCATTATCAGCTACACATGACAAAAAAAAAAAAAAAAAGCAACACTATATACACACAGCCTCAATCGCTATTTTACAGAGAACAATCTTCTGAGAGCAAAAATAACGGCAAGCTTTCAATGTGGGATGATAGCAGCATCAAGGTCTCACAGGGAAAGCTGATCTAACATGATGGGCACCAATCAAAGATTTCTATTGGGAGTTATAACCGCTCGAATTGTTTATTCTTTTGTAGTTCATACATTTTGGATGTGGATTACTTGACAGGTTAAACCCATAAGTAGCGAAAATATCTATTATTCTACACTGGAAATAATGCCTTTTCGTTATTCGTTTTCAATAAATAAATCATATACATTGGCGAACGCTCCTTCCTCTGGCCCTCAGCTCCCCCACTCCACAGCATGCCTATTGTGCTCCCATTATTGCACTAATGATGTCTTTAAAGTCATGGACACATGCTCAGAAAAGGCTTTTTTCATTCTCCTCAATAACAGAAAACTTGTACTTTAATCTCAGCCAGTTAGCGCCGTGCGGCTCTGCTTCTCGGCATGAACAGATCTATAGAGCGGGGAGGCCGTGGCCCCTAGTGCCCCTTCAATAAGCCCGGTTCAGCGAGTTTATGTTTTTCTAACATCCGAGAATACCAGAGAATTCCCCAAAAGAAGGGAGTTAAGAATGGCTGCCATCTATTGTTTATAGGCTGACCCCTGCAATTTCTTCTCCTCCTGGCATTCTTCTCATCGGGTTCTACAGCACTCTGGCGAGACAGAGAGAGGGAGCACCGTGGTGCATTCGGCACCTGACTGATAACTGACGCTGGAAAAGAAACGGCACGATTCTCTGAGCGGACCGGCGGGGTTGTGAGAAAGACAAAGCGTGTTGACCTCTGCAAATAAATGGAAAATTCCTTGGGCATAAATAACTTTCCTGGCTCTTTATAAGTGCAGCTGAACAGTGCTTTCAGGGGCAGTATGGGGTTAGAGGGACCTTCCACCCACACTGTAGGGCTGTGTATGGGAACAGTACCATTAAAAAGATGCGAGGGAATGGTTCTCTGGACAAAGGGCCTTTGGGGGACAAAGTCAACGTCTTTCTTTCAATTTTCTAACGCCATTTCAGCTGGAGTCCTCCCCCCATTAGAAACATCGCACCGGAGCCCCATTTTGGTGACAGTAAGGAGGCTGTGCTCCAGTATGTTTTCATCTATGGTATGACAGCTCAAGTACTCAACTGACATGTACAGTGAATTTATGGGAGACATACAACCAAACAATGTAGTCTAAATGCCTCCCATCTCTGACAACCATTTCTACGCCACCTAAGAGACAATACCATGAACAGTCTAATCAAATTCTTCTGTATTGGTCTGTTATCTCATCCACCTCCAACACCTACACACTTTGAAACAAACACGCACACACACACACACACACACACACAAAAACTTGCAGTATTGCATAAAAGCTCCCACTGGGGCAAATCAGATAAAAAAACCTTGGTGTCTTTGAAAGCTTACACACTCCTAAAGGCATCAGCGAGAGTGTGTGTCCCTCTCTCCCTTTGTCTCTCAGACACCCTGTGTCTCTCCCCCATGTACAATGCAGTAATCCTGTACAATATGTTCCAACATCTGCCTCCCCATATGATGCCTGACCCATTCCATTGGCCCTCTTTATTCCTCTCCAGTATGACTGTTCATTACACCAGCTGAGCCAATCAGGCCAGCAGCTACGCTTCATTCCTCCATCGCTCTGTTCCTCTGTCTCCCTATCCCTCATCCCTCCCATCTGCTCCTCTCATCTCCATTTGGATCATAGATCCAGAAACTACTGTTCCGTTTCCACACCCCTGCCCAGCGACTGTCTCTGACCCCCGTCGTTTCTCCATCCCTCCCCTGTCCCTCTGTCCCTCTCGCTCCCCCTGTCATATGTGCTGTATCTGTCACCATTCATCGCTTTATTTTTGACATACAAACACACACAACTTACACACACATGCTCACAGGGACACGCGCACACACAAAAATGCACACACACGCACACAAGTGTATGCGCACGCACAACTCTCACACACACATGCTCAAGGGGACACACACGCGCGCACACACACACACACACACACACACACACACACACAAAACTCGCTCACACACACACACGCACTCACAGGCACACACACACACACACACACACACACACACACACACACACAAACGCATTCGCAGACACACACGCCCATACATGCATGCGCGCACAAACATACACACTCACATACACACACATGCACGTACTCACAGGCACACATGCACACACACACACACACACACACACACACACACACACACACACACACACACACGCATGCATGCACACACACGGGGAGGATTTTCCTTTGGAATAAATACAGTAAATCGGCTTTAAATCCATTGAACAAAACCAGCCATTACCAGCTTAGTGCAAATAGTGCTCTGTATGAGTGGTCAGATTTTCCACGTTCCATAGAGGGAGTTTAAGAGTTTACTGTTGATAGCATGATCTTAAGCAGTTATTATTTCATTTCTCCGACCTCTGCATTTCTCTAGCGCCGCTTTCTGTTGGATTTCTCCCTGATAACTGTAGATATTTTGTTTGTGTTACTTTGAAGTCCTATTGTTGAAATCCATAATGCCATAATTGCTTATATTCAATGTGATGCCCTGACATACTTCCATGTGTGACTAGCTATGGTGTAAATCCCTGCTGGTGGCTCATGAATGCTACGTTTGGGTGCAGCCTTGACCTCCCTCTGGAAGTGTACGGATTTTCTTGTCAGCCCTGCTAATGGGGCCAAAGGAAGCAGGCCTGCATTAGGCACAGTCACTCTGCCCACAGTGGTGAACAAGCTGCAGTCTGATTCGTATCTGTTCAGAGAACTGACCTGATTTTCAACCCAATTCCGCCCTCCTCCACTACAAAGTTAACCTCCAGCGCGTTTGCTTAGGTCTTGTTCAGTCAGCTGTATATCTGCACATATGAAAAGTGCCAAACCAATGCAATTGTGTTATTTCTTTCTGAAATGGCCCTGAATGCAGAATCATAGCATTGAATGAAGTAACAATCAAAAACCTTGCAAAGAGATGGACAGGGACATCTCTCAGCATCTGAACTTTAGCGTTGGTTACAGGTAGCAGTGCATGCAGTACAGGAATAGAGTTGTATGCAAACTTGAGGTGTCCGCTTCTGTGCTTTTACAGATATTTAGCAATGCTCAAACTCAATTAGATGGTAGAGCCTGTGAGCTTCAATGTCTGTGTACAGTAGGTAGATCAAACAACATTAAACAGAGCTTAAACATTATCTTTAGATAATGCTGATCTTTAGATGAAAGATTATCAGTATCAACTTTGAAATACAATTAATAAATAATTTTAACCAATATATACAGCGTTTTGAGCGAAGGGCAAACACTTCAACAAATCTTCTGCTTAACTGGTGAACTTATGCTTACCTGCAAGACAGCTGACAAGGCGAGCTACTGTATCAAACTGCCCATGCCAAAGAGCCAAATTTCACCAATACCATGTTTAATTATGGACAGATTACTGAATTTAATCACAGCTAGGGCATTGTATTGGCACTGAGTGTTGGGCAAAAACTTTATAACAGTAGAGGGAGTAGAATGAAAAAAATTATAATGCTCCAAAAATATATATTTTGCACGTATCATCCCCATAAATTAGTGAGAAAAAATCTTTCAGAATTTTCTTTCTTGCTAATTGATTGATAGATAAGAATATATCATTCTGTCAACAGAGCAATTGTTGGGGTTTGATATTTGAAGCCACTTTTTTCACAGCCAAAACAAAATAAAACAAGAGCAATCCGAGATTTCTGATCTCCGCCCAATGATGACATTGATACAAATGCAAGATCTGTCTCTTGGGAAAATTTTAGGACCGGATCCAGAATCCAGATCCGGATCCGGATCATCACCAAAATTTAATGGAGTCATCCGTGGACCAAGATCTATCTCTGGTGAAAATTTCATGAAGATCCCTTTAGCAGTTTCCAAGAAATGTCACTAAATTTGTAGATCCAGATCCATGTGAAAATTTCAAAAAGATCCGTCCGGTAGTCCGAGAAATCCTGTCCACAGACAGACAGACAAATAAATAAATAAATAAATAAACCGACTCGATCGCATAATCTCCTTGGCAGAGATAAATATGAGTGCAAATTTCCAGGCTTCCCAAAGCCATTCAAAATCTTCAGTTTGGAAAACATGGTAGTAGTGAGAATTGGGCCTTGAACAGAGGACCGCCCCTGCTTGTTTCCATTAGGAGATAGTGTGAGTGCACTCGTTAACGCCTACCTGAAGCTGCAGCGGACCGAGCCCAGGTGTAGCTGCAGCAGCAGTTGCCATGGTGGTGGGCATCAGCTGGAGAGGGTAAGGGTCATCTGCAGAAAGGCAATGAGTATTTCAGTACCTTAGCTCCCCTGGTCACCCACGACAGACCATCCCAAATTCAGCACTAATGAGTAATAAAGCAGGTGCAAACTCACTCTCAACACAACAACACCGGCACGTGTCTCTGGGGTCTTTTGCCACTTGGATCAGATCGCTTTGAATAAGGACTTAAATTTATAAAGCCACAACACGTGCAATGGTGTTGTCCTGTATTCAATTTCTGTGCAGTGAAACTAAATCCATTAAGAGACCTGCGATAGTTCCTCTTACACATTTTCTGAGAATGCTTTGTCCTAAAAAAAATACGAGAGCCATTTGTACGAATCTACTCTCTGGAACAAAGGTGCCATATTACTCATATGAAATCACAAACATTATAGAAGAGAAAAGACTGCCTTGAAATCCCAATATTAAGACTCAAACAACTGTCAGGCATCATGACATTGTGCTCTGTTTTCTATGTTATTCATGTGTCAATTCTAAGCAAAAATAGGCCATATGTTGGGCTTTCTATACTTTCCACCTCCTTGATACTACTTGCTTATTTAAAATAGCTGTTTAAAAATATTCTCACAAAATGATATTTATTTTATCATGCAGACGTTTCCTATTTTAACCTCACGTCTTCTTTTATATTTACCTATTCAGGGGTCAAAACTACAAGAGGGAAATTTATTTTTACAGAGAGCAATTATTTACCCATCAGTTGAAATTATGAAAACAGTGCGTTAGACAGCTGTAAACCACCTCCATTCCATCTATATTAAACAAAATGATATTCAATGAAAATCACAGGGCTTTAATTGCATTTATCTTCACAAATAATAATAATAAAAAAAACTTATTCATAAAGTACTACTTTCCTCACAAGTGTACATAAATCCTTTTGCTCAATTTGAAATTGGACAAAAATGCAGATTAAGGCATCTGCTGCACACAAATTTCCCCTAAATCACATAAATAGTCACTGCAAACTTCCATTTTAGTATTCATAATAATGTCCATACTCTCATCATTTTTTGCTACTGGGTCAATTCAAAGCCCTAATATCAAAAAACAATAACCCCAGATGTTCCTAATGCATTATCCAAAATATTTTTCCCACATTGCCATTTCCTTGAAGCATTCTTTGGAACAATGTCAAGGGTGTATTCTGGGAGTTTTTATTCCTCTGGTACCAAAACAAACTGAAGTGTTTCACATATTTTGCGTCTCTTGTGGGGAACTATGCGCACAGAGAGAGAGAAATAATTAAATAAAGGACAGAAGATGCAGGATTTAACTAGTTTAAATTTCTTAAACTGGGCAGTGGTGCTTCGGTGGTGCTGAAAGGCTTGTTTGCACTGGTTTAAACTGGGCAATAATGCAGAGAATCCATTTTCCCACTGCTTTCAGCAATGAAGGACTGAGTGACAGCAGGTGGTAATGGACTAGAGGGAGTAAGACAGTAATAATTGAAATGGGTGGACTTGTTTCAGAAACTGTGAAGTTCTGTGGGCAGAGCTGGACGCAGTGAAGTGTTGGAAGTATGTTGGAGGCGTGTTGGAAGCGTGTTCTGGCTGTGGCCCGTGTTATTGCGAGGAAACCTGGGGCAGGTCAGTGTACCCCCCTGTGTGTTCACGTTATTCAGCTGAATCCTGGCACACGCCTGTTCTCACTGTAAACAACACATTGCCTCACAGTTGGGTCTGCTACAGCCAAAAAAGACAGCCCCAGAGGACTTTTTTTCTTCCACTTATTGAAAATACAATTTGAGACAAAAGGAAAACAGAAACTAGATGAAACGATCGCTTAATGATTCCATATTTCAATTTTTTAATATAAAAACATACATACCTGTTGATTATATAATAATGTGTCCGCTTTCCTACAAATACTCAAACCCTGTGTAGTTTATATTGCAAATACACCCCATAAAATAACCTATACCTCATAACCAACACCCCCCATCAAATGCACTCATGCTCATTCCCGAATCTACAGCCAATGCATTTCGCCCATGAATCTAACTCCAGACATTAATACATATGATAACAAATTATCCTTTCCAACTCTACACCCAACACCAATACCATGACACTTTTTGAACACTCTATAGCCTGTGCTTCATTCACTTACATTACTTCACACTCATCATCTCATAATTAAAATCGATAAACACATCACATCTGCGCATTATGGTTAAACCCCAAACACAGACACCCAGCACCTGACACCTTCGTACTGAACCTCACTCCTCCTAACTCCAAACACCCAAATCTCTACCCAATGAAGGAAGCGAGAGAGACTCACTGCAGCCTGGTTTGTAGTTGAATCCTGGAGGCAGGAGGAAACCCTGCTGGGCTGCAGCAGCAGCTAGAGTCCTCTGGTCTGGAGGGAACACAGGGATCATCAGAGGAGGCAACTGACCCTGGACCTGCTGAAGGAGACAGTACAAAGAGAGAAAGAGAGTTAAAGACAGACAGGGAGAGTGAGAGATAGAGGAAAAGAGGTATCAATCATACGCTTGTTTGAGAAATGCTGTGGCGAGGTTTTTGTTTTGCAAAAGAGATGTGTTTTCGGTTCATCGGGAGCCACATTAACACATAATTATGCTATTTTTATGGAGAACAAAAAGCCAAAAAGGAAAAAAAAAAAAACGCACCACATTTTTTTTAAAAACATCTCAACATGCAATGACCCAGACCTGAAACACAATAAAATAATTATTCCTGTTAATTTGACAAAATCATTTTTAAAATCTTTTTTTTTAAATTCATGGTTTCATTTTTCCATTGCTTATTGGTAATAATGGCCCATTAATTTACACAGCGGCTCATAGTGCAAGGATATTCAGAGAAAAAGTGCTTAATTTCTTAATTTGATTGGAAATTAAAAAATGAGATGTCGTGCACTGGCAAAATTGCTCAATGGAAGCCAATGAAAACAGAGATAACATCTACAGCTTTTATTTAATCTTAGCAGCCTTTATGTTCATTTATCCCGATATATTTTGATAAACCCCCTAATTGTATTGCAAATGTCATAAAAAATAAATGTGGCATACAAATGTGAAAGACATAGTTTCATCATGTTATTATTATGAGTTTGTATATTAACTCATTTGTTATTTTACCACAGGAAAAAATGGGCTACAGTGGACACTGGTTTATTGATGAGCAAGTATTTGCAGTCTGTTCTAACAGAGGGGCCTTAGTTTTGAACCTCATATATTCTTGATAGAACTCGGCAAACGCGCTCATAATTCCTTCCCGTACAGAGTTGCAGTGCAGGATACATTTCAAGATTACAATTCTCCCGCTTAAAACTGGTTTCCCTGCGCTTTTTATAGTACTGCAGGGTATTGATGTTTTCCCAAATCATTGGCTGCTCCGAACCCAACCAAACATTTTTGGTCTTTCTAGAACAATGCTTGAAAGAGCAATTCCCAACTCTTCCACCAAAGCTAGAGCTTGGTGAGAGCTCATATGGAAAACCTGTGCTGTATTACCCCGACTGAAAATGCAGCGCTCCCAGATTTAACACGCTGACAATAATGACATAAGTACGTTAGTTTCCTTTCCTGATTCATTATTTTCCCTTTCTGATGTTTGTTTTGTGATGAAAAGGCAAAAGTTTTAGTGAAAAGGATTGTCAGGGATAGGTCCAGCACCTCTCAAAAATATTTAAATCAGCTTCCATAGAAACTTCTTAGCTGAATATTGGGTTTTGCTAACAAGACCCCATAGTGAGCTAATATGCCTACAAGATCTGGATGCAAACAGAAACTTCACAGTTATGCATTCAACACATGTAAAGCTCACAGTAATCACATGATTGCTGAGCAGCACAAACAGAAAGAGTCCCAGAGTTTGAGCTCACAGTCATACTGAGATGGAGCTCAGTGAACAGGTCAATAGCTTTCCTGCTGAAGCAACCCAGTATCACAAATTACTTACATACACACATAATCCTGCACAAACACGCACACACATACACACACACACACACACACACACACACACACACACGCAAGCATGCACATACATGCACACAAATAAATACCCACAAACACACACACACACGCACACATACGCACACACACGCACACACACACACACGCACACACACCCACACAAACACACACACTCATACTCCATAGAACATCATGCAGAATCTTCCACACTCTCCCAACAGCTGGCCTCTCTTTCAGTGGAGAGCTCATCTCGGCATGAAGCCATGTGCCTTCACAAGGTTTCCAGGATAAAAAAAACAGTGACTTTGGCAAGAAGGGAGATTCAAACACAGACACAGAGAACTGGGAGACAGATGGTTCTACCAAGGAAAGCACTGCCAAAAACACAAAGACTCCAGAAGAGATGTTACTGAGAGAAAGAGAAGAGAGAAAGAGAGAGGGAGGGAAAGAGAGGAGGAGAAACATAAAGTGATCGTTGGGTGCATTGCTGGTGGAGTAAATATGAAGTAAATTTACAAAGAGTGTTATTTTGGAGTGATGGCAAGAGATCATGAATAAATGGTGATGTCAGCGAGACAGTATATATGCGGAAAGGTTACTGAGGGTGTAAATGCTAATTGCTGATATTAAAAGTCTGAATGTTATTACATGCTAATATGACCTGTTATTGACAAAAAAAAATGGACAGTATTACTGGAAAGCGTGTGAGTAGGTATGATAACTATTTGACAGTTTTCGAGCCTAGGTTAACTGGAAACATCTAACTTAAATGGAATCACGGACTAGAAGAACTTGAATTGACATGCGTCAGTCAAATGCTGGGTTGAGGAGATCTTTTAACTGAATATCAAGGGCATTCCAGAACTGCGGAGATGACCAAAACAGATTTTTAGCTAAAATTAGTAGAAGTAACAATAAGTAATGTTAAGTCTACATTAGTAGTAAGGCATACATATGCAGCACTAAAAGATTTGCCTCCAGGATAGGCGGCGGAGAATTCACCTTTCATCATAGAATTACTCTCAACCCACGCACATTGCCTGATTAACAATCAACAATTTATTCAGCAAATAATCAAGTCCAATATGTTGCCTATAATGACGAAGGTGTGATAATGACAAAGAGATTCAATAACATTCAGCTGTAATAAAACATTGCAAGAGCAGAAATCAGAATAATTATTTTAGGGGAAAAAACTCAACTTTCTCAGTAATTTAATGTATCACTGTAGCTTTTTCTTCATCGGATTATGAAACATGAAAGAAAATAAACTCCACATAATTTTTTTAATGACAGGATAAGTATTTAAATATGCTATATTTACTTATCAAGCACTGAATACAAAATGGAAAATGTTTTACCATTCATTTCAAATGGCATTATATTGGCTGACTGTAAGCCCATCGCTAACAAATATACTCAAAGCAATACTGTGTCACCGGGGGGGAAATATAGGGGGTGCAGGGCTGCACTTGTTTCCCAGCTCGTAGGTAGTGGCGGCCTATGGACAAGGAAACACGTGACTTCCATAAAATGAGCAGATTACACAGGATAATTTTTATAACTTCATTATATGAAGAGCGGCAAAGTCAAACAACTTAAAAATATGTAGGAACAAATGTTTTTCAGTTTTTAATCAGTCTGTGTTTAATGCTGATGCAATTATGTCACGGCACACGTGAGACCACGGTAAAAAAGTTTTTCATTGAAACTTGCAGTGGTTAGGCTGCAAGTTTTCTGTTAATATAATGGGAAAATAGCATTCCTCTTGCTTTCCCGTCGGTAAGATTTATCGGAAATATGGTGGCCAATCAAAGTAAGCTACTTTGGTTTGTTACCCTTTGCAACACTAGAATGGGATGAGAGAAAAAGAAATGAAAGTTAAGAGGAAGAGGAGGAAAGGGTAAAAATTGCCTGTCCTCTGATATGCTGTGCAGCAGTAACACACAGCTAAAGTTAAGGCAGTAAGCGCTTGCTGGTGAGCTGATGTTAACTTGCCATGGTGTTCTCTAGTTAGCTAAACAAATTAAACCAACTCTTACCGTATTCTCATTTTAGTGTCGGATGTCTAAGGGTTATTATTGTCACTTTGATCAATATGCTATCTTAAGATATACGGCAACTGTATGCGGATACCATGGTATCACCCAGTTTTCATGCAGAGTTCATTTGGAGTCTGGAATTGGAGATTTCAAAATACGATTACAATTGTGTAGACTGATGTTAAAAAATAATTGAGTAAGTTGACATCAGTCAGAAAATGTCAAATCTAGGTTTTTCCGGTGTAAAATTCTAAAAAATGTTACGTATTAATACAATTGTATGAGTGGGAACTATGTGGGATGTTAGTCTACACAGAAACCGACTAACTAGCTAGCTAGATACAGGCATTTCTAGGTCTGATTAGAGCAGCCGTTATTGAGATGCTGGCATAAACCGTTGCCAGATCATGGTAGATCATAGGTAGCTGACGTTAGTTACTTACCCAAAAAATATTAATGATGGTAACGTTTGCTGATTAAATATACTTACGAATAATAATTGTGTGGTAATAATACAAATAATACATTGTAAAATGATCCATTCATTTTTTTACATTGCCAAAGTTGATAACATTGAAGAAGAAAAGCAATAGCAACAGTTGTTAACTTGTGTTGATTCACTTGTGAGATGGCTGCCTTGCTAATCTGTAATTTTGGGAAGCTATTTTATATTGGGCTATTTAACTTCTACAAGGTGGAGACACCTAAACAAGAACATGCACAGAGCCTTTCTCAAAGCATTAACTGATGTGATACCTTTATATTTCGCCTTATATTGCTGTTAGTGGGTGCATTAGTGTGTACAAACTAACAAGACTGGATCAGGCAAAGTAAACAGGAGTAATTGTGCATTGAAAAGTGAGGATTCTGCCTCACCTGACTCACCCGCGGCAGCATGTTACCGGTAGTGCAGTTGTGTTATGTGGTGCGTACATTTCATCCAATTCCTGCCATGCACTCTGCTAACCTCTCAAAACTTACTGCATTTTTGATCACTCATCGATATGTATTACAACTCCCTGGTGTCCCTCTTTCTGTCACTTTTTACAACGTATTTTGCCCCATCTAGTTTGTCGTCTACTTTTTCAGTCTCTCTCTCCCTCCTGCTCTCCCTCCCTCCTTCAGTTACAGCAGTAATGACCATGTTCTGTCTCCCGTTCCCTGCCTGCTCCCCAGACCGGAGCCAAACACTATAATCATACGATCGCTGCACGGGGAATAGTGGGATTCAAACATTTGTTTTCAACCACATAATAATTACTCAACAATTTGGGTTAACCATAAATGCCATGTTGCCTACACAGCGATCAGAAGGTAGAGCCGTTTTATTGTTCAGCTTAAACAGGCCCCCCGTGGAGTGTAATCACAGACACAACAGTGCTCTTCCTTCTTTCAGGATTAATTGGGCATATGCTGTTCTGCGGTTAGCTCTGTTGGGCAGAAGATGTACTGAGGTTGTATGTATTGGGCAGATGCTGTTCTGTGGTTAGGTATACTGGATGCGCATTCCTGCGCGGTCTTATGAATTGGGTGCGCTTTGCAATGGTCGGCTGCATCCAGTTACGCGCCTGCTGGGGGGGTAGAGCTGCAACACAGGCATACTTTCTGTCTTTCTCACTCTGCGTATGGGAGTAGTACGCAGAAAAAATTCAGACAAGCAAACTTATAGCACATTCGCAAAGACACTGATGTATCCGCTTAAGAACTTTCTTGTTTTCCGCACTAAAACAAAAAAAAAAAAAATCCCAGCACAAATAACTTCTTAAGGTCCAGTATAAGCCAAAATGCTTTACGGTAACATGCCTCAAGGAAAAACAATTTGTAAACAAAGTATTATTATGACATTTGGATATCTATATGCTGTATTAACCTCATTAATTGATGAATTTACGAAGGCAACGTTTTCGAAAAGGTGGATTGCATTAAAGACAATACCGCTTTTTTTTAGAAGGGGATGAGATTCTTCTTGGGAAACCTACAGGCCCATGAACACTGTAGTGAGAGCATCTATTGAGCACATATACCGAGGGGGACAAACAACAGTTTCTCTCTTGAGTCAAAACTGTTTTAAAACCCATTTTATATTTTCCCTCCAAATGTAGGACTTCCTTGAAGGCTGAAGTCAGCAAAAGAAGACAAGAAAAAAAGACACCCCCCCCAACCCTCTTCATCCTTCACATTTAACCTCTGCTCCTGAATACTCGGGACAATAGCACCAACTCCATCTGTCAACTCTATTAAACCCAGATAATCCTCTACAACAGCTGGGCATTGAATTCCGCAAAGTCTTTTCCCTCACTCGCGCACAACCAACAGACAGACAATTACCCTCCAACATACTAATCATGCGTACGCCCCCACGCACAGACTGAAGACAGGAAGCTAAGTATGCATGTGTGTACACAACACATGTACCAACACACCAGTGTACGAACCCAAACAAGCAAAAATACACAGACAGATGTCCCTCCTCCACAAGTGCACACAACTGGCTGGTGTAAGTGTGTGTTTCTTTGTGTGTGTGTGTGTGTGTGTGTGTGTGTGTGTGTTAGGGGGCTCTTGTCAGGAAGTAAGACTGAGGGTGTAATGAGTAACATATGGACATAACAAGCAAGTCCAACAAGCCTAAGCATTCACCTCCGCCACCCCCATCAGACAGGACCTCCATAATTACACATGAGAAATGACACACTAGGAAAATGAGAGAACAGCTCAAAACAGTGCCCTTTCTCAAGGGCAAGACCAAGGCCGGGAGCATGGAGGCCATTAACACAGTGAGCAAGAGGAAACCTGAAAGTATTCCATCTCTTTGTTTGAGCTGGACCTCCATTAAAGGTTGAAGCAAGTCTCAACCTCCATCACAGCTCCACATCCAACATGGCTCCCCCTCCCAGTTCGAAAACATTCATGGCAGACCGCTGCACAAAGCAAACACTTATTATGTTGAAATAAGCTCAATTGGTAGGTGCGCTCATGTTAAGGTCAGTATTTCTTTCACTGGTCTATGAGAAGCAGAAAGGATGAGGACACAATGAGGCTAATCTCTTCTCAGTTCAACCCGGAGCAGCATGGAACATGGGTTCGGAGAGTTAAAGCAGCGCCAATATTGACTGCTTCAGTGTCAAATCTATTGTAAAGACTGCAGATCTAAAAAAAGGAGAAAGCAGCCACAGTGTAAAGAAAGCGGAGATCTAACAAGGAGAGAACGGACGTTGAAATTTCTCTTCGCGTCTGAAGGAAGAAAAAAAAAAAACCTGAAGGAAACACAAACGCTGCATATTCAACAACCCTCTAATCAGCCTCTCAGAAACAACAAGTAAAACTGGCAAAAAAGCAAACGCCAGAGGAGCGAAACTTTTCTTCATGACTTTCATTAGAGGTAAAAAAAAAATAAAAAATAAAAATAAATGGAGAAAAAGTGGAAAGTTGGCAGGGAACTGGCTTTGCTTCATTCGCCAGGAAGCACAGCTTGAACTTAAAGCTTTTTGAACATAATGAAGATGTGCTGATAATTAACATATGTAGTGTGAACAGGTTTGCTGGCACCAGAGAGTGAAAACTCCAAGGTAAAGTTATTATTAGGGAGTAATTAGCTCTGTGAAGTAAATGAGTGGAACAATAGCTGCCAGCATTGACAATATGGCTAACATCTGACTGCGCGAAAAAATACCCAAGTAAAGTGTGGGTCCCACAGCTAGAATCTGTTCAGAACCATATGCTCAAGCAATTAATGCAGAACCTTCCTGACCTATTGTTGAGGAGGGGACACACAGAGATATAACCATTAACCAATGAAGACAGCCGTTTATGTTCTGTTCTGGCTCCAACATTGTTCTCTACTGACGTGTCGAAATTAACTTGGGTTAAGTGAATTCTTCATGCAGCCCTACACTAGAAAAGGCAGAGTCATTCTAGTCGAGAGAAAGCCTTGCTTTTTATGTACCTATGGTCACTACAGCCAGTGATGGGCTGGCCATCTGGAGCGCCAGAAGTTTTCGCATTCGGCCGTTTGACAATTGGGCTGATGCAAAGCAAAATAGGATTAAAATATGCTCAGAACCATTAAAAACACAAGGGTGAGGTATGTCCTGTATTTGCTCCAAATTGAAGAATGAATCGATTTTTATTGCTTTTCCGGTTAGATATGGGTAGAAATAACAAATCCTGACAAGCGCCACATGGACGCGCCAAACACCTAAGTAATAACAAACAGTGAGTTGTTTTGGATGTGTACAGTGATGCTTGACTTGTTCTTTTTGGTGTGTTCAAAAGCCTACATAAAGCCAACCAAAAAAAAAAAAGCAAAGTATGCTACGGCATCGAGGAAATGGTAGGCTTATGACCCAAGAGACATAAAATGCGCCACTTCCATGTTACTGGTAGGTCTCAGCCGCCGAGAAATGGTACGTCACTTGGACTGTCGCTGGTCAACAATCAGTCGGCTGTCTGTCTGAGAATGTAAAACAGGCCCTGTCGATTCCCACTTCTGGCAGTCACGAATGACTACTATAGCTCCAGAGCGTCACATTCGGTTACAGCATGCACGTGACAGATTCCGGACAGCAGCCCAAACTGGTTGTGAGATGAGGGGTCTTGTTTTTTTGTTGGATTCATGTAGGCTATTGAACACACCCAAAAGAACAAGTCAAGCATCATTGTACACGTCAAAAACAACCCAATGTTCGTTATTCCTGAAGTGCTCAGTGCCTTCGTGTGGCGTGCGTCAGGATTACAATACAATGTGCTTTTCTTTATTTCCACACAAATTTTGCTAGAAAAGCAATAAAAATCTATTGATTCTTCAATTTGCAGCAAATACAGTACATACCTCATCCGTGTGTTTTTAACGGCTCCCTGAATAACTGTGCTTGCATCATATGAGCAAAGCAAGCGGCTCAGGTGGATAAAGTACTGGCCTAAATGAGACTGTGTGTGTGTGTGTGTGTGTGTGTGTGTGTGTGTGGGCAGAGCCGAAGCTGTATGAGGAGTGTGTGCTTGGCATCTCCCCACAGACTATATTTTTCCCTACTTCCCCAAGAGGCCCAGCCTATCAGCTTTGATACATGTCACCAGGGCCCCGCCCCTTCTCTGTCTCTGGAGCCAAATAGTTAGCTAAGAGGCATCTTTCAGATGAAATCTAAAAGTGTCTTTTTAGCTATCCTGTTACACTTGTTGCTTGCAAGTTTTCCACCATGAATAACAAAGGTATATTAAGGAAAGAAGGGGCAGAAAAAATCAGGAACTAAAGTTAAAACCGTGTGAAAAAAGATGAGGGCAAATGCGTTAAAAGCACCTAATCCTGCGGTTGGTGGTGACAGCAGCACCATCACCATTACTGCCGCGCAGTGATGACAGCAGAGAAGAGGACAAGATGTACTATAAACCCTGGTAAGTGTGGTGAACTCAAATGTTTTGTGATAACCGATTACCTCAAAAAAATTGTGAATGCCAACTTAATGATGTTGTGTCCCCAGCACTTAAAAACATGTAAAAAAAAAAAAAAACCTTTTTCTTTTTTTTCTTTAAGTTTCTTCCACACAATGCAATTAAGCTGGCCGACACAATTTTTTTTGAGGTAATTGATTTCCTCAAAACATTTGAGTTCACCACTATCAGGGTTCACAGTGTAGTGGATTAAGGACCACAGCCCACTGGCCCCAGTCACCCCACTAACAAAGAAAACGCAGGTGCACTCACATGTTCCTCTAGTTAGTGAGCGAATGCATACATCTCTATGATATCATCTTCTTCAAAGGCCAATGTCTTATCCTTGTCATTACATAAAGCAATGAATTCATTTCAACCAGTAATTCAGGTAAAGGCAGCCAATTTAAGTGGTGTCTGTACTTAAAATGCTGTTGTCACATCTTTTCAAAACTAGAGGGCAGTCAGTACCACTGTGTTAGTGTAATAAGGTAATCGGTGAACAGGAAATCACAATGTACGGGTTGAATAAGTTCATTTTTAAGTTAATAAACAATGTCTCCAGCAACAAGTTCCTTTCCAGACAGCCTTCTCCTAGGGGTAACGCATTACATTTAATTTCAACGTTCGCCACAGACTTAATTGAACAATTATTGCACAGTATTCAATTTTGAATTGCTAAAATAGTAAATTGTTCTCCAAATTGGTTGCTTTCAGTTATCTACTGTGTGTTTGCACTGAGCTCTTGACGATGTTGAGTGTGGCTCGGGCAGCATGGGTGGTGGTGCATCGCTTGATCGGTTTTGGTCGGCTAGTCTGAGTCAAAAAGTCCAGGGCCATTTTTCATTCCTGTTCCATAACACTTATTCTGAGAACAAGTTACAGTTCCTTGCCCAGTGAAATCACTACACAATTGATCTTGCAGGCTATGTTTGTGGCTCATTTAATGGTGGGCGGGTTACACACACTATATTTTGCAAAATAACATGTCGAAATACAGAATCAAACTCACTGACAAAAAACAATCTGCCAGGACACACTTCACGGGCCAACAGTTTGAGTTGTGTAAGCAAGCATATCTACTGTGTGATTGCACTGTTTGCATTGCAAAACCTCTGTTTGCACCAATGCTGGATTTTGTGAGATTTGAACTTATAGTTCTACAAACTTTCGCAGAAAAGTTTCTAATTACATAAGCTAAGAGTATGTTTTGCTTATTTCAGTAAAAAGTTGGAAAGTTACACTGCGCAGGTGTTAAGAGATTTTGACATGTTTAATTTCAAATGCAGAGGAGAAGGGAAAGTAGTCACTGTTTCTCAAAAAACAAAACTGCAATACATCTACTTACTAAAAAGCTAAGCCATTAAATGCATATTTTATTACTGGAGTGAGTAATTTCATCTGTGCTTGCACAGACTGGAACCTTGATGACAAAAACTCTAAAAGAGAAATAGATATTCTGACTAAAACTAATTAAAAAAAAAAAGCTAACCAACACTATAATGGGCTCCTTTTTTTGTCTATTGATGCAGTTGCAACTTTTCTCTTAAAAACTGTTCCTTGCCCAGAAATCTAAACGCTGGTTCTGTAAAATGAATCATTTGCTTCTTACTGAATGTTCCCAGCTTACTGGAAGGGCAAATCAAGTAATTGGGTTATTCCCTTATAAGTCTCCAGCTCAATGATATAAGCATATTTGGAGTCAAAATCAGTCAAAATCCTCTAAGCTGAGGCCTTCCCTTAATGATTGCCCCTGGTATCTCAATTCTACTCCAGCACACCATTTAAAAATACACTGGTCAACAGTAATGGCACAAGGACCCCAGTACAGCGGACTTTGGCAGCAGGTGAGATCATAGGAGCAACATATCCCCACACCTGCCTCATCGCCATGCGTAAAAACATCCTCCGCCACACACTGAAGATCACATGCGCATACAGTGACAGGGTACACCGAAGAACGACCAATGAGGGGACTTGGGGAGACGCGTTATCGACAGAGCTGTAACAGCAGAGCGATACTCAAGTCAGAAGAGCAAGTAGCCGAGACAAGTCTTGATATTACTTGACGGGCGGAGCTGGGAACAGGCAGGTTACATTTCCATGAAAGTGACAAACAGATTACGACTCGGTCTTTTCCCCCCATTTTAGATTGTGTGTTTTCCTCTCATTTTTCGTGCAGGAAGGGCACCTTCCACTGATTAGCTCATAATGGAATCAAGTGGTGTGTTAGCAGCACACCGACTGGCTTTTATTTGCCATCGATTAGGAGGGAGAGCTGGGAGTGCGTCAGCCGCGGTCCGTAGGTGGGCATAGCTTTGTGCCCATCTGCTCGCCTGTGTCCTTCCTCAAATAGCTCCATTAGCTGGCAGCCGGGTGGGCCTGAGAGGAGCCTTCCATGTGTCATTAAGCGCCAGTCACTTATGTAACAGACATTGTGAGGAGAGAAATCTCTCCTTCTCTCTGTCCAACGCTCCCTGTCCATCTCTCTATCGCTCCATCTTCTATCGCTTTACCGTTTTGCCTTTTCGTTTTACTCCCACTCGCCGTACTACTGTCTCGACACCAGAGCTTATAGACGGTGGGGAAGAGAAGGGGGAGGAGTGCTGTATTCTTGCAATCAAGCGGCTATGAACGCGCGCACACTCTCTCTCACACACACACACACACACACACACACACACACATGCATCCACAAAATAAAACCCTGCATTGATCAGAGTGGATTAGCCTATATTAATAACTTTGCAGGCAGATCAACATGCAGAGCAAATTGCCCCTCAAACTATGTAGTTTGGGCAAAAATGAACATATACTGTATTAGGGAATCAAAATGTAGTTAATTTATACTACATATTTAGATTCCCCTGGAAAATAATGAAGACATACAATTTTAACCCTTACATATCAAAATCATAAGGTGTTGAAAACCTATCATGTGGCAACTTGTTTGAAAGTTTAAAAGAAAGTCTCTTTTAAACAAGTTTCCACATGATGCATTTTCAACAGCTCCGGATAATTACTTTTTTAATTCCTTGAAAATTTATTCAGTGCTCTAAGGGTTAATACATTTATAAAGATTAAAAGTGTCCATTACCCTCTCATTATATCTCCAATTAGAGCTTTAAAATGTTCATATGAACAAAAGATGTCACGTTTGATATTGCCTAGAAGGTTACTCCCAAGCTTATGGAACATTGGTGTAATTTTTCTAATTTTGTAGGTATATACCCTCAGTCTTCAAGGAAGCATCAGCCAGTGCAAAGTTTGATAGTTATTTATTCACAAAGTAAAAATAGATGAGAAGTAGTATAGAACTTTATGGACGACTGATTTGTATACAAACAAAAGCCAATACTGGGTCACTACTGAAGCAAGGAACATCGAGCACACAGATAAAAAATGGTAGGCATCGGTTCTAAAGCTCATGTTCAAATGATAAAACAATGAGCATGATGGCACAGAATCTACCAGTTTAAAACAGGAGAGTCCATATTTTTCCACAACTACTCGCAGAAAAAAACTTAACTAACTACCTGAAAGTCAATGTTTCACCCAGTACTGAATAAACCTACTGTTATATTCAAAGTTTATAGCAAGGAACACTAGAGTAATTTCCCCCCATGAGCATCACAAACCCAGTGTGGCAAAATTGAGGTAAAACACTAATTTCTTTAATTTCTGTTTAATATGAATTTAATAAGAAATTAAACTGCTTATTCTGTCTTTACTGTTACACCAAAGTGTTTTTTTTGCAGAAACAAACATGCAAAAAAAAAAAAAAAAACATTAAAACTGCAAGAAAGTGCAGATTCTCAACAAAATGGGTTTTATTTAATTACAGAGCTGGTACATAGAACAGCATGTGCTGGCTTTCTGTTGAACGCTTCTACTGTATCACCATGCCCTCTCATACCTCATGAAATAAAGCATCAGTGCAGTGAGGCCCCGTAAATCCACTTTGTTGTCGCTAGTTAAGTGGTAACGCTGTTGACGCAAATGGTTTATACTCTGCCTCAAATTAGCTGTGGGTTCATTGGGGCTTGGTCATCTCCGGGCCAAAAAAACACAGTGAGAGCACCATAATCACATACTGCAGCAAAATACATCACTGTTCACTCGTCAACAAACGTCTCACATGTAAAAAAATTTAATTTTGGAAAAACACCCACAGATAGACACAGAGAGGCAGAGAAACGGGCAGAGATCCGTAAGGGACAAATGTCGGGACGATAAAACACCGACTAATAAGATAGTGTGATAGAGATATTTTTAAACAAGGATAGTTTTTCTGTGACGGTAAGGAGAAATAGTGGTTCTATAAAGGTATGGCGAATCTAATGCTAAATCTACACTGGTACACTGCGGGAGCTCGCTCCTATGAATAATCACTTGATGAAAAATTCAATAGCCGTAGAAATATTAGTCTTGTTAAACGTGGAAGATGTTTAATAGATGAGTTGTGCGTTATGATTTGTCCCCTACACCTCTCATCCTACTCCAAAAGCTCTGCAGGTGTTCTCTTTTCATGCGTGTATCAGGAAAAAAAAGGGCCTTCGTGGCGGTCGGCAATGGCGACGCCAGGGGGTCCTATGGGAGAACGTGTTTAATTAAAATGAAAGTGAGCTTGGGGATGGCGAGGCACCCAGGAGCATACAGTATAATCACAAGCCTCCAGAAGCAAGATGGAAGGGCCTACAATTCCATGGATAGTGTAGAAAAGTGTTTGTGTACTTAGAGTTTTGGTACTGACAATGGCGCGAGCTGAGAACTGAAACCCAGACAGGACCCAATCATAAAGAAAGTACAGCAGGCACACAACCCTAAATTTTAAGTGCACCATATCTCACACATTGATTTATTCAGTTCATCAGCATAGATACTGATAACTGAGCAGTCACATATACAGCATTCTTTTAAGTTCAGTCGATTGTGTCTAGAGATATTCATTCTATCAACAAAGACGCTCAGTAAACTGAAGACTAAAGGCAACAGTTAATATGTTGAGTCAGTTGTGCTTTCACAGGGAGACATTGTACAACAGTGTATGTATTACTTTTCTGGCCCTCTTAGTCATGCATTTATTTGGGGCTAAGGAGCTGAGTTTTTGTGGGTGCAGAGGAATTTGTGTAGTTTACAAAAACTGCTTTAAACACACACACACACACAAACACATACACATATGCGTGAGAGGATTTATTAATTTTTTTTTAGCCCGTCATACACACAAGACAATCAAGCACACATAAATATACAGCAACACACACATGCACACAAACACTAAGTCCCCTCCAGGAGAGGAAGCAGTGAGAAAGGCCTGTCACACAGACAGTGTTATTATGGCTGCTGTCCAGTGCATGGGAACTGCCTCAGTGGTACACGGTTTGCTGGCTAAAGACTTGCACATCTACAGCCTGGAGGAAACTCAGTCCCTCTGACTTCTCTCTCTCTCTCTCTCTCTCTCTCTCTCTCTCGCTCACTCCCTCTACTTTATTAGCCAAATGGGTCTCTTCCCCTTTCAAAAAGCCATTGTCTAGCCACCTGCGAAAAGACAGCAATTGGACTATTCCTTCAAACCTCAGTCTGAATCAGTCAAGGGCATAGCTGCGATATCTGTCCAGCTAAAGCGAACAGAAGTATATTCAGACAGTCTGCTGCAAATACACACACTCACACACAAATACATGCATAAATACACACACTCGCACACGCACACACGCATTTGCACACACACATAAACACACGCAGTCACAAAGAAACACACTCACTCACAAACAGACACACTAACACAAGCACATGCACACATACAAACACACTTGCACACCACGCAAACATTCACTCACGCACACACAAATGCATTTGCACACACACATAAACACACGCAGTCACAAAGAAACACACTTAATCACAAACGGACACACTAACACAAGCACATGCACACACACACACACACACACAAACACACCTTGTACTTTTATCCTTGTGAGGACATTATACATTGACTTCCAGTCATTCTTTGTGTGTCTTTACAGCCTCACCCTGATCTTAACAAAAAGCACTGCATGCCAAGCCCAAACTTTTATCCAAAAGTTAAACTATCCCTAATTCTAACCAAACCCCTAACCGTAACTAATAAGTCAGAATTTGTCATTGTAGTTGTGAGGACATATCCTCACTTCCCAGTAATGTCCCCACTCGACAGGGAAAAAAACCAATCTCTAGTCCTCACAGTGTAGCAAGTACAAGAACACACACACAGATACATGCACACGTACTCAGTAAAGACTCACCTGGATCTGCTGCTGCAGAAGGTTGATTTTGTGCTGCTGCTGGAGGAGCTGCTGCTGTTGCCGAGCGATCTGCGAGAGGGAGGGAAGGTGTGAGCGACACACACTTACACACGCCGTGACACGTAACAATCTTCATTCCTGTGGTGCCACGCTATTATACTCTCTATGAGTGACACCGATTTTATTGTTCCCTGGGAGTGACCTCGTGACCTTCCGTTCTCCGCTCTGGCGAGGTGGCCTCGCGCACCCCGTGTGACGCTGCGCCACCGTCGTCTATACGCCACTCCAGAGCTGGAGCCCAGCCAGGCTAAACTGATGCGGACGTGGTCTGTAATTTATTTTCAGAATTACATTGATGGAATTCTGTGGCATTGAGAATTGCCGCCATAAATGTACAGTGAGCAACATTAGTTTTCGGACAGGGATGCAATTTTTTTGCGATTCTTAACTTACACTTGGTATCGATGCACAGGTGCAAACTGTCAACTTTAATCTGATGAAAACTGAGGGAATCATCAACTCCATTTCATACCAAGTAGAAATTAAAATAAGAAATGAAACAAAAATGATAATAATGACATAATCAACAGGACGACAGTGTCGTCACTACCCCGCCACAATGAAGGGCTATGACTCCGTACAAGAATGTGCTTCGACATCAATTTTCGAACTCAACATTGATCATGAGTAGCTTATTAAGCAGACAATATTTCACACATCTAGGTTTAATATAGGTTTAATCATTTCCGAGAATTTTTGTGCTTACTGTAGCCCCAATGGACAAACGGATGCACGGACAGATGGATGAACGAACCCCAATCCAATATCCCCCATCACACTTCGGGGCAGGAGATATTAAATGATATTACGGTCCAAATATTTATGGATCTCATGGTATATGTGTAATATTTCCGTGCAAAACTCTGTAAAAAATCCAGACATGGCTCTTTGGGCAGGCACTCTGGGGCCCGCCCGAGTCCGGCGGCACACCGAGTCTCTACTCCAAAGCTGCTCTCCCACTGGCTCGACAACACGAGGAAGAGAGATTGCCGCTCTGCGCTCTCCCCGACAGCCCACCGCCTGCAGGAAGTCTGCACCTCCGTCCGCTACACCAGTACTCCCAGCATGCATCACTTTAGCCCTCTGCTGGTTTAATTTGTTAAAGGCTGCCTGGGGTGGATATCTAGCAGGCTCATAAGCGCTTCTCCCCCAGCTCTCCCAAACATACCCCATCCTTCTCCTCGTCCTTCAAGCGGTTCTCCAGTCACTCCTTCCCTCTCCTCCGCACATGACTATTCCCCCTGGCTATGGCCAGAGCAGCCCTCACCTCCCCTTGAGCCTGTTCTCCCATCCATACCATGAACATACTCCCACCCAGCACCTCCCCCACACACTGCCCCACACACAACACATACTCAAACATACACACTCACCTGCTCCTGCTGCTGCTTGGCAAGCTCCATCTGCTGCCGCTGCTTCTCCATCTGCGACGCGGCCAGCTTCTTCTGCTCCTCGTGGGCGGCCAATAGCTGCTCCCTCAGGCTGGTCAGCTGAGTGATCATGCCCATCAGCTGACGCTCCTTGTCTGCAAGGCTGTCTGGGGTTCCTAGAAAAGGCCGCAGATCAGCACCCCAGGAAAAGGACTGGTCATTGAATATGGTGATAATAGCCCAGGGACAGCACTGGTCATTAAATAAGGTGATTATAACCTAAGGACAGCACTGGTCATTAAGTGTAGTGGTCATAGCCCAGGGAAAGCACTGGTCATTGAATATGGTGATTATAGCCCAGGGACAGCACTGGTCATTGAATATGGTGATTATAGCCCAGGGACAGCACTGGTCATTAAATATGGTGATTATAGCCTAAGGACAGCACTGGTCATTAAACATGCTGGTCATAGCCCAGGTACGGCTTTGGTCATTGAGTGTAGTGGTCACAGCCCAGGGACAGAACTGGTCATTGAATATTGTAATTATAACCCAGGAACAGTACTGGTCATTGAATATGGTGATTATAACCCAGGAACAGTACTGGTCATTGAATATGGTGATTATAGCCCAGGAAGACCACAGGTCATGAAATATGGTGATTATAGCCCAGGGACAGCATTGGTCATTAAGTGTAATGGTCACAGCCCAGGGACAGCACTGGTCATTGAACATGGTGATTATAGCCCAGGAACACCACTGGTCATTAAATATGGTGATTATAGCCCAAGGACAGCGCTGGTCATTAAACATGGCGGTCATAGCCCAGGAACAGCACTGGTAATTGAATGTGGTGATTATAACCCAGGAACAGTACTGGTCATTGAATATGGTGATTATAGCCCAGAAACAGCAGTAGTCATTAAGTGTAGTCGTCATAGCCCAGGGACAACACTGCTCATTGAATATGGTGATTATAGCCCAGGGACAGCACTGCTCATTAAATATGGTGATTATAGCCCAAGGACAGCACTGGTCACTGAACATGGTGGTCATAGCCCAGGAACAGCACTGGTCATTAAATATGGTGGTCATACTCCAGGGATAGGCCTAGTAATTAAACATGCAGGAAAATAAGTAGTCATTAATTGTGAGGGTAGTTCATGAGGTGCACGGGTCATTAAACGTGAAGGCCATAGGCCGGGAATATTAATGGTCACTAAATGTGCAGATCACAGCTCAGGAACAACAGTGGTTATTAAATTGGTCATAGTCCAGGAACAGCACTGGACATTAAATATGGTGGTTATAGCCTAGGAGCAGCACATGTCATTAAACATGGTGACCATAGACTAGGATTAATACTGGTCATTAAATGTGGAGGTCATAGCCCAGGAAAATCGATGATCATTAATCGTGCAGGTCATAGCCCAGGAACTGCGTGGGTCATTCAATGTAGTGGACATGGCCCAGGAACAACACTAGTCATTAGATATGATGGTCATAGCCCATGAACAGAATTGGTCATTAAATATGGTAAATGGGCTGCATTTTTATTGCGCTTTCTAGTCACATGACATGACCCCCATAGCGCTTTACAGTTATGCCTCTCATTCACCCTGATGGCAGAGGCTGCCATACAAGGCGCCAACCTGCACATCAGGAGCAGCAAGAGGTTCAGTGTCTTGCTCAAGGACACTTCGACGCGTTCTCTGGAGGAGCCGGGGATCAAACCAGGAACCCTCGGATTCCCAGACCACCCGCCCAAGGATCAGCAGAAGTCACTCATTCTTTGGGTCAGAGGCCGAAATACCCATGCGAGCGATGTAGCGACAGAGAAGCATGCGTATCAGCACATTTCATCTGCAAGCAGGCAGAACGGCAAGGAGTCCAGCTTGCACCTCCCTCAATGTGGCCTCTCACTTTCTGTTTACTTTCACGTCAGAAGGCCTCCAGCATGAATTTAGCATTTGGTGACCTCTGACCGCACAAGGCTCAGAACACATGCTGACCTTTGAACTCACTCCATTCCTCAAGCAGTGACTGAGTGTTCACAGAGGCAAAGAGGAAAATAACATCTCGTCGTGGGATGTGAGAACTGAGCAGTCAAGATCTTCTTTGTATGCACGTACATTATCTTTC
Source organism: Gymnothorax reevesii (assembly GCA_029721435.1). NCBI lineage: Eukaryota > Metazoa > Chordata > Actinopteri > Anguilliformes > Muraenidae > Gymnothorax > Gymnothorax reevesii. Next base: position 45,320,606 of record CM056579.1, read on the forward strand.
TTCACACATACTCAGGACTATTATCCATAATGCATGTTTACTGATAGCTTATGACAGTGAGTGTACGATATGTGTAGATCTGTTTACTTTAGGCCAACGCTTCTATGTTATCTTTAAGTTACTGCAAATGTATTATCTTTTACTGCCTGAAAATTTCTGATCTTTGTTATTAATGGCACATTCAGGTTTTTTTTTTCTTTTACAAAAGAATGAGTCCTTGTATATTAAACAAAAAGAATAGGCGGATGTGGAAGATTTTGTTCAAAGTTATATCAAAATGACTAAAATGCAGAGGTGTGAATTAATATGCATGAGAGTATTTGTTTGCATGTATAATTTTTCATTATGTCATTTAGTGCGGTCTGTCTGTACGACTGCGACAGTGTAAATTTGTGTGTGCGCGCATGAGGGCGAGCGTGTGTATTTTTGTGCATGCATGAGAGTATGTTTGTGAGTGTTTGCGGGTCTGCACATGTATGAGTATAAAAGTGCGTCTGCAGGACTTTCTGCATACATACGTGTGTGTGTGTGTGTGTGTGTGTGTTGGCTGTATTTGCGTAAAAGCAAGTGTGGGGGTAGGTGCATAAGAGAGAGAATAAGTATCATACGAACATACGTCTGCATCCGTCCCCTTCTCAGTAAGTACTGTTCCTCAGTCCCTTGAGCAAATCCACATTCCTTCACAGCAAAAACACATGGAGGAGAGGCGAGCGCCGCGGCGAGTCACCTGACCTCTGACCTCACAGGAAGGTGAGAGTGAGCTCCATATGTCCCGCAAGGGTCGCCCTCGGCCCCGCCCCCTCACCAGACCTCACAGCCAACAATGGACAATAAAAGTAACTGTCCCGGCAGTGAGCACGGGGGGAATAACACCGCGGGTGTTTAAACAGTCTTTCAGGTGGGGGTGTGGGCGAGCCAGGCGAGGCGGCTGCTAAAAGGGATCAAAGACAGCTCTCTCTCTCTCTCTCTCTCTCTTTCTCTTGGTCTCTCCGTGGCAGGCCGTCTGAGGGGCTGTCACTGAGGTGTCGTTCCATGGTGAGCGGCCGATTTTATTTGTGTCCCGCTGTGCCTTGCACCTCGGGGTAAATATCGCTCAAATACCCTGCACTGGAAGGCAGGTAAATGCCCCTCTTGCAGGGTAAGTATTACCCATGTCCTCTTCCACAAGGGGAAGGAGATAAATGGTCCTACATGAACAACATAAGGCCTGCCCAGTGAGTCATAAACACACACACACACACACACACACACACACACACACACACACACACACACAAAAACATGCGTATGCACACCCACAAAAGCACAGACACAAACACTCACACATACAGGCACACCTAAGTAGGCAACAAACACGCACAAGTGCGCGCACACACACACACACACACAAACACGCACACATACGCTCCATCAATCACCGGTGATGTTTTTCACCTCCGCTCCTGGAACCTCAGCAATGAATCAATAAGTGGTTTCCTGCTCTTGCAAACATCCTTAGGCAGGTTACATAACCGAGCGCGCACCACACATCCCACAGTAATTAACCAATTTGTAACAATGTAATACTTGTCAAGAACCCCTCCAAACTAATTAATGGCTAGGTTGAACAGATAACTTCCCACTGCAACAGCACAGTACAAAAGAGCACAACTGAAAGGAGAGAGAGCTAACACAGAGCCAAGGGCATTCTGATTTTCATTACGGCTCTTGTTTTCTGCCTTTTCCCAGGGTGAGGAACTAGTACACAAGTCTCCAACCTAATGTTGTTTCCGTTGGCTGAGGCACTCTCTCTTCCTGCTCAGCCCTCGTCTCTGTCCATTAGAATACTGTCATTGTCCAAGGCGCATCTCCTCCTGCGCTCCCTATGCCCGTCTCAAACCCTCTGTTATGGGTCTCAGCCCATCAGGACTGTGGAGCTCATAGGCTGGGCAATCTGTGGGTCTCGGGTGTCTGGGCACATTAAGGCGGTACATTCAACGAGAGGAAACTCTGGGCACAGCTCTTGATTTTCTTTGTTTGGACATTTCGGTTTCTCAGTTGAAAGGCTGTGCTTACTGGTCTTTCTTTATTGTGTGCACACACGACGCGACACGCATATGTGCTCACGCGCAATTAGACAAGTGCAACTGCAGACATGCTCACATACGCGCATGAACAGACACATACATTTGTATACTTTTTGGGTCTCCCTCTCTCTCTCTCACACACACGCGCACACACACACACTCGTGCACACTGGCTTACGCACGCACACACAGGCATGCACGTACACACACACACGCACACGCATCCACGCGCACACACACACCTGCACGCATGTACGCGTGCACGCGCTAATACCCACTCACACGCACACAAGCTTGTGAACACACACACGCGCACGCACACGCACGCACCTACATGCGAGCGCGCACACACACACACACACACACACACAGTCACACAAAAATAATTAAACCCCTCTGACAGCCACTGACAGTCCTCACCAGCTGCTTGTCTCCTTTAAGCCCGGCAGGATGCTCTAAAATGCCAGCTCAGTAGGGGACAGTGAGGAGGATTTGATCAATTGATCGTTCTTTCAAGGGAAAAAAAGGAGAGCATGTTACTTTGATTAAAGGTTTCTCTCCTTGTAATGATGCAAAATGTTCCTGTAATGCTGGAGAATACCTCAGAGCTAAATCAAAACTTACAATTTATACCGCTCTGCTGCCCAGCAGAATCTATTATTAACAATCATGTCATCTGATGTTTCTCTGTGGAGACGGGTTTAGAATTGTGTGTCTCTTCAGTTCCCTGATGGGGAATCAGCAGGCACGGCTCACTAGAGTGCCTCGGAAGATCACCATCTTTCTCACTGCCTCCAGATTTCCTGGTGAGACCATCATCTTGGTTTCTTCCCGTTTCTCGCAGAGGTTGACGATCTTGAATTCTTCTGAGGCTCGGAGCAAGATCGGTACATCGTCGGTTTGTCGTACGTTGTTTGGTTGTAATGCTTTGGGTTTGTTTAACATTGCGAAAAACCAACAAGTGTGAGCGTGCCTGTAACTGTATGCCGGTATGTCCGTACGCGGGCTCGCGGCTATCCGTGTGCGTGCGTGCGTATTTGCGCATCCACATGGGACCGTTACTGGGGGAAAAAAAAAAATAAAAAAACGAGACTGCGTGTCAAAACAAAGCAAATTACCTTTGATTTCACCAAAGCTCCCTGATCCCATGGCCAACAGCTTGTCCTTCCAGTCCTTGGACAGCAGCTTCTCAATGCTGGGGGCTTCTGAGGGGGGAACGACAGGGAGAAATTAACATGGACTACATCACAATAAAACTCATTTAAAGTCCATTTGCAGTAATAAAGCCGACTCCCCCCCCTCCCCGCTCCTCTCTGTAATGGCTCCATCAGCAGGCAGATAAGAGCTGCAGAAGAAGACTGCTTCCTCACCTGCTGTTAGAAAATCATTAGCCCTTTCGTCCATGAAACAAAAAGCCTGTTAATGCACCATGACAATGGACACATTATGCACCAGCGCTGTGTTTTTCTAATACAGACGCGCTCCTGTTTTTCTCTCTAATTGCTAACCTGCCAAGGACAGCGTTTCCACAGAACTGAAGGGAAAGTGACACAAACCCCCACAGAAAGGCTGTGTGGAGAACGTCAGGCTCCAGCCATCTGTTTGGGCAACTGAGGAGCGCTTCTCCGCACACGCAACAGAGGATTAACCCTGTGAGGAACCTTTTCCGACGGCCCCGAGGTACGACCGCAGCCCTGAACCCAACTCGACTGCTCATGAAAAGTTACGACTCTTTTTTTTTTTTTGCGGACACTTTCTCCTCTTCGAATGACCCGGCTTTTTGGAATTGTAATCATTTTCGTGTCACAGTTCCCATCAGCCTACACAGGGACGCCGGCAGTCCTGCAGACAGACTCGCTACATATTGAGTGGCAGAACATTACGGCAGCAATATCAAGTATTAGCGGATAAAAAAAGCTTAGCATATCACTTATGATTTCCAGAATCTCTCTCACAAGCCAACTGTCTGGGCTGCTCCCAATCCCAATGTGAGATTCTCTCACTGGGCAAAAGATAGAGTTTAGGACTGTCAGTTCTAGATATTACAGGGATTTCGGAGACACTAACGACCTGATGATCGGCTCAAATTGCGGAGCTTAAGCCTTCAAAGAGCTGCTGAAGTGACAGAGATACTACATACATTAATGGGAATCTACACAATCTCCACACACATCCATGAGCTTCTATATGATTTAAATACAAATCCATGGCATTTGTACTATTTTAATGTACATAGGCAATTTACACAATCCCAAAACAAATCTATAGACAACGACACTTTGCCAATACAAATCTTAGGCATCCATAAAATCAACATTGGCAAGTAATATAAATCATTGAATATTATGTTCGTGTGGTTTCCATACAGTCAGATGAAATTGAAAAATATCTAGAAAAATGTAGTATCTAAAAATAATTGAGATTATAGCTGACTGTGGACACATTGCAATATAGCTCAGTATTTTGGCATGACAATTGTTAACCGAGTGACCAAAAGGTAGTGGTCACTTCTCCACAGTGAGGTCAGTTCTCATTAGAAATTCCTTTGAACTCTTGACCTGATTATCGGTCTTTTGTGCTTTGTGTGTGTTTCCGAGGAGGATGTGGATAGAGGCTTGGGGGAGGGGGGGGGGGGGGGGCGTTGAGGAGATAATCAACTCTTTTCAAACAAAAATCAAAAGGACCTGCATTTCTCACCTCTGTTTTGGAGAGGACAGTATTTGACCAACAGCCAGCCGCGCTGCTGCATCCTCTCCTGACAGCTGTCTCACTATCATCCCAACAGGTGCTATTAGCCCCCCCTACACCCCTTCCCACACCAAACAATGACAGAGGCTTTTAAGCCAAAGAGCTTTGACAAGTGAAAGGGAACAACAAATGGCAGTGCCGCCCTATTCTCCTGGGGTCTCTGGGGCGCGCACAGGAATAGTTATTATTTTTATTTATTAACATGGCTGCCATTGTCCCTGCTGACAGCCAGGACACTTTAACTATTAATAACGATGGAGGGGCTTTTTTCTGTGCGTGGCAGCACAGTGCGGCAGTAATGAAAGCCTTGTCCATTTCGCACTGGATAATTCAGAGAGAGAATAAGGGTGGCGAAGATTCTGTAAACATCGCTGTGACTGAGAGATGACAGACAGACAAGGGGACAAGTGACTGTCTGGGCAAAAGACGCGCTCATAGATGCTCTCCTCTCCGGCTCTCTTTCTCTTGCCCTCCGTCGCTTCCTTTAAAACATTTTTTTATTATAGCTCCTCTACCTGGCTGCATCAGTATACATCAACATGACATAGCGCACATGATTACAAATGCAATATTTAAGATGTGAACATGAAAAAAATGATGAGGGATGAAATGCACACCTGTTCACAAAAGCGTTGTGAAGGATCCGTTCTGTATAACTTCCCGGCTACACCTATTTCAAAGAGTAATACTCTGAGATTCTAAAACTGTCTGTACGGAGAGAGCTTAAGATTCTAAAACTGTCTGTATGGAGAGAGCTGTCAAAAGACCATCAGAATAAAGCATGTGTTCTAAGACCATCAGAAAGATGAATGGTGTTCTAAGACTTCTGCAATGGACAATGGCTCTCCAAGAACTGTTCTAACAGTCATCAGAGGGTACACAGACAGGCTTTGTGGAGACATTCACAAACTTCCAATCTTTAATGACAGCCCCGATTTGCCCGAGTGGCCATTGCGCTGCATTTCAAGGGCACCAAATGCTGATGCCGATTTTTTATTTATTTATCCCTTATTTTATTCATTTATCCCAATCTCCAGTGCATGGGCGGAATGATTCTTCCAAGTGGACTGCAGAAAGTTGTATAAACAGAACTAGTACGACATGTCCGTAGTGTCCGCAGCAGTCTGTTTTCCCCTCGGCTTGGGAGTATATTCAGGCTTTAAGCCTGTCTGAACAGAGTGGTGTTCAGAGACCCCCAGAATAGGGACTATTCAAAGACTCATAAAAATAGCAAACTGTGGCTTGTGACTAAGACAGTGAGAAACAAATGAATTGTTGTCATATAATGAGGTTGTGGAGCAACAGGAAGAGTGATAACAGGTTGAAAAAAACTTGAAATTCCACAGAGGAATGGATAGTGGGCTTGATATGAAACACAATTAATCAGTACACCCTGTGGTGGGCATTTTAACTTGTATTTTTTTGTATTCCACAAAAACAATGGGAAACAATACCAGAGATGCATAAATAATTGATGACAGCATTCCTTGAGCTAGTAATTGAATGTCCATTGTGAACAAACTTTTACCACAGAGTAATAAGCCTTAAGTTCATTAGTACCTGCTTTAAAACTTTTAAATGAGACTGTATACCTGCAAATCTAATGAATATCAAACTTTTACCAGCATTTTTTCTGGGTACTAGAGTTTTACAGTGACTGTGAATTGAATTAATGTCATATTGGGAATAGGTGTAATGAGGAAGATCCAGCAATCCACTCCGCAGCGTCAGATAAATAAGCAAATGACAAATTTATCTCAAAGTCTATCACTCCGGGAGGCCCACACTCCTCAGTGAAGCATTGAGTAACCAACGTCTTTTTCCATTGCGTTGACAACGACATACGCCTCTTCAAAGACAGCAGATTTTTATTCAAGGTTTCATCTAGTTTCTACTAAATCCAGAAGATAGCAATATAGTGGCTGATTGTAGTCTTTATCTGGCGAAGGGTGGATTTCACTCGAACAGTTAACAGTGTCACAGAATGGGTTAAATATAACACACAGGTAGAGGCTAGTGCAATACCCTCCAAAAGTTGTGATTAATTAAAACCGTTCAGCTCACTGACCAAAACTATTCACCCCATTTTCTCAGTCTTACTCTACATATACGGATCGAGTGGTGTGCAAAGTTCGAGAGGAGTACAGAGATCACTGGCCGAAGCCTCAGAGCTGTTACTGAATCAACAGGAAAACAGAATTTGCTTTATTTGGTGCAGTAGTTATGTCAATGGCTGACAATACTCAACTATTAATGACAAATTGTTTTTGGATAGTTTCAATTATTAATCACAAAGGTCCCCATAACACAACTGTTCCCTGCACTGTGCCAGCAGTGGCACAGCAGGACAAAAAGAGCTGCTTTTTGGTGGCATATAAAATATGGTAAACACAGGTTTATTAATAATAATAATAATAATAATAATAATGAGTGGCAAACACAATACTTCATAAGACTGAATGGGGGCCCTCTAAATTAGGATTTTTAACCCCTTCTCTCCAATTATTATCTCAAAGAGTTCATGGTTTAGAACTAGAGCTCAAAGCGAGTTCATATTTTGACAGGGGTAAGTAGAAGGGGCATTATTCTTAAAATATGCGAGGGGTGGTTTAATCTTCATGGAAGCTCAGATAGGTTTAAAGGTCCAGGACTCAAAGCACCTCTTTCAGCTCTTTTCATGGGTGGAAAGGTAGTCCGACAAAAGTGCTTTCATAATTTTCCCTCTCACTTTTAGAATATTCAAAATAAAGTCACCACACCACACCCAAAGTCATTTTAATTTACAGAGACCTCTGTTCCAGTCTCATAAAATGTTACATCGAACTGTAGCCCTCAGCCCCAGATGATGGTAAATAGCGCTACTTCACGCTCGGAAATTAAAATAACTTCAACTGTCATTTATGGAAAATTTCTTAATGAAAATACTGTTATCACACAAAGGCAAATTAAAATGGGCGTCCTATTCCCTTTATTCATTGGCAAAAAGAAGAAAAAAATCTTGAAGAATAGTTCACATAAAAAGAACAACACAGGCAAAATCATATCACTTTTAATCACAGAGCCTGCAATTCAGTTTTTTTGGGCGCCACTTTAAAAGGCAAATTTAATCAGGATTTGAGATGAATGCTGAAAATGACCGTGTCAGCACTGACCCTACGAGACACCCCCCCCCCCCTGCCGTCCCTCAATCTCTCCTTTCAGAAGAAAAGCAGGATAAGAAGAATTAGTTTTATTACAACACATCCCTCAGCGCCACTGCACTACAAACTATAAAGCGAGCTACTTGTGAATGGCCTGAAAACGTAGGTCCGAATGGCTGTCGAAACGCGGGCACCCGACTGGGACACAACTGTACGCTCGAGCCTATATTTAGACTTCGAACCTGCGGGGAAAAAATCACTCCGCTTGTTCCAGCCTCGCAAACAATGTAATCTCTCAGTGCTCGAAGCCTCGCTCCGTACATGCTCCCTGACTCACGGAAAAACAGCCAGCCTTTCTCCTATTATCTCATATTTGTGAAGCCGGGAGACTCTTTGTTGGGGAAGGGGGGGGAGAAATAGGGAAAAAGAGAGATGTGAAAAAGGGGTGAGCGGGGGAGAAAAGGAGAGAGGGAGGAGGAGGAGGAGGAGGGGGGGGGAGCCTGGCCCCCCTCTGTACAACAAAAGCACCTCTGTCCCTACTCCAGCCCCAGCTGGGATGGAATGGGCCCACAGGAAAGGCCCTGGCTCCAGCCTGGCCCCGCCCGGGCCCCGCCCCAACAGGCCCCGCATTGACTGGTCTTGGCAGCAGGGGTGTGCAGTTTCTGGCAGAGAGCGCAAAGCAGGGGTCAGGACTGAATAACCAATTATACAACACCGCCACAGTTTATCTAAGGTCTGTAAACTGCCACAATGGTCCAGTATTCAGCAGGACCTTAATCCCGGGCCAGATCTGCTCAGCACATTACCGTGCGGACTTCCACAGACGCAGCGCTGCCACATTACTTCTACTCTACCCTTACGCATTCCTGGAGGGAAGAACAAAGTAGTATCTGTGTCTCCCTCGCACTGATTCAGCTGGAGAAGGCCAGGTATTTACCCATGCATTCTGAAGGGAAAAAACGGCAATATTCAGAGATTCATCTGGATAACGCTAAATATTTGTTCACAGTATCGATGGTAAAAACCAGATATTTATCACTTGCAGTGAACTACAAGATCAAATTTTCTAAACATGTGAAATAAATGAATAAAAATGTTCTTCATTAACAAGCGCATTAATATTCGTAAAATGCCGATGGAAACAGTACGTGGTGCATTCCTTTCTATGTCGCCTCTCTCAATTCAAACTGAAATTTTAATGGCTTCAGTGACACCGCATAAATGGGTACATCCAGGTAACTTTGCTTAAAAACTTCCAGGTGATAAACTCCAAGGGGTCACATTTACTGCACGGTCCATAATTAAGGGCATTGACAATAATGCGGTAAATCAAGTTAAATCTAAAACATAGCTATGCCCTTCCAAATTTCCACTTCCTTTCTTTCTGGTGACAGATGGCGTTGTGGGTGATTATGTCCAATTTTATTTCAACCAAATTCCCAGCCAACATGACACTGGCAGATTGCTAAAACTGCAGAGAGGGCATGACATTGTAAAAATAAAAAAGCAAATTAAATTTTCAGACGTGGTAAAAGCCAGCAAGCCTATTAATTTTCTGTTCCTCGCACGCACACGCTTCAGATGGTTTCAGCGTTTTTCGCTGTAATTGAATTTATTTTCAGAGAGATGAACAGCACTGTATGTGCTATGGGGAAGCAGAGGGGGCCTCAGCATTCCTCCACAGTACACTGCCCTGTATGGAACAGCCATTCCTCCTCCAGCAGTCCGTAACCCCCCAGACCCCCAATCTCAGCTGCCAGCCCAGGCCCGCTCCTCTTGCTCGGCCCATTCCTGCCAGTACCTTCCACATGGTTACAGTCCCAGTCTTGCCGCTATAATCGCCACCACCGTCCATCCAGTGCCCCGTAACACTTGGATATTTAACCTTTAGCGATCCTGCTGGGGGTGCCGCTGAAAACTTTACAATGAGGCGATAAGCTACGGCTCTTTGAGACGAACCCCGTGACCGAAGACCGTTTTCATAGAAGAAAGCGCAGATGCGAACACACACTCACACATTTGTGTGAGCAGACACACAAACGCAACATGCAAGAATGCAAACTGACACACACACATGCGTGCACACACACACACACACACACACACACGCACACACACACACACACACACACACAGTCCAGGCACACAGAGGAACTGCACAGATTGCTTTCAGCTCATGTCTTGGTTTGGAACAGGCCTGTCACAGCCTCATCACTCGCTGGGAGAAACACTCCTGACACATTGCTGCTACCTTATAATTAGGAGCCCAATCAAAAACAAGGGACTGTGCTGCTCACCTCCTGTTCCAATTACATTACTGACAGACGAGTATTATTATCAAAATTATTATGATGTTCGCGCATATCGTCGTCTGACGGACAAAGAACTTTGTTTGTAAACCATCCGTCTTTCATTGAATTTCTTATCCTTGGAACCTGACGCTTTCACATACATGTGCGCACACACACACACACACACACACACACACACACACACGCACGCACACACACACACGCGCGCGCCATAAGAACACAGCCATTCCAAAAAACAAGTGAAATACACACACACACACACACACACACACACACACACACATACAGCAAGAGAGCAATAACACAGTCATGCAAACTCCCAGACACAACACACATACAACAGACAAAATGCGCACAAACAGTTGGCTGCAATGAGTGGGGCAGCACAGCAAACAGAACTTAGCGGCTGCAGAGTGAAGGCCCCACCTGTGCAGGAGCTGTAATAACGGTCCGGACGCGGCGCTAAGAGAAGTTGCGCACAGCTGTAAACAGCAGATACAGAGCGGGGCTGGGACCACTTCTGTTAGGTCGATGCGATAGGCTTATAAAATAGGAATGATAGAGATATTGGGGAAAATGCTGAACTTCATCAGTTTGGCTGCAGGGTGGGTGCCATCTCTGCCTCCAGGCCTGTCAACACACCAGGGCTCTAATGTTCTCAAGTCTCAAAGCTTTTAATCAGGTTACTTCTGCACCCTAATGTGCTGTACACTGCACTCTTAAGTAAGTTAAAGCATTAGATGCACTGGCACGCATGATTCATTCCATGTTTCTCTATGGTTCAGTGTCCTGTTAGCAGGGGGAAAAGTCGTCCATTTTGTGTGCAGCGATTTCAAGTATGAAAGCACTGACAAATACAAACCTTTCCCACCAATAAACAAATCAGAAATCTGATCACAGGGTGGGCTGGGGGAAACTAGATATACAAAGACTGCACTTGCACACAGACGAGGGCATTCACAAAGTGTTAGCTCTGTCTGTCACAACACAGTGATTTACAGACGGCATATATGCAGTTAACACAAAATATCACTAGAACAGTTCCAACAAACCGCTGTATACTTGCTCAATCTTAAAGGTCTTTTAAGAAGAGTCTGTATTTTAATTATTTCTTTATATAATAAAGCATGTACTTCAAAAAATTATCAGAGCTATAAATTATCTATTTCATAATTATTGAAGTATTCAGTTGAATGAATGACACATACTCGGTGAAGGGTCTTTAAAAAAGAAACAAAGCCTTATAAAAAGTTGTTTCACTAGACCAGAATTTTTTCAGGTAAATAATATCACAGACAGAACGTAAAATACAAAGAAAGAAAAACTGAAGTGACACGTAAAAGTCACGGAGGCTGCTGGATAATTTGCCGACACGGAA